>JAIVEN010000013.1:20020000-22520000 GCA_026686845.1 Adenanthera pavonina
AGAAAAAGAAAAGCATGTGGGCCACACATTAAATACTGTTTGAATCAGTTAGAAAGATAAATATAGATTCCAAACCAATATACTTCTTACACACATTGATGGACAAATAATATAAGCAGATACCATAAAATACTAGGAAAATGTTCAGATCTAAAGTAAATGATACAAGGTTGATTTGGATTAAGTAAAATGTACTGGATGGTAGAAGAATTACACTCCCTCTTTTATTTCTTCTTTGGTTGAAAATTTTACCCCATTTTTGGGAAAATATTAAGCCAATTTATGATGTCATAAATTGGTAACAATTTTAACCCTACAAGAAATTAATATGAGCCGTTGGATCAAAGAGGAAATGAATGGTTAAGATCTAGTCTTGAAGTCAAAAATAAGAGGGCATACCCTCTCCACTGAAATATAGAGAGAGAAGAAAGAGAAGGAGTGCTAAAAAATTAGAGAGAGAGAGAAAGAAATAAGGAAGAAGGAGAAGCTTGGAGCAAGGCAAGGAGGTAAGGAAGCAACGTTTAGGTAAGTATTTTCCTTAATTCTAAGTTAGTTTGACATGAGTTTAGGATAGATTTAGATGAGTTCTCCATCCTTAGTGCTAAATTGTAATATCACTAATTTTACCAGATATCATATAATATAGAGGAAAAAAGTAAAAGATCAAAGAAAATGCTTACCGAATTGCAGAAAATGGAGAAATATAGAAACACATGAAAAAGGGCCAAAAGGAAAATTGTTCATATTAAACTAAAAAAGAGAAAATTTTCCCTTAAGAAAGAAGAATTTTTTGCCAAATGGTCTTTAAAGAGTATGAATTCATATATTTATGCCCCTAGAAATAAAATTCTTTGTAATTTAGTCCCTTGAGTGAGATTTTGTGCAGAGAAGTTTTGAGAAAAATTATAACTAATGGCCCAAAAATTTCAAAAATTATAAATTTGCTTGAGTCAAGGGCATTTTTATAAATATGAAAAATTATAGTCAAAATGAAGCTCTCAATGAACTTACCTCAATGGAATTCTTTTTTAATTTAATGAGATCAATATAATATTTATTAGACATTAAAGTTTTATTATTAATATTTTACTAGATAAATGTTAATTTAGACTGCAGAAAAAGACAGCATCCATTCAAGGTTAGTGAATAGATTTTGCTAAAATATATTTTGAGTTAAGATGATCATTTTAGTCTAAAATTATTTTTTAGATAATTTTGTACCAATTTAATGACAATTACACTAAAAGTATTTAATCGGTAAGAGTAAAATTGATCGGTAAATGATATATTGGTCCCTAAAAATTATTAAAGAAATTTTTGGCTAAAAATGAGGACAAGTGGTATCTAAAATACTGACCACGACACAAAGGGAATTACTTGAAAAGCTTTCAAACAAAAGTAACCAAGATTAGTTTAGAAATTTACCATGGCTAATTTTATTGCATCTCTTTCCATAATTAACTTAGTTAGACATTTGGTCATCTTCTCCAGCACCAAACATGTCTGAAACAGAGCACAAAGAGGGAGAGAAGCATGAAAAACTTGGAGGAAAAATAAAGAAGCAAGAAGTGAGCCTAAACTCTCCAAGGTTCAAAGTAAGATCTTAAGGCTATATTATTGTGTTTCCAATCTTAAGCCATTTGGTCATCTTCTCCAGCACCAAACATGTCTGAAACAGAGCAAAAAGAGGGAGAGAAGCATGAAAAACTTGGAGGAAAAATAAAGAAGCAAGAAGCGAGCCTAAACTCTCCAAGGTTCAAAGTAAGATCTTAAGGCTATATTATTGTGTTTCCAAGTGTTTGTGTAAGTTTTATAGATTATTTTCTCCCTTTTTGCCGATGAAATATTCATCTAGAGAGATAAAATAAAGTCATGAATGTTAGCAAGGCTGACTTTCCAAGAGGGGGGTGAATTGGGAAGATTGAAATTTTTCTGCACAAGATGAAATGGGTGAAGATAGCACAGTGTAATGAAAGCAACTTATAAAACAGAGCAAGCTGAACAGTAAGGATAAGGAGAGAAAGACTCAGTAATTTATCCTGGTTCGGTCTATCCACTTGACCTACGTCCAGTCCCCAAGACAACTCTTGAGATTTTTCCACTATACAGTAAGAATTCAACGGGCTTTTTGCTAATGTCACAGTACAATGAGTATGCTCTATTTCTAGAGCTTTCTCAATCACTCTAAGCACTTCTACAATGTGCTTCCCAATCCCCTTGTGATTTCCCCTCACAAGTAACTCTATCTTCCAGATGAAGAGTAGATTGTTTACAAAGATATAACTCTCTTGAATAGAGTAGATTTAAAGGTTAAAGTACAAATATTGAAGTTGAGGGGGTAAAAACTTTTGAGAAGAAGATTTGGCAGAAATTCGGTATACACAAGTTTCATTTTTTTTTTCACAACTTCAAATGTTGTTGTATTTATAGATTTAGATCTCAAATGTCCGTTAGAGACTTAATCTATCTGTTGGAGAAGTTATCTAACGGTTACTCTGAAAAACTATCCATTAACCAACCACATTTAATGCTTCTGACATACTGAAATTCGAATTTTGGTTGGTCAACAGACGAATTTTGAAGGAACCGAAGGTTAAAGCTTCCAACTTTGAAATACTGAAGTTCGTCTGTTCGTGAAGTGAAATTCAAATTTTGAAACTTGTAGAACTTTTTCACAATGTGACATACGAATTTTCAAGAAGAAAGTTTTTTAGTTAAGTGTGAACAGTGTTTTCAATTTGCTACAGTACCCTCAAAATTCGAATTTTGGAAGCCCAAAATTCGTCTATTCCCAGTACATGAAAAGGAGGCACAGTAGTTCATTTTCTTCGAAATTCGAATGTTGAAGAGTGAAGTTCGTTTGTCAGAGAGACTCTTTTCAGACTAACTTTATCATTCGAATGTTGCAAGTTCACATCATTCATATGTCAACGTTTCACTTCAACAGACTCAAGAACTTAGCTTCTAAAATTTGAATTTTAATGTTCAAAGTTCGTCTGTCAGAGAGCAGTTTTGAAACTTAAATCATTCTTGATCTCAGATGAACTTTAACATAGTTTCAGACGAATTTCTTCTATTTTCTCAAGTTTTATTTTGTCTGAAATTCTAATTTTGAAGATCCAAAGTTCGTCTGTTTCAAGGAAACTTCTCTCAGACTTAGATGAGAATTTGAATGTTGGGAAGCCAAAATTCGTCTGTCAGAGAGCATTTATCAAACTCAATTTCTTTTGATTTCAGATGCACTTTATCATAGTTTCAGACGAATTTCTTCGGTTTTCACAAACTTCATTTTACTTGAAATTCGACTTTTGAAAGTGTGAAGTTCGTCTGTTACCAAAAAGACTTCTTTCAGATTTGTATGAAAATTCAAATTTTGAACAGCCAAAATTCATCTGACAGAGAGCCATCTCTTCAGACTTATTCAGTTTTAGCTCAAAATTCAAATTTCCTAAAGCAAAGTTCGAATTTCCAACTAGACAGTTAAGTTTAAACTTTCAAACTTCGTTTGTTTGTGGGTGTTTTTCAAATAAGTCAAGATTTAACACAAAATCAAGGTTTGAAAACATCTTTTTCTCAAATCAAAATCTTTTACCCAATCACAACTAAAACTAAAGATTCTACAAAAGATCTAACAGCAAATACTCAGAAAATCTTCACTTGAAACAACTTTGATCTCCTTTGATATCTTCAATCCGAGCTCTTGAGTGTTGGTTTGGAATCATCAAAACTCTTGATTCAACATTCTCCCCCTTTTTGATGATGAGAAAGCAACTCACACACTGGGTTAGTACTCGGGTTTGCTTTCACAAGCTCCCCCTCAACATATGCATTATAGTTCATAAGATATCATTTTCAATAGATTAAGTGAAGAGATTTAAAGCCCAGAACATTGCAACCAAGAACATAATACATTTAACCAAATTGTTGCAATATATATATTTCAATTTAAGATCAGTTCTCAAAACATCAAACAAAAAAATACAATCAAACAACTAAAACAAGATACAACAAGAAGATTCAGCCTGAGATCTAAAAACATCACTTCTTCTTTGGCTTAGTCTTCTTGCTGTATGTCTTTCCTTTCTTGGATGACTTAGCAGATTTTCCAGCTTGCTTGGTCCCAGTTTGCTTTATCTTCTCCCCCTTTTTGGCATCATCAGAAAGCCCAACAAAGTCCATTGGAGGAGGAATCTGAGTGAGAGGAACATCACGAAGAGGGATAGGAGCAAAAGGAATCTCTGGCTGAACTGGTGCAGGAGGCTCAGTAGGTTCAGGGCTAGGTTCTTCATTGCCATCATCAACAGAGACCTCAAGCAGCTCTTGCATTTCCTACCTGGAAAAAGCTAGTTGAGCTCTCTGTTCCTCTGAAAGCCCATAAGCAGCAATAGAATGAGAAGCTGGTTTAGCAGGAGGAAACATTTCTTCCAGCCTTCTCCTTTGAGCTTGTAACAGAGCATTATGAGCAATGGCAAGATAATCAGCAATAGGTACAATGCTCCTTTCCTCATTGCTTGCTCCTCCTGGCACATAAGAGGTTGAAATGGCTGCAACCAGTCTTTCAACTTGCTTTGATTCTTGAATGGACAGAATTGAATCCGGAGCATCTTCTTGTATAGGCTCAAGAGGGCTTGTCTCTTGAAGTCCTTCTTCTTCCAATACATAGTCCAGGGGTGGACCAGGACTTGGTGTCCTCATTGCACCAGCACAATCTGTATCATCATCATGGTCAGAGGAGGCAATCTCGAAGGGGCTTGGAGGCTCAGGAGTTGGAGACAGAGTAGGCTCAGGGATACCAAGCTGAGGTGGAGCTGAAGTGGTAGGAAATGCATTTCTTATTTCTTCGTAAGCATCAGCCACCACCTTCATATTTACAGCCAACTGATGGATCTAATCTTGTAGATGAGCAAATTTGGCATTTTGCTCATCCTTAATGCTAAGAATGAGTGTTGACAGACTGTCAAACAACTCAGTGATCTTTGTAGGCTTGGCCCGTGAGGAGGGAGTGGAAAGAGGATGAGTAGGCCTGGAGGGAGATGGAATAGGCTGAGGTACAGATCTGCCAGGGGCCTCAGAAGTGCCTTCTTGTTGGAAGGATTCATCAGCAATAAAGAACAAGTCTTCAGATTTCCCTGCTCCCTTTCCAACCCATCGTCCTTCATCTCTTTCAATGCTCATCCTTTGTAATTGCTCTTCTTTAAATGCCTCAGTGAGTTTCCCTTTCCCCTTTTCAATGTGTTGAATCCTAGCATGCTGCAGGATTCTTGAAATAATTGCTACATAGGGGAGTGTGGAATCCTTCCTCTGATCCCTTGCCTTTATCATTCGCTGGAGGATGATATGACCCAAATTAATCAGCTTTCCACGTATGATAGCAGTCATCACATGAGCCTCTACCCTTGTTATCAAATTGAAGCTGCCACCCTTGTTGAATATGATCCTGGACACTATGTAGTGCAGGATCCTTACTTGTACACTTAGGTCTGTGGGCTTCAACAGATTTATTGTTGGCCTATTTTCCCTTATCCTGAATATGGTGTCCAAGATGGTGCTCTCCTTGTAGTTCAGGAAGGGTCCACCTTCTTCATCAGCTGTACTTGCCTCATCCATATATCCAGAGGCTGTCATGTCAACTTTCAGCCCATCTTGTCCTGGGATTTCCAGCACCTCATTGAAGGTTTCATCAGCAAGCCAAATGGTCCTTGATCTCAAGGTGACCTCCCATTTCACTTTCTTGCTGTTATATTGAAGAGAGGCATACCAAGTCTTTACTACCTCATCATCATATTTTTCAGCAATTTCCAACAGATTTTTATATCTTATCAACCATATTGCAGCATCAAAGTTGTTGGATATCAAGAATTGTTCCACATTTACACAGTGAGGCTTGATTACCTTTTTGTTGGAAAACTTGGTAGAGTACTCTTCTTGAATCTTAGGAGTGCTCCACAGTGGCAGTGTAGTCATTTCGTACTCTCCAGATTCAGTACTGGAAGAAGCAAAAGAAGCAACAGCAGGGACGGAAGGTTCTACACTTTTTGAAGAGGAGGGTCCAGCTTTCTGAGATTCTGCTTTGGATGAAGATTTTTGGCGTTTGGAAGGAGTTGCCTTACTGGATTTGGCCTCTCTCTTGGATTTCTCTCCTTCCTTAGTAGCATATTGAGATTTAACATTCCTCTTTGGACGGGCTACAGCTTTTCCTGCTCCAGGATTTTTGACTCTTGCCATTTCTCGGTTGAATGATGCAGAATGTGCCTAAGAATAGGTTTATGGGATGCGAATGGAAGTTTAAATGGTGAACAATGATGGTTTTTGGACAGGAGTTAAGAGGATTTAAGAGAGAATTAGAACAGACTTGGAGAGGTTACAAATAGGGTTGCGTCAGGTCTTTGGAAAATCGTCGCATTTAACGTATGTAACCGTCTGACAGACAAATTTTGAGGGGTCAAAATTCGAACTTCGGGCAGTTACAAGTTAAACCGTTCAGCTCAGCTTACTGACAGACGAATTTTCATCCTGAAAGTTCGTCTGACAGTGGCTTGAATCAAGCAATACAAGCACAACAGATGAATTTTGTTCCACCAAAGTTTGAATGTTGAAAAGAAAAAGGCTGGCATCAATCAAACCATCAACCAACAGATGAAGTAAGCATGCAGAACTTCATCTTTTGAAGCATTCAGCATGAAGAACATGATTCAACAGACGAATTTTGAACAAAAACTTCAAATTTTTCAACTTTTGTAAAGGTTATCCAACATTCGTATGTTAAGAAGTGAAAGTTAGTATAACAGTGATGGACAATCATAACTATGAAATTTTTATTTTTGAAAATTTGAACGTTCAAGATCTAACAGACGAATTTCGAGGCATCACCGAGAACTGTTCCAAAGCATAACAGGCCGAAGTTCGTCTGTTAGTTAGCTGAAATTCAAATGTTGACCATGTTGACCATTTCAAAAGCACAGTTTATGAAGAAAAATATGTTTAACACACATTAAACTACGAATTTCATCTTTAAAAACTTACAGAATGGATCCAGAACTTAGAATTTTCATCATTTACTTCATTTTCTAGTTGTTCCATTCTGGTGTGCTCCAGTCTTCAAGTTTATTGCCATTGAATCTTGTGGGGAGCACCTGCAACTTAAATTAAACATACTCCGATGCTAAAGTTAGAATTTATTTTAAGGATGAAATCTTTGAAAACAAGATTACAAGAGAATAACTTACAGTTCACTGGGATTTGCCATACCCAGTTCTCTTCTTATTTTGCAATGCCTATCTTCTGATAGAGGCTTTGTGAGTATGTCAGCAACTTGATCCTCTGTTGGGATGTATTCCAATCTGACTTCTCCTTTCAGAATGTGATCCCTTATGAAGTGGTGCCTAACTTCAATGTGTTTTGTCCTTGAATGCATGACAGGATTCTTGGTGATATTTATGGCACTTTGGTTGTCACACATGATTGGTATCTCTTTCATTTTAACCTCAAGATCTTCAAGCTGCTGCTTCATCCAGATGACTTGGGCATAGTAGCTTCCAGCTGCAATATACTCAGCTTCTACAGTGGATAAGGCCACACTGTTTTGCTTTTTGCTGAACCATAAAACCAGGGATCCTTAAAGAAACTGACAAGTTCCACTTGTGCTTTTTCTGTCAGTTTTGGATCCGGCAAAATCTGAGATCTTCTCCATTGTCTTTTGGATACCAAAGACCCATCTGTGATGTTCCAATAAGAAATCTGAGTATTCTTTTCACAGCTGTTGCATGGGTTTTTTTGGGACATGATTGAAACCTGGCACACATACAGGCACTGAACATGATGTCAGGCCTGTTGGCAGTCAAGTACAGCAGGGATCCAATCATTCTTCTATACTGAGTAGTGTCAAATGTCTTCCCACTCTCATCCATGCCAGCTTGGTTGCAGTTGCCATAGGTGTTCCCATTGGTTTGGCATTCTCCATTCCAAACTTCTTTAGCAGCTCCTTTAGATACTTGGATTGACTGAGAAAGATACCATCATGAAGTTGTCTGATTTGTAGTCCAAGGAAGAAGTTGAGTTCACCCATCATAGACATCTCGCATTCTCCCTGCATTAACTCAGAAAATTTCTTGCAAAGAGCTTCATTAGTAGCACCGAAAATGATATCATCAACATAGATTTGAACAATTAGTAAAGTTGTGTCAACTCTGCCTCTATTGAACCCCTTTTCAGTTAGAAAACTGCTCAGTCTCTCATACCATGCTCTAGGGGCTTGTTTTAAACCATAAAGAGCCTTCTTCAATTTATAAACATGGTTTGGTTTAGTAGAATCCTCAAAACCTGGAGGTTGATCTACATAAACCTCTTCCATGATATATCCATTTAGAAAGGCACTCTTTACATCCATTTGATATAGTAAAATATTTTTCATGCATGCATATGCCAGCAGTATTCTTATAGTCTCTAGTCTAGCTACTGGTGCAAAGGTTTCTTCAAAATCAATACCTTCTTCCTGATTATACCCTTTAGCAACCAGTCTAGCTTTATTTCTGATTATTGTTCAAGATTCATCCAGTTTATTTCAGAAAACCCATTTGGTACCAATAACAGGATGATTTTTGGGTCTAGGCACTAAATCCCAAACCTGATTTCTTTCAAACTGATTTAGTTCATCTTGCATAGCTAAAATCCAGTATTCATCAGTTAAGGCTTCTTCAGCACATTTGGGTTCAATTTCAGAAATGAAAGCGCAGTTGAGCATTTGATCCCTTAACTGTTTTCTGGTTTTGACTCTCTCTTGAACATTCCCTATTACTTGATCAACGGGATGATTCCTTTGATATCTCCAAGCTCTAGGGAGTTCTTGAGATGTTTTTTCAAAATTTTCTTCATCAAACTCTTGCTCCTGAATATCTTCCTCTGTGTTAACCGATTCAGATATCTTTGGAGGTTCAGTTTTACTTTTATCAGAAATGCCCAGTTTTTCAAAGTAGAAAGCAAGATCATCCTCATTAGTAACATGTTTTGAAACAGTTTCATTTTCAACAAAAACCACATGCACAGATTCTTCTACCACATTTGATCTTTTATTGTAAACTCTATATGCCTTACTCCTACTAGAATAGCCCAGAAATATACCTTCATCGGATTTGGCATCAAACTTACCCATTTTTTCTTTCCCATTGTTGTGAATGAAGCATTTGCATCCGAACACATGGAGATGGGACAGCTTTGGTGTTCTTCCCTTGTACAGCTCGTATGGAGTCTTCCCAAGGATTGGTCTGATGTAGGCTCTGTTTGTGATATAGCTTGCTGTATTCACTGCATCAGCCCAAAACACTTGAGAGAGTTCCTTCTCATTCAGCATAGCTCTAGCCATCTCTCCAATAGTTCTATTCTTCCTTTCTACTACCCTATTCTGTTGAGGGGTTCTTGGAGCTGAGAAGTTGTGGTCAATCCCATGATCATTGCAGTACTCTAGGAAGTATGCATTTTTGAACTCTCCTCCATGATCTGACCTGATTGACACAATGGAAATACCTTTCTCATTTTGCACTTTCTTAGCTAAGGTTACAAATGCATCAAAGGTATCACTTTTAGAGGAAAGAAATGATGTCCAAGTGAATCTAGAGTAATCATCTACAATCACAAGCACATACAAATTACCACCAAGACTTTTCACCCTAGATGGTCCAATTAAATCCATATGCAGCAATTCAAGTGGTCTAGTTGTGGAACTATATTTTTAGATTTAAAAGATGATTTAGTTTGTTTCCCTCTTATGCATGCATCACATTCTTTGTCCTTTTCAAAAGATATTTTTGGCAGGCTAGTTACTAGCTCATTTTTAATGAATTTAGACAATTGATTCATGTTAACATGAGCTAATCTCCTATGCCATAACCAACAATCATTATCCTGACTAATTAAACATACAAAATCCAAGGGAGGAAGTTCATCAAGATCAATAGTATAACAGTTACCATCCCTTTGAGCTTTGAGGATTACTTTGTGATCACTTTTTCTGATGACCAGGTAAAACTTTGAGTCAAACAGCACCCAGTTTCCTCTGTCACAGGTCTGACTCACGCTCAGCAAATTGTGGTTGAGGCCAATTACAAACAACACCTCTTCAATGGATGTTTATGGATTTTTGCCCACAATGCCAATACCAACAACTTTGCCATATTGATCACCTCCAAAGGTCACCTTTCCTCCTTTCTTGTCTCTAAGGGTGATGAACTTCTCCTTATCACCAGTCATGTGACTTGAGCAGGCACTGTCCATATACCATTTGTTGCTTTTCTTAGCTTTGAGACAGACCTGCAAAACAAAGTTTATGTTTTCCTTTTAGGTACCCAAATTTGCTTGGGTCCTTTTTGGTCAGTATATTTTTCCCTAGATGCAGATGCAACTTTGGGAACCCATTCAACTTTCCTGCCAAGTCCATTTTTCTTCAAAGCACAAGAACTGGAGACATGTCCCTTTTTGTTACAGAAATGACAGGTAGTGAAGGGACTGCTAGATTGAGTGGCAGGAAGAAAACAATGCAGGTAATACTTTTGTCTTGCATGCTTTGGTTGATTATATGTTTCAATGCAAGATGACATATGATCTTTCTTTTTGTTGCTCTCAGCATGTACAAAATGTCTCATATATGCATTCTGGTTTTTCTTCCTAATCTTTTCCTTGACAGCACATGGATCATAGCCAAGACCAGCTTTTCCTTGTGATATTCTTTGGCTCCCCATCAAGGCAAACAACATATCTTTACCTCTAGTGAGCCTAGACATGCTTTTAACTAAATAATCATTAGTTTGCTTAAGTTCAGTACATGAAGTGCAACAAACAGATTCAGTAGTAGGTAAAGAGGCAATTTCAGAAACTATGCTTTGAGATTCTAGCTTATTTATCTTTTTCCTTGCCAATTTCAGTTCTTTAGCAACTTTAATGAATTCATCATGAAGCTCATGAAATGCATCTAGTAATTCATAATAGGAAGGTTCAGATTCATATACCTCTTCTTCCTGATCACTGCTGCATGAGGGTGTGGCTTCTTCAGAAGCAAGTGCCATCAGACAAATGTTGGTAGTCTCATCTTCATCTTCTTCTTCCTCATCTGAGCTGTTGCCCCATATGGATGAGATGTAGGCTTTCTTCTTCTTCCCTTTGTCAGCAGCTTTCTTTTCCTTTTCTTGTTTCTTGATGAATTGGGGGCAGTTCCACTTTATGTGTCCTTGCTTCTTGCACTCACAGCAAGTCACAGGTTCTTTTGTGTCTTTCTTATTTTCTCCAGCCACTCCTTTCTTGAAGAATCTCTTGTTCTTCTTCTTGCTGTAGAATCTTCCAAATTTTCTGACCATCATGGCCAGAGTTTCCTCATCCAGCTCATCTCCTTCGTCAGATTCTTCTTCCTTTTCATCAGCAGCTTTGAGGGCAAGGCCTTTCTTCTTTCTGTCCAGCCCAGCTTCCTTGAGTGCTTTGATTTTTCCTTCATACTCCTCAAGGCTGCCGAAGAGAGCTGTGACAGAAGCCATTGATTCTCCTCTGGCTTCTTCTATAGCTGTCACCTTGGGCTGCCATTCCAGAGGGAGAGCTCTGAGTATCTTTCTTACTTTCTCAGACTGTGTGTATTCTTTTCCCAGGCTCTTCAGCTGATTCACAATGAGAGTGAATCTCTTTTGGAGCTCCTTTACAGTTTCTCCTTCAGCCATTCTGAAGCTTTCATACTCCCCAATGCATGTGTTCAGTCTGTTCTCCCTAACTCCAGATGTTCCTTCATGTGCAATCTGTAGAGTATCCCACATTCCTTTTGCAGTGGTGCATTGTGAGACTCTGTAGAATTCATCCTGGTTCAGGGCACTGACCAAACAATGCTTTGCTTTGAAATTCAGTAGGACTCTCCTTCTGTCCTCATCATTCCATTCTGCTTCCAGCTTTTCTTTGTGTCCTCCATCTTCAGTTAGAGCCATTGGGATGAAATCTCCTTTTTCAATGATTGACCAGATGTCAAGATCAATTGATTGGAGGTAGATCTGCATTCTCATCTTCTAGTACCCATAATGCTCTCCACTGAAGCCTGGTGGTCTGTTAGTGTTGTTCCCTTCAGGAAGTATACTTTCTCCAAAGCCAGCCATCTTAATTCCTGGACTGTGAGTTCCTTTGAATGGGAATCTGGGCTCTGATACCACTTGTTAGCAAGGCTGACTTCCCAAGAGGGGGGTGAATTGGGAAGATTGAAATTTTTCTGCACAAGATGAAATGGGTGAAGATAGCACAGTGTAATGAAAGCAACTTATAAAACAGAGCAAGCTGAAAAAGAAAGGATAAGGAGAGAAAGACTCAGTAATTTATCCTGGTTCGGTCTATCCACTTGACCTACGTCCAGTCCCCAAGACAACTCTTGAGATTTTTCCACTATACAGTAAGAATTCAATGGGCTTCTTACTAATGCCACAGTACAACGAGTATGCTCTGTTTCTAGAGCTTTCTCAATCACTCTAAGCACTTCTACAATGTGCTTCCCAATCCCCTTGTGATTTCCCCTCACAAGTAACTCTATCTTCCAGATGAAGAGTAGATTGTTTACAAAGATATAACTCTCTTGAATAGAGTAGATTTGAAGGTTAAAGTACAAATATTGAAGTTGAGAGGGTAAAAACTTTTGAGAAGAAGATTTGGCAGAAATTCGGTATACACAAGTTTCTTTTTTTTTTTCACAACTTCAAATGTTGTTGTATTTATAGATTTAGGTCTCAAATATCCGTTAGAGACTTAATCTATCCGTTGGAGAAGTTATCCAATGGTTACTCTGAAAAACTATCCGTTAACCAACCGCATTTAATGCTTCTGACATACTAAAATTTGAATTTTGGTTGGTCAACAGACGAATTTCGAAGGAACTGAAGGTTAAAGCTTCCAACTTTGAAATACTGAAGTTCATCTGTCCATGAAGTGAAATTCAAATTTTGAAACTTACAGAACATTTTCACAATGTGACATACGAATTTTCAAGAAGAAAGTTTTTCGGTTAAGTGTGAATAGTGTTTTCAATTTGCTACAGTGCCCTCGAAATTCGAATTTTGGAAGCCCAAAATTCGTCTATTCCCAGTACGCGAAAAGGAGCACAGTAGTTCACTTTCTTCGAAATTCGAATGTTGAAGAGTGAAGTTCGTCTGTCAGAGAGACTCTTTTCAGACTAACTTCATAATTCGAATGTTGCAAGTTATTGTCATTCGTATGTCAATGTTTCACTTCAACAGACTCAAGAACTTGGCTTCTAAAATTCGAACTTCAATGTTCAAAGTTCGTCTGTCAGATAGCAGTTTTGAAACTTAAATCATTCTTGATCTCAGATGAACTTTAACATAGTTTCAGACGAATTTCTTCTATTTTCTCAAGTTTTGTTTTGTCTGAAATTCGAATTTTGAAGATCCAAAGTTTGTCTGTTTCAAGGAAACTTCTCTCAGACTTAGATGAGAATTTGAATGTTGGGAAGCCAAAATTCGTCTGTCAGAGAGCATTTATCAAACTCAATTTCTTTTGATTTCAGATGCACTTTATCATAGTTTCAGACGAATTTCTTTGGTTTTCACAAACTTCATTTTACTGGAAATTTGACTTTTGAAAGTGTGAAGTTCGTCTGTTACCAAAAAGACTTCTTTCAGATTTGTATGAAAATTTGAATTTTGAACAACCAAAATTCTTCTGACAGAGAGTCATCTCTTCAGACTTATTCAGTTTTAGCTCGAAATTCGAATTTCCTAAAGCAAAGTTCGAATTTCCAACTAGACAGTTAAGTTTAAACTTTCAAACTTCGTCTGTTTGTGGGTGTTTTTCAAATAAGTCAAGATTTAACACAAAATTAAGGTTTGAAAACATCTTTTTCTCAAATCAAAATCTTTTACCCAATCACAACTAAAACTAAAGATCCTACAAAAGATCTAACAGCAAATACTCAGAAAATCTTCACTTGAAACAACTTTGATCTCCTTTGATATCTTCAATCTGAGCTCTTGAGTGTTGGTTTGGAATCATCAAAACTCTTGATTCAACAATGAAGAAAGAAAATCATGAAAAGCCATAGAAATTCTTCAAGATATAAGAATATGACATTAGATTCCAAGTTGGTGGAATAATTATTTTCTACAATTTTTTTTGAATTTTGGCTGAATTAGGGTTTGAAATAGGAAGGTAATTTCATGATTTTAATCCCAAAAAAGTATTCCTTGTGTCAAAATAGGTTAAGACAAGCTTGTTGTACAAGAAATTCCCAAAGAATAACTAAATGGAATTTTAGTATCAGGTTGGCCACTTTGTGAGGAAACTTGTGTAATCAATGGCTAATGACCACATTTTATAATGTTATATAGTTCCAAAAAGTATTTTAAAACTAAAGGAAGTGTCGTCAAAGTTTGGTGAACATTGGAAAACCATAAGGTAGTTATGTATCCGTTTATGCTCAATGTTATCAAGTTAGATTTCCATGATTCTATGTTTACGCCATATGCTTATTTTAATGTTTTGTGATATATTTATAATGTTGACTGGTTGTTTGAGGGGTTTATATGACTCTAGAATGTCCAATTTTTAAAGTGTTACTATGTCAAAAGTTTTATAGAAATGTATGGCATAATAAGATTTTATGATCTCTATTGATGATTTTATGAAATAATGTGATAAAATATGTGCATGTTTGGATATAACTACTAAGATTCTTTGAATCTTATCCCTCTCCAATTGGTCAATTCTTCTAGCCAATTCTTCTAGGTCCCAACAATGGCAAGGTTTCCCAAGAGGAAAAAGGAAAGGAAAAGGAAAATATTAATTAAGAAGAATGCATTATTATGTTTAGTCATTTGCTTGGAATATTTGGCTAAACTAATGTGTATGATTTTAGGGCTGTACTTAAATGCTAGACTCAACATGTTGTAATATGTGAGGTAAAGTCAAGTTATGGCTTTGTATGTGTATATATATATGCCTATGTTTTCAGCAAAGTGGGAGAAAGTGTATAATCTTTAAGACCACTATTGGGAATTTAAAGTACTGTACAAATCCTTTGATGTTCAATATATGAGTGCCTTATATGGTTGAAAGCTAAACATGAAGAGCTTTCTATAAACACAAAGATCATTCAATTTGGAGTTGTGTGCGATTTATGGTGAATTTTAAAATTACGGTCAGTCACAGGAAATTTTCAAAATGACCATTGCTATAGTGATTTTTGGTCGAATTTACTATATAAATTGGCCAAATATTTGTCATGTTTCATATTTTTCCAAGAAGACATTCCTTTAAACTATTTTTAGAGACTTGAATCACTTCATAGTTTTTTTCTAAAATCAGTTATGACTTTTTAAATTTCGTTGTGTAAAATGGATTAAGCCACATGAATTGTACCCGATTATTTTTAAAAATTCTGTTGTGATGTTAAAGTGATTCAAGCTTCTCTTCAAGCATTTTTGGACAGTATTAAGGTTTAATACATGTGAATTGGGCCTTAATATAAGGGATTACATTTTTTGCATTAAATCTAAAGGTTAAGGCTCTCGGAGCATTAGATTCGGGGCCAATATAGTTATGTTTAGAAAAAGAAATATATGATTTATTAGTATTCCTTTAAATCATTCTATTAACTAGTCTGCCTCAAACAATAGCCACAACCCTGACCATGAGAAAAGGGTGACCCCTGAGCTAGAGAAGGAAAAGAATGTTGAAAATATTTGCTCTAACTAGTTATCAATAGGAAGTCTGGACAAGCTCAAAGTTAGTATAGGACCTCATCTAACTGGACCTACACTAGCAGTTCTGTCGTAAGTTATCCTAGCTCTTCCTACTCAAGTTCAGAAACCAAGAATTGGAGTTGTAAAAGCAGGGGACTATGAGGCTGGGTTCATAATAGATCTAGATAATCCATGTTTTAACAGTCCAATTAATATTGAAGATAAAATGTATGCGATATTTCAAAAGTACTTCAAGGAAAGTGAAGCATATCTCAAAGGATGTAAGCATGTGTTGGATTTTCTATATGAAGTTACTGATGTTAAAAACTCTCTAGCATGCAAAGAGCTGCATTACTCAGAGCCATTATGGATTAACACACTAGTCAATGAAATCCCTAGTGATTTCTTCTAGACTCTTATCAAGGGTAAACTGGAAGGTGCATAGTTTGGCAGTCTAGAAGAATGTATTATAGTTGATTGTATATTAAGGGATATCAAGATAAATCATTGGCCAGCAAGAGCTAATGACCATGAAATGGCTCGAGAAGACTGTACTTCCTTTTGATGATGCCTTTGAGACTAGAGAGGTTATTATGCAGCTATTTCAAGAAAGTCAGAGATTCTAAGCAACCCCTAGAATCCCTAAATTATTTCTATGTGGAGGTAGTTTGGATTGATGCAATGATTAATGTACTACCAGATGAAGATTACTAGAAATTGCATAAAGTTAGACTCCAAGAAGAAATGCCAGAAACTTTTCTAGGTTGTATTAAAGAGCTAGCATATTTGATGGTGATCAAACTGGAACAGGAGAACTCTGTTATAGACATAAAAGAAAAAGATTATGAGGAAGACTTGGAAGAACATCTTGAGGAGAATTTCGATGAAGCTTCTCTTGGAGGCAAAAGCAACTCTGGACCCTTCGGAATAGAATGATGAAAGAGATCATGTGTAAATATGTATAAGTGTATAAATGTGAAGAACAATGATGACTGCAAGTTTTCAGTGTATCATAAGTAGTCATAAGTAGGAAGTAGAATGAAATGATAATGTAATAAGATAATAAGAACTTATGTACAAAGTTTACTCATGTAAATAAATGTATTGTGTTTATAAATGTTATCTAAGTAGAATAGTCATATATTTATGAATTGATTACTATAAAAAGATGAAAATGAATGAAATGGTTCATATCAAGAGATAAACAAGAGTAAAGACTCCTGAATAGGGAAAGACATTACAAGATGATCTTTTGCAAAGTTAGTATGGATGAAGGAAAGTAGTAGTAAAGAATGGTTGAAAAATCATAGCGAAGCTTAGATACTTAGAGATGGTCTCAGGAAACCAGAGATAAATTCTATCTCTAAGGTAAGATTAGCAGTAGGTACCCTAGGTTCTATCAATGAACTAAGTAGTAAGAACAAGGATTAATCATACTAACTAGCAGCGTGTAATAGCTCAATTCTAGAAATAACGTTCTTCCTTATTTGACGAAGGGTTAGATGTATAAGTTGTTGAGGACTAGTTATTGAGTTAGAAAAGATTTCTAGGATGAATATGCTATCCCTTGAAGTGAAAACCTTGTTGGCTATCTGAATGATCAAGGAAGAAGCAGAAAGATGGTGGCTTAATGCTAATTAATCCTATGAACTCAAAACATACCCTTGACATGCAAATTATTTCGTAATATCTTTATGATAAATGGATCTTGTGGTCAATAAAGGACGAAAAGAAGATGAGATCATTATGTTTTGATAAATAGAGGATTAGCTAGTAGATGAGTACAAAGCCACATTCATGTAGCTATTTTAGTGCTCCACTTATTTACAATAGTATGATGATGAGAGGTGGAAGATGGAAAAGCTGGGAAAAGAATTAAGGGCAGCCATTAGAAAAAGGAAGCCTAGTGCTAGGTAGACAATTGAATACACTAGTAGAGGTTGGAAAAACTATAGAAAGTGGTTTGAATTATCAAAGTTTTATGTCTATTACCTAGTAAATGTTAGAGAAGCTACTACTGATAATGGTAAAACAAGCAAAAAGAGAACAAAGCTATGAAGTATGAGCAACAGGAAAGAAAGATACTCCTTTTGATTATAGTTTCCCTATAAGTATAAAGTATTGTTTTATGAAAATATAGCTTGGAAATATTTTAATAATATAAAAAAATAAGTCTTGAGGACAACAATTGTCGGATTAGTTGAGGACATTTCCTAGGTCATGAAACTTTTCAGCGTTATATCCTAATAGATCCTGTCAATCAAGTAATGATATAGGGTTATAAAGGATCCTAGCAGGGTTCTAAGATCTCAGTAGATTTCATGGTCATAGTAGACTAATTATGAGGTTACAGTAGACCTCTAAAGAGAATGAGAAAAATTGACGAGCCTTAAAGTTCGGATAGTTCTCTGTAAAGAGAATGACCTGTAATGATTGTTTCAGACAAGTAACAAACCTCATTAATTAGCACCTAAAGCATATGTTTTACATTAGATTTTTCTTTAATACGAAGCCACTGACTAGGAAGTAGCAAAGAAATATGATAGTAGGTGGTGACAATGAAAATGAAATTACCTATAAATAAGTGTAGTGACAAAATGTTTTCAATGATGAATGAAAGAAGCTAGTAAGGAACAAATAACAGTGATAAAGATAGGAGACTATATGTAGAATTGATGGGGAAACTAATGTATAAAGGAAGACAAGAAAGAAGAATGAGTAGTCAAGAGAAAAGAAACAAGAAAAACTAATGTATGATTAAAGAAGGGGTTCAGCAACCCATAAACAATGATAATTTTAGTAAGTCTAGACGAGTTGAATTTTGTGACGAGAATGATGGTTTCCTCCAACTAAACCAAGGACTCCAAATCCAAATGGATCTTAGAACTATCTACAACCAATGTAGTAGGAGATTTGGATGATATATTCCAGCCACGTACTTTCTAAGTACTGGAGTAGAAGTAAAGAAATTTTTAGAAGGGTATGACTATAGGCTTTCTAAGAGTTAGTGGATGAGCAAGTATCAGATGTTATAACTAGATGATGAGTTCTGGAATTACCTAAAAGATCAATTGTTCCAAAATTTAATATATCATATTCTAGAGACTACGTTATTGTCTATATGCTCAAGGCGGCAAGTTATCCCGAGAGAAAGAAGCTAAGGTGATAGAAATCTCAGAAAAAGAACCAGAGAATGATCTAGAACGACATCTAATAGAGATAATAGATGGCAATGTTAAGTCTACCATTAGTATGGAAACCTAGTAAGTTCAATATCACGAGGAATTATGTGAGTATAATATAATGCAAGTATAAGATGATGTAAAGGAGGAATATGCATGTATAATGTACACCATATAAGTTATGAACCAAGATTGGTGAAAATAGTGGCAGTCAGTTTATGGGATTGCAAAACCTTGAGAAAGTAGATTACTTGGCTTACTATGAAATCTAGCTAAAGAAAGAAAGTTCTTGGCTGGAATATCTAACAAAATTGTATGGAAGAAATCCTCTGTTAGCTGCAGAGGTAAGGTAAGAAGGGGAGATAGCTCTTGGGAAGAAGCACAATTGAGAAAATAGATGAAATCCTCCATATAATGAAAGTCGTCGAGGTTGAGCAGATAAGAGGTAACTCCTGGGGTGTTGCTGAAAAAAGCAAGAATGAATGATAGTGAGAGGCCAAGGGCTTGATTTTAACTGAGTTAGTAAAAGACTTTTGAATGGTTAAAAGATCTCCCTGAAGTTGTCAAACCACTAATTACCCTTAACTAAGCAGCTAAAAAATGATATTAATGAGAACATATGAAGTAAAAAGATTTAAAGGTTAATGATCACTGCTATAATATTATTAGAACCCAGCCCATATGAAGTCAAGAGATTCTAAAAGCTTGGGTAAGATAAGTATAAGTATTGGGTTAAGAATACGTTTACTCACGAAGGCTGATTAGTGAATCGAGAGTGTAAGATAACAAAAAAACCAAAGTAGAGAACAAAGAAGCGGTGTAAGTATAAACAATGAACCAAAATAAGAATAGCAATGAAATGCCATCATAAGATACCAAGCTAATTGATAGAAGAAAGATGAAGTAAAAATTGAATGCCCAAAAGTTAAGCAACAAATTATCCAAAGGTCACATAAATAAATTATGTTAAGCAGCAAATTATCCAAAGGTCACATAAATAAATTATGTCCTGAAAGGTAGCCCATTGCCAGCAATCTATAAGAATAGTTCTGGTGAGAAAGCATGTAGAACCTCTTAGCACTTTAGAGTTAAGCATGCTCTATTAGGAATTTTGTCTTTCCAAGAGGGGGTGAATTAGGAAGTATGAAAATTTTCTGCAAAAATACATTATAGCAGAGAAAGTAAAAGTTTACAGAAAAATATAGTATAATGAAAATTGAATATAAGAGATAAGTAACGAGAAACCTCAGAGATTTATCCCGGTTTGATCTAATCCATTTAACCTACATCTAGTCCTCAAGTCACTACTTGAGATTTTCCCCTATCAACAAGAATTCAGTGGGCTCTTTGCAATGCCACAGTACAATACTTGTGCTTTGCTCTAAGAACACAGAAAGTCTCTCCATCACTCTCACTAGTGATTCCTTTTATCTATTTGTGAATCCTCTCATAAAGAATCTGTCTTCTAGATAAAGAAAATATTTGTTATAGAAATGAAAACTCTCCTAAACAAAGTAGATATGACAATTAAAGTGTAATAAATGAGGTGTATGGGTGAAAAGATTTTAACACTAAATTTCAACAAAGTTTTTGCAATATCGAACTTAAATATGTTGTTAACAACTTCAAGTGAAGTTTTATTTATAGATTTGTGCCATCATAAGATACAAGATCTAGTCGTTAGAGATATTAATCAATAGTTACTATGAAAAAATAGTCATTCACCAACTGCATTTAATGTGTCTGACACACCAAAGTTTGAGTTTTGGGACTCAACAAACAAATTTTGCAAAGACAGAAGGTTAAGTACTTTAATGTTGAACTTCAAAATTTATCTGTTATAATATGACATTCGAATTTCAAGTTTTCAAAAGATATCCAATATTATTTCATGCGAATTTTCATATTAAAAGTGCTATTAGTAATGCTGGCTTCCCAAGAGGGGTGAATTAGGAAGTATGAAATTTTTCTACAAAAGTACAAGTATAACAATGAAAGAAAAATTTTGCAGAAAGATAGAGTATAGTGAAAATTAAGTGTAAAAGATAAACTAAGAACTATCTCCAAGAATTTAGTAGGCTCTTTACAATGTCACAGTACAACTCTTGTGCTATGTTCTAAGAACACAAAAAAACTCACTCAACACTGTTTCAAGAGTTTCCCTTAATCCCTTTGTGAATCCCCTCACAGAATCTTTCTTCTAGATGAAAAATAGATTTTTATAGAAATGTAAACTCTCTTAGATATAGTGGATATGAAAGTTGAAGAGAAACAAATAGGGTTTGTGTGTGAAAAATCTTTAACTTAGAAATTAAACAAAGTTTTTGCAATCTTAAACTTAGTTCGGTACTCACAACTTCAAATGAAGTTCTTTTTATAGATTTGTAGCTTAGCTAGTCATTAGACACAAGATCTAGCCATTAGAGACATTAATGAATAGTTATTCTGCAAAACTAATCTTTCACCAACCGTATTTAATAAGTCTGACACACCAAAATTTTAATTTTGGGGCTCAACAAATGAATTTTGCAAAGATAGAAAATTAAGGACCTTAACAGTGAACTTTAAAATTTGTCTGTTACAATTTGACATTCGAATTTCAAGTTTGCCAAAAATATCCCATGTTGGTTTGAATTTTCATATTGGAAATACATCTAAAGAGATTGAATAGTTTTTTCAAGTTTTTGCATAGTACTTCAAAATTCAAATTTTAGAAGTTCAAATTCGTCTATCAGAGACATGTTCAAATTGGCACAAAAGTTCTTCTCTACGAAGTTCAAATTTTGAACTGCAAAGCTTGTTTGTCAGAGACATACTTTAATGAGACTCACAAGTTCTCACTTTGAAATTCGCACTTAGAAGCTCAAAGTTCGTCC
Source organism: Adenanthera pavonina (assembly GCA_026686845.1). Taxonomy (NCBI): domain Eukaryota; kingdom Viridiplantae; phylum Streptophyta; class Magnoliopsida; order Fabales; family Fabaceae; genus Adenanthera; species Adenanthera pavonina. The sequence goes on from JAIVEN010000013.1 coordinate 20,041,763, forward strand.
ATCAAAGAAAGTGACTTTGAACTTTCCTTAAACTTTACCAGCATTCGAATTTTAACTAAACTTCACGTGAATTTTACATACCTTCACTAATAATCAAAATTCAAATTTTGAAACTGAAATTTGTCTATCAGAGATAAAATCTCTGTAACTTCTAACTTCAAATTTTACTAAGTAAAGTACGAATTTTGCATAAAATAAACATAAGTCAAATACCAGAATTCATCTGTTAAGTAATATTTTTAAATTCTAACAAATGCTAACATTAGATAACTTTGAAATAACTCGTTTAAATACTGTGGTAACATAAATAAGTAAAATTCAAAGCTTTTTTCCTAGTGTATATAGTGAGAAATCCTAAAAACTAAGTATTCACTTATTTTTCACTGGATTTCTTCACTTCATCCTTTCACACTCCTTTGATATTCTTCTTCCAAGATCTAGTTGTTTGGAATCATAAAAAATTCTAATGAAACAAAACAACTCAAACTAGATTAGTACTTGGGTTTGCTACCAAGAGCTTTTCCTCAACATATGCATTAAAATTCAAATTTAACATATAAGTATAGCATATATATTAGAGTAGAAGTTTTAGGAGTATAGAAAGGAAATGTTGAAACAAAGAAACATATTTCATTGATGTAAGCATGTTCGGTATGAAGATTCAAACAAGTGCCTGACATATAAATCATAATAAAGATATAAACATACAAAAACACAAACACAAAGTCCTAGAGTCTAAGCTTTGGTGTTCTGCCACTTGTCATTCTATTTTGGCCTTGAGCTTGATCATCTTGTCATATGTTTTACTTTATTACCTAGCAGCACCAAATTCTCTAGTATGTCTAGTCTCCTTCTCCCCCTTTTAGCATCATCGAGAACAGAAGCAACAAGTACAAAGGAAGGAGGCACTTGAGCCATAGGAATGGCCTGAGCTAGAACTGGTACAAAGGGCATTGAAGGAGGTATCTAAGGAAGTTTTCCTTTAAAATGTTAGCCACTTGAGCTTATTGTTCCACTGAGAGCTTGAACCGAGAAGGTGGAGGTTGAGGTGCTGGAGGTGGAAACAATTTATCTAGCCTTTGCTTCGGAGCATGCACTTGAGCAGCATGTGCAATAGCAACAATATCAATATAAGACACAATCTCCCTTTCTTCATTGAGAAAGGCTTGAACAATGGGTGCAATCATGAGATCTGCTATAAGCTTCTCTATATTCTCTTTCTCTTGAGTAGAAAGAATTGATTCTTGAGCGGCATCCTCCATCATTGGCTTATAAGTGTTAATTCAGATGTTTTGATGATTCTAAAACAAATGAGCTTGGAGATCCAATATCAAAGGAACACAAGTAAAATGAAGAGCAAAGTTGGAGTTTCCTGAAGATTGAAGAGCTATTTCACATGCTTTAAGAAATTATTTGTAAAATAAGGTAGTTGAGCTTTGAATTTCAGTTAACCTAATTTTAAATGAGATAACTAATTGAATGGTTAATAATTGGCTCATGATTTCAAAATGGTTTTCATGAAAAGAGCTATCTTATGAGGATAAAGCTTCAATCTCAAAATGATTCTAAGTGTTCAATTGGTTTTCATGAACATGTTTTAGCTTATGGGCATAAGGTCTCAATTTCAAAGATGTTTCTAAGTGTTTACCCTATTTTCAAGAAAATATTTTACCATATATGTATATCCATTGAAAGTTATAGGGATAAAGACTAAATCTCAAAGCTTTTCCAAAGTGCATTCTTCAATTTCATGAAAAGGGGTTGAGGTTATCCACATAGCACAGCTTAAGGATCAAGTTCTCAACTCTGTCCAAGTGGTTATCCTAATAAGGCAGGCACCTCATTCATATAAGGAAGTGAACAGTAAAGGCAAGTGGTATTGTACAACCCGTTATTTGCATAACTTAGCTAGGTTATCCATATAATGTGTGTCACAGAGCACTTGGACTCTTTTGTTGTTAAATGGTTATCTGTATAACCTAAGAAGGTTATTCGCATAACTGATATTTTAGAGTACTTGAACTTTCTTTATGTAAAAAGATTATCTGTATAACCCAGGGAGGTTAATCACAAAACCTATATTTCAAAGTACTTGAACTTTCCTCAAATAAGCAGGTTATCTGCATAACCTAGGGAAATTATCCACTATGTTACAGAACTTATAGCTCTTCTTATGCAAAACAGGTTATCCACATAACATTGGGAGGTTATCTTGATAACCTAAGTTTCATAAAAACTCAGTTTGAGAAAAACTTAACGTTATCCTAATAACTGAGTGGGTTTTCATGAAAATAATTTTGAGCTAAAACTTAGTCATTCTGAGTAGCACGTTATCCGCATAGCCTAGCTAGGTTATCTGTATAACAAAAGCTCTATGTTGAAACAAAAGCAAACAGTTACCTGTTATTTGCATAACCTGAGGAGGTTATCCAAATAACCTCTATCAAAAGCATTTAATGCGGTAGGTAAATAACTATTTTACTGAGAGTAATGACGGCTAATATTTGTTTCGAATGGATAGTTCTACCCCAAAACTATAAATATGACCTCATTTAAGTTGTTGAAAGAGGAGAAAAATAATTAACACTTTAAAACTCTACTAATTTGATTTCTGGGTCATTCAAAACTTACATACCCTCTGTTTTACTCATTCATTGTATCTTAACTTTCATAAACACTCTTTTAAGAGAGTTTACATTCTATATACTTCTACATACTTGTAGAGAGTATTAAGTGTGAGAATACATTAAGGGAGGTATTCTTACTCTTGAGTGAGAAAAATAAGGGAGTGTGTTTCAGCTCAAAGTTCGAGCTGGTGTTGTACTGCGATCATTGCAAGAACTCATTCACATCTTGCAAGAGATAGTGGAGAAATCTCAAGTGGTGACTTGAGAACTGGGTGTAGGTCAAGTGGAGTAGACCGAACCAGGATAAATCACTAAGTCTTCTTCTCATTACTTTTTATTTCTTATACTCTGTTTTTCAATAAATTTTTAGTATCACCACTATATTTCATTTTTGCAGAAAAATTTTAATCTTCCCAATTCACCCCCCTCTTAGGAAGCCAGCTGAATTAGCAAGTGGTATCAGAGCCTAGACTTCTAGTTAAAAGGTCTAACAATCCGGGAGAAGACATGGCTAGCTTTGGTGAAGGTGTTCTTCCAAAAGGAAACAACACCAACAGACCTCCTGGATTCAATGGAGAATATTATGGGTATTGGATGATGAGGATGCAAATCTACCTTCAATCCATTGATTTGGATATTTGATCGGTCATCCAGAAGGGAGATTTCATTTTGATGAAACTACAAGATGATGGGAAATACAGAGAGAAACCTAAAGAGGAATGGAATGGGGAGGATAGGAGAAAGGTTCTTCTCAACTTAAAGCTAACTATTGTCTGATTAGTGCTCCCAATGTACAATAGCCAAAGGTATGTGGGACACTTTCGAGATTGCTGATGAAGGGACTATCGGCATAATAGAAAATAAATTGAATATATGCATTGGACAATATGAAAGCTTCAAGATGAAAGAGGGTGAGAATATCAAGGATCTGTAGAAGAGATTCACCCTCATTATAAACCAACTGAAGAGTCTTGGAAAGGAATACACCTAGTCTAAGAAATTCAGAAAAATTCTTAGAGCCTTGCCCATAGAGTGGCAACTGAAGGTGACTGTAATAGAGGAAGCTAGAGGGGAGTCAATGACATTTGTCACAGCTTTCTTTGGGAGTCTTGAAGAATATGAAGGGAAACAAACGACTCTCAAGGAATCTACTTCATCTGACAAGAAGAAGACAAGTTTAGCTCTAAAAGTAGAATCAGATGATGATGATGACTTAGAGGAAGATGTTGAGCTAGATGAAGAGACGATGGCCATGCTAGTGAGGAAATTTGACAAAATGTATGAAAAGAAGAAATTCAAAAGGTTTGCAAAGAAAGATTAAGTCACCAGTAGCAAGAAAAAAAATAAAGACTCCATCATATGCTACGAATGTAAGAAACCTAGACACATCAAATAGGAATGCCCTCTGCTGAGCAAGAAATAAGGGAGAAGGCTGACAAAGGGAAAAAGAAGAAAGCCTTCATATCTTCCATCTGGGGAGATAGTTCAGATGAAGAGTAAGCAACATTAGATGATGAAATTGCTAACCTATGCCTGATGGCTCCAGAAATTGCAGAGGAGGAGAAGAATCACAACTGAGATAATGACAGTGATTCTGAGGTAAATGACTCTAAACCATCTTACAATGAACTATATAATGCATTTAATGAACTAATGATTGAATTTGTCAAAGTGTGTAAACCACTGAGTCAAGTTAAAAAAGAAAATGCACAAGCTTGAGAGTGAGTCTCATACATCTTGCATTGCTTCATAGTTTCCTTCTTCTACCACCACCTTTGGTTATGTCTCATGCATTGAGTTGAGAGATAAGAATAATTATCTCCACAAGACTCAAACCAAACTCACTAGAGGTAAGGATATGCTGAAAGTATTACTAGGAAATAAAATTGTAAGTCAGAACAAAACTGGTCTAGGATATGACCCATGTGCAGTCAAGGAAAAACTGAAAATCAAAAAACAAAATCTCTACCAGAGAAACTTTTTGCATACTAAAAACATTAAACCAACCTAGAACATAGAGTCTTTCCTAGCCCCTAGAAGTCAAAAGGATAGATATTATAGCCATTATTTCAGACATGTATCTCTTTCCTCTAGCCCTTTTACTACTTGCCACTTCTATATACAAGAAGGGTCATATGTCCTCCACCTACATATACAGGAAAGAAGGAAATAACAATGGGATGAAATGGGTTCCCAAGGATTCCTACACTAACAAGAAAGGACTCAAGCAAATATGGGTACCTAAAAGAAAGAATTGAAACTTGTTTTGCAAGTGTGTCTCAAGGCCAAGAAAAGCAACAAATGGTATATGGACAGTGCTCGTTCGAGACACATGACTGGAGAAAAAGAAAAATTCATTGTACTAAGAGATAAGAAAGGAGGAAAGGTTACTTTCGATAGTGACCAGTTCGGCAAGATAGTTGGGATTAGAATTGTTGGAAGAAACTTGGAAACAACAATTAAAGAAGTCCTATTTGTGATAGGACTTAATCATAACCTGTTGAGTGTGAGCCAAACCTGTGATAGAGGCAATTGGGTTCTGTTCGATTCCAACTACTACGTAGTCATCAGAAAAAGTGACCACAAAGTGATTCTTGTAACACCTCTATTTAGGACTATTTTTCATGTATTAGGCCTCATTAGAGATCAACTATACTTAAATAGAAGCTTGAATCACAATAAAATATTTATAATAAATTTAATCAATTTAAAGGGTATTTCATTAAAATATTTTTCTACCTTCCAATTTTCTGACCTTAACTTTGAAAAATCATATTTCATTATATTCATGACCAAATCATGCATACTCTATATCATTTGAAAGCTATATATGTCTACTTATAATTTATCTCACTTACACAGGGCATAATATTAACTTAAATTGTGAAAGGTCACAATACTACTATTACTGGGATAATTTTGGAAAAACTTACATATCTCGTATTCTATAGCTCCAATCATTTTCAAATCAGTGACATATGAAACTTAAGACATAGACCTTTTTATACATGTAAACCACTAAATTTTTCAGAGTTCTATATGATTTTATATTATCTTTTGAATTTTCCAATCCCTAACTTCTAGATTTCAGTTTTTCTAATCTTACCCTATTCTAACCCTAAACTTGAAAATTCACCATAAATTGTACACTTATCCAATTTAGGTGTTCTTTAGCTCTATGGAAAGCTTATTTCATCTACTTTTAAAGCATATAAACTACTTTAAGTTAATTACCCTGTCTTGTATAAACAGTACCTATGCTTTCTCAGACTACTTAAGATGAGCCTTTCCATTCCTAATTTATCAAAATATGCTCCATAACCTTTTCACACCATCATTAATTGCATCAATTCCATACATAACATAACATAGTACATTAAGAATCATAATACCATAGAGATGTAGACCACATGGCATATACATGATTTTTCATAATATTCTTAAATATAATGTAATAACTTGAATTATCAATTTAAACATTGATTGCATTTTCTTGCTCCATAGCTCCCTTGTCTTCAATGACATTGCTTGTACCTAAGGTAGTTTTCATTTTGGGAGGGTAAGATTCATTGAATCTGAGTAGCAATTGCCATTCATGCAATCATATTATCACATAAAGCATATAATCATCATAAAACATCAAATGAATACTTTTAAACATTTATGCCATAATATTTTACAAAAATTTTGGCAGAGTTTCATTTTCTATTTTGGATATCTCAGGGTCTCAAAACCCCTCTATTAACTCAACCAACATTCTCAAAGCATCACAAATGATCATATCAAGTAATAGGCAAGTCATCAAACTCATTGAAAATCACGTGACAATATACGGCAAGAATAGGTAAATTGCTACCTTCATGCTTTCTCTTACTCCTCCACTCTATACCAATACTCCCACTAGCTTCCTTAGACTTCTTCAAGTCCTAATGCATTATCAAACAACTACTCAAGCTAGTGGTTCTATGACTTTCTTCAAAAAGTTTTCATGAAACCCTAATTCTTCAACAATTCACTAAAAAATCATTTCTAGCTCAAAAATAATGAATTATACCTCTATTCCATGTAATTTTTCATGAGGAATCTAAATATGGCTTCAGAATTACCAAATTATATCTCTATATATAAACATTAGCTGGCCAAAATTCAGAAGAAATTAAGAAAAATTGCTATGTTCCATGATACTTCAAACTATTTCCATATTCATGCTTTAAGTGACTAATCTAGCATTTCCCCTAAGTTTAATGTTTCAAAAACTCATCCCCTTGCTAAATCACATTTTGGATGAAACCCTAAGAGGATGGAGGAGAAAATATAATCCATAAATCATGCTTCAAAGACCATAAACTTCAAGCTTAAGGTGATAGATACACTTACCTAAAGTTGATTCTTGAAGTTGCCTTTGAGATTCCCCTTCTTCTTTCTCTCTTTTCTCGTTTTCTCTCTTGCATTTTTCTTTCTGGTTTTGGCTGCAAAAAACACATCCAAATGGAGAGGAAGAAGGGTACTTAGGCGGCTTAATTAAATGGTTAATCATGGTTAGTCACTTAAGCCAACTAAGGTTACTTTTTAGTACAAAAAATCAATGCCTTCTAAGGGAAGTTTTGGACAAAAATTTGCTGCCCAATTTCAATGCCAATAGGGAGGTGTTTAAGTGTCCTAAATTGCTCAATTTTTTCTCATCTAGATATATCTCAATCCAGGTACTTTTTAACACTACTGAAAAATCACTTTTTATAGTAAATTGGCATTTTTGGGATACATGATTATTCTAATTTTATTTTTATTTAATTATCATGTCCCAAATGGTATCTGTGTATGGCCCATATTGTGTTCCAGTTACCTTTTAACCATCGGTAGGGCGCACATTTACTTTATCGGTTTACTGTTACTTTTGGACACTTGGCACTGATTATTTCCTTATTTTTGAACATTAACCCTTAGTGCCATATACCATTGGACTTCTCTCATCGAGGGCTTCATTTGGATAGTAATTTTACATTTACAAAATTACCCCTAACTTAGGGTTAAATTATAATTTTTGAAACTTTCGGGTCTTAAGTGTAATTTTCCCTGAAGGCTTTTTAACTTCTTCTCCACGTGAATTTTATATATTTTGGGACGTGGATGTCATTTTTATAATTCTTTAGTGATAAAATTATAATTTTCTCATTTTTCCATCCAACAAGGAAAAATGATCTCTTTGCCCTTTTTCACGCAAAATAATATATATTCGTTTTCATGAATTTCCTGTACATTTCATGTTATACTTCATTTCTTACTATTTCATTACTTAGTATTCTGTGAAATTTTAGGATATTACAATTCTCAAGGCCGAAAGAGATGGTAACTGTTATACTATTGATTTAGATGAATTACCTTCTTTGGAATTTATATGCTTAATAAATGCAAACGATAATAATTGGCTTTGGCATAGGAGACTAGCACATGTTAGCATACATCAATTAAATAAACTCATTAAAAATGAACTTTTTCTTGGTTTACCCAACATTAAGTTTGAAAATGATAGAGAATGTGATGCTTGTCTTAAAGAGAAGCAAAGAAAGTCCTCATTCAATTCCAAAAACATTGTCTCTATAATAAGACCACTACAATTACTTCACATTGATTTGATAGGTCCTAATCGTATTAAAAGTATTAGTACAAACTTCTATGTACTTGTTGTGGTAGATGATTATTCTAGATTTACCTATACTTTATTTCTTCCCTTTAAAGATGAAACATATGATTTTTTTTTTCTCTTAGCCAAGAAAATACAAAATGAGAAAGGTTGCTCTATTGTATGTATTAGAACAAATCATGGTGGAGAATTTGAGAATGTAAAATTTGCTGACTATTGTGATGAAAATGGAGTGTAGCACAACTTCTCAGCCCCAAGAACACCTCAACAGAATGGAGTTGTGGAAAGAAAGAATAGCGTGTTAGAGGAGATGACTCGTGCAATGCTGAATGAAAAAGGATTGCCTAAACAATTATGGGCTAATACAACAAGCACATTATGCTACATGATGAATAGAGCATACATCAGACCCTTACTAGGCAAGACTCCATATGAGCTGTACAATGGAAAGAAGCCCAATCTCCCTCATCCTTATGTCTTTGGATGCACCTGCTATGTCCACAACAACAACAAAGACAATCTAGGTAAGTTTGATGCCAGATCAGATGAAGCTATATTTCTTAGCTACTTAAATAGAAGTAAAGCATATAGGGTGTTTAACAAGAAGTCTATAACTATTGAAGAATCTGTGCATGTGGACTTTTTTGAAAATGAAACTTTGTCTAGGCATGCTAAAGAGGAGGATGATTTCATTTCCAATTTCAAGAATTTAAATATGTCTGAAGAAAATAAAACTGAATCTCCTAAAATATCTGAATCTGCTGAGGTAGAGGAAGATATCTAGGAGAAAGATAATGAATGTGAAATAAATGAGGAAGTATCTCAATAACTCCCTAGAGCTTGGAGATATCAAAGGAATCATCCAGTTGATCAAATTATTGGGGATGTTCAAGAGAAAGTTAAAACTAGAAGACAACTTAGAGATCAAGTGAATAATTATGCATTTATTTCTCAAATTGAACCTAAGTGCACTGAAGAGGCTTCAACTGATGAATAATGGGTCTTAGCTATGCAAGAAGAACTTAATCAGTTTGAAAGAAGTCAAGTTTGGGATTTAGTGCCTAAGCCGAAAAAACCATCCTATTATTGGAACCAAATGGGTGTTTAAGAATAAACTTGATGAATAAGGAGCAATAATAAGGAATAAATCTAGATTAGTGGCTGTTAGCAAGGCTGACTTCCCAAGAGGGGGGGTGAATTAGGAAGATTGAAATTTTTCTGCACAAAGTGAAGTAAGTGAAGATATCACAATATAATGAAAACAATGCGTAAAACAGAGCAAGATGAAAAGTAAAGATAGGAAGAAGAAAACTCAGTGATTTATCCTGGTTCGGTCTTTCCACTTGACCTACATCCAGTCCCCAAGACACCTCTTGAGATTTATCCACTATACAGCAAGAATTTCAATGGGCTTCTTGCTGGGGCCACAGTACACGAGTATGCTCTGTTTCTGAGCTCTCTCACACTCTCCAAGCACTTTCACTATGTGCTTCCCAATCCCCTTGTGAATACCCCTCACAAGTAAATCTATCTTCAAGATGAAGAGTAGATTGATTACAATGAAATAACTCTCTTGAAAAGAGTAGATATGAAAGTTTGAGTACAAGTATAGAAGTTGAGAGGGTAAAAGCTTTTGAGAAGAAGATTTAGCAGAAATTCAGTATATACAAGTTTGATTCTTCTTTCACAACTTCAAATGATGTTGTATTTATAGATTTAGGTCTCAAATATCCGTTAGAGACTAAATCTATCCATTGGGGAAGTTATCCAACGGTTACTCTGAAAAACTATCCGTTTACCAACCGCATTTAATGTTTCTGACATACTGAAATTCGAATTTTGGTTGGTCAACAGACGAATTTCGAAGGAACCGAAGATCAAAGCTTCCAACGTTACAGCACGAAGTTCGTCTATTCATGAATTGAAATTCGAATTTTGAAACTTACAAAACATTTTCACAATGTGACATACGAATTTTCAAGAAGAAAGTTTTTTGGTTAAGTGTGAACAGTATTTTCAATTTTCTACAGTGCCTTCGAAATTCGAATTTCGGTATCCCAAAATTCGTCTGTCCACTGAATGTTTAAGAGACACTGTAGATTACTTTCTTCGAAATTCGAATTTTGGAAGGGTGAAATTCGTCTGTCAGAGAGACTCTTTCCAGACTAATTTCATCATTCGAATGTTGCAAGTCCTTATCATTCGTATGTCAATGTTTTACTTTAACAGACTCAAGAACTTAGCTTTTGAAATTCGAATTTTAATGTTCAAAGTTCGTCTGTCAAAGAGCAGTTTTGAAACTTAAATCATTCTTGATCTCAGATGAACTTTAACATAGTTTCAGACGAATTTCTTCTATTTTCTCAATTTTTGTTTTGTTTGAAATTCGAATTTTGAAGACTCAAAGTTCGTCTGTTGCAAAGAGGCATCTTTCAGACTTATATGAAAATTCGAATGTTGCAAGTTCAAAATTCGTCTGTCAGAGACAATTTATCAAACTCAATTTCATTTTGATTTCAGATGCACTTTATCATAATTTCAGACGAATTTCTTTGGTTTTTACAAACTTCATTTTACTTGAAATTCGAATTTTGAAAGTGTGAAGTTCGTCTGCTTATCAAAAGGCCTCTTTCAGACTAGATGAAAATTCGAATTTTGAACAGCCAAAATTCGTCTGACAGAGAGCCATCTCTTCAGACTTATTCAGTTTTAGCTCGAAATTCGAATTTCCAAAGGTAAAGTTCGAATTTCCAACTTGACAGTTTAGCTTTACCTTTCAACCTTCGTCTGTTTGTGGGTGTTTTTCAAATATTTAAAGATTTAACATAAAATCAAAGTTTGAAAACATCTTTTCTTCAAATCAAAATCTTTTACCCTGTCATAACAAAAACTAAGGATCCTACTACAGATCTAACAGCAAGAATTCAGAAAATCTTCACTTAAGATAGCTTTGATCTCCTTTGATATCTTCAATCCAAGCTCTTGAATGTTAGTTTGGAATCATCAAAACTCTTGATTCAACATTCTCCCCCTTTTTGATGATGACAAAACAACTTACAAACTGGATTAGTACTTAGGTTTGCTTTCACAAGCTCCCCCTCAACATATGCATAAGATATCAAATCAACAGATTAAGTGAAGAGATTTTAAGGCACAAAGCATTGCAACAAAGGGATCCATTCATTTAATTAAAAGGTGCTTGTACATAAACAAATTAATCAACGTTCAACCATTAAATCCAAAACATAAAAACAACAAAGTTCAGAATACAAAACACATAATACAAAATACAGCAAAAGGACTTAAGCCTAATCTCCAATCATTTCTTCTTGGGCTTGGCCTTCTTGCTGTAGGATTTCCCTTTCCCTTTCCCAGATTGCTCAGCAGCAGGCTTTCCAGTTTGCCCAGACTTCTCCCCCTTTTTGACATCATCAGGAAGGCCAACAAAATCAGCCGGAGGAGGGATCTGAGAGACAGGAATAGCACGAAGTGGTATAGGAGCAAAAGGGATTTCAGGATCAGCTAGTGGCTCGGAGCTTGTCTACTCTTCAGAGATTTCCAGCAGCTGCTGCATTGCTTGTCTGGAAAGAGCTAGTTGAGCTCTTTGTTCCTCTGTAAGTCCATAGGCAGCAAGAGGGGAAGAAGCTGGTTTAGCAGGAGGAAACATTTCTTCCAGCCTTCTCCTCTGAGCTTCTAGTAGAGCATTGTGAGCAATGGCAACATAGTCAACAACAGGTACAAGGCTCCTTTCTTCAGTGCTCACTGCTTCTTGCAAAGAGGAGGTTGAAATGGCTGCAACCAGTCTTTCAACTTGCTCAGATTCTTGAACTGACAGAATTGATTCCTGAGCATCTTCTTGCATGGGCTCATGAGGGCTTGTATCTTGGAGACCTTCTTCTTCCAATCCATAGTCCAAGGGTGGACCAGGACTTGGTGTTCTCATTGCACCAGCACCATCTATATCATCATCATCATGGTCAGAGGAGGTAATCTCGAAGGGACTTGGAGGCACTGGGGATAGAGACAGAGTAGGCTCAGGGACACCAGGCTGAGGTGGAGCTGAAGTGGTAGGAATAGTATTTCTTATCTCTTCATAGGCATCAGCCACCACTTTCATATTTACAGCCAACTGATGGATCTGATCTTGTAGATGAGAAAATTTGGCATTGTGCTCATCTCTAATGCTGAGAATGAGTGTTAACAGACTGTCAAACAACTCAATAACCTTTGTTGGCTTGGCCCGTGAGGAGGGAGTGGAAGAAGGGTGAGTAGGCCTGGAGGGAGATGGGGTTGGCTGAGAAGGCTGAGGTACAGATCTGCCAGGGGCCTCGGAAGTTCCTTCTTGTTGGAGGGATGCATCAGCAATAAAGAACAAGTCTTCAGATTTCCCTGCTCCCTTTCCAACCCATCGTCCTTCATCTCTTTCAATGCCCATCCTTTGCAGTTCCTCCTCTTTGAATGCCTCAGTAAGTTTCCCTTTTCCCTTTTCAATGTGTTGAATCCTAGCATGCTGCAGGATTCTTGAAATAATTGCAGCATAGGGGAGCGTGGAATCCTTCCTTTGATCCCTTGCCTTTATCATTCTCTGGAGGATGATATGACCCATGTTAATGAGCTTCCCACGTATGATAGCAGTCATCACATGAGCCTCTGCCCTTGTTATCAAGTTGAAGCTTCCACCCTTGTTGAATATGATCCTGGACACTATGTAGTGTAGGATCCTGATTTGTACACTTAGGTCTGTGGGCTTCAACAGATTTATCGTTGGCCTGTTTTCCCTCCTTCTGAATAGGGTGTCCAAAATGGTGCTCTCTTTGTAGTTCAGAAAGGATCCACCTTCTTCATCAGCCGTGCTTGCCTCATCCATATACCCAGAGGCTGTGATGTCAATTTTCAGCCCATCTTGCCCTGGGATTTCCAGCACTTCATTGATTGTTTCATTAGCAAGCCAGATGGTCCTTGATCTCAAAGTGACCTCCCATTTCTTTTTCCTGCTGTTGTATTGAAGAGAGTCATACCAAGTCTTCACTATTTCATCATCATATTTTTCAGCAATTTCCAACAGGTTTTTGTATCTCATCAACCATAATGCAGCATCAAAGTTATTGGATATCAAAAATTGCTCCATATTTACACAGTGAGGCTTGATTACCTTTTTGCTGGAAAACTTGGCAGAAAACTCTTCTTGAATTTCGGGAGTGCTCCAAAGTGGCAGTGTAGTAAGCTCAAATTCTCCAGATTGTGTGGAAGAAGAGGAAGCCACAGTAGCAGTATCAGCCGAAGGGATCGCAGTTTTTGATGAGGAAGGTCCAGTTTTCTGTGAATCTGCCTTGGATGATGATTTCTGGCGTTTAGAAGGGGTAGCTTTACTGGGTTCGGCCTTTCTCTTGGATTTCTCTCCTTCCTTTGTAGTATATTGAGATTTGACAGTTCTTTTTGGCCGAGTTCCAGCTTGTCCTGCTCCAGGGATCTTGACTCTCGCCATTTTTCAGTGGAATGATGCAGAATGTGGTTGAGGAAAGGTTTATGGGATGTGAAAGGAAGTTTAAATGGTGAAGAATGACGGTTTTTGGACAAGAAATAAGAGGATTAAAGAGAGAATCAGAACAGACTTAGAGAGGTTACAAATAGGGTTGCGTCTGTTCTGAGGAAAACTGTTGCATTTAACGTGTGTAACCGTCTGACAGACGAATTTTGAGGGGTCAAAATTCGAACTTCGGGCAGTTACAAGTTAAACCGTTCAGCATAGCTTACTGACAGACGAATTTTCATCCTGAAAGTTCGTCTGACAGTGGCTTGAAACAAGCAATACAAGCACAACAGACGAATTTTGTTCCACCAAAGTTCGAATGTTGAAAAGAAAAAGGCAGGCATCAATCAAACTATCAATCAACAGACAAATTAAACATGCAGAACTGTAACTTTTAATAATTCAACATGATGGACATGATTCAACAGACGAATTTTGAACTGAAAATTCGAATTTTTCAACTTTTTTAAAGACTGTCTAACATTCGTATGTTAAGAAGTAATAATTTGTGTAGCAGTGATGGACAATCATAACTTTGAAATTTCTGATTTTGAAAATTCGAACTTTCAAGCTTCAACAGACAAATTTCGAGGCATTACTAAGAACTGTTCCAAGGCATAACAGGTCGAAGTTCGTCTGTTGGTCATCTAAAATTCAAATGTTGACCATGTTGATCAGTTTAAAAACACATATTATCAATGAAATTCATCTAGTAATCAAACAACATACAAATTTCAACTTTAAAAACTTACATAATGGATCCAGAACTTAGAATAATTATCATTCACTTCATTTTCTGGTTGTTCCAATCTGGAGTGCTCCAATCTTTCAAACTTTTAGCCATTGTTTTTCACAAGAAGCACCTACAACTACACTAAAATATACTCCGATGCTCAAGTTAGAGTTTATTCTTATATTAAAAATTCTAAAGACAGAATTGCACAGAAATGACTTACAATTCATTGGGATTTACCATTCCTAATTCTCTCCTTATTTTGCAGTTTCTGTCTTCTGATAGAGGTTTTGTGAGTATATCAGCAACTTGATCTTCTGTTGGAATGTACTCCAGTCTAACTTCTCCTTTCAGAACGTGATCTCTTATGAAGTGGTGCCTAACTTCAATATGTTTTGTCCTTGAATGCATGACAGGGTTCTTGGTGATATTTATAGCACTTTGGTTGTCACACATGATTGGTATCTCTTTTATATTAATCTCAAGATCTACAAGCTGCTGTTTCATCCAGATGACTTGGGCACAACAGCATCCAGCTGCAACATACTCAGCTTCTGCAGTAGATAAGGCCACATTGTTTTGCTTTTTGCTGAACCATGAAACCAGGGATCCTCCAAGGAACTGACAGGTTCCACTTGTGCTTTTTCTGTCAGTTTTGGATCCTGCAAAATCAGCATCAGTGTATCCTTTGAGATCTTCTCCATTTCCTTTTGGATACCAAAGACCCATCTGTGATGTTCCAATAAGATATCTGAAAATTCTTTTCACAGCTGTTGCATGGGTTTCTTTGGGGCATGATTGGAACCTTGCACACATGCAGACACTGAACATAATGTCAGGTCTGCTAGCAGTTAGGTACAGCAGGGATCCAATCATTCTTCTGTACTGAGTAATGTCAAACATCTTCCCATTCTCATCCATGTCCAGTTTGGTTGCAGTAGCCATAGGTGTTCCCATTGGCTTGGCATTCTCCATTCCAAACTTCTTTAACAGCTCCTTTAGATACTTGGATTGACTGAGAAAGATACCATCATTAAGCTGTCTGATTTGCAATCCAAGGAAGAAATTGAGTTCACCCATCATAGACATCTCGAATTCTCCCTGCATTAACTCAGAGAATTTCTTGCAAAGAGTTTCATTAGTAGCACCAAAAATAATATCATCAACATAGATTTGAACAATTAGTAAATCTTTATTTTCTTTCTTAGTAAATAAGGTTGTGTCAATTTTGCCTCTGTTAAACCCCTTTTCAGTCAGAAAATTGCTCAGTCTTTCATACCATGCTCTAGGGGCCTGTTTTAAACCATAGAGAGCTTTCTTCAGTTTATAAACATGGTTTGGTTTTGTAGAGTCCTCAAAACCTAGAGGTTGATCAACATAAACCTCTTCCATGATATATCCATTCAGAAAAGCACTCTTTACATCCATTTGATATAATAAAATATTTTTCATGCATGCATATGCTAGCAGTATTCTTATAGCCTCTAATCTAGCTACTGGTGCAAAGGTTTCTTCAAAATCAATACCTTCTTCTTGATTATACCCTTTAGCAACTAATCTAGCTTTATTTCTGATTATTGTTCCAGATTCATCAAGTTTATTTCTGAAAACCCATTTGGTACCAATAACAGGATGATTTTTGGGCCTAGATACTAAATTCCAAACTTGATTTCTTTCAAATTGATTTAATTCATCTTGCATAGCCATAATCCAGTATTCATCAGTTAGGGCTTCTTCAGTACATTTGGGTTCAATTTGAGAAATGAAAGCACAGTTGAGCATCTGATCCCTTAACTGTTTTCTGGTTTTGACTTTCTCTTGAACATTCCCTATTACTTGATCAACAGGGTGATTCCTTTGATATCTCCAAGCTCTAGGGAGTTCTTGAGCTCTTTCTTCATTATTTTCTTTATCAAACTCTTGCTCCTGGATATCTTCTTCTGTGTCAACAGATTCAGATATCTTTGGAGGTTAAGTTTTACTTTTGTCAGAGATTCCCAGTTTTTCAAAATTGAAAGTAAGATCATCCTTATTGGTAACATGTTTTGAAACAGTTTCATTTTCAATGAAAACCACATGCACTGATTCTTCTACTACATTTGATCTTTTATTATAAACCCTATAAGTCTTACTCCTACTTGAATAGCCCAAAAATATACCTTCATCAGATTTGGCATCAAACTTACCCAGATTTTCTTTTCCATTGTTGTGAATGAAGCATTTGCACCCGAACACATGGAGGCGTGATAGATTTGGCTTTCTTCCCTTGTACAGTTCATATGGAGTCTTCCCAAGGATTGGTCTGATGTAGGCTTTGTTTATGATGTAGCTTGCTGTATTCACTGCATTAGCCCATAACACTTGAGAGAGTTCCTTCTCATTTAGCATAGCTCTAGCCATCTCTCCAATGGTTCTGTTCTTCCTTTCCACCACTCCATTTTGTTGAGGAGTTCTTGGTGCTGAGAAGTTGTGGTCAATCCCATGCTCATTGCAGTACTCCAGGAAGTATGCATTTTCAAATTCTCCTCCATGGTCTGACCTGATAGACACAATAGAAATACCTTTCTCATTTTGCACTTTCTTAGCTAAGGTTACAAATGCATCAAAGGTATCACTTTTAGAGGGAAGAAACAATGTCCAAGTGAATCTAGAATAATCATCTACAATTACAAGCACATACAGATTACCACCAAGACTTTTCACCCTGGATGGTCCAATTAAGTCCATATGCAACAATACAAGTGGTCTTGTTGTGGTAACTACATTTTTAGATTTGAAGGATGATCTAGTTTGTTTTCCTCTTAGGTATGCATCACATTCTTTATCCTTTTCAAAAGATATTTTAGGTAGTCCAGTTACTAGCTCATTTTTAATCAGTTTAGACAATTGATTCATGTTAACATGAGCTAATCTCCTATGCCATAGCCAACTGTCATTATCCTGGCTTATTAAACATACAGAGTCCAAGGGAGGAAGTTCATCAAGGTCAATAGTATAATAGTTACCATCCCTTTGAGCTTTGAGGATTACTTTGTGATCACTTTTTCTGATGACCAGGCAAAACTTTGAGTCAAACAGCACCCAGTTTCCTCTGTCACAGGTCTGACTTACGCTCAGCAAATTGTGGTTGAGGCTAATTACAAACAACACTTCTTCAATGGATGTTTCTGGATTTTTGCCCACCATGCCAATACCAACAATTTTGCCGTATTGATCACCTCCAAAGGTCACCTTTCCTCCCTTCTTGTCTCTAAGGGTGATGAACTTCTCCTTATCACCAGTCATGTGACTTGAGCAGGCACTGTCCATATACCATTTGTTGCTTTTCTTAGCTTTGAGACAGACCTGCAAAACAAGGTTTATGTTTTCCTTTTAGGTACCCAAATTTGCTTGGGTCCTTTTCTGTCAGTAGTTATTTCCTTAGATGCAGATGCACTTTTGGGAACCCATTTAACTTGCCTGTCAAGTCCATTTTTCTTCAAAGCATAGGAACTGGAAGTATGTCCCTTTTTGTTACAGAAATGATAGGTGGTGAAAGGACTGCTAGATTGAGAAGCAGGAAGAAAACAATGCAGATATTATTTTTGTAGTATGCCTTGGTTGATCATATGTTTCAATGTAAGGTGATACATCATTTTTCTTTTTATTGCTCTCAGCATGCACAAAGTGTCTCATATATGCATTTTGATTTTTCTTCCTAATCTTTTCTTTGACAGCACATGGATCATAGCCAAGACCAGCTTTTCCTTGTGATATTCTTTGACTCCCCATTAATGCAAACAACATATCCTTACCTCTAGTGAGCCTAGACATGCTTTTAATTAAATAATCATTAATTCGCTTAAGTTCAGTGCATGAAGTGCAGCAAATAGATTCAGAAGTAGGTAAAGTGGCAGTTTTAGAGACTATGCTTTGAGACTCCATCTTGCTTACCTTTTTCTTTGCCAATTTCAGTTCTTTAGCAATTTTAATAAATTCATCATAAAGCTCATGAAATGCATCCAGTAATTCAGAATAGGAAGGTTCAGATTCATATACCTCTTCTTCTTGATCACTGCTGCATGAGGGTGTGACTTCTTCAAAAGCAAGTGCCATTAGACAAATGTTGGCAATCTCATCCTCATCTTCTTCTTCCTCATCTGAGCTGTTGCCCCATATGGATGAGATGTAGGCTTTCTTCTTCTTCCCTTTGTCAGCAGCTTTCTTTTCTTTTTCTTGTTTCTTGATGAATTGGGGGCAGTTCCACTTTATATGTCCTTGCTTCTTGCACTCATAGCAAGTCACAGGTTCTTTTGTGTCTTTCTTATTTTCTCCAGCCACTCCTTTCTTGAAGAATCTCTTGTTCTTCTTCTTGCTGTAGAATCTTCTAAATTTTCTGACCATCATGGCCAGAGTTTCCTCATCCAGCTCATCTCCTTCGTCAGATTCTTCTTCCTTTTCATCAGCAGCTTTGAGGGCAAGGCCTTTCTTCTTTCTGTCTAGCCCAGCTTCCTTGAGTGCTTTGATTTTTCCTTCATACTCCTCAAGGCTGCCGAAGAGAGCTGTGACAGAAGCCATTGATTCTCCTCTGGCTTCTTCTATAGCTGTCACCTTGGGTTGCCATTCCAGAGGGAGAGCTCTGAGTATCTTTCTTACTTTCTCAGACTGTGTGTATTCTTTTCCCAGGCTCTTCAGTTGATTCACAATGAGAGTGAATCTCTTTTGGAGCTCCTTTACAGTTTCTCCTTCAGCCATTCTGAAGCTTTCATACTCCCCAATGCATGTGTTCAGTCTGTTCTCCCTAACTCCAGATGTTCCTTCATGTGCAATCTGTAGAGTATCCCACATTCCTTTTGCAGTGGTGCATTGTGAGACTCTGTAGAATTCATCCTGGTTCAGGGCACTGACCAAACAATGCTTTGCTTTGAAATTTAGTAGGACTCTCCTTCTGTCTTCATCATTCCACTCTGCTTCTAGCTTCTCTTTGTGTCTTCCATCTTCAGTTAGAGCCATCGGGACGAAGTCTCCTTTTTCAATGACTGACCATATGTCAAGATCAATTGATTGGAGGTAGATCTGCATCCTCATCTTCCAATATCCATAATGCTCTCCACTGAAGCCTGGTGGTCTGTGAGTGTTGTTTCCTTCAGGAAGTATACTCTCTCCAAAGCCAGCCATCTTAATTCCCGGACTGTGAGTTCCTTTGAATGGGAATCCAGGCTCTGATACCACTTGTTAGCAAGGCTGACTTCCCAAGAGGTGGGGTGAATTGGGAAGATTGAAATTTTTCTGCACAAAGTGAAGTAAGTGAAGATATCACAATATAATGAAAACAATGCGTAAAACAGAGCAAGATGAAAAGTAAAGATAGGAAGAAGAAAACTCAGTGATTTATCCTGGTTCGGTCTTTCCACTTGACCTACATCCAGTCCCCAAGACACCTCTTGAGATTTATCCACTATATAGCAAGAATTTCAATGGGCTTCTTGCTGGGGCCACAGTACATGAGTATGCTCTGTTTCTGAGCTCTCTCACACTCTCCAAGAACTTTCACTATGTGCTTCCCAATCCCCTTGTGAATACCCCTCACAAGTAAATCTATCTCCAAGATGAAGAGTAGATTGATTACAATAAAATAACTCTCTTGAAAAGAGTAGATATGAAAGTTTCAATACAAGTATAGAAGTTGAGAGGGTAAAAGCTTTTGAGAAAAGATTTAGCAGAAATTCGGTACACACTTATTTGATTTGTTACCCACAACTTCAAATGTTGTTGTATTTATAGATTTAGGTCTCAAATATCCGTTAGAGACTAAATCTATCCGTTGGGGAAGTTATCCAACGGTTACTCTGAAAAACTATCCGTTTACCAACCGCATTTAATGTTTCTGACATACTGAAGTTCGAATTTTGGTTGGTCAACAGACGAATTTCGAAGGAACAGAAGATCAAAGCTTCCAATGTTACAGCACGAAGTTCGTCTGTTCATGAATTGAAATTCGAATTTTGAAACTTACAAAACATTTTCACAATGTGACATACGAATTTTCAAGAAGAAAGTTTTTCGGTTAAGTGTGAACAGTGTTTTCAATTTTCTACAGTGCCTTCGAAATTCAAATTTCGGTATCCCAAAATTCGTCTGTCCACTGAATGTTTAAGAGACACAGTAGACTACTTTCTTCGAAATTCGAATTTTGGAAGGGTGAAATTCATCTGTCAGAGAGACTCTTTCCAGACTAATTTCATCATTCGAATGTTGCAAGTCCTTATCATTCGTATGTCAATGTTTCACTTTAACAGACTCAAGAACTTAGCTTTTGAAATTCGAATTTTAATGTTCAAAGTTAGTCTGTCAGAGAGCAGTTTTGAAACTTAAATCATTCTTGATCTCAGATGAACTTTAACATAGTTTCAGACGAATTTCTTCTATTTTCTCAATTTTTGTTTTGTTTGAAATTCGAATTTTGAAGACTTAAAGTTCGTCTGTTGCAAAGAGGCATCTTTCAGACTTATATGAAAATTCGAATGTTGCAAGTTCAAAATTCGTCTATCAGAGAGCATTTATCAAACTCAATTTCATTTTGATTTCAGATGCACTTTATCATAATTTCAGACGAATTTCTTTGGTTTTTACAAACTTCATTTTACTTGAAATTCGAATTTTGAAAGTGTGAAGTTCGTCTGTTTATCAAAAGGCCTCTTTCAGACTAGATGAAAATTCAAATTTTGAACAGCCAAAATTCATCTGACAGAGAGCCATCTCTTCAGACTTATTCAGTTTTAGCTCAAAATTCGAATTTCCAAAGGTAAAGTTCGAATTTCCAACTTGACAGTTTAGCTTAACCTTTCAACCTTCGTCTGTTTGTGGGTGTTTTTCAAATATTTAAAGATTTAACATAAAATCAAAGTTTGAAAACATCTTTTCTTCAAATCAAAATCTTTTACCCAGTCATAACAAAAACTAAGGATCCTACTACAAATCTAACAGCAAGAATTCAGAAAATCTTCACTTAAGACAGCTTTGATCTCCTTTGATATCTTCAATCCAAGCTCTTGAATGTTGGTTTGGAATCATCAAAACTCTTGATTCAACAGTGGCTAAAGGATATAATCAGGAAGAAGGCATTGATTGTGAGGGAACTTTTGTTTCAGTTGCAATATTTGAAGCAATAAGGATTCTCTTACCCTATGCTTGCATAAAAGACATTGTGTTGTATCAAATGGATGCAAAAAGTGCTTTTCTGAATGGGTATATCATGGAAGAGGTTTATGTTAATCAACCTCTAGGTTTTGAGGAGTCAACTAAGCCAAATCATATATATAAACTAAAGAAAGCTCTATATGGATTAAAACAAGCTCCGAGAGCATGGTATGAGAGACTGAGTAATTTTCTGATTGAAAAAGGTTTTAACAAGGGAAAAGTTGATACAACCTTGTTTACTAAAAGGGAAAATAAAGATTTACTTATTGTACAAATTTATGTTGATGACATTATATTTGGTGCTACTAATGAGTCTTTATGCAAGAACTTTTATGAGTTAATGCAGAGTGAGTTGGAAATGTCAATGATAGGTGAGCTGAACTTCTTTATTGGATTGCAAATCAAACAATGTGATGATGGCTTCTTTCTTAATCAATCAAAATACCTCAAGAAGCTACTAAAGAAGTTTGGAATGGAACATGCTAAACCTATGGGAATTCCTATGGCCTCTGCAACTAAGCTTGACATGGATGAAGAAGGAAAACTCTTTGATATAACTCAATATAGGAGGATGATTGGCTCCTTACTGTATTTAACTACTAGTAGGCCTGATATCATGTTTAGTGTCTATATATGTGCTCGGTTCCAATCATGTCCCAAAGAGTCCCATGCAACAGTTGTGAAGAGGATTTTCAAACACTTGATGGGAAAATCTCAAATGGGATTTTGGTATCCAAAAGAAAATGGAGAAGAGCTCATAAGTTATACAAATGTAGATTTTGCTGGATCCAAGATTGATAGAAAGAGCACAAGTAGAACTTGCCAATTTCTGGGAGGCTCTCTAGTGTCATGGTTCAGTAAAAAGCAAAATAGTGTAGCACTCTCCATGGCAAAAGATGAGTATGTAGCAACAGGGAGTTGCTATGCACAAGTCCTTTGGATGAAGGAACAACTTGAAGACCTTGAGATTGAGATAAAGGAAATCCCAATAAGGTGTGATAATCATAGTGCCATCAACATCTCAAAGAATCCTAATATTAATTCAAGTACTAAACATATTGAAGTAAGACATCACTTCATAAGAAATCATATTTTGAAAGGTGATATCAAGTTGGAGTTTGTTCCTACTGAGGATCAACTTACTGACATCCTGACAAAGCTACTTGCAGAAGATAAACATGGAAAAATCAGGACAGAATTAGGAATGGTGAATCCCAATGAGTTGTAAGTTTTCTCTAAAATCCTTCTTAAATCTTTAATGCAGTCAATAATAATACTAATTTAAGCATCGGAGTATCGAGAAGTCTATTTTGTAGGTACTTCTTGATTTGAAATAATCAAAATCTGAGAAAAGAAGTAACCTGCATGTTAGAATGAAGTTATGGTGAAAAGAAGAGGCTTATGGGGATAACAAAGCTATCAGTAAGTGTTTATGTGTAACACCTCTATTAGGAGCCCATTTCTCATGCATTTAATCATTCCAGAGTCTATTTGTATCGTAGTAGGATCATGAATCACAATAAATGCCATAATAAAATTTTTCCAACTTTGCGCACTATTTATTTAATCGAATTTATTTATTTCGATTAAATTTCAAAAAATCATAACTAAACAAATAAAAATCGTATGCAAGTGATTCAAATCTCTAGGGATAGCTTATAACTTTTTCTACATGGGAAAAATATAATTCAAAGCAATGATAGTACTGATCTATACAGCAAATTCTGTGAATTTTCATATTTTATAAGAAAACTGCAAAATAATCATTTTAATTGGGATTAAATATAAAAATCCGCCAAATATTGCACACACATCCAGTATGAGTGCTCTTTGGACCATTGGAGAGCTCTTCCTATCTAATCTTAAACCATATATATCGTTCACACTTTGTACAACAAAAGTCCAAATAGTGGCATGTTTACTCCACATAGGTCAAGATGACCTTTTACAACTTACTACTTTGCCAAACAAAAGCCTTAAAATATTTACATGGCCATACATCATTTTCATACTATACCATACTTTAGCTAACACCTAAGGCATCATAAAAACTTGAAGAAATATGCTTAACATCACATTTACAAGTTTACGCAAAAGGTCAAAGCTCATGGCCAATGCTAGAATTATCAAGTGAATGGCCAAATTCTTTCTCCTTTCCTTTCTCTTCCTTTGTGGTCTTGCCATTGTTGCTACCTATTCATGGTTAATATTTGGGATGGTGAGATTCAAAGACTCTCAGTAGTTAACACCCAACATGCCATCACATCATCACATTAAGCATGAAAACATCAAGATAATACATTTTGAATACATTAACACATTTACGTCATATGAATTCATAAAATTTTGGGCAGAGTTTCATTTTAAAAAATGGACATCCTGGGGTCTCAATGCCCCGCAATCAACTCAGCCAATACACATAAATCATCTCAAAATATCATTGCAATCATATGGCAAGGCATAAAGCACATTGAAAACAAACATGATGATATAATGCTAGAATGGGAAATTAACTACCTTATGATGCTCCCTTGCTCTCCAAACTTGGTATGCCACTTCTCGAGCCCTCTAACATTTCCTTGAACCTAATCATATCATCATTTAATACATTTAGCCACTGATTTTCGGAATAACATAAGACATTACTCACTAAAACCCAAATTTTCACTTAACTTTTCTTTGATCTTTCTTTGTACAACACACTTGTTCTTAAGGTTTTGGAGCATGGAGAATCCATTTTTGAGGTCAAAACCATCAAATTCCAACTCTAAATACTCCCCCTGTTTTGACCGAAATCTGACCTAAGTGATTGGAAAAGATTTCCTTCAAATCACTCCAAACCATCCCTGGATTCATGCTTCTAGTATCTAGTCTATGCCTTTTCCTAAGTTTAATGGTTCAAAACTCATTTCTATTGCTAAATCACATTTTGGACGAAACCCTAAGATGGAAAGAAAGAAAACTAAACCATAAAACATGCTTTGAAAGCCATAAATAGTAAGCTTAAGGTGTTAACATAGAAGCTTACCGATTTGTGCTTCAAGTTTCCTTTGATTTCTCTTCCTTCTTCCTCCCTTTTCTTACATTTTTTCTGGTCTGTTTTAGGCTATTGGTTCACACATGAATGGCGAGGAAAGAGAAGGGTTTAAGTGGTTAATTATATGCTTAAGTAAATAACTAATCATGGTTACTTTTTGCTAATCCTTGATTACTTTATTACATACTTCTTTGAGAAGTTTTCCTCCAAAAATCATTAAATATTCGGGACTTTTGGGCTGCAGCAAATCAAACATGAGAGAGAGGAAAGTGTGTCCAAAAATTGCCCAATTTTCCTGATACAGATATACCTCAATCCGAGTACTTTTTAATCGTACCGATAAAATCATCTTTATAGTAATTTAGCATTTTTGGGATATAGGACTATTCTAATTTTATCTTTATATTTTTATAATTATCCCATCCCAAATGGTATCTGTGTATGGCCCATATCCTGACCCAGTTTATTTTTAACCATCGGTAGAGCCCACTATTTACTTTATTGGTTTACTATTACTTTTGGACACTCGGTATTGATTATTTTTTTATACTTGAACATTAACCCTTTGTGGCATATTCCATTAGACTTCTCTCGTCGAAGGTTTCATTTTGACAGTAATTTTAAATATTTACAAAATTGCCCTTAGCCCTATGTTAAATTAGAATTTCTAAATTTTCAGGTCATTAAGTGTAATTTTCCCCAAGGCTTTTCTATTTCTTTCACCACGTAATTTTTAATACTTTTGGGACATGGATGTCACTTTTATATTTCTTTAGGGGCAAAAATATAATTTTCTTATTTGTCTCTCCAACCGAGAAAAATGATCTCTTTGCCCTATTTCACGCAAAATGGTGTTTGTTTATTTTTATAAATTTCTTGTACATCTTACATTTTCATCAATTATGTCCTCTTTTATTACTTAGTATTCAGTAAAATTTTAGGATATTACGTTATGAGCTTTCCAAATTTGGTTATCCACATAATCCCATAACCTTATGCTGAAAATGAGTTGATTTTCTGGTGTGTATAGACTCTGTATTTGAGGTTATTTGGATAAGATGTGGAGTTTTTCATGAAAATGAGAGCTTTTGTGAACCTCCGGCCTTTGTGAAACTCGATATTCAAATAAGGCCTCCACCTTATGTGCATAACCAGCCTTATTTGCTTTATTGTATGTGCTTTGTAAAATTCAATTTTAAGATAACTTGCCTACCTTATCCGCAAAACGTTACTTCTATAGAAGAAGTTCCCAAAGTAAGAACGTTATTTCTTGTACAATGGTGTTTGTTTATTTTTATAAATTTCTTGTACATCTTACATTTTCATCAATTATGTCCTCTTTTATTACTTAGTATTCAGTAAAATTTTAGGATATTACGTTATGAGCTTTCCAAATTTGGTTATCCACATAATCCCATAACCTTATGCTGAAAATGAGTTGATTTTCTGGTGTGTATAGACTCTGTATTTGAGGTTATTTGGATAAGATGTGGAGTTTTTCATGAAAATGAGAGCTTTTGTGAACCTCCGGCCTTTGTGAAACTCGATATTCAAATAAGGCCTCCACCTTATGTGCATAACCAGCCTTATTTGCTTTATTGTATGTGCTTTGTAAAATTCAATTTTAAGATAACTTGCCTACCTTATCCGCAAAACGTTACTTCTATAGAAGAAGTTCCCAAAGTAAGAACGTTATTAGCATAAGATGACAAGGTTATCCGGATAACTCGTTCTATGCCAATTTTGATTACGCCTTTTGAGAAACTCCTTTTCATGAGAACATGATATGCCTGTCCGAATAACTTCCCTCTTCTCTCCTTTGACTCAACTCAGTTATGCGGACAACCTAAGGACCTTATCTGCATAACCCAGCTATCTGTGCCCTAGCATACTCCTTTTAAAGCTTGTTATTCGCATAACTTCCATAGGTTATGCCCATAACCATGAGACTATATATAGGATTCTCTGATTTTCAACAAAACCTTGTGCGGAAAACCTAACCCTATCTTGAAAACCTCAAATCATACTCCTCAAGCTTTCCAAAATCTCTAAAAACCCATCCAATTTCCTGCTCTCAAAACTATTTTCGGCCAATTCTAAACCTCTTTTACATTCCTAAATCATCTAGAATCACTGATATGGCAAAGACTAAGGATGGCAATCAAGGAGGAATGTAAAGGCAAAATATGCTTCAAAATCACCCAGTAGAGAGAAGAGAAAAGCTGAAGCTGGGTCAAGTATTCCAATAAAGAAGCCTAGAACACCAAAGCTAAAGGAAATCCCAGAATTAGAACCTCAGGCTGACACACACGTAAGTTCTTCTACTACTAAGTCTGAGGAAGCTTTGATTACAAATGAACTTATTGGTATAAGAATATTAAAAGAATCATATGAGGTTGATTTCAAAAAGCATAAGGTAGTCAAGCCTCATTTTGTTAATATAGAAGAATTTCTAGTGAGGAATAAGTTTGATTTTGCTAGGCTGGTAGAAAAATATAGAGGACTGATTGAACTAAAGGAGGAAATTGATGAGGAAGTTATGCATGCTTGGTACAATTCTCTGAGAATTAACCATGACACAAAGGTGCTTGAGATGAGATTGAGGAAGAGATGGATTGCCCTGCATCCTAACTTGCTGTGTGAAATTCTAAGCTTGCCTACTGGAGGAATAAGGGTGAACATTGAGACTTCAAAGTATCCTCCTGAAAATGAAGCTGTTAATGAGGACACTAAGGGAGAAGCCAATTACAAATGGAGCACAATAGTATCAAGGCTGCTCAAGCAAAGGCAAAATGTGCCTTCTCAAGGGAAAATAGCTCCAACTCTACTAAGTGTTGAGAATAGGATTCTGCATTACATTATCTCCCGTATGTTCTTCAACAAGAGTGGAGGCTTCAATTACCTATCCAATGGTGAATTCCAAGTCATGCAGCTACTAATAAAGAGAAAACCAGTTAATATGGTGGATATCATCATGCAAAGAATCTAGAAAGCAAGAACCTACAGATAGGACTCTTAGCTGCCTTTTAGGCAAATTATCACCAAGGTTCTAAAATTTCACAACATTCTACATATTGAGAAGGCCCTATATTACTTCCAGAATCATTCAATGAGAAAGTTCTACAGAAGATGGGAATGAGCCTGGAGACTGGCAGATGGGTTGACAAGAAAAAGGATATTGAAACTGGTTCTGAGTCTACAGTTGCCTAAAAAAGTCTTATAATTAGTGATTATAGTTCCTCTTTACCTCTGAACCATCTCAATCCATCAATAAGCCTCATACCCCTACTCCTACTGCAAGCAAGCTTGATGAAACTCCAGCCACTAATCTACATACACTTATAGACATTCCTACACTGTACCAAAACCTATTGCAGATTGCCATGGCCACCAAGAAGGAACACAGAGAAGATATGATCAATCTTGAGTATCTCAAATAGTTGCATGAACAAATAGCTTTTGGTGTGCCTCAACCCTCCTTTTCTCCTTTCCAACCACCTCCTCCCACATACACTGAACCTTTTGCCTCTGCACAATCACCTACTCTATCACAAGACCTTGGTCCTAACCTAGACTATTGTCTTAAGGAAGAAGCTGTCAATGATTCAAGCAGAGCTCTAATTTCCTTGCCTGAAGGTGGCTTTATTCACCAAATTTAGCTTCATCACCGCAGATAAGAGATTAATGCTCTCATTTGTCCTCTTCCTGACCCTATCTCCTTTGAGGGCATCAGTTACCTTGCTGAGGCAGCTGTGCAGGAAATCATCACCATTACCTCTAATCCTGATCCTTCTCCTGCATCGCTTCCTATTGTCTCACCTCCGCCTGTGATGCCTAATATACCTTATACTCCTATGTTTCCTTCTGTTCCTCCTGCTGCTACTACTATGTCACTTCGACCTGTCCCAGTGTCCACTGTTCCAGCTCAATCTTCCATATTTCCTCGTTCTCTAGATGAAATACTTCAAAGAATTAGGGAATGGAAGGCCAAGCTTGATCAGGACATTGGTAGGATGGATGCTCAAGTTGCACAACCCCCTCCTGTTGTTAATGACAGAAAGGGGGAGAAAGCAGAGGAGGAAGAGGAAAAAGCAGAGAAGGTAGAAGAGAAAGAAGAGAAGGAAGAAGTGAAAGAAAAGAAGAAAAAGATATCTAAGTCCAAGAAGAAGAAAAAGTCAACTCCTTTTGAAAAAGAATCCTAGCTGGACTTGCTATTTTATGCTTTTGTAGCTTTCAGTTGTTTCCGTACTTCTTGTTCTCAGTTGTTCTTGCTCTGTACTTGTAATGAATATTTATAGTACAATGAATTTCTTTCGGTGAACCTTGTTTATCCTTGGTGTTCTGTTTCTGTGAACTTCACTTATTCCTAGTGTTCCTTATTCTGAAAATATGCACTACATTATTTGACATTATTTAAACTATGCACATATTAGGGGGGCTTTATGCAAACCCAAGTACTAACAATGAGTTTAAGTTGTTTTGTCATCATCAAAAAAGGAGGGAATGTTAATTCATATATTTCGATGATTCTAAAACAAATGAGCTTGGAGATCCAATATCAAAGGAACATAAGTGAAATGAAGAACAAAGTTGAAGTTTCTTGAAGATTGAAGAGCTGTTTCACTTGCTTTAAGAAATTATTTGTAAAAGAAGGTGTTAAGCTTTTAATTTCAATTAACCTAATTTTAAATGAGATAACTAATTGAATGATTAATGATTAGCTCACGATTTCAAAATGGTTTTCATGAAAAGAGCTATCTTATGAGGATAAAACTTCAATCTCAAAATGATTCTAAGTGTTCAATTGGTTTTTATGAACATGTTTTAGCTTATGGGGATAAGGTCTCAATTTTAAAGATATGTCAAAGTGTTTACCCTGTTTTCAATAAAATATTTTACCATATATGTATAACCATTAAAGGTTATAGGGATATAGACTCAATCTCAAAGCTTTTCCAAAGTGCATTCTTCAATTTCATGAAAAGGGATTAAGGTTATCCGCATAACATAGCTTGGAGATCAAGTTCTTAAGTCTGTCCAGGTCGTTATCTTAATAAGGTAGGCATCTTATTTGCATAAGGAAGTGAACAGTGAAGGCAAGTGGTACTGTACAACCCGTTATTCACATAATATAGCTAGGTTATCCATATAACGTGTGTCACAGAGTACTTGGACTCTTTTCTGTTAAAAGGTTATCCATATAACCTTGGGAGGTTATCCATATAACCTATATTTTAGAGTACTTGAACTTTCCTTGGGTAAAAAGTTTATCCGCATAACCCAAGGAGGTTATCTGTATAACCTATATTTTAGAGTACTCGAACTTTCCTTGGATAAACATGTTATCCACATAACCTAGGGAGGCTATCCACATAACCTAGGGAGGTTATCCATATAACCTATGTTACAAAACTCATAGCTCTTCTTCTACAAAACAGGTTATCCGCATAACCTTGGAGGTTATCCTAATAACCTAAGTTTCACAAAAACTCAGTTTGAGAAAAACTTAATGTTATCCTAATAATTGACTGGGTTTTCATGAAAATAGTTTTGAGGTAGAACTTAGTCATTATGGGTAGCACGTTATCCGCATAGCCTAATTAGGTTATCCACATAACGAAAGCTCTACATTGAAAACAAAGGCAAACAGTTACCCGTTATTCCGATAACCTGAGGAGGTTATCCAGATAATCTCTATCAGATGCATTTAATGTGGTAGGTGAACAATTATTTTACTGAGAGTAACGACTAATCTTTATTTCCAATGGATAGTTCTTCCCCAAAACTATAAATAGGACCTTATTTAAGTTGTTGAAGAGGAGAAAAACAATAAATACTCCAAAACTCTACTGATTCAATTTTTGGGTCATTCAAAGCTTACCTACCATCTGTTTTACTCATTCATTGCATCTTAACTTTCATATCCACTCTTTTGAGAGAGTTTACATTATGTATACATCTACATACTTCTAGAGAGCATTTAGTATGAGAATACACTAAGGTAGGTATTCTTACTCTCGAGTGAGAAGAGTAAGGGAGTATGTTTTAGCTCAAAGTTCAAGCTGGTGTTGTACTGCAGTCATTGTAAGAACCCATTCAAATCTTGCAAGAGATAGTGGAGAAATCTCAAGTGGTGACTTGAGGATTGGACGTAAGTCAAGTTGAGTAGACTGAACTAGGATAAATCACTGAGTCTTCTTCTCATTAATCTTTATTTCTTATACTCTATTTTTTAGTAAATTTTTAGTATCACCATTGTATTTCATTTTTGTAAAAAATTTTCAATATTCCCAATTCACCCCCTCTTGGGAAGCCAACTGAATTAACAATAATAGCTCTCTATTTGAATGGCTTCAACTTCCTCCATACTTAGTCCAGAGAAGAACCAGGGCTAGTACCATTGCTAGAGCCTTGAGGAGTGAGAATCAGAAGGATCGAGCTGTAATGATGTTGATGTAGTTGAAAGAGATGTTCGAAGATCATTATAGGCATTAGCAACCACTTTGAGATTTTTGGCCAAGTCAGTGATTTGGGCTTGCAAGTTTGCAAATTGGGCATTCTATTCATCCCTAATGCTTATCATTATTTAATATAGATAGTCATAAAGCTCGAGTATGATATTAGATCTAATTAAGATGGATGGAATGGATAGTTTAGGCGGTTGAGTAGGTTATGGTCCAAATTGGGTAGTTGGACCAACCTCAGAAGTAGCTTCCTATTGTTGTTGTGGCTCTCCCACATCATAAAAGAGATCTTCAAATTTTCCAGCTCTCTTTCCAACCCATCTGCCCTCCTTCCTTTCTATGCTCATTCTTATTAATTCTTCTTCTTTGAATTCCTCAGTGGGCTTCCCTTTGCCTTTCTCCAAGTGTTGGAACTTGACATACTTGAGGAAACTGGTAATAATTAAGGCATAGGGTAGTGTAGAGTCTTGCCTCTAATCTCTAGTCTTGATCATCCTTTAAGAACTGATATTTCCAAGGTTGAGCTCTTTTCTTCGAATGAATATTGTCATCACATGAGCTTCAGCCCTGGTAATCAGGTTGAAGCTACCTCCCTTGTTGAAGATAATCTTAGACATTATGTAGTGTAGGACCATCATTTGAACATTAAGATAAGAAGGCTTCATATTTTTCAGAAGTGACTTGTTTTCCCTTCTTTTGAAGAGTGCATTTAGAATTGCGCTCTCTTTATTGTTTAGATATTCTCCACCCTCTTCATCTACTTCATCATCTCTATCCATGTACTTGGTGGTAGAAATATCAATTTTGAGTTCATCTTGTCCAGGAATCTCCAAAATATAATTAAGGTTCTCATTAATCAGCCATAGATTCCTAGACCTGAGAGTTATTTGGTGTTTCTTCTTATCAATGAACTTTAAGGAGGCATACCAAGTCTTGATCACCTCTTCATCATATATGTCCTTATCCTCCAGTAAGTTTTTGTATCTTCCCAGCCAGAATACAGCATCAAAATCATTTGAGATGAGAAATTATTCTAGATTTGTGCAGTGAGGAGTGATTACCTGCTTTATCTATCAGTCTTGGATCCAATAAAGTCAACATCAATGTATCCAGTAAGCTTTTATCCATTGCCTTTTGGATACCAAAGCTCTACCCAAGATGTTCCAAGTATATATCTGAATATTCTCTTCACAGTTGTTAATGAGACACTTTGGGATATGATTGAAACCTTGCACACATGTAGACATTGAACATGATGTCAGGTCTACTAGTCGTTAGATATAATAAAGAACCAATCATTCTTCTATGTTGAGTAATGTTAAATGGTTTTTCTCCTTCATCCATATCAACCTTTGTAGCAGTGGCTATTAGAGTTCCCATTGACTTTGCATTCTCCATCCAAAATTTCTTCAGTAATTCTTTCAGATATTTCACCTAACTCCAGAAGATTCCATCATCATATTGTTTGATTTGCAATCCAAGAAAAAAGTTGAGTTCACCCATCATTGACATTTTAAATTCACTCTACATTAACTTCAAAAAAAATCCTTGCATATAGAATCATTAGCATCGCTGAATATAATGTCATCAACAAAAATTTGAAAAACAAGTAAGCCTTTATTTTTCTTTTTAGTGAAAAGGGTTGTGTCAACCTTCCTCTGCTGAACCCTAATTCAATTAAAAAGTTACTTAATCTTTCATACCATGCTCTAGGTGCTTGTTTTAGACCATAAAGAGCTTTCTTTAGTCTATATACATGATTATGTTTAGTTAAGTCCTCAAAACTTGGAAGTTTTTCAACATAAACTTCTTCCATGATATAGCTATTCAGAAAAAGCACTATTTACATCCATTTGATATAACTTAATGTCTTTCCCATAGACATAGGCTAGGAGAATTCTTATTACTTCCAATCTTGCAATTGAAGTAAAAGTTTCCTCATAATCTATACGTTTTTCTTGGTTATAGCCTTTAGCCACCAGCCTGGCCTTGTTTATGATGATCATTTCAATTCATCAAGTTTGTTTCTAAACACCCATTTGGTTCCAATGATCAGATGATCATTGGGCCAAAGCATTAAGTCCCAAACTTGATTCCTCTTGAACTGATTCAGCTCTTCTTGCATGGTTATAATCTAGTACTCATCTTTTAATGCATCTTCTATGCAGTTAGGTTCAATTTGTGATATAAATGCACAATGAACAATGATTTATCTGATCCCTAAGCTGCCTTCTTATTTTAACATTCTCTTGAACACCCCTAATCACTTGATCAGCATGATGACTCCTTTAATATCTTCAAGCTCTAGGTAGTTCTTAAGAAATTTCTTCATTAATTTCAAATTCATAATCTTTCTCTTGAATATCTTCCTTTATAGCAATAGATTCTGATATTTTTGGAGGTTCAATTTTATCTTCATTAGAGAGGTTCATCTTTTTAAAGCTAGATATCAGTTCATCCTCATTTAAGTCAGGTTTAGAAAGAGTTTTATTTTTAATGGACACTATCTGCACAGATTCTTTTGTAGTTTTGGTTTTTTTATTGAAGACTCTATATACTTTACTTCTACTAGAGTAGCCAAGAAATATATCTTTATCTAACTTGGAGTCAAACTTACCTAAATTCTTCTTTCCATTATTGTGGATGGAACATTTGCATCCAAACACATGCAAATGAGAGACATTTGGTTTCCTTCCTTTATATAGCTTACAAGGTGTCTTCCCCAAGATTGGTCTAATGTATGCTCTATTGATGATATAGCTTGTTGTGTTTACTGCATTAGCCTAGAAATATTAAGTAACCTCTTTCTCCTTCAACATTGCTCTTTCCATCTCTTCCAATGTTTTGTTCTTTCTTTCCATCATGTCATTCTGCTGGGGTGTCCTTGGAGCTAAGAAGTTATGATTAATTCCATGCTCTTTGTAATACTCTAAGAAGCATGAATCTTCAAATTCTCCTCCATTATTAGACCTAATAGATACAATAGAAATACCCTTCTCAATTTGTACTTTCTTGATTAAGGTTACAAATTCATCAAATGTCTCTTTAAAGGAAAGAAATAAAGTCCAAGTAAATCTAGAGTAGTCATCTACAATTACTAGCACATAGAGATTTCCTTCAATGCATTTCACTCTAGATGGACCTACCTGTTAGCAAGGCTGACTTCCTAAGAGGGGGGTGAATTGGGAAGATTGAAATTTTTCTGCACAAAGTGAAGTAAGTGAAGATATCACAATATAATGAAAACAATGCGTAAAATAGAGCAAGATGAAAAGTAAAGATAGGAAGAAGAAAGCTCAGTGATTTATCCTGGTTCGGTCTTTCCACTTGACCTACATCCAGTCCCCAAGACACCTCTTGAGATTTATCCACTATACAGCAAGAATTTCAATGGGCTTCTTGCTGGGGCCACAATACATGAGTATGCTCTGTTTCTGAGCTCTCTCACACTCTCTAAGTACTTTCACTATGTGCTTCCCAATCCCCTTGTGAATACCCCTCACAAGTAAATCTATCTCCAAGATGAAGAGTAGATTGATTACAATGAAATAACTCTCTTGAAAAGAGTAGATATGAAAGTTTGAGTACAAGTATAGAAGTTGAGAGGGTAAAAGCTTTTGAGAAGAAGATTCAGCAGAAATTCATTATACACCCGTTTGATTTGTTACCCACAACTTCAAATGTTGTTGTATTTATAGATTTAGGTCTCAAATGTCCGTTAGATACTTTAATCTATCCGTTGGAGAAGTTATCCAACGGTTACTCTGAAAAACTATCCGTTTACCAACCGCATTTAATGTTTCTGACATACTGAAATTTGAATTTTGGCTGGTCAACAGACGAATTTCGAAAGGACCATAGGTTAAAGCTTCCAACGTTACAGCACGAAGTTCGTCTGTTCATGAGGTGAAATTCGAATGTTGAAACTTACAAAATATTTTCACAATGTGACATACGAATTTTCAAGAAGAAAGTTTTTCGGTTAAGTGTGAACAGTGTTTTCAATTTGCTACAGTGCCCTCGAAATTCGAATTTTGGAACCCCAAAATTCGTCTGTCTATTGATTGTTTAAAGAGGCACAGCAGATTACTTTCTTCGAAATTCGAATTTTGAAAGGGTGAAATTCATCTGTCAGAGAGACTCTTTTTAGACTAATTTCATCATTCGAATGTTGCAAGTTCTTATCATTCGTATGTCAATTTTTCACTTCAACAGACTCAAGAACTCAGCTTCTAAAATTTGAATTTTAATGTTCAAAGTTCGTCTGTCAGAGAGCAGTTTTGAGACTCAAATCATTCTTGATCTCAGATGAACTTTAACATAGTCTTAGATGTATTTCTTCCATTTTCTCAAATTTTGTTTTATCTGAAATTTGAATTTTGAAGACTTAAAGTTCGTCTGTTGCAAAGAAGCTTCTCTCAGACTTTTATGAAAATTCGAATGTTGGAAGTTCAAAATTCGTCTGTCAGAGAGCATTTATCAAACTCAATTTCATTTTGATTTCAGATGCATTTTATCATAGTCTCAGACGAATTTCTTTGGTTTTCACAAACTTCATTTTTCTTGAAATTCGAATTTTGAAAGTGTGAAGTTCGTCTGTTACCAGAAAGGCTTCTTTCAGATTAGATGAAAATTCGAATTTTGAACAATCAAAACTCGTCTGACAGAGAGCCATCTCTTCAGACTTATTCAGTTTCAGCTCGAAATTCGAATTTCCAAAGGCAAAGTTCGAATTTTCAACTTAACAGTTCAGCTTAATCTTTCAACCTTCGTCTGTTTGTGGGTGTTTTTCAAATAGGTAAAGATTTAACACAAAATCAAGGTTTGAAAACATCTTTTTCTCAAATCAAAAACTTTTACCCAATCATAACAAAAACTAAAGATCCTACAAGAGATCTAACAGCAAATACTCAGAAAATCTTCACTTGAAACAGCTTTGATCTCCTTTGATATCTTCAATTCAAGCTCTTGAGTGTTGGTTTACAATCATCAAAACTCTTGATTCAACACTACCAAATCCAAATGTAGTAGTTAGAGTGGTCTAGATGTGGAAATGACATTTTTAGATTTGAAAGAGGACTTAATTTGCTTCCCCTTAAGACAAACATCACATTCTCTATCATTTTCAAATGATATCATAAGTAAACCAATAACTAAATCATTTTTAATTAGCTCATTTAAACATAGAATCTATGCCACAACCAGCTTTCATTATCTTTATTGATTAAACACATAGAATCTAAGTTGGGAAGTTCATCTAAATTAATTCCATAGTAGTTATCATCCCTTTGAACTTTGAGGATAATCTTGTGATCACTTTTTCTGATGACCAAGTAGAATTTTGAATCAAATAGCACTGAGTTGCCTTGGTCATAGGTTTGACTCACATTGAGTAGGTTGTGATTTAGGCAAATCACAAACAGCACTTCTTCTATGGAAGGTTCAAGATTCTTGGCCACGATGCCAATGCCAACCACCTTCATGTATTATTCACCTCCAAATGTCATTTTTCCTCCTTTCTCATCTTTAAAGATGATGAATTTCTCCTTATCACTTATCCTTCTATCTTCAGCATGTATTATCCATATACCATTTGTTGCTCTTGCTAGCTATAAGACACATTTACAAAACAGAATTTAGTTCTTTTTCTTAGGTATACATAGTTGCTTAGGCCTTTTCTTGTTAATTTCTCCCATGGGTACTAAAGCACCTGGTACCCACTTTATTCTATTACTATTTCCATCCTTCTTGTATGAACAAGAGGATGATATATGACTGTTCTTGTTACACAAAGTGGCAAGTAGAGAAGGGTCTTAAAAAAATAGATGCAGGTCTGAAACAATGTAAGTAATATCTTTCTTCTTGGTTTCTAGGAGCTGAGAATTACTCTATGCTTTAGGTTGACTCATTGTAATTCGAATTCCCTTTAGCATACAAAATTTCTTAGATAGAGATTTTTCTTTTTACGTTAAACTTTATGGCACAGGGGTCATATCCTAGACCATCTTACTTTGACTCACTATTTGTTTACCAAGTAACACTTTCAGCATATCTTGACCAGTAGTAAATCTAGTTAGAGTCAGATAGAGATAAGCATTCTTATCTCTTAGCTCAATGCACGAGGTACAAATAAAAGGAGTAGAAGAGGAAGTTTATGATGCAATGTAAGATGCATGAGATTCATTTTAAGTTTGTTTATTTTCTTTTTAGCTTGTGACAGCTGTGTGGAAACTTTAACAAACTCAACAAGTCATTAAATGAATCATGCAGTTCATTATAGGAAGGTTTATAATCATTTACCTCAAAATCGCTTTCATTGTCTTGGTTATGAGTCTCTTCCTCCTCCGCAGTCTCTTGAGCCATTAAGCAAAGATTTGCAATTTCTTCATCTTTTGCTGAATCATTTTCATCTGCACTATCTCCCTAGATAGATGATATGAAGGCTTTCTTCTTTTTTTCCTTTGTCTACCTTCTTGTCTTTTCCTTGCTTCTTGGTAAGCTGAAGACACT
Source organism: Adenanthera pavonina (assembly GCA_026686845.1). Lineage (NCBI taxonomy): Eukaryota > Viridiplantae > Streptophyta > Magnoliopsida > Fabales > Fabaceae > Adenanthera > Adenanthera pavonina. The sequence goes on from JAIVEN010000013.1 coordinate 20,079,484, forward strand.
CCCATTTGATGTGTCCCAATTTCTTACACTCATAGCATATGATGGAGTCTTTGCTTTCTTTCTTACTACTGGTGGCTCCATCCTTCTTCATGAACTTTTTGAATTTCTTCTTTTCGTACATCTTTCCAAATCTTCTCACCAATATGGCCACTGTTTCTTCATCCAGCTAAGCATCTTCTTTAGAATTAGCATCATCTTCTGATTCTCCCTTAAGAGCTAGGCTCTTCTTTTTCTTGTCAGAAGAAGATTCTTTTAGAGATTTCAGTTTTCTTTTATATTCTTCTAGGCTTCTAAAGAGAGCTATGATAGATGTCATTAATTCTCCTCTAGCTTCTTCTATGGTTGCCACTCAATGGGTAAACCTCTAAGAATTTTTTTGACTTTCTTAGGTTGAAAATACTCCTTCCCAAGGCTCTTCAGTTAATTCATGATAAGAGTGAACCTCTTTTGTAGATCTTTGATGGTGTTTCTTTCTTTCATTTTAAAACTTTTATATTCACCAATGAAAGTATTCAATTTGTTCTTCTTCACTCCCTTGGTTCCTTCATGAGTAATCTTTAGAGTATCTTATATTGCCTTGGCTATGGAGCAATAGGAAACTCTGTAGGACTCATCTTAATTTAGAGCACTGACCAAGGAGTACTTTACCTCAAAATTCAGTAGAACTCTTCATTTATCTTCATCATTCTACTCTTCTTTTAGCTTCTCTTTGTGTGTGCCACTGTCCTGTATCTTTAGGTTGGAAACTCGGTATATGTACAGCAGATAACAACACTGAGTTCCTACCATGGATCCGTCAATGTGGTTTAAATTGAGATGTAGAAGAAGAGTTTTACCTTTAGTGCATGTCTTTTCAGGTTCTTCTCCCACCATCGAACCCCAGGAACCGACGCGTCTGATCAGCTCTCTTTACTGGTATCTACACGAATTGTGAGTCCAACTTGAACGGCATGCTAGCAACTCTATTTTCAAATGTCTGTACGCTCTCTCTTTGTGTCCATACGTTCTCTCTGTTCATCCGTACACTTTCTCTCTCTAAGTGTACAGCCGTTCCATCTTTAGGGTGTGTAGAGACTCTCTCTTGATTCTATATTTAATAACCCTAATCTATATCAATATATAGATAGAGTTTATTATTTGATTAATTTAAATCAAATATTTAAATTAAATTAAATGTTAATTGAATAGATTAGTTTAAATTTAAATCTATCTGATAGATTAAATCTAAACTAACTATTTAATTTAAATCCAGAATCAAATCTAAATTAAATTCAAATTATTAGTTCAAATTTAAATCTATCATATAGAATTAAATTTAAAACTAACTCATTTAAATTGATTTAAATGTTATATATATTTGGAAATATTTAATATATCAAATATATATAATATATCAAACATATACATATTTCGAATTTTATAAAATATATATATCAAATATACATATACATTTATTTATAAAATTCATACACTCTTAATTGAACGTTAAATTTATTGAATCTAGATACATATTAGATTCAATGAATCTGGACATTCGAGCTCGAGTTGGTCTATTCTTGCGTGCGACCCTGTAGGCCCATATGTTATTAGCAGTGGGCCAATGACACTATTGGATCCACAAGTCACACATGACCTCTAGCAAGGCATTATGATTACCCAAATCAAATGAGATCGGTGATCCGATGCAACCCATCATATAACCTTATCATATCCCTTTTGTCTCATGATATATAGGTCAAGTATGAGGCATAGAAATGTCATCCTCATCTTACTCGATCATCACTTTCTCGATCTCCGAGCAGACTGACAGAATAAATGAAAACTCTTCCATTCGAGTACAACCATGCATTTCTCAATCTCACTCATCGAGGGGCCTAGATATATCTCTCTATTAATTAGAGGGATAAATTCCATCTTGACCATTTATCTTTCTCTACATGAATTCTACTATCCTCGATCATAGCCTTTATAATCTCTTGATTAAAGGTGACTTTTGACTATGTCAATGTACAGTGTTCCCATGTAGGAAGCCATCGTGACCTCAGGTTTGAGGGCTTAGTGACACGGTTATATATATGAGATAAGCTTATGACTTGGTCCAAGCAGTTATCTCATAACGGGTAGATTCAGCGTTTGTTTTCTAACAGGTACTTCTGATTTCAATTCGTAACTTCATATATAATTAACACACATAATTATCAATCAAAATCATACTAGCCTTAGTTCATCATTGTTCCCACAAAAATGATTGACTAGGGACATTTAGGATAAAATGATTTATCCAAGGATATTATTATAAAGAGAAAACATGAAAACAATATAATAATGTAATAAAAAGAAAAATACCTTTTTCATAATGAAATACAATGATTGGCCTAGGACACAATCTTCAACACTTTCTAGGTAAAAAATCACATTTCTTTATGGTTGACCAGATCTTCAAGTCTATGGACTAAAGATATATCTATATTCTCATCTTCTAGTATCTATAGTATTCTTCACTGAAGCCTAGAGCTCAATTGATGTTCCCTTTTGGTGGTATGTTTTCTTCAAAGCTAGCTATGAGCTCTCCTGGATGGTGAAATCCTTTAGCTGGGAACCCAAGCTATGATATCACTTGTTAGGAATGCTGGCTTCCCAAGAGGGGGTGAATTGAGAAGCATGAAATTTTTCCAAAAAAATACATGACAATGAAAGCAAAAGTTTGCAGAAAGATAGAGTATAATGAAAATTAAGTATAGAAGATAAGGGAATAGAAAAACTTAATGATTTATCTAAATTCAGTCCAATCTACTTGACCTAATCCAATGCTCAATTTACCACTTGAGATTTTCCACTATCTACGAGAATCTAGTGGGCTCCTTATAATGCCATAGTACAACTCTTGCGCTCTGTTCTAAGAACACCAAAAATCTCATTCAACACTCTTACAAGTGTTTACTATAATCCCTTTGTAAATCCTCTCACAAAGAATCTTTCTTCCAGATGAAGAATAAATTTTTACGAAAATGAAAACTCTCTTAAATAGAGTATATATAAAAGCTGAAGAGCAATAAATAAAGTGTATGGGTGAAAAAGCTTTGACTCAGAAATTCAGCAAAGTTTTTTCAGTCTTAGACTTAAATTTGTTACTCATAACATCAAATGAAGTTCTATTTATAGATTTGTAACTTAACTAGTCGTTAGACACAAGATCTAACTATTAGAGACATTAACCAATGGTTACTTTGCAAAACTAGCCATTTACTAATCTCATTTAATGTGTCTAACACACCAAAATTTGAATTTTGGGGCTCAACAAACAGATTTTATAGAGATAAAAAGTTAAGGACTTCAATGTTGAACTTTAAAATTTATCTATTATAATGTGACATTCAAATTTCAAGTTTGTCAAAGATATCCCATGTTGGTTTGTGCAAATTTTCATGTTGGAAGTACTTCTGAAGAGATTGAACAATTTTCTCAAGTTTGCGCATAGCACTCCAAAATTTGAATTTTAGAAGCTGAAATTCATCTATCAGAGGCATGTTCAACATGGCACAAAAGTTATCTATAAAGTTCAAATGTTGAACAGTAAAGTTCATCTATTAGAGATATACTCTAACAAAACTCATCAGTTCACTTCAAAATTGGTGCTTTGAAACCCAAAGTTCATCTATCAGAGAAAGTGACTTTAAACTTACTTTGAACTTCACCAACATTCAAATTTTAACTAAACTTCATGCAAATTTTGCATATTTTCACTAACAATGCTTAGCCCAAATGTAACATCTAAACTTATAACCATATTACCCTTATATTCGACCTTACTATGACCCATTAATCATATTTAGAAGTTTGAATCACATGATAGATTATGATAGAAAAATTTTCTTTTCCCGAGTTACTATTCATTTGTTTAACCCTTTTTCCCTGACAAATTTTGATAATTCATAACTAATTGTAGAGAAATTGTATCAAGGTAATTAAAGTCTCAAAAAATACCTTGAAATCTTATCTACATGGAAAAATATAAGACATTATTTTAGTCTTGCTAATTAGTACAGTTTATTGCACGAATTCTACGGTTCAAATAGTCACTTCTCACTTTTTCAGGATTTTGGCCATAACTTTAAAAATTTGGGAAGCTCTATATATCTACTTTACAACCATATTTTTTTTATACATTTATTTAACTAGAACATGGCATAGTATCATCTTAAAGCATTAAGGGTCCAAACATAACCTTTATTAGAACAGTTTTAGGAAAACATACATAACTCTTATTATATGGCTCCAATTGTATTCAAACCAATGACATATTGAACTTAAGACATAAATCTTTACATGCATACATAACACTAATTTTTTAGAGTTCTATACAAATTTATATTACCTTTTAAAGTAAACTGTAAAGATGGTAAAAATCATAGTTTTTCTCAGCACTGTCTACTTTTAACTTATGTTAAAAAAATCACCATAAATTATATGCATGCCCAATTTAGGTGTTCTTTGGCTTCTTTTAAAGCTTGTTTTGTTAATTTCAGCACAGATGTGTAACACTTATACTAGATGCTCTGTTTTGAATAGATTACCCTATTTATTTCATGGTTGATCATCTTGGGTACTAATAAGCATCTCTTAGCAAAACTAATTGCACATGCCTATTATATCATCAAAGCATGTTTCCATTCCATACTAAACATCATGTAAGAAACAAGGAAACATAACCATGCTAAATTACAGAGTTATAACATTTTACATGATTTAATATAAATTACTGAAATGACACTTCACAATTGTCACAATTTGAATAATCACCATGTTTCTCTTCCATCCTCTTAGATTCTTGATATCTTTGCCAAGGCTTGAGCCTAGGATGTTGATACTTGAGGGGGTGGGATTATAGTAATCTCAGTAGCAAGCCACATTCAACACAAGACATTATCAAGCAAGTTATGAAAACATTGTAAAACTCATACTTAAAACATTTAACACCATAATGTTCATAGAAAATTCGGCAGCAAAACGGCTTGGAAAATAAACATCCCAGGGAACAAAACCCCTCATTTAAATAGCCAAATAAACCAATAAAACAAGTGGGAAACAATATGACACATATCAAAGCAATAACATAGCAAGATAACAATAAGGTGCAAGAATGGAACTTAGCTGCTTTTGGTTATATTACTTGGCTTTCCTCTTTAAACCAAAGCTTCCTCTAGCTTTCCCAAGCTTCTTCAAGTCCCTAATCAACATTAAACAATGGCTCATGCCACTGATTTCATATCATTATACATAGAACTTCCATGAAATCCTAGAAACCCTTAAAGATTCAACTTGTTTATCTTGACTTGATTCTTGAATTACATGTCTTTAAGGTTTTTTGTCATAGGAAATATAACATCCCTAGAAAGTTAGAATATCTAGAGATGCATAGGAAATTTGTAAAATGGGCAAACACTGTTTTGCATGAATTAGGGTAAAAAGGTCATTTTTCCGGTTGGACAGAAAAATGAGAAATTATGATTTTGCCCCTAAAGAATTATAAAAATGACATTTATGTCCCTAAGTTTAAAAATTACGTGAAACGAGAGCAGAAAAGTCCTTGGAAAAATTACACTTAATGACCTAAAAGTTTTAAAAATTATAAATTTACCCCAGGCTAGAGTACTGTGTAAATATGAAAAATTATTGTCAAAATGAAGCCATCGATGAGATAAGTCCAATGGTATATGGAACTGAGGGTTAATGTTCAAGGATGAAAAAATGATCAATGCCGAAGATTAAAAAGAAACTTTATATCGATAAAGTTACTTTTTGATCTGTAAAAGTTAAAAAGTCAAAAAGAAAAGCTATTAGACACCACAAAAGGAGTTTTTTAGATACAAGATAATAAAGTAATACCAGACATAAATTTATTTTATTCTTGCACCAATAAAATAATTTTATTGTACTAATAAAGTAATTTTATACTGCAAGAGGTAACTTTATCAATCCAAGTATAAAGTAACCAACACAGGGCATCATTGGACTAAGAAAATTATGCAGTATTTTTGAGATAACCTTCCCTTATTTAGATTCCACCTAGTCTGTCCGATGTGCTAAATTTGAGTTAAATATTAAATAATTACAAGACTTAATGACCAAGTATGCTTAAAGTAACCAAACCATAACCATGGTTAGTTGTTGGATTAAATTGCTTATACATAAGCTTCCTCCCTTAGCTGAACATGCACATTAGAAAAGAGAGGAAAATGGTGTAATATCCTGAATTTTTTTTCTAAATGTTTAAGGCTCAATATATTAAAATCTATAAGAAATTTGCAAAAATATATATAAGCCATTTTACATGAAATAGGGCAAAGATGTCAATTATCTAGGTTGGAAGGGAGAAGGAGAAAATGATGATTTTGCCCCTATAAAAAGAAAAAGAAAAAGGAAAAAGAAAAATAAATAAAATAAAATAATATAAAAAAGGAAGGCGGTGTGGCGGTGGATGCAGGAAGAAAAATTTATAAATTTTAGGAAAAATTATACTTAATAACCTGAAAGTTCTAAAAATTATAAATTTGCCATGAATCAAGGGTATTTTTGTAAATATGAAAAATTATAGTTAAAATGAAGCTCTCAATGAGCTAAGACCAATGGAATTTGGTATGGAATTTATTAAGATCAAAATAATATATATTAGGTAATTAATATTTAATATTAATATCTTACCCAATAAAAGTCATTTTATACCGCAGGAAAATGCAGTATTAATTCAAGAAAAATATGTGGGCCTTATTTTTGGACCAATTGGGATAAAGATATTATGAAAATTTTATATCTCAATATAGTTAAATTAGTGTTCCAATAATAGTAAAATATACTGCTAAAGTAGCTTTATTTGTTCAGGTCAGTTCAGGAGATATCTGGATAAGTAAATATCCAAAATTTTTGGACCAAAATGCCCTCAAATTCATGCTCAACAACCAGCATGTGATGAAAATGGATTGTTTTAATATTTTCCCACATTTCTTGCAATTTCAAGAAGATTCAAGAAATCAATTTAGCAATTTTTCATTGGTTGGCTTTCTTTATATAACTCCCTCACTTGTGGACATCCTTGGCACTTGAAAATGAAGGAAGAAGCAGCTGCATACAGTGAAGAAAGGAAGAAGGAACGTGAGGAGCAAGAGGAAGAAAAGAGAGAAGAAAAAATCCAAAAAAAAAGGTAAAAATCTGCTCTCAATTTCTAATGATTTTTCCTTCAAGTTTTGGAAGGTTTAAAGTTAGTTCTCTTGAGTTCCTCTTCTCCTCCTTTGCTGTAAATTTCATCCAAGGTAAAGGAGTTAGGAAAGAAAGTGGTTTTGTGCCACAAATTAAAGAGAAAGCATGAGATTAAGTGAAAGGAAAAAGATTTGGAAGGATTGAAAGCAAGTTATGAAAATCCCATTTTTTTCCTCTTTATGCCTTGACTTTCAGCCAAGACTAAGTATAGGAAAGAATTGGATTTTTATCATTTTGATGTTAAAAATAGATTCCTTGAGTCCAAATTAGCTAAGAACAAGTACTGGATTAAAGGAAAATGAAGAGATAAACAATTTGGATTTTGAGGAATTTAGTGAGACTTTATAAGGCAACCCTTATTTCTAGTTGATTAAGTTGATATTGAATGATGTTTTAGAACTTTTGGGAGTCCAAGAAAGCTAGTGGAAGTTTTGTTTCCAAGTGCAAAAGCAAAGGAAAACATAAAATGTAGCTTGGTTATTTTATTGCAATATGTTATTCTTTGTTGTTTGCATGATTATATCTTATTGTCATATTGTACTTGTGTTGTTTTGTTACTGGTTTTGGCTGTAAAATGAGGGGTTTTGTTCCTTGGGATGTCAATTTTCTAAGGGAAAACTCTGCCGAAATTTTTACTTGACAATATGACATTTTAATGATTTATGTGATTATATGTGAAATGTTTATGAAACTTGAATGATATATTTGCATGAGATAAACTAACTACTGAGATTTTCCCAAATCTCACCCCCAAGCATTAACATAATAGGTTCAAGTGATGGCAAGACCTCCAAGAAGATTAGAGGCAAAGAGAAGATTAATGATGATTAGATTAATAGCCACCTTAGTTGCTTATTTTCTTGTAATTATATCTGAAATCATATGTATTTTCATGAAGCTATGTTTTGCTGGTATAATGTTCCTTTAGAGTTCTTGTGATGTTATGAATATATTTTGGAAGAGTTTGAATCATGTAAGAACCATATATATTTAGTTTTGGAAGTTGTATGTAAAACTATCCAGTTATGCACACTGGTTAGTATATGTCATCGTTTATTCGAAATTTAGTTTTATATATGAATGTTATATGTAATATCCCAAGAAAGTTAAAATATTTAGAAATATATTGAAAATTTGTAAAAATGGGCAGACACTGTTTTGCGTGAAAAAGGACAAAGAGGCCATTTTTTCTAATCAGATGGAAAAATGAGAAATTACATTTTTGCCCACAAAGAATTATTAAAAGGACATCTATGTCCCTAAAGTCATCAAATTTCGTGGAATGAGTATTGGAAATGTCTTGGAGAAAATTACACCTAATGACTCAAAAGTTTCAAAAATTATAATTTAACCCCGGGTTAGGGGTAATTTTGTAAATATGAAAATTTACTATCAAAACGAAGCCCTTGACGAGAGAAGTCCAATGGTATATGGCACTGAGAGTTAATGTTCAAGAATAAAGAAATAATCAATGCCGAGTATCTAAAAGTAAAAGTAAACCGATAAAGTAAACTGTGGGCTCTACCGATAGTTAAAAAGAAACCGAGTCAGGGTATGGGTCATGCACAGATACCATTTGGGACAAGATAATTATGAAAATATAAAAATAAAATTAGAATAGTCCTGTAGCCAAAAAATGCAAAGTTACTATAAAGACGATTTTATCGGTACGGTTAAAAAGTAATCGGTTCAAGATATATCTTGACCAAGAAAAATTGAGTAATCTTGGACACTTAAACCATCCATTTCCTGCGTGTTTGGGGCAGCTTTGGGCAGCATGTTTTTGTTTGAAAACTTCCTCAAGAAGTTGTCACTTTTTGACCAAAAAGTAATGTAACTTTAATATAAGGGTTAATTATGATTAAGCTACATAATTAACCACTTAATCACTCACTTTTCCACTTCACTTTCACAAGCAAGTAGCAGCAAAACAGAGGCTGAAAAATGCAAGGGAGAAGAGAGAAAAGAGAGGAAAAGGAAGAGGGAACTCAAGGCAAATGGAAAGCTTCACTTGTGGTAAGTTGCTCTTCCATCTTCAAGCTTACTATTTATGGTCTTTAGAGCTTGAACCATGGATTATATTTCCCTCTCCACTCCCTTAGGATTTTGGCCATGGCATGATTTAGTAAGAAATGGAGTTTTCCAACCATAAATCATAGGGGAAATGCTAGACTACACATTTAAAGCTTGAATATGCAAGTAGTTTGATGTGTAACAAAGTGTAGTAATTTTTCTTGAATTTCCCTGATTTTTTATGAGTTACTGTTTATGGTTAGAGTTAGAATTTCATGGATTTGATGCCAAAAATGAGTTCCTCATGGTCCAAAACCTTAGGGACAAGTGATGATTTCATGAAAAAGCTTAAGATTAAGAAAGTGAAATTTTTAGGTTTTTGAAGCTTAATTTGGAATGAATAGTAACCGATTTAGAGATGGAATTTGGTAATTCTGAGTCCATATTTGGATTTCTCATGAAAAATTACATGGAATAGAGGTATAATTCATCATTTTTGAGTTAGAAATGAATTTTTGGTGAATTTTTGAATCATGAACACTTTTTGAAGAAAGTCATGGAACCATTAGCTTGAGTAGTTGTTTGATGATTCATTAGGACTTGAAGAAGCCCAAGGAAGCTAGTGGGAGCATTGGTATCAAGTTGATGAGTAAGAGAAAGCATGAAGGTAGCAATTTACCTATTCTTGCCTTATATTGTCATGTAATTTTCAATGAGTTTGATGACTTGCCTATTGTTTACTATGATCAATTGTGATGCTTTGAGAATGTTGGTTGAGTTAATTGAGTTTTGAAACCCCGGGATGTCCAAAATACAAAATGAAACTCTACCAAAATTTTTGCAAAATATTATGGCATAAATGTTTAAAAGTATTCACTTGATGTTTTATGATGATTATATGCTTAATGTGATAATATGATTGCATGAATGGTGATTGCTACTGAGATTCTTTGAATCACACCCCCCTTCAATGATTAACCATGCTAGGGAGAGCCAATGCAAAAGAGTTAAGGAAGGAGCAAACGGCATGAAGAAGGAAATGATGTTGCAAGCCATTGTATTATATTGTGAATGGTTATTTGTGCCTTGTTTTGTATGAAATTATAAAATAGTGAATATTATGTTAATGTTGCAGAAAATGTATGAGAATTTCCAGTTCTAGATGTTGGAATATGAAGTTATATTCTACCAAGTTACAAGCCAAAATGAGTTAATTTACAAGGGTTTTGGCAAGCAAATTGCAATGTAGACTGAAACAGGGCATTTTCCAGATGTATCTATTTAGTTTGCCATTTTTCTATGCTTACGATAAGGTTAGGTTTATGATATTTTTATACCAAATATAGGCATCTCAAACTTTAAAATGAAACTTAATTCACACCATTTGGAGTTATATACAATTAATGGTGAGTTTTCAAAATTAAGGTTCAGAACAGGGCAAGAATGGAAAAACTGAAAACTGAAAGTAAGTACTGGAAATTTCAAAGGATAAAATATAATCGTATAGAGCTCAAAAAATTTAGTAATTTATATGTATAAAAAGATCTATGTTTCAAGATCTATATGCCACTGATTTGGAAGTGATTGGATTTATAGAACAAGAGATATGTAAGTTTTCCCAAAACCATCCTAGTAACAGTAGGATTCTTAACCTTCGTGATTTAAATTAAAGTTATGCCCTGTGTAAGTGAAATAAATGCATAAGAAAAATAAGTCTATAAGCATACATGTATATCTTTCCAACGACATGGAGTATGCAAAATTTGGGACATAATAGAATGAGATATGATTTTTCAAATTTGAGGTCAGAAAACTAGAAGATAGAAAAATGACCAAATGAATAGTAAAAGTCCATGAAATTATTGTACAAATTGGCCCAATAAAGTTAGTGTTTTATATTTTTCCCATATAGATCTGAATTCAAGAAAATTTTTAAGACTTGAATCAGCTTAAGATGAATTTTTTAAATTTAGTTATGAATTTTCAAATTTTATCAGGTAAAAGGGAAATTGCCAAATGAACAGTACCCCAAATTTTGAAAAATTCTATTTTTATTATGATTTTAGTCTCTAAACCATGATGAATGGTATCTAAAATGATCTAATATATGGAAAATGGACCCAAATATAAGGTGTTATATTTTATATATCTGGAAAGTAGACATAGAGAGCTTTCCAAGGAGTCAAAGATCACTTGATTTGGATAAGTATACAAATTATTATGAATTTTTGAAGATGACTTAGAAAATCTGGAAGATTAGTTTTGACCAAATGAACAAAATAATTGGACAAATTTTCTGAATGAATTGGCTTATTTAAATTCCAGTTGTATATTTTTCTTATGTAGGAAATGTTTTATTTATTTTTAGAGACTTGAATCATTCTCATACAATTTTTCTGAAATTAGTTATCATTTTTCAAAATTTAGCCGAAAAATCGAATTACCAAATGAATAGTATTTAAAAAATTTGAATTTTTCTTATTTGATCTTTTAATGATTCAAGCTTCTAAATTAGCTCATTTAGCATTATATATGCTATTATACATGGAAAATAATGCGAGAAAGTAAGGTATGACATTTTTGGTATCAGAGCAGAGATTCAGGCAAAAGGAAAGTTTGAATCCATAGAAATTAATTATTATTCTTTTGGATTTGAATAACTAACTGTAGTTGCTTTTGTGCTTTCATGAAAGATGAAGATGCCATCATCTAGCCAAAGCAAGATTATTGAATATTATGATAGGCTAGATTTAGATTGGGGTGAGAGTGTAGGCTCTAATAGTACTCTGGAGAAGGCAAGGGATGTGAATTTTGGAGAAGGTACTTCACAACCAAAGTAAGAGCCAATAATAGCTATGCCTCCTGATTATGAAGGAATAATAGAAGAAGAAGATGTTGATTATGAGGCAGGTTTTTTGTTGGATCCTGAAAACAGTATTGACTGGCCTTGTGATGATGAGAGATTGATATACAGGATAGTAAGGAGATGTTTCAAGGAAAGTGCTAAGTATCGTCCAGGTCCTAATAAGATTTCTACATTTATAAGCAAGGTGGTACAAGTTAAGTAGTTTTTCTCCGATAAAGGGTTGCATTATTCAAAAAAACTGTGGATTGATACTATGGTGAGACAAATCCCTAAAGATTTATTCTGGACAACCATTCGCAATAAGTTGCTAGGTTAAGAGTTCTACTGTCTCAAGCATTGTGTAGAGGCTTACAGTGAAGAAGGTAAGACATGAGCTGAGTGTTGAATCAAGAGTTTTGATGATTGTAAACCAACACTTAAGAGCTTGAATTGAAGATATCAAAGGAGATCAAAGCTGTGTCAAGTGAAGACTTTATGAGTATTTGCTGTTAGATCTCTTGTAGGATCTTTAGTTTTTGTTATGATTGGGTAAAAGATTTTGATTTGAGAAAAAGATATTTTCAAACCTTGATTTTGTGTTAAATCTTTACCTATTTGAAAAACACCCACAAACAGACGAAATGGCAAGTTGCTCTTCCATCTTCAAGCTTACTATTTATGGTCTTTAGAGCTTGAACCATGGATTATATTTCCCTCTCCACTCCCTTAGGATTTTGGCCATGGCATGATTTAGTAAGAAATGGAGTTTTCCAACCATAAATCATAGGGGAAATGCTAGACTACACATTTAAAGCTTGAATATGCAAGTAGTTTGATGTGTAACAAAGTGTAGTAATTTTTCTTGAATTTCCCTGATTTTTTATGAGTTACTGTTTATGGTTAGAGTTAGAATTTCATGGATTTGATGCCAAAAATGAGTTCCTCATGGTCCAAAACCTTAGGGACAAGTGATGATTTCATGAAAAAGCTTAAGATTAAGAAAGTGAAATTTTTAGGTTTTTGAAGCTTAATTTGGAATGAATAGTAACCGATTTAGAGATGGAATTTGGTAATTCTGAGTCCATATTTGGATTTCTCATGAAAAATTACATGGAATAGAGGTATAATTCATCATTTTTGAGTTAGAAATGAATTTTTGGTGAATTTTTGAATCATGAACACTTTTTGAAGAAAGTCATGGAACCATTAGCTTGAGTAGTTGTTTGATGATTCATTAGGACTTGAAGAAGCCCAAGGAAGCTAGTGGGAGCATTGGTATCAAGTTGATGAGTAAGAGAAAGCATGAAGGTAGCAATTTACCTATTCTTGCCTTATATTGTCATGTAATTTTCAATGAGTTTGATGACTTGCCTATTGTTTACTATGATCAATTGTGATGCTTTGAGAATGTTGGTTGAGTTAATTGAGTTTTGAAACCCCGGGATGTCCAAAATACAAAATGAAACTCTACCAAAATTTTTGCAAAATATTATGGCATAAATGTTTAAAAGTATTCACTTCTAGCCAAAGCAAGATTATTGAATATTATGATAGGCTAGATTTAGATTGGGGTGAGAGTGTAGGCTCTAATAGTACTCTGGAGAAGGCAAGGGATGTGAATTTTGGAGAAGGTACTTCACAACCAAAGTAAGAGCCAATAATAGCTATGCCTCCTGATTATGAAGGAATAATAGAAGAAGAAGATGTTGATTATGAGGCAGGTTTTTTGTTGGATCCTGAAAACAGTATTGACTGGCCTTGTGATGATGAGAGATTGATATACAGGATAGTAAGGAGATGTTTCAAGGAAAGTGCTAAGTATCGTCCAGGTCCTAATAAGATTTCTACATTTATAAGCAAGGTGGTACAAGTTAAGTAGTTTTTCTCCGATAAAGGGTTGCATTATTCAAAAAAACTGTGGATTGATACTATGGTGAGACAAATCCCTAAAGATTTATTCTGGACAACCATTCGCAATAAGTTGCTAGGTTAAGAGTTCTACTGTCTCAAGCATTGTGTAGAGGCTTACAGTGAAGAAGGTAAGACATGAGCTGAGTGTTGAATCAAGAGTTTTGATGATTGTAAACCAACACTTAAGAGCTTGAATTGAAGATATCAAAGGAGATCAAAGCTGTGTCAAGTGAAGACTTTATGAGTATTTGCTGTTAGATCTCTTGTAGGATCTTTAGTTTTTGTTATGATTGGGTAAAAGATTTTGATTTGAGAAAAAGATATTTTCAAACCTTGATTTTGTGTTAAATCTTTACCTATTTGAAAAACACCCACAAACAGACGAAGGTTGAAAGATTAAGCTAAACTGTCAAGTTGGAAATTCGAACTTTGCCTTTGGAAGTTCGAACTTCGAGCTGAAACTGAATGAGTCTGAAGAGATGGCTCTCTGTCAGACGAATTTTGGCTGCTCAAAATTCGAATGTTCATCTAGTCTGAAAGAAGCCTTTCTGGTAACAGACAAACTTCACACTTTCAAAATTCGAATTTCAAGAAAAAATGAAGTTTGTGAAAACCAAAGAAATTCGTCTGAGACTATGATAAAATGCATCTGAAATCAAAATGAAATTGAGTTTGATAAATGCTCTCTGACAGACGAATTTTGAACTGCCAACATTCGAATTTTCATATAAGTCTGAAAGAAGCTTCTTTGTAACAGACGAACTTTAAGTCTCCAAAATTCGAATTTCAGACAAAACAAAATTTGAGAGAATAGAAGAAATACGTCTGATACTATGTTAAAGTTCATCTGAGATCAAGAATGATTTAAGTTTCAAAACTGCTCTCTGACAGACGAACTTTGAACATTGAAATTCGAATTTCAGAAGCAAAAATCTTAATTCTGTTTAAGTGAAACATCAACATTCGAATGACGAAATTAGTCTGGAAAGAGTCTCTCTGACAGACAAATTTCACCCTTTCAAAATTCGAATTTCGAGGGCACTATAGCAAATTGAAAATACTGTTCACACTTAACCGAAACATTTTCTTCTTAAAAATTCGTATGTCACATTGTGAAAATGTTTTGTAAGTTTCAAAATTCGAATTTCACTTAATGGACAGACGAACTTCGTGTTGTAACGTTGGAAGCTTTAACCTTCGGTTCCTTCGAAATTCGTCTGTTGACCAGCCAAAATTCAAATTTCAGTATGTCAGAAACATTAAATGCGGTTGGTAAACGGATAGTTTTTCAGAGTAACCGTTGGATAACTTCTCCAACGGATAGATTAAAGTCTCTAACGGATATTTGAGACCTAAATCTATAAATACAACAACATTTGAAGTTGTGGGTAACAAATCAAACAAGTGTGTACCGAATTTCTGCTAAATCTTTTCTCAAAAGCTTTTACCCTCTCAACTTCTATACTTGTACTGAAACTTTCATATCTACTCTTTTCAAGAGAGTTATTTTATTGTAATCAATCTACTCTTCATCTGGAAGATAGATTTACTTGTGAGGGGCATTCACAAGGGAATTGGGAAGCACATAGTGAAAGTGCTTGGAGAGTTTGAGAGAGCTCAGAAACAGAGCATACTCATGTACTGTGGCCTTAGCAAGAAGCCCATTGAAATTCTTGTTGTATAGTGGATAAATCTCAAGAGGTGTCTTGAGGACTGGATGTAGGTCAAGTGGAAAGACCGAACCAGGATAAATTACTGAGTTTTCTTCTCCCTATCTTTACTTTTCTGCTTGCTC
This sequence comes from Adenanthera pavonina, assembly GCA_026686845.1. Taxonomy (NCBI): domain Eukaryota; kingdom Viridiplantae; phylum Streptophyta; class Magnoliopsida; order Fabales; family Fabaceae; genus Adenanthera; species Adenanthera pavonina. The sequence goes on from JAIVEN010000013.1 coordinate 20,095,302, forward strand.
TGTTTTACGCATTGTTTTCATTATACTGTGATATCTTCACTTACTTCACTTTGTGCAGAAAAAATTCAATCTTCCCAATTCACCCCCCCTCTTGGGAAGTCAGCCTTGCTAACACTGAGAGGATGAGGTGTAAGAAGCCTAGACCACCGCCTGATGATGCTAAACCAAGCTCTGAGAGGTCTTGATGGCTAGCTATAGAGATGTTCATGTACATATGTAAAAATGTGAATAGTAGAACTGCAAATTATGATGTATATATAAGCAGTTGAATGTTAAAAGTTTAGAACTATGCCAATGTGTTTGAAATATGAGAACTTGCATGTACAAAGTTGCTATATATAAATGAAATGTTTTGTTTTGCATATTCTTAGTGCAATTGCTTTATATTTATGAATTGAATTGTTTATATAGTTAAAGATGGTTCGAACAAGACAACAAACTCAAACAGTAGTCCTTGATCAAGAACCCGAGGAAGAGCCTCAAGTTGATCCGCTATGAGTTATAATGCAAAGATTGGATCAACAACAATAAACCATTGAGCAATTGCAACAGATCATAGAAACACAGACAAGAACAATAGGCAAAAGTTAGTCAGCCTCCAATGTAACAACCAGTGCCACAAGTTGTACAAGCAGAGCAAGCAGCTGGAGTAGTTTTTGATGAGCAAAACATGATAGCGAATTTCAAGAAGCATCAGCCTCCTTCATTTGATGGTAGGTTTGATGTGCAAGCTACAGAAGATTGGGTTCTTAGCCTAGAGAAAATTTTTAGATTGATGAGATGCAATTCAGAAACGAAAGCATTGTTAGCCAGGTACATGCTCAAAAAAGAAGCCAATAGATGGTGGCATAATACAGAATTGATTATGCAAGCTAGAAATATTCCTCTGACATGGGAGAACTTCTTGGAATATTTCTATGATAAATATTTTCCATGATCAGTGAGGGATGAGAAAGAGGCCAAGTTTATTACATTAAGACAAGCAGAAGATCAGTCCGCAAATGAGTATGTGGCAATGTTCATCTAGTTGGCTAGGTACTCTACTTATCTCTAGCAGCATGATGATTAAAGATAAAAAAACTGAAAAGCTAGAGAGAGGACTTAGACCAGCTATCAGAGAATGAGTAGCCCCAATATAGCTCAGAACTTTTAATGCAGTAGTCGAGGTGAGCAGAATCATAGAGAATAGTCTGAATCATAAGTTTTTGACATCTGCTCCATCAGCTAATGCCAGGAAAGCTGTAGATATTACTAATTCAGGAGAACCCGGTTAGAAAAGAAAGAAACCCTAGAATAGTAATAACAAAAAGCCAAAGAGAGGTGGTAGGCAAGGAGGACCTAATATATAGAGAAATGTTCAAATACCAGTATGTAACTAATATGGGAAGGCTCATGGTTGCAGAGTATACTTTGATGGGCAGAACATATGTTTTAAATGTGGCAAACTAGGACATTATGCTTGAGACTACACAATGGAGGTAGCCAACACCAGACCTCAAGCATAGGGGAGAGTCTTTGCTCTTGCTCAGCAAGAGGCTCAAAAGTGGCCTGATTTTATCGAAGGTACGATTAAGATTAATGATTATCTTGTAAAAGCTTTATTTGATTCAGGCGCTAGCCACTTATTTATATCCTATAACTATGCTAAGAGGCTGGGTCTGGTAATCACAATATTGACTTATGATGTGCATGTTTCTATCCCTATAGTCAATAAAGCTATGACCTTTTACATGTGTCTTAATTGTGTAGTCGAGTATGAACATTGTTGTCTTACCATTGATTTGATTTGCATGCCTTTCCCTGATATTGATGTTATCATTAGAATGAACTGGTTGTTTGCCAATAGTTTTCTCCTTGATTGTAGAAATAAAACCCTAATCCTACCTAATCCTAAAAATGTCTTATGTACTGAGACTAAGCTTAATTTTCTAACGACCACTCAAGCTGAGAGATGCTTAGAGAAAGGGATGTCAGGGTTATTTGGTTTTCTTCTTTGCAAGAGTTGAAGTAGAAGAGGGTATTGATGAAATCCCAGTGTTAAAAGAATTTCCAGAAGTATTTTCGAAAGAGATTAATGGTCTACCCCCTGAAAGAGAGGTTAAGTTTGCAATAGACCTAGTGCCAGGAACAATTCCAATTTCCAAAGCACCTTATAGAATGGCACCAAATGAGATGGCAGAGTTAAAGAAGAAAATTAAGGAGCTTCTGGAAAAGGGATTTATCAAACAAAGTGTTTCTCCCTGAGGTGCTCTAGTGTTATTTGTGAAAAAGAAAGATGATTTATTAGACTAGTTGGTCGGGGCATCTGTGTTTTCTAAAATTGATTTGCGATCTGGGTACCATCAGCTCTAAGTCGACAAGGAAAAATCACCTCTTTGCCATATTTCATGCAAAATGGTATCTATTTATTTTTGTGAATTCCTTATACACTTTTAGTTGTTTAGCATTTAAGGATGTTACACCAAAATTCAAATTTCTGATCCAAAATTCATCTATTAGAGATAAAACCATTATAACTTCAAATTTTACTAAGAAAAATGTGAATTTTGCACAAAATAAATATGAGTCAAATATAAAAATCCATCAGTTATCCAATATTTCTCAATTCTAATATATGCTAACACTAGATAACTTTGAAATAACTTGTTTAAATATCGTGATAACATAAATAAGTAAAATTCAAAGCTTTTTACCTTGTGTACATAGTAAGAAATTCTAAAAACCAAATCTTCACTTGTTCTTCATTGGATTTCTTCACTTTATCCTTTCATACTCCTTTGATATTCTCGTTCCAAGCTTTAGTTGTTTAGAATAATCAAAACTTCTAATTCTACAAGTGCGTCTAAATAGATTGAACAGTTCCTCGAGCTTTCACATGGTATTTTGAAATTAGAATTTCAGAAGCTCAAATTCACACATCAAAGGCATGTTTAATGTGACACAAAAGTTCTTCAACATGAAGTTCGAACTTTAAATTGTAAAGTTCATCAGTCAAAAGCATGCTCCAACAAGACATATAAGTTCTCATTTCGAAGTTCGCACTTTGAAGCTTAAAATTCGTCTATCAGAGGCTGTGACTTTGAACTTCACCAATAATCCAATTTTAACTAAGTTTCATGCGAGTTTTTCACACTTTTATTGACTATCCTTAACCCAAAATTCAAATTCCACAATCAAAATTTGTCTATAAGAAATGAGAACTCTATAAGTTCGAACTTTACTAAGCAAAATGCAAATTTTGCACTCAATAAGCATGAGTCAAATTGCAAAATTATCTGTTAGCTAATATTCTTCAATTGTAACATATGCTAACATTAGATAACATTAAAATAACTCATTTGAACATAGTGGTTACATAAATAAGTAAGATTTAAAACTTTTTATCAAGTATACATATTGAAAAATCCTAAAAACTAATTTTTCACTTGATCTTCATTGGATTTTTTCACTTCATGCTTTCATGCTCCTTTAAAATTCTCCTTCCAAGCTCTAGTTGTTTGGAATCATCAAAACTTTTGATTAAACATGTTCAAGTAAAGGAAATTTTTGGTTGAGTGACTTACTGGGAAGCAATAAAGAATGAGAAAGATATAATATGTAAGAAACAAAAGATATGCCAATTGTTAAATAAGGGGTACTATGAATCATGATTATATCAGATAGTTATGCTAAGACACTTGTTAAGATTTCATGAATAAAAATATAAGTAGTTTACCAGTGGTTCTCAAGAATGATGTGTTAATGTACTCCGAATTTATAAAGGAGCCTAGAAGACAACTGAGAATTTTGAAACATTTTAAATAAAAAATAATGACTTACTAAACTTAGTGAATGTAGCACATGAAAGTAAGATCAGTAGGTTACAAAATCCCTCACAGGATCATAGTAGATCCTAATAAAATGTGTAAAGTTATCAATAGGAGAGATCAAAAGCCAGAATAAGATGAAAAATTTACTAAGTCTAGTAAAATGTTATATACAAAAAAAATTTTCTGAAAAATTTCTCTTAAATTGTCTTACCACTTAGTTAGAAAGAAAGTTTTGTGGGAAAAGAATAACAAAATTTTTTTTATGAACTAGTAAGGCTAAACCTCCTCCCTTATATTAGCATTCCTGATCTAATAATGACCTAAGGGGCCTATTATAATGAAAAGATAAGTATGAAGTAGGATATAAGTAATAAAACAAGGTTGAGCCAATGGAAGTAACCTATATTTTATATGAAAAATATATTCCCACACATAGCAGCAGTGATTAATGCTCTCAAGAAGTAGAATGATTCTAAGTTAGAATGTGTTATAATCTCTATAGTATTACTATAGAAGTATTATGAGACCACCAAGAATATCAAGTGACTAGGAAATAAGAAAAATAAGCTTAAGGTAAAGATGAGATAATGAAAAGAAAGGTGAGATGGCTTCATAAGTGCCATATAAGCGAAATATATGCTGTCAGATTACGCTTTAGCAGACAAATGACGTATGCAATAGTCTAAAGTTATGGAAAGAAAATAAAGTAATGACCTTTAGGGTCAATGAAAATATTCTATTACGAATAAGATAAGGAAATTAGAAAGATGAAGACGAGTATGTATATGAATGTACTCAGTAACCCTAAAGCAAAGCAAGCTTATGATGTCCTTAACATTTCCTAATATAAAAAGTATTAGCCAGCCTTTCTAAAAATGATGAATTAGTAAATGATACCAGAGTAAAGTATTAATTTCTAAGTCAAGTAAAGGAGAAAGAAAGTACCTTAGGTAGAAATGGCATGTAAATGGGGAAACAAAAACTAAGATTGAATAAAGACATCCAGAACTATACCAATAAGGTATAAATTAAATTTCGAGGGTGAAATTTTAAATTGAGAAGGTAGAAATGTAATATATATAATTTTGTTGCATATCATATAATCTAGAAGGAAAAAGTGAAGAATCACATAAAATGCATAGAGAATTACAAAAAATAGAGAAACACATAAATAAAAAATAAAAGTCCAAAAGGACAATTTTCCATATTATAATAGAAAAGGAGAAAATTATAATTTGGCCCAAATAAAAAAGATTCATTGCAAAATGGTCCTTAAAAAGCATGAATTCATATATTTATACCCCTAGGAATAAATTTTTTTTCAATTTAATCCCTTGAAGAAGAGAAGACATGTGGGATTTTGTGTACAAAAGTTTTGAGAAAAATTATAGCTAATGACCGTAAAGTTTCAAAATTATAAATTTGTCCTGGGGCAAGGGTATTTTTGTAAGTATGGAAAATTATAGTTGAAATAAATCTCTCAATGAGCTAAATCTAATGAAATACTGTTCGGAATTTAATGAGATAAATATAATATTTATTGGGTAATAAAGTTTTATTATTAATATTTTATCTGACAAAAGGTTATTTTAGACTGCAAACAAAGATAGTATCAATTAAAGGTTAGTGAATGTACCTAACTAAAATATATTTTGAATCAAAATAATGATTTAATCCAAAAGTAATTTTTAGATAATCCTATGCCAAATTAATAACAATTACGGCAAAAATATTTAATCGGTACGGGTAAAATTAATCGGTAAATGTTATAATAGTCCATAAAAATTATTAAAGCAATTTTTAGCCAAAAATGAGGACAAGTAGTGTCTGAAATGATGACCAGGATACAAAGGGAATTAATTGAAAAGCTTTTAAACAAAAGTAACCAAGATTAGTTTAGAAATTTACCATGATTAATTTTATTACATCTCTTTCCTTAATTTCCTTAGTTAGCCATTTGGTTATCTTTTCCACCCCCAAATAGTTTGAAACAGAGCACAAAGAGGGAGAGAAGAACAAAAAACTTGGAGGAAAAATAGAGAAACAAGAAGCATGCCCAAAAGTCTCCAAGGTTCAAGGTAACATCTTAAGGCTATATTATTGTGTTTCCAAGTGTTTGTGTAAGTATTACAGATTATTTTCTCCCTTTTTGCATCTGAAATTTTCATTTAGAGAGAGAAGTAGAGAGAGAAAATGAAGAAAACAAACCATGAAAAGTCATAGAAATTCATCAAGATGCAAAAATATGCCATTAGATTGCAAGTTGGTGGGATAATTATTTTTCTACAATTTTTTGTGAGTTTTGGCTAAACTGGGATTTGAATTAGGAAGGGAATTTTATCATTTTGATCCCAAAAATGGATTCCTTTACTCTAAAATAGGTTAAGACAAGCATGTTGTATAAGAAATTCCCAAAGAATGGCTAAATGGCATTTTAAGTTCAAGTTAGCCACTTTGTGAGGAAGCTTGTCTAATCGGTGGATAATGACCATGTTTTATGAAGTTTCAGGGTTCTTAAAGGTATCTAAAGGTTAGAGGAAGTGTCCTCAAAGTTTGGTAAACATTGGAAAACCATAAGGTATTTATGTATCCATTTTTGCTTAATGTCATCAAGTTAGATTTCCATGATTCTATGTTTATTCCATAGGGTTATTTGAATATTTTGTGATATATTTGTGATGTTGGCTAGTTGTTTGAAGGGTTTATATGACCCTAGGATGTCCAATTTTTAAAGTGTTACTATGCTAAAATTTTTATAGAAATGTATGGCATGATAAGATCTTATGATCTCTATTGATGATTTTATGAAATAATGTAATAAAATATCTGCATGTTTGGATATAAATACTGAGATTCTTTGAATCTCATCCCTCTCCAATTGTTCAATTCATCTAGGTACAAGCAATGGCAAGGTTTCCCAAGAGCAGACAGAAAGGAAAAACAAAATATTAATTAAGATGAATTTATTTTCTTTAGTCATTTGCTTGGATAATTTGGATAAAATAATATGTATGGTTTTAGGGCTGTACTTAAATGTAATTATATCACTCTAGACTCAACATGTTGTAATATATGAAGTAAAGTCAAGTTATGGTTTTAGCAAAATGGGAGAATGTATATAATCTTTAAGACCACTGTTAGAAATTTGAAGGTACTGTATAGATCTTTTGATGTTTAATATATGAGTTCCTTATATGCTTGAAAAGTATGCATGAAGAGATTTCTCTAAGCACCAAGATCATTCAATTTCGAGTAATGTGTGGTTTATGGTGAATTTTCAAATTTATGGTTGGTCACAGGAAATTTTCAAAATGACTCCAACATGATTTCTTGTTTCATATTTTTCTCATAAAGAGAATCTTTTAAGCTATTTTTAGAGACCTGAATAACTCCAACATGATTTTTTTAGAATTAGTTATAAATTTTTAAATTCATCAGGTAAAATGGATTGATCCACATGAACAGTACCTGATTATTTTTAAAAATTCTGTTTGATGTAAAAGTGATTCTATCACACATCATCTTTGGATATCTTCCCTATGAATACTGACTCATTTGTATGCAAAAAAGAAACTCTGGAGATCTTGAACTAGTGAAAAACTTAAAATTTTAAAATTTAATTTTCATGTACTGTTTATCATATTGTGCAATGAACTTCAGAAATTCACAACTAAATATACAAAAATAATTTCACTATGTTTCAAGTCTCTAAAAATCATGTAGGGCTCCAAAAATTTAGTGGTTGGTATTAGAGAAAGAGCTATGTCTTGACTTTAATATGCCACTAGTTTGAATGCTTTTGGAGTTATATAAATGAAGTTATGTATGTTTTCCAAAAACTGTTCTAGTAAAGAATTGTTCTATCCTTAGAGAATTTAAAATGATTCTTTACTTTGTATATGTTGAATAAATGTACCAAATAAATATTCTAGAAAGTAAACATGTAAAGCGTTCAAATGATATAAAGAAATCATGAAACAACCTTGTGAATTATGACAAATAACATTTTAAAGTTAGGGGTTAAAAGAGGACAGAAATTGAAAAAAAGGGAATGAACAATAATATTCAAGGAATAAATTGTACTAATTGGCTTGATGAATACAATACTTAGCAACAATCTTTGAAACATTTTCTCACTATCTGGTACATGTTGTACTTCACATCAAAATCACTATTAGTGCTATTCTCTAGGTCTAATAAGAAGCCAGCCTCATAATCAACATCTTCGACTACTTCCACACTTCTTTCATGCTGAGGAGAGGGACTAATGGGTGCATTACTAAGCTGAGACATGCTTCTTCAAAATTAAAATCTCTAAGATCCTTAATTGAAATATCATTGGACCTAATACTTTCAGTCAAATCTAACTTAAGTGCTTCATAGTGCTCAGTAATTCCACTATTGCCAGATGAGGACATCTTGTCTATCATCAAGTAACAAGAACAAAAATAGTTAATTATTCCATTCTAAGGGAATAATAACTAATTTATAAATATTCAAACTTTCCTTTTGCCTAAATCTCTGCTTTGAAACAATAGTATTTGCACACAATGTAATTTCATGATCTCTGTTATATACAATTATGCCAATTTGTCCAATATAAATGTTGACTTTATTGTTAGAAAATGAGCTGAATTTGTCGGTCTATCAACAATTACCAAAAATGCATCATTTCCAGAAGATGTTCTTGGTAAACCCATCACAAAACCTATAGAGATAGTATCTCATTTCCACTCTCAATAGGCTACAACATACCTGATGGCTTCTAGTGTTCAGTCTTTATTCTTTAGCATACTAAACTTCTAGCCACATATTGAGTAATATCTCTCTTCATTCCAAGCCATCAAAACAACTTTTTTTCAAATTATACTACATTTTTGTAGTACTTGGATGAATTGTGTATTTACTTTAACGGGCTTTTGTTAAAATCTTGTCTCTAAGCTTTGCCACTGGAGGAACATAAACTTGATTTTGGAATTTTACCAAACCATCATTAATCACATTAAATTATTTCAGCTCTCCTTGCTTTAACTTTCCCTTGACTGTTTCTATGAATTGATCCTCTTGTTGGGCCTATTTTAAATCTTCATAAAATTCATTACCATTCTTAATCTCAAGCAATCCGAGAGATAAGTTCAAATCTCTAAAATCTTCAAATAATTTCACTTCACAAATCATCATATAGGCTATATGAATGGTTTTTCTACTCAAAGCATCAGCCACAATATTTGTTTTTATGAATGGTACTTAATAGAATGCTTATAATCTTTTAGCAATTGTGTCCATCATCTTTGATTCACATTTAGTTCTTTCTAATCTTCTAAATATTTGAGGCTTTTGTGGTCATAAAATATCTTAGTAGTGGTACCATAGGGATAATACTTTCATATCTTTAGAGCATGCACTATTGCCATAAGTGCTAAATCATGCATATGATAGTTTTCTTCATAAAGTTTTAATTGATGAGAAACATAAGTCACTACCCTACCATCTTGCATCAACATACAACCTAATCCATGCTTGCTAGCGTCTGTATGAACCACATATAGTTTCTGGGGATTGGGTAGAGTTAACACAGGGGAAGAAGTCAGTCTAAGTTTTAATTCTTGAAAACTATTTTCATAATCTTTATCTCACAAAAATTTTTTTCTTTTTTGGTCAATCTTGTAAGTGGCATAGCAAATTGAAAAAAGTCCTTAATAAATCTTCTATAATAGCTTGCTAAACCCAAAAAACTTCTAATCTCTATGACAGTTTTGAGCCTCTTTCACTTTAGGACTGCAATTACTTTGCATGGATCTATTGTGACCTTGTCCTGGAGATAATATGCCCTAAAAATTGTACCTCAATGAGCCTAAACTCATACTTATTGAGCTTAATAGATAGGCTCTTTTCTTTCAATATTGTTAGGACAATTCTCAAATGTGCTTCATGCTCTACTAAAGATTTGGAGTACATTAAAATATTATCTATAAAAACCATGACAAATCTATCTAAATATGGCCAAAAAATCCGATTCATGTAGTCCATAAAAATTTTGGGTGCATTCATAAGACCAAATGGCATAACTAAAAACTCATGATGCCTATATCTAGTTCAGAAAGTAGTCTTAGGAACATTCGCTGCCTTAACTTGGAGCTGATGGTACCTATATCTTAAATCAATATTAGAAAATATAGATGCTTCGACTAACTGGTCTAATAAATCATCAATTCTAGGCAATGGGTACTTATTTTTAATTGTAACTTTATTCAGCTCACAATAATTAATATAAAGTCTAAGGCTTCCATCTTTCTTTTTTTACAAATAACATAAGAGCACCCTAAGGAGGAAACACTAGGTTCAATAAATCCCTTCTCTTATAGTTCCTCAATCTGCTTCTTCAATTCAAACATCTCATTTGGTGCCATTCTATATGGTGCCTTTGATAATAGAACTATTCCAGGCATTAGGTTTATGCCAAATTCAACCTCTCATTCTAGGGGTATACCACTGAACCCTTTTGGAAACACTTCTGAAAATTCTCTTACTATTGGAATCTCCTCAATACCTTCTTCTAGCTTAACACTTGCAAAAAAGAAAACTAAATAGCCTTGATACCCTTGCTCTGGGCATCTCTTAGCCTGAGTGGTCATTACAAAATTAAGTTTAGTCTTAGTACATAAGACATTTTGAGAATTTGGCAGGATAAGGGTTTCATTTTTACAATCAAGGAGAACATTATTGGTAGACAACTATTTCATTCCAATGATAACATCAATATTAGGTAAAGGCATACAAATCAAATTAATGGCAAGAAAATAATGCCCATACTAGACCACATAATTAAGACTTACATTGGAGGTCATAGCTTTATTGCCTATAGTGGTAGACACATGTAAATCATAAGGAAATCTTGTGACCATTAGACCTAACCTCTTAGTATAGTTATAGGATATAAACGAGTGGCTAGCACCTGAATCAAATAAAGCTTTTACAAGATAATCATTAATCTTAATGGTACCTTCAATCCAATTAGGTGACTTACGAGCCTCCTGCTAAGTGAGGGCAAAGACTCTCCTCTGTACTTGAGGTCTAGTGTTGGCAACCTCTATTGTGCAGTCTCGAGTATAGTGTCCTATTTTACCGCATTTAAAACACATAGGAAAGCATACTTTGCCACTGTAAGCCCTTTCACATTGGTTGCATATTAGTGTTTAAATAGCTCTTTTTTTCCTTGGTCGTCATTTTCTACCTCATCATTTCAGCTTTCTATTGTTACCACTCCAAGGCAGTTTTCTTTTTTAGCTTGTTCCTCATTCAATAGTAGCAACTGTAGCTTTTTTGGTATTGGTTGATAGAGTAGCTGTTAAAATTTATGTTTCAAACTATTTTCTATGATTATGCTTACTTTAACTAATGCATTAAAAGTTCAGAGCTGTATCGAAGCTATTCTTTCTGGATAGGAAGCCTGAGTCCTTTTTCTAGCTTTTCAGTTTTCCATCTTTCATCATCATGTTGCTAAGGAATGGCTAGACAACTTGATAAACATTGCCATATATTCATCCACAAATTGATCTTTTGCTTACTTTAAAGCAATAAATTCTTCTTCTTTCTCATCTGTACTGAGCATGAAAAATATTTATCATAAAATTGCTCAAGGAAATTTTCCAATGTCAAAGGGATATTGTTAGATAAACTGGCTTCCCAAGAGGGGGGTGAATTGGGGAGATTAAAAATTTTCTGTAAAAAGTCAAGAAAGTGAAGAAAGTAAAGAGTAATGGTAAAACAAAGTATGAATGAATAAATAGTAAAAGTAATAGTAGGGAATAGAAGACTCTGATATTTATCGTGGTTCGGTCTCTCAACTTGACCTACGTCTAGTCCCCAAGTCACCACTTAAGATTTTCCACTAGTCTGCAAGAATTCAGTGGGCTTCTTGCAAATACCTCAGTACACGGATGATGCTCTATTTCTAGAGCTCACACTTTCACTCTATGCACTCTCACTAAGTGCTTTCCCAATTCCTTGTGATATCCCCTCACAAGAAAATCTTTCTTCCAGATGAAGATAAGATTATTTACAATGAATAAACTCTCTTATTTAGAGTGAATATGAAAGTGAAAGTACAAATATTGAAGTGTGAGAGTATGAGACTTTGAGTAGATGATTTGGTAGAGTTTAAGCATTTATAGATTTCTACTCCAACTTTACGTTTGAGACAAGATCTAGCCATTAGAGATGTTACCCAATGGTTACTCTGAGAAACTATCTGTTTACCAACCGCATGTAATGCTTCTGACACTCAAAGTTCAAATTTCAGTTGGTCAACAGACGAATTTCGTAGAAACCGAAATTACAGTATTTAACATTGAACTTTTGAAGTTCGTCTGTTATGAATCAAAATTTGAATTTTCATCTTTAGAAAATGATTGTATGTTGGAACATACGAATTTCCATGTGTAAAATTGTTCTGTCAAGTGTGAACAGTAAATTCAATTTGCTACAGTACCTTCGAAATTCGAATTTTGGAACCCCAAAATTTGTCTGTCAGAAGCTGGTTCAATAAGGCATACTAGTTCATAAACTTGAAGTTCAAATTTTCAAAGGGCCAAGTTCGTCTGTCAGAAAGACCTCTTTTCAGACTTACTTGAAAATTTGAATTTATGAGTATTGTCATCCATATGTCAACATATCAACACAATAGACTTACAAGCTTTGTTTCTGAAATTCGAATTTTCATGTTCAAAGTTTGTCTGCCAGTGGGAAATTTTAAAGCTCTTTTTAAATATGTTTTTAGATGAACTTTGATACATTTTTAGATGAATTTTTCAATTTTCATAAGTTGCATTTTGTCTGAAATTCAAATTTTCAACATCAAAGTTTGTCTGTCAGAGAAAGACTCTTTTCAGACATGGGTCAAAGTTTGATTTTCAAAATACAAAATTCATCTGTCAGAGATGCTTCTTTTCAGACTTGTTCATTTTCAATATGAAATTCAAATTTCTAAAAGCAAAGTTCAAATTTTCAAAACAGCAGATCAGTGTAAACCTTTCAAACTTCATCTGTTGGTGGGTGTTTTTCAAATATTCCATGAATTAACATAGAATTAAGGTTTTAAAACATCTTTTCACCAACATCGAAGTCTTTTACTCAAATTAAAACATTACTAAACATTCTACATCTATTCTTGCACTGATTTCTTCAAAATTGCTTCACTTGAAATCTTTTGTGCACCTTTGATATCTTTACTCCAAGCTCTTGAAGGTTGGTTTGGAATCATCAAAACACTTGATTCAACAGATATTTCTAGCCTACATATTAGTTTTGTGTTACGCCACTATTGGTCAACTTCTTTTTCTAGTACATATATGGTAAGTAATGTTTTAATCCCTGAAGTACACCTTATTAGCCTGAAAATCTTTTCCAGACTTAATATCCAATCGTCAGTAGCCTGTACCTCAAATCAACCATCAAATGAAGGAGGTTGATGTTTCCTAAAATTAGCAATCAAATTTTGATTATTTGCCAGATCAATAACATTTCTAGCTACCTACTCTATTAGTGCAACTTGAGGCATTTGTTGCTACCTTTGAGCCTCAATAATACATTGCAATTATTTTATGGTACATTGTTGTTGTTCAATCCTTTCCAAAATAATTTGTAATGGATCAACTGGCTATTGATCCCTCAGGACTTTTTCAGGGACTTTTGTTTGACCCTATCTTCTTGTACAAACCATCCTTTAGCTGCAATGACAACCAATTTCACAAATATAAAACAACTACATATATAATATATAAAAGCATATTACATTTATTCATAACACAACCTTTGTACATAAGTTCACATAGCTTCTAACATGCTGCATACTTTCCTAACATGGTTGCTTTTTATCATACAACCAAATTCACAACCTTCAAAGTTTTTACACAAACTTTTACATCAACTACTTTTATAACTACTTTTTTATGGAGATCTAGGACCATGTCCTGAATTCTTAGGAGCTTCCTGAGGATCTTCTTCAGGGTCTTCTTTTGGATCTTCCTCTTGATCCTGTTTCATTGGTCCTACTCCATCTCCTTCAGGAGCATTATTGTCCAACCTCAATCCTTCTTTGCATGCAAGTTCATGAACTCACGCTTCCATGTTTTCCATCCAGTTATCCTGAAGCTTAACTTTAATGGGTCCCCAGTATACATCCTCATCTAGAAGCACGTTAAGGATGGTATTGACCCATGCCAGCTCAAAATAATGATGACCATGAACTTCCATATGATATCTTTCATCATTAACAGAATCCAAGAAATCTAATATTTGTAATTCCTCATAGTTCTAGAAACTGTCCTCATATACCTTAGTTATGATCTTATGAGCCTTATAAGTCATCACATAGCATTACTGACTCAGCATCTGCTAGTCGTGCCCTAGGCCTTCTAATACATTCCATTCAAGGACCTTGAACATTATACTTGATAGTGTAAACTATTACACATTCCTCAAGATTCAAGAATTCCCTTCCAGTCTTGCTCGGATGGGAGTCCACACTTTATCCATTAGGATCTGGCCTACTATTATGTCTACCTATAACCTTTCTTGATGCTGAAAGCATTTATCTGTTAGGAACAACTTGGCTTCAATAGTCTTGTTGAGGAACGCTAGGATTTTGTCTGGCCTATCACGAGTTTCATTTTGACATAAAATTTAGATAATTTCAAAATTACTCTTGGTTAGTGTAATATCCCTATTTTTATGGGATATTATAAAATGAATAAAAGATGAGAAACAAGGTGAGATGAAAAGGCTATATATAATTGGGCTTTAGAATGAATTAATTTCTCATCTACTTTCCTAAAGAAGTTATATTCGGTCCTTAATTGGAATTAATTTTTTATAAGGTCCTTAGCAGAAATTAATTCTAGAACTTACCCCGGAAAATATGCAATATACCACTTGAATGAAAGCTTACTCCAAGCTGAGCAAAACGGTATAAGTATTGCGTTCCTGGGAGGTTCAGGTTGAGAGATAGACCAATTTGAAAGTTATTGTGAATAGTAAAAAGGACAGAATTAAAAAAATTGATTTTTGGGTGAAATTACAAGAAAGTACCCAAAAGAATGGATAATTATGTTTTGACCCGGCTTAAGGACAAAACAGTCATTTCCCAAATTAGAATTAAAATGTGAATAATGAATTGAAAGCCCAAAAATGAAAAATTTGATTTCGTAAAATGTAAAAGGAATTGGGAAAAATGGAGATACCATTAAGTGTGAAAAAGAGTAAAGAGGTCATTTTTCCTAGTTAAATGGAAAAATGAGAAAATTATATTTGGGTCCCAAGAATCAAGAATCAAGAATATTTACAATTTATCCCCTTAAGAATGTCTTCAACGTGGAAGGGGAAGGAGAAAGAAGTTTGGGGAAATTACACCTAATGACCTGAAAGTTTCAAGAATTATAAATTAGCCTCGGGTCAAGGACATTTTTGTAAATATAAAAAATTTTAGTCAAAATGAAGCTTTCAATGAATTAGACCCAATGAAATATAGTATAAAATTTATTAAGGTCAAAATAATATTTTTTGGGTAATTAAGATTTAATATCAATATTTTACCCGATAAAGGTCATTTAGACTGCAGGAAAAGGCAGTACTAATTCAAGGACAATGATTAGACCTTAATAAAATATATTTTGGGTCTAGATATTGATTTTGGATCAAAAGTAATTGTTAGATAATCCTATACTAATTTAATGACAATTTTGGTAAAAATACTTAATCGGTACGGGTAAATTTAATTGGTAAAGGGTATTTTGGTCCATAAAAATTATTCAAGCAATTTTTGGCCAAGAATGAGACACATGGATTGCTGCAGCTCATTGGAACATAAATGGAATTTCTATAAAAGCTTTATTTTCCAAAAAGAAATCAAAGTCAAAGATTTAATTAATTAAAGTTGCTTTATGATTGTTAGCACTTAATCACCTTTGTTAAAGGGTTCTGCACGTCTTCTTCAGCTCAAAACACGCACAACCAGTGAAGAAAAGGAGAAAGAAGGCGTGAAGGAGAGAGAGCAAAAGGGAGAAAGAAAAATCACAAGTTTGATCCCAAACTCTCATGGTAAGTTCCTTTGGTGATTATCTTGCATCTACTTAAGTATGATAGCATTTTATGGAGTATTTCTCTCTATTTTTGCTCTAAAAATTTTTTCCTAGAGAGAGAAAATGAAGCCATGGAGAAAGTGATCCATGAAAAGTGTTGTATATGTTGAATCAAGAGTTTTGATGATTCCAAACCAACACTCAAGAGCTCGGATTGAAGATATCAAAGGAGATCAAAGTTGTTTCAAGTGAAGATTTTCTAAGTATTTGCTGTTAGATCTTGTGTAGGATCTTTAGTTTTAGTTGTGATTGGGTAAAAGATTTTGATTTGGGAAAAAGATGTTTTCAAACCTTGATTTTGTGTTAAATCTTGACTTATTTGATAAACACCCTCAAACAGACAAAATTTGGAAGTTTAAACTTAACTGTCAAGTTGGAAATTTGAACTTTGCCTTACGAAGTTTGAATTTCGAGCTAAAATTGAATAAGTCTGAAGAGATGGCTCTCTGTCAGACGAATTTTGATTGTTCAACATTCGAATTTTCATCCAAGTCTGAGAGAAGTTTCCTTGAAACAGATGAACTTTAGTTCTTCAAAATTCGAATTTCAGACAAAACAAAATTTAAGAAAATAGAAAAATTCGTCTGAAACTGTGTTAAAGTTCATCTGAGATCAGGAATGATTTAAGTTTCAAAACTGCTCTCTGACTGACGAACTTTGAACATTAAAATTCAAATTTTAGAAGTTAAGTTCTTGAGTCTGTTGAAGTGAAACGTTGACACACGAATAATGTGAACTTGCAACATTTTAATGATAAAGTTAGTCTGAAAGAGTCTCTCTGACAGATGAACTTCACTCTTCAACATTTGAATTTCGAAGAAAATGAACTACTGTGCCTCCTTTTCATGTACTGAGAACAGACGAATTTTGGGCTTCCAAAATTTGAATTTCGAGGGCACTGTAGCAAATTGAAAACACTGTTCACACTTAACCAAAAAAACTTTCTTCTTGAAAATTCGTATGTCACATTGTGAAAATGTTCTACAAGTTTCAAAATTCGAATTTCACTTCATGAACAGACGAACTTTGTGCTGTAACGTTGAAAGCTCTAACCTTCGGTTCCTTCGAAATTCGTCTGTTGACCAGCCAAAATTTGAATTTCAGTATGTCAGAAGCATTAAATGCGGTTGGTTAATGGATAGTTTTTCAGAGTAACCGTTGGATAACTTCTCCAACGGATAGATTAAAGTCTCTAATGGACATTTGAGACCTAAATCTATAAATACAACAACATTTGAAGTTGTGAAGAATGAATCTAACTTGTATATAACGAATTTCTATCAAAACTTCTTCTTAAGAGCTTTTACCCTCTCAACTTCAATATTTGTACTTTAACCTTCAAATCTACTCTATTCAAGAGAGTTATTTCTTTGTAAACAATCTTCTCTTCATCTGTAAGTTAGATTAACTTGTGAAGGGAAATCACAAGGGGATTGGGAAGCACATTGTGAGAGTGCTTAGAGTGTTTGAGAGAGCTCCAGAAACAGAGCATACTCATGTACTGTGGCATTAGCAAGAAGCCTGTTGAATTCTTGTTGTATAGTGGATAAATCTCAAGAGTTATCTTGGGGGCTGGAAGTAGGTCAAGTGGATAGACCGAACCAGAATAAATCACTGAGTTTTCTTCTCCTTATCTTTACTTTTCAGCTTGCTCTGTTTTATAAGTTGCCTTCATTACACTGTGCTATCTTCACTCATTTCAGTTTGTGCAGAAAAATTTCAATCTTCCCAATTCACCCCCCCTCTTGGGAAGTCAGCCTTGCTAACAAGTGGTATCAGAGCCCGGATTCCCATTCAAAGGAACTCACAGTCCGGGAATTAAGATGGCTGGCTTTGGAGAGAGTATACTTCCTGAAGGGAACAACACTAACAGACCACCAGGCTTCAGTGGAGAGCATTATGGGTACTGGAAGATGAGAATGTAAATCTACCTCCAATCAATTGATCTTGACATCTGGTCAGTCATTGAAAAAGGAGATTTCGTCCCAATGGCTCTAACTGAAGGTGGAGGACACAAAGAGAAGCTGGAAGCAGAATGGAATGATGAGGACAGAAGGAGAGTCCTACTGAATTTCAAAGCAAAGCATTGTTTAGTCAGTGCCCTGAACCAGGACGAATTCTACAGAGTCTCACAATGCTCCACTGCAAAAGGGATGTGGGACACTCTACAGATTGCACATGAAGGAACATCTAGAGTCAGGGAGAACAGACTGAACACGTGCATTGGGGAGTATGAAAGCTTCAGAATGGCTGAAGGAGAAACTGTAAAGGAGCTTCAAAAGAGATTTACTCTTTTTGTAAATCAACTGAAAAGCCTGGGAAAGGATTACCTCAGTCTGAGAAAGTAAGAAAGATACTCAGAGCTCTCCCTCTGGAATGGTAGCCCAAGGTGACAGCAATAGAAGAAGCCAGAGGAGAATCAATGGCCTCTGTCACAGCTCTCTTTGGCAACCTTGAGGAGTATGAAGGAAAAATCAAAGAACTCAAGGAAGCTGGGCTGGACAGAAAGAAGAAAGGCCTTGCCCTCAAAGCTGCTGATGAAAAGGAAGAAGAATCCGATGAAGGAGATGAGCTGGATGAGGAAACTCTGGCTATGATGGTCAGAAAATTCGGAGGATTCTACAACAAGAA
This sequence comes from Adenanthera pavonina, assembly GCA_026686845.1. Taxonomy (NCBI): domain Eukaryota; kingdom Viridiplantae; phylum Streptophyta; class Magnoliopsida; order Fabales; family Fabaceae; genus Adenanthera; species Adenanthera pavonina. Next base: position 20,113,879 of record JAIVEN010000013.1, read on the forward strand.
GAAGAACAAGAGGTTCTTCAAAAAGGGAGTTGCTGGAGAAAGCAAGAAAGAGGCAAAAGAACCTGTGACTTGCTATGAGTGCAAGAAGCAGGGACACATTAAGTGGGACTGCCCCCAATTCATCAAGAAGCAGGAAAAAGAAAAGAAAGTTGCTGACAAAGGGAAGAAGAAGAAAGCCTATATCTCATCCATATGGGGCAACAGCTCAGATGAGGAAGAAGAAGATGAAGATGAGATTTCCAACATTTGTCTGACGGCACTTACCTCTGAAGAAGCCACACCCTCATGCAGCAGTGATCAGGAAGAAGAGGTATATGAATCTGAACCTTCCTATTCTGAATTACAAGATGCATTTTATGAGCTTCATGATGAATTCATTAAAGTTGTTAAAGAACTAAAATTGGCAAAGAAAATGATAAATAAGCTGGAATCTCAAAGCATAGTTTCTGAAATTGCCTCTTTACCTACTACTGAACCTGTTTGTTGCACTTCATGTACTGAACTTAAGCAAACTAATGATTATTTAGTTAAAAGCATGTCTAGGATCACTATAGGTAAAGATATGTTGTTTGCCTTGATGGGGAGCCAAAGAATATCACAAGGAAAAGCTGGTCTTGGCTATGATCCATGTGCTGTCAAGGAAACGATTAGGAAGAAAAACTAGAATGCATACATGAGACATTTTGTGCATGCTGAGAGTAATAGAAAGAAAGATCATATGTCATATTGCATTGAAACATATAGTCAACCAAAGTATGCAAGACAAAAGTATTATTTGCATTGTTTTCTTCCTGTCACTCAATCTAGTAGTCCCTTCATTACCTGTCATTTCTGTAACAAAAAGGGACATATTTCCAGTTCTTGTGCATTAAAGAAAAAAGGACTTGGCAGGAAAGTTGAATGGGTTCCCAAAGTTGCATCTGCATCTGGGGAAAAATCTACTGACCAAAAAGGACCCAAGCAAATTTGGGTACCTAAAAGGAAAACATAAACTTTGTTTTGCAGGTCTGTCTCAAAGTTATGAAAAGCAACAAATGGTATATGGACAGTGCCTGTTTAAGTCACATGACTGGTGATAAGGAGAAGTTTATCATCATTAGAGACAAGAAAGGAGGAAAGGTGACCTTTGGAGGTGATCAATATGGCAAAGTTATTGGTATTGGCATTGTGGGCAAAAATCCAGAAACATCCATTGAAGAGGTGTTGTTTGTAATTGGCCTCAACCACAATTTGCTGAGCGTGAGTCAGACCTGTGACAGAGGAAACTGGGTGCTGTTTGACTCAAAGTTTTGCCTGGTCATCAGAAAAAGTGATCACAAAGTAATCCTCAAAGCTCAAAGGGATGGTAACTGTTATAATATTGATCTTGATGAACTTCCTCCCTTGAATTCTGTATGTTTAATTAGTCAGGATAATGATAGTTGTTTATGGCATAGGAGATTAGCTCATGTTAATATGAATCAATTATCTAAACTGGTTAAAAATGAGCTGGTAACTGGACTACCAAAGATATCTTTTGAGAAAGACAAAGAATGTGACGCATGTATAAGAGGAAAACAAACTAAATCATCTTTTAAATCTAAAAATATAGCCACCACAACTAGACCACTTGAGTTGCTACATATGGACTTAATTGGACCTTCTAGGGTAAAGAGTCTAGGTGGTAACCTGTATGTGCTTGTAATTGTAGATGATTATTCTAGATTCACTTAGACATTATTTCTTTCCTCTAAGAGTGATACCTTTGAAGCATGTGTAACCTTAGCTAAGAAAGTGCAAAATGAGAAAGGTATTTCCATTGTGTCAATCAGGTCAGATCATGGAGGAGAATTTGAGAATGCATACTTCCTGGAGTACTGCAATGATCATGGGATTAACCACAACTTCTCAGCTCCAAGGACCCCTCAACAGAATAGGGTAGTAGAAAGGAAGAACAGAACTATTGGAGAGATGGCCAGAGCTATGCTGAATGAAAAGGAACTCTCTCAAGTGTTTTGGGCTGATGCAGTGAATATAGCAAGCTACATCATAAACAGAGCCTACATCAGACCAATCCTTGGGAAGACTCCATACGAGCTGTACAAGGGGAAAAAACCAAATCTGTCCCATCTCCATGTGTTCGGATGCAAATGCTTCATTCACAATAATGGGAAAGAAAATCTGGGTAAGTTTGATGCCAAATCCGATGAAGGTATATTTATGGGCTATTCTAGTAGGAGTAAGGCATATAGAGTTTACAATAAAAGATCAAATGTGGTAGAAGAATCTGTGCATGTGATTTTCATTGAAAATAAAACTGTTTCAAAATATGTTACCAATGAGTATGATCTTGCTTTCAACTTTGAAAAACTGGGCATTTCTGATAAAAGTAAAACTGAACCTCCAAAAATACCTGAATCTGTTAACACAGAGGAAGATATTCAGGAGCAAGAGTTTGATGAAGAAAACAATGAAGAAACTTCTCAAGAACTCCCTAGAGCTTGGAGATATCAAAGGAATCATCCTGTTGATCAAGTAATAGGGAATGTTCAAGAGAGAGTCAAAACCAGAAAATAGTTAAGGGATCAAATGCTCAACTGCGCTTTCATTTCTCAAATTGAACCCAAATGTACTGAAGAAGCCTTAACTGATGAATATTGGATTCAAGCTATGCAAGATGAACTAAATCAGTTTGAAAGAAATCAAGTTTGGGATTTAGTGCCTAAACCCAAAAATCATCCTGTTATTGGTACCAAATGGGTTTTTAGAAATAAACTGGATGAATCTGGAACAATAATCAGAAATAAAGCTAGATTGGTTGCTAAAGGGTATAATCAGGAAGAAGGTATTGATTTTGAAGAAACCTTTGCACCAGTAGCTAGACTAGAGGCTATAAGAATACTGCTGGCATATGCATGCATGAAAAACATTTTACTGTATCAAATGGATGTAAAGAGTGCTTTTCTAAATGGATATATTATGGAAGAGATTTATGTAGATCAACCTCCAAGTTTTGAGGATTCTACTAAACCAAACCATGTTTATAAACTGAAGAAGGCTCTTTATGGTTTAAAACTAGCCCCTAGAGCATGGTATGAGAGACTGAGCAATTTCCTAACTGAAAAGGGGTTCAATAGAGGCAAAGTTGACACAACTTTATTGACTAAGAAAGAAAATAGAGATTTACTAATTGTTCAAATCTATGTTGATGATATCATTTTTGGTGCTACTAATGAAGCTCTTTGTAAGAAATTTTCTGAGTTAATGCAGGGAGAATTCGAGATGTCTATGATGGGAGAACTTAACTTCTTCCTTGGACTGCAAATCAGACAACTTCATGATGGTATCTTTCTCAGTCAATCCAAGTATCTAAAAGAGCTGCTAAAGAAGTTTGGAATGGAGAGTGCCAAACCAATGGGAACACCTATGGCAACTGCAACCAAACTGGACATAGATGAGAATGGGAAGATGTTTGACATTACTCAGTACAGAGAAATGATTGGATCCCTGCTGTACTTAACTGCCAGCAGACCTGACATTATGTTCAGTGTCTGCATGTGTGCAAGGTTCCAATCATGCCCCAAAGAATCCCATGCAACAGCTGTGAAAAGAATTTTTAGATATCTTATTGGAACATCACATATAGGTCTTTGGTATCCAAAAGGCAATGGAGAAGACCTCAAAGGATACCCTGATGCTAATTTTGCAGGATCCAAAACTGACAGAAAAAGTACAAGTGGAACTTGTCAGTTTCTTGGAGGATCCCTGGTTTCATGGTTCAGCAAAAAGCAAAATAGTGTGGCCTTATCCACTGCAGAAGCTGAGTATGTTACAGCTGGAAGCTGTTGTGCCCAAGTCACCTGGATGAAGCAGCAGCTTGAAGATCTTGAGGTTAAATTGAAAGAGATTCCAATCATGTGTGACAACCAAAGTGCTATAAATATCACCAAGAACCCTGTCATGCATTCAAGGACAAAACACATTGAAGTTAGGCACCACTTCATAAGGGATCACGTTCTGAAAAGAGAAGTCAAATTGGAATACATCCTAACAGAGAATCAAGTTGCTGACATACTCACAAAGCCTCTATCAGAAGATAGGCATTGCAAAATAAGAAGAGAACTGGGTATGGTAAATTCTAGTGAACTGTAAGTTATTATCTTGCAATCCTGGTTTCAAAGAGTTCATCTTTAAAACAAATTCTAACTTTAGCATCGGAGTATGTTTAATTTAAGTTGTAGGTGCTCCCCACAAGATTTAATGGCAAGAAACTTGAAGATTGGAGCACACCAGAATGGAACAACCAGAAAATGAAGTAAATGATGAAAATTCTTAAGTTCTGGATCCATTCTGTAAGTTTCTAAAGATGAAATTCGTATTTTAATGTGTATTAGACGTATTTTGCTTCATAAACTGTGCTTTTGACATGGTCAATATGGTCAACATTCAAATTTCGGTTGACTAACATGTTAGCAAAGCTGACTTCCCAAGAGGGGGGTGAATTGGGAAGTTTGAAATTTTTCTGCACAAAGTGAAGTAAGTGAAGATATCACAGTATAATGAAAACAATGCGTAAGGCAGAGCAAGGTGAAAAGTAGAGATAAGGAGAATAGAACTCAGTGATTTATCCTGGTTCGGTCTATTCTCTTGACCTACATCCAGTCCCCAAGACACCTCTTGAGATTTATCCACTATACAGCAAGAATTTCAGTGGGCTTCTTGCTAAGGCCACAATACATGAGTGTGCTCTATTTCTTAGCTCTCTCAAACTCTCCAAGCACTTTCACTATGTGCTTCCCAATCCCCTTGTGAATACCCCTCACAAGTAAATCTATCTCCAAGACGAAGAGTAGATTGATTACAATGAAATAACTCTCTTGAAAAGAGTAGATATGAAAGTTTAAGTACAGGTATAGAAATTGAGAGGGTAAAAGCTTTTGAGAAAAGATTCAGCAGAAATTCGGTGTATATTAGTTTGATTTGTTACCCACAACTTCAAATGATGTTGTATTTATAGATTTAGGTCTCAAATATCCGTTAGAGACTAAATCTATCCGTTGGGGAAGCTATCCAACGGTTACTCTGAAAAACTATCCGTTTACCAACCGCATTTAATGTTTCTGACATACTGAAATTCGAATTTTGGTTGGTCAACAGACGAATTTTGAAGGAACCGAAGATTAAAGCTTCCAACGTTATAGCACGAAGTTCGTCTGTTCATGAAGTGAAATTTGAACTTTGAAACTTACAAAACATTTTCACTATGTGACATACGAATTTTCAAGAAGAAAGTTTTTCGGTTAAGTGTGAACAGTGTTTTTAATTTTCTACAGTGCCCTCAAAATTCAAATTTTGGAAGCCCAAAATTCGTCTGTTCTCAGTACGTGAAAAGGAGGCACAGTAGTTCATTTTCTTCGAAATTCGAATGTTGAAGAGTAAAGTTCGTCTGTCAGAGAGACTCTTTTCAGACTAACTTCATCATTCGAATGTTGCAAGTTCACATCATTCGTATGTCAATGTTTCATTTCAACAGACTCAAGATCTTAGCTTCTGAAATTCGAATTTTAATGTTCAAAGTTCGTCTGTCAGAGAGCAGTTTTGAAACTTAAATCATTCTTGATCTCAGATGAACTTTAACACAGTTTCAGACGAATTTTTTCTATTTTCTCAATTTTTGTTTTGTTCAAAATTCGAACTTTGAAGACTCAAAGTTCATCTGTTGTAAAGAAGCATCTATCAGACTTATATGAAAATTCGAATGTTGGAAGTTCAAAATTCGTCTGTCAGAGAGCATTTATCAAACTCAATTTCATTTTGATTTCAGATGCACTTTATCATAGTTTCAGATGAATTTCTTTGGTTTTTACAAACTTCATTTTACTTGAAATTTGAATTTTAAAAGTGTGAAGTTTGTCTGTTACCAAAAGGCCTCTTTCAGACTAGATGAAAATTTGAATTTTGAACAACCAAAATTCATCTGACAGAGAGCCATCTCTCCAGACTTATTCAGTTTTAGCTCGAAATTCGAATTTCCAAAGGCAAAGTTCGAATTTCCAACTTGAAAGTTTAGTTTAAACTTTCAACCTTCGTCTGTTTGTGGGTATTTTTCAAATATTTAAAGATCTAACATAAAATCAAAGTTTGAAAACATCTTTTCTTCAAATCAAAATCTTTTACCCAATCATAACAAAAACTAAGATTCAACAAGAGATCTAATTGCAAATACTCAGAAAATCTTCACTTTAGACAGCTTTGATCTCCTTTGATATCTTCAATCCAAGCTTTTGAAATGTTGGTTTGGAATCGTCAAAACTCTTGTTTCAACATTCTCCCCCTTTCTGATGATGACAAAACAACTTACAAACTGGATTAGTACTTAGGTTTGCTTTCACAAGCTCCCCCTCAACATATGCATAAGATATCAAATCAACAGATTAAGTGAAGAGAGTTAAGGCACAAAACATTGCAACAAAGGGATCCATTCATTTAAACAAGAGTTGCTTGTACAGAAACAAATTAATCAAAGTTCAGACAACAAATCCAAACACAAAAACACAAAGTACAAAATACAACAAGAGGTCTTAAGCCAAATCTCCAATCATTTCTTCTTGAACAAGGTCTTCTTGCTGTAGTATTTCCCTTTGCCTTTCCCAGATTGCTCAGCAGAAGGCTTTCCAGTTTGCCCAGACTTCTCCCCCTTTTTGGCATCATCAGGAAGGCCAACAAAATCAGCTGGAGGAGGGATCTGAGAGACAGGAATAGCACGAAGTGGCACAGGAGCAAAAGGGATTTCAGGTTCAGCTGGGGGCTCAGGGCTTAGTTCCTCGTCTGAGATTTCCAACAGCTGCTGCATTGCCTGTCTGGAAAGAGCTAGTTGAGCTATTTGTTCCTCTGAAAGTCCATATGCAGCAAGAGAAGAAGAAGCTGGTTTAGTAGGAGGAAACATTTCTTCCAGCCTTCTCCTCTGGGCTTCCAGTAGAGCATTGTGAGCAATGGCAACAAAGTCAACAACAGGTACAAGGCTCCTTTCTTCATTGCTCACATCTTCTTGCAAGGAGGAGGTTGAAATGGCTGCAACCAGTTTTTCAACTTGCTCAGATTCTTGAATAGATAGAATTGAATCCTGAGCATCCTCTTGCATAGGCACATGAGGGCCTGTTTCTTGGAGTCCTTCTTCTTCTAATCCATAGTCCAAGGGTGGACCAGGACTTGGTGTTCTCATTGCACCAGCACCATCTATATCATCATCATCATGGTCAGAGGAGGCAATCTCGAAGGGACTTGGAGGCACAGGGGATGGAGACAGAGTAGGCTCAGGGACACCAGGCTGAGGTGGAGCTGAAGTGGTAGGAATTGCATTTCTTATCTCTTCATAGGCATCAGCCACCACCTTCATATTTACAGCCAACTAATGGATCTGATCTTGTAGATGAGCAAATTTGGCATTTTGCTCATCTCTAATGCTGAGAATGAGTGTTGACAGACTGTCAAACAATTCAGTGACCTTTGTTGGCTAGGCCCGTGAGGAGGGAGCGGAAGGAGGGTGAGTAGGCCTGGAGGGAGATGGGATTGGCTGAGAAGGCTGAGGTACAGATTTGCCAGGGGCCTCAGAAGTTCCTTCTTGTTGGAGGGATGCATCAGCAACAAAGAATAAGTCTTCAGATTTTCCTGCTCCCTTTCCAACCCATCGTCCTTCATTTCTTTCAATGCCCATCCTTTGCAGTTCTTCTTCTTTGAATGCCTCAGTAAGTTTCCCTTTCCCCTTTTCAATGTGTTGAATCCTAGCATGCTGCAGGATTCTTGAAATAATTGCTGCATAGGGGAGTATGGAATCCTTCCTCTGATCCCTTGCCTTTATCATTCGCTGGAGGATGATATGACCCATGTTAATCAGCTTCCCACGTATGATAGCAGTCATCACATGAGCCTCTGCCCTTGTTATCAAATTGAAGCTGCCACCCTTGTTGAAAATGATCCTGGACACTACGTAGTGTAGGATCCTGACTTGTACACTTAGGTCTGTGGGCTTCAACAGATTTATTGTTGGCCTGTTCTCCCTTCTCCTGAATAAGGTGTCCAAAATGGTGCTCTCTTTGTAGTTTAGAAAGGATCCACCTTCTTCATCAGCTGTGCTTGCCTCATCCATATATCCAGAGGCTGTGATGTCAATTTTCAGCCCATCTTGTCCTGGGATTTCCAGCACTTCATTGATTGTTTCATCAGTAAGCCAGATGGTCCTTGATCTCAAAGAGACCTCCCATTTCTTTTTCTTGCTGTTATATTGAAGAGAGGCATACCAAGTCTTCACTACTTCATCATCATATTTTTCAGCAATTTCCAACAGATTTTTATATCTTAACAACCATAATGCAGCATCAAAGTTGTTAGATATTAGAAATTGTTCCACATTTACACAGTGAAGCTTGATTACCTTTTTGTTGGAAAACTTGGCAGAATACTCTTCTTGAATCTCAGGAGTGCTCCAAAGTGGCAGTGTTATAACCTCAAATTCTCCAGAATGAGTAGAAGAGGAGGAAGTCACAGCAGCAGTATCAGCAGAAGGAACCGCAATTTTTTATGAGCAAGGTCCAGTTTTCTGCGAATCTGCCTTAGATGATGATTTCTGGCGTTTAGAAGGGGTAGCTTTACTGGGTTCGGCCTTTCTCTTGGATTTCTCTCCTTCTTTTGTAGCATATTGAGATTTGACCGTTCATTTTGGCCGAGTTCCAGCTTGTCCTGCTCCAGGGATCTTTACTCTCGCCATTTCTATGTTGAAGAATGCAGAATGTGGCAGAGAATACGTTTATGGGATGCGAATGGAAGTTTAAACGGTGAAGAATGACGGTTTTTAGACAGGAGTTAAGAGGATTGAAGAGAGAATCAGAATAGACTTAGAGAGGTTACAAATAGGGTTGCGTCTGTTCTTTGGAAAATCGTCGCATTTAACGTGTGTAACCGTCTGACAGACAAATTTTGAGGGGTCAAAATTTGAACTTCGGGCAGTTACAAGTTAAACCGTTCAGCACAGCTTACTGACAGACGAATTTTCATCTTAAAAGTTCATCTGACAGTGGCTTGAAACAAGCAATACAAGCACAACAGACGAATTTTGTTTCACCAAAGTTCGAATGTTGAAAAGAAAAAGGTAGGCATCAATCAAACCATCATTCAACAGATGAAATAAACATGCAGAACTACATCTTTCAAGAATTCAACATGAAGGACATGATTCAACAGACGAATTTTGAACTGAAAATTTGGATTTTTCAACTTTTGTAAAGATTGTCTAACATTCGTATGTTAAGAAGTGAAAATTGGCATAACAGTGATAGACAATCATAACTATGAAGTTTTTGTTTTTGAAAATTCTAATTTTCAAGATCCAACAGACGAATTTCGAGGCATCTTAGAAAACTGTTCCAAGGCATAACTGGTCGAAGTTCGTCTGTTAGTGAACTGAAATTCGAATGTTGACCATATTGACCATGTCAAAAGCACATTTTATGAAGTAAAATACTTCTAACACACATTAAAATGAGAATTTCATCTTTAAAAACTTACAAAATGGATCCAAAACTTAGAATTTACATCATTTACTCCATTTTCTGGTTGTTCCATTATGATATGCTCCAATCTTCAAGTTTATTGCCATTGTATCTTGTGGGGAGCACCTGCATTTAAAATTAAATATACTCCGATGCTCAAGTTAGAATTAATTCTAATATAAAGACAGAATTTGCACAGAAATAACTTACAGTTCATTGGGATTTACCATTCCCAATTCTCTCCTTATTTTGCAAAGCCTGTCTTCTGGTAGAGGTTTTGTGAATATATCAGCAACTTGATCCTCTGTTGGGATGTACTCCAATCTGACTTCTCCTTTTAGAACGTGATCTCTTATGAAGTGGTGCCTAACTTCAATATGTTTCGTCTTTGAATGCATGACAGGATTCTTGGTGATATTTATAGCACTTTGGTTGTCACATATGATTGGTATCTCTTTTATTTTAACCTCAGGATCTTCAAGCTGCTGTTTCATCTAGATGACTTGGGCACAACAGCTTCCAGCTGCAACATACTCAGCTTCTGCAGTGGATAGGACCACAATGTTTTGCTTTTTGCTTAACCATGAAACCAGGGATCCTCCAAGGAACTGACAAGTTCCACTTGTGCTTTTTCTGTCAGTTTTGGATCCTGCAAAATTAGCATCAGGGTATCCTTTGAGGTCTTCTCCATTGCCTTTTGGATACCAAAGACCTATATGTGATGTTCCAATAAGATATCTAAAAATTCTTTTCACAGCTATTGCATGGGATTCTTTGGGGCATGATTGGAACCTTGCACACATGCAGACACTGAACATAATGTCAGGTCTGCTGGCAGTTAAGTACAGCAGGGATCCAATCATTTCTCTGTACTGAGTAATGTCAAACATCTTCCCATTCTCATCCATGTCCAGTTTAGTTGCAGTAGCCATAGGTGTTCCCATTGGCTTGGCATTCTCCATTCCAAACTTCTTTAGCAGCTCCTTTACATACTTGGATTGACTAAGAAAGATACCATCAACTTGCTGTTTAATTTGCAATCCAAGGAAGAAGTTGAGTTCACCCATCATAGACATCTCGAATTCTTCCTGTATTAACTTAGAAAATTTCTTGCAAAGAGCCTCATTAGTAGCACAAAAAATAATATCATCAACATAAATTTGAACAATTAGTAAGTCTTTATTTTCTTTCTTAGTAAATAAGGTTGTGTCAACTTTGCCTCTAATGAACCCTTTATCAGTTAAGAAATTGCTCAGTCTCTCATACCATGCTTTAGGGGCTTGTTTTAAACCATAAAGAGCCTTCTTAAGTTTATAAACATGGTTTGGTTTAGTAGAATCCTCAAAACCTGGAGGTTGATCTACATAAACTTCTTCCATGATATATCCATTTAGAAAGGCACTCTTTACATCCATTTGATATAGTAAAATATTTTTCATGCATGCATATGCCAGCAGTATTCTTATAGCCTCTAGTCTAGCTACTGGTGCAAAGGTTTCTTCAAAATCAATACCTTCTTCCTGATTATACCCTTTGGCAACCAATCTAGCTTTATTTCTGATTATTGTTCCAGATTCATCAAGTTTGTTTCTGAAGACCCATTTAGTACCAATAACAGAATGATTTTTGGGTCTGGGCACTAAATTCCAAACTTGATTTCTTTCAAATTGATTTAATTCATCTTGCATAGCCATAATCCAGTATTCATCAGTTAAGGCTTCTTCAGCACATTTGGGTTCAATTTCTGAAATGAAAGCGCAGTTGAGCATTTGATCCCTTAACTGTTTTCTGGTTTTGACTTTCTCTTGAACATTCCCTATTACTTGATCAACAGGGTGATTCCTTTGATATCTCCAAGCTCTAGGGAGTTCTTGAGCTGTTTCTTCATTATTTTCTTTATCAAACTCTTGCTCCTGGATATCCCACTCTGTGCCAACAGATTCAGATATCTTTGGAGGTTCAGTTTTACTTTTGTCAGAAATTCCCAGTTTTTCAAAATTGAAAGTAAGATCATCCTTATTGGTAACATGTTTTGAAACAGTTTCATTTTCAATGAAAACCACATGCACTGATTCTTCTACTACATGTGATCTTTTATTATAAACCCTATAAGCCTTACTCCTACTTGAATAGCCCAAAAATATACCTTCATCGGATTTGGCATCAAACTTACCCAGATTTTCTTTCCCATTGTTGTGAATGAAGCATTTGCACCCAAACACATGGAGGTGTGACAGATTTGGCCTTCTTCCCTTGTACAGTTCATATGGAGTCTTCCCAAGGATTGGTCTGATGTAGGCTTTGTTTATGATGTAACTTGCTGTATTCACTGCATCAGCCCAGAACACTTGAGAGAGTTCCTTTTCATTCAGCATAGCTCTAGCCATCTCTCCAATGGTTCTGTTCTTCCTTTCCACCACTCCATTTTGTTGAGGAGTTCTTGGTGCTGAGAAGTTGTGGTCAATCCCATGCTCATTGCAGTACTCCAGGAAGTATGTATTTTCAAATTCTCCTCCATGGTCTGACCTGATAGACACAATAGAAATACCTTTCTCATTTTGTACTTTCTTAGCTAAGGTTACAAATGCATCAAATGTATCACTTTTAGAGGAAAGAAACAATGTCCAAGTGAATCTAGAATAATCATCTACAATTACAAGCACATAGAGATTACCACCAAGACTTTTCACCCTGGATGGTCCAATTAAGTCCATATGCAACAATTCAAGTGGTCTTGTTGTGGTAACTACATTTTTAGATTTGAAGGATGATTTAGATTGTTTTCCTCTTAGGCATGCATCACATTCTTTATCCTTTTCAAAAGATATTTTAGGTAGACCAGTTACTAGCTCATTTTTAATCAGTTTAGACAATTGATTCATGTTAACATGAGCTAATCTCCTATGCCATAGCCAACTATCATTATCCTGACTAATTAAACATACAGAGTCCAAGGGAGGAAGTTCATCAAGGTCAATAGTATAATAGTTACCATCCCTTTAAGCTTTGAGGATTACTTTGTGATCACTTTTTCTGATGACCAGGCAAAACTTTGAGTCAAACAGCACCCAGTTTCCTCTGTAACAGGTCTGACTCACGCTCAACAAATTATGGTTGAGGCCAATTACAAACAACACTTCTTCAATGGATGTTTCTGGATTTTTGCCCACAATGCCAATACCAACAATTTTGCCGTATTGATCACCTCCAAAGGTCACCTTTCCTCCCTTCTTGTCTCTAAGAGTGATGAACTTCTCCTTATCACCAGTCATGTGACTTGAGCAGGCACTGTCCATATACCATTTGTTGCTTTTCTTAGCTTTGAGACAGACCTGCAAAACAAGGTTTATGTTTTCCTTTTAGGCACCCAAATTTGCTTGGGTCCTTTTCTGTGAGTAGTTATTTCCCTACATGCAGATGCACCTTTGGGAACCCATTCAACTTTCCTGCCAAGTCCATTTTTCTTCAAAGCACAAGAACTGGAAGTATGTCCCTTTTTGTTACAGAAATGACAGGTAGTGAAAGGACTGCTAGATTGAGAAGCAGGAAGAAAACAATGCAGATAATATTTTTGTCTAGTATGCCTTGGTTGATCATATGTTTCAATGTGAGGTGATACATCATTTTTCTTTTTATTATTCTCAGCATGCACAAAATGTCTCATATATGCATTCTGATTTTTCTTCCTAATCTTTTCTTTGACAGCACATGGATCATAGCCAAGACCAGCTTTTCCTTGTGATATTCTTTGGCTCCCTATCAATGCAAACAACATATCTTTACCTCTAGTGAGCCTAGACATGCTTTTAACTAAATAATTATTAGTTTGCTTAAGTTTAGTGCATGAAGTGCAGCAAACAGATTCAGAAGTAGTTAAAGAGACAGTTTCATAAACTATGCTTTGAGACTCCAGCTTACTTATCTTTTTCTTTGCTAAGTTCAGTTCTTTAGCAATTTTAATGAATTCATCATGAAGCTCATGAAATGCATCCAGTAATTCAGAATAGGAAGGTTGAGATTCATATACCTCTTCTTCCTGATCACTGTTGCATGAGGGTGTGGCTTCTTCAGAAGCAAGTGCCATCAGACAAATGTTGGCAATCTCATCCTCATCTTCTTCTTCCTCATCTGACCTGTTGCCCCATATAGATGAGATGTAGGCCTTCTTCTTCTTTCCTTTGTCAGTAGCTTTCTTTTCCTTTTCTTATTTCTTGATGAATTGGGGGCAGTCCCACTTTATGTGTCCCTGCTTCTTGCACTCATAGCAAGTCACAGGTTCTTTTGTCTCTTTCTTGCTTTCTCCAGCAGCTCCTTTCTTGAAGAATCTCTTGTTCTTCTTCTTGCTATAAAATCTTCCGAATTTTCTGACCATCATAGGCAGAGTTTCCTTATCCAGCTCATCTCCTTCATCAGATTCTTCTTCCTTTTCATCAGCAGCTTTGAGGGCAAGGCCTTTCTTCTTTCTGTCCAGCCCAGCTTCCTTGAGTGCTTTGATTTTTTCTTTATAATCCTCAAGGCTGCCGAAGAGAGCTGTGACAGAAGCCATTGATTCTCCTCTGGCTTCTTCTATTTCTGTCACCTTGGGTTGCTATTCCAGAGGGAGAGCTCTGAGTACCTTTCTTACTTTCTCAGACTGAGTGTATTCTTTTCCCAGGCTTTTCAGTTGATTTACAATGAGAGTAAATCTCTTTTGAAGCTCCTTTACAGTTTCTCCTTCAGCCATTCTGAAGTTTTCGTACTCCCCAATGCACGTGTTCAGTCTGTTCTCCCTGACTCCAGATGTTCCTTCATGTGCAATCTGCAGAGTGTCCCACATCCCTTTTGCAGTGGAGCATTGTGAGACTCTGTAGAATTCGTCCTGGTTCAGGGCACTGACTAAGCAATGCTTTGCTTTGAAATTCAGTAGGACTCTCCTTCTGTCCTCATCATTCCATTCTGCTTCCAGCTTCTCTTTGTGTCCTCCATCTTCAGTTAGAGCCATTGGGACGAAATCTCCTTTTTCAATGACTGACCAGATGTCAAGATCAATTGATTGGAGGTAGATTTACATTCTCATCTTCCAGTACCTATAATGCTCTCCACTGAAGCCTGGTGGTCTGTTAGTGTTGTTCCCTTCAGGAAGTATACTCTCTCCAAAGCCAGCCATCTTAATTCCCGGACTGTAAGTTCCTTTGAATGGGAATCCGGGCTCTGTTACCACTTGTTAGCAAAGCTGACTTCCCAAGAGGGGGGTGAATTGGGAAGTTTGAAATTTTTCTGCACAAAGTGAAGTAAGTGAAGATATCACAGTGTAATGAAAACAATGCGTAAGGCAGAGCAAGGTGAAAAATAGAGATAAGGAGAAGAGAACTCAGTGATTTATCCTGGTTCGGTCTATTCTCTTGACCTACATCCAGTCCCCAAGACACCTCTTGAGATTTATCCACTATACAACAAGAATTTCAGTGGGCTTCTTGCTAAGGCCACAGTACATGAGTGTGCTCTGTTTCTTAGCTCTCTCAAACTCTCCAAGCACTTTCACTATGTGCTTCCCAATCCCCTTGTGAATACCCCTCACAAGTAAATCTATCTCCAAGATAAAGAGTAGATTGATTACAATGAAATAACTCTCTTGAAAAGAGTATATATGAAAGTTTAAGTACAGGTATAGAAGTTGAGAGTGTAAAAGCTTTTGAGAAAAGATTCAGCAGAAATTCGGTGTATATTAGTTTGATTTGTTACCCACAACTTCAAATGATGTTGTATTTATAGATTTAGGTCTCAAATATCCGTTAAAGACTAAATCTATCCGTTGGGGAAGTTATCCAACGGTTAGTCTGAAAAACTATTCGTTTACCAACCGCATTTAATGTTTCTGACATACTGAAATTCGAATTTTGGTTGGTCAACAGACGAATTTTGAAGGAACCGAAGATTAAAGCTTCCAACGTTACAGCACGAAGTTCGTCTGTTCATGAAGTGAAATTTGAATTTTGAAACTTACAAAACATTTTCACTATGTGACATACGAATTTTCAAGAAGAAATTTTTTCGGTTAAGTGTGAACAGTGTTTTTAATTTTCTACAGTGCCCTCAAAATTCAAATTTTGGAAGCCCAAAATTCGTCTGTTCTCAGTACATGAAAAGGAGGCACAGTAGTTCATTTTCTTCGAAATTCGAATGTTGAAGAGTAAAGTTCGTCTGTCAGAGAGACTCTTTCCAGACTAACTTCATCATTCGAATGTTGCAAGTTCACATCATTTGTATGTCAATGTTTCATTTCAACAGACTCAAGAACTTAGCTTCTGAAATTCGAATTTTAATGTTCAAAGTTCGTCTGTCAGAGAGCAGTTTTGAAACTTAAATCATTCTTGATCTCAGATGAACTTTAACACAGTTTCAGACGAATTTCTTCTATTTTCTCAATTTTTGTTTTGTTCAAAATTCGAACTTTGAAGACTCAAAGTTCATCTGTTGTAAAGAAGCATCTATCAGACTTATATGAAAATTCGAATGTTGGAAGTTCAAAATTCGTCTGTCAGAGAGCATTTATCAAACTCAATTTCATTTTGATTTCAGATGCACTTTATCATAGTTTCAGATGAATTTCTTTGGTTTTTACAAACTTCATTTTACTTGAAATTTGAATTTTGAAAGTGTGATGTTCGTCTGTTACCAAAAGGCCTCTTTCAGACTAGATGAAAATTTGAATTTTGAACAACCAAAATTCATCTGACAGAGAGCCATCTCTCCAGACTTATTCAGTTTTAGCTCGAAATTCGAATTTCCAAAGGCAAAGTTCGAATTTCCAACTTGAAAGTTCAGTTTAAACTTTCAACCTTCATCTGTTTGTGGGTGTTTTTCAAATATTTAAAGATCTAACATAAAATCAAAGTTTGAAAACATCT
Organism: Adenanthera pavonina; assembly: GCA_026686845.1. Classification (NCBI taxonomy): domain Eukaryota; kingdom Viridiplantae; phylum Streptophyta; class Magnoliopsida; order Fabales; family Fabaceae; genus Adenanthera; species Adenanthera pavonina. The sequence continues at coordinate 20,130,290 of JAIVEN010000013.1, forward strand.
TTTCTTCAAATCAAAATCTTTTACCCAATCATAACAAAAACTAAGATTCTACAAGAGATCTAATTGCAAATACTCAGAAAATCTTCACTTTAGACAGCTTTGATCTCCTTTGATATCTTCAATTCAAGCTTTTGAAATGTTGGTTTGGAATCGTCAAAACTCTTGTTTCAACATAACAGACGAACTTCGGCCTGTTATGCTTTGGAACAGTTCTTGGTGTTGCCTCAAAATTCGTCTGTTACATCTTGAAAGTTTGAATTTTCAAAAACAAAAATTTCATGGTTATGATTGTCCATCACTGTTATTCTAATTTTCACTTCTTAACATTCGAATGTTGGATAACCTTTACAAAAGTTGAAAAATTCAAAGTTTCAGTTCAAAATTCATCTTTTGAATCATGTTCTTCATGTTGAATGCTTGAAAGATGAAGTTCTGCATGCTTACTTTGTCTGTTGACTGATGGTTTGATTGATGCCTGCCTTTTTCTTTTCAACATTCGAACTTTGGTGGCACAAAATTCATCTGTTGTGTTTGTTTTGCTTGATTCAAGCCACTGTCAGATGAACTTTCAGGATGAAAATTCATCTGTCAGTAAGCTGTGCTGAACGGTTTAACTTGTAACTGCCCGAAGTTCAAATTTTGACCCCTCAAAATTCGTCTGTCAGACGGTTACATACGATAAATGCAACGGTTTTCCAAAGAACAGACGCAACCCTATTTATAACCTCTCTAAGTCTGTTCTGATTCTCTCTTCAATCCTCTTAACTCCTGACCAAAAGTCATCATTCTCCACCGTCTAAACTTCCATTCGCATCCTATAAACCTTTTCTTAGCCACATTCTGCATCACTCAACCAAGAAATGGCAAGAGTCAAAATTCCTGGAGCAGGAAAAGCTGTGGCCCGTCCAAAGAGGAATGTTAAATCTCAATATGCTACCAAGGAAGGAGAGAAATCCCAGAGAAAGGCCGAATCCAGTAAGGCAACTCCTTCTAAATGACAAAAATCTTCATCCAAAGCAGAATCTCAGAAAACTGGGCCCTCCTCTTCAAAAAGTGCAGAACCTTCTGTGCCTACTGTTGCTTCTTCTGCTTCTGCCAGTACTGAATCTAGAGAGTCCGAAATGACTACACTGCCACTGTGGAGCTCTCCTGAGATTCAAGAAGAGTACACTACCAAGTTTTCCAACAAAAAGGTAATCAAGCCTCACTGTGTAAATGTGGAACAATTTCTGATATCCAGCAACTTTGATGCTGCATTATGGTTGTTAAGATATAAAAATCTGTTGGAAATTGCTGAAAAATATGATGATGAGGTAGTAAAGACTTGGTATGCCTCTCTTCAATATAATAGCAAGAAATTGAAATGGGAGGTCACCTTGAGATCAAGGACCATTTGGCTTGCTGATGAAACCTTCAATGAGGTGCTGGAAATCCCAGGACAAGATGGGCTGAAAGTTGACATGACAGCCTCTGGATATATGGATGAGGCAAGTACAGCTGATGAAGAAGGTGGACCCTTCCTGAACTACAAGGAGAGCACTATTTTGGACACCCTATTCAGGACAAGGGAGAACAGGCCAACGATAAATCTGTTGAAGCCCACAGACCTAAGTGTTCAAGTAAGGATCCTGCACTACATAGTGTCCAGGATCATATTCAACAAGGGTGGCAGCTTCAATTTGATAATAAGGGCAGAGGCTCATGTGATGACTGCTATCATTCGTGGGAAGCTGATTAATTTGGGTCATATCATCCTCCAGCAAATGATAAAGGCAAGAGATCAGAGGAAGGATTCCACACTCCCCTATGCAGCAATTATTTCAAGAATCCTGCAGCATGCTGGGATTCAACACATTGAAAAGGGGAAAGGGAAACTCACCGAGGCATTCAAAGAAGAGGAATTGCAAAGGATGGGTATTGAAAGAGATGAGGCAGATGGGTTTAAAAAGGAGCAGGGAAATCTGAAGATCTGTTCTTTGTTACTGATGCATCCCTCCAACAAGAAGACACTTCTGAGGCCCCTGGCAGATCTGTACCTTAGCCTTCTCAACCAATTCCATCTCCCTCCAGACCTACTCACCCTCCTTCCACTCCCGCCTCACGGGCCAAACCTACAAAGATCACTGAGTTGTTTGACATTCTGTCATCACTCATTCTCAGCATTAAGGATGAGCAAAATGCCAAATTTGCTCATCTACAAGATCAGATCCATCAGTTGGCTGTGAATATGAAGGTGATGGCTGATGCTTATGAAGATATTAGAAATGCAATTCCTACCACTTCAGCTCCACCTCAGCCTGGTATCCCTGAACCTGCTCTGTCTCCAACTCCTAAGCCTCAAAGCCCATTCGAGATTGCCTCCTCTAACCATGATGGTGGTACAGATGGTGCTGGTGCAATGAGGACACCAAGTCCTGGTCCACTCCTGGACTATGGACTGGAAGAAGAAGGACTTCAAGAAACAAGCCCTCTTGAGCCTATGCAAGAAGATGCTCCGGATTCAATTCTATCCATTCAAGAATCAGAGCAAGTTGAAAGACTGGTTGCAACCATTTCAACCTCTTCTGTGCCAGAAGGAGCAAGCAATGAGGAAAGGAGCATTGTACCTATTGTTGATTATCTTGGTATTGCTCACAATGCTCTGCTGCAAGCTCAAAGGAGAAGGCTGGAAGAATTTCCAACTTGATAGTTAAGTTTAAACTTTCAAACTTCGTCTGTTTATGGGTGTTTTTCAAATAAGTCAAGATTTAACACAAAATCAAGGTTTGAAAACATCTTTTTCTCAAATCAAAATCTTTTACACAATCACAACTAAAACTAAAGATCCTACACAGGATCTATCAGCAAATACTCAGAAAATCTTCACTTGAACAACTTTGATCTCCTTTGATATCTTCAATCCGAGCTCTTGAGTGTTGGTTTGGAATCATCAAAACTCTTGATTCAACAATGACTAGTACTAATTGTTTATGAGATGAGGGCTATGCCGGGATGTCCATTTTTTATGAGAAAACTATGCCAAAATTTTCACTTGACAATATGGCAAATTGATGTTTAATAATATTTATGATGTTACATGATGATTTGTGACTACTTATGAATACTATGATTGCTTGGAATCTTATTACTACTGATATTATTCACTCTTACTACCTAAATATACTAACCATGATTAGACCAAGTCATGTAAAGGACCATGGCAAAGTAAAGAGTAATAAAGAAGAAGAAGATTGAACTATGTTTAGGAATTTGTTGCTATATTTTGAAACTTATGTGGAAATTCATGCTTGAAGTTAAAAATTTGTATAACTAGTTATATTTGTTCCTTTGAACCTTATCTGGTGTTTGGAATTGGTTATGCACATATTTTGATAATGTAATAGAGTTATAAAGTTAATTACCCTATGTGTTGCCTAAATTACGCAATTTAGTATACTAAAGGTTCGGATGCATAATTTCATCCAAAATAGGGAAGAATAGCCCAATTATTGATATGTCGTGGAAGAAGACATACTAAGCTTTCTAGAAAGCCCAAGACCACTAAAATTGGGTGAGTATAAAAGGAGATATGAAAGTTACCAAAACTTGGCAGTTTTTAGTATGCCAAATGAATACTAAATTTCTCGAAAAATACTGTACACATTGGCATGATGAATGTCACCTTTCATGTTTTTTTTTTGCACATAGAGCATGATTAAGCTATTTTCAGAGCTTGAATCACTCTCATATTATTTTTTTATATTAAGTTATAATTTTTTAAAAGTCAATAGTAAATTTTGGTATGACCAAATGAATAGTAATAAAAAGTTGCAATTTTTCTGTTTTGAGAAATTGAGTAATTCAATCTTATAAACTCATCCAAATGGATTCAAAATCATGTCTAATACATGAGAAAAGAGCTATAAAGACAAGGTGTGACATTTTTATCCCATAAATCTAGCATTTTTATCACATTATTTCAGCAATTTTGAGGGTTTTAGTTCATTTTCACGATTTAGCTGAGTTTGTGTATTTTGATGAAAAATGAGTAAAATCCTTGGCTTTAAGTTTAATTTGTGATATTTTATTATATTCTATCGATTTGGTGCTTAATTCTTTCTCTCAAAGAATTTTCCATATTGATTAGTTAATTAAGTGCTTTAATCAAGTGATTAAATTAAGGTTTTATATGTGATTTTGGGTGAGGTTTTCCAGGGGAATTTCCATTCATCATCCATTTAATGTCATTAATTATTCCATATGATTAGATTTCCATATATTTTGAACTCATTTTTATGTACTATTCACTTATTTCCCACTATCCCAAAATACTCCTAGTTATAGTCTCACTTACACTTAAATTTTATTTTCCTTAATGATTTAGGAATTAATCACCTAATCATCACTTAGAGCACTTTGTTAAGATTAATTTGAGTTACCAAACTTTACCAACATGATTAGGGTTTTCATTCTAGAGCCGGTCAAAATTTGGTCAACCATGGGCATTTTAGTCAACTTTCCTAGGAAGTTTATTGTCTTTCTATTTTCTTAGGGATTTTTCTTCCTTTAATATCCATCATTTTTAGAATTTTGTCTCTTAATTATCTTGTTTTAATTTGTGCTATATGGTTCTCTTAGGTAGAACAATTGAATTAATTTCATTTTACACGATTTTATGCATATAGAAAATACATTGTTATATTTTATGACTTAGATACTTTAATGTGTCATAGTTTTATATGTAGATCAAGTGCCATGGTAGAGGACATTGAAGACATCTTAAATGGGAACTTTTGGGACTTTGGAAAGGATATTGTTTTCTAATTCCATTATTTGCCTATTATCTCAAATCCTAAGCCATCTAGGTTGGAATTGAGGGCTAGGATTAATTCTAACACCTCATATCCTTCTACTAACATTTGAAGAGGATGAGGATGCACTCATTTGATATGTGGAACTCACTCCATTTCATTCGCATTCACCTTCTTCCTCTTCTCCATTCATTCTTCATCCATTCCTCAAATTCTAGCTAAATTCCTTCATTTTCCACAGGTTAAACTCCTTCCAAATCCTAGCTCCCCCATCCTATCATCATTTCGTCCATTTCTCCATTTTTAATCTATTCAGTCTCATCCCCTCTTCAAGCATTCAAATCTGGATAGGTTCATAACTCAAGGGAGGAATCGGAAATCTCAATTTATTGAAGCACATTTTCTTGGCATCACATTGATTAACTCTAGTTTTAGCACGTCTCTTCAAGATAGGTGAACATTTCTCTTTTACCTTTGGTGCTGTTCACGTGGCTGTAATGGAAGCTTGAAGTTGAGGTGGTGATCTTCAATGAAACTTGGGAGGGTGCTATGAAGAGAAAAAGTTATATGTCTACAAAGGGGAATTCACTCAACTCTCTCTTTCTATCTAGTGATAGTTTTCGATTTCTCTTTTATCGCATGTTAGATTGATGGATTAAGATTGGCATTTTGCTGAACATTAGTTTGTATGAGACCAATTCTATTTGAGAGTATCTTGGTTGATGTAATTGGATTGATTATACTATGTTAATGTCATGAACAAATTTTCATCTAGCTATGTTCTTGTCTTTAACTATGGTTTGATTATCTTTAAAGCATGGTAACTAGATTGGGATAGTTGAATTGTGGTTTTAGATGGATTGCATGGTTGGTTATTAATGATGTTTAGGCTGAATTGATCAAGACATGACAAATGTTCAGTGGAAATTCAATTTCTCAACCTATGGTTTGATAATGTAGGATGCCTTCTAAGTGTTTGACAAATTGATTAGGTGAAATTGACACATTAATTGGACCAAGTCTCACACTTAAATGGAGGTTTAATATTAGATTAATGGCTTGCACATTATTAAACCGTCCCTTGCAATGTTTTCCTTGTATAATTCATTAATGTCTTGTGATTAGTGTCTTTCCTAGTGAAATTGAAAATTGACATATTCATTCCATTGATCTAGGTACATTCTTTCTTCCCTTTTGAAATTCACTCCCTAGAATTGCATTGTTATCTTCTTAGTCTTAATTCTTAGTCTTTTGTATTTGTCTTTCAAATTCAAAACCCCCTTCATAGTCTAAGATTTAGGCATTGCATTGCATTTAGTTAGGTTGCATTTTCATGTCAACAACTCAACCTTAGTTAATCACTGTTCCTAGTTATCCTCCAGTGTGAACAATGACCTAGGATCATCCACTATTTTGCATTCCTTTGCTTCCTAATTTAATTGAAAGTAACCTCACGATAAGGTATAGTTTCAAGGAGTAAGAGGACAATGTCAAAGACAAAAGTTGGATACCATTATTTGGCAACAATTAAACCAAATTAAGAGAAAGAAAGAAAGAGAGAAAGATGGTTATACACTTTAAAAGTGTAGTTCATAAAAGGATCTGGAGTAAATGTATGACAATAGAAAAGAGAAATATGCATGAAAAGTGATCATGATTATGGAAGACAAATATCTCACATATGAAGTAAAGCTATATTAGTGGCAGAATTTTCCCAATGATGGATGTAAATGGCCAATAGAGACTAAGAGATGGTCAAAAAAGGAAAAAAATAGAAACAAAAAGCTTAGGAAACTGATGTATGATATAAAAGGAAGGAAAGTCAGATAAAGATTTAATATCTCTAAGAAGGTGACTTCTTATAAAAGAAAAGTATTAGCACATTCTATGATAGTAATCACAAAGTGTTACATGAAGTTTTAATTCAAGATTATATATATACAACTCTAAGATATGTCTTAGAAATCAAGTTTTTAGTTATGTTTAGGCTAGATAATCCACCAGTGATATTTATAAAAAGCCTGAATTGCAAATTTAAGGAAATTTGAGAGTGGCGATGTGATTTTAGAAATGAACAAAATAGACTAACAGGCTATTAGGATATTCTGAAAGCTTAAAATAATTTACTGCTAAGTTTAGTCTAAAATCTAGTTAGAAAGAAAGTTTTTAGCTAGAAGATATCATAAGAAAGTATAAAAGAAATCCTTAAAAAGATAAAAGCAACCTAGGCAAGGCAAACAGGTGATAGCTTTTGGGATCATGAAATCTAATAGAGCAAGAACATATGATAGTGAGGGGCCAAGAATAGTACAAGGGCTAGATTCTAATTGGGTTAGCAAAAGACTATAAAAGGTTGAGAAAATCCCCTTATATTGCCAAATAACAAGATAACCTTGGCTAAATAGCTAAGGAAGTTGTGTAGAGACAAACAAAGTAGAACTATTTATAAGTAAAAGAGTTACTAACCATTGCCTTAATATAAACTAAACTTGAACCCAAAGAAAGTAAAGACATTCAAGGTCTATGATGTTGTAAGCAAAGTAGAAGTTAATGTGTGTACATATGCACATAGGTAGGCGTAGTGGTAATCCAAAATTCTAAGATAGTGGAGACAAGTGAAAAGAATGTTCTCCCTTAGAATCAATAACAATGGCTAATAATATTGAAGGAGAAAGTAATAAAAGTATAAAGAAGATGTAAAGAAATAGATAGTAACCACAATCATGAGTAAGGATTACTTAGAAAGACAGAAGATATGGTTTAATCTTACAGATTATAAAGAAACATATGATAGCACCTAGAATTGGCCAATGTAAGAGCTAAGTAGAATGAGCATGGAATATATATGGCTAGTTAGTTAATGAAAAGAAAAAAAAGAAAGTTCATAGAATTTTAGAGATATGAATCTTTGATGAGGCATATTTATGTATGCACAGTATGAATGCAATATAAGAGAAAGTATGATTTGAAGTCCAAACATAAAGAGCACAAATATAATTTAAAGATTATGTTTCATGAAATGAAACCAAGCTTCTAGAATAGTAAGAATCCCATAAGAATAAGAATGGTGATGAGATATCATTACAGGAAATGGTGCCCGAAGATTAAGAAACGAGGTAAAATAGGGAACAAATGCCCTAAATTAAGAGTAGTGAGTTATCTAGAGGTCACAAAGGTGAGTTATGGCTTAAAGGGAAGTCCAATGACATCATTCTCTAACTCCAATATTGGCATTAATATACTAGAACCCCATAACATTTTACAATTAAATGTGCTCAAGCGGGAGAAATTTTAGTATGGGTAATAGACTGGGAATTCTAATTTGTCAACGACCCTATACCAAACAAAGTAAGCAATATGATGATAAAGTCAATAGTTAAAAGGCATTTTCTCATATCAAGAGAGTAAATGAAAATAAAAAGATTGTAAGTAAGAAGAAAAGAAAGAAACCCTAGAATAGTAAGAGAGTTAAGAGATCAAGAAAACACGGCAAAACAAATATGTAGAAGATGTCTTACCCTGTATACCTCGATGTTGAGATAAAACCATAATCATAGCTACCTGTGGAACTGCCCCAAATATTAAGACTAAATTGAGTAATCTAACACAATCAGATTAAGGTATATTAGAGAAAGGAAGCCAAAAGTATTCAGTCTCTTTCTTTATCTAAGCATAGATAAAAAAGGGAATAGAAGAAATTCTTCTAAGATAAGGAATTATTAGAATATTTTTCCTCAGGAAACTAAAGGACTATTACTTGGAAGAGAAGTATAAAGTGTTATTGACACTAAGCCTAGAGCAAGGCCCATATTTAAAAATTCCCTATAGCATGGCTCCAAATGAAATAAGAAAGTTAAAGAAATATAGAAGAGTTGCCAAGGAAAGGATTCATTAGACCAAGTATTTCTCCTTTAGGTGTTCCTATATTATTAATTAAGATGAAAGAATGGGAGTCTTAGATTATTAATAGATTACAAAAAAATGATCAAGGTACTATTGAGAATAAGTACCTTTACCTTGAACAGATGATTAGTGAAATCAACTAACAGAGGCTTTTGATTCATTAAGATAGAGATAACATCTTGACATTATTAATTAAGAACTAAAAATAAGATGATATGCTATTGTTTGAATTAAAAACCAGACATGGACACTACAAATCTCTGGTTATGCCAATTGGCCTCACCAATGCATTGGCCATCTTCATGGAATATATAAATAGGATTTTCTGACCATATTAAGATATGATCGATGTGGTCATTATTGATGATGAAACGTACTCCAAATCTTAGAGGATCCTAAAAAGCATATGGGAACTACTTTAAATGTCCTGGAAGAAAAGAGATTGTAAGCTAAACTTAGCAAGTGTGAGTTTTGCCTCACAGAGGTACAGTCTTTGGGTCATGTTATCTCACAAGATAAGGTCACAATAGATCCTAATAAAGTGAGATACAGTTCTAAGTGAAAATAACCTAAGACTGTCACAAAGATATGAACTTTTCTAGGCTTAACAAATTATTATAGAAAGTTTATTCAGGATTTTTCTCACATTGCTATGCCACTAACAAGGCTTACAAGAAAAGAAAAATTTTTGTTTGGGATAAGAATTGTAACACCTTACTCTTATACATTATTTCATATGTATTATAGCTTATCTAATGTTCGTTTGATACATTTTAGAAGCTTGAATCATAATAGGGACTAAAACAAAAAAATAATTTCATGTGCATTGTTCATTTGGTATCTTGCTTTTTTCAGCTTAAATTTGAAAATTTATAACTAAATCTAGAAAATTGTACCAATGTGATTCAAGTTTCTAAAAATAACATAAAACATTCTTTACATGGGAAAACTATACAACTAAATTTTTAACGTGCCAATTGATATAGTATTTAACATGAATTTTACTCTTCAAATGATCATTTTATCACTTTCTAGGTTTTTTGGCCCAATTTTGAAAATTCATAACTCTTATCACACTTAACAAAATTAATGTTCTTTAACTTCCTGTAAATCCCTTTTTATCTACTTTTTAGGCAGATAAAACACTTATATGTCATGCTCTGGTTCTAGAAGAGTATCCCTATTCCAATCACTGCTGGTCATTTTGGACAGTTTCATGCATCATTTGGCAAAACTAATTTTTATAACATATTTACATACTTATAACTTGCCCAAAATTTATATCTAACATCTCGAGGTGCTTAGAAGAACATAATTATAGAAAGACATAGACTCATAAATTGATATATAATTTTACATGAAATCACAAAGAGACAAGTCATAATTGCAAATAAAAGCCTATTCTTCATCAATCTTCTTGTTGCCTTTTCTCTTCCTTGTATTCTTGCCATCACTTGGGCCTATCATGTGAATGTTTACGGTGATAAGATTATGAAAATCTCAGTAGCAAGTTCATCTCATGCATTCATGCCATTAACATGCCATAAGACATCATATAATCACATAAAAACATAAAATACCATATTATTACATAAAAAATTTGACAGAATTTCCTCTTAGAAAATGGATATACCAAGGTAATACCCTCACATAAAATTTCCAAATCCAATTATAAAACATTACAACAACAATATGACAATTATATATTATCATATAAACATAATACAATAGCATAAAGCAAGAAATAGAACTTTGCTATCTTTATGTAACCTTTTGGCTTCTCGTCCTAATTCTAACCTTTCCACTAGTTTTTTTTTTAATTCTTCCAAGTCTTAATACAACATTAAACACTAACTAAATCAACTAAATCCATGGGCTGCTTCACAAAGAACCATTTGAACCCAAAAATATCATATAGTTTGTCTTTAGCTTTTTCTCAAAACCAATACTTGCCATAAGGTAAATCTACCATGAGGAATCTATTGTTGGCATCATTTTCATGAAATTCTCACTCATTCCTCACTTTTTGGTCTGGTCAAAATCAAGGTTCAAGAGGAAAGAAATGGATTTTCATGCAACTTCCTTCAAACTCACTCAAGTCATCCTTTCTTGCACTTTCTCAAGCTTTCTCTTAATTTCTATGCAAAGAAATACTTCTTCCCTTATACCCTTCTTTGGCTGAATTCATACATAGAAAGGAGGAGAGAAGAACTTAACCAAACCATTCTAAACTGCTTAGAAATAGAACGATGAAAACCTAAGGAGATAGTAAAAGGAACTTACCTCTTGAAAGATTGAATTTTTTCCTTTCCTTTTTCTCCTCTTTCTCATGTTTTCTTTCTCTCTCTTATAAGAAAATTTCCAGAATACTTTGCTCTCTTCCTTTCTTGCTAAGATTGGCCAAAGAAGAGGGAGTAATATAGAGAAGAAAATCTCACAATTTGTTGGCATGTGTCCCTCTAGAATTCTCTTAAAAAAGGACACAAAATAATAAAATACTACTTCAAGCACATACTGAAAAATCATGCTACTAAGAGAGAGGATAGTGTCCAAAATACTACATATTTTTCAAGTCTAGATATGTCATGTACTGGTTTACTTTTTACCTAGATTGTTAAAGTTACTTTCAAAATATTTATTAATTTATACATACAGGATTGAACTAAGTTGGGATCTATATTTAATTTAATATCTTGTCCCAAACAATATCTATATGGGGCCTACATACTTTTTTTTTTTACTTTTTCTATATAATTGTATTGTGTTCTACAATTGATTTCTTTTCAAATTGATCCATTTAGACTCAATATTATATTCCACTGAATCTAGCATGTCATGTGGTCCATTTTGGCATAAATTTTGCAAAATTTCAAAATTGCCCTTGGAGGGACTAAAGTGAAAATAAATTTAACTTTTTCTTGATATTAAATTAAATACAGAAAAGTTGGGATCTGTATTTAATTTAATATCTTATCCCAAAAAATCCTTATATAGGGGCTACATATTTTTATTTTTTACTTTTTCTATTTTTGTGGGGCCCACAATACTTTGTCCTTTTCTGTATAATTGTATTGTGTTCTATAGTTTATTTCTTTTTAAATTGATCCCTTTAGACTCAATATACTATTTCATTGGGTATAACATGTCATGGGTCCATTTTGACATAAATTTTGCAAAATTTCAAAATTGTCCTGGAGGGACTAAATTGCAAATAAATTTTCCTCAAGGGGCATATTTATAAATATTTTAGGGACCAAACTGTAAATAATTTTTCATGTAGGGCCCGTATTGCTATTTCATTTTTCTTAAAGCCCTAGCTTAAAAAATTGCATTTTTGTTCTTTTTGCATCAATTTATACATCTCATACTATATCTACACATCCTTATGCATACTCTAATATTGTTTTAGAAAATTGAGGATGTTACAATAATTGCAAAAATAGTTTTCAAGAACTAAAAGGAAGGAAAACTCTTCTCTTGTATTAATTATATCTTATCCAAATAAGCCCTTTGTGCTATAAAGTAATGCCAGTAAGCATGGATTAGGATGTTTGTTGATACAAGATGTCAAAGTTGTAGCCTATGATTTTAGACAATTTCAATCACATGAAAAAAACTATCCCACACATGATTTAAAATTTGTTAAATAGTTTACGCTTTTAAGATATGGAGGTATTATCTCTACAATGTGACTGTAGAAGTGTATTATGACTACAAAACCCTCAATATTTATTAGAGCAAAAAGTGTCAAACTAGAGGCAAAAACAATGGATGAAATTGTTGAAAGATAATGATGATGCTATAAAGTACCATCTAGAAAAGCTATTTTTATGGTCAATCTAGTAAGTCAAAAAGCTATTCATATAAGTAGTATGATGACGAAGGGGCAAAAGTTAATAAAAAACTTTATAGACTTAGGTCTGTCTCTCTAGTTGCATGAAACTAAAAGAATTCTAGAAAGAGATAGAAAAGCCTAGCAAGAGGATAAATATATAAAAGATAACAATAAAATCTTATAAGACTGAAGGCACTATTTATCTCTGAATCATGAAAATGTGCAATGATTTAAAGAAATAACTTTATAATCTAGATGATATAGTATGATGATAGTAAAACGTTCAGTGTGTCAAGAGGGTGAGAGTAGTTGTACAAAGACTAGTAAGACTATTTTGACCCTTGAAAGTTCATAGTGAAAATGAGATAGTATCATGAAGGACTTAGAAATCTGTACACCAATAGAATGTTATTTGGGTAATTATAAGATTGATAAAATTAGTACATTTCTAGCTAATGAAGTTAGCATATACGCATGTAAAGAAAGATGAGAGACTTAATGAAATGTCAGGTAGTATTATAGCTAATAAAGAAAAGTGTTTAAATAGTAGAATGTATGTCAAGAGTATGTATGTGAAAGATAAAAGGAGAAACTAATATGTATATAAATGACTCAATATGAAGTTTTAGATAAAAGGATATGCATGTCCCTCTTGTGTTAAGTAGAACTTTGGTGAAAAAGATTTTGGGGTCTTAAATTGGTAGACAGATCTCTAGATAGATTAAGATGATAAAAGAAAAGTTGCTAATGGTGTAAAGAAAATAAAAATTTCTCAATAAGAAAACAAAGCCATTAAAATTTGAAGCTGGCGATCATGTTACTGGAAATGGTTTATCAATCAAGAATTTAGATGTTAAGTCTAAAGAATAATGACCATTCTAATTCTTTCCAAAGTTGGACTTGTTGCCTATTAGTTCTTATTAGCCCCTAACCTGAATCAAATTCATGATGTCTTCCATGTTTCCCAACTAAAAGGGTATCAAGTAGACCTATTGCATGTCATAGAATAAGAATGTATTACTTTACAAGATAATATGTCTAATGAAGTTAAACCAAAAAGGATCATTGACTACAAAGTCATGCAGCTGAGGAATAAAAGCATTCCTCTAGTCAAGGTGGTATGGAAATGTTTGTCTCCAGAAGAGGCAACTTGAGAAATGGAAGCCATCATGAAGCAGAAGTATCTAGAACTATTTAATTAAGGTATTTTTTTAAAATTTTGAGGATGAAATTTTATTTAGGGGAGAGAAATGCAATGTCCTTAATTTTCTATACATATGATGAATAGAATTACTTAGAAATTACTCTTAATTGTTTTGGAATGTATACAAGTATAGATATAAAGGATAAAAGTCAAAATGAAGTAATAGAAAGGGCAAGATAGTAATTACGTAAATTCATTATTTTTAAGGGTAATTTTTTAAAATAATAATATTATTTTATTATATTGGACCCTGATAGTAAAGTGTACTGTGTCCAAGAGAAGTGGTCTAGAAATAAAGTAATATATAGATAAATATGGGCCCACGAGAAGACAAAAGTTTAAAGACAAGTGGACCCCAAATGCAAAAAGTAAAAGAAAAGATGTGCGCTCCACAGGAAAAGCATGTAGAAAAGATACATAATAGGGACAGTATGTAGATATAAAATAGAATGTGTAGAGTTATTTTGGACTAGATATAAAGCAAGAAATTATTTTTCTCTTTCCTCCCTCTTTCTTGACCAAATTTTAGTATAATTTAAGGAAAATATTAATTTCATATTTATGATGTCATAAAGGGAGGAAATTAAAGCCAAGACGATGTCATAAGTGCCGAGCTTCTTCAAGAAGCATCAAGGGAAGACAAATGTTTTAATCTTCACCCTTGATTTTTAAGATTACAAATTAAAGGCTACGATTCATCAAGACAATTAATTGGCCTCCAAGTTTGTGATTTTTAGCCCTTGGATTAAAGAAAGAATGATTAGTGAGGATTAAGACACAAACTCTATAATTAGCACCTCTCCCCTCTTATTTTTGCTCTCTTTGTAACGACCCTAATTATATCATTCCGGACATGTTATTAAGTTAATAGGAAGGATATTGCTGGAATTGTACAAGACCAGATAAAGGATAAAAAGTGAGCAAGTAGGATAAAGGTGGCAGAATTCTCCCACACCATGTTGAGCATTAGTGGCACTGCAATGGGAGTTTCCAAATTGGACTTAGGCTAAGATAGAATGGGCTCACGGAGTAGCAAGCTTACTTTATGCCATGATGCTAGTCACAAATTTTGTATAAATCAGAACATATCAGGACTAATTGAAATAGTGAAAAATAAAGGAAAATTGGTGGCTCTGCTAGGGTTTTTATTTTCTATGGCCGAGGGATGTGAGTTTGACCTTGAGGGAAGTTTAAATCTTTTGGGTAAGTAAATTTTCATCCTCCTCTCTCTATTTTTCTTCATGGTTTATGTAATATTCTAAAACTTTTAGATAACATAAAATGTAATGAGATATGAAAAAACCTGACATATAATAATATATATGAAAAAAAAGTAAAAAGGTCAAATTTCAGGTCAAGAAAATAAAATATAAAAAATTTATTCTAGCCACAAGAAAAAAATTTATTGTATTTTTGTCCCAAGGGAAAATTATAGCTAAGTACCTGAAAGTTTTGAAAATTTTATTTTAGCCCCAATTAATGGTAATTTCGAAATTATGCAAATTTTGTATCAAAACAAAGCTCATGATAAGCCAAACCTAATAGTATAATGCATTTAGTTTAATAGAATTTATGTAAAGAAAAATTTCATGCTGAGTGTCAAATGCACATTGCACTAAAAAGGTACTGTGGGCCCTACAAAAGGTAGATAAAGCAAGAAAAATGCATGTAGGTCCCACATTTGGGGTAGGATATTATGGTAATTTTATATTTTAATATAGTTAAAACCAATTTCCCAATTATAGTAAAATATACTGTTAAAGTAGCTTTATTTGTTTAGACCAGCCCAGGATATATCTGGATAAATAAAAGGACAATATTGTTAGACCAAAATGCTCTCAATTTTATGGCATATGCTGTATGTGGGAGAAATTGCATTAAATTAATATTTTCATGAATCATCAAGAAGGTTTTAGAAACTTTTAGTGTCAAATTTTGATTGGCCACAATTTTTTATATATAGCCCTCTTGCCTTCTTGCTTTAGTCAACCATAAGGAGAAAAGAAAGAGTGGGAAGAAGTTTGAAAACAGCCAAGAAGGAAGAGGAAGCAAGTAAGAAAAATAAGGAAGAAATTCGAAGAAAAATCAGACTTGTAGGAGTTTAAGAAAGCTTGTGGAAGCTTGGGTTCAAAAGAGAAAAGCCAATAGTACTCTAAGAAGTTCAAGTGATGGCAAGGCCCCCAAGAAGAGAAGAGGCAAGAAGAAGAATAATGATGATTAGATTTATAGTTGCATTAATTACTTGCTTTCTTGTAATTTTATGTAAAATTATATATGCTTTTACAAAGCTAAGTCTAGCTGCCATTATGTTCCTCTAAAGATGTTATAGTGGTAGGAACATATTTTGGATGAATTTGGATCATGTAAACATGCTTTATAATTAGTTTTGAAAGTTAGTGTATAAAATTGCCCATTTTGAGTACTAAAGGTTCATGCGGTTATTGTTCATTCAAAGTTTCATTTTCTGTGTAAGAAATGTTGTTAGTTATTTTTAGAGTTGAATCATCCCTTATGCTTTTTTTGGAATTAGTTATGATTTTTTAAAGTTCAACAAGAAAAATTGGATTACCAAATGAATAGTATTTTAAAATTTTGAATTTTTCTCATTTCATTTTAAATGATTCAAGCTTCTAAACTAGCTTATTTTAACATCATATTTGCAATTATACATGGGAAATAATATAAAAAAGTAAGGTATGATAGTTTGTGGTGGTTCTTTATAACACCTTACTTTTATCTATATTTTCCCATATATTATAGTATGTACAATATCCAATTAGTCATATTAAGAGCTTGAACCATTAATAGAACTAAAATATTTAAACAAAAAAAAACGTGGTACTATTCATTTAGTTCTCAAGTTTTTTGGATGAATTTTGAAAAATCATAACTTAATCCAGAAAAATCGTATCAATATGATTCAAGTCTCTAAATGAAGCTAGAAACATAATATACAAGATAAACATATGAAAATTTCCTTTAACCTAAAAAATTCATATAGTTTATTGCTCAAACTAACAATATCCAAATGGTCATTTCTCTCTTTTTCAGGATTTTGGCCATAACTTTAATGGTTTGTTTGGTTAGAGGGAAGGGAAAGGAAGGGGAGGGAAAATGTTATTAAAATTTTCCCTCCCCTCCCCTTATATATTTTCCCCCCAAATTGGGGTAATTTGGGGGAAAAATGTGTTATTGTGTCAAAAATGACCAAAATACCATTCATTTTTTCATTACTCGGCCACACAATATACTGATTAGTCTTGTCCTTATATTAACTTAAATAAATTAAGGGTATAATAGTCAAATTATAATTATTTTCCCTTATTTCCCCTCCTAACCCAAATGAAGTAAAATTAAAATCCTTCCACTAAAATCCCTCATTTTCCTTCCAAAAGAGGTAAAATTAAAATTCCTTCTTTTCCCTCCCGTTCCTTTCTCTCCATTAAAATCCCTTCCCTCCCTTTCCCTCCTTTGAACCAAACAGACCATAAAAATTCATATCTAACTCTATACTAAGCCAAATCATATATTCTATATGCCATTGGAAAGACATATATAAAACTTGACTTAATTTCCCTGTTTCAGCCAAATAGTATTGACTTTACTTTCATTGCTACAAAATGAACTTCTAGTAATATAACATGGCAAAGTAGATTTCATAACAAGCTCACATGATCATTTCATGTTTCAAATCCATGCCAAACATTTCATAATGCTCGTAAGAACATAATAGCACAATGGCACAGATCTAAAAGCATATACATGGTCTTATACATAATTTCAAAATATACATTCGTAGCTTGAAAATACCATCAAGCATCATTCTCTTCTTCATTCTCCTTGCCTTTTCTTTGGACTTCTTTGCCATAGCTTGTGCCTATCATTTGGGATAATTGAGGGGATGAGATTGGGGGCAATCTCAGTAGCAAGTTACATTTCATGCAATTATGTCAATCATGTCAAATAACTCATATTTGATCACACTTAATCACATTAATCATATTTAAACAATAAATTGTCACATTAGTCATAAAAAATTTGACAGCATAACGGCTTAGAAAATGGACATCTCGGGAAATAAAACCCCTCATGTTACAGCCAAGACCAATCAAAGAAATCATAATTTCAATATGGCAACACAATTTAATCATAGAAAGACAATGAAAGAACGTAAAGCAAGAATATGAAACTTAGCTACCTTTGGTGCTTGCACTTAGCTTTCCTCTTTAAACCAAAGCTTCCTCAAGTCCCTAAACACATTTTCAAGCCACTGATTTCATGGCTAATCACAAAAAGCTCTCATAAAACTCTTGAAACCCTTAAATTCCTAAACTCTTTATCTTAAGCTCTATCTTTGAGCCAACCCTTGTCTTTAAGGTTTTTCATCATGGGAAATTCATTTTTTCCATCAAATTAATGAAATTCCCACCTTAAGACACTCAAATGATCTGGCCAAAAATCTACTCCAAAGGAAAAAGAATGGTTCTTTCACAAACTTGCTCAAAACATACCATACTTGTTTCCTTTAGAAAAATCTCATGCTTTCTCTAAACTTTATTGCATGAAACCACTTTCTTTCTTAAATCCATATCCAAATTGAACTAAACAGGAAGAGGAGAAGGAGGAAAACTCAAAGAAATAGCCACAAACTACTTAGTAACTTGAAGGAAAATCACTTAGAATTAAAAGGAGAATTCTTGCCTTTTTCTTGAATTTTTTTCTTCTTTTCTTTATTCTTTTTCTCCTTCACATTATTTCCTTCTCCTTTGGTGGTTTGTAGCTACCTCTCCTTCCTTTCTTTATGCTAGAGTCGGCCAAGGAGGGAGAGTATAAATAAAGAACAAGAATCCACCAATTGATGCCATGTGTCCATTCTTGAATCTTCATTGAAAAGTTAAGAAAATATGAGGAAATATTAAAGTAATCTCAATATCCCCATGTGCAGCTTAGGTCAAAAAATTGAGCAGCTTTTTTGTCCCTAATTTTCAGATTTTTACTTATTCAGATATATCCTAGACCGATTTGGATAAATAAAGATACTTTTGCAGTATATTTTACTATTATTGGGACACATATTTTAACTATATTTGGATATAAAATTACCACAATATACTTATCTCAATTGATCCAAATATAAGACCCACACATTTTTCTTAAATGAATACTACCTCTTCCTGTAGTTCAGACTAGCCTTTATCGGGTAAGACATTAATATTAGATCATAATTACCCAATAAATATTATTTTGATCTTAATAAATTCCATACTATATTCCATTGGTCTTAGCTCATTGAGAGCTTCATTTTGACTATAATTTTTCATATTTACAAAAATGCCCTTGACCTGGGACAAATTTATAATTTTTAAAACTTTTAGGTCATTAGGTGTAATTTTTGCTAAAATATTTGACTTATCTTCCCCACGTGATTTATTACTGATTGGGACAAAATTGTCATTTCCATAATTCTTAGGGGCAAAAAATGTAATTTCTCATTTTTTCATCCAATTGGGAAAAATGACATCTTTGCTCTTTTTCACGCAAAACGTTATCTGCCCATTTTTTGTAAATTTCCTATGCATTTTTAGTTATCTAACATTTTATGGATGTTACATTCTTCATGGGTATGGCTTAAGATTCCAATTTGGTTGTGTTTTCACTGATTAAATAACATTTAAATTTTTTAAAGATGTATTGTTGGGTGTTTTCAAGCTTTAGATGATGGTTTTTCAGTGGTTAACTGGTGTTTTCTCCAAACCCTCGCTTCTTACTCTGTGTTCTGCTTAATATTTGAGATTGTGTGGACTCAAATCTGGTTTCATGAGTTGTTTTTTGTATTTTGGTGTATAGGTTTGATTGTGAGGGCCTTATTTCTACCGCTTTTGTGTTGGGTTATCAAGTTATGTTCACTGGGGGTTGATGACCTATGTTAATAATGAGTATTTGGTAATGTGTAGTTTGAAAGCTTGCTCATTTGAAATTTCCTGACTCCATGGAGTTTTTAGAAAGCATTAGAGTTAATGGTAAGTGATTATTTTAATGTATGAAATGTTGGGTCCTTGGACATTGAGTAAATTTGTTGAATTATAAGGTGTTCTAATGAGGTTGTTATATTGATTGACTTATGTATTAGTTTGATAGAATGTGGTGACTTGGTCTTGCATCCTTTTTTATGCTGTAGTTGGTCTTGATCGACCTACTAGAGTATCATGTGGGTTCGAATAGTTTAAGATAATTGAGGTATAATTCTTTCATTTCATAATTGATAATATATGTTTGGCTCTTTTCATATCATGATATGCACCTAGCATGGATTATGTTTGAATTTTTTCATATCATGATATTTATAATTACACAGCTAGTAGGTTTCTTAACTCTACTCCAAATTATGATGAGAATGAAATTGGCCATAGTAATTATAAACACATACATAAGGCTTTGCAAGCATGATGAGGAATAGTATGCATCCCCATGAATTATTCCCATGTTTTAGACCTTATTTAAGTCTATTTAAATATGATTAAAAGCTTGAATCAAATAAAGTTAAACACAGAAATTTCATTTTTTGTGGTACTCTTCAAGTGATATTTTCCATTTTTCCCAGTGAATTTGGAAAATTCATAACTAATTCTCCAAAAATCTTATTAAAGTGATTTAAATTTTTAAAAATAGCTAAATTGATATCTACATGAGAAAAATAAGAATTTAAATATTCATTAGCCCAAACGATACATTTAGTCATTTTTATATCTTCTCAAGATTTTGACCTTAATTTAAAAATTCATATCTCACTCTGTCCTAAGCCAATTCATGAATTCTTTATGCCATTGAAAAGTGATGTATGTATACTTTCTAGACATGTTTTTTTTTGTACATTTATTCAGCTTGTACAAGGTATGACATAACTTAAACCATTAAGGGTCATTTTTTAAGTTTAACTAGAATAATTTTAGGAGAATTTGTATATCTCTTTCTTTGTTGCTCCAAATGCCTTCAAACTAGCGGCATTCATTTCCTAAGACATATAGCTTTCCATCTTACCAAACCAATAAATTTTTGAAGCTTTGTACAATTTTATATTACCTTTGGAAATTTCTAGTACCTAGGTTTAAGGCTTCCAGTTTTCCAACCTTACCCTGTTTTGAACTCTAAATTTGAAAATTCACATTAATTCATGAACATAGCAAATTGAAGTGCTCTTTTGACCATGCTAAAGCTATAACTGTCTACTATAAGAGCATATATCACATTCATTCATCATTTCTCATTTCATTAAAAAATTAGCAGAACTACTATGCATGGGTCAAAATTGTCATTTCTACTCTTTAACTTTGCAAAATCATATCCTAACATATATACATGGCCATTTCTTGTTCTAAATCCATACATAACATTATGAGAAGACTTAAAGGTACATGTTAACCAACAATGGTAGCCTTATACAGTCATATACATTTTTATATAAAATTACATCATAAATTGCTATAACATTCTTAAATGAATCATGCTTCATCATTAACTACCTTCCTTCTTTCTCTTGCCTTTCATGTTCTCCTTACATGATTAGGCCTACAAATGATTGCATTTGGAAGGAATGAGAATTATGGAATCTCCATAGCAATCACCCAATCATGCTATCATATGATCATGTAAATCATAGAATATCTTGAAATCATTAAACAAACACTTTGAGCATTTAATGCCATAACATTTCATAAAATTTTTGATAGAGTTCCATTTTGAAAAATGGACATCCAGAGGTTATAATCCTCATCAAACAACTGAGCCAATCAACTCAAATCATCACAAAGCATCATAATAAACATATGGCATATCAAACAATTCATGAAATTCAAGTTCAATAATAAAGAGCATAAGTAGGCATATTACTACCTTGTGGTCTTCCTTTGATTTCCAAACTTTGTGCACTCTTTCCTTGGTCTTTGAAAACTTTCTTGAGTCTGATCACAACATTAACCAAGGTCACAAGCTACTGATTTAAGGAGTTCAACTACAAAGTGCTCACTAAAACCCTAACTTTTCATCTTACTATCCATTTCATCATCCTTTGATGCAATACTTGTTCCTAAGGTTTGGACCTTGGGGAATCAATTTTTGAGGTCAAAATTATGAAATTGCACTCCCACAAGAAGCCCTAGTCTAGCCGAAAATATGAAGGAAAGAGGGGAAATTGATTTGTTGATAATACTTCAAACTAATTATGAATCTTTGCACTTAGTGATTAATTCATGCTTTCCCCCATGGTTATTGTTCAAAAACTCATCTCTCTCTCTCTTAAGGTCGTGGATGAAAATCATGAGAGTATGGAGAAGGAAGATGACTCCATGAAACCACTTAAAATAACAAGCTAGAAGGCATACAAGATTACCTTTCTTTTTTATCTCTTCCTTTCTTCATGTTTTTCTTCCTCTTGGTTGTTGTTTCAGAAGCTCTCCCTCCCTCCTTGATTCTGTATGTGTTTCATCCCAAGGAATGAGATGGGAATAAGTCATTAACTTGCCACATCACCTTGGCTACTCTTTTCTTTCTTTTTCTTTTCTTTTTTTTTCAAATACTTCCAAAAGATGTAGTCTCCAAAAATCCATTAACCAATTTTTGCTGCCTCACGTGCTGCAACAAGAGTACCATCCAAGAGAGAGGGATTTTGGGTAATTAACTCACTTAATTATCTTGGCTAATTTACAAATTAACCTTAGTTACTTTTAGCCAAAAATTCATGCCTTTTCAAGGAAGTTTTTACAAAAATCATTCAAATAAATTCCCTCCATGTCCTAGTTTGATGCAACATGCCATTTTTCATGATTTTTTGCCAAAAATTGCTTTACACATTTTATTGGACCAAAAAAATATTTACCAATTAAATTTATTCGTACTGATTAAAAAATTTCTCCATAATTGCCATTAAATTGGTACAGGATTATAAAAAAATTACTTTTGAACTAACATCGTTATCTTGGCCCAAAATATATCTAGGTAGGGTCCATTTACTATCCTTGACACTACTCTAATTTTTCTATAGTTTAAAATATCCTTTATCTAGTATTATTTAACTTTATATTCCAAATTTCCATAGTAAACTCATATTAACTTCCAAACATTATTCCATTGGGCTTGTCTCATATAGGGCTTCATTTTGACTATAAGTTTTGATATTTATAAAAATGCCCTTGACTAGGGCAATTTATAATTTTTGAAATTTTCGCGTCAAGTGTACTTTTTTCTAAACTTATTTTCATTTCCTCTTTCCCATGAACTTCTTCCTTAGGGACTAAAATGAAAACATTTTTATTCATTGGAGTCAAAATGTAATTTTCTCATTTTTTCTTCTAAAATGAAAAAATGACTGTTTTGCCCTATTCTGTTTCTTTCTATGTCTTTCCATTTTTGCTGTTTCTCTGTACATTTTAAGTTATTAGCATTTTTCTCGTTGGGCTTAAATGTAATTTTAACATTTTATTCCCTAACACAGGAAAATGACATTTTTGCCCTGAGCCGGGTAAAAATGTAATTACCAATTCTTCCTAGCACTTTCTTATAATTTTTCCCAAAGACCAATTTTTTATTATTTCCTTTTTACTTTTCACATTAATATTCAAATTGGTCTACCTATCAACTTAGACCTCCTAGGGACACAATACTTATATTGTTGCACTCAGCTCAAGATGAGCTTCCATTCAAGTGGTATATTTCATACCTTTCGAGGTAAGTTCTAGAATTAATTCTTACTTAGGACCTTATAGAAATTAATTCTAATTAAGAAGCAAATATAATTTATTTCAAAAACATTATGAAAAATTAATTCCATCTAGGGACCAAGCATGTAACTTCTTTGTCTCACTTCCTTTCCCATCTTTTCATACATTTTATACCATCCCGTAAAAATAGGGATATTACAATATGCTAGCATAATAGAATATAGCATGAATTGGCATGATAGCATGCATTAGGCATTGTCACTAATTTTATATTATTGAGGCATGATTTTAGTGGGTGATAATGCTCTAAACTACCATGTGGTATGTCAATTTGCTAAATAGCACATGAGGCCTTGTGTTCAGGTTATACAACTTGTATTATCCCAGTCACTAAATAGTCATCCTTTAGTCGGGGGACTCAACTAGCTATGGATTGGGGATGTACCTTCTCTAAATAGACACTAATTCAAGTGGTTTAAGGGAAAGAAAACTATGGTCCAACCTTTAGTGTGGTGGCCTTTAGCCAAGTCATAACTATTAAAAGGAGAGCTTGGTGGTAAACTTAAAATCAGCTATCACAAGTCATTGGAAGAAGGCTACTAGTTACCTTTGATGGTAACTAGTCTATAGTTCTAGTCATGTATTGATGGGAATTGTGTTTATATATCATGTATATTGCATTCATCATGAGCATTTGCATTCAAATATTGTTTTGGAACCATGTTTTGTATAGGTTTAATACCCCTGGTTACTGGGGCATTTGTCTTACCCCATGGCAAACAATTCCAGGTGATAGATCCAGTACTAGCAAGGAAAAGGCTAAGGAAACTTAACTTTAGTGTAGGTTGAGAGTATACCTATGGCTTTTAGGGATGTGTCCCCCTCTTGTTGTCTTTTGATGTTTTCTTCGGTAAAGTGCCGAATGTAGTAATCATATGGTCCTATCTATAACGTGATGCATGCCTATGTTTTATGAGTTGGTATGATGTGTAACTTGCTTAGACTCTCTTATACTTCATGGATTGATGGTGATGTCGGATTTGGCTAGTGATAGTGTTTGTGGCTTGCTCCATAGTAAATGTACCTCGCATATGATTATTGGTGTCCATATATCATTGCCTTAGTGTTTTGGGCTGGGGACTTGTTGCCTTACTTTCCTTTTATTATGTTTAGTTGGTTTGTGAGCTTGGGCAAAAATAGGTATATAACCCATTAGTGTAAATGGAGTTCAAGAGGGTCAAAACCTAAAGGAATGGTTCCTTTGGGGAGGTATTCTCTTGGACATGGTCTTTAATCAATTGAGACTTGTAGAAGAGGTTTTGGAAGTTAAGGATTGGTGTGAGAGAGTTTTGGGAGTAGTTGGGTGACCCAAGTTAGTCCAAAAATAACCACTTTGGTTTTGAATGTCCAAAATCTCCATACAGAGGTATTTTAAGTCATAGTTTCTACCTATAGTTAGATAAAAAGTAGAGTGACTTGTAGGCTTTGGAAACGTGTCAACTGAAGGTTGAAGCAAGGAGTTGTGCATGTCATAAGTTCATTAACTACATCAGCAATTTGCTAATGCTATTACTATCGTTGTAGTTGTGGCATAGTGCTGCCCTATCCATTTTCACCTTATGTTCAGTAATACTCCTCGCCATGGTGTCCCTGGCTCACACTGTGGCAAGATCCTATTTCCCTTTTTATTTCCTAGTTATTTTAAGATGTCATTTGGGTTATCTAAAGTTTTTCTAGCTAGAACATGGGAAAGGAAAGGTAAAGAAAGGCTGAAAGAGAGGGAGAGAAGGGGAGAAGAAGGAAGAGGGAAGGAAGGTGATTTTGAAGGAGTAGCTTGGAGGCAAGGCAAGCCAAGACTTCTTGAAGGATTGAGAATGAATGAATCAGAAGAATAATGATAGGAAAGGATATAAAGTTAGGATTAAAGCCTAAATTTTCATGAGATAATTGGTAAGAACATTAAATTCACATGGTAGCACAGAGTGCTAATAACAAAAATTTAAGCATTTAAGCACATTAAAATCAATAAGATATAGCAGGTAAGAACAAGAAAACACTATGGCACAAGTATAGTGGTTACTAGTAAAATTACATGGACTACATAGAGTTAATAGACACTAGTAAACTAAACTTACCTTCACCACAAGGGGATTTCTTGGTGGTAATGCCAAGAATTTTAATGGGCATTCTCATAGGTCCTTTAACCCTAGGCCTCTTGTAAGCCTCTCAAACCAAGACATCACAGTATACTAGTAATGGAAATTCAATCATCAAGCAAATACCAAACATATTACCAAGAGACTTTAAGCACAATTCTAGATATAAAAGTAAACTAAAGACAAGTGTAAAGCCAAATTCATAAAACGAACCTACATTAGAAAGTAATGGAGTAAAATCAACACCTAAAGCATTGAATCTAAAAATGTCATTCAAGTAAAAAGTAGCCATCTAAAATTATTCTATTACAGACTCAAATACATCTTACCATAAAAATGCTATGTTATTCACATTGAGTCCACAAGTTGAAGTATAAAACAATAGCATCTCATTAAATATGAAATTAAACAAAAAGGAGAACATACTTTTTTTCAAACCACACAGAACAAAAGAGGCTTTCTCAAGATTTTTCATGTTCTTAGAGGAAAGGGTAATCCTGACCATGTGAATCTGCTCCTAAGGCTCCTACAAACATGATTTAGTGGGATTTATCAGTAATGGACCTAGTCTCTATAGCCTTAATCAAAGTGTATCTATCTAATAGAAAAAAAGGGTGTAAAAAGAAGACAAACCCATATCAAATTAGGGCATCACAATGCTTGATAGTAATGGCACAAAAAGCACAAAACAAAAAACATACTTACAAAGGGTATACTAGGGTGACTAAAGGTGTAACACCTTGATTTTAGGACTCATTTTCCATGTATTAGATCATGTTAGAGTCCAAATATGCTTGAAGAGATTCTTGAATCAATTTCATTTCAAAAACAGAATTTTCTCAATTCTTGGGTACTGTTCATATTGCAATTTCAATTTTACCTGATAAATTTTGAAAATTCACAACTAAATCTAAAAAAATCAGCTTGGGGTGATTCAAGTAACTAAAAATAGCTAAAAATATTTTCTACTAGGGAAAAAATAAGAAATAGAGCAAATACTGTGACAATTAGTACAGTTTATTTCTTAAAAAAGTACTGTAGATTTAGTCATTTCTGAAAATTCCTAATTTTGACAATAATTTGAAAAATCATATAACCTTCTCTTCTAGACCAAATCGTGCATACTTTATGTCATTTGAAAGATCTATATGTCTAATTTCTAGAAATATTTTTCTTGTACATTTATTTCACTTACACATGACATGGAATTAACTTAAATCATAAAGGATCTGAATTCAACTTTTATTAGAACAGTTTTGGAAAAACCTCCATAACTTCTAGTATATAGCTTCAATTACCTCCAAATTAGTGGCATATGAAACTAAAAACATTATACAAAACTTTTAGTTTCCAGTTTTCCCAATCTTACCCTGTTTGAAACCCTATATTTGAAAATTCACCATAAATTGTACACTTATTCAATTTAGGTGTTCATTAGCTCTATGGAAAACTTATTCCATTTTCTTTCATAGCAAATAAATCACTTAAACTAATCACCTTACTTCACATGAACATCACCCATGTTTTTATCAGGATGTTCAGATTGAGCATTTCCATTCATACCTTGGAAAAATGAGCTTCATATCATAATTATATCATCATTCATAATACCACATTCATACATAACATAATGAGAAACATAGAAATACATGATAACAAATATTGACAGCATTACTCATCTATACATATATGGATATAAATGTTCACATCATAACATAATAACTTGCATCATCAACCACTCATCATTATCTTCTTCATGCATCTAGCTCCTTCCTTAGCCCTTTTCCATGGTTTTTACCTATCATGGTTATGTTGGGGATTATTCTCTAAGCTAATCATTGTATTATGAACATTGTAATTCATTATGAAAAAATGTGTTTTTTCCTTTTATTACATTATTATATTGTTTGCATGTTTATCTTTATAATAATATCCTTGGATAAATCATTTTATCCTAAATATCCCTAGTCAATCATCTTTGTGGGAATAATGATGAATTAAGGTTAGTATGATTTTGATTAATAATTATGTATTAAGATACAAATCAAAATCATAAGCTCCTATTACAGAATATATACTGGATCGACCCTTCATGAGATTGCTACATAGATCAAGTCAAAAGCATATCTCATATATATAACTGTGTCACTAAGCCCTCAAATCTGAGATTACCACGACTTCCTACATGAGAAACAATATACTTTGGCATAGTCCAAAGTTACCATGAGTCGGGAGATCATAAAGGCTATGATCGGGCATAGTGGAATTCATGTGCAGAAACATGAATGGTCAAGATGGAATTTGTCCCTCTAATTAATGGAGAGATATATCTGGGCCCCTCAACTAGTGGATTGAGAAATGCATGGCCGTACTCAAATGGAAGAGTTTCCATTTGTTCTGTCAGTTTGCTCAGAGATCAAGAAAGTGATGGTCGAGTAATATGAGGATAACGTTTCCATGCCTCATACTTGACCTATATATCATGAAACAAAAAGGATGTGATCTGATTATATGATAGGTTACATCGAATCACTGATCTCAATATGATTTGAGTAGTCACAATATCCTGCTAGAGGCCACTTGTGACTTATGGGTCCAACAGTGTTATTGGTCCACTACCAACATCATATGCGCCTGTAGGGTCATACACAAGAACGAGCCAGCTTGAGCTAGAACACCCAGATTCATTGAATCTAAAATGTATCTAGATTCAATGAATTTAAAATTTACTTTAGGGTGATTGAATTATATATATATTTGATATATATTATATTATTTCAATATATATATTTTATTCAAATTAATTTAAATGAATTAGTTTTAAATTTAATACTATGTGAGAGATTTAAATTTAAACTAATGTCATAATCTAAATTGATTTAGATTGGATTCTAGATTTAGATTAGATAGTTGGTTTAGATATTATTCTATTAGATAAATTTAAATCTAAACTAATTTATTTAATTAAGATTTGATTTAATTTAAATAATTGATTTAGATTAATCAAATAATAAATCTCATCTATATAACTATATAGATTAGGGTTATTATATATATAATCTAGAGAGAGTCTCTATTCACCCTAGAGATTGATTGACCGCACACTCACACAGAGAAAGTGTATAGACGAATAGAGGACATATGTAATATCCCAAAATTTTACTAGATACTAAGTGATAAAAGAGGACATAATTGATGATAATGTAAGATATACAAGGAATTCGCAAAAACGGACAGACACTATTTTGCATGAAATAGTGCAAAGATATCATTTTTCCCAATTGGATAGAAAAATGAAAAAATTATATTTTACCCCTAAAGAAATATAAAAATAATATCCATGTCCCAAAAGTATTAAAAATTACGTGCAGAAAGAAATAGAAAATTCTGGGAAAATTACATCTAATGACCCAAAAGTTTCAGAAATTATATTTAACCCCAGGTCAAGGGAAATTTTTGTAAATATGCAAAATTACTATCAAAACGAAGCCCTCAATGAGAGAAGTCCAATGGTATATGGCACTGAGGGTTAATGTTCAAGAATAAAGAAATAATCAGTGTTGAGTGTCTAAAAGTAATAGTAAACCGATAAAGTAAACTGTAGGCCCTACTGATATGGGCCAGGATATGGGCTATATACAAATACCATTTGGGATATGATAATTATGAAAATATAAAAATAAAATTAGAATAGTCCTGTATCCCAAAAAGGATAAATTACTATAAAGACGATTTTATCGGTACGATTAAAAAGTACTCGGATTGAGATATATCTGAATCAGGAAAGTTGGACAATTTTTGGACACACTTCCCTCTCTCTCATGCATGATTTGCTGAAGCCCAAAAGTCCCAAATATTTAATGATTTTTTGGAGGAAAACTTCTCAAAGAAGTATGTAATAAAGTAATCAAGGATTAGCAAAAATTAACCATGATTAGTTACTTACTTAAGCATATAATTAACCACTTAAATCCTTCTCTTTCCTCACCATTTCACGCGTGACCAGCAACCTAAAACAGACCAGAAAAAATGCAAGAAAATGGAGGAAGAAGGAAGAGAAACCAAAGGAAAATTGAAGCACAAATTGGTAAGCTTCTATGTTACCTTCTTAAGCTTACTATCTATGGCTTTCAAAGCATGTTTTATGGTTTAGTTTACTTCTTTTCCATCTTAGGATTTTGGGCAAAATGTGATTTAGAAATAGGAATGAGCTTTGAACCATTAAACTTAGGAAAAAGTATAGACTATATACTAGAAGCATGAATCCATGGATCATTTGAAGTGATTTGAAGGAAATCTTTTCCAATCACTTAGGTCATATTTTGTTCAGAACATGGGGAGCATTTATAGTTTAAATTTCATGATTTTGACCTAAAAAATGGATTCCCCATGGTCCAAAACATTAAGAACATGTATGTTGTACAAAGAAAGATCAAAGGAGAACTAAGTGAAAAATTTGGGTTTTGATGTGTATGGTATTGTATAATTCCAAAAAACCAATGGCTATATTGGTTCAATGATGATGTGGATAGGTTCAAGAAGGTTTTGGAAAGCTTAAAAAGTGGTGGACTAAGTTTGGAAAGCAAGGGAGCATCATAAGGTAATTAATTTCCCATACTAGCATTATATTATCATGTTTCCTTTCAATGTGCTTTATGCCTTGTCATATGATTGTAATGATATTTTGAGATGATTTATGTGTATGGATGAGTTGATTGAGGGGTATTGAGACCCTGGGATATCCATTTTTCAAAATGAAACTCTGCCAAATTTTATGAATTCATATGACACAAATGTGTTATCTTGATGTTTTCATGATTAATGTGATGATGTGATGACATGTTGGGTGTTAACTACTAAGATTCTTTGAATCTCACCCTTCCAAATATTAAACATGAAGAGGTAGCAACAGTGGCAAGACCACCAAAGAAGAGAAAGGAAAGGAGAAAGAATTTGGCCATTAACTTCATAATTCTAGCAATGGCCATGAGCTTTGACCTTTTGTGTAATTTTGTAAATGTGATGTTAAGTATGTTTCTTGAAGTTTTTATGATGCCTTAGGTCTTAGCTAAAGTATGGTATAGTATGAAAATGATGTATGGCCATGTAAATATTTTATGGCTTTTGTTTGGCAAAGTAGTAAGATGTAAAAGGTCATCTTGACCTATGCAGAGTAAACATGCCACTATTTGGACTTTTTGTTGTATAAAGTATAAATGATTATTATGGTTGAAAACTAGACAAATAGATCTTTAAGATGATCCAAAGATCACTCAAATTGGATGTGTGAGTAATATTTGGTGGATTTTTACATTTAATGCCAATTAAAATGATTATTTTGCAGTTTTCGTATAAATTGTGAGATTTCACAGAGTTTACTATACAGATCAGTACTATCATTGCTCTGACTTATATTTTTCCCATGCTGAAAAAGTTATAAGCTATCCATAGAGACTTGAATCACATGTAGACAATTTTTATTGATCTAGTTATGATTTTTCAAAATTTAATCAGAATAAATAAATTTGATTAAATGAATAGTGCCCAAAGTTGGAAAAATTTTATTAAGGCATTTATTGTGATTCAATATCCTACTATGATACAAATAAACTTTGGAAGGATTAAATACATGGGTAATGTGCCCTTAGAGAGGTGTTACAACATACGTATGAACAGAGCAAATACGGACATTCACAAATAGAGGTGCTAACATGCCATTCAAGTTGGACTCACCATTTGTATAGATACCGATAGAGGGAGCTGATTAGACTCGTCAACTCCTGGGATCCGACAGCAGAAAAAGAACACCAAAGGGATACAGCGAAGGTAAAATTCTTTTCTACATCTCAATCTAAACAACATTGACGAATCTATGGGAGGGAATTTCTTGATGTTTTTTTGCTATGCCTGTACCGAAATTCCTAACAGGTTAGTCATTTAGGAAGAGTATGATTCAAAGAATCTCAATAGTTACATCCATTCATGCACATATATCATAATAACATTTCATAAACAATCATTGGAAACCATCAATTCATAATATACCATACCATTTCATAAAATTTTTGGCATGGTAACATTTTGAAAATTAGACATCCAAGGGTCATAAAGCCCTTCATACAATTAGCCAATAACACATTTCCAATACAAATCATTCAATTCAAAGCATGGCATAATCAAAGAAATATAAAAGCTCAAGTTGATAACAATGGGCATAAATGAGATTATAACTAACTTCAAGCTTTCCCAACTTCTCCAAACTTGTTGGACACTACCTTTGGCTTCTAGACACTTCTTGAAACCCTATCACATCATAAAATGAGGTCATATGCAACTAGTTTATGCTTCAACTTCACAAAGTACTCATAAAACCTAAAATTTCTGTATTGTTTTCCTTTTGGTTTTTGGTGAAACCAACAGTTGTTTTTAACCAATTTATACCCAAAGAATCCATTTTTGGGATTAAAAACATGAAATTCCAACTCTAGGAAGAAACCTATCTGGCCAAAGATCACTTGAAAAGAAGAAAATGATACACTTTGATTTTCTCCAAGTTACTACCATTTTTATGCTTAAGGCTACTAGTTTAGCATTTCCTCCAAGTTTGGTGCATGAAAACTCATTCCTTGGACAAGTTATGGTTTGGACAAAACTTTAAGGTAGAGAGGAAAAAAAATCACACACCATGAAACAACCACTAAATACTACAAACAATAAGCCTTAGGTAGTAAAGCAACTTACCACAACTTGTGTCTTGAAATTTTCCTTAAGCTTTCTCTCTTTTCTCTCCTTCTTTCTTATGCTTTCTTGCTTTGTTTTTATAGCTTAGAATGTCATTTAGAATGAGGAGAAAGAGAAGGATTATATGGCCTAATGAGGTCTCTAGTTAATCATTTAACCTTAATCATTTTTTCGGTCTAAAAGTCAAGCCTTCTTTTGCAAGTTGTTTAGCCAAAAATTCAAGCCTTGTTTGAGATGTTTTGGCAAAAAAATTATAGCTGTCCAGATACCTAAGAGAGAGAGCAAATTCTTTAAAGATTGCATATTTTTCCTAGTCCAAATATGCCTTATGTCAGATACTTTTTACAAGTACCAATAAAATCCCTTTTGGAGTAAATTAGTATTTTAAGGATGTAGAACTATTTCAATTTTATATATATGCTTTCTTTATTATCATGTCCCAAACATTATCTATGTGAGGCCTAAACCTGTTAGGTTTGCAAGCTTCCTAAGGGGGGTGAATTGGGAAGTTTTCAATTTTCTGCAAAATTAAAATACAACAGTAATAATAAAAGTTGCTGAAAAACAGAGTATAGAATATAAAGAACAGTTACAATGTAAATGCGGAGAGGACAAAGAGATTTATCTTGGTTCCATCTACTCCACTTGACCTACATCCAGTCCTCAAGCCACCACTTGAGATTTTTCCACTATATCTTGCAAGATTTTAAATGGGTTCTTACAAAAATCGAGGTACAATTCCTGATCGAACTTTGAGCATAATAGAAAACTCTCACTCCTCTCACACACGAGTAAGAACAAATCTCTTAGTGTTTTCTCACACTAAGTGCTATCTACAAGCATGTAAAAAGATACAGATCAAGGTATGAAATTCTCTCTCAAAAGAGCGGGTATGAAAGTTTAAGAGCAATGAATGAGCTAAGCAGAAGGTAGGTAGGCTTTTAATGAATCAAAAATGAATTTTGCAGAGTTTTAGCGTTTATATGTTTTTCCTTATTATCCAACAAATTAAATGAGGTCCTATTTATAGTTTTAAAACAAAACTATTCATTGAAAGCAAGAATTAGCCGTTACTCTCAGAAAATAACCGTTCACCTACTGTATTATATGTGTCTAACATAAGTTATATAGATAACTTCCTCAGGTTATGTGAATAACGAGAGACCGTTGGCTCTTAGTTTCAACGTTAGACTTTGGTTATGTGGATAACCTAGCTAGGTTATGTGGATAACGGTCATTCCAAAATGGCTAAGTTTTAGCTCAAGGACATTTTCATGAAAACCTACTTAGTTGTTTGAATAACATCTCACAAACTTGGATACCATTGAGGATTATTAGAATAACCTCTTAGAATATTATTCCTTGTCTGGATAACATTTAATCACTATAAACTAAGTTTTTGAAAATCATAGGTTATCAGGATAAACTCTCAAGGTTATGTGGATAACGAATTTAACAGAAGGAGGTATAAGAGTTTTGTAGCATACGTTATGCAGATAATCTCCCTTGGTTATGAGAATAACAGGCAGCACTGACAAGTGACCTTTACTGTTAAGCCCCTTATGCGAATAAGATAAGCACCTTATCAGGAAAACGAGCTTGACAAAGGCAAGGACATGGTACAAGCCTTAGTTATGTGGATAATCTCAAAAATTTTCATGAAAACAAAGAGAGAACACTTAGAAACAACATTGAAATTGAGATCTTGTCCCTATGACTTCTAAGCATTATGCGCATAAGGAAAAACTTTTCATGAAAACCATTTTGAAAATATGAGCTAAACATTAATCATTAAAATAGATGCCTCATTTAATATTAGGATAAGCAGAATAAGTAGCAATTAAAGCTTAACTACCTTCTTTTAGAAATGGATTCCTAAAAAATGTGTAAAAACTCTTAAACCTTCAGAATCTCTATCTTTGGTCTTCATATGACTTATGCTCCTTTGATATTTGATTTCCAAGATCATTGTTATTTAGAATCATCAAAACCATCTGAATTAACAAAATCTAGTCCCAATAAACTTTTAATCATATGTGGGGCCCACAATCTACTTTATCGGTACTAAGTTACTTTTGGACACTTGGCACTAATTATTTCTTTACTTTAATTAGTTAACCTCCATGTTATATATCATTGGACTCAACTCATCGCGAGCTTCGTTTTGACAGTAATTTTACATATTTATAAAATTAACCCTGACTTGGAGCTAAATTATAATTTTTAAATCTTTCAGGTTGTTAGTTGCAATTTTTCCTAAAACATATAGCCACATGCATCCCCTTACAAATTATTTTTTCCCTTAGGGACTAAAATTCAATTATTTTAACTTCTAGGGATGAAATGTAATTTCTAATTTTTGTCTAGCTAGGAAAAATGACTTTTTTACGCAAAATAATGTCTATCCATTTTCGTAAATTCCTTTCAGATTTTTAGATATTTTAACTCTTAGGGATGTTAGAAAAGGGCTGGAAAAAAATAGAGAGCATAAGAGTTCAAGGTGATTTAGAATAATATACTGATAGAATTTAAGGGAAAAGGGACTTACAATGGGCATACTAGGGTCATGAGAAATGGGTTTCTCTGAAGACGCATGACTTCAACATTCGTTGGCATTGTAAATCAATGATAGCGAGGTGAAAGTAATAGGGTGAAGAGAAAATTAATGACAATGAGGTGAGAGCAAGAGGATGAAGAGAAAATTGATGATGGCGAGGTGAGAGCGAGAGCGTGAAATGAAAATCAATTATGGCGAGGTGATAGTGAGTTGGGAGAGAGCACCGACAGTAGATCTAGAAGTGAAAATCTATGACAATGAGATTCGAGTGAGAGTAACTGAGTGCAAAGTCAAGAGCAAGTCCAAAGTGAAAATGAGCGGGATACCTTTTTGGGTTTTACATGAACCTAAGATCACGGTTCCAACATCTTCCTATCCTTGAAAATCATTCAACATAAGAGGATGGCTCTGAAATATAGTCATCCTTGAAACCTCTTAAGAGCATCATTCTAGTAGTAGCAGTCCTAAGTTCAAAACTGTTGAATCAAGAGTTTTGATGATTCCAAACCAACACTCAAGAGCTCGGATTGAAGATACCAAAGGAGATCAAAGTTGTTTCGAGTGAAGATTTTCTGAGTTTTTGCTATTAGATCTTTTGTAGGATCTTTAGTTTTAGTTGTGATTGGGTAAAAGATTTTGATTTGAGAAAAAGATGTTTTCAAACCTTGATTTTGTGTTAAATCTTAACTTAGTTGAAAAACACCCACAAACAGACGAAGTTTGAAAGTTTAAACTTAACTGTCAAGTTGGAAATTCGAACTTTGCCTTAGGAAATTCGAATTTCGAGCTTAAACTAAATCAGTCTGAAGAGATGGCTCTCTGTCAGACGAATTTTGATTGTTCAACATTCGAATTTTCATCTAAGTCTGAGAGAAGTTTCCTTAAAACAGATGAACTTTGGTTCTTCAAAATTGGAATTTCAGACAAAACAAAATTTGAGAAAATAGAAGAAATTTGTCTGAAACTGTGTTAAAGTTCATCTGAGATCAAGAATGATTTAAGTTTCAAAACTGCTCTCTGACAGACGAACTTTGAACATCAAAATTCGAATTTTAGAAGCTAAGTTCTTGAGTCTGTTAAAGTGAAATGTTGACATACAAATGATGTGAACTTGCAATATTCGAATGATAAAGTTAGTCTGAAAAGAGTCTCTCTGACAGATGAACTTCACTCTTCAACATTCGAATTTCGAAGAAAATGAACTACTGTGCCTCTTTTTCACGTACTGGGAACAGATTAATTTTGGGCTTCCAAAATTCGAATTTCGAGTGTACTGTAGCAAATTGAAAACACTGTTCACACTTAACCGAAAAACTTTCTTCTTGAAAATTCGTATGTCACATTGTGAAAATGTTCTACAAGTTTCAAAATTCGAATTTCACTTCATGAACAGACGAACTTCGTGCTGTAACGTTGAAAGCTCTAACCTTCAGTTCCCTCGAAATTCGTCTGTTGACCAACCAAAATTAGAATTTCAGTATGTCAGAAGCATTAAATGCGGTTGGTTAACGAATAGTTTTTCAGAGTAACCGTTGGATAACTTCTCCAACGGATAGATTAAAGTCTCTAACGGACATTTGAGACCTAAATCTATAAATACAACAACATTTGAAGTTGTGAGTAATAAATCTAACTTGTATATAACGAATTTCTGTCAAAACTTCTTCTCAAGAGCTTTTAGCCTCTCAACTTCAATATTTGTACTTAAACCTTCAAATCTACTCTATTCAGGAGAGTTATTTCTTTATAAACAATCTATTATTCATCTGGAATATAGATTTGCTTGTGAGGGGAAATCACAAGGGGATTGGGAAGCACATTGTGAGAGTGCTTAGAGTGTTTGAGAGAGCTCCAGAAACAGAGCATACTCATGTACTGTGGCATTAGCAAGAAGCCCGTTGAATTCTTGCTGTATAGTGGATAAATCTCAAGAGTTGTCTTGGGGACTGGAAGTAGGTCAAGTGGATAGACCGAACCAGAATAAATCACTGAGTTTTCTTCTCCTTATCCTTACTTTTCAGCTTGCTCTGTTTTATAAGTTGCCTTCATTACACTGTGCTATCTTTACTCATTTCAGTTTGTGCAGAAAAATTTAAATCTTCCCAATTCACCCCCCTCTTGGGAAGTCAGCCTTGCTAACAAAAACTTACTACTTAATTTATAAAAAAGATACCTGTCATATTTTGTATGACAATTTCTCACATAACCATCCTTTGATGTTTATCCTAGAATAACTTTTTTGTACTAGTGATTGTCTTTAATGCTTTTCATGATGTGAAATTAGTACCTTGTTGATATTGTTTCTCTTGATTGGCTTTGAATGAAATTATGTTGAGGGATTTGCTTGTAATGTCTATTTTCTAAGAGGAAACTTTGCTGAAATTTCTAAAGCCAATATGATACTTTATTATGATTTGTAAGAAAGTGATGCTTTATGATGTTTTAAAGTTGTTAGTGATGATATAAATGCATGTTACAATTGTTGCTATTGAGATTCCTAAATCTCACCCCTCAAGCTACCCAAATGCTAGGGACAAGTTACTTCATGGAGAAGAATAAGGCTAAGGAGGATTGAAGAAGATGAAGATTATGTTAGAATGTTAAAGGACATGGTTTATTTTGACGTCTATTACGATATTTTTGTACAAATTCATGCACATGAATTAAAACATCTATGATTGGTTGGTCTTGGATCTTTGAACCTTATTTGATGTTTAGAACTTGGTCGTGACCAAGTTGAGTTAGTTCAATGAAAAAACTAAGTTAGTTTCAATGTATTTTCAAAATGACCAAATTTGGTATACTAAAGGTTAGAGAAGGTAAACCTATACATAATGGAAATAAATAACCATGTGGTTGGTCTTGTACCTTCTAAATGATCTTGATATATGGGAACATATTAAGAAAGTAAGATGTTACAGAATCTCCCCTTAAAGTGATCCCAAGTCAAACTAGCTTTAGTGGCCTCTATTTTAAGCCTTACACTCTTTCACTATTACTTGGCCTTCTTTTCCATCTTAAAGTTAGCCAACTACATCTCCTGCTTTGAGGTGCAATCCATGACTCTAAAGATTGTCTTTAGCTAATCAATCCATTCCTCAGTGGATGTGGGATCTATCTAGCCCTCAAAGATAAGCTGGTTGAACTTTCTAAAGTCATTTAGTTGCTCGAAAATGCCCGTTTCTCCATCCTTGAGGCTTAGTTTCGATTCGCGGAACCCTTAGCTTTGCCAACATTCATGTGTATATACATCTTAACTTCCTTATTTATAACATCCCTAAAATGTCTGACTAACATAAAATGTATAAGTATATGATAAAATATGAGATACGACAATGGGTATGAAAAAGGGTAAGAAGGTCATTTATCAGGTCGAGGAAATTAAATATGAAAATTACATTTTTGTCTCAAGAAGAAGAATTATTCAAATTTTAGTCCTTGTGAAAAATCACCAAAAAGGACCTGAAAGAATAAATATTTGCATTTTTGCCCTGACTCAGGATAATTTCATAAAAATTAAAAATATATGTCAAACTAAAGCTTATGACATTCTAAACCAAATAGAATAGTGCACTGGGCATAACGGAGTCAATTTAGATGAAATTTGACTGCATAATATATACTGCAAAAGTAAAAGTACTATAGGCCCACAAAAAGTAAAAAGGAAGAAAAAAAATTAAGTGCACCCCACACAGATGTTTTAGGAGATAGGATAATAAAGTAAATATAGATCCAAGGTTACTTTAATCTTATATTTATAAAGTAATTTAATATTGTAAAAAGTAAATTTATCTGTCCGAGTACAAAGTAACTAACACAGGACATAACTGAATTAGGAAAAATATGTAGTATATTGGAGATATTGTCCCTCCAAGTTGGCTTCACCTATTAGCTTGTAGGAGAATTGAAATTTTATATTATTTGTTAACAAAACTTAATGGTTCTGTTCTGGATTTAAGTTAACCAAAGTAAGTTAATGGATCATGGTTAATGATTTTATGGAATCTCTCTCCCTTTTGGTCGACTAGAACACTTGAGGAAGAGGAGAAAGAGGTCTAAACAGAAAGGAAAAGAAGAAGCTACATGAAGAGCAAGAAGGAAAAAGAGGAACAAGAAAAGAGAAGAAAATAGATAAGCTGCCTAACTTGTGACTTCCATGACTTCTAGCTTAATTTTCAGGTGGATTAGTCTAGTTTCTGAGTCTTCCTCTCCTTTCCTCTATGCACTAATTTTAGTCATGAACAAGGAAGAGAGGAAAGTGGGCTTTCATGCAAGAATCATGGTAGAAATCATGGTGTAGTTAAGGAAAACAAGGTTTTGCAAAGTTTGAGATGAATTGCATGAAAATCATTTCTTCCTCCCTTAGGGACTAATTTCAGCCAGTTTAGTATTGTGAGTTAGAGTGAGAATTTCATGATTTTGATGCCAAAAATGGTTTCCTTATGGTGGAAAACTTTAGTGGCTAGTGTCAGAATCAAGAAAATCCTTAAGATAAACTATATAGGTTCTTAGGGTTCCATTAATACTTTATGAACTAAGTCATGAAATTAGTGGCTTAAGTTAGTATTTGGTGTTGATTTAGGACTTGATGAAGTTCAATAAAGCTACTAGAAGCTTTGGTTTCAAGAGAAAAGGCCAAAGAATCTTCAAGAGGTAGCTAAGTTCTCATTTTTGCACTTTATTGTCTTGCTTTATTATAAATGCATGAAGTGCCATATTGTATATATGATCTTTTGTGATTGCTTTTGACTATAAAATGAGGTGTTTCATTCCCCCAAGATATCTATTTTCTAAGCCGTTATATTATCAAAATTTTTATGAACAATATAGTGTTATATGTTTCAATATGATATTCATGATTTGCTTGATAATATAATGCGTGAAATGTGACTGGCTACTAGGATTGTCATAATCTCATTGCCACAAGTATCTAAATGCTATATCCAGGTGGTGGTAGAATCACCAAGAAGGCAAAGAGTTAAGGAGAAGATTAATGATGATTAAAGTTTTAGTAACAATTGTATCTTGTTTTCTTACCATTTTGTATAAAATCATATAAGCCTTTGTAAGGCTTTGTTTTGCTGCCATTATGTTCTTTTAAGACTATCGTAATATTATGGATCTGTTTTGGACAAGTTTGAGCTATGTAAGCATGGTATAAAAATGCCTATGCAAAGTTATGTTATGGTCTACCCCCTTTTGAACACCTAATGGTCAAACTGCCATTGTTAAGTCGAAACATGATTTAACATGAGTATTATATATACTTAAAAACTAGACAAGTAAAGTTTCTAGAATGCCATAAATCACTTAATTTGGACATGTATGTTGATAGTTATGAATTTTTTAAAATGAGTCAAAAGACCCTGAAAAATCCATTTTGACCATTTGTACAGTAAACTTTGAGCAATAAACAGTATCAATTGGTGCATTCAAATTCAAGTTGCATATTTGTACCATGTAGAAAATATTTTTAACTATTTTTAGAGACTTGAATCACATTGATATGATATTTCTGAAAAATAGTTATAATGTTTCAAAGTTCATCCAAAAAAATGGGATACCAAATAAATAGTACCCATGTTTTTTTTTCATTTTTCTAATTTGGTCCCTTTAATGTTTCAAGCTTCTAAAGTGGTTTAATTGGATATTAGATATGCTATAATACATGGGAAACCATATTAGAAAGTGTGATGTTACTTTTTTGGAATCAAAGCTAAAGATTCGAGCAAAGGAATGTTTGAATCTTTAAATATAGTTATTATTCCTTTATATTGGAATAATTAACTATTTTGGCTTTTGTGCTTCGATGATAGGAAAGGATGCCATCATCTGGCCTAAGTGGCATCAGGAAGGACTCCAGTTAGATTGGAATGAAAGTGTATGGTCCAATAGTATGCCAGTGAAGAGCATTAGACAATCGAATTTTGGCAAAAGTACATCATAGCCGTGACAAGAACTAATAGTTTCTGAGCCTCTACAGTTAGTTTCAGCACCATCTAAACCTTATTTACCTTATGAAGTAGTAGAAGAAGAGGACGTTGACTATGAGGTAGGTTTCTTGTTGGATTTGAAGAATAGTACCGATGGTCCATGCAATATTGAGCACATTGTATACAAGATAGCAAGAAAGTGTTTTAAGGAATGTGCCAAGTACTACCTAGGTCCTGATCAGATTCCTACCTTTATCAACAAGGTAGTGTAAGTCAAGCAGTTTTTGGTAGGTAAAGGTTTGCAATATGCTGAAGGGATATGGATTGACACAGGGATCGGTTAGATTACCACTAATGAATTATGTGTTGAATCATGTATTTTGATGATTCCAAACCAACCTTCAAGAGCTTGGAATAAAGATATCAAAGGTGCACAAAATGTTTCAAGTGAAGGAATTCTAGAAAAATCAGTGCAAAAATAGATGTAGAATGTTTAGTAATGTTTTAATTTAAGTAAAAAACTTTGATTTGGTGAAAAGATGTTTTAAAACCTTGATTCTATGTAAATTCATGGAATATTTGAAAAATACCCACCAACAGACGAAGTTTGAAAGGTTTATACTGATCTGTTGTTTTCAAAATTTGAACTTTGGCTTTGGAAATTCGAATTTCATATTGAGAATAAACAAGTCTAAAAAAAGGCTTCTCTGATAGAAGAATTTTGACTTGAGAAATTTGAATTTTGATACATGTCTGAAAAGAGCCTTCTCTGACAGACAAACTTTGGCTTTTGAAAATTCAAATTTTTGATAAAATGCAACTTATGAAAATTGAAAAATTTGTCTGAGAATATGTCAAAGTTCATCTGAAACAAAGTTTAAATAGAGCTTCAAAATTACTCACTGACAAACAAACTTTGAACATGAAAGTTCGAATTTCAAAAACAAAGCTTGTAAGTCTTTTATAATGATATATTGACATACGAATAACAGTACTCATAAATTCGAACTTTGAAGTAAGTCTAAAAAGAGGTCTCTCTGACAGATGAACTTTGCCCTTTGAAAATTCAAATTTTGAATAAGATGAATTACTGTGCCTTATTGAACTAGCTACTGACAGACGAATTTTGGGTTCCAAAATTTGAATTTTGAAGGCACTGTAGCAAAATGAAATTACTGTTCACACTTAACAGAAAGACTTTCAACATGAAAATTCATATGTTCCAACATAGAATCATTTTCTAAAAATGAAAATTTGAATTTTGCTTCATGACAAACGAACTTCAGGAGTTCAATGTTAAAAGCTGTAGCTTCCGATTTTTGCAAAATTCATCTGTTGACTAACTAAAATTTGAACTTTGAGTGTGAAAAGCATTAAATGCAATTGGTGAATGGGTAGTTTCTCAGAGTAACCATTGGGTAACATTTCTAATGGCTAGATCTAGTCTCTAACGTATAGTTGGAGCAGAAATCTATAAATAGAACTTCATTAGATGTGGGGAAAAAATTACTTTATATGTACTAAAACTCTGTAAAATCATCAACTCAAAGTCTCTTACTCTCACATACTTCATTGTTTATACTTTAACTTTCATATACACTCTGATTAAGAGAGTTTATTCATTGCAAACAATTTTATCTTCATTTAGAAGAAAGATTTTCTTGTGAGGGGATATCACAAGGGATTGGGGAAGTACTTAGTGAGAGTACAAAGAGAGAAAGTGTGAGCTCTAGAAATAGAGCATCAACTATGTACTGTGGCATTTGCAAAAAGCCCACTGAATTCTTGCAGGATAGTGGAAAATCTCAAGTAGTGACTTGGGGACTGGACGTAGGTCAAGTTGAGAGACCGAACCAGGATAAATATCTGAGTCTTCTCTTCCCTACTACTACTTTTACTATTTATTGACTTATACTCTGTTTTACTATCACCCTTTGTTTTCTTCACTTTCTTGACCTTTTGCAGAAAAATTTTAATCTTCCCAATTCACCCTCTCTTGGGAAGCCAGCTTATCTAACATTCTGGACTTGCATCAAGGCTAAGATGGAAGGTTGGAAATTTTGAAGCCTAAAAGATTGTGTGAAGATCTACATGATTAAGAGTGATATGTGAGCCATAAAGTTGGGACACAGAAGACCTGAGCCACACCCCGATGATGCAGAGTCAATGTCACTTTATGAGAATACTCAAAAGACTCATGAGATAGTGACTAATCTCTATGAGGATAGTTTACATAGCTATTGGGAATCTCAAATGTTGACCTTTATATATGTAGTTAATAATATGAGATTCCTCATGTATTCTAATGGCTATCATTATTTTGAACTGACATGGGTCAATGTCATCATAAATATGCTACCAAAAGATGACTTATACTAGGGGCTGGTAAAGACTAAGCTTTTAAATGACTGGCCTGAGAATATGCAGTAGTGTGTTTGAGAGCTATGCTACAAAGAAAGGTTAAGACTACAATAGGATTTGTTAGGAGAAAATAAAGTGGGCCATTCAAGACCAGATCCCGAAGAAGCTCTTGATGATGCAAGATAAAGCTTTAGTCTTCCTGAGGGACAATACTGAGAGTGGTTATTGTATATGTGTATATAAGAACTAGATGATTGTGAATTTTGTTGTGCATAGACAGTTATCAAATGAAAGTAATAAATATGTAAAAGTTATGTGAATATGTCTGTGAACTCATATGTACAAAGCTATGTTATATGAATAAAATACTATGTTTTGTATTTCTTTGGTGCAAATGCTTATTATTTATGTCTTTAGTTATTATTATAGACAAAGATGGTTCAAACTAAGAGATAAGCTCAAACAGTAGTCTCTAAGCAAGATCTCAGGGAAGAGCCATAGGTTGAACCATAAAAGATCATAATGCAAAGGTTGGATCAACAATAGTGAACCATAAAGCAATTGAAACAAGATATTACTACTCAAAGACATAATCAAGAGGATAGAGTTAATCAACCTTTAGTATAGTAGCAACCTCCAGTATGACAACATATACCTCAACCTACACAAGTAGAGCCAGCAACTAAAGTAGTCATTGATATAGCAAATAAGCAAAATGTGATAGTAAATTTTAGGAAGCATTAACCTCCTTCAGTTAATGGTAAATTTTATGCACTAGTTGCTTTAGTTTAAGTATTAAGTCTAGAGAAAATTTTCAGATTAATGATATGTAACTCTGAAATGAAAGCATTACTAGTCACACACATGCTTGAAAACAAAGCTAAAAGTTGGTGACGTAACACAGAGCTGATCATGAAAGCTAGAAATATTGCTCTAAGGTGGGGAAACTTTTTGAAGCAATTTTATGGCAAATATTTTCCATGATCAATGAGGGAATAGAAAGAAGCCGAGTTTATCATGCTAAGGCAAGCAGAAGATCAGTCTGTTAACAAGTATGTAGCAATGTTTATTTAGTTGACCAAGCATTCTAACTATCTCCAGCAATATAATGATGAAAGATAAAAAATGAAAAAGCTGAAAAGCATACTTAGCCTACTATCAGAGAGAGTACCTCTAATATAGCTTCAAACTTTTAATTCATTGGTCAAAGTGATTAGGATTATAGAAATCAGTTTGAATCACAAATTCTTGACATTTTCTCCATCAACTAATACTAGGAAAGCTACAGTTGCTACTAATCAAGAAGAATCAAGTTAAAAAGAAAGAAGCCCTAGAGTGCTAATAATAGAAAGCTAAAACAAGAGGCATGCAAGGAGGACTGAATATGTAGAGAAATGCCCAGGTACTAGTATGCAACTAG
Organism: Adenanthera pavonina; assembly: GCA_026686845.1. NCBI lineage: Eukaryota > Viridiplantae > Streptophyta > Magnoliopsida > Fabales > Fabaceae > Adenanthera > Adenanthera pavonina. The sequence goes on from JAIVEN010000013.1 coordinate 20,174,903, forward strand.
TGTGAAAAGGCTCATGGAGGCAAAACTTACTTTGCTAGTCAGAATGTGTGCTATCGATATGAAAAAGCTAGGCATTATGCTCGGGATTGCATAATAGAGGTGGCCAACACCAGACCTCAAGCACAAGGAAAGGTATTTGCTCTTACTCAGCCAGAAGCTCATAAGTTACCTGACTTAATCAAAGGTATAATTAAGATTAGTGATTATCTTTTAATAGCATTATTTGATTTAGGTGTTAGCCACTCGTTCATATGTTATGGCTGTGCTAAGAGGCTAGGTCTGGTAGTCAAAATATTACCTATGATTTTCACAGAAAATGAAGCCATAACTTGCTATATGTATCTTAATTGGATGGTCCAATATGAGCATTGTTGTCTAATCATAGATTTAATTTGCATGTCTTTCCCTGATATAGATGTTATCATTGGAATGAAATAGTTTTGTGTCAATAATGTTCTCCTTGATTGTAAGAACAAAACCCTAATTCAGTTTGATCCTCAAAATGTCTTCTGTGCTAAGACTAAGCTTAATTTTCTAATAACCACCCAAGCTAAAAGATACTTAGAGAAAGGATGTCAGGGCTATCTAGTTTTCTTTTCTACAAGTGTTGAAATAGAAAAAGGTATTGAGGAAATCCCAGTGGTGAAAGAATTTTCAGAAGCGTTCACAAAAATGTTTAGTGTTTTACCCCCAGAATGAGAGGTTGAGTTTGTTATTGATTTAGTGTCGGGAACAGCTCCTATTTCAAAGGCACCATATAAAATGGCACCTAATAAGATGGTAGAACATAGGAGGTAGATTGAAGAGCTATTGGAGAAGGAATTTATCAAACCTAGTGTATCTCCCTGAGGTGCTCTAGTTTTATTTGTGAAAAAGAAAGATGGGAGCCTTAGAATCTGTATAGATTACCATGAGCTTAATAAAGTTACAATTAAAAATAAATACCAATTACCCAGTGTAGATAATTTACTAGAGCAACTGGTTAGGGCATATGTGTTTTCGAAAATTGACTTAAGATATGGGAACCATCAATTCTGGGTAAAGACAAAGAGAATTCCTAAGACTACTTTTTGAATTGGATATAGGTGTTATGAATTTTTATTTATGCCATTTGTTCTTACAAATGCACCCATGATTTTTATGGACTACATGAATCAAATTTTTAGGCCATATTTAGATAGATTCATCATGGTCTTTATAGATGATATTTTAGTGTATTCCAAATATTTAGTAGAGCATAAAGCGCATTTGAGAATTGTCCTAACACTGTTGAAAGAAAATAGCATGTATGCTAAACTCAGTAAATGTGAGTTTTGGCTCACTAAGGTACAATTTTTACTGTATATTATCTCTAAGGATAAGGCTGTGGTAGATCTGATCAAAATAAATGCAATCCTATATTAGAAGAAGCCCAAAACAGTTATAAAGATAAGAGGTTTTCTGGGTTTAGCAGGCTATTATTGGAGATTTATTAAGGTTTTTTCTCGAATTGCATTACCGTTTATGAGGTTAACTAGGAAGGAGAGACCTTTTGTGTGCAATAGAGATTGCAAAAAGAGTTTCATGAATTAAAACTTAGGCTAACTTCTTCCCCTATGTTAATCTTACCTAATCCCTAGAAACAATATGTGATTTATACAAATTGTAACACCTTGCTTTTAAACTTTTTTCCCATGTATTAGATTATTTTAAAGTCTAAATATGCTTGAAAAGAATCTTGAATCAATTTAATTTCAAATCTCAGGTACTGTTTATATTGCAATTTCTATTTTACTTGACGAACTTTGAAAATTCATAACTAATTCTACAAAATCATCTCGGGGTGATTCAAGTGTCTAAAAATAGCTAAAAAGATTGTCTGCAAGGGCAAATAAGAAATACAGCAAATAGTGGGCAATTAGGACAGTTTATTTCTTCAAAACATACTATAGATTTGGTCATTTATGAAAATTTCTAATTTTGACAATAATTTGAAAAATCATACTTCCTTCTATTTTGGACCAAATTGTTCATACTCTATGCCATTTGAAAGGTCTATAGAGTTCTAGACATATTTTTATTGTATATTTATTTCACATACATAGGGCATGGAATTAACTTAAATCGTGAAGGGTCAGAATTCAACTTTTATTGTAACAATTTTGGGAAAACCTCCATATCTTCATTATATAGCTCTAATTGCCTCCAATCAGTGGCATATGAAACTCAAAACATAGACCTTTACATACATACAACCTACTAAATTTTTGAAGCTCTGTATGATTTTATATTGTCTTTTGAATTTTTCAATACCTAACTTTCAGTTTCTAGTTTTCCCAATCTTGCTCTGTTTTGAACCCTAACTTTGAAAATTCACCATAAATTGTACACTTAACCAATTTAGGTTTTCTTTAGCTTTATTGAAATTTTATTCCATTTTATTTTACAAAATATAAATTATTTAAACTAATTGCTCTGTTTCGCATGAACAGAACCTACATTTCTATCAGGATGTTCACATTGTGCATTTCCGTTCATATCTTGGCAAAATGAGCTTCATATCATAATTATATCATCATTCATAGTACCATGTTCATACATAACATAATGAAAAACTTAGAAATACATGATAACAAATAATGGCATCATCACTCATCTATACATATATAGATACAAATGTTCACATCGTAACATAATAACTTGCATCATCAACCACTCATCATTATCTTCTTCATGTATCTAGCTCCTTCCTTAGCCCTTTTACATGTTTTTTCCTAGCATAGTTTGTCATTTAGGGAGAGTGAGATTCAAAGAATCTAAGTAATTACATCCATTCATGCACATATATCATAATAACATTTCGTAAACAATCATTGGAACCATGAAATCATAATATACCATAATATTTCATAAAATTTTTGGCATGGTAGCATTTTGAAAATTAGATATCCAAGGGTCATAAAGCCCTTCATATAATCAGCCAATAACACATTTCCAATACAAGTCATTCAATTCAAAGCATGGCATAATCAAAGAAATATGAAAACACAATTTGATAACAATAAGCATAGATGATATTATAACTACCTTCAAGCTTTCCCAACTTCTCCAAACTTTGTGGACACTTCCTTTGGCCCTTATGCACTTCTTGGAACCATATTTATAACATCATTAAGTATTTTAGCTACTGGTTTCAAGAGCAATATCATACAGAACTTACAAAACCTAAAATTCTCACTTTGCTTTCCTTTGAAATTTTCTTGAAACAAACACTTTTACTTAACTAATTTAGACCCAAAGAATTCATTTTTGAGGTCAAAAACATGAAATTCAAACTCTAAACACAAACCCTAACTGACTAAAGATCAAGGGATTTGACGAAAATTTACTATACTTCATAATACCTCAAACTAATACCATTTTCATGCTTTAGGTGACTAGCTTAGCATTTTCCCCAAGTTTGGTGGATGGAAACTCATTTTCTCCATGGGTTAAGGTCTGGCTGAAAACTTAGAGTGACAGGGGAGAAGGAAAACTTCATGAAACAACTACCAAATACTCCTAAACAACAAGCCTAAGGTAGCAGAAATCTTACCAAGAGCTTGAACTTTGGATTTCTTTGAGTTCCTTCTTGTTCTTCCTCTCTTTTCTCTCTTTCTTTCTTACAATTTCTTCCTTTACTTTTCTGTTATAGACCTCATGTCTAAAATGAGGAGAGCGGAGGGGTCAATTGGCTTAATTAGCTCACTAATCACTCACTTAACCTTGATTATTTTTTGAGCAAAAGTAAAGCCTTCTATCACAAGTTGTTTGGCATGCCTTCCTAAAGAAGTTTTGACCAAAAATAACATGACTTTTCTGTGTAAAAATTGATGCCAAATAAGGAGCATGGAGCATCCAAATACTACTTAATTTTCCTGGTCCAAATATACCCAGTTCTAGATACTTTTTACCGATACCAATAAAGTCACTTTTACAATAAATTAGTATTTTAGGGATACAGGGATACTTGAAATTTATATCTAAGTTTTCTTAATCATCTTGTCCTAAACAACATCTGTGTGAGGCCTAAATCCTATCCTGGACAACTTTTAATAGTTTATAGGACCCACATTTTACTTTCTCAATATTAAGTTACTTCTACACACTCGGTACTAATTATTTCTTTACTTTTAATCAGTTAACCTTCATGCTATATATCATTAAACTCAACTTGTCGGGAGCTTTATTTTAATAGTAATCATATTTACAAAATTACCTCTAACTTGTGGTTAAATTATAATTTTTAAAACTTTTGTGTCATTAGCTATAATTTTACCTAAATTATATATTCACATGCATGTCCCATATCACTTTTACTCTTAGGGACTAAAATGTAACTATATTAACTTGTAGGGGTAAAAATATAATTTCTTATTTTTTTCTGACCGGGATAAAAAGACTTCTTTGCCCTTTTTCACATAAAATGGTGTCCATCTGTTTTCGCAAATTCCATACCAATATTTAGATATTCTAGCTTTTTGTGATGTTATACAAATGCTAGTAAGGATGTATTGGGTTGTGTATTGACGCAAGATGGAAGGGTGGTAGTTTATGCTTTTTGTCAATTAAAACACCATAAAGAAAATTATCCTACACATGATTTAGAACTTGTAGTTATAGTGTATGCTTTAAAGATATGGAGGCATTATCTTTATGGTACTACCACTAAGCTATTTTGCAACCATAAGAACCTTGAGTATTTAGTGTTAGGTTTGGCTGGTCAGTCAAAAGAGGGATAAATTGAGTAATGCAAGATTTTCTCTCTTTTTGAATTGTAGCCCAATTTCACTAGATGTGCAGAAGAATAGGGATGAACAGAGTGTGAAGAAGTTGGTAGATGGAATGAACAGATAAAGGGCAAGAAACAGGAATTTATACTGGTTCGGTAAACAGGAATTTATACAGGTTTAGCCCAAACCATTGGGCCTATATCCAGTCCTCAACCCACCACTTGAGATTTTCTACTATATCCTATAGGTTTAATCTGAGCACCTATAAAGTCTCAGTACATAACACAAGTTTCGGTAAGCTACTCTCCCTACACTCTTACAAGATGTGTATATCCCTTAGTGTTATGCCCACACTAAGATTCTACTTAGAATATAGTAGAAAGAGTGAATATAAAATTAAAACTCTCTTTTAGAGTAGATGATACATTGAAAGCTCACTCTATTGAGGTGAGCTTAACTAATAATGTAGATACAGAAAGATTTCATGTATTGGAATAGCATTAAGACATAACTCACTTAAGATTGTTTTTCCATAAGTTCAAATAAGATTATATTTATAGATTTGTGGCTCAACTAGACGTTAGACATAAGATCTATCCCTTAGACACAAATTCTAGTCATTACTCTGTAAAATGAGTCATTCACCAACCTCATTAAATGCGTCTGTCTTTCTAAAATTTGAATTTCAAGGCTCAATAGATAAATTTCACGGAGTCAACATAGTTATGTGTTTAACATTGAACTTCAAAAATTTGTTTGTCACATGGTGAAATTCGAATTTCAAGTTTACCAAAATTAACCCATGTTGTAGTGGGTCTGTTGAAGTTTGAATAGTTGTCTCAAGTTTTTACAGTGCACTTTAAAATTAAAATTTCAGAACATGAAATTCGTCTGTTAATGGCATGATTAACATGATACAAAAGTTCTTTCTTTAAAATATGACTATTGAAATTCAAAGTTCGTCTGTCAAAGGCATGCTTTAACAAGACTGACAAGTTCTCATTTTGAAATTTGTACTTTAAAATTCAAAATTTGTCTGTCAGAGATAGTGATGATGAACTCATTTTGAACTTCACCAACATTCAAAATTTGACTAAGCTTCACGCAAATTTTGCGCACTTTCATTAACAATGCTTAGTCAGAAATTTGAATTTCAGAATTGAAATTCATCTGTCAAAGATAAAACCTTTGTAACTTCAAATTTCACTAAACACGAGTCAAATAAAAAATTCATCTATTAGCCAATTCTAACATAATCTAACATCAGATTTACTTAATCCAACTCATTTAAAACATATGGCAACAAGATTAAGTAAATTTCAAAGGTTAAAATCATCTCAAGACCTAAGTGAAAATAAAATATACCCAATAGCTAAGTCTTCAATGCTTAAGCTCTACTTTCACTAGGTCATTTCCTTCTTAGCATGAACCTTTCTAATCTTCAATTTTTAGAGCATCCTATCTCTTCTTCTTTCTTGAGTGAGACATGATATTGCTTTTCCTTTCATTATTCCAATGCTCACTCTTCCTTCTTGGACAATCCTACATTTAATATATTACACTTACAAACCAAGTAGTTAGTCCAATTTATATATATCTAACTTGTATTATACATTGTAAAAGCACAATGGATATATTGGTGCATAGCATGATATATGTATGATAAATATAATTAAATATATGCTAATGTGCATTTTACTTCTTTAAGCAACATTATATTTGTTAGACACATATGATGCATTTGTTCCTTGTTACCTTTCATTTGTCATTAATAAAACTTATATTATATTAAACCTAACATTTAGAAGATCAGAAAGAACTAAATGCGAGGCAATGACAATGGATGGGATTACTAAAAGATTATGAGCATTCAATTAGGTACCATCAAGGAAAAGCAAATGTTGTGGCTAATGCTTTAAGTAGAAAGGTCATTCATGTAGCACATATGATGATTTGTGAAATTATATTAATTGAAGATTTTAGAGATCTGAATTTATCTCTCAGGTTATATGAGACTAAGATTGGTAATAAATTTTATGATGAACTAAAACAGGCCCAACAAGAAAATAAGTTTGTGGAAGTAGTTAAAGGAAAGATGAGATAGGGAGACATGAAAGAATTAAATGTAACCAGTGATGGTCTGATAAAATTCTAGGAACGAGTTTATGTTCCAGTAGTGGCAAAATTAAGAGAAAAGATTTTAGCAGAAACACATCAGAGTAAGTATACTATTCATTCATGTATTACGAAAATGTATCATACTTTGAAGAAGTTGTTTTGGTGGCTTGGTATGAAGAGTGATATTACTCAGTATATGGCTAAATGTTTAATCTGCCACAAGGTGAAAATAGAACATCAAAAGCCATTAGGTATGTTGCTTCCTCTTAAAATCCCTGAGTGGAAATGAGATAGTATTGCAATGAATTTTGTAATGGCTTTACCTAGAACTTCTTCTAGATACAATGTCATTTTGGTAAAATTTGGAGAGATTGACAAAGTCGACTCACTTTCTAGTAATGAGGTCGACATATACACTACATAAATTGGTACAATTATACGTCAAAGAAATTGTAAGATTACATGGTATGCCAAACAACATTGTTTCTAATAAAGATCTGAAGTTTGCTTTCAATTTTTGGAAAACTTCGCAACAAGGCTTGGGAACCAAATTGAGGTTTGGTACAGCTTATCATCCTCAGACAGATGGCTAGATTGAAAGATCTAAACAAACTTTGGAAGATATGTTGAGAGCCAGTGTATTGGAAATGAAAGGAAACTGGAATATGTATCTACCGCTAGTAGAGTTTGAATATAATAATAGTTATCATTCTAGCATTTAGATGGCTCCATGTGAAGTACTATATGGAAGAAGGTATAGGTCTCCATTATGTTGGACAGAGCTTAGTGAAAGAAAAAAGTTAGGTCTTTATTGGTTGACCAGACCTCCAGACAAATTGACGTGATAAAGAAAAAGTTATTAATGACTTAGAGTAGGCAAAAGAGTTATGCTTATAAAAGAAGTCATTAGAATTTGAAATTGAAGATCATATCTTTATCAAAGTATCTCCGACAACTAGGGTTGGTCAATCAATTAAAACTAGGAAGCTTAGTCCCAAGTATATAGGACCATTTAAAATTCTTTCTAAAGCTGGACCTGTAGCCTACAAATTAGCTCTACCCTCTAACTTAAGTCATATTCATAATGTTTTCTATATTTTCCAGCTAAAAAAGTACTAACTAGACTTTATGCATGCCATAGAATATGAGCATTGTAATATCTCTATTTTTAAGAGATGTTATAAAATGAATAAAAGATGAGAAATGAAACCAGATGAAAAGGTTATATACTCAGGTTTTAGAACGAATTAATTTATCATCTAATTTTTACAAGAAGTTATATTTGTTCGTTAATTAGAATCAATTTTTCATAAGGTTGTTAGCAAAAATTAATTCCAGAACTTAGCTCAGAAGGTATACAATATATAACTTGAATGGAAGCTAGTTTCGAGCTGAGCGTAACGGTATAAATATTGCGTAGTTGGGAGGTTTGGGTTGAGAGAAAGACAAATTTTAAGGTCAATGTGAATAGTGCAAAAAGAAATAATAAAAAATTAATCTTTGGATAAAATTACATGAAATTGACTAAAAGAATGGATAATTACGTTTTTACCCAGTTCAAGGGCAAAACGGTCATTTCCCATACTAGAGGTAAAATGTGAATATTGCATTTAATTCTCCAAAAAAAGGTGATATCATAAAATGTATAAGGAATTAGGAAAAATGGAGAAATATCATTAAGTATAAAGAATGGCAAAGAGGTCATTTTTCGCAATTAAATAAAAAATTGATAAAATTGTATTTTGCTCAAAAGAATCAAGAATATTTGCATTCTAGTCCCTTAAGAGTGAGTTCAATGTGAATGAGGAAAAGAGAAAGAAGTTTGAAAAAAATTGTACCTAATGACCCGAAAGTTTTAAAATTATAAATTTACCCTAGGTCAATGGTATTTTTGGAAATATGAAGAATTATAGTCAAAATAAAGCTTTTAATGAACTAAACCCAATGGAATACAATATGAAATTTATTAAGATCAAAATAATATTTATTGGGCAATTAGGGTTTAATATTAATATTTTACCTAATAAAAGTCAGTTCAAATTGTAGGAAAATGAAGTATTAATTCAAGGAAATTGAATGGACCTTGATAAAATATATTTTTGGTCAAGATAATAATTTTAATCCAAAATTAATTTTTGCATAATTCTATACGAATTTAGTGACAATTTTGACAAAAATACTTAATCGGTGCGGGTAAATTTAATCGATAAAAGGTATTTTGCTCCATAAAAATTTTTGAAGCAATTTTTGGCAACAAAATAAGGTGATCCATGTCTGGACATAGGTTTGCACACAAGTGAAATTTTCCAAAAGTTTTTGAAGAAGAAAAAGCGATAAAGTCAAAGATAAAGTTAATTAAATTACTTTATTTCTTAAATATCCTATTAAGGCATAAAGCTTCATCTTCTTTAGCTCATTTCACGTTTGAACCAGAGGATAAAGAAGGGGAGAAGGCATGAAACTTGAAGCTCAAAGGGAGAGAACAAGAAGCAATCTCAAGGTCCCAAACTTCTAAGGTAGATTTCTATGGCTACTATCTTGTATATACTTGATTATTGCGGTGTTTTAAGGATTATTTCTCCCCATTTTACTATGAAAGTTTGTTGGATAAATATTTTTCTAAAATTTTCTCTATTTTTTTGCTATTTAGGGTTTGTGAAAGGAAAGGGAATTTCATGATTTTGACCTTGAAAATGGATTCCCCATGGTCCAAAATCTTAAAAGCATGTGTGTTGTACAAAGAAAGATCAAGGGATAGCAAAATGGTTTTTTAAGCTCAAGTATGCATACTTTATGAAGGAGGTCATTAAAACAGTGGCTAATGACCATAAATTATCATGTTTTATACTTGTTTTCAATATGATTGATGCTTTGTCAAATGAGTATAATGTTGTTTTCAGATGATTTATTATTATTAGCTGAGTTGATTGAGGGGTATTGGTACCCCGGGACATCCATTTTTCTAAACGAAACTCTACTAAAAATTTTGTGGATTTGTATGACTTAAATATGCTAATTTGATTGAAATATGTTTTCTTGATTTTTTATGCTTAATGTGACAATATGATGGTATATTTGGGTATTAACTACTAAGATTCTTTGAATCTCATTCCTTCCAAATGCTAATCATGACTAGGTTAAGCAATGCAAGGAGTTTAAGAAGAGCTAAAAGAAAGAAGGAAGAAATTGATGAATAATATGTTAATGCAAGTATTGATGTTAACACTCAATAATATGTATAAATTCATATGTTAAGCATGTTGTAGATTATGCCCTAGGCCATTCATTGTATTATGAACATTGTATTTCATTATGAAAAAGAAGGTGTTTTTTCTTACGCTATTATATTTTTATTTTTCTTTATAATAATATCCTTGGATAAATTATTTTATCTTAAATATCCCTAGTCAATCATCTTTCTGGGAATAATGATGAATTAAGGCTAGTATGATTTTAATTGATAATTACGTGATAATTATATATGAAGATACAAATCAAAATCATAAGCTCTTGTTAGAGAATAAGCACTGGATTGACCCGTCATGAGATAGATACATGGATCAAGTCATAAGCATATCTCATATATAACCATGTTACTAAGCCCTCAGACCTAAGATCACCATGGCTTTTACATGGGGAACACTATACTTTTACATAGTCAAAAGTCATCTTTAATCTGGAGATCATAAAGGCTATGATTGAGCATAGTGTAACTCGTGTAGAGGAAGATGAATGGTCAAGATGGAATTTGTCCCTCTAATTAATGGACAGATATATCTGGGCCCCTCAATGAATGAGACTGAGAAAATGCATGGCCGTGCTCGAATAGAAGAGTTTCCATTTGTTTTGTCAGTCTGTTCGGAGATGGAAAAAGTGATTGTCAAGTAAAATGAGGATGACATTTCCATGCCTCATACTTGACCTATATATTATGAGACAAAAGTGATGTGATCGGTTATATGATAGGTTGCATTGGATCACCGAACTCATATGATTTGGGTAGTCACAATGTCTTTCTAGAGATCATTTATGACTTGTGTATCCAATAGTGTTATTAGCCCACTGTCAACATCATGTGGGCCTACAGGGTCACACACAAGAATGGGCTAACTAGAGCAGAATATCTAGATTCATTGAATCTAAAATGTGTCTAGATTCAATGAATTTAATGTTCAATTTAGGGTGATAGAATTATATATATATATATTAAAATTTGAAATATATATATGTTTAATATATTATATATTTGAGATATATTTCAAAATATATATATTGTTCAAATTAATTAGTTTTAAATTTAATTCTATATGATATATTTAAATTTAAACTAATGTTATAATCTAAATTTGATTTATATGATAAATTAAATCTAAATTTGATTCTGGATATATATTAGATATTTAGTTTAAATTTAATCTATTAAATATATTTAAATTCAAACTAATCTATTTAATTAATATTTGATTTAGTTTAAATTATTGATTTAAATTAAACAAATACTGAATCCTATCTATATTTTGATATAGACTAGGATACAGAATCAACTAAATTTGAATTACCCTAAAGAGAGAGCAGTCATACACTCAGAAAGAAAAAACTGAACGGACGAATGATGAACAGGGAAGGTGTACGGAATTGTATGGACATCGCAACCAGCGGTGCTAGCAAGCCATTCGAGTTGGACTCACCGTTTGTGTGGATGCAAGTAGAGGGAGCTGATCAATCACGTTAGTTCCTGTGGTCCAACGAAATGAAAAAGAACACCAAGGGATGCACCAGAGGTAAATTCTTTTTCTACATCTCAATCTGAACCACATTGACGGATGCATGGGAGGGAATTTCTTATAGTTTTTCCGTTGCATGTATAGTGAAATTCCCAACAAAGGTTAGGTTATATATGTTGAGGTAAGTATGTTCCATGAGTTATCTTATGATGATATGCATGAAGTTGGAGCATTGAAAGATGATGTATTATGTTTATGATGTTTGGTTGTGTAAGTTATGACATGATTTTGTCCAAATTGACCAATTAAGGTTTGAACTAAGACCTTCTATTTGAAACAGGGCAACTAGGTTAAGTATTATGCATGTTCTAAAAGTAGACAAAACAAGATTTTTGAAGAGCTAAAGAACATTCTAATTAGATAAATGTATGAATTATAATGAATTTTTGGAGTTAGGGTTTAGAACTGGATAGTAGTAGAAAAATTGGAACATACATTGTGAACACTGGATTTTTCAAAAGGCATTATAAAATCGTGTATAGCTCCAAAAATTTAGTGATTTTACGGAAAGCTATAAGTCTTAGGAAATAAATGCCACTAGTTTGAAAGCATTTGGAGTTATAAATAAGGAGTTATGTAACTTCTCCTAAAACTGTTTCAGTAGAGGTAGTGTTCTAACCTATAATAGTCAAGTTAATGTCATGCACTGTACAAGTTGAATAAATATACAAGAAAAAAATTTCTAGAAATTACACTCATAGGGCTTTCCAATGACATAAGGAATGCATGAATTGACTTAGGGGTAGAGTGAGATATTAATTTTTAAAATTAAGGCCAAAACCCTGGGAAAGAGAAATTGACCAAATCTATAGTGATTTGTGGAAGAATAAACTGTACAAATTGGCCAAGTAAATGCTCTATGTCTTATTTTTCACATGTATAAAATGTTTTTAGCTATTTTTATAGACTTGAATCACTTCAATATGATTTTTTTTAGAATTAGTTATGAATTTTCAAAATTCATCGAGGAAAACTGGAAAATGTCAGTGAATAGTACCATGAAAAATGGAAATTTGTTTTTAAATTTTATGTTATTTAAGCTTCTAATTAAGTTTAATTGGACTCTAATGAGATCTAATATATGGGAAAATGGGCCTAAGTATAAGGTGACATAAGCATGTTGTTTTATAAGATAATCTATCTTATGAGATAAAGCCTAACAGAATCACGAACTATCAAGCCAAAAAGCTGAGGGACAAAGATATACCTATAGTGAAGATGGTTTGGAAAAGCTTATCTTTAGAAGAAGTAACCTAGGAATTCAAAAAGGAAGCTGAAATAAAGCAAAGATTTCCATAGCTATTCACATAAGGTATGTGTTTAAATTTTGAGGGTGAAATGTATTTTAAGGGGGAGGGAATTATAACATATCTAAAATGTTTGAATAGCATAAAATATATAAGTATATGATAAAATATGAGATGCAATAATAGGTATGAAAATTAGTATGAAGGTCATTTACTGAGTGAGGGAAATAAAACATGAAAATTACATTTTTGTCCAGGGAAGAAGAATTATTGGTATTTTAGTCCCTAGGAAAAATTACCAAAAAGGAAATGAAAGAATAAATATTTATATTTTTGCCCTAACTCAATATTAATTTCATAAAAATTAAAAACACATGTCAAACTGAAGCTTATGATATACTGAACCCAATGGAATAGTGCATTGCGCATAAAGAGTCAATCTAGAAGAAATTGTATTACATAATGTAGACTATAAAAGTAAAAGCACTTTGGGCCCACAGAAAGTGAAAAGGATGAAAGAAAATTATGTGGACCCCACATGGGTGTTTTAGAAGACAGGATAATAAAGTAAGTATTTGGTTTAGTGAGCATTTGGTGCTTTAAGACAAGGAACCAGTAGCTTATGTACTTAATTGGTGTTATGTTTAGGTTAAAGAAAGCTTGTGGAAGTGTTTGAAGAGGAAAACTCAAATTATATTGTCTTATGATTTTGCAATGAATTTGATAACTTGCCACTTGTTTGTTTTGATGTTTTATGATGTTTATGTATATTGGCTAAGTTGTATGAGGTATTTTGTGACCCCAAGATGTCCAAATTATAACGGGAAACTTTGCAAAAATTTTTATAAAAAACTTATGGCATTTTGTGTTTTAATAAAATGGATTGGTATTTCTACAAATGATATGACAATGTGACTGTATGAATAGTTAAAACTACTAAGATTCTTTGAATCTCACTTTTACAAAATGTTAATTATGCTAGGCCAAGCAATGCAACAAATCAAAGGAAAGCCAAGGGAAAAGATGAAGATAATGATGAATAACTTGGTTTTACAAGTTTTAATGCTATGTTATCAAATTGTGTATCAAGTTATGTATGGAATTTAAATTATGTAATGATGTATGTACATGTTCCTTTAAGTCCTCTTATGATGTTATATATGGATTTGAAATGAAGAATGATGATGTAATATGTACATAAAATATGATTATGTATGTTATGACATGATTTTTTCTAAGATAACCAACAGTGATTGAAATAGAAATACTTTATTTGAAACAGAGCATTTAATATAAGTGTCATATATGCCTCAAAGTGAATGGAATAAGCTTTCCATAGACAGAAAGAACATTTAAATTAGATAAGTGTATGAGTTATAATGAATTTCTAAATTTAGGGGCCAAAACTGGACAATGTAGGAAAAACTAGAAGTTTCACCGTAAGCACTAGTTTTTTCAAAAGGCAATATAAAATCGTGTAGAGCTCCAAAAATTTAGTGGTTTGAATTTATAGAAAGATCTATGACTTAGGTTTATGATGGCTCTAATTTGGAAGTAATTGCAACTACATAATGAGAGAAATATAAGTTTTCCCAAATGACATATAGTATGCATGATGTACAAGAAAAATTAAGTCTTGAAAAGTAAACATACAGGGATTTCAAATGACATATAGTATGCATGATATGGCTCAGAATAGAATGAAATATGAATTTTTAAAGTTAAGGAAAAAATCCTAGGAAAGTGAAAAAAGACCATTTGAACAATAAATTTTGTGCTAAATACTATATTAATTGGCATGATTAAAGTTCTGTTCCATATTTTTCCCATGCAGAGAATGTTTAAAGCTATTTTAGGGACTTGAATAATCTCAATATGATTTATTTAGATTTAGTTATATTTTTCAAAATTTATGGGGAAAAAAGGACTTACCAAATGAACAGTAACTCAGAAAATTAATTTTTTTTTATTTTAGTACCACGGGTGATTCAAGCTTGTAAAATGGTACAAATAACTCTAATGGAGTCTAAATCATGGGAATCTAAAGCTAAGATGTTACACATGTTGTATATATGATCTTTTGTAATTGATTTTGGCTATAAAAGGAGGGATTTTATTTCCCAGGATATCTATTTTTTAAGCCATTATATTGCTGAAATTTTTTATATACAATATGATGTTATATGTTCCAATTTAATTTTCATAAAGTTTTTATGATTTGCTTGGTAATATAATGTGTGAAATGTGATTGGCTACTGTGATTGTCATAATCTCATCACCTCAAGTATCCAAATGCTGGTCCAAGTAATGGAAAGACCACCAAGAAGGCAAGAGACAAGGAAAAGATTAATGATTATTAGAGTTTTAGTGACAATTATATCTTGTTTTCTTGCTATTTTCTATAAAATCATATGTACTTTTGTAAGGCTTTGCTTTGCTACCATTATGTTCTTTTAAGACTTTTGTAATATTATGGATATGTTTTGGACAAGTTTGAGCTATGTAAGCATGGTATAAAAATGCTTATGCAATGTTATGCTATAATCTACCCCTTTTGAACACCTAATCGTTAAACAACCATTGTTTCAGTCAAAATGTGATTTAACATGAGTGTTATATATGCTCAGAAACTAGACAAGTAAAGCTTTCATTTTATAGCAACAGATGGTACTACAGCACCATCTTCTTAGGATGCCCATATCTCTTTAACCGAACTTCCGATTGGCTTGATTCCAATGCCTACAACTCACTTTCCTCCTCCTTGGACTATAGATACTGACCTTGTCTCAAAACCATTTCATATGGAGCTTTTGCATACCCGTGACTAAAATGGTCACTTTTAGACCAAAACTTGATATTAACCTTTCCCAAACACAAACCACTAATCTTTTGGTCACTAAACCTTTTCCAATAAGTTCCAAATAACATAAAGACATTGTTCAAGGAGATGACATCTCAAGAAAACCACAATCTTAGATTATAAGCCTTTTGAACCCCAATCTCACCTATCTAGCAATATATCCTTTTTCCACCAAACACACTAAACTTCACAAATACCTTGACACATTACTCTCACTCATCAAGATACATGTGGGCAACCAATGCCCTAGACCCTGAACTCTCTATAACATTTAGAAAGACATATGTTCAAAAAACCCTAATAACCATCAAGGTATGGCCTCACAAGCCATTACATATTTGTCTATATATGTTTTATTCTCAGCAATCACAAGATCAAAGATGAGGTGAAACTAACAACAAAGTCCACAACTCAGGGATAATCCATGGAACACATAAAGCTACATCACACATGGCATCCAATCATATCTCTACATTTGGCACAATACTAAACAAACATATAACATGTGTTCTTGGATGAGCTCATACCGATAATGAGTACTCAATATCCCATGCACCAGCCAAAAGAGAAACAACCTCATTCACCATCTTGCTAAAACTAAAATCCTATCGTAAAAAGGGGGTGTGTATTAAGGGGTGAGACATACGTCCTAGTAATCAAGGGCAACAAAAACAAGAGGTTTCACACACACACATATGTACTACAAGACAAATACACAATACAATATATATTCACACTGATGCAATATGAGAAATGCCATGCACATGATATGCAAAACTCACATCAATCATGGAAGGAATCATTAGCTAGTTACTATCACAAAGTAACATTGATAAGTAGCCCCCTTCCAACAGTCGAGGAAGGTCGATTCTGGGGCACTACTAAGCTCACTACCATTAGTCATAACTTGGCCAAAGGTCATTCCACTAGGTTGATTTAGGGAAGATTTATCCCTAATCCACTGCCACTTCGCTCTCCTAGCCAAAGAAAAAGAATTTAATGGTAGGGATATATATCCATCAACCTCACCACGTGGACAGGAGGCCTCGCGTGTCACACCAGTGGTTCGATATACCACATGTTAACCTCATATCATAAGTCATCATTTCCTAACCAACAATGTCCCAATATGTATAATATAGTGATGATGCTCGAATGTCATGCTAACATGTCAATGCCATACATAATCATTATCATCATCATCATCATCATCATGACCACGCTAGTATGCTATCATATGAGGATGCATAATAACAATAAGTGTACCAACACGAGTCAACATCTGATATATGTATATGTGACCAATCACTTTCTCATCATTATTAATATTGTTATCACTATCATCAAAACTACAGACACACTAATACTGAGAGTATATTATTTATAAATTAAAACCATGTATTACTATTTATATAAACACATATACGCATAGATGCAAAATAGACTATTTTCACTTCTTTACCATACTTTTCAAAGAAAGAAGATTTTTGAGAAAACTTACGATTCCTACCATGTTTTAAATGGCATATCATAATATGAAAACATTCAAACATATAGAATGAATAAAATTACTCCTCAGTTACCTCTAACTGCCATACACCTACAACACCTCGGTATGCCAGAGATCATCAACTATCACACACAAAACATTTTAATCATCCCAATAAAACCGCTTAGTGCCTAAAAGGCCTTAATCCACCATACTAACATTTTAACCACTTACCATTGGTTTTGCTACATCTAAACTACTTCTTGGAGCATAGATATCTTTACCAAGCATGTATACATCCTCTACAATTACCAAATACACATATCAAGTTATAGTTATAACCTCCGAAATAGTTCAACTTGGTATCCCAAGTATAAATCCAATGAAACCAAGCGACCAATACCATGTTTAACCATCTTTATACTCAAAACAACTCATAAATCCACATTTGACCATAATCAAATTCGAACATTGAAGCATTTGAACTAAATTTAATTGGTAAAAATCTATCCACCATTTAAAACCAGAAAAACAGGAAGGGGAGGGTAGAGAGTCATCATACCTACAAAATCCAAGCTTTTCGGAGCTCCAAAATATTCCCTAATACCTCAGAGCTTTGAACCCTAGTAGAAAACCATCGATTTTCTTCATTTTTTCCTTCTCTAGTTGACCGGTTCACGTTATTTAAAAATAAAATTCACGATTTGGTGCCACGGTGCTAGTACTCTCTATCTCCAAATGTCACTAGTAAAATTCAACTCTCTCGCCATGGTAAGAAGAGAGACTGCAGGGGTGTTAGGGAATTTTCTCTCTTCTCATCTCTTCCTTTGATCCTAGCCCATCTAGACCTGCACCAATCTGAAAGTATTCTTCTCAGAGTCCTCTAACATGTCCAAAAGAATTGAATTAGAGTTGTTACATATGCATATTTCCCCCAAAACCTACCAAAATTGCATACCAACCATAAAATCCACCTTCAAACTTATAAATACACATGAGGCAACCAACTCTGAGCCTCAAAACAAGACTTTTCAACAATTAGGAAGCACAACCAATATTAATATGGTGACAATAAAAAAGCATCAAGAGGGACGCAAGAGGTCTCAAATCCAACAACAAACATCACATATACTCCAAAATAGCTACATAAACAACACAAGCCACTAAACAAGTTACATGATATCATTAGTGTCTCTATACTTGGCACAATACTAAATATACAAAACATGGGTTCCTAAAGTTCATTACTCAAAATAAATAGCAAACAACTCAAATATCCTTAAAAGCCACTAAAGTAGTACTAGGCCTCCTTAGTCTTATCCTTACCAGTGCTAGAACTTTCACCTGAAATGTTAGCCATAAAAGGGGATGAGACAATATCCCAATAACCAAGGATAAACTCATACTAGTATAAGGTTCCAAAAGTATAATTCTATATACACAAAAACAAAAAATGCAATGTACATAATATGCAAGTACCTAAAAATATCACGGCTACAACCATGGGCTAGATACCATAACAAGATAACCTTAACAAATAGCCCCTTTCCAATAACTAGTGAAGGTCAATTCAGGGGTAACCGCTAGGCTCTCCTCCTACTGTTAGATTAGTTGGCTTCCCAAGAGGGGGGTGAATTAGAAAGATTAAAAATTTTCTGCAAAATATCAAGAAGGTGAAGAAAGCAATAAATGATGGTAAAACAGAGTATAAACAAATAACTGTAAAGGAGGCAGTAAAGGGAAGAAGACTCAGTAATTTATCCTAGTTCGGTCTCTCCACTTGACCTACGTCCAGTCCTCAAGTCACCACTTGAGATTTTCCACTATTCAGCAAGAATTCTGTGGGCTTCTTGCAAATGCCTCAGTACAAAGATGTTGCTCTGTTTCTAGAGCTCACTCTATCTCTCCGTGCACTCTTACAAAGTACTCCCCAATCCCTTGTGATGTCCCCTCACAAGAAAATCTATCTTCCAGATGAAGATAAGATTAATTACAAAGATTAAACTCTCTTAAATAGAGTGAATATGAAAGTTGAAGTGCGGAATATTGAAGTGAGAGAGTAAGAAACTTTGAGCAAAAGATTTGGTAGAGTTTCAGTACATTCAATGTTAAAATCGTTACCCACAACTTCAAATGATATTATATTTATAGATTTAGTTCTCAAATATCCATTAGAGATAAAATCTATTCGTTAGAGAAGTTATCCAATGGTTACTCAGAAAAACTATCTGTTAACCAACCGTATTTAATGCTTCTGACATACTAAAATTCAAATTTCAGTTGGTCAACAGACGAATTTCGAAGAAACCGAAGGTTAACGGCTTCAACGTTGAAAGCCCGAAGTTCGTCTGTCATGAAGTGAAATTTGAATTTTGATATTTGGAAAATGTTTCTGTGTTGTGACATACGAATTTTCAAGTGGAAAGTTTTTCTGTTAAGTGTGAATAGTATTTTCATTTTGCTACAGTGCCTTCAAAATTCGAATTTTGGAACCTCAAAATTCGTCTGTCCGTAGCTGGTCTGTAAGGCATTGTAGTTCATGTGATTCAAAGTTCGAATTTTCAAATGTCAAAGTTCGTCTGTCAGAGAGACCTCTTTTCAGACTAACTTCAAAATTTGAATTTATAAATACTATTATTCGTATGTCAACATATCACTTTAATAGACTCACAAGCTTAGTTTCTGAAATTCAAATTTTCAAGTCCAAAGTTTGTCTGTCAGTGAGCAATTTTGAAACCCAATCTAAACTTAGTTTCAGATAAACTTTGACATAATTTTAGACGAATTTCTTCAGTTTTCATAAGTTTCATTTTGTCTGAAATTCAAATTTTCAAAATCCAAAGTTCGTCTGTTGCTTAAAGCTTCTTTCAGACACTTATCAAAATTTGAATTCCCCCAAGTCAAAATTCGTCTGTCAGAGAGGCATCTCTTCAGACTTGTTTAGTTTCAGTATGAAATTCGAATTTCCAAGGCCAAAGTTTGAGCTTTCACTATGACAGATTGGTATTAACCTTTCAAACTTCGTCTGTTGGTGGGTGTTTTTCAAATATTCCATGATTTAACATAGAATCAAGGTTTTAAAACATCTTTTCACCAAATCAAAGTCTTTTACTCAAATAAAATGTTAGCAAGGCTGACTTCCTAAGGGGGGTGAATTGGGAAGATTGAAATTTTTCTGCACAAGATGAAATGGGTGAAGATAGCACAGTGTAATGAAAGCAACTTATAAAACAAAGCAAGCTGAAAAGTAATGATAAGGAGAGAAAGACTCAGTAATTTATCCTGGTTCGGTCTATCCACTTGACCTACGTCCAATCCCCAAGACAACTCTTGAGATTTCTCTACTATACAGCAAGAATTCAACGGGCTTCTTGCTATTGCCACAGTACAACGAGTATGCTCTGTTTCTAGAGCTTTCTCAATCACTCTAAGCACTTCTACAATGTGCTTCCCAATCCCCTTGTGATTTCCCCTCACAAGTAACTCTATCTTCCAGATGAAGAGTAGATTGTTTACAAAGATATAACTCTCTTGAATAGAGTAGATTCGAAGATTAAAGTACAAATATTGAAGTTGAGAGGGTAAAAACTTTTGAGAAGAAGATTTGGCAGAAATTCGGTATACACAAGTTTGATTTTTTTTCCACAACTTAAAATGTTGTTGTATTTATAGATTTAGGTCTCAAATGTCCGTTAGAGACTTAATCTATCCTTTGGAGAAGTTATCCAACGGTTACTCTGAAAAACTATCCGTTAACCAACCGTATTTAATGCTTCTGACATACTAAAATTCGAATTTTGATTGGTCAACAGACGAATTTTGAAGGAACCGAAGGTTAAAGCTTCCAACTTTGAAATACTGAAGTTCGTCTGTCCATGAAGTGAAATTCGAATTTTGAAACTTACAGAACATTTCACAATGTGACATACGAATTTTCAAGAAGAAAGTTTTTCGGTTAAGTGTGAACAGTGTTTTCAATTTGCTACACTGCCCTCGAAATTCAAATTTTGGAAGCCCAAAATTCGTCTGCTCCCAGTACCCGAAAAGGAGCACAGTAGTTCACTTTCTTCGAAATTTGAATGTTGAAGAGTGAAGTTCGTCTGTCGGAGAGACTCTTTTCAGACTAACTTCATAATTCGAATGTTGCAAGTTCTTGTCATTCGTATGTCAATGTTTCACTTCAACAGACTCAAGAACTTGGCTTCTAAAATTCGAACTTCAATGTTCAAAGTTCGTCTGTCAAAGAGTAGTTTTGAAACTTAAATTATTTTTGATCTCAGATGAAGTTTAACATAGTTTCAGACGAATTTCTTCTATTTTCTCAAGTTTTGTTTTGTCTGAAATTTGAATTTTGAAGATCCAAAGTTCGTCTGTTTCAAGGAAACTTCTTTCAGACTTAGATGAAAATTCGAATGTTGGGAAGCCAAAATTCGTTTGTTAGAGAGCATTTATCAAACTCAATTTCGTTTGATTTCAGATGCACTTTATCATAGTTTCAGACGAATTTCTTTGGTTTTCACAAACTTTATTTTACTTGAAATTCGACTTTTGAAAGTGTGAAGTTCGTCTGTTACCAAAAAGACTTCTTTCAGATTTGTATGAAAATTTGAATTTTGAACAACCAAAATTCGTCTGATAGAGAGCCATCTCTTCAAACTTATTCAGTTTTAGCTCGAAATTCGAATTTCCAACTAGACAGTTAAGTTTAAACTTTCAAACTTCGTCTGTTTGTGGGTGTTTTTCAAATAAGTCAAGATTTAACACAAAATCAAGGTTTGAAAACATCTTTTTCTCAAATCAAAATATTTTACCCAATCACAACTAAAACTAAAGATCCTACAAAAGATCTAACAGCAAATACTAAGAAAATCTTCACTTGAAACAACTTTGATCTCCTTTGATATCTTCAATCCGAGCTCTTGAGTGTTGGTTTGGAATCATCAAAACTCTTGAATCAACATAAAACTCTATTAAACATCCAACATCTATTCTTTTACGGATTCTTCATAATTTCTTCACTTGAATTCTTTTGGGCACCTTTGATATCTTTATTCCAAGCTCTTGAGGGTTGGTTTGGAATCATCAAAACTCTGGATTCAACATTCTCCTCCTTTTTGATGATGACAAAACAACTTACAAATTAGATTAGTACTTGGAATTGCTTCAACAAGCTCCCCCTCAACATATACATTATATTTCAAAAGATATCATATATGGTAAATCATATGAAGAGATTCAAAGAATAAATCATTGCAACTAAGAAATTCTTTCATTTAATCAAATGTTGCTTTACAAAGATAAATTCAAGCAAAGTTCTTCTAAATAACTAAATCAAATACAAAGTACAAACAATCAAACAAAACAAACATCTGAGACAAAAAGCAGCACTACAAGAGGACACAAGCCTAAATTCTAGTCACTTCTTCTTTGGCTTGGTCTTCTTGCTGTAAGTCTTTCCAGATGGCTCAGCAGTAGTCTTGCCAGTTTGCTTACTCTTCTCCCCCTTTCTGGCATTATCAGGAAGGTGAATAAAATCAGTCGGAGGAAGGATCTGAGAAACTGGAATGGCTTGGAGGGGTACATGATCAAAGGGGAGATCCAGTTCAGTTGAGGGAGGATGCTCAGAAGGCTCAGTGCTTGGATCTTCATCATCAGAGACCTCAAGTAGTTCTTGCATCTCCTGCCTGGAAAGAGCCAATTGAGCTCTTTGTGCTTCTAAGAGGCCATATGCAGAGAGAGATGAAGGACCAGGGTCATCAGAATGAAACATTTCCTCAAGCCTTCTTCTCTGAGCTTGTAAGAGAGCATTGCGAGCAATAGCTTCAAAATCAACAACAGGCACAATGCTTCTCTCTTCATTGCTGGCAACCTCTAACATTGATGAAGTAGAAATGGCTGCCACTAGTCTTTCAACTTGCTCAAATTCTTGAGTGGAAATAATTAAATCCTGAGCATCTTCTGGAATGTGCTCATGAGGGCCTGTTTCCTAAGGTCCTTCTACTTCCAGACCATAGTCTAAAGGTGGACCAGGACTTGGTGCGCTCATTGTACCAGCAGGATCAGCACCATCTACATCATCATCATGCTTAGAAGAGGCTAGCTCGAAGGGGATTGGAGGCTCAAGAGTTGGAGACTGAATAGGCATAGAGAACCCTGGCTGAGGTGGAGCTGATGTGGTAGGAATTGCACTCTGAATATCTTCATAAGCATCAGCAACCACTTTCATGTTCATTGCCAACTGATGAATCTGATCTTGCAGATGAGCAAATTTGGCATTTTGCTCATCTCTAATGCTGAGAATGAGTGTAGACAGGCTGTCATACAACTCACTGATCTTAGTTGGCCTGGCATGAGAGAAGGGAGTAGATGGAATGTGAGTGGGCTTAGACGGAGATGGCACAGGCAGAGAAGGCTGTGGTGTGGGTCTGGCAGGAGCCTCAGAAGTACCTTCTTGCTATTAGGAGACACCTTCAACAAAGAAAAGATCTTCAGATTTTTCTATGCCTTTCCTAACCCATCTTCCTTCATTTCTTTCAATCCTCATCCTTTGTAGTTCTTCCTCCTTGAAGATCTCAGTGGGTTTCCCTTTCCCCTTCTCAAGATGTTGAATTCTAGCATATTGCAGAATTCTGGAAATGATAGCTACGTAGGGGAGTGTGGAGTCTTTCCTTTGATCCCTTACCTTGATCATGCGTTGAAGTATGATATGTCCCATGTTGATCAGCTTTCCACGCATGATTGCTGCCATGACATATGCCTCTGCCCTTGTTATCAGATTGAAGCCGCCTCCCTTGTTGAATATGATCCTAGACACTATGTAGTATAGGATCCTCACTTGGGCACTAAGGTCTGTGGGCTTCAACAAGTTTATGGTTGGCCTATTCTCCCTTCCTCTGAACAAAGTGTTCAGGATTGTGCTCTCTTTGTAGTTCAGAAAGGGGCCACCCTCTTCATCTGCAGTATCTGCCTCATCCATGTATCCAGAGGCAGTGATGTCAATCTTGAGGCCATCTTGCCCTGGGATATCCATCACTTCATTAAGAATCTCATATGTGAGCCAGATGGTCCTTGATCTCAGATTGACCTCCCATTTCTTCTTCTTGCTATTGTACTTCAAGGAGGCATACCATGTCTTTATCACTTCATTATCATACCTTTCCAATATCTCCAACAGATTCTTGTATCTCAACATCCATATTCCAGCATCAAAACTATTAAAGACCAAGAAATCTTCCAAGTTTACACAATGAGGCTTGATTACCTTTTTTTTGGCAAACTTGGTGGAGTATTCTTCCTGAATTTGTGGAGTGCTCCATAATGGCAATGTAGTAAGTTGATATTCTCCAGATTGAGTACTGGAGGAGGAAGTGGAAGCAGTAGTCTCAGCAGCAGTAGAAACAGGGACCGAAGGTTCTGTTTTCTTTGAGGAAGAGGGTCCAACTTTCTTTGATTCTCCCTTTGGTGTAGTTTTCTAACATTTGGAAGGAGTTCCCTTGCTTGATTTCGCCTTCCTCTTGGGTTTTTCACCCTCCTTTGAGGTATATTGTGACTTGACCGATCTCTTTGGATGAGACTCTCCTTTTCTAGCTTCAGAATTCTTTACTCTTGCCATTTCCGAGGATAAATGTTTCATAATGAAGCTAGGATTGGGTTTATAGGGTGCGAAAATCAGTTTAAACCATCGGAGATGAAGATTTTTAGTCAAAATTTAAGAGCATTGATGAGAGGATTTGAACAGACTTAGAGAGGAAAAGAGTAGGGTTGTGTCTGTTCAGTTGAAAACCGTCGGTTTTAATGTAAGTAACCGCCTAACAGACGAATTTTGAGGGTTAAAAAATCAAACTTCAAGCAGTCAAAAGTTAAACTGTTCAGCAAAGCTTACTGACAGATGAATTTTTTTTCAGAAAGTTTGTCTAACAGTGGCTTGGTTCAAGCAACACAAGTTAAACAGACGAACTTTGTTTCAACAAAGTTCAAATTTTGAAGAGAAAATATCAAGCAGCAATCAAATCAACAACTAACAGACGAATTATGCATATTAAACTTCATCTTTCAAGGATTCAACATTAAGAGCAAGATTCAACAGACGAATTTTGAATCTGAAATTCGAATTTCTTTACTTTGTGAAAGTTTTCCAACATTTGTATATTAAGAAATAAACATCAGCATAATAATCATGTTGGACAAACATAACTTTGAAATTTTAGTTTTTGAAAATTTGAACTTTCAAGGTCCAACAGACAAATTTCAATGCATCACCGAGAACTGTTCCAACTTATAGCAGGCTGAAGTTCGTCTATTGGGCATCCAAATTCGAATGTTGACCATGTTGACTTCCTCAGAAACTTAGTTTTTTTTTTTACGGAAATTCATCTAATACACAATTAATATACGAATTTCAACTTTAAAAACTTACAGAATGGATCCAGAAACTCAGAATTTCTGCCATTTTCTTTACTTTTTTATTGTTCCATTCTCATGTGCTCCATTTTTCAGATTTATTCGCATTGAATCTCATGAGGAGCTCCTACAACTTAAATTAAACTCACTCCGATGCTAAAGTTAGAATTAATTCAATGTTGGAAAATCTAAAAACAGAATTGCACACTGATTTACTTACAGTTTATTGGGATTTACCATGCCCAATTCTCTCTTGATTTTGCAATGTCTATCTTCTGATAGAGGCTTTGTCAAGATATCTGCAACTTGGTCCTCTGTTGGGATATACTCCATTCTGATTTCTCCTTTCAAGACATGATCCCTTATAAAGTGGTGCCTAACTTCAATGTGTTTTGACCTTGAATGCATAACAGGATTCTTTGTGATATTAATGGCACTTTAGTTGTCACACATAATTGGTATTTCCTTCATCTCAACCTCAAGATCTTCAAGCTGCTGTTTCATCCAGATAATTTGGGCACAACAGCTTCCAGCAGCAACATACTCAGCCTCTGCTATGGATAAGGCCACACTGTTTTGTTTCTTACTAAACCATGAAACCAGGGATCCTTTAAGAAACTGACATGTTCCACTTGTGCTTTTTCTGTCAGTTTTGGATCCTGCAAAGTCAGCATCAGTGTTTCCTTTGAGATCTTCTCCATTGCCCTTTGGATACCAATGTCTCATCTGTGAAGTTCCAATAAGATATCTGAAGATACGTTTCACAGCAGTTGCATGGGTTTCCTTGGGACATGATTGGAATCTTGCACACATACAGACACTAAACACAATGTCAGGTCTGCTGGTAGTTAAGTACAGTAAGGATCCAATCATTCTTCTGTATTGAGTTATATCAAACTTTTTCCCTTTTTTATCCATATCCAGCTTGGTTATAGTAGTCATAGGTGTTCCCATTGGCTTGGCATTTTCCATTCCAAACTTCTTTAGCAACTCCTTCAGATACTTGGATTGATTGAGGAAGATATCATCATCACACTGCCTGATTTGCAGTCCAAGGAAGAAGTTGAGTACACCCATCATGGACATTTCGAATTCCCCCTGCATTAACTTAGAAAAATTCTTGCAAAGAGATTCATTAGTAGCACCAAATATAATATCATCAACATAGATTTGAATAATAAGTAAATCTTTATTCTCTTTCTTGGTGAATAAAGTTGTATCTACTTTTCCTCTATTAAACCCCTTATCAATTAGAAAATTACTCAATCTTCCATACCATGCTCTAGGGGCTTGCTTCAAACCGTAAAGAGCTTTCTTCAGTTTATATACATGGTTTGGTTTTGTAGAGTCCTCAAAACTTGGAGGTTGGTCTACATAAACTTCTTCCATGATATATCCATTTAGAAAAGCACTCTTTACATCCATTTGATACAACAAAATATTTTTTATGCATGCATATGCTAATAGAATTCTGATTGCTTCTAATCTAGCTACTGGAGCAAAGGTTTCCTTAAAATCAATGCCTTCTTCTTGATTATATCCTTTAGCAACCAGTCTAGCTTTATTTCTGATGATTGTTCCCGATTCATCAAGTTTATTTCTAAAAACCCATTTGGTACTAATGACAGGATGATTTTTGGGTCTAGGCACTAAATCCCAGACTTGATTTCTTTCAAGCTGATTTAATTCATCCTGCATGGCCAAAATCCAGTACTCATCAGTTAAGGCTTCCTCAGTGCGTTCAGGTTCAATTTGTGAAATGAAAGCACAATTAATCATTTGATCCCTTAACTGTTTTCTGGTTTTAACTTTCTCTTGAACGTTCCCTATCACTTGATCAACATGATGATTCCTTTGATATCTCCAAGCTCTAGGGAGTTCTTGAGACATTTCTTTAATATTTTCATCTTCAAAATCTCTCTACTGAATATCTTCTTCTATGTTAATTGATTCAGATATTTTTGGAGACTCAATTTTACCTTCATCAGAAATATCTAACTTTCTAAAGTTTGAAACAAGATCATTCTCATCAGTAGCATGTTTAGAAGCAGTTTCATGTTCAACAAAAACTGCATGCACAGATTCTTCTACCAAATTAGACTTTTTATTGAAAACTCTATATGCTTTACTCCTACTAGAATAGCCCAGAAATATACCTTCATCAGATTTGGCATCAAACTTACCCAGATTCTTCTTTCCATTGTTATGAATGAAGCATTTGCAGCCGAACACATGGAGATGTGACAAATTTGGCTTTCTTCCCTTGTACAGTTCATAAGGAGTTTTCCCAAGGATCGGTCTGATGCAAGCTCTATTTATGATGTAGCTTGCTGTATTCACTACATCAACCCAAAATATTAGAGAAAGTTCCTTTTCATTCAGCATAGCTCTAGCATCTCTCCAATAGTTCTGTTCTTCCTTTCTACTACTCCATTCTATTGTGGAGTTCTTGGGGCTGAGAAGTTGTGGTTAATTCCATGCTCATTGCAATACTCCAAAAAGTATGAGTTCTCAAATTCTCCTCCATGATCTGACCTAGTAGACATAATGGAAATACCTTTCTCATTTTGCACTTTCTTGGCTAGGGTTACAAATGCATCAAAGGTATCACTTTTAGAGGAAAGAAACAATGTCCATGTAAATCTTGAGTAATCATCCACAATTACAAGCACATACAGATTTCCACCAATGCTTTTTACCCTAGATGGACCAATTAAGTCCATATGCAGTAGTTCTAGTGGTCTAGTTGCGGTGACTACATTTTTAGGTTTAAAAGAAGATTTAGTTTGTTTTACTCTTAGGCATGCATCACATTCTTTGTCCTTTTCAAAAGCAATTTTTGGCAGGCCAGTGACTAACTCATTTTTGACAAGTTTTGAAAGCTGATTCATGTTAACATGAGCTAATCTTCTACGCCATAACCAACTATCATTATCCTGACTAATCAAGCAAACAGAATCTAAAGGAGGAAGTTCATCAAGATCAATAGTATAGCAGTTACCATCCCTTTGAGCTTTGAGGATTACTTTGTGATCACTTTTTTTTATGACTAGGTAGAATTTTGAGTCAAACAGTACCCAGTTTCCTTTGTCACATGTTTGGCTTACACTCAGCAGATTATGGTTGAGGCCTATCACAAACAGTACCTCTTCAATGGATGTTTCAGTATTCTTGCCCATAATGCCAATGCAAACTATTCTGCCATACTGATCACCTCCAAAGGTCACCTTTCCTCCTTTCTTGTCTCTAAGGGTGTTGAACTTCTCCTTATCACTAGTCATGTGACTTGAGCAGGCACTGTCCATGTACCATTTATTGTTCTTTCTAGCTTTGAGACAGACCTGCAAAACAAAGTTCATGTTTTCTTTTTAGGTACCCAAATTTGCTTGGGTCCTCTTCTGTCGTGGTCTCTTCCCTAGATACAGATGTACCTTTAGGAACCCATTTAACCTTCCTGTCACGTCCATTTTTCTTTAAAGCACATGAGCTAGAAATATGCCTATTTTTGTTACAAAAGTGACAGGTGGTAAAGGGACTGCTGGATTGAGAAGCAGGAAGAAAACAATGCAGATAATATTTTTGTTTAGCATGCCTTGGTTGATTATATGATTCAATGTGGTGTGACATATGATCTTTCTTTCTATTTCCGTTAGCATGCACAAAATGTCTCATGTACACATTTTGATTTTTCTTTCTAATCTTTTCTTTTACAGCACAAGAATCATAACCAAGTCCAGCTTTTCCTTGTGATATTTTTTGACTTCCCATTAAAGCAAACAACATATCTTTACCTCTAGTGAGCCTAGACATGCTTTTCACTAGATATTCATTAGTTTGCTTTAGTTCAATGCATGATTTACAGCAAACAAATTCAGTAATAGGTAGGGGAGCAATTTTAGAAATATTGCATTGAGATTCTAGTTTGTTAATCTTTTTCTTAGCTTGCTTCAATTCTTTAGCAATCTTAACAAACTCATCATGCAGCTCATGAAATGTATCCAGTAATTCTGATTAAGAAGGTTCAGATTCATATACCTCATCTTCTTGATCACTGCTACATGGGATTTTAGTTTCTTCAGAGGCAAGTTCCATGAGACAGATGTTGGCAACTTCATCTTTATCATCTTCTTCTTCATCTGAGCTGTTACCCCATATTGATTAGATGTAAGCTCTTTTCTTCTTACCTTTGTCTGCAGCTTTCTTTTCTTTCTCTTGTTTCTTGAGGAATTGTGGATAATCCCATTTGATATGTCCTTGCTTTTTGCACTTATAGCAAGTCACAGGCTCTTTTGCTTCTCTCTTGC
Organism: Adenanthera pavonina; assembly: GCA_026686845.1. Classification (NCBI taxonomy): domain Eukaryota; kingdom Viridiplantae; phylum Streptophyta; class Magnoliopsida; order Fabales; family Fabaceae; genus Adenanthera; species Adenanthera pavonina. The sequence goes on from JAIVEN010000013.1 coordinate 20,204,856, forward strand.
TATCTCCAGCTGCTTCTTTCTTGAAGATTTTCTTGTTTCTCTTCTTGCTGTACAATCTTCCGAATTTTCTGATCATCATAGCCAGAGTTTCTTCATCTAGTTCATCTCCATCATCAGATTCTTCTTCATTTTCTTCAGCAACTTTGAAAGTAAGGCCTTTCTTCTTTCTGTCTTGTCCAGCTTCCTTAAGAGCTTTCATTTTTCCTTCATATTCCTTGAGACTGCCAAAGAGAGCTGTGATAGAGGCCATTGATTCTCCTCTGGCTTCCTCTATGCTGTTACTGTGGGTTGCTATTCCAGAGGGAGAGCTCTGAGGATCTTTCTGACTTTCTCTGTTTGGGTGTACTCCTTTCCCAGGCTCTTTAGTTGATACACAATGAGGGTGAATCTCTTCTGTAGATCTTTTACATTCTCTCCTTCAGCCATTCTGAAGCTTTCATATTCAACTATGCATGTATTAAGTTTGTTTTCCTCGACTCCAGTTATTCCATCATGAGCAATTTGCAGGGTATCCCACATTTCCTTGGCAGTGGAGCATTGGGAGACTTTGTAGAATTCATCTTGATTCAAAGCACTGACTAGACAGTGCTTTGCCTTGAAATTCAGCAAGACTCTTCTTTTATCTTCCTTATTCCATTCAACTTCTGGCTTATCTCTGTATTTTCCATCATCTTTCAAAGCCATTGGGATAAAATCTCCCTTCTGGATGACTGACCAAATGTCCAGATCAATTGACTGGAGATAGATTTGCATCCTTATTTTCTAGTACCCATAGTGTTCTCCACTGAAGTCAGGTGGTCTATTTGTGTTGTTGCCTTCTAGTAATATACTTTCTCCAAAGCCAGCCATTTTAATTCCCGAACTGTGAGATCCTTTGATTGGGAATCCGAGCTCTGATACCACTTGTTAAATTAGTTGGCTTCCCAAGAGGAGGGGTGAATTGGGAAGATTAAAAATTTTTTGTAAAATATCAAGAAGGTGAAGAAAGCAATATATGATGGTAAAATAGAGTATAAACAAATAACTGTAAAGGAGGTAGTAAAGGGAAGAAGACTTAGTAATTTATCCTGGTTCGGTCTCTCCACTTGACCTACGTCCAGTCTCAAGTCACCACTTGAGATTTTCCACTATTCAGTAAGAATTCCGTGGGCTTCTTGCAAATGCCTCAGTACAAAGATATTGCTCTGTTTCTAGAGCTCACTCTATCTCTCTGTGCACTCTTACAAAGTGCTCCCTAATCCCTTGTGATATCCCCTTACAAGAAAATCTATCTTCCAGATGAAGATAAGATTGATTACAAAGATTAAAGTCTCTTAAATAGAGTGAATATGAAAGTTGAAGTGCAGAATATTGAAGTGAGAGATTAAGAAACTTTGAGTAAAAGATTTGGCAGAGTTTCAATACATTCAATGTTAAAATTGTTACCCATAACTTCAAATGATGTTATATTTATAGATTTAGGTCTCAAATATTCGTTAGAGACAAAATCTATCCATTGGAGAAGTTATCCAACGGTTACTCTGAAAAACTATCTGTTAACCAACTGCATTTAATGCTTCTGACATACTGAAATTCGAATTTCAGTTGGTCAACAGACAAATTTTGAAGAAACCGAAGGTTAACGACTTCAACGTGGAAAGCCCAACCAATGTAAGAAATCCAAGGAGGGCAAAAGAAAAGGAGGAAGAGAGTGATAAATAACTTGATAATATAAGTTATTATGTTATATTTTGAGAATATGTATAAATTTATATATGAAGTGTAAAATATATAATTATACATATTTAGGCTTCTTTGGACATCTTAAGATGTTTGGAATGAATATTTAATGAGTTTTGGTATTGCAGAAATAATATGAAGCCTAATGCTTAATATTTGGTCATAAAGTGCCCATTTGGTGTACTGTAAGGTTAGATAGAGCTAATCTATCCAAAATAGGACATAAAGTATAATAAATACCTATAAAATAGACATTCTAAGCTTTCTAAGAAGTTAAAGAACACCTCAAATGGTTAAATATAGGATTAATTATGAATTTGTAAATTTAAGGGTTAAAACTAGATAGTGTTGGAAAATTGTAATTTTTACTATAAATACTATTTACTTTGAATGGCAGTATTAAATCATACAGTGCTCCAAAAATTTAGCCAGTTGCATGTATTGAAAGAGTTATGTCTCATGAGTAATATGGCATTGGTTTGAATGCAATTGAAGTTATATAATAAAATATATATATATATATATGTTTTCCTAAAACTGCTCCAATAAAGGCTATATTTTTTACCCCTGATGGTTTATAATGATGCCTTGTTTTGAATATATAGATAAATAAATATGTTTAAAAAGATTGACATGTAGAGCTTTTCAAGAATATAAAAGAATGCACAAGTTGACTTAGAATGGAATGAAAAATAAATTTCCGAATTTACAACTCAGAAACTGGACAATAAACAATAAATTTCGTGCTAAAGAGTTTAGGAATTGGCACAACTAAAGTACTATTTCATATTTTTTTTAAGTAGAAAATGTTTCAAGCTACTTTTAGAGAATTGAATCACCTCTGTACGATTTTTTTAGAATTAGTTATGATTTTGAATGTTTAACTAGGAAAATAGGGTAACCAAATGAATAGTAACAAAAAAATTTAAATTTTTTCTATTTTTGTCCCTCATATAATTTAAGTCTCTTAAGTAATTCAAATGGACTTTATATAAGATATATTACATGGAAAATAAGGTCTAACGTTAAGGTATTACAATGATATAGTCAGCTTGTATTCCCTTCAGTTTTAAAAATAAGGCATTTTCTAGAAGAATTATTTGGTTCCAAATATAAGATACCTTGCAGGTTGTCTAGTGCATTATTTATTTTTTTCTACTCATACTTCTAATCTATAATTAATTAATAGTGTAATTAATAAGGGTAAATGATGAAAAATATTAAAATTTTTAATAAATTTAATTATCCAATTTTTTTAAGTTACTTAAAAGTATTTTTAGCATCTTCTGCCAATCCCGTCGATGCAATTAATAAATGGCTTCTCTAGTCCTGTTGTTCTTAGAGACCATCCAATTTTGCGTAAGGCAATGCCCAATGTCAATCACTATATTGAAGTGAGTATGCAGGTTGTTGCACTCCCATTGGATAGCATTGATAGCTTCGATGGAGTCCGTGAAGATTTCCACCTTGTGAAATCCCGATTCCGAAGAAGAATTGAACCATTTAAGGTCATGGTGTTTAATTTGCAATAGTGTTGCGGAGGAAATTGATTTTTCTTATGAATCTACTGACATGATCATCTGTTATTATTCATTGACATCTTTTCTTTCCATATTTTTCTTTATATATATACAATCTCTTACATTGGTTGTTATTGAAAAATTAAAAATATAGTCTATAAAAGAATAATATATTTGATCTAATGATTTGCACTTATTGTTATAAGTAGACACTTGAAAATAAGATCATAATGCTTATTTATGATAATAATTAAATTAATAATATATTTAATTTAACATTAGAGTTAGCGATATTTTACGATTCAATTTAAATAAATGGAGAAAATTGTGTATTAAGAGATGTATAGAGAAAAAGTGTGGAGAAAATTAAGATACTTAAAACCACACACACAAAAGGTTTAATTGCCGAAAACTCATTTAAACTTTTAAGTTGTATACAATTTTTTTTTTAATTTGTAACTTGACATTATTTATTAATTTTTAAATTTGTACAAATAATCCTTTGTTATTAATTAATGTATTATTTCACCAACATAATGTGTCACGTCAACAACAATATACCTCTTGAATTTTTTTTTTCTGCATATTCCCCTTAAACTTGGTTATTTAAAGATAATCCTCTAAAATTTTACGTCACCAGCAAATAAACCATATGGCATGTCACGTTAAAAACATTAATTAACCATAGAGGAGTGATTTTTACTAACTAAAATGTTTACATAGACTCATTGTTAGGCATTCCTTCTGGTCATAAATATAGTACTTTTTTTCTTAATCTCAAATATAGGATCCTTTCTAAAATATGAGACCGTGAGCCTATTTATTTAAACTTTTTAAAATTAAAAATAGTTTTTTAGATTATTTAAAAAGTGATTAATTATTTAAATATTTTCAAAAAGTAGAAAATATTGTGTTTGCTTAAAATAAAGCACTTTTTAAATTGTTTAATAATTAAATTGGGAGATGGAAGATGAAAAAGAAAAGTAGGAATTTATATTATAATATTTCCTTATGCCTAAATATTGTTATTTTTGCAATTTTTAAAGTTTGTTGGATGTGTCTCTTTTATTTTCTTTCTGTCTCATCTACCATAATTACTTTTTTTCAAAAGCTACTTAGAGTAACTTAAAATAAGAAGAAAACTCTTTTCTTTAATTCTAAGATTCTGATTATTTTTAAAAGTCTAAAAAAACATGCTAAAAATTTTTGAAAGTGTATTTTATATAAAAAATGATTTTTTTCATAAAAAAAAAAGCTGAAACAAATAGGCTCAGTATTTATTATATAGTACCAGAAAATAGCTCTATTTAATTTATGAGAAAGAGAAAGAAATTCAATAATGTTAGTTTAATTTGGAAAGATATTTTGTTTTTTGAAAAATTAAGATAATTAACTAATTTTAATTCTCATCCTCAATCCATGTGATTCAGTTAAGAATAAAAGAAAGTAACTTAAAAGTCAACATATTATTTACACATAGTTCTAAGTTTAGGAAAATTTTGTGAAACTATAATAGGTTATTTGTATTTTCACACCGAGTTAAAAGATAAATTGCACTATTTACAATTTATAAATATTAGTTATAGGTTATTTGTATTTTCACACCGAGTTAAAAGATAAATTGCACTATTTATGATTTGTAAATATTAGTTAGAATGGTTGGTCAAAATTGTTTTTGAAAAAATTGATGCCAAATTTTTATTTTAATTTTTACTAAAACAAATATGACCTATGATATGTTAACACCAAGATCATTTCACAGGGCCCAAAGTAATTATATTACAAGCTTAGCTTATCAACATACATATACTAGCACCTCTCCCTTCTATATACAAAAAGTTTTCCACGCAATGTGAACCTTTTATATACTAAAAGTTTTCCATCCAACGTGAAACAACAATCGATGTGGGACTTGTCTTTTTTTATTTTTATTTTTTGCATTTTCTTTAATCTTTACTCATTATTTTTGTTTACTTTCCAAATCCACTTTCTTTATGTGAGAATATATTCTTAATCTTTGTGATACCTATTATTTATTTATATATATTTTTTAAACTTAACTATTTTAATTTAGCTTTAATATGACTATTAAAAGTGTTTGATAATAAATGTTCATATTCTTTCCCTCCTTTAACTTTTTTTTCTTTTTTCATCAACTTTTGCTCATTTTTTTATTTGTTTCTTGAACCACTTTTTTTTTTCTTTACATGATAGTATTATTTTTAATTTTCTTGATACTTATTATTTATCTATTTTTTAATTTTAAACTTATTCATTTTAATTTAACTTTAATGTGACTTATAAAAGTACTTAATACTAAAGGATTATACCCTTTTTTATATTTTGTATTGTTAATTTTTATCTTTTAGGTATGTATTATTTTGAAATATATTGCTTTCACTACAAACGGTTCAACCTCGATTAGACTATTAAATCTTAAACAGGTGGTTTATCTAGTTTTATAACCGATCCAATTTTCTTAATATTGTTAGTGAGGCTTCCTATACTTTTAATATTTTATATTGATGATGATTTAACCTTAATTAAAAAGTTAAGTAGGTCTCAGGCCTCAACAACGTGCTTCACGCTGTCATCTATGCTAACACACGCGAAATCCACAAAGCTTTGTAGTCATCTATGCTAACACACACGAAATCCACAAAGCTTTGTAAAGCCAAAAGTAGAAGTCAGATTATTTAAAGCACCAATCTAATTGGATATGCTCTTTAAGTAATTAAAACTGAGAGTTCTTTTGGGCAATTACCTTCTTCATTGATTCTTTCATGGTGGTGATTTGATTTCTATGTAGTTGCAATCATCAACTTGAATTTCGATGATACTTTTGACTATTAAGTTTGTTTTCAGATCACTCAACAAACATATGCAGCATAATTATTCTTAATTTTAAGGCGATTTTAAATAAATGATGAATGATCAAAGTAAAAATTATGCTGCCTATAATTATATTAAACTAGACAATGGATTTTGTGTTTTGCATATAGTTTAAAATGAATCAATGCATATGAATAATATGGTTTCGTAGAGATTTTATATATTAAACATAGGTCTACAATTTATATTATAGATAGATGTATAGATTTTCTATATATAATATTTCCATGCTATACTGCTAGTATCAAATAAATACTAATTTTTTTAAGCTAAAATAATATACGCCCTCCTATCTTTTTTTTTTCAATAAGGGCTTTTTTAGAAAGTTTTTGTGATTTGTTATATAAGAGTCATTGTAAAATTAGATTGAGTATCAATGTTTGATTTACACAAATGTCTTTGATAGTTTTAACTATCTCTCTCTACAAGTATTAATGTGGAATAAAAGTTAATGACTTTTTTCATTGAGAATTAAAGGTATCCTCCAACCAACAGCTAGCTAGAGACTATTCCTTTTAAGAGTATTTTAGGAATATATGATAATTTTTTGTAAAATAAAAAATGCTAACTAATTTTAGTTACCTGTCTTAATTCTCATAATTTTAGTTAAAAGACTTTTATAAAAAAAAATCGGAGGGAGTACTTATAAATAGCAAATTAGCAATAACTAATATTGGAACATTGAAAATAGACATTGAAAATATAAAAAAGAAAATATATGTTAAATAAATATGGGAAATAAGAGTTATGGACCAAAATCTTTAATTAATCCTACAACATAGCAACACTTTCCAAAATGCTAATAGTTGATTCAATGTGTAATAACCACTACACCAATTTTGGCCTTTAATGGCGCTAAATAATTAGCTTTTCCTAAGGAAATGCTAACTAAAATAGGCGGAGAATACCTTAGTTATAAAAACGTCAACTAAAGCAAGTGACTTTAGTTGACATTTTCGGGAAAAATGCTAACTAAAAAATTATTTAAAATAAAAAAAAAATACTTTAGTTGGCGTTTCTTGAATAAACACCAACTAAAGTAAGTGACTTTAGTTGGCGTTTTCAGAAGAAATGCCAACTAAAATGATTTAAAAATTAAAAAAAAGAAGAAAAAAACTATAGTTAGCATTTCTAGAATAAACGCCAACTAAAGCAAGTTACTTTAGTTGGCCTTTCTTCTAGAAACGCCAACTAAAATGATTTAATTTTTTTTTAAAAAAAGAAAAAGTACTTTAGTTAGCGTTTGTAAAATAAACGCTATCTAAAGTATGATCTTTACTTGGCGTTTATATGGTAAACGCCATTTAAAAATATACTTTCGTTTGCGTTTAGAAAAGAAATGCCAAGAAAAAACTTTCTCCAACTTTTTGTAAGGCACAGATCAATAATTTGAACCGTTGATTAAAAATAATCCAACGGCTTTGTTTTTACTCCTTACTTTTCTCTTTTTGTTTAATCTGTGTCTACGTCTTCTTTTCCCTTCTCTGCCTCAGGACTTAATCTCTCACCTCCCTCTTTACGCTCGACCTCGCGGCAACCAAATGGTCCTCTCTCACCTCGCTCTTCCCTCTCTACCCTGTGGCGGTCGGACGGTCCTCTCTCACCTCCCTCTTCACTCCCTGCCTCACGGCCAAACATGCTCTTTGGCCACTCTTTTTCAGATCTGGTTCTCCTCCTCCTTTTCCAAACATCCGCTTGGGAGGTCGCCACCACCATCCTTACCTCTGATCACCTCTGCCATCACATTCCTTCCCCTGTGATTTTGAGGTCGAGTTCTTTGCTGCCCATATTCTCAAATGCAAGGTCATCTCCTCTCGATTATCTCTCTACTGCTCACTGGATCTTTTTTTTTTCCAAATGATTCAGTTGTCTAGAAGTTCGCTAATTTCCTCAAACATTGCAGTTCTGCTGATGCTGCATTGGCGTCTTGCATTTATCACGTAAGATTTTACTCTTTAAAGTATGAATTATAATTAGTTGTTATGGTTAATTTGTACAACATATGAAAATGTGGGTTTTGTTTCAGCATAATTTTTTGTTGTTGGATGATAACAAGCCTATGCTGGGTCTTGATAGGTTTTGATTTTTTCTTACACACGTGAGTAAATGACCATTAATTGTTCATGCTTGAACCGTTCGGGTGTATGTGTAAAATTTGGAGAAACCCCTTTTTTCTATTTTAGTAAAATTGTGGAAGCAGTCTTGCAGATGATGCGTGTTTTGCTTTTGAGGAATTGGAAGAGAAGCCTATGCTGGGTCATGATGGCATCGTTACTTGAAGATAAGATTGATTACAAAGATTAAACTCTCTTAAATAGAGTGAATATGAAAGTTGAAGTGCAGAATATTGAAGTGAGAGAGTAAGAAACTTTGAGTAAAAGATTTGGCAGAGTTTCAGTACATTCAATGTTAAAATCGTTAACCACAACTTCAAATGATGTTATATTTATAGATTTAGGTCTCAAATATCCGTTACAGATAAAATCTATCCGTTGGAGAAGTTATCCAACGATTACTCTGAAAAACTATCCGTTAACCAACCGCATTCAATGTTTCTGACATACTGAAATTCGAATTTCGGTTGGTTAACAGACAAATTTCAAAGAAACGGAAGGTTAACGGCTTCAACGTTGAAAGCCCGAAGTTTGTCTGTCACGAACTGAAATTTGAATTTTGATATTTGGAAAATATTTCTGTGTTGTGACATACGAATTTTCAAGTGGAAAGTTTTTTTGTTAAGTGTGAACAGTATTTTCATTTTGCTACAGTGCCTTCAAAATTTGAATTTTGGAACCTTAAAATTCGCCTGTCCGTAGCTGGTCTGTAAGGCATTATAGTTCATGTGATTCAAAGTTTGAATTTTCAAATATCAGAGTTCGCTTGTCAGAGAGATCTCTTTTCAGACTAACTTCAAAATTTGAATTTATAAATACTATTATTCATATGTCAACATATCACTTTAACAGACTCAGAAGCTTAGTTTCTGAAATTTGAATTTTCAAGTCCAAAGTTCGTCTGTCAATGAGCAATTTTGAAATCTAATCTAAACTTAGTTTTAGATGAATTTTGACATAATTTTAGACGAATTTCATCAGTTTTCATAAGTTTCATTTTGTCTAAAATTTGAATTTTCAAAATCCAAAGTTCATCTGTTGCTTAAAGCTTCTTTTAGACACTTATCAAAATTCGAATTTCCCCAAGTCAAAATTCTTCTGTCAGAGAGGCATCTCTTCAGACTTATTCAGTTTTAGTATGAAATTCGAATTTCCAAGGCCAAAGTTCAAACTTTCACTATGACAGATTGGTATTAACCTTTTAAACTTCGTCTGTTGGCGGGTGTTTTTCAAATATTCCATGATTTAACATAAAATCAAGGTTTTAAAACATCTTTTCACCAAATCAAAGTCTTTTACTCAAATAAAACACTATTAAACATCCTACATCTATTCTTTTACTGATTCTTCAGAATTTCTTCACTTGAATTCTTTTGGGCACCTTTGATATCGTTCTACATGGGTATTCCAGTAGTAAACGCCAAGAGAGAAAACGCAAGAAAGATAAGAGAAGAAGAGAGAAAAGAGAAGGCAAAGTTGCAAGGCTTGAAGGCTTGAAGAACAAAGTTCAAGGTAAGTGTGCCATCCCTTCAAGCTAATTTCTTAGGTTGCATGGTGTGGTTTCTTGGAGTTTTCCTCTTTCCCTTTTCATGTTGAGATTTCAGCCATGGATAGAAAGTGAAGAAAGTGGAATTTTCATGCAATAAACCTAGGGGAAATCATGTGCTAGCAACTTGAAGCAAGGATTTGGTAGTAGTTTTTTCAATTTCAAAGTAAATCATTTTTCCTTCTTCCTTCATGATTTTCGGTCAGACTAGAGTTCCATTTAGGGTTGGAATTTCATAAATTGGACCTCAAAAATGGGTTATCCATGGTCTAAAACCTTAAGAACAAGTAATGATTTCAAGTTAAAGCTTAGGGATAGTTAATTGGAAAATCAAAAGTTATATGAGACTTTGTGAGTGAGCCCTATGAATCAATGGCTTAAGTAGCTAGTTGATGATATGTTTAGATTTGAGGAAGCCAAAGAAATCTTGGAGAAGTGTTTGGAAGAGGTACAACTCAAAGGAAAAGAAAGTGGAAGCATAAAGGTAGCATTTTTCCATTATATATGCATTATATTGTCTTATGAATTTTTATGAACTCTATGACTTGTTTGATGCCATGATTAATAGTTTGTGATGTCCACTGATTGTTGGATGAGTTGTTTAAATAGGCTTGAAGCTCTGGAATGCCCAATTTACAAAATGAAACTCTGCCAAAATTTTTATAAAAATGTTATGGCATTATATGAATTGATGAGTTTGTATGATGATCTATGCGAAATGTGATAATATATGTGTATGACTCGATAATGCTATTGAGATTCTTTGAATATCCCTCCCCCTCAATGACTAACCACGCTAGGGAAAACAATGGAAAAAGGCTAAGGAAGGAGCTAGTTTCATGAAGATGCTAATGATGAGTGGATGATGCTACAAGCCATTATGTTATAATGTGAATGGTTATTGGTGCCTTGCTTTTGTATGAAATTGCAAAATAGTGAATATTATGTTAATGTTGTAGAAAATGTATGAGAATTTCGAATTCTGGATCTTGTGATATGAAGTTATGTTCTACCAAGTTTCATGCCAAAATGAGTTCATTATCATGGGTTTTGGCAAGCAAATTGCAAAATAGATTGAAACAAGGCATTTTCCAGATGTATCTATTAAATTCGTCCTTGTTTTGTACTTACTGTGGGGTTAGTTTCTAGGATTTTTATACCACATAGAGGACATCTCAAGCTCTAAAATGACAGCTAGTTCATCCCATTTGGAGTTACGTACAATTAAACGTGAATTTTCAAAATTAGCATTCAGAATAGGGTAATATTGGGAAAACTGAAAATTGAAAGTTAAGTACTGGAAATTTTAAGAGATAACATAAAATCGTATAGAGCTCCAAAAATTCAGTGGTTTACATATATAAAACATTTTATGTTTAAGATTCATATGCCACTGATTTGGAAGTGATTGGAGTTATAGAATAAGAGATATGTAAGTTTTCCCAAAACTGTCCCAGTAACAATAGTATTCTTACCCTTCACAATTTAAGTTAATATTATGCCTTGTGTAAGTGAAATAAATATATAAGAAAAATATGACTATAAGTAGACATGTATAGATTTCAAATGACATAGAGTATACATGATTTAGTCATGAATAGAATAAAATATGATTTTTCAAATTTGAGGTCAGAAAACTGGAAGGTAGAAAAATGACCAAATGAACAGTAAAAGTCCACAAAATTTACTGTAAGAATTTGCCCAATGAAGTTACTATTTTATATTTTTTTCCATGTATATCAGAATTTAATAAAATTTTAGAGACTTGAATCACCTCAATAGAATTTTTGTAAATTTAGTTATGTTTCAAAGTTCATCAGGTAAAATGGAAATTGCCAAATGAACAGTACCCCAAATTTTGAAAAATTCTATTTTTATTATATTATGATCTTGTCTCTAAACCATGATGAAAGGTATCTAAAATGATCTAATTCATAGAAAATGGGCCATAATATGAGGTGTTACAATGCCAGTGCTTTATGTCCCAAAAATTTGTTCATTTTCTGCCACTTCCCCAGTCATGATCCCCTATGGTCCTATATAATTCCAATAATACCCTTTTGCTAAACCACTTTCATGTCTGAAATATTTAAACTAGTGTTGTTACATTGAACTTAGATGATTAAAGCAGAAGCCCTAAGGCCGACATAGTGATCGACCTCTCACGGATGAATCAGCATGGCTTTTCTGCAATTAAACATCACTCGATTTCTAAAGTTGGTGGTTGTGGAAAAATTGAACCTGCGTTAGAGAGAGATAGAGAGAAGAAAAACATGAAAGAAAACACAAAGAATGAAGAAGTGATACGTTTAGGTTAGAAAAGAGAGGTAGAGAGAAGAAAGGAGTAACCATACTTGATGTGATATGGTTAGTTTAGAAAATGAGAGAGCCAGAAAGAAGAAAGGAGGAAAATTGTACCTGAGAAGATGCATGGGACCTTCTTTGCGAGAGTGTTATGGGGCACTATAAAGGATCTTGGCAATTGATCCTTTTTATCATTGACTATTATAATGATAAAGATACCTAGGCCAGCCTTCTTTGCAAGAGTATGTTATGAGGCACTATAATGGATCTTGGCAATTGGTTTTCTTAAATAATGTTTTTTTTAAATCTTTTTTAGAGGTTGGTGGTGGTTCTTTCAAGAAACATCAACAAAGATTTAATCTTTCTTGGTGCTTATTTCTTGAATTGCCAGTCAAGTCCTTTATGACATTTTATTTATCCCATATTTATCCAAAGTTCATTTTGATAAACTTCATTTTGCTCAAACTTAGGTTTACAAACTTAAAACACTCGAAATTTTTGACCTTTCAAATTAGCCCAAATAAAATCATTTCAAAAGTATAACTTTTTATAAGTTAATCCTCTCCAGCTCATATATATACATTTTCATGTAAATAGATGATGGAGGATGCCTTAACATGGTTTAAACAGAAGGCTTTGACAAATTCAATAACATTACAAGGAGGCTTTATCACTTGAAAATATTGTTATACATGTAAGAGCCCAATTATTTGAGCAAGTTTGTAGCCCAATTGAAGTTAGAGCACATTTCAAATTTACAAGTTTCAAATCCAAGCCCAAGAAGAGCCCATTGGATGAGATTACTTAAAAGATCATGTGCTTCACTAAAATAGCATGTGACTTAAACATTATTGGGCTTAATTAATTTTAATTTGATTTTTATTAATTATGGGCTAAACTATATTCATTAATAAAGCCCAATTGATTAATCAGTAGTCTTTTTGATAGCCCACCTTGTAAATAAGCATGTCATATGCCAAACATGAGATTTTATTAATATGGTGGCATGTTTATAAGCGCTTAGGCATTATTTTTATTATTTTCTTCTGAATTTTATTATTTATTTTTGGGGCTTTATTTTTACTGTTTTTCTAAGTCTAATAGGAGTGTTATTTGAGCTCAAAGTCTCTTAATCCCATTAGGATTACTTAAGCTTAAATTAATTAGATTTTCTAGGCTTATTAAGTTAGATTTTACCTTGCCTATTTAAAACTATCTTTTATGTACGTTTTTTAGATTTAGATGAATGAAAATTTTAGTTTTGTGAGTTTTCCTCTTACATTTCTTTAAGTGCTAGACATAACACTAAGACTTATCAAGGAATTAGTCAATCCTTATGGCGTCACCAGAACTAAGGTTCAAGAGACTGGTTCTCTCAGGTTCTACTTCTCAAGACCAACATCTATCATTCTTATCTTCACTATTATAGCTTTCTCTTGCTGTTGTTTTTGTTCATTTTTTTTATTATCTAGTCTTTGTGTTCCTTGTTTCATGAAGATCCAAGTGTCATTCACTTTAAGTGGTTTCTTTGGATAGATTCCCTAAGGGTTCACTTATCATTTGGCATCAAAGTTTAGGTTTACAAATTAAGGTGTTTTTTCTGTTTTGCTTCTTTCTCTTTGTTTCATTCCATTTTTGTTGCTTTTGGAAAATTACCATCATTGTTCTCTGTCACTATTCATCGCACCGTTTCATTCACTGCTCATCATCTCTGTTTCATTTTCTGTCCATCATCACTGTTCAACGTACTGTTCATTGTCCAGAGGAAATTAAAAAAAAAAGAGTTTAATTGCTGCCAAAAAAAAAAGAATATAGCAGAAAAAAGAATAGTAAAAAAAGAAATATTTGATTTGATTTGAGATTTGATTGACTTAATTTATCAACTTTGATAGTTCTTAATTCACTTAAATTCTTTCCTTTTCTTTTCAATTTTTCGTTGTTCTTTTTTCGTGTATTTTCTAGCTTCTTTTTATTTGCTTCATTGCTAGAAATTTCAGTTTCTTTGTGCTCATTTTGTGTTGGCCATTGCTTAATTAAATTAGGATCTTTGAGAACTCTAATTTTGGACCTTTTTTGTTTTCTGTGATTGACACTTCTTTAGAAATTGATTTCCTTTTGATTGAAGTTATGGTTTTAATTTAGCACTCTCATAAGAAACCAAAGCTTTGAGTGGAAAAATGTAAGAGAGGAATTACATCATATTTGAAAAAGCCTTGATTTAGTGTGGAACACAAGTGTAGTTGCATTATTTGAGTGAAACACGTGAGGGAGTGGTGAGGTCTATTCCCCTTTATACTTTTGTTGCAACTAACCATGTCAGGATTGGAAAACTTTGCATCTAACAAGAAGTCTTTGAAGAAAGTTTCCAACTATGACTGAAACTTAAGAAAGCCAAAGTTTAAGATTCCTTCTTTCCAAGGCAAAAATGATCCTAATCTCTATTGGAAATGGGAAAGAAGAATTGAGCAAGTGTTTGATCATTATCATATCACTAAGGACAAAGTTGATCATGCCATCATTAGTTTTACTGACCATGTGGAAGTTTGGTGGGAAAGGTTCTACAAAACATGGATTGAATATGGATTTGAACCTATCACTTCATGGGAGGATATTAAAAAACTTTTGAGAAGAAAGTTTGGTTCTTTTCATAACCAACCTATGCCAACCTATGCCTAAGAATGAAAATGAATATCCCAAAGAGATACACATGTCTATGGAAGAGAATCTAACTCTTAATGTGTGTGATTCGCACATGGAGAAAGATGATCAAGTAGATGATGATGTTGCTACCACTTCAACAATTGATGATGGAATGATAGAATCCACTACATGTATTCCTAATCCTCAAAACTATGATATTAATATCTCCTGTGATTTAAGATGTGATAATCCTAGAGTGTAATGCCCCTCATGATATTTTTCTTGACATTGAGTTTAGGACCGAGGAAACAAGACGGAGGAAGGCTCAAGTGGAGTCTGAAGGAGCTCCACGCCGCGGCGAGGAGCAGGGCCGCTGCGGCGAGAAGCTTTCCAGTGGCGTTGTTTTGGAAATTTTGGTGGAGCCGCGGCGAGGAGTGTTGGAGCCGCGGCGAGAGTCGTAAAAATTGTTTAAATCCGGATCAGTCGGACGCGACAGAAAGAAAGAAAACGAAAGGAGCGACGCAAAGAGACGAGGAGCAGTGCTAGGGTTCGGCATTTTCGGTGTCCCAGAGTGATTCTCGTCCATTGGGAGCTTGGATTCAAGTTGGTAAACGTTCCCTACTCCTCTCTCTCCAGTTTCTTCAGTTGAAATTTGGGATTTTCGGTTGTATGGTTGGATTTCCGAGTTGGGGTGAAATCCACCGATTGAAATGGGTGATTTGAGGTTAATGGAATGTGTTTTGGTATTCTTGTTGCTTGAATGTGAGTTTTGAAGGGATTATGTGTGTTTAGAGCTTAACCCTAGGTTGTTTTCGGTAATGGCTCTTAGGAATCCGAGGTGTTTGAGGTTGTGTGGTGTTTGAGTAATCCCTAAGAGCTTATTGATGCATAAAAAGGGTGTTGGAACCTTGGGTTAGGTTAATGTGGTTGAATTGTGATGTTTGATTTGTTGGTATATTGTGTTAATGGAAGATTTGTGACATGATAAAGGTTGTTGGCTAATCAAGAGGGGTTCACGCGTACTGGACAGTTCAAGGAAGCTTGTGGAAATCGTGTGTGTGTGGTAACGACAATTAAGGTAACCGGATGTTTGTTTTATGTGATTATATATTGATATGTATATGTACGTATATGCATGTTCCTTTTCATACCACGATATTGATTGTGTATGTGTGTACGGTTTTCTACATATCGTGGTATGCACGGCTTGATGATTGTATATGTTATGATGTGTAGCATCCCCATACTATTGCATGCTAGCATGTCCATATGATATATGATATGATAGTATACGAATATATGTATGTAGAGGCATGTTGGCATGACATTGATATCATCACCACATGATTGCATAGTGAGAAATGGATGACGAGGTGATGATGATGAGATATGATGTGATAAAGATCCCTATTGCTAAATCCTCTCCATGGGAGAGCCAGGCGGTAGAGGACATGATATGATATGATATGATATCGCTGTCACTAAATCCTCTCCTAGGGAGAGCCAGGTGACTGTGGATTTGGGGATGCACCTTCTCTAAATCACCATCAATTCGTGATGGTCCAGGGGAAGGAGAGCCACGGTCCGAACTCTAGTGTAACCATTGGCCCGGTTGCATTAGGGTAAGGTGAGCTTGGTGATGTCCTGGAATCGGTCTTCACCGACTGTTGGAAGGGAATCATCTATTGAATGTCTTATGATGACGATAGCTCGTGGTTCTAGCCGTGTATGAGGGAGAACATGTATACCATTCATTAGCATAGCATTGCACGACTGTGTGGATCAGTATATATATATATATGTGTGTGGTTGTTGTTCCCGGTTACTGAGACATTGTCTCACCCCCTCTCCCATAAACTAACCTTTCAGGTGACGGTTCTGGCACTAGTCCGGAGAAGACGCGGGAGTAGCTGTGTACGTGGGAATAGTCTATGTAGCGTGTGTATGTTGTATTAGTATCTTATGCCAAGTAGGATAGCATGGTTTGTAATGGATAATGTTATGATTGAGATTGGCTATGTATGGATGTTTATGTATGTGGTATGTATGGTTGAGTGTTGTTGAGCCTTGTTGGTTTGCGTAAGGGCCTGTAACCCTTTTGATCAGGTCGGGTTCCAAGGGGTCAAATCTCATAGGGGTGGTTCCTCTTAGGTAAAACCTCTTTGGACAGGTCGGTTTGGGGGTTTTGGACCTGTATGAATGGTCTCTGAGCGACCAGTTGCCTTGGGTGGCAATTGGAGGTAGCTAGTGATAAGTTTTGGACAATTAGTGGTCAAAACGGAGTCAAGGGTCCAGAATCTCCATACGGAGTTGGATTGAGGTAAAAGTGGTGTCCTTGGATAGATGGGGACTAGATTGACTTGTAGGAGTTGGAATCGAGTCAATCGGAGGTCGGAGCATAAAGTTATGCGCGTCAGAAGTTCGCCCCGGAGTGTTGAAATTGCTGATATGGTATATCAGCAAGGGGGCGCCGCGGCAAGGGAAGGCAGGCCGCGGCTCCAGAGGAGACAGAAGCGATGTTGAGATAGGGGAGGCCGAAGCCGCGGCGGTACTGTAGCGGCCGCGGCCCCAGCCCAATTTTTGGTGCTTTTGTGTCGTTTTCGCTGTGTTTATGAATATGAAGAGTTGTTTTGAGATGTCAGGGTGTGTAGGGTCAGATTTTGAAGTTTTTGGTTAAGTTCGGAGGTGACAGGAGGTAGGATGTTACAAGATGAATGACGTTGTTTGCATTGATGATATCCCTTATGATGGAACAATTGAATTGGAATTTGAGTTGGGATGTGCTAAACTTGAGAATCCTAATGAGTTTAATGTTATTAACTATTATAGTGGGATTCAACATGATATCTTGCTAAATCTTGAAGAAAGAATTGGTCTAGATGTCAATAGTGTTGTGGTAAAAAGCTTAGATGATTCTAATTGTGCTTCTAGTGTGCAAATTGAAAATAATGTTGTAGTACAATAGGAAAATGAATTTCATGATGTTGCTTGTGCTTCTGAGCATAATTATGATTATTTGCATCCTTTAGAGGAAAATCATACTTTACATGTTGCTAATCAATTGATGGAAAATTCTATGGATAAAAGCATGCTAGTTTATGATGATGCTAATGTTGTGATTCCCTTTGAAATTGGTTTCTATGATTGTATTGATGTGATTGAGCATGTTAACATGGTGATTAGAGACCTTGATTGTGTTGATTTGAATACGCATGTTAGAAACTGTTTTTTTGGTTTTGGAAAAAGCCCTTGAACCATTATCATGTATTCATTTGAATGAAATTTGTGAGAGAATGAGGAGTAAGCTTAAGAGGACAAATAAAAGAGAGAAAAGCATGAGTGAGAAAAATAAGATTTGTAAGAGGAAAAAAGTCCAGAAAAATGCAAAGAATACAAAAAGAGTGAGTGAGAAAAAAATAGGAAAATAAAGAAAAAAAAGTTTGAGGAAGAATGAGAGTGAAAGTGAGCTTAATTAAAATAGTTTGTACAAAACTCCTTCCTTCTTCACCTCATCTTTCTTATGTGTCTTCATTGTATTTTGTTCTTCGTTCTCATTATGATTCTGATTTCTTTGAATTATGTCACCTATCTTTGTTGCATGAGTCCATAGTGAATAGTCCCTTATGAAAGAGATGCATTGTGATAATTTATTATCATATTCACCTATCGTTGCTTCATCCTCCATTCCATCTCTTGGTCATTGTGTTTTGTTTCCTTTAGTCGTTTCTTATATCGATCTAAGCCATCACATATGTTATGTGTTGTGTGAGTCTCATGAGTCATATGTTTATTTGTTTCTTTGCTTGTGGTTTGTTCCATTTCACAAATCTTTTGTGTTCTATCTTTGTAGATTGTGTTCCTTTTTATTTATTTCTTATTTTCTCCAGATTTGTGATAATTTGTTCAAAGTGATTTATGTCCCACATTTTGTCTCTCATCTCTCTATCAAATTGATTTCTTCATATGTGTCATCTTTCATCTTGTTTGATTATTATCTTCAAGTCATTTCTTCTTTATCTTTGTTCTATCATTGTGCATCATCTATATGGGTTAAATCTGTCCAGATTTTGAATTTGATTAATTCTATCCAAATCTGTCCATATTTCTTCCCATATGATCATTGTACATTACCTTAGTCCCTTTTGAGTCTTTTTGTGTCATGTTTTGTCCTAATTTCAACTGTCATGCTTTGTCTAACCCTTTGGTTCCATTTGAGTTTAGTTGTGTCGAGTTTGTGTCAAGTTCTTTGTGGCAGGATAATGGTGAAAATGATATGAAGAAAGATTCCAAATTTTGTGTACCAATGATTGAAAATAAGTCCCTTGTTCGAAATAATGGTTGGAAGATTTTTTATCTTGGAGATTGGTTGCAAAAGCTCAAAGAACAACTTATATGACATCAAACTTGTAGCCAAGGAAGACTGTTATTCTTCACATTCATACAAGAAATAAAGCAAAGATTCATCAATCAAACTTGAAAGGTAAGTATACTCCATATGATTTATTTGATGTGTTTAATCATTCCCTATCTTTCCATGTAGATTATAGAGATTTGAGGATGAATCCTTTTAAAGAGGGAAGGAATGATAGAGGACACCTCAAGCATGGTTTTAACTGAAGGTTTGAACAAATTCAAGAACATGACAATGAGGCTTTATCACTTGGAAATATTGTTATACATGTTAGAGCCAAATTATTTGAGCAAGCTTGTAGCCCAATTGAAGTTAGAGAGCATTTCAAATTTACAAGTTTCAGATCCAAATCTAAGAGGAGTCCATTGGAGGAGATTATTTAAAAGATCACGTGCTTCACTAAAATAGCATGTGACTTAAATATTATTGGACTTAATTTATTTTAATTTCATTTTTATTAATTATGGGTTAAACTATGTTGATTAATAAAGCTCAATTGGTTAATTAGTAGTCTTTTTGATAGTTCACCTTGTGAATAAGCATGTCATGTGACAAACATGTGATTTTATTAATGTGGTGACATAATTATAAGGATTTAGATATTATTTTTATTATTTTCTTCTAAAGTTTGTTATTTATTATTGGGGCTTTATTTTTACTATTTTTCTAGATTCAATAGGAGTGTTATTTGAGCCCAAAGTCTCATAATCCTATTATAATTACTTGAGCTCAAATTAATTAGGTTTTCTAGGTTTATTAGGTTAGATTTTACCTTACCTATTTAAGATTATCTTTTGTGTGCATCTTTTAGACTTATATATATATATGGCGGCCTCAACTTTTATTTTTTGTTTTTTTGGATAAACCACGGCCTCCTCAACTTTATTATCTCCAAGATGCAAAAAGTGATAAGGACAAAAGAATAAGAGAGAGAATCTTAAGTGCTAAATAAACTAAATAAAGAATTGGAAGTATAAACAACTATTAAAAGGGGGAAAAGGAGACAAGTATCGAATGGTTATTCACATGTCTCATAAACTATAGTCATTGTAGACGTCATACAAAGGTTACGGAGACATGTAATCTTTATTCTTTGATTCTTGCAAGTTTCCTCCGGTGGATTCGTCACTTTCATATATATTTCTATTAAACATGCACCCACCATATGTATTATGTAAAATATATATGCCCTATTGATCATCAAGAGAAGTTAATTCTAAAAAGCGAAACTTTAGAAAGAGAACCCCACCACCTTTCTTTTCGATTTATAGAAAGAGACCCTTATCTATTAAGAAGCTCGAGAATTTTAGTGCAGAAAACTTGATAGCATATATATTGCAACGGGGATAAAATACAGTTACACTACTGATAATGGATGTGTTCATAGACACTTCCAAAGCGGACAACTTTTGCCCTTATTTTTCACACATATATATCTAATAGCTAGGCTAATATTAACCTAACCATAATATTGATCAGTGAAAATAGGTTCGCTGTCACAATTCACAATCTTGCCTTGGCAATCTATAAAAGACTTTCCATCTTTGCTAACACATTGATGGATCTCTGAAAGGAAAACATTGCCATCTCTGTCAGTCTCACAAACAATGTCTGCTATCACTGTGGTGGCTTTTCTCACAGCTGCTAAGATCCTTTCCGCCGAATATGGTTTTCCATTTGCCACAATACCTGGCAACATCAGTTTCTCACAATAATTAATTTTGTCTATATGGATAGGATAGCATGCGTGGGGCCCAGCTACCCACCCAAGAATAGAATCTTTAATACGATTTCTGCTTATAAAAAGTATATGCATACATACATATATATATACCTGCTCTTTTTAAGATTTGGTACAAGTTATGTTCGTCTCTTAACAGCAAGGTGTTGGAGAAATAATATTCCGGAGTTGCCATACTACCAGAGATGCAGGTTCCATACTTCTTCCACTGACTTATCCACAATGGCTTGCTATTTTCATAATTATTCGTGGTAAGATCAGGCCAGTACTTGAGCAGGTCATACTGGTTCGCCGAAATCTACAAACACATGCATATATGTGCATTGAAGTTAATAAAGCACGTTTAAATTCCTCAAAACAACTGAGAAGATCAGATTATATGTATATATATCCACAGACATATATATGGAGAGAGAGTGAGAGATGGAAAATTATTTTATGCAAATACCGCTGATTCACAACTTGCAACTACAGTTGCGGCACAATCAGTGTAAGGTTGTGGGTGGTGGTCAGAACTTCCCTCAACCCAGAGGGACTTAACAACGAAATATTGAGGGATTGAAGATCTGCATTGGATGCCACCGGTCCAGCAATAGGAATTCGGCCAAATCAACGATAGTTTCAGGTGATCATAATTTACAGGCGGGGTGCAGTTACAATTGAGAGGTCTTGCTTCTGCTTCACACCACAAGACTCCAATGAACACCAAAACTAAAACCAGCTTGCACTTCATCATCTTGTTAGGAAACCTATGTGTAATCACTTGGTTTAATTGGATATGTGAGTACTGGCGATTAAGGGTGAGGGCCTTTTATAGAAATCTTTTAGTGAGGTTAACTATAGAGTAATACTTAATTTCCTTTTGCGTTAGTTGGCCACTAGCCGGTTGGGATCCCATGAGGTTACAATTTCCTGATGTTCCTTGAAATGTATTAATAATAACCGTCGGATCATATGGATCTTCCAGATAATGACGTGGAAAATGTGACTAAAAATAAACAATCGTTACTTACTCCGTTCACCAAAAAATATTTGAAACTTGTCACAAAAAGAAACAAAGTGTCATTTGTATCTATCTTTTTTTATTATTATTTGAAATTATAGTTCTCATTAACACGCTATTTTTATTAGACCTTTTTTCGTCACATTTTTTTTTTGTATGTTGTCAACCAAAATTTTAAAATTGCTAATATAAAATCGAAAATAAATAAGGAAGAAACTTAGTTGCAGTTCTTTCTATACTTTTGTGCTTTTATGTGATAAACAGATGCCATATGTCTTTTTCTTTTTCAATTCGTTTTTCATATCAATTTTTTACTTTTAACGGTAATGTTGAGAAAAAAAACAGTTACAAACTTTTCCGCGTAATCACCCATCAGAATCTCCCTTCGTGCGTGAACTGTTAATTCTCTCTAAAGAACTCTTCAATCTCCCTCTCTCTCTCTCTCTCTCATAAATCTATTTTCATGCATCAAGGGTTTGGCTCTCCGTCCTCTCACTCACTAAGAAAACCCAATAGTACATCCTCCATGAATACAAGGAGCGTGGACTACAAAATATTCAAGGATGGCAACAATGACAATAATGATTCTTTGTAATTCAAAATGCCGAGCTCCAGTAAAAATTTCTTGGACAAGACCTCCGGTGCAAACATAGTGGAAGAAGGTGAGGGGCTCAAGGATCGGGAAGCCACTGTTCAACCACCCGTGGACAACTTGGATGACGCCAGTAACCACTCGCTAGAAATAGCAAAGTTGTCCTCTATGTCGTTGGAGAGGGATTGGGGAGAGATTTGAGGGATCAGACTCAAAATGCTGCACTCTTTTGTTTCATTAAATATTTTTAACACTATGTTTTCTGGCTAACTTTGTTTTAACAATGTTAAAATATGAAAAAAGTAAGAATTGGACAAGTAAAATAGATGGCATGTATTCATTTGAAAACAGCAAAGTAAGTTTGTCACATCTTAACTTTAGGAACCATTTACTATTTATTATTAGTAGTTTAGATTCCAATTAGATATATTTGGAAACAAATTTGGGCCAAATTCGAAAATTCCAAAAATTTACCAAAAGTCACTATTCATTTGGTAAATATAAAAATTTGGCTGAACTTTGAAAAATCATAACTAATTCTAGAAAAATCATTTAAGGGTGACTCAAATTGCTATATTCATTTCTTAAAATACTCTATAAGGGAAAAATATTAATTTGGAATTTTATTAGGCATATTACTACAGTAAATTTCGTGAATTTACTTGCAATTTTACCCTAATTTTTTCCAAATTTCATTCCCTAAAATTCTATAATGCCATATATTCAATGGTAGTCACATAACACATATAAAATTGATCTAAAATATACTTTTATTCATCATCTAAGAGTCACACATAATTTACATATTGTGACATAAAATGTCATTATGCTTGATATTACATAAGTATCCAAAATACCCTTCCTATTTCTAAACATTTCTTCATGGATCCTCCTTTATCTCCTTGCCTTTCACATGATTTGAACCTAATCATGGTTAGATATTTGGTGGGGTGAGATTTAAGAAATTCCCAATAACATCATAATCTCATTCTTAGCATAATATTTAAAAATAATTGCAAGAAACATGATTTCATTTTGGCATGGTAACATTTAGGATCAAAAGGCATCTTTTAGCATGTTCATCATGTTCTTCACATGTTCATGCTTGTTCATGCAAAATTCATAGCATATTCATCATTCTTTCACCATTTTGATCCAACATCATCATCATATTCATAACATAAACATGTTTTCTACCTACCAATCATAGAAATACAAGATCTAACAACCATTTAGAAATAAAATGCAAGAAAGGGAAAAGATGTTACCTTAAACTTGCAAATTTTCCTTTCCTCTTCTCCTCCTTCTCTCTATAACTCACTCTCTCACTAATATATGGTGGATTTTCATTTTTGGTGTGAATAATGGAGGGGAGGAAGAGCCTATTTATAGACAACAAGAAGCAACTCCATCCCTTTGATTAACTTTTGATCCAAGGGCCAAAATTGCACTACATCATCTCTTTTCTCTACCATACACCTAATTTCTTCACATAATTGTTATCTAATTAATTTTCCCTCTCTTTTCATTAATTTAGATGCCACTTTTATCTCCAAATAAGATAAATATTGCATCATTATGCTTACATAAGCTTACTTCATCCAAACCTCCAATTTTGACACATAATCTTTGAAATAGTGTCATGCATGGTGGTTAACTCTTCTCCACTCCTTTTGCACGAAATTTTGAGTCCATATTCAGCCCAATATGATGCCTTTAATTATTTGGGCTTAAACCATTTAATTCTAGGCTCAATTTTAACATATACCGGGTTTTCGGGCTCTAATTATGTAAATTTTGTCTGGTAAAATTTTTCATGCATAAATATATTTAAAATATGAATTTAAAACTCATTATGACCTTAATTAATCATTTCTAAGCCCATATAATTTATTTTAGAAGATATTTTACCTTATTGGGCTCTAACCGAAAATACCGATAAAATTAGTGCTGATTAGTTTTTCCTGTAACTTCTCTGCATGGAGGATTATTATAAACCTTATAATATTATTTTGAACTTATTCTTGATTATTTCATAGTCTACTGGGTCATCTATAATTTAATTAGCCTGGAAATCGGGTGAATTGGGCTCATTGGGCTCTTTATCCTTTCTTGACATCATTTGAGCTATTCTTATCAATAATACTTCTGGGTTTCCCAAAAATCATCCCTATCCTATTAGGGTTTTCTACACCTTTATTGGGCCTCCATGAATAGTACTTTTGGCCCATTAAGAAACCGGTGCAATCTTACTGGGCCTGGACTCCAATTTTGGCCCAATATCCATTAGACCGATTCTATGGCTATTCAAACCTTATAGAAAAATCAAGTATCTCTTTTTATGCCCTAATATATCTGAGTTTCCTAATCTAGACTTATTTTCTAATTCTTATTAATTTACAGATTATGGAACTTCGGATCAATTTTCTGCCTAATATATCTATTTTCTGGTTTTGCTTATTAGAGTATAATTTCTTACGAGAATTTTCTTGAATCACCTCCTATAACCAGTCTTAGTAAATACTGAACAGATGATTTGTTTCAGGAAATGACATCTATGTCCCATTTTTTGTCTTTTTGCTAATAATTAATATTTTCAATTATGTCATCCAACTTTCTTTGCAATTTGGTCCCTGATCATCCTTTGCAATTTAGTCCCTACTTTGATCTACATAAGATATTTAAGCTCCTTTAATTCTAATTATGCAGTAATTCTCTAAACTAGAATTCAAACAAAATCATAAAAATTTAGATGTTACAAAGTTCATACTCCATCTGATCTTATATATGAGGAAAATTTTGTTGGAATGGTTTTAGTCTCAAGTATAATGGACTAATGTTAAAATTTAGAGTATTAATTATTAATTTCCCAAATTACCCTTTGTCTATCATTATTAATAGTATATTTAATTACATGTCATCAATTTCATAGTAGTATTAAGTTGAGGGTATTCTTGAAAAAAAAAACACTTTTAATTTGAAACACATCTAAGAGAGTTAACTATTTTTCTTGGTATATGTGAGTTAATTATTTGTTCTTTATATATGAGACCGGAGGACGTAAGGAACATCACCTAACTTTTCTCCAATAAATAATATAGTATATATCAACAACAACAACAAAAACAACAACAACAACAACAACAATAATAATAATAATAATATCTCAGCTGATTTTAAATGTAAGCCACTCTTAATTATATCTTTCATGCATATATTAAGAAAAGTTATTTAACTCCTTAAATTTATCTCAAATTTAATTTATACTTCAAGTCTTCCCCTAGTTAAATATTGTACGTTTCTTTTTATAAAGTTAATCTCTTTCACTTATTGTCTAATTAATAAGGGGTGTTTATGAAAAAATTGATTTAATAATCCAAATATGACTTATATTTTAAACCATGAAAACTCTTTTCTAAGTGATTTATATTTGAGACTATAGAGTATAGTAATAGTAATGAAATTTGAAATGTGAATGGGAAAATAAAACTTCCATCGAAGAGAAGCAAATGAAAGGCTTTCATAAAAATTCTTGTAGAATTGAGAATAATGAAGTTTTCACTCAGTCCATGTTAAATCATGAATTAGTAAATGCATCCAATCTCCAAAAAAGTTCCAATTGTTTCGAATGTTCTCTTTTTGGAATGGAATAATTTTACATAATCTCCATGAATGGCATGAAAGCACTAATTTGCATCGGCTAGTTTTAGCAAACAAAGCTTCAAATTTAAACGAAGTCTACGTGTATTACTTTGTCATTAAAAAAAATGCCACAACCAATTTTAGATGTAGGGTCAAAAGTGAGCACGAAATTCATTCAAATTGTTGAGTGGAATTACAAAGAGATCAAGTGACCACCATGAAGGAATCAGGGTAGATAAATGCCTCCAATAATAATGAGTTTTATTGGGAATTAGGACATGTTGATAAAGCTTTGTGGTTTCTTTGTGTGTGAGCATACATATATGAAATAATCATTACTTTTGATTTTCCTGTGTTAGTAAGAGACATTGTTACAATAAATAATTATGTGTATTATGAGTTCTCTCTCTCTCTCTCTCTCTCTCTATGTATGTATGTGCCTAACTTAGAATAAGTGCCACTAATTAGCCCTTTTGGTGGTAAGTGCCTAAAGGAATATAGAAGGATAGTGGCAAATTGCCCAATTTTTTAACTATACATGAAGGCATGATAAGATCAGGCCCTAACTTTTTTTTTTTGGTTAGATTCAATTGCTAATATATTAAGCACAAATTAGAAAATCAAATTAGATGATCTTTCATGCTTCTTAATTAAATTAGATTGATCTTCCACACATCCTAATTAAAAATTTATTGCATCTAGAAGATATCATACTCCCTTTGTTTCTTTCTGTCACATTTTAAGAAAATTTTTGTTTCTTTTTATCAGTCATTTTAAAATTTTAAGACAATGCTAATTACTACATTTCTACTTATACTTTCATCTGTCATTTTAAAAGTCAAAAATAACATTAATTACTCTTTTTTATCTATTTATTTCAATAAGAACATATTAGTAAATTTGAAAGGAACTCTAATATATTAATTATATTTTTTAATCTATATGACAAATCCTTACACGATACTTATAAAGAAATGGAGGTAGTACAAGTCGGAGCCGTTCTTTGGACCTTAATTATTTTTCACACATATGTAATCTACGTCGTTTTGGATGGCAGTGGAACAATTAACTTAACCATAATATTGGTCAGTAAAAATAGGTTACGAGTCACAATTCACAATCTTGCCATGGCAATCTATAAAAGACTTTCCATCGCTGACAAACATTGATGGATCTCTGAAAGGAAAACATTGTCGTTTCTGTCTCACAAACAATGTCTGCTATCACTGTTGTGGCTTATCTCACAGCTGCTAAGATCCTTTCTGCTGGATATGACTTTCCATTTGCTACAATACCTGACAACATCAGTTTCTCACAATAATTAATTTTGTATTTTATAGTCTATGGCATATATATATTGCCCACCAAAAATGGAAATATTATTTCTCCATATATATATAAAGGTATATATATGTATATACCTGCTCTTTTCAAGATATGGTACAATTAAGTTGTGTAGTAGAAAGTGCTTTCTAGGATAGTTGTGGTCACAACCTGTCCTAGAATGTGGCGGTCTAGATGCACTTTGTTCATGTTTTGGAAAAAATCCATTTTTGTAGTTGATTGTGTGATATTATTATATGTATAACCACCTATAAAAATTAACTTTTATGGGTAGTTGTGTAACAATAAAAGGAGTTTCACTTATGTTGGCACTCACATAATAGGGGGTAATTTGTAACTGCCACAATAGCTAAAAATAATCACCTACAAAACTCATTTTTGGTGTAATATTCTAGATTGGTTGCTTTTCCAACTGTCCTAGAAAGTCTAGGACGGTCCATCATTCATCCTAACATGTAGACTTTCTCTTATAGTCACCTCTACCATTTTAGCAAGTCCATTTCTTTCAAGTGTTCTAGAAAGTCCTCATTATACTAGCGCAACATGCACTTCATCATCTTCTCCTATCTTGTTGAATCTTATGAAGCAGTTTGTAGTAGGTTGTGAGTTAGAGAGTTTAAAGATAGAACTTTTTACAGAAATATTTGAGCGAATCAGATGGTTTCTTTCAGTTACTGAACCCCTAATATTTCTTTTGTGTATTGGAATCTGAGTTTAAAGATCACGTTCAGAAATTTACTTGTCATAAAATTTCATCCCATTGATCCACCCTACTTGTTATGAAATTTGAATATGAGAAATCTGGAGGAATATGCATGCAGCACAGTGCTCCCATTTACTACGGAGTGGTTACGACCAGTTCAGCTGTGAATGCTCATGTTCAAATTTATTTTCCGAAATACTCAAAAATCTCTATTCATATACATATTATTCACACAGCATAAAGGAAGATGATTAAGATTAATTGAAAGCCTTGATTTTTACAAAAAAGTTTATCATCATTTCAAAAATGTCCTCCACTAAAATATTAATTATTTAAGAGAGATAAGGGATATTTGTACAGTAAATTTAGGGAGGATATTTTTTTTTTTAAAAAGCTCATCAATACTTACCAAATCCTATATATAGAGGGTTTAATATTAAGGGAGAAGAAAAAGTTTTTTTTAGAGGGGTTAAGGGGAAAAAGAGGTACTAATTTGGTGATATTCAATAATAATACTACTATATAAGTCTTTTTTGGTTTCAACATAGATACAAATTAAGTTGATGGTAAAAAAAAAAACATACAGATTAAGTCGGTCAAAAAAATATATGGATTAAGAAAAATAATTAACATATCAAAGTTTTTTTTTTAAATTTTTTAATATGCCCTCAATTTATTATTATCTAATTTTATGATATGTAAAATAATTAATGAAGATAAAAGTATATAATTAAAAAAATAATAATTAATGCTATCTCTTAATTAATTTGACATTAAAAATGTGACAACTCAATTTAGACATACTGCCAAGTGCGATCGAAATTCAAGTTGATGAGTCGAACTCCAAAGACATCAAATGATCACCATCATAAAAGAATCAATGAAGATCATTACCTGAGAGAAATCTTAGTTTTATCAACTTTTACAACATCCAAGATTGGTGGTTTAATTAATTAATATGACTTTTGTGGTTTCCTTGTGTACGAGCACCTACAGATATATATATATATAAATTAATCGTCACATTATGATTTGATGGTTTTTGAAAAATACTGTTACAATAAATAATTATGTGAATTTTGAGTATACATCTATCTATATACTATGTATAAAATCTATAAGTCCCACTAACCCATTTGATGCGAAGTGCACTGTAACACCCTGGAGACCAACACCCAACCATACAACAAAATTAGATAAGAAAGCACCAAGTGTAACACTTAGCTAGCTAGACTTTTAATCATACTTTATATGTCTAGCGGAAAAATTAAAAACCTGGAACAATTAAATTTTTTAAACTTTTCAAAATTGAGTTGCTCGAAAGACAATAACTTAACTAAAAGGTTACTTAATTTATTAACATTCAAGCCAATCGAACTGTAATTATCTGTTCCAGAACAATAAAGCCAACAAGTATCTATGATAGAAATCATAACTAAAACATATCAGCATAATTTAATACATTTATTCTAAGTATAACATATGAGATAATATTTTCCAGTCTGCTTCCTCTTAGTTAACCACCTCCTTACCTTTACATTTGCTTGTGCTTGGCCCTAACATTGTTAGTCATTGGGTGTGAGATTTGGGGAAATCTCGGTAGTATATATATCTATTCATACAAATCATACTCATAATAAGGTAGTTATGCAAACAAACCAAATAACTCATATTTCATGCATCTATAAAAATTTCAGCAAAGTCTCCTCTTAATACTAGACATCCGTAGCATTTCAAAACATTTATATTAAAACAACTCATCCAATAGCATCACATAACAACCATAATTAATTCACAAAAAATGCATAAAATAAATAATATACTAACTCAACCGAAAAGTAACGAAAGCTAAGCAATTTGCCTTCCTTCTTGAATTTTCTTAAGTACCTAATATTCACATAAGTACTAATGGAATTATCTCATTAGCATAAATCTAAAATATTTAAGCCTAATTTATAACCATTGGTATCTTATTATTCTCATTTCTAATCTCAAATTCTCATTATATATTCCTAACTTGATCAACAATCTATATAGGAATAAATAAAAATTTTAATTTCATTATACTCTAAAAATAAACTCTAGAAAAATATCTCCATACCTTACTTGAAGCTAGCATTCCTTCCTTTTCCTTCTCTTTCACTCACACTCTCTTTCTCTCCCTCGGCTCTCTCTTTCTCTCACTTACTCCCAACTCTCACTCTCAACTGGTGATATGTTGAAATAAAGAAATGGGAGGGGTATTTATAGTGTTGTTGTCTTGGCCAACAAGTGACATCAATTCATTGTGTATCTTCATTCAGTGTATGCTCATCATGATTCAATGTAACCTATTGGAATCACAATTCATTGTATACCATCATTTAGTGTATGCTCATCATACTTCAATGTAATTTATTAGAACCACAATTCATTATATACCTTCATTTAGTGTATGCTCATCATAATTCAATGTAACTTATTGAAACCACAATTCATTGTATACCTTCATTTAGTGTATGCTCATTATAATTCAATGTATATCTTCATTCCTCATAATCTAAATATAAACCATATTAAAAATGTTAAATCATAGATGAAAATTTATGGATGTTACACCAAGCAAGGCAAAATAGAGGTCGGTGCCATGGCTTGCTATAGTGCTGCTATGACACAGAAGATCTTAGTTTAAAATAGAAAAGAAATAGCGGAAGGTGGCGCCATGTTATAATGATATAATATCAGCAAATTCTGATATCTCGGTCAAACTTCCGACATGCATAATTTTTTCCTTCGATCTCCGACTGACTTGATTTCAGCTCTTACAAGTCACTCTAATCACACACTAACTATAGACACCAACCACACTTAAAGATACCTTCATATGAAGATTTTAAGTGTCCAAGACCAAAATGGTCAGTTTGGACTAAATTATGGCACTTGGACCTCACAACACCAAACCTTATGACCAACCACTAAACCAACACTTTACCCAAGTCCCAAATACTCCAAGGACTGGGTTCAGGGCAATCTCATCCTAAGGAAATCATTCCTATAGATATTAACCCCCAAAACCGTCAAAGCATCTTGTGGATTAGATACCCAACTAATCAAACACACAAAAACACCAATCATAAACACACTTTTCTGTCTAACATAACATAATACACATAGAATGACCATAATTTTACCTATACCAAGGGTCTACAACCATATACATAACATACCAACAAGGTTAGCACGAAATTTGGCACATCAATAGGTTTTCTTACAACCTCTCATAAAACATCAACTGCATAAAGTACCAAATACCCAAGATACAACGTTACAGGAAACAAATACCACAAACAAACTACTCCGCACAATAAAAGTTACATAAACCAAAAGCATACAAGCTATCAACTATGAGCTCATATGCCTTTGTGAAACGAAGAGAACTAAGCCTATTTTGCCTTCTCCGGGCTAGTGCTAGAGCCTTTGCCTGAAATGTTAACCACAAAGGGGTGTGAGACAGAGACTCAGTAACCAAGGGAAACAACAACAATTCACATGATAGAATAATACATCTTGATGCATAAAAATGTGATGCTATGCAAATGCAATGATATTAATGTCCCCACAAACATATACTGTTAGAACTACAGACTAGTTATCATTACAAGATACACTCAATGTGTGATTCCCTTCCAACAACTAGTGAAGATTGATTCTGAGACATCACTAAGCTCTCCACTCACTAGTATGACTCGGCCAAAGACCACACAAGTGATTGGATTGTGGTTCTCTTTCCTCAGGACCACCTGAATTGGTGGTGATTTAGGAAAGGTGCATCCCCAAATCTACTGTCCCTTGACTCTCCTAGCAATAAGAAGAGGATTTAGTGACAAGAATATGCATCTATCAATCTTATTCACTACAAGAAAATAGCTATTTTCTCATGGAATTTTCTCATGACCATAATATTTGAGAGAACTTCTCATGGAAGATCACTTAAAAGATGTTTCTCACGGATTTTCTCACTGAAATGCAGTAGAGAGAAGAATATGTGAGAAAATCCGTCAGATTTTTTTGCACACTGTGGCAGGAAGTTGGCGTCAAAGTTTCTCACGGAAACAATCTGTGAGAAAATATTGTGAGAATGCTTGAAAAGGAAAAAATAAAAAAAAAATTATTAAATAAATCTTCTCATGGAAGTAAAGTCATGAGAATTTCTCTCAGCTAGCATATCAGTCAGAATTTCTCGCAGCTAGCCATTCCGTGAGACATTTAGAGCCTTATCATTTTTTCATTTCACATTATATTTCTCACGGACACTTGGGTGTGAGAATTTCTCACAAAATAGAAGTTGTGAGAAAATTTTTGTATCAGTGCTTTCATTTTTTGTATATTGTATTTCTCACAGATATCATAGTGTGATAAATTCTCATGGTGTTTGTGTCCATGAGAAGTTCTCATGGATGTAGGCCATGAGAAAACTTTTGTATCTGTATATTGTATTTCTCACGGATATCACAGAATGAGAAATTCTCATGGTGTTTGTGTCCATGAGAAGTTCTCATGGGTGTAGGTCGTGAGAAATTTTTTCACAGCAAAAAATAATTAAAATTTCTACCAAGCTTGGATTCAAACCCTTGTCTTAATAGAAGAATGAAATGACTACTTTACCATAGAACCAATTAATTTCAAATGTTGTTTTTGTCTATCAAATTATAATTAATGTGCATTTATCCAATTGCACAAAGTGGCTAAAGTCCTAATTTCAAATTTTCTAGATGAAAAGAAGTAATTAGTTAGGAAGTTTCATTCCTCACTAAGAGAAAGGTCTTTATTGAGTAAATAAGCAAGGCTTCTTTTATAAACTTCCTCACTAAGAGAAAGGTCTTCATTGAGGAAATAAGCAAGGCTTCTTTTATTCCTCACTAAAAAATTATTTTTTAATTAATTTTAATTGATTAAAAATTAAGTTAAAGTAAACTTTTAGTTCTTTAATTTTGTAATGGATCTCATTTTAAAATAAATCCACCTAATAATTATTTCTTATAAGAAATTAAGAGCATGAAAGCACAATTTTTCTTTTGTATGTAATAAATCTACATTTCTATTATAAGACGGTAATAACTTATTTTAAGGTTTTAAAATATTAAGAAATATGTCCTCAAAAAATATTAATGAATGAAAAATGAATGGATAATTTTTAATAGTGGATTGGTGTCTCTTTTTATCGACATAGCTTTAAAAATGACAAAACAAGCATTTTCCATTAATTTGTTTAAAGTGTTAAAATTAGAAAGATTTAATACATTTTTAAAGTTATAGGATTATAAACAAAGTTAAAGATAAAAATGAAACTCATTGTAAAATTAAAGGACCAAGAGTAGATTATAGCTCTAAAAATTATTTTTAAAAATAATTAAATTATGTAAAAAAAAAATGTCCACACACATTCACCCTTGAAATTAATTTTTTTTTGGGTAAGGAAACCCTGGAATGAAATTTTGAAGATCTGCAAAGATG
This sequence comes from Adenanthera pavonina, assembly GCA_026686845.1. Taxonomy (NCBI): domain Eukaryota; kingdom Viridiplantae; phylum Streptophyta; class Magnoliopsida; order Fabales; family Fabaceae; genus Adenanthera; species Adenanthera pavonina. The sequence continues at coordinate 20,238,520 of JAIVEN010000013.1, forward strand.
AAATTTTTATAATTTTTATTTTGTCTAATGTTTTATTTTGATATAAGTTTTCTCATGGGTAAGGGCCATGAGAACTTCTCATGGGTACCTTTTCTGTGAGAAAATGTCCTTTATGTTCACTTTGTCTTGGTGTTTGTTTAATATGTGTTTCTCACCACTAGCAAGCAGTGAGAACTTCTCATGACTATTGTTATGTGAGAAGTATAAAACTTATTTTTAAAGTTCTATAATTTTTGACTCCTTGTTCTTAATCTCTAATTCATTAAACTGTATGCCTCCATTACTTCATGTTCCTTTATTTTTTTTCCAAGCCTCTCTTACTCCTTTCCCAGTTTTAGCTAGTGAATTAGTTGAACATCCTTTATTTCCTATTGTTAATGATGAACTTACAATTAAAATTTTTTATACTAGCAAAAGAAAACCTAAAATCTATAATTGTTAATTATGGAACACGCGATGCCTTGTGTACTACTTAGACACGAGGCATTGCATGTTTCACAAGTAGATAGGTATACCACATGGTATCACACGTCATTATCACTGAACCATCAGTGTACTCATGTTCAACAATGTGATAATACTATCATGTTATCACATTTCATGCATACATGTATATTCTCATCATAATCACATATTATCTCACATGTCGAGGATGTTAGTATATCATATCCTACTAATCAACACATAATTGCATAAATACATACATAAGAGAAGGAAAGAGTTTACCATTTCCATTACTAGTTGTGTCCCGAGACATATTATGATATGAAAGAAATAAACATATATATATAATTATGAGATTTCACATCACATAAAACATACACCATGGTTACCTTAGATCATCTACACACAAATATACATACAGAGGGGAATGGTGGGACATCGGAATGCCAATAGGAAATATAAAGCTTCCGGCCACTTGGTAGAGTGCTACAGCCACAAAATGCAATCTTGAACACTACAATACGATAATGCTTCCAATAAATACAATACTCATGTATCCTAATAACTCATAATTTAACCAAACAAGCTAAATGATGATAAATCCATGATTCCAATAGCATAAGCATACATCAATGAGCCCCATACACACATCCAAACCATAAACAATCATACACATCTCAAATTTCAAGCTTCCTCAACACTTTCGAGTTTAGGGTTTACTTAAACCATTCACAAACTCATACCTAAGCTAAAGGAACACAAATAACACATTTACAACCATTTCAATAGTTAAAAACCTCACCCAAACTGAAATTCGTCATACTCCCATGGATAGCATACCAAAAACAGATAGAAAAGAGAGGAGAGGAAGCAAAGTCCACTTGCTAACTAAGATCCAAGCTCCTAAAGTCCATGAATTGCTTCCCAAGGTTGAGAATCCCAAGCCCTTCCTGTTCTTCAATTTCTTTCTATTTCGTTGATTGAAACATGTTCAAATTTATTAGAGTTCAAAGGCTGTCACCATGGCAGACAATAGGTTCACAACGGTGTGAACCCTTTCTGCCTAAAAAAAATTTAAAAATCCTCTGATCTCTGGCAGAGGTAGCCCTGCTCTTCACCATGGCACCATATGTTACAACCTTTATTTCTTTAACTTGGTCCATTATAGTTCTTCCTCTGATCATGATCTGTTCTGTGCTGCACCAAACAACAATGATACTCCTCATCAGCTCAAGGCTAAGTCCATGATAATACTTTGATTCCTCCTATCCTTATAAAAATTTTATCATCAAAATTTCAAATACTCACCTCAGTCAAAAAGGTAAGGATAACTCCTCCGTAAGGATTCTTCTATCTCTTACATGACATCATTTGACATCAAACTGCTCCACAACACCTTTACCAGTTTAATGGTCATGTTCCTTAACTATTTCACTAATGTGCCAACAATCACCTTTGACTTGACCTCAAATGTCAAATTTTCTTGCAACTGAACCTCTTCATCCTCTATGATGTGAGACGAGTCGAGATAATACTTTTTGAGTTGAGACACATGGAAGACATCGTGTAACCTTGCAAGATTAAGTGATAATGCCACTTGATACGCTATCGGCCTAATTTGTTCCAAAATTTGAAAAGGATCCATGTACCATGGAGTAAGCTTCTTTGCTCAAATCGATCTCCTAACACCAGTAGTAGGAGTAACCTTGAGGAATACATGGTCTCCCACATTAAACTCCAAGGGTCTCCTCCTTTGGTCAGCATAACTCTTCTATTACCTTTGAGCAGCCAAAAGCTTTTATTGAATATTCTTAATCTGTCTAGCGGTCTGATCAATAGTGTTAGGGCCTAACAAACTCCACTCACTGAGTTCAACCCAGTGCAAAGGTGATCAATATTTCCAGCCATATAGAGCCTTGTAGGGAGCCATTTGCAAACTCGAGTGGTAACTATTGTTGTAGGCAAATTCAATCAATGGCAAGAGCTGATCCCAATTGCCCTTCTACTCTAACACACAAGCTCGCAACATATCCTTAAGAGTTTGAATTTGTTCTCTCAATTTACCCATCAAATTGAGAATGATATGCAATGCTAGAATTCAACCTTGTCCCCATAGCCTCTTGAAGGGACTTCCAAAACATCAATGTCAACTACTAGTTTCTATTCGATACAATACTCCTTGGGACTCCATGTGGCCTTATAATCATATTCACATACAATTGGGCTAGCTTCTCCATCATGATAGTCTCCCAGATTGGTACAAAATAGGCTAACTTCATTAGTCTATCAACAATCACCCATATGGCATGATGGCCCGAAGATGTTCTTGGTAGCCCTATCACAAAATCCATGGATATACTATCCCATTTTCACTCCGGGACTTCTAGAGGTTGCAACAATCCTGCTAGTAACTAGTGCTCTATCTTTACTTGCTGTCAAACCAAATATCGAGCCACATAGTCTGCTATAACCTTTTTCATACCTGGCTACTAGTATCATTCCCTTGTTTCAAGTCTTGGTACATCTTTGTAGTACTTGGGTGAATAGTATACATGCTTTTAAGATATTCATCTTCAAATTGCGCAAAACAAATCTCTCTCAAGAAATTGCTTGACACACTAATGGATCCCAAAATAAGAACTCTTGGTTGCACTAAGATGGATAAACTTAGATCCCTCAGGCTTTTTATCTATTGTTGTTCCCTCATTATCATGGTAGCTATATAAATCGACTTCCCACTCAAAGCATCCGCCACTACATTGACCTTCTATAATATCCCTAAAAGCTATAAGATTGAGGATGCATAATGAATTCATGAAAATGGATAGACATCGTTTTACGTGAAATAGGGCAAAGATGTTATTTTTCTCAGTTGGATAGAAAAATGAGAAATTTCATTTTTGCCCCTACAGATTATGATAATTACAAGTTAGTTCCTCAAGCATAAAGAGTTGCATGGAAAAGAAAATAGAAAAATTTTGGGGAAAATACAGCTGATAACGTGAAAGTTTTAAAAATTATAAATTTACCTCAGGTTAAGGGTAATTTTGTAAATATGTAAAAGACTTTTGAAGGGTTAAGAAATTTTCCTTAAATTGCCAAACCGCTAATTGACCTTAGCTGAATAACTAAGAAGTTACGTATGAGAACAGACAAAGCAAATATGCTGTAAGAGTAAAATGTTAGTAACCGTACTGCCTTAATATTATTTAGACCCTGACACACAAAGAGCCAAAAGATCTAAAAGGCTATGTACAAGGTTTGGGGGTATGTTTATACGTAAAGGCATAGTGGTAAGGTGAATTATCTCTAAGCCGATAAAGGTAAGAGTAAAAAGGAAGCAGAATAAGTTAGGGATTGAATGTTCTAGAGTTAAAAGCCATAAGTTATCCATAGGTCACACGGATGCATTATGGCTTAAAAGAAAGCATATTGTTGCATTTTCTAAGTCCAAGAATGGCATGAGTGCAGTATAACCCATAAGCACTTTACTGTTAAACGTGCTCAAGTATGGGAAATTTCAGAATGAGTGACCTTCTAGGAAGTATGAAAACGATGTAAAAGGTAAGAAAGATGTGCCAATAGTTAAATATGGGCATGAAGAATTTATGATAGTCTTGCTAAAATCACCTGTTAGGCTACATGAATAAAAGATGAATAGTTTATTGTGATCTCTGATGATATGCTAAAAGTACTCTAAGTCTTTAAAGGAGCATGAAAGACAATAGAGAATTTTTATGAAAGTAAAAAACTTGCTAAACTTAATAGGTAGGAACAGGGGCTCCGAAAAAGTATGGTTAGTAGGTTACAGAATCTCCCATATGGATTGCAGTAGATCCTAGTGAAGCAAGTAAAGTAAGGAAATCGGAGAGACTGAACACTGTAATAGAGATGAAAGGTCTCTAAGTTTAGCAAGATGTTAAGAAAGTTTCTCTCAATCTATCATTTCGCTTGGTTAAAAGAGAAAGCTTTTGAAGAAAATGGATTATGAAATGAGTTTTTATGAGCTAAAGAGGCTAAACCTCATTCTCTGAGATAATTAATCCTGATCCAATAATGACCTTGGAGGTCTGTAATAATTAAAGTAAGCATGGATCAAGGTACGAGTAATGTAACAAAGCTAAGTGGCTGGTAGTAGCCAAAGTTTTATATGATAATTTTTACGAAAAGCCTGTTCCCACTTATAGCAACGGTAAGTAATGCTCTTAAGAAGTAGAGTTACTAAAAGTTGTTATAGCTAGTATGAGTTGCAATATCTATGGTATTGCTATAGAAATGTTTGAGGTCACAATAGCCTGAAGTGATGAGATAAAAGAAGAGTTAGACTTTACGTAAAGAAAAGAAGTGAAAAGCAAAGATGAGATGACTTATAACTGTCATCTAGGCAAAGCTTATATAATAAGCATATGCCTGAGGAGAAAAATTATTAATGTAGATAGCCTAAAGTTATAAAAGAAGAGGAAAGAATGATATCTGGTATCAATGAAGAGACTATAGTATGAATAAGATAAGAAATTATGAAAGTAAGGATAATAATTAAGAATTAGTATGTTATGTTAAAATTTCCGATACACCTAAAGTAAAGATAGTTTATGATATCCTCACAATTCTCAATTCAAAGAGTATGAACCAGATCTTTCAAATTTCATAAATAAATAAATAATACCAGAGTAAAATGTTGGCTAATAAGCCAAATAAGTAAGGAATGGAAGTAATCATCTAATAAAAGTGGTTTGGAAATTGGGAAATAAATAAAAAGAAAGTATGAGGTACAAGTATATATCTAAATTTTGTTGACAAAATTTATTTTAAAGGGAAGGAAATTGTAACATCTCAAAAAGTTAGAATATGTGAGGATGCATAATGAATTCACGAAAACGAACATATACCATTTTGCGTAAAATAAGACAAAAATGTTATTTTTCCTAATTGGATAGAAAAATGAGAAATTTCATTTTTACCCCTAAAGATTATGATAATTGCCATTTAGTCCCTCAAGCATAAAGACTTGAGTGGGAAAGAAAGTAGAAAAATATTGGGAAAAATTATAGTTGATAACCCAAAAATTTTAAAAATTATAAATTTACCCGAGTTAAGGGTAATTTTGTATATATGTAAAATTACTGTTAAATCGAAGTTCTCAACAAGACGAGTCTAATGATATATGATACTGAGAGTTAATATTTAAGAATAAAGAAATAATTAGTGGCGAAAGTTAAAAAGTAACTTTTTACCGATAAAGCTGCTTTTTGATCTACAAAAATTGAAAAGGTAAAAAGAAAAACTATTGGACACTACAAAAGGATCTTTTTAGAGACAGGATAATAAAGTAATGTGAGATACAAGTTTGTTTTATTCCTATTCCAATAAAGTAAAATTATACTACAAAATTAACTTTATCGGTCCAGGTATAAAGTAACTGATACAGGGTATTATTGAACTGAAAAAATTATGTAGTATTTTAGAGATATTATCCCCCAATTTGGGATGCCACATGGTAGCCATGTTATAATATCCCAAAATTTCACTGGAATCAAAGTAATGAAAAAGTACATAATTAATGATGTTGTAATATCCCTGAATTTTACTGGATACAAAGTAATGAAAAAGGACATAATTAATGATAATATAAAATGTACAAGGAATTCACGAAAATGAACATACACAGTTTTGCATGAAAAATGGTAAGGAGGTTATTTTTTTTAGTTTGGTTGAAAAATGTGAAAAGTATATTTTTGCCCTTAAAGAATTTCAAAAATGACATTCATGTCCCAAAAGTATTCAAAATTAGCGGAGAAAAAATAGAAAAATCTTGGGAAAAATTACACCTAATAACCCAAAAGTTTTAGAAATCATAATTTAACCCGAGTTAAGGGCAATTTTCTAAATATGTAAAATTACTGTCAAAATGAAGCCTTCAATGAGAGAAGCTCAATGGTATATGGCACTGAGGGTTAATGTTCAAGAATAAGAAAATAATCAGTGTTGAGTGTCCAAAAGTGACAGTAAACTGATAAAGCAAACTGTGGGTCCTACCGATGGTTAAAAAGAAACCAAGACAAGATACGGGCTATACACAGATATCATTTGGGATAGGATAATTATGGAACTATAAAAATAAAATTAGAATAGTCCTGTAGCCCAAAAATGCTAAGTTACTATAAAAGGAAATTTATCGGTATGATTAAAAAGTATTCGGATTGAGATATATTTGGATCAAGAAAAATTGAGCAATTTTGGGATACCTCAAGCTCTCTTAGGCGTGACTTTTCAGCAGCATATGAGGCCAAAGAATATTTTAATATTTCTTCAGAAAACTTTTTAATGAAGGTGGCAAAAAGTAATCAAGGATTAGCAAAAAGCAACCATGATTAGTTACTTAATTAAGCACATAATTAGCCACTTAAACCCTTCCCTTTCTTCACCATTTCATGCGTGAACCAGCAGCCAAACAGAGGAAGGAAACGCAAGAAAAGGAAAGGGAAAAAGAGGGAGAAAAGGAAGAGGAATCAAAGGAAAATTGAAGAACAAGTTGGTAAGCTTCTATACTATCACCTTAAGCTTACTATCTATGGCATTCAAAGCATATTTTATGGTTTAGTTTGCTTCCTTTTCACCTTAGGGTTTCAGTCAAATAAGGGTTTTAGCATAGGATTGAGTTTTGAACCATTAAACTTAGGGAAAAGCTTAGCTTAACCACTAGAAGCATGAATCCATGGATGCTTTGAAGTGATTTGAAGGAAATCTTTTTAATCACTTTGAGACAATTTCGGTCAGAACAGGGGGGTATTTAGAGTTGGAATTTCATGATTTTGACCTCAAAAATGGATTTCCCATGGTTCAAAGCATTAAGAATAAGTGTGTTGTACAAAGAAAGATCAAAGGAGAACTAAGTGAAAAATTTGGGTTTTAGTGTGTGTGGTATTATATGATTCCGAAAAACCAATGGCTAAATTTGTTCAATGATGATGTGAATAGGTTCAAGAAGGCTGTGGAAAGCTTAAAAAGTGGCATACCAAGTTGGAAAGCAAGGGAACATCATAAGGTAGTTAATTTCTCATACTTGCATTATTTTATCTTGTTTGTTTTCAATATGCTTTATGCATTATCATATGATTGCAATGATATTTTGAGATGATTTATGTTTATTGGCTGAGTTGATTGAGGAGCATTGAGACCCTGGGATGTGCATTTTTCAAAATGAAATTGTCAAAAATTTTATGAATTCATATGACGCCAATATGTTAATGTATTCAAAATATGTTATTTTGATGTTTTCATGCTTAATGTGATGATGTGATGGCATGTTGGGTGTTAACTACTAAGATTCTTTGAATCTCACCCTCCCAAATATTAACAATGAATAGGTAGCAACAATAACAAGACCACCAAGGAAGAGAAAGGAAAGGAGAAAGAATTTGGCCATTAACTTGATAATTCTAGCATTGGCCATGAGTTTTGACCTTTTGTGTAAATTTGTAAATGTGATGTTAAATATGTTTCTTCAAGTTTTTATGATGCCTTAGGTCTTAGCTAAAGTATGGTATAGTATGAAAATGATATATGGCCATGTAAATATTTTATGGCTTTTGTTTGACAAAGTAGTAACTTATAAATGATCATCTTGACCTATGTAGAGTAAACATATCACTGCTTAGACTTTTTGATGTAGAAAGTATGAATGATGTATATGGTTGAAAAGTAAACAAACAGAGCTTTAAGATGATCTAAAGATCACTTAGATTGGATGTGTGAGTAATATTTGGCAGATTTTTATATTTACTTCCAATTAAAATGATTATTTTGCAGTTTTCGTATAAATTGTGAAATTTCACAGAGTTTGCTATATAGATCAATACAGTCATTGCTCTGACTTATATTTTTCCCATGTAGGCAAATTTATAAGCTATCTCTAGAGACTTGAATCACATACATACAATTTTTATTGATTTAGTTATGATTTTTTGAAATTTAATCGGAATAAATAAATTCGATTAAATGAATAGTGTCCAAAGTTGGAAAAATTTTATTATGGTATTTATTGTGATTCAAGATCCTAATATGATACAAATGGACTTTAGAGTGATTAAATATATGGGAAATGGGCAATAAGAAAGGTGTTACACATGTGCTCATTTTTGGAGTCTTAATGGTTAAGCAAACTCGATGCGCGAGTTTTGGTTAAAGTTAATCAAGGAAATTAGCAAAAGTAAGCTTGATTAGTGCTTGATTAGTGTCCTATTAATACCCCTCAAGTTTTGGACGAAGTTTACACTAAAAAGAGAGAGGAAACTTTACCAAAATTGAGAGAGAAGAGGTAGCCAAGTGAATGAAGAAAAAGTAAGGAGAAATAGAGAAGAGAAAATCCAAGGAATTAGGTAAGTATGTTCCTTGCAATTCATGAGTATTCTACCATAGTTTCATGGTTGTATGGCTTGATTATCATGAAGTTTCTATAACAACCTACTCTAATACACCTCCAAGCTTGACCAATTACTTCAAATTCTAACCTAACTAGACTAAAACACCTTGATTTTAACTCCCAAAATATCAAAGTAGTGGAAAAACACCAAAAGGGCACTAGATCAAGCTAGGGCTGCAGCTTACTACAATAGCGCAGTGGCCTCAATGAGGTAGTTACACTTAGCGGACTGAAATGATTTTGATTTATGAAAACCTGAGGCATGGCACTGTAGTGGCTGGTAAGCACGTCACTGCGTAAGCCTTTTTGTGTTTGAAATATTTCTCAAAGTTTCTGATCATTCACAGTAGTGCCACTGTTTCTCACCACAGCGTGAAGTTTGCCTATTTCATTTTGACTTTTCCTCTGTCCTAGTTGTTTCGATTTTACACATGTCATCAATTATACTTCATTTGTTAGAGACTAAGCTTGGAAAATATAATGAGGGTTGTTACAGTTTCTCCCTTAGCCATCTCTATATAGTTTTGAACTAAGTGTGTTTGGGGGAGGAATGATGTTTTTAAATCATAAATTTACAAGAGAACATGAGTTTTTGCAAGAGAAAGCAAGCTAGGTATATTAAGTAAGAATTGAGAACACCCATTATCTTTCTTTGAGAATGGATTTTCGGTCATAACATTAGACCATCTTAGAGTGGGAATTTCATTATTTTGAAGCTAAAAATGGATTCCCCATGGCCAAAAACCTTATGAACAAGTACATGCTTTATGATATAAGCTAAGATAGTCAGAGTAGATTTTCTAGGGTTTTAATGAAACTTTATGATTTAGTTATGTGTTTAAGTTGATTGAGTGAATGCTTAATGATGCCTAGGGACTTGAGAAAGCCTAAGAAAATAAGTGGAACCATTGGATTCAAAGGGGAAGCCAAGTGATACTCCAAAGAGGTAGCTAAGTTTTACTTTCTAACTTTATGTTCTTTCATTGTCTTTCTATGATCAAATTGTGCTGCCATATTGCAATTGTGACTTCTTTGATTGGTTTTGGCTGTAAAATGAGTTTCCTAGGATGTCCATTTTCTAAGCCATTATGCTGCTAACATTTTTATGACCAATGTGGCAATTTATTATTTAAATGTGATTAAATGTGATCAAATGTGAGTTATTTGACATGATTGACATAATTGCATGAAATGTAACTTGCTACTGAGATTGTCATAATCTTATCCCCTCAAGTATCAACATGTTAGGCCCAAGCCATGGCAAAGATATCTGGAAGCTAAGAGTATGGAAGGGAAACATGGTGATTGTGCAAATTGTGACAATTGTGAAGTATCATTTTGGCAATTTGAATTAAATCATGTAAAATGTTATAACCCTATAATTTAGTATGGTTATGCTTCCTTGTGCCTTACATTATGTTTAGTATGGAATGGAAACATGTTTTGATGATATAATAGGTATGTACAATTAGTTTTGCTAAGAGATTCTTATTATTGTTTGAGATGACCAACCATAAAAGAAATAGGGATAATCTATTTGAAATTAAGCATCTAGTATAAGTGTTATATATGCTAAAAAATTAGACAAAACAAGCTTTCAAAGAAGCAAAAGAACACCTAAATTGGCATGTATATAGTTTATAGTGAATTTTTTAATATAGGGGTTAACACGGGATAGTGCTAAGAAAACTATGATTTTTACCATCTATACTATTTATTTTAAAAGGCAAGATAAATTGGTACAAAGATCCAAAAATTCATTGGTTTACATTATGAAAAGATCTGTGTTTTGAGTTTAGTATGCCACTAGTTTGAGTGCAATTGGAGCTTTACAATGAGAGATGTACAAGTTTTCCCAAGACTGTTCCAGTAAAAGTGATGTTCAGACCGCCATAAAGATGATGTCTTACTGTCTTTAAAGCAAACACCAAAGGTGCTAGCTCTAGGTTATGAGTGGGCTAATTCTCTTCATGAGATTTTAATTGTCATGAAGCATAAGGCACTGCTCTGCCTTGCTGCACCAACACACCCCAAACTCTTCTTAGAGGCATCAATATAAACTGTGAATGGCTCAAATAGGTTGGGGATAATCAACATTGAAGTGGAAGTCAAATGAACCTTCAACTCCTGAAATGCTCTCTTGCACCGGTCATCCTAGATGAAAGGTCGATCTTTACAAGTTAACCTTGTCAATGGTATAACAAGTTGAGAGAATCCTTTAATGAACCTTCTATAGTAACCAACCAATCCTAGGAAGCTACGAATCTCTATCACTAATTAAGGCCTCTCCCAGTTCAACACCACTTCCACCTTGCTAGTGTTGAATCAAGTGTTTTGATGATCCCAAACCAACCTTCTAGAGCTTAAAAAGAAGATATCAAAGGTTCATAAAAGATCTCAAATAGAGAAATTCAAGTAAAATCAGCACAAGATTAGATGTAGATTTCTTATTATGTTTAATTTGAGTAAAAGACTTTGGACTCGCAAAAGAATATTTTAGAAATATGATTCTATGATAATTCATGGAATATTTGAAAAACACCCACTAACAGATGAACTTTAAAGTGTTAAAACTGATCTATTGCTTTGAAAATTCGAACTTTGGCTTCTGAAATTCGAATTTTGAATTGAAAATAAGTTAGTCAGAAAAGAGATTCCTCTAACAGATGAACTTTGAGTGCAGAAATTCAAACATTGGATTAAGTCTGATAAGAGCCTTCTCTGACAGATGAACTTTGAGTTTTGAAAATTCAAATTTATGATAAGACACAATTCATGAAAAATGAAAAATTCATCTGAGGATATGTCAAAGCTCATTTGAAAGTAAAGTTTAAAAAGAGTCCAAAGTTAGCTTACAGATAGACGAACTTCGATTTTGAAAATTTGAATGTTTGAAACAAAGCTTACAAGTCTGTTATGATAATCTGTTAACATAAAAAAGTTGGTATTCATAAATTCAAACTTTGAATTAAGTCTGATAAGAGCTATCTCTAACAGATGAACTTTGGATTTTGAAAATTCAAATTTCAAAAAAATAAACTATTAATTGTGCCTTATTGAGCTGCCCACTGACAGACGAATTTTGGGCACCAAAATTCAAACTTTTAAGGCACTGTAGCAATATGGAACAATTGTTCACACTTTTCAGAAGTACTTTAAACTTGAAAATTCATATGTTCCAACATAGAAACATTTTTCAAAGATGAAAATTTGAACTTTCTTCATAACAGATGAACTTTGAAGTTCAACGTTGAAGTCTTTAGCTTTCGGTCTTTGTAAAATTCATCTGTTGACTAACCAAAATTCAAACTTTGAGTGTCAGATGCATTAAATGCAGTTGGTGAATGGATAGTTTTTCAGAGTAACTATTGGGTAACGTCTCTAACGGCTAGATCTTGTCTCTAATGTATAGTTAAGACAAAAATCTATAAATAGAACTTCATTTGAAGTTGTGGGTAATGATTTTACATTGTATATACCGAAACTCTGTCAAATTCTTAAGTAAAAGTCTCTTACTCTCACATACTTCATTATTCTATACTTCAACTTTCATATACACTCTTAGTTAGAGAGTTCAATCATTGTAATCAATCTTATCTTCATCTAGAAGAAAGATTTTCTTGTGAGGGGATATCATAAGAGATTTGGTAAGTAGTTAGCTAGAGAGCAAATAGTGAGATTGTAAGCTCCATGAACAGAGCATCAAGTTGTACTAAGGCAATTGCAAGAAGCCCACTGAATTCTTGCAAGATAGTGGAAACTCTCAAGTGGTGGCTTGGAGACTGGACGTAGGCCATGATAGAAAGACCGAACCAGGATATACATTTGTGTCTTGCCTTCTCTCTTACTGCTCTTACCTTGTCATTCCTTTATACTCTGTTTTTACTGTCACTTTTGCTTTCATTACCTTCTTGACTTTTACAGAACATTTTAATCTTCCTAATTCACCGCTCTCTTGGGAAACCAGCATATCTAACAAGTGGTATCAGAGCCCGGATTCCCAAACAAAGGATCTAACAGTCTAGGAAATTCAATGGCTAGCTTTGGAGAAAGCATACTACCTGAGGCAAACAACACAAACAGACCACCTGACTTCAGTGGAGAACACTATAGATACTAGAAGATGAGAATGCAAATCTGTCTCCAGTCCATTGATCTGGACATCTGGTCTGTCATCCAGAAGGGAGATTTTGTCCCAATGAAACTACAGGATGATGGAAAAAATAAGGAGGAGCCAGAGGACAAGTGGAATGAGGAAGATAAGAGAAGAGTCTTGCTGAACTTTAAGGCAAAACACTGCCTGGTTAGTGCATTAAACCAAGATGAATTTTATAGAGTATCACAATGTTCGATAGCCAAGGGTATGTGGGACACTTTAGAAATCGCTTATGAAGGAACCACTGGAGTAAGAGAGAACAAATTGAACTCCTGCATTGGTGAATATGAAAGCTTCAAAATGGTGGAAGGAGAGAGCATCAAAGAGCTACAAAAAAGATTCACCCTCATTGTGAATCAATTGAAGAGTCTTGGCAAGGAGTACACTCAGCCAGAAAAGGTCAGAAAAATCCTTAGAGCTCTTCCTCTAGAGTGGCAACCCAAAGTAACAGCATTATAGGAAGCCAAAGGAGAATCAATGGTCTCTGTCACAGCTCTCTTTGGTAGCCTTGAAGAATATGAGGGAAAGATAAAAGTTCTTAAGGAAGCAGGACAAGATAGGAAAAAGAAGGGTCTTGCTTTAAAAGCTACTGATGTTTAGAAAATTTGGAAGATTTTACAACAAGAAAGGAAACAAAAGATTCTTCAAGAAAGGATAGTTGGGGACAACAAGAAAGAAGGACAAGAGCCTGTCACTTGCTACGAATGCAAGAAGCAAGGGCACATCAAATGGGATTGTCCACAATTCCTAAAGAAGCAAGAAAAAGAAAAGAAAGCTGCTGACAAGGGCAAGAAGAGGAGGGCATACATCTCATCAATATGGGGTAACAACTTAGATGAAGATGAAGATGAAATTGCCAATATCTGCTTGATGGCACTTGCATATGAAGAAACTCAAATCCATTTAACAGTGATCATGAAGATGAGGTATATGAATTTGAACCTTCCTATTCTGAATTACTTGATGCATTTCGTGAATTGCATGATGAGTTCATTAAGACTGCTAAAGAACTAAAACAGGCTATGAAAAGGATTAACAAGTTAGAATCTCAGGGCAACATTTTTGACATTGCATCTCTGCATAAAGCTGAACCTGCTTGCTATACATCATGTATTGAATTAAAGCAAACCAATGACTATCTATTGAAAAGCATGTCTACACTTACTAAGGGAAAAGATATGTTATTTGGTTTAATAGGAAGTCAGAGAATCACACAAGGAAAAGCTGGACTTGGCTATGATCCTTGTGCAGTAAAAGAAAAGATTAAAAAGAAAAATCAAAATCTGTATATGAGGCATTTTGTGCATGCGAATGTGCATAAAAAGAAATATCATAGTTTAAATCGCATTGAATCCTATGATGAACCAAAATATGTGAAACAAAAATATTATCTGCATTGCTTTCTTCCTGCATCACAATCCAACAGTCACTTTACCACCTGTCACTTCTGTAACAAGAAGGGAAACATTTCCAGTTCATGTGCATTGAAGAAAAATGGACTTGACAGAAAGGTAAAATGGGTTCCCAAAGATACAATTGTATCTAGGAAAAATGCTACTGATAGAAAAGGACCCAAGCAAATTCGGGTACCTAAAAAGAAACTCTGAACTTTGTTTTGTAGATTTGTCTTGAAAAAGTAACAAATGGTATATGGACAGTACTTGCTCAGGTCATATGACTAGTGACAAGGAAAAGTTCATCACCCTTAGAGACAAGAAGGAAGGAAAGGTGACCTTTGGAGGTGATCAATACAGAAAAATAGTTGGTATTGACATTGTAGGCAAGAATCCTGAAACATCTATTGAAGAGGTACTTTTTGTAATTGGCCTCAACCATAATCTGCTAAGTGTAAGCCAGACGTGTGACAAAGGTAACTAGGTATTGTTTGACTCAAAGTTTTGCCTGGTCATTTGAAAAAGTGATCACAAAGTAATCCTTAACGCTCAAAGGGATGGTAATTGCTATACTATCGATCTTGATGAACTTCCTTCCTTAGATTCTGTCTATTTAATTAGTCAGGATAATGATAGTAGCTTGTGGCATAGAAGATTAGCACATGTTAACATGAACCAACTGTCAAAACTGGTTAAGAATGAGTTAGTCACTAGCTTACCAAAAATCTCTTTTGAAAAAGACAAAGAATATGATGCATGCCTCAAAGGAAAACAAACTAAATCATCTTTTAAATCTAAAAATACAGTCACCATATCTAGACCACTACAACTATTGCATATGGATCTGATAGGTCCATATAGAGTAAAAAACATTGGTGGAAATCTGTATGTTCTTGTTAGGGGTGTTCATGGGTCGGGCCGGGCCGGGTTTGACCCCTGCCCGATGCCCAGCTCGAAATATCTCGGGATAGTATTGGGCCAGTACCGGGCTGGCCCGATACTATATATCTCTTTTTTAAAAAAATAAAAAAAAATTATTTAATAATAAAAATATATTTATTTATACTTAAACATAGATTTTCTTAAAAAATAATCTTAGAAAAAAATAAAATTGTTCAAAATTTATGAATATTTAACCATTATACATTATTTTTACATAAATATTAAGCTAAAAAATTAGTTCAAAATTTAAAAAAATTTGAAACATTAAAATCTTAAAAAGTTTTTATAATATTTACATAGCAAATGTATTATATTAGATACATAAAGAAAAAAAAATCGACAAAAATCAATTAAGATATATAAAAAACTAGAAAAAAATTAAAAAATATATATATATAGGTCGGGCTGGGCCGGGGTTAGAGTGCTTGGCCCTAATCCCGGTCTGGCTCGATTGGTGCGAAGTGGCCAAGGTGGGCCGGGCCAACCGGGCATCGTGCTAACCTGTTCAGCCCTAGTTCTTGTGATTGTGGATATTACTCTAGATTTACCTGGACCTTGTTTCTTTCTTCCAAAAGTGAAACGTTTGATGCATTTGTATCCTTAGCTAAGAAAGTGCCAAATGATAAAGGTGTTTCTATTGTGTCTATTAGGTCTGATCATAGAGGAGAATTTGAAAATTCATGCTTTCTGGAGTATTATGATGAACGTGGAATAGATCACAACTTTTCAGCTCCAAGAACTCCTTAGCAAAAATGGAGTGGTGGAAAGAAAGAACAAAATAATTGGAGAAATGGCAAGAGCAATTCTGAATGAAAAGGAACTCTCTCAAGTATTCTGGGCTGATGCAGTAAACACAGCAAGTTATATCATTAACAGAGCCTATATCAAACCTATTCTGGGGAAGACTCCTTATGAGTTGTACAAAGGAAGGAAGCCAAACCTTTCACATCTGCATGTATTCAGCTGTAAATGTTTCATCCACAACAATGGAAAGGAGAATTTGGGTAAGTTTGACGCCAAATCTGATAAAGGTATATTTCTGGGCTATTCTAGTAGGAGTAAAGTATATAGAGTTTTCAATAAAAAGACTAAATCTATAGAAGAATCTGTGCATGTTGTGTTTATTGAAAATGAAATAGTTTCCAAGTATGTCATTCATGAAGATGATCTTATTTCGAATTTTAAGAACCTAGGTCTTCTTGAAAAAGGTAAAATTGAACCTCTAAGAATATCTAAATCTATTAACATAGAGGAAGATATTTAGGAGAAAAACTTTGAGGATGAGAATAATGAAGATATATCTCAAGAACTCCCTAGAGCTTGGAGATATCAAAGGAATCATCCTGTTGATAAAGTGATTGGGGATGTTCAAGAGAGAGTAAAAACAAGAAAACAGCTAAGGGATCAGATGATCAACTGTGCTTTTATTTCTCAAATTGAACCAAGTGTGCTGAAAAAGCCTTAACTAATGAATACTGGATTTTGACCATGCACGATGAATTAAATCAGTTTGAAAGAAATAAAGTTTGGGATTTAATGCCTAGATCTAGAAATAACCCTATCAATGGCACTAAATGGGTCTTTAGGAATAAACTTGATTAATTAGGAATAATAATTAGAAATAAAGCAAGACTGGTTGCCAAAGGTTATAATCAAGAAGAAAGCATTGATTTTGAGGAGACCTTTGCTCCAGTTGCAAGATTGGAAGCAATTACAATCCTATTGGCCTATGCATGCATGAAAAACATAATGTTCTATCAAATGGATATTAAAAGTGCTTTTCTGAATGGGTATATCATGGAAGAAGTTTATGTAGACCAACCTCCAGGTTTTGAGGACTCTACAAAATCAAACCATGTTTATAAACTAAAGAAAGCTCTTTACGATATAAAACAAGCTTCTAAAGCATGGTATGAAAGGCTAAGCAACTTTCTAACTGAAAAGGGATTCAATAGAGGAAAAGCAGATACTACTTTGTTCACTAAGAAAGAAAACAAAGATTTACTTATTATTCAAATTTATGTTGATTGTAACACCCCTCATGTTATTTTTCTTGGCTTTGTGTTTAGGACCGGAGAAAATGGGATGGATGAAGGCTCAAGTGGAGTAAGGAAGAGCTCCACGCTGCCGCGAGAAGCAGGGCCACCGCGGCAAGAACCTTTCCAGTGGCATTGTTCCAGGTGAAATCCACCAATTGAAATGGATGTTTTAAGGTTAATGGAGTGTGTTTTGGTATTTTTGTTGATTGGATGTGAGTTTTGAAGGGTGTAGGTATGATTTGAGCTTAACCCTAGGTTGTTTTTTGTTAGAGCTCTTGGGAATCCGAAGGGTATGTGGTTGTGTAGTGTTTGAGTGATCCCTAAGAGCTTATTGATGCATGAAAAAGGGGTTGGAGCCTTGGATTAGGTTAATGTGGTTGAATTGTGATGTTTGGTTATATGGTGTTTTGTGTTAATGGAAAAATTGTGGTATTATTAAGGTTGTTGGCTAATCGAGAGGGTTCACGTGTATTGAACAGTTCAAGGAAGCTTGTGGAACTCGTGTGCATGTGGTAACAACAATTGAGGTAACCGAGTGTTTGTTTATATGGTATTGATTATGTTATATGATAGTACGTATATTTGTGTATATATATATGTTTCTTTCATACCATGATATTGGTGTTTTTATGTGTACTGTTTTTATATATCGTGGTATGTATACAGTTCGATGATGATTATGTTTATGATGATGAGATATGTGATGATAAGGTTGATATGATATGATGTGATGCATACATGACATTATGATGATGTTGATGATATGATGATACATGAGCATCACCACATAACATTGTGAGACCGTGATGTATGGTGGATGGAGTGGTGATGATGTGATGGTGATGTGATGTATGATGATATATATATATATGTTAGGGGGAATAAGGTTGGATTATATACATTTGTTAGGGAGGATAAGGATGGATGATGTATGTGTTAGGGATGATAAGGATGGAGTCCCTGTGAGGACGACATGTATATCATTCATTTTACATTGCATTCGTGTGTTACATGATTCATATGTGTATATATATGTCTATGTGTTATTGATCCTAATCACTAAGACATTGTCTCACCCCCTCTCCCATAAACTAATCTTTCAGGTGACGGTTTTAGCACTAGTCCGGAGAAGGCGCGGGAGTAGTTGTGTACATGGGAATAGTCTATGTAGAGTGTGTACTTTGTATTTGTAATTGTGCCAAGTAGGATAGAATGGTTTGTAATGGATAAATGATATGGTTGAGGCTAGTTATGTATGTTTATGTATGTTTATGTATGTGGTATGTATGGTGGTACGGTTTTGGATGTTTAGAAGTCTGTATGTCAGCGTTAGGTTGTTTAAGGGCCTATAGCCCATCTGGTCAAGTTGGGTTCTAAGGGGTCAAATCTCAGAGGAGTGTTTCCTTTGAGGTGAAGCCTCTTTGGACAAGTTGGTTTGGGGATTTTTGGACCTGTATGATTGGTCTGTAAGTGTCCATCTGCCTTTGATGGCAATTGGAGGTTGCTAGTGGTGAGTTTTGGTCACCAATTGTCCAAAACGATGTTAAGGGTCCAGAATCTCCATATAGAGTTGGATTGAGATGTAAGTGGTGTCTCTAGCTAGATTGGAACTAGATTGACCTGTAGGAGTTGGAATCAAGTCAGTCGGAGGTCGGAGCATAAAGTTATACGCGTAGGAAGTTCGCCCCAAAATGTGGAAATTACTGATATGGGATATCAGTATGGGGCGTTGCGGCTCCAGAGTCCAGACCGCGGTGCCAGTGAATCCAGAACTGAGGTAGAATCAGGGGAGGCTGAAGCCGTGACAGTACTGTAGTGGCCGCGGCCCCAGCCCAGTTTTTGGTGGTTTTATGGTTGTTTCCATTGCTTTGAGGCATTAGAGAGTTGTTTTAAGGTAATATGGGTTGCGTTTGGTTAAATGTTGAAGTTTTGGTCAAGTTAGGTGTCAGGAGGTAGGGTGTTACATTTTGGTATCAGAGCAATTATTTTGGGCCATTGTTTCTGCTTGAAGTACTATTTGGCACGAATTTAAATACATAGACTATATTCCCACTGCAATGCTAGTCCAAAACCATATAATTGAATGTATTGTTGCTTGTGTGTAGTAAGTATGTCTCGCAGAGGAAGACAGAGTAACAGTGATCTTATAAGGCTCTGCATGAGATGTTAGCTGGCCTCAGTAATCAGGTGAATACTCACGGACAAACATTGAATAGGTTGCAATAGAGAATGGATAGGCAAGAACAGGGGGATGTGAATGAAGAAGCTGGTATCTTTGTGGATTTGAATGCAGGAGAAGATGAAGCTGAAGTGGAACCTGAGAGAGCCCCAAGGGTTGGAAGAAAGGGTATCTCCTCACAGTTGAAGGACTTTCAGAAGTTTAATCCTCCGACTTTCGAAGTTACCATGGATGTGTTGCAGGCTGAGGATTGGATAGAACAAATGGAGAACATCTTCAATGTCATGGATTGCACCTCGGAACAAAGGGTGCAATTGGCGACATTCAAGCTTGACAAGAAGGCTAAGCGTTGGTGGAGGAGTATTCTTCGGAGTGTTGAAGCGATGAATCCTCCTATGAATTGGGGATAGTTTAAGGAACGGTTCTTTGCATACTATGTCCCTCCAACCTTAATGATGCAAAAGGAGGCCGAGTTCCTAACTTTTCAACAGGGGAATTTGTCAGCGGATGACTACATTGATCAGTTCTTGGACTTAGCTAAATATTCCACTTTTCTAAATAATTATCCTGATGATAGGTGGATGGCTCAAAGATTGTTTGAGGGTGCCTATCCAGAGATAAAGGAGCGGCTATCTGTAGTGGAGTTTGTATCCTTCGAGGACTTATGTGCGAAGATTCATGTCTTGTATAGATGAATGAAGGAGATTGAGGAGCATAGAAGGAATTCCATGATTCGGGCCTTTTCTCACTTAGGACCTACAGGAGGAATTAGTAAAGGAAGTGGTAGCAATGGTGGTAGTACAGGTTCTAGTGGAGGAAGAGGTCAACATAATCGAGGTCGTCATGGTAGAGGAAGAGGTAGGTTTGGTAGGGATCAGTCCAATAGAGGTCGGTTTGGCAAAGGACCTTTTTATCGAGGTGGCTTTGAATTGGGAAGTTCTAGTCAGAGTGAGCAGGCGGGAAGGGACTTCACTCCATCTCAATATGGTTCAGGTAGAGCATCGAATCTGTGCACAAAATGCGGGTTTAGCCATGGTGATCGTCCATGCTTGATTTGTTATAATTGTGGAAGACCGGGTCATATGTTGCGGAATTGTTGGGATCCAAGGCGTGATGATGTGACACGGAGGCCCATAATGCCAGAACGAATTTTTGCCATCACTCGACAAGAAGCGGATGCAGCGCCTAACTTGATTAGAGGTAAACTTAAACTTAATGGTTACTCTATTCATGCTTTGTTTGATTCAGGTGCATCGCATTCCTTTATTTCTTTTGATTGTGCTCAGAGAATGGGTATTGTGGTGATGGGGTTGCCTTTTGAGTTGTCAGTAGCCACGCCCACAGGAGTTTCATTAAGAACCGCTCAAGCTTGTTTGAATTGTGTGATTCGTTTTGAACACTGAAGTACTACCTTGGATCTAATCTGTTTGCCATTGCAAGAGATTGATGTGATAATAGGGATGAATTGGTTAGAGGTGAATAATGCCATTCTTGACTGTGCTCACAAGACTGTGTCGTTGCCAATAAACATCCCTAGTGTTTAAGGGGATAAGAATATATGTTTGTCCTTTACCCAAGCTGACAGGTATTTGAAGAAAGGATGTCAAGGGTTTCTGGTTTTCTTCTCTGTGAATGTGGATATGCAAGGAGGTGTGGAAAGATATCCGGTTGTAAATGAATTTCCTGATGTGTTTTCCAAAGGAGATTACTGGTTTTCCCCCACCACGAGAACTGGAGTTTTCCATCGATTTGGTGCCTGGGACTAGTCCTATTTCAAAGGCTCTATATCGAAAGGTACAGTCTGAATTAAAAGAGTTGAAGAGACAGATTGAGGATTTGTCGAAGAGAGGTTTTATTAGATCTAGTATCTCGCCTTGGGGAGCTCCAGTGTTGTTTGTCAACAAGAAGGATGGTAGCCTCAGATTGTGCATTGATTACAAGCAGCTGAACCGAGTGACAATCAGAATAAATATCCTTTGCCTAGGATTGAAGACTTGATTGATCAGTTGGCAGGTGCCTCTGTATTCTCTAAAATCGATTTGAGGTCAGGATACCACCAATTGGGAGTGCGTGCTAAGGATGTGCCTAAAACGGCATTTTAGACTCGATATGGTCATTATGAATTTCTCGTGATGCCATTCGGGTTGACCAATGCCCTGGCAATCTTCATGGATTATATGAACAGGGTGTTTCGGCTGTATTTGGATAAATTTGTGGTGGTTTTCATTGACGACATTCTGGTTTACTCCAAGAATGAAGAAGAACATATGCATCATCTTCGGATTGTGTTGCAAGTATTGCGGGATCACCAACTGTATGCTAAGCTCAGTAAGTGTGAGTTTTGACTATAGGAAGTGAAATTTCTGGGTCATGTGATTTCTACAGAAGGTGTGGCAGTAGACCCTAATAAAGTAGAAGCAGTTTTGAATTGGGAAATACCGAGATTAGTGACTGAAATTCAGAGTTTTCTGGGATTGGCTGGATATTACCGAAGATTCATCAAGGGATTCTCTCAGCTTGTTATGCCATTGACTAGACTCACCCGTAACGATCGATCTTTCATTTGGGATGACAAGTGTGAGAGAGCATTCCAAGTGCTGAAGGTTTGTCTAGCACCCACCCCAGTGCTCATTATCCCTAACCCGTCAGAGCCGTTCACTGTTTATATGGACGGCTCTAAGAAGGGTCTAAGGTGTGTTTTGATGCAGCAAGGCAGAGTCGTGGCGTATGCTTCAAGGCAATTAAGGCTTCATGAAGAGAATTATCCTACTCACAACCTTGAGCTAGCAGCTGTAGTATTTGCCTTGAAATTGTGGAGGCATTATCTCTATAGCGCTCAGTTTGAGGTGTTCAGTGATAACAAGAGTTTGAAGTATTTGTTTGATAAGAAAGAGCTGAATATGAGGCAAAGGCATTGGGTTGAGTTCCTTGTGGATTATGATTTTGCTCTAAAGTATCATCCTGGGAAAGCCAATGTTGTGGTAGATGCGTTGAATAGAAAATCGATCCATATGGCCATGATGATGATGCGGGAGCAACAGTTGATGGAAAGCCTAAGAGATATGAAGTTATCCATCAATGTCCATCCTGGAGTACTAGTAATGAGTTCCATCAGGGTATCAAGTGAATTATTAAAGAACATCTACTATGCTCAGATGGAGGATGACTATCTTTTGGGCATTCGAGAACAGGTTGAAATGGTGGAGACCCAGGACTTTGATGTTTTAGAGGATGGTATCATCCGGTACCGAGGTCAGATTTGTGTGCCGAATGTTACGGGGTTGGTGAAATTATTTTGGAGGAAGCTCATAAGAGCAAGTACACTATTCACCCAGGTATCACTAAGATGTACCAGGATCTGAAGCGTGGTTATTGGTGGCCAGGCATGAAAAAGGACAATGTAGAGTTTGTGGTAAGATGTCTGATTTGCCAAAAGGTGAAAATTGAACACCAATTGTCTGCAGGTACGTTGCAATCTTTAGAGATCCCAAAGTGGAAATGGGATAGTGTTTCCATGGATTTTGTGATGGGATTACCGAGGACTTCTTCAGGACACAGTGCGATATGGGTCATTGTGGATAGGTTGACGAAATCGGCCCATTTTCTTCCAATTCGGGAAACTATTTCAATTGAGAAGTTGACCCAGTTGTATGTGAATAAGATTGTAAGGCTACATGGAGTCTCGATAAATATTGTGTTGGATAGAGATCCTAGGTTTACATCCAGGTTTTGGAAATCTCTTCAGAAGGCCATGGGTACGAAGTTGAGTTTCAGTACTGCTTATCACCCTCAATCTAATGGGCAGACTGAAAGGACTATTCAGACTCTAGAGGACATGCTGCGATTTGATGATTCCAAACCAACATTCAAGAGCTTGGATTGAAGATATCAAAGGAGATCAAAGCTGTCTCAAGTGAAGATTTTCTGAGTTCTTGCTGTTAGATCTTTTGTAGGATCCTTAGTTTTTGTTATGACTGGGTAAAAGATTTTGATTTGAAGAAAAGATGTTTTCAAACTTTGATTTTATGTTAAATCTTTAAATATTTGAAAAACACCCACAAACAGACGAAGGTTGAAAGTTTAAGCTAAACTGTCAAGTTGGAAATTCGAACTTTGCCTTTGGAAATTCGAATTTCGAGCTAAAACTGAATAAGTCTGAAGAGATGGCTCTCTGTCAGACGAATTTTGGCGGTTCAAAATTCGAATTTTCATCTAGTCTGAAAGAGGCCTTTTGGTAAACAGACGAACTTCACACTTTCAAAATTCGAATTTCAAGTAAAATGAAGTTTGTAAAAACCAAAGAAATTCGTCTGAAATTATGATAAAGTGCATCTAAAATCAAAATGAAATTGAGTTTGATAAATGCTCTCTGACAGACGAATTTTGAACTTCCAACATTCGAATTTTCATATAAGTCTGAAAGATGCCTCTTTGCAACAGACGAACTTTGAGTCTTCAAAATTCGAATTTCAAACAAAACAAAAATTGAGAAAATAGAAGAAATTCGTCTGAAACTATGTTAAAGTTCATCTGAGATCAAGAATGATTTAAGTTTCAAAACTGCTCTCTGACAGACGAACTTTGAACATTAAAATTCGAATTTCAGAAGCTAAGTTCTTGAGTCTGTTAAAGTGAAACATTGACATACGAATGATAAGAACTTGCAACATTCGAATGATGAAATTAGTCTGGAAAGAGTCTCTCTGACAGACGAATTTCACCCTTCCAAAATTCGAATTTCGAAGAAAGTAATCTACTGTGTCTCTTAAACATTCAGTGGACAGACGAATTTTGGGATACCAAAATTCGAATTTCGAAGGCACTGTAGAAAATTGAAAACACTGTTCACACTTAACCAAAAAACTTTCTTCTTGGAAATTCGTATGTCACATTGTGAAAATGTTTTGTAAGTTTCAAAATTCGAATTTCAATTCATGAACAGATGAACTTCGTGCTGTAACGTTGGAAGCTTCAATCTTCGGTTCCCTCAAAATTCGTCTGTTGACCAACCAAAATTCTAATTTCAGTATGTCAGAAACATTAAATGCGGTTAGTAAACGGATAGTTTTTCAGAGTAACTGTTGGATAACTTCCCCAACGGATAGATTTAGTCTCTAACGGATATTTGAGACCTAAATCTATAAATACAACATCATTTAAAGTTGTGGGTAACGAATCAAACTTGTATATACCGAATTTCTGCTAAATCTTCTTCTCAAAAGCTTTTACCCTCTCAACTTCTATACTTGTACTTAAACTTTCATATCTACTCTTTTCAAGAGAGTTATTTCATTGTAATCAATCTACTCTTCATCTTGGAGATAGATTTACTTGTGAGGGGTATTCACAAGGGGATTGGGAAGCACATAGTGAAAGTGCTTGGAGAGTTTGAGAGAGCTCAGAAACAGAGCATACTCGTGTACTGTGGCCCTAGCAAGAAGCCCATTGAAATTCTTGCTGTATAGTGGATAAATCTCAAGAGGTGTCTTGGGGACTGGATGTAGGTCAAGTGGAAAGACCGAACCAGGATAAATTACTGAGTCTTCTTCTCCCTATCTTTACTTTTCAGCTTGCTCTGTTTTACGCATTGTTTTTATTATATTGTGATATCTTCACTTACTTCACTTTGTGCAGAAAAATTTCAATTTTCCCAATTCACCCCTCTCTTGGGAAGTCAGCCTTGCTAACAAATATGGTATATGTGTTTATATGTAAAATATTTGTGAAACTTGAATGATATATTTGTAAGAGATAAACTAGCTACTGAAATTTTTCCAAATCTCACCCCCAAGCACTAACATGATAGGTTCAAGTGATGGCAAGACCTCCAAGAAGGCAAGAGGCAAGGAGAAGATTAATGATGATTAGATTTATAGCCACCTTGGTTGCTTGTTTTCTTGTAATTATATATGAAATCATATGTATTTTTATGAAGCTGTGTTTTGATACTATAATGTTCCTTTAGAGTTATTGTGATGTTAAGAATATATTTTGGAAGAGTTTGAATCATATAAGTAGGTTATGTATTTAGTTTTTGGAAGTTGGTATGTAAATCTGTCCATTATGCGCATTGATTAGTTATACAGTTACTGTTCATTCGAAATTCAGTTTTCTATATGAATGTTATATATTCTTGGAAATTAGACATAGAGATCTTTCCAAAGAGCTAAAGATCACTTGATTTGGATAAGTATACGAATTGTTATGAATTTTTGAAGATGGCTCAGAAAATCTGGAAAAGTAGTTTTGACCAAAGAAATAGTATAATTTGATGAGTTTTATGAATAAATTAGCATCAATTAAGTTCTAGTTTTATATTTTTCCCATGTAGGAAATATTTTTGGCTATTTTTAGAGACTTGAATCATCCTCACACGATTTTCCTAGATTTAGTTATGATTTTATAAAGTTTAGCTAGGAAAATCAAATTACCATATGAACAGTATTTTGAAATATTGAATTTTTCCTATTCAATCTTCTAATGATTTAAGCTTCTAAATTAGCTCATTTAGCATCATATATGCTATTATACATGAAAAATAATGTAATAAAGTAAGGTATGATAGTGGTCGAGTCTAGAGGTGATTGGAAGTAGGGTGTTACATATGTCTCCCTCCATACAATTAAAACCACGAGCTGGCATCATAATAAGACATTTCGTATAGGTGATTCTCTTCTAATAGTCGGTGAAGACTGATTTCAGGACATCACCAAGTTCACCTCCCACTAGTGCACCCGACCAAAGGTAACACTAGTGTTTGGATTATGATCCCCCTTCCCTTTTCCCACCACGAATTGGCAGCGATTTAGGGAAGGTGCAGTCCACTGCCCTCCTTTCCGTCCTGGCCATAGGAGGTGATTTGGCTACAGGGATCCTACCCTTACCCTCCCTAATCAGATATCATATCATATCAAATATCATATCATTATCACCACCCGATCTACCATATACCTGATAATGCCATGTGGTGATACTTATATCATATCATCATAGAATAATCATCATCATATCTCACAATATCATGCTATGAATCATGTTGTGTCACATCATCATCATTATATATGTAATCATCATCATAATCATTATTTAACTGTGTGCATACCTTTCAGGTAAAGACTCATAGTCTAGAGATTTCTACACATGTAAATCACTAATTTTTGGAGCTCTAAACAATTTTATATTCCCTTTTGAAATTTCCAGTGCCTAAGTTCAAGACTTCCAGTTTTCCCACCTTGCCCTATTTTGAACCCTAATTTTGAAAATTCACAATAAATTGTACACTTATCCAATTTAGGTGTTCTTTAGCTCTTTGGAAAGATTATTCTATATTCTTTGATATTGTGTGAACCATTCAAACTAATTACCATGTCTCACATGAACAGTACCCATGTTATGATTGGAGTGTTTAAAATGAACTTTTAAATACATCACTTGGCAAAATAAGCTTCATAACTTATTTACATCATTAGTCTTGGTTCCAAATCTATACCCATCATTTCATGATACTCAAGGGAACATAACATCATTGAAGTACACATCTAATAACATATACATGATTTTCATAATATTGCAAAAGATGACATCATAGCTTGATTCATCAATTCAAGTAACAATTTCCTTCTTCCTTCTCCATAGCTTCCTTATCATCCTTGCCATTGTTTGAGCCTAGAATGTTAATCATTTAGGGAGGGTGAGATTCAAGGAATCTCAGTAGTCACCACTAATCGAGCAAATATATCATCACATAATGAAAGAATACATCATCAAATCATCATTTAAATATTTATAATTATTTATGCTCAATATTTTGTAGAAAATTGGATAGAGTTTCACCTTATATTTTGGATATCCTGGGGCCACATGACCCCTCAAATAACTTAGCCAATATCAACAAATCATTATAATACATCATTACAAACATTTGAAATAACATAAAAATCATTGCAAACTACATAACAATATAATGTAAGATTAGGTTAGTAGACTACCTTTTGGTTTTCCAATCCTTCTCAAACTTTGTAAACTCTTCTTTTGGCCTTCCAACACTTCTTTGAATCCTATAGCATCACAAAATGTGGCCACCACTTTCACAAAGTCTTACATTGAAACCTTAAATTTCCAACTTGATTTCCACTTGGCTTTTCTTGTACAACATACTTATTCTTACATAATTTGGATCCAAGGAATCCAATTTTGGGGTCACAAACTTGAAATTCCATTCCTAAATGAAACCCTAATCTAGCAAAAAATTTCAAGAAATTGGAGAAAAAGATTTACTTCATGAAACTTGAAATAACTTGTACATCCTTACTCCTTATGACATTTCTAAGCATTTCCATGGATTTATTTTGCCATAGCTCAACTTTCTCTCTCTAGGTTTTGGCACGGCTGAACCTTAAAGTGAGAGGAATGAAGAAAATATTCCATGGAACCACTCTTGGACACAAAAATATACAAAATAATAACAATAGAAACTTACCTTGAATACTTGACCTTCAAACTTTGCCTCTTGCTTCTTCTTTTCCTCTAAGATTTATGTACTCTCTTTCACTCTTTCTTTACTGGTTCTAGTTGTCCAAGATGAGGCAAAATGAAGACTTAATGAAGCTTAACCGAAGCACAAGAGGAAAGATATGAAATAAGGGAATAGTGACACTAAATTAAGTGACTAAACTTGGTTAACTTCATTAAAAGCTTTTTAGTTAATTCCTCTTGTGTCCTAGCTTCTGATTCAGACACCACTTGCTCAATTTTTTGGCCAAAAAATGCTTCACAAATTTTAATTGACTAAAATACCTTTTACCGGTTAAATTTAGCCACACCGATTAAATATTTTTTTCTGAAATTGTCATTAAATTGGTATAGGATTATCCAAAAATTACTTTTAATCTAAAATCATTAACTTGACCCAAAATATATTTGGGTAAAGTCCATTCATTTTCCTTGACTTGGTATTGTTTTTTCTACAGTCTAAAATCTCTTCTATTGGGTAAATATTAATAATAAAACTTTAATACTCAGTAAATATTATATTGATTTCTTAAATTCCAAACATAATTCTATTGGGTTTGGCTCATCAAGAGCTTCATTTTGACTATAATTTTTCATATTTACAAAAATCCCTTGACTCAGGGCAAAATTATAATTTTCAATTCTTCTGGATCTTTTTGTAATTTTTCCTATGGATTCAATTGAAAGAAAACTCTTTTTAGGGACTAAATGTGATAGAATTTCTATTTCTTGGGGCAAAGTTACTATTTTCTCATTTTCCAGTCTAACCTTGATAAATGATTGTTTTATCTTTTTCCGTTTCTTTCTATGTCTTTCTGTTTTTGCCGTTTCTTTGTACATTTTTTTCTTAGGGCTTAAATGAAACTTTCACATTTAATTCCCCAACCTGAGAAATGACCTTTTTGCCCCTGAGTCAAATAAAAAATGTAATTACCAATTCTTCTGAGTACTTTCTTGAATTTTCCCAAAGACCAATTTTTTTATTATTTCTTTTTTACTATTCACATTAACTTTCAAATTGATCTATTTTTCATCCTAGACCTCTTGGGAATGCAATACTTATACCATTGCACTCAACTCAAGATGAGCTTCTATTAAAGTTGTACATTGTGTACCTTCCGGGATAAGTTTTGAAATTAATTCTTACTTAGAATCTTATAAAAAATTAATTCCAATTAAGGACAAAACATAACTTTTTTTTAAACTAAATGAGAAATTAATACCTTCTAAAGCCTGAGTATATAACATTTTCATCTTGTTTCGTTTCTCATCTTATATTTATATATTGCCGAATAGGGATCTTGATAAAGTGGGAATTTCATGAAAATGATCCAAAAATGAATTGCTAATAGTGAAATTCCTTAGAGACAAGTGTTAGATTCAAGAAAGAGTAAAAGATAAAGAATATAGAATTTTTTGGGTCTTTATGAAGTAACTCGTAAAATTAGTGCATTAAGTGAGTGTTTGGTAATGTATTAGGTTTGGAAAAGCCTAAGCAAGCTCTTGAAAGGGTTGGAAGTAAGTGGTATTGCAAGGGAAAGTACTTAAGGTAGCAAAGTTTACATTTCTTGTATTTTATTATCTTGCTATGTAATATGATGTTCCATGATGACCATATTGTTATTATGATGTTTGGTGATTGTTTATGGCTTTTTTTATAAAAGGATTAATGCCTAGAATGTTTATTTTTTAAGCTGGTATGTCACCGGAATTTTAATGAACAATATGATTTTATATGATTTATATGATTTTTTATGACTTGCTTGATAATATAAATGTGTGAAATGTGACTTGCTATTGAGATTTTTATAAACTCACCATTCCAAATACTAACCATGATAGGGCCAAGCAATGTAAGAAATCCAAGGAGGGCAAAAGAAAAGGAGGAAGAGAGTGATAAATAACTTGATAATATAAGTTATTATGTTATATTTTGAGAATATGTATAAATTTATATATGAAGTGTAAAATATATAAGTATACATATTTAGGCTTCTTTGGACATCTTAAGATGTTTGGAATGAATATTTAATGAGTTTTGGTATTGCAGAAATAATATGAAGCATAATGCTTAATATTTGGTCATAAAGTGCCCATTTGGTGTACTGTAAGGTTAGATAGAGCTAATCTATCCAAAATAGGACATAAAGTATAATAAATACCTATAAAATAGACATTCTAAGCTTTCTAGGAAGTTAAAGAACACCTCAAATGGTTAAATATATGATTAATTATGAATTTGTAAATTTAAGGGTTAAAACTAGATAGTGTTGGAAAATTGTAATTTTTACTGTAAATCCTATTTACTTTGAATGGAAGTATTAAATTATACAGTGCTCCAAAAATTTAGCCAATTGCATGTATCGAAAGAGTTATGTCTCATGAGTAATATGGCATGTTATTAATGCAATTGAAGTTATATAATAATATATATATATATGTTTTCCTAAAACTGCTCCAATAAAGGCTATATTTTTGACCCCTAATGGTTTATAATGATGCCTTGTTTTGAATATATAGATAAATAAATATATTTAAAATGTAGACATGTAGAGCTTTTCAAAAATATAAAAGAATGCACAAGTTGACTTAGAATGGAATGAAAAATAAATTTTCAAATTTACAACTTAGAAACTGGACAATAAATAATAAATTTCGTGCTAAAGAGTTTAGGAATTGGCACAACTAAAGTACTATTTCATATTTTTTCAAGTAGAAAATGTTTCAAGCTACTTTTAGAGAATTGAATCACCTCTGTACGATTTTTTTAGGATTAGTTATGATTTTGAATGTTTACCTGGGAAAATAGGGTAATCAAATGAACAGTAACAAAAAATTTAAATTTTTTCTATTTTTGTCCCTCATATAATTTAAGTCTCTTAAGTAATTCAAATGGACTTTATATAAGATATATTACATGGAAAATAAGGTATAACGTTAAGGTGTTACAATGATATAGTCAGCTTGTATTCCCTTCAGTTTTAAAAATAAGACATTTTCCAGAAGTATTATTTGGTTCCAAATATAAGACACCTTGCAGGTTGTCTAGTGCATTATTTATTTTTTTCTATTCATACTTCTAATCTATAATTAATTAATAATGTAATTAATAAGGGTAAATGATGAAAAATATTAAAATTTTTAATAAATTTAATTATCCAATTTTTTTAAGTTACATAATGTAGTTAAAAGTATTTTTAGCATCTTTTGCCAAGCCGGTCGATGCAATTAATAAATGGCTTCTCTAGTCCTGTTGTTCTTAGAGACCATCCAATTTTGCGTAAGGCAATACCCAATGTCAATCACTATATTGAAGTGAGTATGCTGGTTGTTGCACTCCCATTGGATAGCATTGTAGCTTCGATGGAGTCCGTGAAGATTTCCACCTTGCGAAATCCCGATTCCGAAGAAGAATTGAACCATTTAAGGTCATGGTGTTTAATTTGCAATAGTGTTGCGGAGGAAATTGATTTTTCTTATGAATCTACTGACAAGATCATCTGTTATTGTTCATTGGCATATTTTCTTTCCATATTTTTCTTTATATATATACAATCTCTTACATTTGTTGTTATTGAAAAATTAAAAATATAGTCTATAAAATAATAATATATTTGATCTAATGATTTGCACTTATTGTTATAAGTAGACACTTGAAAATAAGATCATAATGCTTATTTATGATAATAATTAAATTAATAATATATTTAATTTAACATTAGAATTAGCGATAATTAATGATTCAATTTAAATAAATGGAGAAAATTGTGTATTAAGAGAAGTATAGAGAAAAAGTGTGGAGAAAATTTAGATACTTAAAACCACACACACAAAAGGTTTAATTGCCGAAAACTCATTTAAACTTTTAAGTTGTATACAATTTTTTTTTTGAATTTGTAACTTGACATTATTTATTAATTTTTAAATTTGTACAAATAAGCCTTTGTTATTAATTAATGTATTATTTCACCAATATAATGTGTCACGTCAACAACAATATACCTCTTGAATTTTTTTTTCTGCTTATTCCCCTTAAATTTGGTTATTTAAAGATAATCCTCTAAAATTTTACGCCACCAGCGGATAAACCATATGGCATGTCATGTTAAAAACATTAATTAGCCATAGAGGAGTGATTTGTACTAACTAAAATGTTTACATAGACTCATTGTTAAGCATTCCTTCTGGTCATAAATATAGTACTTTTTTTCTTAATCTCAAATATAGAATCATTTCTAAAATATGAGACCGTGAGCCTATTTATTTAAACTTTTTAAAATTAAAAATATTTTTTTAGATTATTTAAAAAAGTGATTAATTATTTAAATATTTTCAAAAAGTAGAAAATATTGTGTTTGCTTAAAATAAAGCACTTTTTAAATTTTTTAATAATTAAATTGGGAGATGGAATATGAAAGCGAAAAGTAGGAATTTATATTATAATATTTTCTTGTGCCTAAATATTGTTATTTTTACAATTTTTAAGTTTTATTGGATGTGTCTCTTTTATCTTCTTTCTGTTTCATCTACCACACTTATTTTTTTTCAAAAGCTACTTAGAGTAACTTAAAATAAGAAGAAAACTCTTTTCTTTAATTATAAGATTCTGATTATTTTTAAAAGTCTAAAAAAACATGCTAAAAATTTTTGAAAGTGTTTTTATAATAAAAAATGATTTTTTTCATAAAAAAAAAAGCTGAAACAAATAGGCTCAATATTTATTATATAGTACCAGAAAATAGCTCTATTTAATTTATGAGAAAGAGAAAGAAATTCAATAATGTTAGTTTAATTTGGAAAGATATTTGTTTTTTGAAAAATTAAGATAATTAACTAATTTTAATTCTGATCCTCAATCCATCAATCCATGTGATTTAATTAAGAATAAAAGGAAGTAATTTAAAAGTCAACATTTATTTACACATAGTTCAAAGTTTAGGAAAATTTTTTGAAACTTGGTTATTTAAAGATAATCACTCTAAAATTTTACGTCACCAGCAGATAAACCATATGGCATGTCATGTTAAAAACATTAATTAATCATAGAGGAGTGATTTGTACTAACTAAAATGTTTAGAGACTCATTGTTAGGCAGAGACTCATAGGCATTCCTTCTAGTCATAAATATAGTACTTTTTTTCTTAATATCAAATATAGGATCATTTTTAAAATATGAGACCGTGAGCCTATTTATTTAAACTTTTTAAAATTAAAAATAGTTTTTTAGATTATTTAAAAAAGTAATTAATTATTTAAATATTTTCAAAAAGTAGAAAATATTGTGTTTGCTTAAAATAAAGCACTTTTTAAATTGTTTAATAATTAAATTGGGAGATGGAATATGAAAGACAAAAGTAGGAATTTATATTATAATATTTTCTTGTGCGTAAATATTGTTATTTTTACAATTTTTAAAGTTTGTTGGATGTGTCTCTTTTATCTTCTTTCTGTTTCATCTACCACAATTACCTTTTTTCAAAAGCTACTTAGAGTAACCTTAAAATAAGAAGAAAACTCTTTTCTTTAATTCTAAAATTCTGATTATTTTTAAAAGTCTAAAAAAACATGCTAAAAATTTTTGAAAGTGTTTTTTATATAAAAAATGATTTTTTTCATAAAAAGAAAAGCTGAAACAAATAGGCTCAGTATTTATTATATGATACCAGAAAATAGCTCTGTTTAATTTATGAGAAAGAGAAAGAAATTCAATAATGTTAGTTTAATTTAGAAAGATATTTGTTTTTTGAAAAATTAAAATAATTAACTAATTTTAATTCTTATCCTCAATCTATGTGATTCAATTAAGAATAAAAGGAAGTAATTTAAAAGTCTACATATTATTTACACATAGTTCAAAGTTTAGGAAAATTTTTTGAAACTTGGTTATTTAAAGATAATCCTCTAAAATTTTACGTCACCAGCAGATAAACCATATGGCATGTCATGTTAAAAACATTAATTAATCATAGAGGAGTGATTTGTACTAACTAAAATGTTTAGAGACTCATTGTTAGGCAGAGACTCATTGTTAGGCATTCCTTCTAGTCATAAATATAGTACTTTTTTTCTTAATATCAAATATAGGATCATTTTTAAAATATGAGACCGTGAGCCTATTTATTTAAACTTTTTAAAATTAAAAATAGTTTTTTAGATTATTTAAAAAAGTAATTAATTATTTAAATATTTTCAAAAAGTAGAAAATATTGTGTTTGCTTAAAATAAAGCACTTTTTAAATTGTTTAATAATTAAATTGGGAGATGGAATATGAAAGACAAAAGTAGGAATTTATATTATAATATTTTCTTGTGCGTAAATATTGTTATTTTTACAATTTTTAAAGTTTGTTGGATGTGTCTCTTTTATCTTCTTTCTGTTTCATCTACCACAATTACCTTTTTTCAAAAGCTACTTAGAGTAACCTTAAAATAAGAAGAAAACTCTTTTCTTTAATTCTAAAATTCTGATTATTTTTAAAAGTCTAAAAAAACATGCTAAAAATTTTTGAAAGTGTTTTTTATATAAAAAATGATTTTTTTCATAAAAAGAAAAGCTGAAACAAATAGGCTCAGTATTTATTATATGATACCAGAAAATAGCTCTGTTTAATTTATGAGAAAGAGAAAGAAATTCAATAATGTTAGTTTAATTTGGAAAGATATTTTGTGTTTTGAAAAATTAAAATAATTAACTAATTTTAATTCTTATCATCAATACATGTGATTCAAATTAAGAATAAAAGGAAGTAATTTAAAAGTCAACATATTATTTACACATAGTTCAAGGTTTAGGAAAATTTTGTGAAACTATAATAGGTTATTTGTATTTTCACACCGAGTTAAAAGATAAATTGCACTATTTATGATTTGTAAATATTAGTTATAGGTTATTTGTATTTTCACACCGAGTTAAAAGATAAATTGTACTATTTACTATTTGTAAATATTAGTTAGAATGGTTGGTCAAAATTGTTTTTGAAAAAATTGATGCCAAATTTTTTTTTAAATTTTTTCTAAAACAAATATGACCTATGATATGTTAACACGAAGATCATTTCACAGGGGCCCAAAGTAATTATATTACAAGCTTAGCTTATCAACATACATATACTAGCACTTCTCCCTTCTATATACTAAAAGTTTTCCGCGCAATCTGAACCTTTTATATACTAAAAGTTTTCCATCCAACGTGAAACAACAATCGATGTGGGACTCGTCTTTTTTGATTTTTTTTTTGTATTTTCTTTAATATTTACTCATTATTTTTGTTTACTTTCCAAATCCATTTTCTTTATGTGAGAATATATTCTTATTATTTGTGATACCTATTATTTATTTATATTTTAATTTTAAACTTAACTATTTTAATTTAACTTTAATATGACTATTAAAAGTGTTTGATAATAAATGTTCATATTCTTTCCCTTCTTTAACTTTTTTTTCTTTTTTCATCAACTTTTGCTCATTTTTTTATTTGTTTCTTGAACCATTTTTTTTCTTTATATGATAGTATTATTTTTAATCTTCTTGATACTTATTATTTATCTATTTTTTAATTTTAAACTTATTCATTTTAATTTAACTTTAATGTGACTTATAAAAGTACTTAATAATAAAGGATTATACTCTTTATTCACCAAAAGGATTATACCCTTTTTTAATTTTGTATTGTTAATTTTTATCTTTTAGGTATGTATTATTTTGAAATATATTGCTTTCACTACAAACGGTTCAATCTCGATTAGACTATTAAATCTTAAACCGGTGGTTTATCTAGTTTTATAACCAATCCAATTTTCTTAATATTGTTAGTGAGGCTTCACTTTTTATATTTTATATTGATGATGATTTAACCTTAATTAAAAAGTTAAGTAGGTCTCAGGCCTCAACAACGTGCTTCACGCTGTCATCTATGCTAACACACGCGAAATCCACATAGCTTTGTAGTCATCTATGCTAACACACACGAAATCCACAAAGCTTTGTAAAGCCAAAAGTAGAAGTCAGATTATTTAAAGCACCTATCTAATTGGATATGCTCTTTAAGTCATTAAAACTGAGAGTTCTTTTGGGCAATTACCTTCTTCATTGATTCTTTCATGGTGGTGATTTGATTTCTATGTAGTTGCAATCATCAACTTGAATTTCGATGATACTTTTGACTATTAAGTTTGTTTTCAGATCACTCAACAAACATATGCAGCATAATTATTCTTAATTTTAAGGTGATTTTAAATAAATGATGAATGATCAAAGTAAAAATTATGCTGCCTATAATTATATTAAACTAGACAATGGATTTTGTGTTTTGCATATAGTTTAAAATGAATCAATGCATATGAATAATATGGTTTCCTAGAGATTTTATATATTAAACATAGGTCTACAATTTATATTATAGATAGATGTATAGATTTTCTATATATAATATTTCCATGCTATACGGCTAGTATCAAATAAATATTTTTTTTTGAAGCTAAAATAATATACGCCCTCCTATCTTTTTTTTTTTCAATAAGGGCTCTTTTAGAAAGTTTTTGTGATTTGTTATATAAGAGCCATTGTAAAATTAGATTGAGTATCAATGTTTGATTTCCACAAATGTCTTTAATAGTTTTAACTATCTCTCTGCAAGTATTAATGTGGAATAAAAGTTAATGACTTTTTTAATTGAGAACTAAAGGTATCCTCCAACCAACAGTTAGCTAGAGACGATTCCTTTTAAGAGTATTTTAGGAATATATGATAATTTTTTGTAAAATAAAAAATGCTAACTAATTTTAGTTACCTGTCTTAATTCTCATAATTTTAGTTAAAAGACTTTTATAAAAAAATCGAAGGAGTACTTATAAATAGCAAATTAGCAATAATTAATATTGGAACGTTGAAAATATACATTGAAAATATAAAAAAGAAAATATATGTTAAATAAATATGGAAAATAAGAGTTATGGACCAAAATCTTTAATTAATCTTACAACATAGCAACACTTTCCAAAATGCTAATAATTGATTCAATGTGTAATAACGCAGAATTTAAGTATTCTGGGTAGGTTTCTGTGTCGTGGAGAAGAAGGGCGGACGTTGGACTTGGCACGATGACTTTGAAAGAAGCAGGGTGGAGAAAAAGCTCGGAAGGGAGGAGACGGCCATACCCTGATTCTTTGAGGCTCAAGCCAAGGCTTGGGGTTCGTCTTCTTGAGCGTTCAGTCAAAGCGGTTTTTTTTTTTCGGTGAGATCGATCAAAGCTATTAAAGTGGGCTTTACATGGACAAGGATGGGCCTTAGGTCCCACAATACTATGCTTTGTCAGAATGCGGGTCTACATGTTGAGTAAGGCGGTCTATAATGGACTTTGAAAAGAATATTAAACTTTTTAATAAGTTAAAATCTTTAATTTCATAAAAAAATCTTAAAAAATTAATTTTTTATTAATTTAATCATTGAAAGTATATGATTTTTAATTTAGATGTTCAAATATTTTATTCCAATCAATCTTGTCTCTCCAAAAGTATTTATGAATTTTTTCGATGCATTGAAATTTAACTCACACAAAATAAAATAATATTGTTTTGTAAGTCATCAGATTCTATTTTTTGTGAGAGATCAATTTGTTTGAAAAATGCTTCCTTCTAGAACTCAGGACTGGAAGAAAATTGGAGAAATGAAGCAAGTATAAATTTGGAGATAGAAGCTTTCCATGTCGTGGCGAGCTTCTTGGGCGTTGCAATGAGAGTTCAAAATTTTGCTGCTGGTTTTGGGACAGAAGTGACCAGTGCCATGGCTAATTTATCCCACGTTGTGGCTCTAGTTGTAGAGTCTATGTAAAAAGGATGTGATGTGGCTTGCAGGAACAATGTTTCTAGTGGTGGAAGTGGTGCTTTGCTAGGGTTTTTGAAGTCTTAAGGTTGTGGCATTATGCCAGAAAAGAGTTTTGTATGCGGTTATTTTTAGCTATTATTGGTGGTTATGAACCGCTTATTATGCGAGCGCCTACATAAGTGGACACTTTTGTAGGCTATTAAAACCGCTAACAAAAGTGGACTTTTATAGGCAGTTATCTAAATAACCACTTACAAAAGTCCACTTTTGTATGCGGTTATATAGATAACCGCATACAAATGTCTATTTTCGTAGGCGGTTATTTGAATAACCGCCTACAAAGGTGGACCTTTGTAGGCGGTTATACAAATAACTGCCTACTAAAGGTATATATTTAAAAAAAAAAAATTTGAAAGTAGATTAGTCTCGTATCAAAATATATGCAACCTATTAAATCCATTAACAAAAAATAAAATGTATTACATTACAAAATATTACAAATTAATATCAATTTACATATC
The DNA here is from genome assembly GCA_026686845.1 of Adenanthera pavonina. Lineage (NCBI taxonomy): Eukaryota > Viridiplantae > Streptophyta > Magnoliopsida > Fabales > Fabaceae > Adenanthera > Adenanthera pavonina. The sequence goes on from JAIVEN010000013.1 coordinate 20,276,950, forward strand.
ATACAAAAACAATACATTGACACTACAAAATGATAAAATAAGAAAAAACAACATCTAAACAATGCTTCAAACACCATAAATAAAATGTCATATTGCAATACATGAAAATTATCTAGATAGAAGGTTAAGCTGTCGAGCTTCATACAATCCCAAATCTGCTATCCTAGAGCCTCTACCAAAGTTATCCTTCCAAATTTACTCTTAGACGAGCTCCAATCAACTCCCATGAAGAAATTTAAGCTCTTAATATTGGCAATGGCCCTTCCCTCTAACTAACCAAATACCTACAACACAAAAACGATTCACATTTATGTTTTAACCAATGTAATGGCATGGGAATAAATATATATAGTTAAGAAAGAATAAGATGTTGAACCAAGATATGCAAATTACCAATTATTTTCTCAATTGAGAATTTTCATTTCAATGAAAATATCAATTAGTACATTGCACTTATTTTCTCATAGGAACCTTGCTATATGTTGCTAGCATAATACTAATAACACCGCACTAATGTGGAAACAGAAAATAGACTCCTTAGACAGGAGGTTACATCAAATATATTCACAACAATATCTCACACTAGTGCCAATAAGACTCACTCAAAAATTAACAAACAAACTTCATAGTAATACACCCACTGTGACACAAGCATGACTCACCAAAATTTATTGGCAACAACACTCTGATTGAGATGAGTTTGATACTAAAGTTCTATGTATTAATCAAAGAAGAGAGAGAGAGAGAAAGAGAGATACCAAGAACAAAAATTGCAACTCTCATTCTGCCATGCTTCTGAGGGTTTAAAGGTTTGCCTCTCCAACAACAGTAATATATCTTCTTTTCTTTCGGATACTCCTTTCTTCCCTCCATTCTCTCTCTCTTTCTCTCAATATAATCCTGGGCCTCTTATTAAGAAGAAAGAGACAGATCACACAAGTGAGACTTTGGCTATAAAGAAGGCTTCTTGTCTTACTCTAACGCTTAATTGTGAGGGAAAGATGATGTTTGTTTTTGAATTTATAGTGCCAACCCAAGCACTGATCTCCCTTTAGACTCTAACAGAGAAAATAATAATAATAATAATAACAACAACAACAACAACAACAACAGAAGGAAAGAAAGAAAGAACAAGAAAGTGAATATAGTCCATCACCAATAGTTATCCACTTCTGTGTGGAGAAACCTAGCAGCTCCATGAACAATGATACAACAACAACCCATACAGCAATATACATAGCTTTCCCAGCAAAATCAAAGCCCATCCATCATTTGAAGTACAATTTGTTCTTAAATTATACTTTATATTACACTTTAGCAATGCTCTTAAAGGCCCCAAATGGAAATTAAGAACATTGGGAGTTGGGACTTCCTCACCAAATGATCCAAAATAGAAAAAGTATGATATAATCTTATAACATATTATAAAACTATATACTTTAAAAGTTTAAAAAGAAATAATAAAATACCAGATTTTTCCCAATGAACTTTAGCAACAACAAACTAATCAATTACTCCAATCCCTCCTCCTCCTCCTCTCTAGTTAGGTAGATTTTAGCCACATAATCACTCCACTCTGCGATGACTTCATTGATTTGATTTTTGGAGTACACATCATAGTAGGTATCCGGGAAGTACTATACAAGTTAAAATATCATGAAGAAATTAATAAAATGACATTACTAAAAAATGGTCAAAAGTTATAAGCATTAATGTAATTGCATAAAATGGAATTACATACCATGACCGGGATAGAGCTTTGGCCATGCATTATGATATCTTTCATGAATTTCAGTACATAATATGCACAATCGATACCATTACCTTGCTTCAGACACTAAACAAAAATATATACATACATATTATATATGAAGATTAATGTCAATTACAATATATAATTGCTTAAATATTATTCTATAAATACCTTTATTGATGTCCATTTATAAGATTGTTGCTTCTTGTCATTAAGCCCTTGGTCTGCTCGAAACATCTTCACAGCACTATTAACCATGAGAAAAGAAAATTAATATAAGCATAACTTTGAATTACCATGGAGACAGATACAAAAGTTAAAAAAAAAAAAACTTATTCTTACTTGTTGAACATTTCCATCATTTGGATGCGGTTCTCTGGCCCTGATTGTTTTCCGAACTCTAAATAATATATTTTTGGCTTTACTAGGTTGATGACAATCAACATCCAATGTTCTCTAATGAAAAAATAATTAACATCAACAAATTATAACTGGCAGTTCATAACAACTAAAGTCATCATTTAATATTTTAGCAACAAGTTACTCACCCTTGATGAAAAGGTGCCAAAAATAATACTTCCTTATCGGCTCTTGCCTTGAACACATTCGTAATTTCTTGAGATTGTTCTGTGATCTTCTTTTGGGGCATCAAACCTTTACAAAAAGATGATATTTCTTGGGGGTGGAGGAACACAAATTTGCTAGTAAGATTGGTAGGGACCAAAATTTTTCATAGAAGTACCTAAAATGAAAAAAAAATGTGTATTAATATCACACTCAAATGAAAAGGTTAGTTGGAAAGTAGTTCATTTATGTTAGTTTGAGTACCTGATGTATATGTTAATATTCGCAGCCCCAAGCCATTGATGATCCACCATGAATAGGATAACTTCTTCGGTGATCATTTCAGTTATCCTTTTATTATAGATCCCTATATCATACTCAATTTCTATAATCTCCCATTGCCCTATGCTCACTAATCCTTTCAAGTACTTGCGGCTTTTCCTTAAATTAACATTAGGTCCGGGTAGTCTCTTCATTGGTGCAATGATTGACTCTTTGGATTGCCCGGACCCTAGAACACGCTTTCCTTTTGCCTATGCAACAAAGTTGGTAAATTTGGGATGAACTAGTGATTACACAGTAGCAAATTATAATAAAGTGTCAATTGACATACCTATACAGATGGAGCAAGGGTAATGAGGTTCATTGGCCATGCCACATAACTACCCATTGCTTGTCCTACCTTATCCTCATCTTGGGTAGGAATTAGCAATACAACATTCTCCACTTTGGGGACATCAATCGATACTCTCACATGGCCTTCAGGTAGGGCTTGATTGTGAATGACGCCTCCTGTGTTTTCCACATGCCCCTCTGCAACCACACGTCTAGTAGGGCGATCCAACCATAATTGACAGTATGATACGCCCTATACCAATAGCAAAAAATAATTTATACATGTCGAAAAAAACTATGAACTTGATTGGAAAAGCAATTACCTTAGGGAGATGCTCAAATGGAAGAGGGCAGCTATCCTTGACACTAGGGCTTGTTGATGTGACCTGTGACGACTGTATTTGCTTCAGTACTGCAGCTTGTGTTTGCACCAAATCTATCAACATGGCTAATTTTCTTTCCATCTCAAATTGAGTTGCCTCTAATTGAGCAACCTTAGCTGGAGAGTATGACGATGAGCGGCATTGAGTCCCAAAATATGCTTTCTTAGTAACGCCAAACCCGGCACCCCTAACACGACCAGGGTGCTCAGGGAGCCCTAATGCCTTGCCTAGCACATCAAGCCCTGTGTCTTCCTCAATGCCTTTAGGCATGGACTCTGTAAGGGTATCCTGTGAAAGCAAAAAAATAATAACAAATATATTATTTTATAGAAATATATTATAAATGATTGAAAATGCAAATAATAATGTAAGACTTACAATTATATCACAAAATTTTTTGACGTTTTCATTGTCAATAATCTCTTCCTTGTTCTTTCTTGATTCTGCCCATAGCACATGATGCTTGGTTAAAGGGCCACCTTCAGATCCCTCTTGAGGATGCTGTGTAATAACATAAATCACTGATTTCTAAGTATTTATAAGGAAAATATATTCATATAAATAAGATCTATAGACACATACCATCTTATCCTCTATACCCGAGTATCCAAGATGGCCAGCTCTATAAGGGTATTGTTGACACTTGGCCCTTTCACTATTTTGCTGGCTTAATATCTGTAAAAAACCAAAATCTGAAATGAAATAGCTAGACACATATAGCATTAGAATAGAATTAACAACTAACATGTAAAAAAAGGATTACTTTGAAAGATTGCTCACGGCGGATACCCGTAAAAACATTCCAGTCTTCTTGCTTTATGTAGACTTCAAATAATGGAGGTGGATGCTCAAGGATGTTACCATCTGGATCTCTCAAAAATATTTTTGTAAGGATATATCAAAAAGCTCGCATCGATACTCCAGCCTTCTTATATATGAAATCTCTATGGCACTCATCGATGTCAAATCCCAACTGCAAAACAAAGTACCCAGATTAATTATAATAAGTATAACTACATAGGAAACAAACATTATAAGATAATTATAATAAGTTGTTTACCGCTATATCCTTGAAAATCAAGTCTTTCATAGCCTCAGGGACTTTCCTCTAGTCCTTCCATTGGCTACTTGCTATAGGCACATTCATCTTCACAACTATCCCAATATAGCTATTTAATTTTTTTCCACCATCGCTTATTGGGTGACCTCTACGATTCCACACCACATGGATCTTCTGACCAGTATCTCTTGCCCGTGAGACCTCTTTCAAGATGGTCAACCCATGATAATGCTTCTCTAACTATTTCTCAACCTGTTTATTAACATTACTGGGATCCATATTCATTGGATCACTATCATAATCAGAAGATGAAGACATTTACTTGTAATATAAATCAAACAAACAAGACATTAATACATAGAAAGGCAAATAACAAGATTTAGGCAAAAGTTATTAGAAAATTCAAAGTCACAAATAAGAAGAATAACACAACTAGTAAAAAATTCAAACTCAAATCTTTTCCTCTTTCTGGTTTGTCTTCTCTTTATGATCCAAATACCCTCTTGATGATCATCTCTCACATACAAGGCATCATCTCCAATATATTTAGTATCAATTGATGTCCCTACAAAAGGATTATCCTCAATATCTGTATCTTGATGACTTTTAATATCTTTTTGGTTGTAAGTTATTTTATTTGTTAACATAACAATAGACAACTTCTTATTAGCAAGATCGGAGACGAAAAACACCTGTTGAGCTTGGGATGCTAAAATAAAAGGTTCATCTCTATACCCTACCATGTTAAGATCCACTTGAATGAACCCTGATTGATTAACTCGAAGACCATTTTTGTTGTCAACCTACTTATAACTAAAGACTGGTACCCGAAACAAGATATAATCCAATTCCCATATGCGATCAATTACCACAAAGTATGTCATATTTTCAAAAATAGGGTTTTTGTCTTTGACACTAGAAATATGCATTGATTGAGCTATAAGAGTTACCCCACTATTTTGCATTGTGCTCCGATCATCCTGCTCTTTCATATAGAATGTGTAGCCATTAATAAGATAACTGTTGTAAGATAGGACACGCATGCTTGGACCGTTAGCTAACCATCGTAATCTTTCTGAAACTGAACCAGGATTTCTCTCCACCTCCAAAATAATGTGATGTCTCAACCAATTTATAAAAACCCGATTGTGTTCCTTTGATATCCAACTCTCATTCCTGTTGGGGTTTAAACTTCTAAGTTTCTCCTTGTGCATTTCCACATATAGCTCAACCTCATCGGAGTTATGCAGAACATACAAATGAGCTTGCTCCTACTGTGTCCTGGAGATGCTAACTATATCATTTCCAAGAATCCCTTCCCCATCTGTTCTCCCAATGTGACGAGACTTTGGAAGCCCAATATAATCAACATTGGATAAGTATTCAGTACAGAATTTAATAGCTTCTTCAGCTATGTACCGTTCAACAATACAATCCTCTGGTCTACTTCAGTTTTTCACATATCCTTTTAATACCTTCATGTAACACTTAATAGGGTACATCCATCTCATATAAGCTGGGCCACACAATTGTGTCTCTCTAACCAAGTAAACTGTTAGGTGAATCATCATGTCAAAAAATGAAGGCGGGAAATACATCTCAAGTTGGTACAAAGTCACAACAATTTGTCTTTACAACCTTGCCAACTTAACGGGGTCAATCACTTTGCTACAAATGGATTTGAAGAAGAAGCATAATTTTGTGATTGTACCTCGAACCTTTTTGGGCAAAATAGATCTGATAGCCACCGGCATCAAATTCTCCAATAGAACATGGCAATCATGAGACTTTAAGCCCTTCAACTTCAAGTCTTTCATAGATACAAGGTTTCTAATGTTTGAGGAGTATCCCTCTGGGACCTTAACTCCATTAAGAAACTCACAAAAAGTGATTTTCTCCTTTCTAGAGAGAGTATAGGCTGCAGGAGGTAGATAAGTATGGCGTTTCTCCTTCACCGGTGCCAATTCTCCTCTTATTCCCATTGCAACCAAGTTCAACCTTGCCTTCACGCCATCTTTGGTCTTTCCCGGCACATTAAGCAACGTACCAATGATGCTATCACACACATTTTTCTCTATATGCATGACATCAAGGAAGTGTCTCACATATAAAGACTTCCAATATGGCAATTCAAAGAAAATTGACTTTTTCTTACACCCACTAGTCCCAAGGTGTTTTGCAAAAGGCTTCCCGAAATTGTTATTCAAATCCTTCACCTTGTCAAACATATCCTCACTACTTAATGGCAAAGGTTCACTCCCTTCTTCTGTATTCCCATTAAAGGCTTTTTTCCACCACCTGTAACGATTTCCTAGAGGCAAAAATCTGTGATGTCCTAGGAAGACAAATTTCCCACCATGTTCCAACTGTATGGTATGTGTGCCTTCTTTGCATATAGGACATCCAAACTCTCCTTTGATACTGTAGCCTAATAAATTACCATATGCCGGAAAATCATTAATTGTACCAAACAGCATATCTCTCAACTTAAATGTTTCTTCCCTATATTTGTCATACATCTTCACACCCTTCTCCCACAATAGTTTCAAATCTTCAATTAATGGAGCCAAATATACGTCTATATCATTTCCAGGTTGTTTGGGTCCAGAAATTAACATAGACAACATCATAAACTTCCGCTTCATGCATAGCCATGGTGGGAGGCTATAAATCAACAAAATAACAGGCCATGTACTGTGGGTACTACTTTGCATGCCATGCAGATTCATTCCATCAGTAGATAAAGCAAGGAGCTAGTTTCTATCTTCTTCCCTGAAATCTTCATATTCATGATCAATTCTTTTCCATTGTGGAGAATCTGCAGGATGTCGAAGTTTTCCATCTTGAATTCTTTCATCTGCATGCCATGTCAAGAGCTTTGTAATTTATGCGCTACTGTACATGTGTCTAAATCTAGGTATGATGGGAAAATACCATACCACCTTCGTTGGACTTGATTCTTTTTTTTTGTATCGTGGGGCATTGCATTTAGGACACTTGTTTAATGATGCATATTCTTTTCGAAATAAAACACAGTCATTAGGACAAACATGTATCCTCTCATAGCTCATTCCAATAGAGCATAACATTCGTTTAGCCTCATATGTTCGGCTTGGAAGCTCATTATCTTGTGGCAGCATATCTTTCAAAAATGCAAGTAATTCTGTGAAGCTCTTATCACTCCATCCATTCCCTGCTTTCAAGTTGTATAACTTTAACACAGCTGATAATATCGTGAATTTAGTACAACCAGGATATAATGGTTTTTCTGCATCGGCTTTCAACCTCTCAAATATCTCAGGACAATCCTGAAGCTCATCTTCAATTGCATTTGTCATCTCTTGAAGACGGTCATCATCAAATGTACTTGTATCAAAATCATTAGATCCACAGCTCCTAGTTGTCCTTAAATCACTATACCCATTATTTGTCTCACCATGTTTTGTCCAATGTGTATAACTTCGATCGATTCCATTACACACTAAATGTTCTTTCAGCTTCTTTGAACCAACTAGCCTTCCAAAACAACACTTTAAGTAGGGGCATATAATTTTATCGGGGTTATTAGCATGCTCAACTGCAAACCTGACAAACTCTTTCACTCCATCCCAATATTCCTTACTCAAACGATTTGCATGCATCCAATTCCAATCCATACTATTATGATGTGTACAAATTTTGGCAGAGCCTCCCCTAGAAGTTGATGGTTCCAATAATTCTACAGCAACAACTCACAAAAAGTTAGACTCATCAATTATAAGCACTAGCATCTTCCAACCAATCCCAGATAAACTAAACTATCTTCAAACATAAGGACTGTCTTTATTCTAGGATATTAAAGTAATGCATGATTCAACCATGGACTATTTCTGGCAACCATAAACTAATTTTTAAAGAAAATTCAGTAGCACAACGACATAAAAATGAGAGTTTCCCAAGCCTTAAGCCCTTTATTCATACAAAAAGTAGTAAATTTCAACCAATCATAGCAGCAACCATGTACCCAGTTATTTCCAATCATCAAATTACTTCTAATTAATAAAGTAATTATATTTCATGCTATTAGATATTAGTACATGGCATTATAATGATATAGTTCTAAAGGAAATTGGCAACATAACGACTTGGAAAAGAAAGTTTCCTGGGCTTGTTGAAATTTAATCAAACTATGACTATCAAATTTCATTCAATCATTTCCAATCAAAACTTCACCATATGACTTCCTTTGAAGATATTAACATGCAAATCAAACATCGGTCAATTAGTACAACAATCATTCAACACCACCATTTTCAACAACTTTGAAAGCAAGATTAATGTACCTTATAACCTTGTACTATACTATCTCCTTTAGTTTAGCCCCTTATTTTGCTGCCTCAAAGCTTCTAAATTAAAAAGCTAATTGAAATAGCTAATATGTAACAAACACAATGACATGTTCAACCTGCATTACATAAGAGTATAAAGTTAAGAAAAATTTCTAAACTAGTTTAATATATGAAAGTGTTAAAATTTGACTCAACAAAGATTTAGGGGGCTAAGGGAAGTTTAGATCATGACATGAATATGATGAATTCAATGAGTTAATAATGGTTCTAAATGCTTGATGATGTCTTAGAAATGACATTAAGATGATGAGAATGTAAGAACTCAAGTTATATAGTAATGTAGTAAACTGAAACCTAAAATGGCCAAGGCCCACCCATGTCGATTTAAATAACTGGAGAAGTCAATTTAAGATTTAAACCATATTATATTTGTTAAACTAGGTGTATATGCTATATGAATAAGAAGAAATATGTCCGTGATGAGAAATCTCAATGAAATGCAAGTTTGGACACTAAAGAATTTAAAACACGACATAAATGAACAGTAAAGTGTATGTCTTACTATAAGAGTTAAGTTAGTTTAAAATTTTTTAAAAGAAAATATTAAGAATCTATATATGATATAAATATTATATTTAATATATATCAAATACATGCATGTCTTCTTATATTATCAATGTTTTATAGCTTATTATTGTTGAATCAAGAGTTTTGATGATTCCAAACCAGCATGCAAGAGCTTGGATTGAAGATATCAAAGGAGCTCAAAGTGTTTCAAGTGAAGGATTTCTAAGTAATTGCTGCTAGATCTATTGTAGGTTCCTTAGCTTTAGCTAGAAATGGGTAAAAGGTTTTGATTTGAAGAAAAGATGTTTTTAAAGCTTGATTTTATGTTAAATCTTGACTTATTTGAAAAACACCCACAAACAGACGAATTTTGAGAAGTTTAAACTGAACTGTCATATGGGAAATTCGAACTTTGCCTTTGGAAATTCGAATTTCGGGCTAAAAATGAATAAGTCTGAAGAAATGCTTCTCTGTCAGACAAATTTTGATTCCCCAAAGTTCGAATTTTCATATGAGACTAAAAGAAGCCTTTTGTGACAGACGAACTTCAAGTCTTCAAAATTCAAATTTCAAACAGAATGCAATTTGTGAAAACCAAAGAAATTCATCTGAAATAATGTTAAGGTTCATCTAAGATCAAGAATAATTTAAGTTTCAAAACTGCTTCCTGTCAGATGAACTTTGAACATTAAAATTTAAATTTCAGAAGCTAAGGTTGTGAGTCTGTTGAAATGAAATGTTGACATACGAATAACAGAGTTTTCAACTTTGAATGTTGAAATAAGTCTGAAGAGAGGTCTCTCTGACAGACGAACTTCACTCTTTCAACATTCGAATTTCGAAGAAAGTGAAACACTGTGCCTTTTGAACGTACAAGGAACAGACGAACTTTGGCTTCCAAAATTTGAATTTCGAGGGCACTGTAGAAAATTGAAAACACTGTTCATACTTAACAGAAAAACTTTCTTCTTGAAAATTCATATGTCACAACATGAAAACATTTTCTGAGTTTCAAAATTCGAATTTCACTTCATGAACAGCAAACTTCGGTATTTCTACGTTGGAAGCTTTAACCTTCGGTTTCTTCAAAATTCGTCTATTGGCCAACCAAAATTTGAATTTCAGTATGTCAGAAGCATTAAATGAGATTGTTTAATGGATAGTTTTTCAGAGTAACCATTAGATAACTTCCCCAACGGATAGATTTTGTCTCTAACGGACATTTGAGACCTAAATCTATAAATATAATATTATTTGAAGTTGTGGGTAACAAATCAAACTTGTATATATTGAATTTCTGCCAAATCTTCCTCTCAAAAGCCTTTTACCTCTCAACTTCAATATTTGTACTTCAACCTTCATATCTACTCTATTTAAGAGAGTTATATCTTTGTAAACAATCTACTCTTTATCTGGAGGATAGATTTACTTGTGAGGGGAAATCACAAGGGGATTGGGAAGCACATTGTATAAGTGCTTAGAGAGATTGAGAAAGCTCCAGAAATAGAGCATACTCGTTGTACTGTGGCATTAGCAAGAAGCCCGTTGAATTCTTGCTGTATAGTGAAAAATCTCAAGAGATGTCTTGGGGACTGGACGTAGGTCAAGTGGATAGACCGAACCAGGATAAATTACTGAGTCTTCTTCTTTTTATCTTTGCTTTTCAGCTTGCTCTGTTTTATACGTTGCTTCCATTACACTGTGCTATCTTCACCCATTTCACTTTGTGCAGAAAAATTTAAATCTTCCCAATTCACCCCCTTCTTGGGAAGTCAGCCTTGCTAACAATTATTATTAATTATCATTATCATTATCGTATCAATTTATAAAAATCTTACATTTATTTATAATTATAATTATAATATTTTACTAAACTAAAATATTAAGTAACTAAATAAATTAATAATTATATTAATGTTAATTAATAAATTAAAGTACTTATTATTTTTCTTTTTTTAAATTTAAATTTCAGTAATTAAAATTAGGGTGAGTAAGTTTTAAAAATTTTGCACTTATTATACATTATAAATAATAAAATTTAATATGTAAAAATAGTTTATTTGTTGGCCAAAAAAAGTGGCACAATTTATTTATTTATTTAATGTTTTTGCCCACGGAGTTTTAAATCTGGAGTAGAAGAATGGTGCTTTAGAAGCCACGAATTAAAAATAAAACAAAGAAAGAAAGAGAAAGAAATTCTAATCACATGAACAAAATTTGACAGGTGGAGAACCATCCACACATTCCCAATTGTCTCAGCTTCTCTGGCCCACACCACATATTATCCCTCCTTCCCAACAAACTCAGCTCTCAAAATAAAATCCTTATTTCCTTCCTTTCTTGCTTCCCCTCTTCCATCTACACACCCACGTGTTGCTTCTATAATTGGGATGTCACTCCACAGTACCGTGAACAAGTTGTGCCTCTAATTGACACAGTTTCAATCTTTGTAGCCGAGGTATCATACCCTTCTCATTTTATTAAGGTCAGTGATATATTGCTCTTAATTTATCTATTTTCTGAGGTTTTTTGTTTCTGCGTAGGTTAAATTATTTAGTGGGTTATAGTTCCAATTCACTGAAACTTATACAGAGTGTAGAATGAGGAATTGCTAGGTGTGAAAACATTTAGAACCTATTGTGTTGTTGGGAGTTCAATGCTTATAATGGTGGGCAACGCTCAAGGAGCAATAGCTTCTCTTGCTTCCCCAGTCAGTTTGGGAGGTCTAGTTGGAGCGAGTTCCTCTGGAAGGACCCACTCGTTTGGAAGGAGAGTTTCCCTATCTGGAGGAAACTTTAAGGGTAGAAGGACATGGCATTGTGTCTCCTTGCCCCTTTGTAGATATTCAGTGACTACAACTGATTTCATATCTGACCAAGGCAATGCAGTGTCCCTTGACTCTAACGGTGATAGAGGGAATACAGTTACTGGAGATAATAGTGCTGGTTTTGTCCTTAAGCCTCCTCCAAAGCCGGTATTGAAGTCTTCAGAGACCAAGGGTAACTTCATGTTAGGTGCAAATTCTGAAGGATGGGATCCCTCCAAAGCTACTAAGCAATTTGGCAATGAAAAATTAGATGATGTAGAAGAGAGAAATAAGGTGATTGAGTCACTTGGAGAGGTGTTGGAGAAGGCTGAAAAGCTGGAAAATTCGAAGTTGGATGGCAAAAGAAATAATGGACCAGCAAATAAACCAGCAAAATCTAACACAGTCACTAATCCGAAGATTGAATAATGGTTCTAAAAGTGAGAACATTCCTGCCACTATATATTTCCAGCTTAGAATCTAACCCTTTCAACAGAGCAGCTATGAATCCTAACCAATAATAATGATTTGCAGATTTACAAAGAGCAGAGCAGTTACAAGAAATTTAGGAACACATCTCATATAGGCATTTTAGCAAACACCTAGAAGGCATACGTCGAATTATGAGCAGGGATGACAAATGGAAGGAGAAATTGATGGGAAACAAAAAAATGGAGGTGAGGTACTAACCTATAGGAATTCAAAATAGCTGGGTTCTCTGGTAACCCGAGATTGCAAGCACGAACGAATTTGGACTAGCCATCGACATACAGCACAGAAGCCACAAAACTTGGACAAGTACACGGACACAAACAAGAACATGAACACGAAGATGGAGAGCATGAACACGAAGTTAGACAAGCCACCAACGCAGTGAGCAAGCAAGCATAGAACCTGAAGATGGAGGTTGGACAGAGAGTGAATATGGACACGAACTTGAAGAAGCTACACAATGCTGACACGAACTTAAAAAAGTTGCAGAATGCCAAGGGGAGAGAACTTCTATGGAGTCAATAAGGAGCTTGCAAAGAGTTGTGTATACGGAGGCTTGCTCAGAAGTGATGTTTTAGGGCTGAAAGTACAACCAAAGTAGGCGGTTATAACAAATAACCACATACTTTTGGTATTATTAATTTAATTATTATTATTATAATTAAAATAAAAGTAGACGGTTATTTAAATAACCGCCTACTATGTTATTTTATTTTTTTTAATTAAATAATGGATTTGTAGGCGGTTATGTAATAAACTGCCTACAAATATTAAATTTTTGTAGGTGGTTATTCAAATAACCGCCTACAAATCCCCCAGGCTTATTTTTCTTAACGTTTTTTTTATATAACCGCCTACTATTAGGTGTCTATTATTTTCAAATCTGGCATAGTGTGGGTTGCAATTTGAGGAATAGGGAAGCATAAATCTTGAAGGTATGTTGGTTTCCATCTTCTCCTCTCCTATTTCTCCATATTTTGAAGGTGTTCTTGGTTGTTTGGGGTTCTGATTTGAATGGATTTCCACTGATTAAATTGTGTTAAAATTCTTAAACGATGTGTTGTTGGGTGTGTACAAGCCTTGTATTATGATTTTTAGGTGTTTGTGTAGTGGTTTCCCCAAACCCTAGCTCTAATGTTGAGATTTTCATTGATGTATGAAGTTGGGGGGATTCAAATCTGGTTTTATGAATTATTTTGGGAATAATAATGTTTGGGTTTCTTGGTAACTTATTATTGGAGATTATACTCTAAGCCAATCATTGTATTATGAACATTGTACTTCGTTATGAAAAGAAAGAGTTTTTTTCTTTTATTACATTATTATATTGTTTGCATGTTTTTCTTTATAATAATATCCTTGGATAAATCATTTATCCTAAACATCCCTAGTCAATTATCTTTGTGGGAACAAAGATGAATTAAGACTAGTATGATTTTGATTGATAATTATGTATTAATTATGTATGAATATACAAATCAAAATCATAAATACCTGTTAGAGAATATACGCTAGATCGACATGTTATGAGATAGTAACATGGATCAGGTCATAACCATATCACATATATATTAACCATTTCATCAAGCCCTCAAACTTAAGATTACCATAGCTTCCTACATGAAGAACACTGTGCTTTGATATAGTCAAAAGTCACCTTTAATCAGGTGATCATAAAGACTATGATCGGGCATAGTGGATTTCATGTAAAGGAAGAAGAATGGTTAAGATAGAATTTGTCCCTCTGATTAATGGATATATCTGGGCCCCTTGATGAGTGAGATTGAGAAATGTATGGCCATGCTCGAATAGAAGGGTTTCCACTTGTTTTGTCAGTTTGCTCGGAGAACAAGAAAGTAATGGTTGAGTAAAATGAGGATGATGTTTCCATGCCTTATACTTGACCTAAATATCATGTGATAAAAGGGATGTGATAAGGTTGTATGATAGGTTGTATCAGATCACCGATCTCATATGATTTAGGTAGTTACGATGTATTGCTAGATGCCACTTGTGATTTGTGCGTACAATAGTATTATATGCCCAGGCCTACAAGGTCGCACATAAGAATGAACCAATTTGAGCCAAAATGCCTAAATTTATTGAATCTAAAATGTATCTAGATTCGATGAATTTAATGTTCAATTTATGGCGGAGGAATTTTATAAATAAATATATATTTGATATATATTTTTATAAAATTTGACATATATATATGTTTGATATATTATATATTTAATATATTAAATATATTTCAATATATATATCATTTAATTAATGTAAACAAATTAGTTTGAAATTTAATTCTATGTGATAGATTTAGATTTAAACTAATGTGATAATTTAAATTTCATTTATGTGATAAATTAAATTTAAATTTGATTCTAGATTTAGATTAAATAATTAGTTTAGATTTGATCTATTAGATAGATTTAAATCTTACCTAATATATTTAATTAAGATTTTATTTAATTTAAATAATTGTTTTAAATTAATCAAATTAGTAACCCTATCTATATAAAAGATATCGACTAGGGTTATCCAAAATAACATATCAAAAGAAAGTCTCCTTCCACCCTAGAGAGAGAGTGGCCACACACTTAGAGAGAGAAAGTGTACGGACACACATAGACCTCAAATGTACAGATATTCGTGAACTTGGTGCTAGCATGCCGTTCGGGTTAGATTCATCGTTTGTGTGGATATGGGTAGAGGGAGTTGATCAGTAGCGTCAGTTTCTAAGGTATGATGGTAGAAGAAGAATCTGAAAAACTGAAAATCAAAAGGTTAAATTTTCTTCTACAACTTGATTTAAGTAACATTGATGGATCCATGGGAGGGACTCAGTTATGTTTTATTCCGCTACATGTACCGAAATTCCCAACACTTATATCCTCCGAGTTTATGCTTGAATGATCGGGTTGGGCTTTATTGAAGGTTATGACCTGCCTTGATTTGTAGGTGTTTGATGTTGTGTAAGGAGTAAGCTTGCATAGTTGATGCTTTCATACTCTAAGGAGTCTTTTGAAACATCAAAATTATTGGTAAGAGGCTATGCCTTTGCATAAGAAAATTGGGCCTTGTGCGCTGGACTTAGTTGGTTGGAATGGTTTTAATTGAGTTTGTTGTATATTTGGACCTTTATCCTTGTTTAATATATTATGTGTAACTTAGGTTTGCATCCCTCTTATATCTATAAAGTTGGTCCTCCAACGGCGGCCTATCGAGGTGTCATGCGAGTTCTAGTAACTTTAGGTATCCAAGGTGTAATTTTTTTTGCTCCTTGTATACATATATATATATATGCTTGAAACTTTTCATACCATGCGTAACATCCTAGAGATTTGGACCAAACTAGACCTTAAGATGCGATAACATGGCAAGGATAACAACGATTTAAAGATTCTAAAGCTATATCCATAAAGAAAATACAAATGTTCTACCAAGGGCCACTACCCCAAAATAACAAGTATAAATTTGATATCCAAAAGTCACCAACAGACCTAAGTCTCCTTAGCCTTCTCCTTGCTAATGTTAGATATTTCACTTAGAATTGTTAGCCATGGGGTGAGACATACGTCTCAATAATTAAGGGTAATACAATAATAACGATTTAAAGATTCTAAAACTATATTCATATGCTAATACTCAAAATGAATGCTGTTAGATTAGCTGGCTTCCCAAGAGGGGGGTGAATTGGGAAGATTAAAAATTTTTTGCATAATATCAAGAAGATGAAGAAAGCAATATATGATGATAAAACAGAGTATAAACAAATAACTGTAAAGGTGATAGTAAAGAGAAGAAGACTCGGAAAATTTATCCTGGTTTAGTCTCTCCACTTGACCTACGTCTAGTCCCCAAGTCACCACTTGAGATTTTTTCACTATTCTGCAAGAATTCAGTGGGCTTCTTGCAAATGCCTCAGTACAAAGATGTTGCTCTGTTTCTAGAGCTCACTCTATCTCTCTGTGCACTCTTACAAAGTGCTCCCTAATCCCTTGTGATGTCCCCTCATAAGAAAATCTATCTTCCAGATGAAGATAAGATTGATTACAAAGATTAAACTCTCTTAAATAGAGTGAATATGAAAGTTAAAGTACAGAATATTGAAGTAAGAGAGTAATAGACTTTTGAGTAAATGATTTGGCAGAGTTTCAGTATATACAAAGTTAAAATCGTTACCCACAACTTCAAATGATGTTATATTTATAGATTTGGGTCTCAAATATCCGTTAGAGACAAAATCTATCCATTGGAGAAGTTATCTAACGGTTACTCTGAAAAACTATTCGTTAACTAACCTCATTTAATGCTTTTAACATATTGAAATTCGAATTTCGATTGGTCAACAGACGAATTTCACAAAAACCGAAGGTTAACAGCTTCAACATTGAAAGCCCGAAGTTCGTCTGTCATGAAGTGAAATTCAAATTTTGATATTTGGAAAATATTTTTGTGTTGTGACATACGAATTTTCAAGTGGAAAGTTTTTCTATTAAGTGTGAACAGTATTTTCAATTTGCTACAGTGCCTTCGAAATTCAAATTTTGAAACCTCAAAATTCGTCTGTCCGTAGCTGGTTTGTAAGGCATTGTAGCTCATGTGATTCAAAGTTCAAATTTTCAAATGTCAAAGTTTGTCTGTTAGAGAGACCTCTTTTCAGACTAACTTCAAAATTCGAATTCATAAATACTGTCATTCGTATGTCAACATATCACTTTAACAGACTCACAAGCTTAGTTTCTGAAATTCAAATTTTCATGTCCAAAGTTTGTCTCTCAGTGAGCAATTTTGAAATCCAATCTAAACTTAGTTTCAGATGAACTCTGACATAATTTCAGACGAATTTCTTTAGTTTTCATAAGTTTCATTTTGTCTGAAATTTGAATTTTCAAAACCTAAAGTTCGTCTGTTGCTTAAAACTCCTTTCAGACACTTATCAAAATTTGAATTTTCCCAAGTCAAAATTCGTCTGTCAGAGAGGCATCTCTTCAGACTTGTTCAGTTTCAGTACGAAATTTGAATTTCCAAAGCCAAAGTTCAAACTTTCACTATGATAGATTGGTATTAACCTTTCAAACTTCGTCTGTTGATAGGTGTTTTTCAAATATTCCATGATTTAACATAGAATCAAGGTTTTAAAACATCTTTTCACCAAATCAAAGTCTTTTACTCAAATAAAACACTATTAAACATCCTACATTAAACTTTGCACAGATTCTTCAGAATTTCTTTACTTGAATTCTTTTGGGCACCTTTGATATCTTTATTCCAAGCTCTTGATGGTTGGTTTGGAATTATCAAAACTCTGGATTCAACATTTTCCCCCTTTTTGATGAGAACAAAACAACTTACAAACTGGATTACTACTTGGGTTTGCTTCAACAAGCTCCCTCTCAACATATGCATTATATTTCAAAAGATATCATATATAGTAAATCATGTGAAGAGATTCAAAGAAAAAATCATTGCAACTAAGAAATTCTTTCATTTAATCAAATGTTGCTTTATAGAGACAAATTCAAGCAAAGTTCTTCTAAATAATCAAATCAAATACAAAGCATAAACAATCAAAACAAACATTTGAGACAAAATGCAGCACTACAAGAGGACGCAAGCCTAAATTCTAATCATTTCTTCTTTGGCTTCGTCTTCTTGTTGTAAGTCTTTCCATATGGCTTAGCAGTAGTCTTGCCAGTTTGCTTACTCTTCTCCCCCTTTTTGGCATCATCAGGAAGGTGAACAAAATCAGTCGGAGGAGGGATTTGAGAAACTGAAATAGCTTGGAGGGGCACAGGATCAAAAGGGAGATCCAGTTCAACTGAGGGAGGATGCTCAGAAGGCTCAGTGCTTGGATCCTCATCATCAGAGACCTCAAACAGTTCTTGCATCTCCTGCCTGGAAAGAGCCAATTGTGCCATTTGCTCTTCGGAAAGACCAAATGTAGAGAGAGATGAAGGAGCAGGGTCATCAGAATGAAACATTTCCTCAAGCCTTCTTCTTTGAGCTTGCAAGAGAGCATTGCAAGCAATAGCTTCAAAATCAACAACAGGCATAATGCTTCTCTCTTCATTGCTGGCAACCTCCAACATTGATGAAGTAGAAATGGCAACCACTAGTCTTTCTACTTGCTCAAATTCTTGAGTGGAAAGAATTAAATCCTAAGCATCTTCTGGAATGGGCTCATGAGGGCCTGTTTCCTGTGGTCCTTCTTTTTCCAAACCATAGTCTAAGGGTAGACTATGACTTGGTGTCCTCATTGTATCAGCAGGCTCAGCACCATCTATATCATCATCATCAGAAGAGGCTAGCTCGAAGGGGCTTGGAGGCTCAGGAGTTGCGGACTGAACCGGCTCAGAGGACCCTGGCTGAGGTGGAGCTGATGTGGCAAGAATTGCACTCCGAATATCTTCATAGGCATCAGCAACCACTTTCATGTTCTTTGGCAACTGGTGAATCTGATCTTATAGATGAGCAAACTTGGCATTTTGCTCATCCCTGATGCTAAGAATGAGTGTAGACAGGCTGTCATACAACTTAGTGATCTTGGTTGGCCTGGCATGAGAGGAGGGAGTAGATGGAATGTGAGTAAGCCTGGATGGAGATGGCACAGGCAGAGAAGGCTGTGGTATAGGTCTGGCAGGAGCCTCAGAAGTACCTTCTTGCTATTAGGAGGCACCTTCAACAAAGAAAAGATCTTCAGATTTTCCTGTGCCTTTCCCAATCCATCTTCCTTTATTTCTTTCAATCCCCATCCTTTGAAGTTCCTCCTCCTTGAAGATCTCAGTGAGTTTCCTTTTCCCCTTCTCAAGATGCTGAATTCTAGCATATTGTAGAATTCTGGAAATGATAGCTGCATAGGGAGTATGGAGTCCTTCCTTTGATCTCTTGCCTTGATCAGGCGTTGAAGCCACCTTCTTTGTTGAATATGATCCTAGATACTATGTAGTATAGGATCCTCACTTGAGCACTGAGGTCTGTGGGCTTCAGCAAGTTGATGGTTAGCCTATTCTCCCTTCTTCTGAACAAAGTGTTCAAGATTGTGCTCTCTTTGTAGTTCAGAAAGGGGCCACCTTCTTCATCAGCAGTATCTGCCTCATCCATGTATCTAGAGGCAGTGATGTCAATCTTGAGGCCATCTTGCCCTGGGATATCCAGTATTTCATTGAGAGTCTCATCTGTGAGCCAGATGGTCATTAATCTCAGATTGACCTACCATTTCTTCTTCTTACTATTGTACTTGAAGGAGGCATACCATGTCTTTACCACTTAATCATCATACCTTTCCAATATCTCTAATAGATTCTTATATCTCAACATCCATATTCCAGCATCAAAATTGTTTGAGACTAAGAAATCTTCCAAGTTCACACAATGAGGCTTGATCACCTATCATGGACATTTTGAATTCTCCCTGCATTAACTTAGAAAAATTCTTGCAAAGAGATTCATTAGTAGCACCAAATATAATGTCATCAACTTAGATTTGAACAATAAGTAAATCTTTGTTTTCTTTCTTAGTAAATAAAGTCGTATCTACTTTTCCTCTATTAAACCCCTTATTAGTTAGAAAATTACTCAATCTTTCATACCATGCTCTAGGGGCTTGCTTCAAACCATAAAGGGCTTTCTTAAGTTTATACATATGGTTTGGTTTTGTAGAGTCCTCAAAACCTAGAGGTTGGTCTACATAAACCTCTTCCATGATATATCCATTTAGAAAAGCACTCTTTACATCCATTTGATACAAAAAAATATTTTCATGCATGCATATGCTAATAGAATTCTAATTGCTTCTAATCTAGCTACTAGAGCAAAGGTTTCCTCAAAATCAATGCCTTCTTCTTGATTATATCCTTTAGCAACCAGTCTAGCTTTATTTCTGATGATTGATCTTGATTCAT
Organism: Adenanthera pavonina; assembly: GCA_026686845.1. Lineage (NCBI taxonomy): Eukaryota > Viridiplantae > Streptophyta > Magnoliopsida > Fabales > Fabaceae > Adenanthera > Adenanthera pavonina. The sequence continues at coordinate 20,297,425 of JAIVEN010000013.1, forward strand.
CAAGTTTATTCCTAAAAACTCATTTGGTACTAATGACAGGATGATTTTTGGGTCTAGGCACTAAATCCCAAACTTGAATTCTTTCAAACTGATTTAATTCATCTTGCATAGCCAAAATCCAGTACTCATCAGTTAAGGCTTCCTCAGTACATTTAGGTTCAATTTGTGAGATGAAAGCATAATTCATCATTTGATCCCTTAACTGTTTTATGGTTCTAACTCTCTCTTGAACATTCCCTATCACTTGATCAACAGGATGATTCCTTTGATAGCTCCAAGCTCTAGGGTGTTCTTGAGACATTTCTTTCATTATTTTCTTCTTCAAAATCTCTCTCCTTAATATCTTCCTCTATATTAATAGATTCAGATATTTTTGGAGGTTCAATTATATCTTCATCAGAGATATCTAACTTTTTAAAGTTTGAAACAAGATCATCCTTATGAGTAACATGTTTAGAAGAAGTTTCATTTTCGATAAATACTACATGCACAGATTCTTCTACTAATTTAGACTATTTATTGAAAACTCTATATGCCTTACTTCTACTAGAATAGCCCAGAAATATACCTTCATTAGATTTGGCATCAAACTTACCCAGATTCTCCTTTCCATTGTTGTGAATGAAGCATTTGCAGCTGAATACATGAAGATGTGACAGATTTGGCTTTCTTTCCTTGTACAGCTCATAAGGAGTCTTCCCAAGGATTGGTCTGATGTAGGCTCTATTTATGATGTAGCTTGCTGTATTCACTGCATCAGCCCAAAATACTTGAGAAAGTTCCTTTTCATTCAGCATAGCTCTAGCCATCTCTCCAATAGTTCTGTTCTTCCTTTCTACTACTCCATTTTGTTGTGGAGTTCTTGGGGCTGAGAAGTTGTAGTCAATTCCATGTTCTTTGCAATACTCCAGAAAGTATAAGTTCTCAAATTCTCCTCCATGATCTGATCTGATAGACACAATGGAAATACCTTTTTCATTTTGCACATTCTTGGCTAAGGTTACAAATGCATCAAAGGTATCACTTTTAGAGGAAAGAAATAATGTCCATGTAAACCTTGAGTAATCATCCACAATTACATGCACATACAGATTTCCACCAATGCTTTTTACCCTAGATGGACTAATTAAGTCCATATGCAGTAGTTCCAGTGGTCTAGTTGTGGTGACTATGTTTTTTGGTTTAAAATAAGATTTAGTTTGTTTTCCTCTTAGGCATGCATCACATTCTTTGTCTTTTTCAAAAACTAATTTTTGGCAGGACAATGACTAACTCATTTTTAACCATTTTTGAAAGCTGATTCAAGTTAACGTGAGCTAATCTTCTATGCCATAGCGAACTATCATTATCCTGACTAATCAAGCAAACAGAATCTAAGGGAGGAAGTTCATCAAGGTCAATAGTATAGCAGTTACCATCCCTTTGAGCTTTGAGGATTACTTTGTGATCACTCTTTCTAATGACTGCAGAATTTTGAGTCAAACAGTACGTAGTTTCCTTTGTCACATGTTTGGCTTACACTTAGCAGATTGTGGTTGAGGCCTATCACAAACAGTACCTCTTCAATGCATGTTTCAGGATTTTAGCCCACAATGTCAATGCCAACTATTCTGCCATACTGATCACCTCCAAAGGTCACCTTTCCTCTTTTCTTGTCTCTAAGCGTGATGAACTTCTCCTTATCACCTGTCATGTGACTTGAGCAGGCATTGTCCATGTACCATTTATTGTTCTTTCTAGCTTTGAGACAGACCTGCAAAACAAAGTTCATGTTTTCTTTTTAGGTACCCAAATTTGCTTGGGTCCTCTTCTGTCAGTGGTCTCTTCCCTAGATACAGATGTACCTTTAGGAACCCATTTAACCTTCCTGTCAAGTCAATTTTTCTTTAAAGCACATGAGCTAGAAATATGCCCCTTTTTGTTACAAAAGTGACAGGTGGTAAAGGGACTGCTGGATTGAGAAGCAGGAAAAAAACAATGTAGATAATATTTTTGTTTAGCATGCCTTGGTTGATTATATGATTCAATGTGATGTGACATATGATCTTTCTTTCTATTTCCATCAGCATGCATAAAATGTCTCATGTACACATTTTGATTTTTCTTTCTAATCTTTTCTTTTATAGCACAAGGATCATAGCCAAGTCCAGCTTTCCTTGTGATATTCTTTGACTTCCCATTAAAGGAAACAACATATCTTTACCTCTAGTAAGCCTAGATATACTTTTCACTAGATATTCATTGGTTTGCTTTAGTTCAATACATGATTTACAGCAAACAGATTTAGTAATAGGTAGAGGAGCAATTTCAGAAATATTGCATTGAGATTCTAGTTTGTTAATCATTTTCTTAGCTTGCTTCAATTCTTTAGCAATCTTAACAAACTCATCATGTAGCTCATGAAATGCATCCAGTAATTATAAATAGGAAGGTTCAGATTCATATACCTCATCTTCTTGATCACTGCTGCATGGGATTTCAGTTTCTTCAGAGGCAAGTGCCATGAGACAGATGTTGGCAACTTCATCTTCATCATCTTCTTCTTCATCTGAGCTGTTACCCCATATTGATGAGATGTAAGCTCTTTTCTTCTTGCCTTTGCCAGCAGCTTTCTTTTCTTTTTCTTGCTTCTTGAGAAATTGTGGACAATCCCATTTGATATGTCCCTGCTTTTTGCATTAATAGGTAGTGATAGGTTCCTTTGTTTCCCTCTTGCTATCTCCAGCTGCTCCTTTCTTGAAGATTTTCTTGTTTCTCTTTTTACTGTAGAATCTTCCAAATTTTCTGACCATCATAGCCAGAGTTTCTTCATCAAGTTCCTCTCTATCGTTAGATTCTTCTTCCTTTTCTTCAGCAACTTTGAGAGCAAGGCCTTTCTTCTTTCTGTCTTGTCCAGCTTCCTTGAGAGCTTTCATTTTTCCTTCATACTCCTCGAGGCTGTCAAAGAGAGCTGTGACAGAGGCCATTGATTCCCCTCTGGCTTCCTCTATTGCTGTTACTTTGGGTTGCCATTCCATAGGGAGAGCTCTGAGGATCTTTCTGACTTTCTCTGTTTGAGTGTACTCCTTTCCCAGGCTCTTTAGTTAATTCATAATGAGGGTGAATCTTTTTTGTAGCTCTTTTACATTCTCTCCTTTAGTCATTCTGAAACTTTCATATTCTCCTATGCATGTATTTAGTTTGTTTTCCCTGACTCCAGTTGTTCCTTCATGAGTAATTTGCAGGGTGTCCCACATTTCCTTGGCGGTGGAGCATTGGGAGACTCTGTAAAATTTGTCTTGATTCAAAACACTGACCAGACAGTGTTTTGCTTTGAAATTCAGCAAGACTCTTCTTCTATCTTCCTTATTCCATTCAGCTTCTTGCTTCTCTTTGTATTTTCCATCATCTTCTAAAGCCATTAGGACAAAATCTCCCTTCTGAATGACTGACTAGATGTCCAGATCAATTGGCTGGAGATAGATTTGCATCCTCATCTTCTAGTACCCATAGTGTTCTCCACTGAAGCTAGGTGGTTTATTTGTGTTGTTGCCTTCTGGTAATATACTTTCTCCAAAGCCAGCCATTTTAATTCCCGGACTGTGAGATCCTTTGATTGGGAATCCGGGCTGTGATACCACTTGTTAGATTAGCTGGCTTCCCAAGAGGGGGGTGAATTGGGAAGATTAAAAATTTTCTGCACAATATCAAGAAGATGAAGAAAGCAATATATGATGATAAACCAGAGTATAAACAAATAACTGTAAAGGTGATAGTAAAGAGAAGAAGACTCGGAAAATTTATCCTGGTTTAGTCTCTCCACTTGACCTACGTCTAGTCCCCAAGTCACCACTTGAGATTTTTTCACTATTCTGCAAGAATTTAGTGGGCTTCTTGCAAATGCCTCAGTACAAAGATGTTGCTCTATTTCTAGAGCTCACTCTATCTCTCTGTGCACTCTTACAAAGTGCTCCCTAATCCCTTGTGATGTCCCCTCATAAGAAAATCTATCTTCCAGATGAAGATAAGATTGATTACAAAGATTAAACTCTCTTAAATAGAGTGAATATGAAAGTTGAAGTACAGAATATTGAAGTAAGAGAGTAATAGACTTTTGAGTAAATGATTTGCCAGAGTTTCAGTATATACAAAGTTAAAATCGTTACCCACAACTTCAAATGATGTTATATTTATAGATTTGGGTCTCAAATATCTGTTAGAGACAAAATCTATCTGTTGGAGAAGTTATCCTATGGTTACTCTGAAAAACTATTCGTTAACCAACCACATTCAATGCTTTTGACATATTGAAATTTGAATTTCGATTGGTCAACAGACGAATTTCACAAAAACCGAAGGTTAACAGCTTCAACATTGAAAGCCCGAAGTTCGTCTGTCATGAAGTGAAATTCAAATTTTGATATTTGGAAAATATTTTTGTGTTGTGACATACGAATTTTCAAGTGGAAAGTTTTTCTGTTCAGTGTGAACAGTATTTTCAATTTGCTACAGTGCCTTTGAAATTCAAATTTTGAAACCTCAAAATTCATCTGTCCGTAGCTGGTCTGTAAGGCATTGTAGTTCATGTGATTCAAAGTTCAAATTTTCAAATGTCAAAGTTCGTCTGTTAGAGAGACCTTTTTTCAGACTAACTTCAAAATTCAAATTCATAAATACTGTCATTCATATGTCAACATATCACTTTAATAGACTCACAAGCTTAGTTTCTGAAATTCAAATTTTCATGTCCAAAGTTCGTCTGTCAGTGAGCAATTTTAAAATCCAATCTAAACTTAGTTTCAGATGAACTTTGACATAATTTCAGACGAATTTCTTTAGTTTTCATAAGTTTCATTTTGTCTGAAATTTGAATTTTCAAAACCCGAAGTTCGTCTGTTGCTTAAAGCTCCTTTCAGACACTTATCAAAATTTGAATTTTCCCAAGTCAAAATTCGTCTGTCAGAGAGGTATCTCTTCAGACTTGTTCAGTTTCAGTACAAAATTTGAATTTCCAAAGCCAAAAGTTCTAACTTTCACTATGATAGATTGGTATTAACCTTTCAAACTTCGTCTGTTGATAGGTGTTTTTCAAATATTCCATGATTTAACATAGAATCAAGGTTTTAAAACATCTTTTCACCAAATCAAAGTCTTTTACTCAAATAAAACACTATTAAACATCCTATATTAAACTTTGCACAGATTCTTCAGAATTTCTTCACTTGAATTCTTTTGGGCACCTTTGATATCTTTATTCCAAGCTCTTGAGGGTTGGTTTGGAATCATTAAAACTCTGGATTCAACAAATGCAATGTACATGATATGTAAATGCAATTCCCATTGATACACAGCTAGAACTATGGGCTAATTATTATCACAAGGTAACTCCAATAGGTAGTCCCCTTCTAATGATTCATGACAGTCGATTCTAGGGTTACCACCAAGCTCTTATCCTATTTATCATGACCTGGCGAAAGGCCACTATACTAAAGGTTGGACCATAACTCTCTTTCCCCTAAACCACCCTAATTGGTGGCCTTTTAGAGAAGGTGTATCCTTGATCCACAATCACCTGAGTCTCCCAGCCAAAAGATGACTATTTAGTGATAGGAATATCACATGCCTTACCACTTAAACACAAGGCCTAATTTGCCATTTAGCATGTTAGCATATCATGTGGTATTTAGAGCATTATCATCGAACAACATTATGCTTCAATAATGTACAATCAGTGATAATGCCTAATGCATGCTAGCATGTTAACTCAAGTCATATTCTATCATGCCAGCATAACATATGATCATACAAGATAAGTCATGGGGATTCACAACATTCATAAATGTAACGATAACCATCATGTTCATAAACATACGTAAACAAATATATATATATGAAAAGTATACAATAGCCAATATCAATCTCATCATCATTTGGAGTAGAGTTAGAAAACTTACTAGCCATGTAAGCATGCATATCATGATATGAAAAGTTTCAAACATACATTTCAAGAAATTCCAAAGTTAAATTACACTCTAGTTACCTCAAACCTTTTGAATACACACATGACCCTCAATAGGCCATTGGAAGACCAACTCTAGACAAACAAAAAGAATGCGAGACAATGTGACCAACATTGTAACAAGCAAGAAGATAAGCTAAACCATACAACAACCTTATTAAGGCATGCCAATGAACTATTTCATTTCAATACTCAAAGGATGCAATACCTTATACAAAAGGATGGCCACTTACCAATACATCCAATGTTTCTTGGAGACTCCTTGATGTATGGAAACCTCGAATATGCACACTTATAGCCTACACATTACCAATCACTTGAAATCAACAAGGATCACAACCTCTGATGGAGCACAACTTGATACCCAAACACAAAACTGGTGGAAACAAGATACTAACACTAAATCCATACCACAAAACATTCAAATCAACACATAGAACCAAATTCAAACCTCTCCAAATTCGTGCTCCACGAAAAACCCTAATCTAGAGGCTAGGGTTTAGAGGAACAATCACATAAACACCAAAAAATTAACACCCAAGGCTTACCAACACCCAACAACACCTTATTGAAGCATTTTAACATGGTTTAATCAGTAAAAACCCTTTTCAAATTGGAAACCTAGCATAAAGCACAAAAAACATGTTCAAAATCATGAAAAAGAGGAAAAGAGAAGTTGGATAGCATCATACCTTCAAGATTTTAGCTACCCAAAGTTTTAAACATGTCCCTCAGCCACAAACTCCTAAAACCCTAGCAAAACGCTAGAAACATCCACCAAAAACATTATTTCATCAAGCCCCAATGGAGCGCTTATAATTATTTTTTTGTGGTTGGTGCTTTGGTGATGGGTAAGTTCATTGCGGCACTGATCAATTCTGACTTGGCCTACATGGCCAAATCTTACAACTCTTACTGTGGTGTCGAGGTAGTCCACAATAACGTGAAATGCTTCTACTCCATTCTCCATCTTACTTGTTTTCTGATTTTTCCTCTAGTCCTGTATAATTCTAATAATAATCTTCCCATTAGCTTTAGAAAAAGTCTAGAACAACTTACTTAGGGTTGTTACTTTATGATATGCATTTGTCACGGCTTGTATATTTTTTAACTTATACTTTTAGCTAATGATAATGAGAATGGCAGGTGAATAGGTATATATATGATTATGAGCATGGTGAACATTGATGTATGGTTATTAGGCATCCCATGAGTTTACTTGCATGTTGATATTATGCTAGCATGATGGTACATAGCATGAGATGACATGTTATCATGGCATAATGGCATTGTCGTTGGTTGTATATATTGATGAGACATGATATTATTGTTGGGTGACAATTTCTGAATACCACGTGATATGCTGATCCACTAAATGACACATGAGGTAGTGTGTCCAGGTGGTGAGGTTGTGATATCCATATCACTAAATAGTCACCTTTTGGCCGAGAGACTCAGGTGGTTGTAGATTAGAGATGCACCTTTTCTAAATGGCCACAAATTTGGATGGTCCATGTAACACCTTAGCCTTAGACCATAATTGTAAAGATTTAGATCTTATTAGAGTCCATTTATACCATCTTACAAGCTTGAATCATTTAAGGGACTAAACCAGAAAAATTTTATTTTCTAAGTTACTATTCATTTGGTATGTCCCTTTTTTCCCATAGAATTTTGAAAAATCATAGCTAAATCTAAAAAAATCATACAGAGATGATTTGAGTTTTACAAATATCTTAAAATATTCTCTAAATGGAAAAAATATGGAATATGGCTTTAATCATGCTAATTGATACAATATTTTGCACAAAATTTACTATTCAAATGGTCTTTTTATGTCTTACCAAGAATTTGGCCTTAACTTTAAAAATTCAAATCTTCTTCTATTCTAAGGCAGATCATGCATTTGAAAGCTCTATATGTCTACTTTCTAGACATATTTTTTGTGTACATTTATTTGACTTGTATAGGGTATGACACTAACTTAAACCATTAAGGGTTAGAACTCAACTTCTACTGGAATAGTTTTAGGAAAACTCACATTTCTCTCATTATAAAGCTCCAATTTCTTCTAAATTAGTGACATATTAAAATTAAAACATAGAGATCTTACCAGTACTCACCACTAAATTTTTGAAGCTACATATGAATTTATACTATTTTTTAAATTAAATGGTACCTACGATCAAACCTTACAGTTTTCCAACTCTGTCCAGTTCTGAACCCAAAATCCAAAAATTCATAATAATTCACACACCCATGTAATTGAGGTAGACCATTTTAAATCTCAACCTGTCTACTTTTAAAGCATGTATAACAATCATACATTTTTTAACATGTCATACAAATAGTAACACATTCACTAACTATGGGTCAGAACTAGCTTTTCCTTCATGAACCATGTACTTTCAATTCCATAACATGTATACATTACCATAGTTGGCTCCAAATATGCATAAGATTATAAGAAGACTTGCAGGAACATAAATATGCATCATTACACAACTACATTCCATCCATATGTTGATACATATTTCCCTAACATAGTATTATAACTTGCAAACACAAGTTGCTCTATACTATCTTCTTCATTGCTTTTTCTCTCTTCTTGGCCTCTTCCATGTCTTTTCCCTAGCATGTTAGTTGTTTGGGAGGGTGAGATTTAAAGAATCTCAATAGTAGTTACCATTCAAGCATAGATATATCATCACATTTATCATAATGACATCATAAAACAATCATCATTAAGTTAAACATAACTAGCTTTCATAAAAATTTTGGCAGAGTCTCATTTTACAAAATGGACATCTAGAGGTCATAAACCTCATTATACAACATAGCCAAACATCACAAATCCTCAAAATAAACACATGGCACATAATGAAGTTCATAAAAGTCATGCATGATATATAATGTGACAAAAGGTAAAGTTGCTACCTTATGAATTTCCTTTGATTTCCTCTGTTCGTAGACCACTTCCACTCACTTTCCCAACTTCCTTGAACCTATACATAATACCAATGAAGCATTTAGGAAACTGATTCTTAGTCTTATATCATACAATACTCATTAAATCCTTAAATTTCCAAATTGCTTTCATTATAGTTTTTCCTTGAGCCAACATTTGCTCTTAGCTAATTTGGACCTAAGGAATCATTAAAATAATGAAATTCTAACCCTATAGAAACTATTGTTCTGACCAAAATTAGCAAGAAAAGAGGAAAAATGATTTGCTTCCAAAATACTTAAAGCCATCCATGAAAACTTGCTTTAATGACTACTTTAAGCTTTCTCTTGTGTTTAAAGTGCAAAAACTCACTTCTTATTCAAGCTTAGCTATGGCTGAAATTCATAGAGAAAGAGACAGAGGAAAGAAAATACTCCATGAAAGCTCTTCAAACTACTTGAAACTAAGTGCTCAGGGTAGTAAAATCACTTACAACAACTTAAGCCTTCAACCTTAAGACTAAACCTTAAGCCTTCAACCTTGCTCTCTCTTTTCTCTCTTTTCTCTTAGGAAGTTTTGGAGCTCTCTCATACTTGTGGCTGCTAGTTTTGTTATTCAGAAATAAGGAGGATGGAGAGGCTTACTCACTTAACCACACACTAAGAGGAGAGATATCAAATGAGGGAATAGTAACTTAGGTTTACTTAACTACCTTGGTTAACTTTAAAGAAATAATTCACTTAAATCAAATAAATAATTTCCCTCCTTGTCCCTTGCAACTGTAGCACGCCACTTAAGAGTATTTTTGGCCAAAAATTGCTTTATAATTTTTATCTGTCCAAAATAACCTTTACTTATAAATTTTACTCATCGATAAATTACTTTTGTCGTGATTGCAACTTAATTGGAACATGATTATTCTAAATTTGATTTTGAAGTAAAATCATTATATTGTCCTGAAATATATTTTTGTAGGGCACACATACTATTCTTGTCTCCGTACTATATTTTGTGGATCCCACAACTCCTTTTTCAGTATAATGCTTACTTTGCAACTTTCAATTCTTCTTATAAGTTCATACGGACTCAATTAATTTCTAAACAATATTTCATTGAGTTTGGCTTATTGTGAGCTTCATTTTCACAATACTTTTGAAAATTACAAAATTTCCCTTGACCCAGAGCAAAATTATAATTTTTAATTTTTTTGGGCCTTTTCTTATAATTCGTCCCAAGGACTTGAATGCGACTAATTTTTCCTTTTAAGGACTATATTGCAAATAATTCTTCTCTCTTAGGGTTAAAATGTAGTTTTCATATTTTCTTTTATAACCTGGGAAATGATCATTTTGCCTTGGGTTGGGTAAAAACACAAATACTTATTCGTTTGGGTACTTCCTCATAATTTCCTCAAAGACCTTTTTTTAATAATTATTTTCATTATACTTTCAAATTAGTCTATCTTTCAACCTAGACCTTTTGGCTACACAATACTTATACCATTTCGTTCAGCTCGAGATAAGCTTCCATTCAACTGATATATTGCATAACTTTCGGTTAATTCCAACTAAGAACCAAGTATAATTCCTTCTAAAGACCATATAGAAAATTAATTCCATTTAAGAACTGAGCAGGTAACCTTATTGTCTTACTTCATTTCCTATCTTTTTATGCATTTTATGATATCCCGTAAAAATAGAGATATTAAAGTGTAGGGGAAGGAGAGCTAGGGTCTAACCATTAGTGGTGTGGCCTTTGGTTGGGTGATGATTATTGGGAGGAGAACTTGGTGATTACCTCATAATTGGCCTTTATGAGTCGTTAGGAGGGTCCTACCTATTGGTGTTATCCTATGATGGTAGTTAGCCCATGGTTTAAGCCAAGATTGATGGGGTTTCATTGCATATCATGAACATCATGTTGCATGTTGATTAATTTCTTGTGTTTATAACTATTAGACTTTCAATCATTATAATTAGTTACCTGTGGTTACTAAGATATATGTCTTATCTCATAGCTAACAATTTGAGGTGAAAGATCCAGTATTAGCAAGGAGAAGACTAATGAGACTTAGTTTTCTTAGTTATTTAGGGATATTAAAGTCACTAGTGTTGTTGCTTGCCACAGTGCCCTGAGCCTTTGCCATGGCGAGCTCCCTATTTTAGCACCCTAAGTCTTTACGTTGTTATAGATGAAGTTTCTGAGGTTTAGGGGATTCTATTAGGTATAGTAACAACCATGATTACTTTTGATGATGTCAAATAGTGGAGAAAAATTTTTGCATGATATGGTTATTTAATGCTATTTATATCTTTTATATCACACTTATTATTTAAGAAATAATTAGACTAACTACTAGCCTAGCATAAATTTCTTATGTAGTTATTTAAAGAAGAAAAAGTGAGTTTTGGAGAAGAAGAACTTGGGAGCTTAAATTTGGACAATCAAGATTCAAGCTTGTAGTCTTTGAGTTGGTATGTAAGTAGTAGAGGATGTTTGGCTTTAAAAGATTTTTTAAACAATTTTAGAACATCACTTTTAATATCATTGAAGATTTTAAGTCTAGAAATCAAATTATGCATTGATTCCTTCATTCCTATGTGTTTTCAAAGTATTAGCAAAAGTAATCAATTACCTTTTGATTATTACTCGTTATACTACCAAATCTTCTTAGTTTCATATTCTCTTGATGATATAATTGATTATTTCCAGCAAAACAATTGATTATCGTCCATTTTGCTATGTTAGCTTGCCTCTGTTTAGCGCCCTAATCGATTATATTTACATATAATCAATTATTTAAACAATTAAATCAGTTCAGTCTTCCTTTCTTATGATATAATAGATTACCCCCTCAATATTATCAGCAAAACAATTGATTATCGTCCGTTTTGCTATGTTAGCTTGCCTCTGTTTAGCGCCCTAATCGATTATATTTACATATAATCAATTATTTAAACAATTAAATCAGTTCAGTCTTCCTTTCTTATGATATAATAGATTACCCCCTCAATATTATCGATTATTAGGTCCTGTCCATTTTAGTTACTCTTTAGTTTCATGTTTTAATTGATTATTCTTACTTTCTAATTGATTATTTTGCTTTATATAATATATTATATCTTTAAATAATCGATTAGCTTCTCTTAGAAAATATATGAGCTTTCTATTTGAAATCAAATATGTTATATCTAAGGTCTTAATCGATTATATCATCTCTTCACTAGAAAATTTCCTGAGCTAATTTGTTACTTTTGAATATAATCAGTTATCTTGCTTCTTAAACATATTTTCATCCTTCGATAACTTGTTATATTTCTAAATATAATGGGTTGTGTTTTCTAAACTTCCAAATTCCTTATTAACCGATTATTCTTGACTCAATTGATTGATGAACATACTTTTCTTTTTTTGTTATTAAACACAATCAATTAACTTAAACTGATCTCAATTTATTATTGTAGATACGTTACTGGGAATAGCCTTGAATCATATCATAATTGATTAGACTTTTATAGTATAACAGATTAACTTAGTAAAGTGCTTGCAACGACTAGTTCAATGGCTAGTTCTTCATATTAACGACTAGCTAATTATGCCTAATGGCTAATTAACTACTTTCACCTATAAATAGAACCTCATTTAAGTTGTGAGAGAGAGAATGATGTTCTGAAACTATCTTATTGAATCAACATATTTAATTATTTATCAAATACTCTCAACTACATTATGTGAGCTCCATTGCAATTTATCTATCTTAGGTTGGCTAGTCACCCAGAGGGGGATGAATTGGGTGATATAAAATTTTCACCTCTTTTGAAGTGTAGCCCAATTTCACCAGATATGTAGCAGAATAAGAATGAATAGAGTATGATGAAATAGATAGATAAAATAAGTAGATGAAGAGCAAGACTCAAGACTTTAAATTGATTTGGCCCAAACCACTTGATCTATGTTCTGTCCTCAAGCCACCACTTGAGATTTTCAATATATCCCAAAAATTTGATCCGGGCGCTTGTGAAGTTTCAGTATTTTTTTTAAAAAAGCCGGTATTTTTTTTAAAACTATTTTTCATTTCTTTATTAGTCCAGCTATTATTCAGTTTTTTTTCACCAACAAAAGTCAATTTTATTAATAACAAATAAAGTTACAAACACCAATTTAGAAAAAAAATCTAGAATATTGTTGAATCAAGTGTTTTTAATGATTCTAAACAACTGGAGCTTAGAAAGAAGATATCAAAGGAGTACAAGAGAACTCAAGTGAAGAAATCTAGGAAGAAATGGATACAAGATTAATTTGTAGGATTTCTCACAGTGTTCACAGAGTAAAATGCTTTGATCTTGCACCCACTGGTTTTAAATATGTGTTTTTCAACAATCCTATGTTAACTTATAATAAATTTGAAAAATACTCACTAAAAGACGAATTTTGAACTGTTAAACTTCATATGTTTCTTTGAAAATTTGAATTTTGATAATTGAAATTCGAAGCTATAAAGATGTTGCTACTGACAGACAAATTTCAGCCTGTTGAAATTTGAATTTTGGGTCAAGCATAATTTGTGAAAAATGAAAAATTCATCTGAAACGATATCAAGGTTCATATGAAATTAAAGTGCAAAAAGAGTTCGAAGTCAATCTCTCTGACAGATGAACTTTGGTTTTGAAAATTCAAACTTTGGAATGAAAATGTATAAGTCTGATTAGATGTCCCTCTGAAAGACGGACTTTGGTTTTGACAATTTGAACTTTGGAATGAAAATGTATAAGTCTGATTAAAGGTCTCTTTGACAGATGAACTTTGAAGGCTCAAAATTTGAATTTCGAAAAGAAGAACTTTTGTGCCATATTAAGTTGCTCATTGAAAGACGAATTTTAGACCTCCAAAATTCAAATTTACAGTGCACTGTAGCAATATGGAACTACTGTTCACACTTATCAGAAGTACTTTAAACTTGAAAATTCGTATGTTCTAACTTGGGAAAATTTGTCAATATCAAAATTTGAATTTCACCTTTGAACAGACTAACTTTGAAGTTCAATGTTAAAGTCTTTAACTTATAGTCTCTTTGAAATTCGTCTGTTGACATGCCAAAATTCAAACATTGGATGTCAGATGCATTAAATATAGTTGGTGAATGGCAAGTTTTGTAGAGTAACCATTGGGTAATGTCTCTAATGGCTAGATCTTATCTCTAACGTATAGTTAAGACATAAATCTATAAATAGAACTTCATTTGAAGTTGTGGATAACAAATCTACGTTGTATATACTAAAACTCTGCCAAAATCATTAGACAAAGCCTTCTACTCTTTCACACTTCATTAATTGCACTTTAACTATCAAACATACTCTGTATTAGAGAGTTTCTCTTGTTGTAAATAATCTTATCTTCATTTGAAAGAAATATTTTCTTATGATGAGATTTCACAAGGGATTTGAGAAGCACTTAGCTAGAGTGCAGAGTGAGAATCTGTAAGCTCTTAGGACAGAGCACAAGGTTATATTGTGATATTGTTTGAGGACTGGACGTAGGACAAGAGGAAGGGACCGAACCAGGATAAATCTTTGTGTCATTCTTTCCTCTACCTTGCTTATTGCTTTTTTACATTCTGCACTCTGTTTTTCTGTAACTTGTGCTTTTACTACTCTTTTATAATTTTGCAGAAAATTTTCAAACTTCCCAATTCACCCCTCTCTTGGGAAGCCAGCAAACCTAACAAAAACAACCTATTGGCAAAGAAACAAATAAGAACAATAAACAACCTAAAGTACAATCTATAAAGCAAAATAAAATTAGCCAATATCTTCTCTGTCACCAACAAACCAACTGGCAACAAAATGGCATCAAAATTTGCTCTTTTGTTTCTCCCTATCATAATAGAAAAATGAATCAGATATAAAAGGACAACACAAAATGTAAAAAAGGATTATTGGGTAGCTCTAAAAAAATAAAAACAAACTCTTAGCAACAAACATACTTTTATTGAAGTCCATTACTTCAAAAATAATGAAATACTGTATGAAAATTAAACCACAAAATTCCAATAAAAGAAGCATAGGGTTTCATGGAAAACAACATATGAGAAATCAAATGATAGAGTTGCATATATATTCCGGTTGTCTAATCATTTTGTAATAGAAAAAAATAAGTTCAATACTCATAGAGAAAGGTCATATATAATTCAATACCTTTGATGTTGAACGTTGGGCAAAGAAAACATGGATTATACATTTGATGTTGCATGCTTCAAGTAATGACAAAATCCTTGTAATCCCATTGAGAAATAATTTTACCATTACAGCTAATTTATGAGTAGCAGTGTACCATGTACCTTCACAGCTGAAAGAGAAACATCTCAATTGAAATTTAAAATAGGACTACTAAATATAAACATATACTCACCACCAAGGCCAAGATGAAGGAAGATTAATGCCTTTAAAATTATCAAATTAATTAATTCAAACCGAGAGATAGCTCTATTAGTATTAATGACTGAAAATAATCATGGCTATTAAAGGATTTTAACCTTTGGAAGAAACATCTTCATAGTAGGGATTCATATGTTAGGAGTCAATGGATAATTGTTAACATACTCTTTAACATCAGTCAACATTGCAATGACCTCTTTCATGGTTAGCTTATTTAGTGCAGATATACTTGTGCAAAATAGAGCAATTTTTAGAACAATAGACATCTAATAAATAGGGAAAAGTTCCAAGTCAGCATAGCAAAAGAGTAAAAAAGGAAAAGAAGGGCAAGTTTGATAAGTGGGAATCCCCAAAGTCACAAAGAACTTTTTTTTATCATTAAATTTATTTTTTCATTAGATGAAACCAAACAAGCCTAATATCTCCAATTATTAACCTTTTTGTGCCCATATGCATATAAAAAATAATAACACCATATTATTCATCTATAAAAAAAATAAATTTCTTTAAAACATTGTTGTAATGTCCCTAAAAGCTAGAATTTCTAGAGATGCATATGAAATTTGTGAAAATGGACAGACACTATTTTGCTTCTAATAGGGTAAAGAGATCATTTTTCCTAGTCAGAAGAAAAACTGAGAAATTACATTTTTTCCCTTAAGAATTATGAAAATTACATTTATGTCCCAAGCATAAAATTTTTACTGGGTGGAAGAAAGGATTAAAGTTCTTGTAGACAATTACACCTGATAACCCAAAAGTTTAAAAAAATTATAAATTTACCCTAGATTAGGGGTAATTTTATAAATATGTAAAATTATCGTCAAAATGAAGCTCTCGACGAGATGAGACTAATGGTACATGGAACTGAGGGTTAATGATTAAGGATAAAAAAATAATTAGTGCTGAACGTTAAAAAGTAATTTTATATCAATAAAACTGCTTTTTGATCTGCAAAAGCTAAAATGTCAAACAAAAAAGTTGTTGGACACCAAAAAATGAAATTACTCCTGTATCAATAAAGTAAAATTAGACAGGATAGTAAAGTAAAATTAGACACAAGTTTACTTAGTCCTGTATCAATAAAGTGAATTTACACTGTAAAAGGTAACTTTATTGGTTTAAGCATAAAGTAACCAATATATGGTATTGTTGGATTGGGAAAATTATGCAGTATCTTGGAGACATTACCCCACTAAAATGGCACCTCATGGAAGCCCATATGCTGGATTGGAAGTCTAAGTAGTCAAGACAACCTAATGGCTAATTTTTTATCAAAGGCTAATCAAGTTGATTAACAAAAAGTAACCTTGATTAGTGCTTAACTTGTGGCCTATAAATAGCCCTTCATTCCTCTCATTTTGAATGACCAAGGCAAGGAAAAGAGATAAAACTATGCGCAAATAGAGAGAGGAAGAGCAGCACAAGAAAAGGAAGGAGAAAATAGGAAGAAATTCAAGGAAATCGGTAAGTGCCTAACTTGAGATCTCTAGGTGTATTGCTATGGTTTCATGCTTATGTGGCCTAGTTTTTATGAAGTTCTTTCCTTCCCCAACCTCTTTAAATTTTGTTGAATCAAGTGTTTTGATGATTGCAAACCAACTAGAGCTTGGAAGGAAGATATCAAAGGTGTACAAAAGATCTTAAGTGAAGAAATCCAAGAAAAACAAGAATAAGATTAGATATAGGATTTTTTTTTAAATTTAAATAAGTAAAAGACTTTGATCTTGCAAAAGAATGTTTTAAAAATATGTTTTTATGATAATTCATGAAGTATTTGAAAAATACCCACTATCAGATGAATTTTGAAGGTTTAAACTTGATTTGTTGCTTTGAAAATTCACACTTTGGTATTTGAAATTTGAAGTTTAAAGTAAAAATATGTTAGTCAGGAAAGAGGTCCCTCTGGCAGATGAATTTTATCTTTGAAAATTTGAATTTTAGGTAAAAAAAAATATGAAAAATGAAAAATTTGTCCAAAGATATGTCAAAGTTCATCTAAAAGTGAAGTTTAAAAAGAGTTACAAGAGATGCTCTGATAGACGAACTTTGAAGTTAAATTCAAACTTTGGAAAGATAGTTTGCAAGTCTGTTATGATAATCTTTTGACATATGAAGTTTAGTATTCAAAAATTCAAACTTTGAATTAGGTCTAATAATAGATCTCTCTGACAGACGAACTTTGGTATTTGAAAATTTGAATTTCAAAAAGAAGAACTACTGTACCATATTGAGCTGCCCACTAACAGACAATTTTTTGGCACCGAAATTTGAACTTTGAAGGCACTATAGCAATATAGAGCTATTGTTCACACTTATCAGAAGTACTTTAAACTTAAAAATTCATATGTTCCAACATAGAAACATTTACCAAAGATGAAAATTTAAACTTTGCTTTAGAATAGATGAACTTTGAGTTTTGACGTTAAAGTCTTTAGCTTATGGTCTCTGTGAAATTTGTCTGTTGACACACCAAAATTCAAACTTTGGATGTCAGAGTTGGTGAACGGATGGTTTTTAGAGTAACCGTTGGGTAACGTCTCTAACGGCTAGATCATGTCTCTAACGTATAATTAAGACATGAATCTATCAATCGAAACTCTGCTAAGTTCTTGAGTCAAATTCTTTTGCTCTCACATACTTCATATCTTGTACTTCAACTTTTATATACACTCTAAATTAGAGAGTTCAATTACTGTAATCAATCTTATCTTCATCTGGAAGAAAGATTTTCTTGTGAGGGGATTTCACAAGGGATTTGTGAAGCACTTAGCTGGAGTGCAAAGAGCGTGATTGTAAGCTTTAGAAATAGAGCATCAAGTTTTACTAAGGCATTGTAAGAAGCCCACCAAATTCTTGTAAGATAGTGGAAAATCTTTAGTGGTAGCTTGAGGACTGGATGTAGGTCAAGAGAAAGAGACCGAACCAGGATAAATATTTTTGTTTTCTCTTACCTTACCTTGTCTTTCACTTGGTTATATTTTATACTTTGTTTTTACTGTCACTCTTGCTTTCACCACTCTCTTATAGTTTTGTAGAAAATTTTAAGTTCCTAATTCACCCCCCTTCTTGGGAAGCTAGCATATTTAATAAGTGGTATCAGAGCTCAGACTCCCAAACAAAGGATCTAACAATTTGTGAAATTCAATGGCTAGCTTTGGAGAGAGTATTCTACTTCAGGGAAATAACACAAACAGACCACCTGGCTTTAGTGGAGAACACTATGGATACTAGAAGATGAGAATGTAAATCTATCTCCAATCCATTGATCTGGACATTTGGTCTGTCATCCAAAAGGGAGATTTTGTCCCATTGAAGCTATAAGATGATGGGAAATACAAGGAGAAGCTAGAAGATAAGTGGATTGAGGAAGATAAGAGAAGAGTCCTACTGAACTACAAGGTAAAACACTGCGTGGTCAGTGCATTAAATTAGGATGAATTCTACAGAGTATCATAATGATTTATAGCCAAAGGTATATGGGACACTCTAGAAATTGCTCATGAAGGAACCACTGGAGTAAGGGAGAACAAATTGAATTCATGCATTGACGAGTCTGAAAGCTTCAGAATGGTGGAAGGTGAGAGTATCAAAGAGTTGCAAAAGAGATTCACCCTCACTGTGAATCAACTAAAGAGTCTTGGCAAGGAGTACACTCAACCAGAGAAAGTCAGAAAAATTCTTAGAGCTTTTCCTCTGGATTGGCAACTAAAAGTAATAGCAATAGAGGAAGCTAAAGGAGAGTCAATGACTTCTGTCATAGCACTCTTCGGTAGTCTTGAAGAGTATGAGAGAAAAATAAAGCTCTCAAGGAAGCAAGTCGAGACAGGAAAAAGAATGACCTTGCTTAAAAAGTTATAGAAGAAAAAGAAGAAGAATCTGATGATGGCAATAAACTAGATGAAGAGACTCTAGCTATGATGATCTGAAAATTCAGAAGGTTCTACAACAAGAAAAGAAATAAAAGATTCTTCAAGAAAGGAGCAACTGGAGACAACAAGAAGGAAGGAAAAGAGCCTGTCACATGCTATGAATGCAAAAAGCAAGGGCACATCAAATGGGATTGTCCACAATTTCTGAAGAAGCAAGAAAGGGAAAAGAAAGTTGCTGACAAGGGCAAAAAGAAGAGGTCATACATCTCATCAATCTAGGGCAACAACTTAGATGAAGAAGATAATGATGAGGAAGAAATTACCAGTATCAGCTTGATGGCACTTGCATCTAAAGAAACTTCAAGCTCATCCAATAGTGATTGTGAAGATGAGGTATATGAATCTGAACCTTCCTATTCTAAATCACTTGATGCATTTCATGATCTACTTGCTGAATCACTTGCAGTTCATTAAGACTGCTAAAGAACTAAAACAGGCCAGGAAAAAGATTAGCAAGTTAGACTATATTTGCAAAATCCCTGACACTGCATCACTGCACAAAGCTGAATCTGCTTGCTGTATATCATGTACTGAACTGAAGCAGAATAATGAATATATGTTGAAAAGCATGGCTAGACTTACGAAGGGCAAAGACATGTTGTTTGCTTTAATGGGAAGTAAGAGAATTACACAAGGAAAAGTTGGACTTGACTATGATCCTTGTGCAGTCAAAGAAAAGATTAAAAAGAAAATCAAAATATGTATATGAGGCATTTTGTGCTCACTGATGGACATGAAAAGAAAAATCACACTTCAAAACACATTATCTATATTGCTTTCTTCCTGCATCATAATCTAGCAGTCCCTTTACCACTTGTCACTTCTGTAACAAGAAGGGACACATTTCCAGTTCATGTTTATTGAAGAAAAATGGACTTGACAGGAAAGTAGAATGGGTTCCCAAAAGTACATTTGTATCTAGAGAAAATGCCACTGATAGAAAAGGACCCAAGTAAATTTGGGTACCTAAAAAGAAATTCTGAACCATGTTTTGCAGATTTGTCTCAGAGCAAGAAAAAGCAACATATGGTATATAGGCAGTGCTTGCTCAAGCCATATGACTGGTGATAAGGAGAAGTTCATCATCCTTAGAGACAAGAAAGGAGGAAAAGTGACCTTTGGAGGTAAACAATATGGCAAAATAGTTTGCATTGGCATTGTGGGCAAAAATCCTGAAACATCTATAGATGAGGTGCTATTTGTAATTGGCCTCAACCACAGCCTGCTAAGTGTGAGTTAGACATATGACAAAGGGAACTAGGTACTGTTTAACTCAAAGTTCTACCTGGTTATCCCAAAAAGTGATTGTAAAGTAATCCTTAAGGCTCAAAGGGATGGTAACTGTTATACCATTGATCTTCAAGAACTTCCTTCCTTAGATTCTGATTGTTTAATTGGTCAAGATAATGATGGTTGGTTGTGGCATAGAAGACTAGTACATGTTAACATGAACCAGCTATCAAAACTGATTAAAAATGATTTAGTCACTGGTTTACCAAAAATCTCTTTTGAAAAAGACAAAGAATGTGATGCATGCCTCAAAGGAAAACAAACCAAATCATCTTTCAAATCTAAAAATATAGTCACCACATTTAAACCATTGCAGCTGTTGCATATGGATTTGATAGGTCCATCTAGAGTAAAAAGTATTGGTGGAAACCAGTATGTTCTTGTGATTGTGGATGATTACTCTAGATTTACCTGGACTTTGTTTCTTTCCTCCAAAAGTGAAACATTTGATGCATTTGTGACCTTGGCTAAGAAAGTGTAAAATGAGAAAGGTATTTCTATTGTGTCTATCAAGTCTGATCATGGAGGAGAATTTGAAAATTCAAGTTTTCTGGAGTACTGTGATGAACATGGAATTAATCATAATTTCTCAGCACCAAGGACTCCTCAGCAAATTGGAGTGGTGGAAAGAAAGAACAGAACAATTAGAGAAATGGCAACAGTAATGCTGAATGAAAGGGAGCTCCCTCAAGTGTTATGGGCTGATGCAATAAACACAGCAAGTTATATCATTAATAGAGCCTACATTAGACCAATTCTGGGGAAGACTCCTTATGAGCTGTACAAAGGGACGAAGATGAACTTTTCATATCTTCATGTATTCTGCTCCAAATGTTTCATCCATAACAATGGAAAGGAGAATCTGGGTAAGTTTGACACCAAATCTGATGAAGTTATATTTCTTGGCTATTCTAGTAGGAGTAAAGCATATGGAGTTTTTAATAAAAAGACTAGATCAGTAGAAGAAATTGTGCATGTTATGTTTATTGAAAATGAAACAGTTTCCAAGCATATCATTGATGAAGATGATCTTATCTCCAACTTTAAAAACTTAAATCTTTCTGAAGAAGATAAGATTGAACCTCAAAAAATATTTGAATCTACTAACATAGAGGAAGATATTTAGGAGAAAGATCTTGATTATGAGAACAATGAGGAAGTGTCTCAAGAACTCCCTAGAGCTTGGAGATATCAAAGGAATCATCCAGTTGATCAAGTGATTGGGGATGTTCAGGAGAAAGTTAGAACCAAAAAATAACTTAGGGATCAAATGATCATTTGTGCTTTTATGTAGACCAACCTTAAGGTTTTGAGGACTCTAAAAAACTAAACCAAATTTATAAACTTAGGAAAGCTCTTTATGGTTTAAAACAAGCTCCTAGAGCATGGCATGAAAGGCTAAGCAACTTTCTAACTGAAAAGGGATTCAATAGAGGAAAAGTAGATACTTCTTTGTTCATTAAGAAAGAAAACAAAGATTTACTTATTGTTCAAATTTGTGTTGATGATATTATATTTGGTGCTACTAATGAATCTCTTTGCAACAATTTCTCTAAGCTAATGCAGGGTGAATTCGAAATGTCAATGATGGGTGAGCTAGGCTTCTTCCTTGGACTACAAATTAAGCAATATGGTGATAGTATCTTCCTCAATCAATCAAAATACCTACAAGAGTTGCTGAAAACGTTTGGCATGGAAAAAGCCAAGCTAATGGGAACTCCTATGGTTACTGCAACAAAGCTTGATATGGATGAAGGAGGAAAAACTTTTGACACAACTCAATATAGAAGAATGATTGGATCTCTGCTATACCTAATAGCTAGCAGACTTGACATCATGTTTAGTGTCTATATGTGTGCAAGATTTCAATCATGTCCCAAAGAAACCCATACAAGTACTATGAAACGCATCTTCAGATATCTAATTGGAACAGTGCATATGGGACTTTAGTACCCAAAGGGCAATGGAGAAGACCACATTGGATACACTGATGCTGATTTTGCTTGATCCAAAGCTGACAAAAAAAGCACAAGTAGAACATGTCAGTTCCTTGGAGGATCCTTGGTCTCTTGGTTCAATAAGAAGCAGAACAGTGTGACTCTCTCCACTACAAAAGCTGAATATGTTGTAGCTAGCAGTTGTTTTGCTCAAATCCTGTGGATGAAGCAGCAGCTTGAAGATCTTGAGATTGAGATAAAAGAAATACCAATAATGTGTGACAATCAAAGTGCTATCAACATCACAAAGAATCCTGTCATGCATTCAAGGACAAAGCATATTGAAGTTAAGCATCACTTTATAAGGGATCATGTTTTGAAAGGAGATATTAGATTGGAATACATCCCTACCGAAAATCAAGTTGCTGACATTTTGACCAAGTCTCTTACAGAAGATAGACACTGCAAAATTAGAAGGTAATTGGATATGGTAAATCCCAATGAACAGTAAGTAAACCCTTATATGCATCTATTTAAAAATTCTGACATTGCATGAATACTAACTTAAGCATCGGAGTGAGTTTGATATAAGTTGCAGGTGCTACTCATAAGTCTAAGTGACAACAGATCTGTATAATGGAGCTAATCAGACCTGCATAATCAAAAGATGCTGAAGGAAGCCAAAAAAATTTGAACTTCTGGATTTGTTTTGTAAGTTTAGAAATTAGAAATTTGTATTTTAGATGATTATTAGATGAATTTCTGTGTTGAATTGTGTTTTTGGAAGAATTAGGGTGCTCAAAATTTGAACTTTAATGCTTATCAGACGAATTTCAGTTGGCTACACATTGTAACATTTCACTTTTAACCCTCAAAATTCGTCTGTTGAATAGTGGAAATTCGAATTTCAAAAACAACATGCTAATGTTGTCTCTGCTCAAAAAGATTGTTATACGAATTTCCATATCTCAAAATACACATTTTAAAAACTCTTTTCAAAATTTTGAAATTCAAATTTCTGAATCAAAATTCGTCTGTGGAAACATGCTCTCATAATTGCGTCTCTGTAAGATGAACTTTCACAAGTAAAATTCATTTGTTTTCTGTTTTGTTCATGCTTGATTATTGTTTGAATCATGCAAAGTTCAAACTTTGTTGAAATAAAGTTCATCTGTTCACTTATTATTTTCAGAACTAAGCTTCTGTCAGACAAACTTCCAAATGAAAATTCGTCTGTCAGTAAGCATCTCCGTTCGGGTTAACTTGTTACTACTCGAAATTCAAATTTTGACCCTTCAAAATTTGTCTGTTTGACTGTTACATACGTTAAAACCAAAGGTCTTCCTCTGAACAGAAGGAACCCTATTTGTCTCTCTCTCAAGTCTGTTTAGACTCTCTCTTAAATTCCTTTCATTTCAATTCACGAATATTAATTTCTCATCGATTAAGCTTCTTTTCGCACCTTATAAACCCATTCGTAGCATCTTCATGAATCATTCACCTACGAGAATGACAAGAGTTAAAAGTCCAAAAGTTAGAAAAGGAAGTCACAATCAAAGAGAACTGTCTAATCCCAATATGCCTCCAAGGAGGGTGAAACTCATAAAAGGAAGACGAATCTAGCAAAAAAAAATCCTTGGAAAAAGTGGAAGACAACTCTTAAAGCAGACTCAAAGAAATCTGCCCCTACTCCCTCGAAGAAACTGAGTCTACTCTTCATGTTGCTCCTATCTCTCCTGCCTCATCTTCCTCCTCCAACACTGAATCCGAAGAATACCAGTTGACTACACAGCCATTATGGAGCAATGCTCATATTTTGGGAGAGTATACTACCAAATTTGTCAATAAAAAAGTAATCAAGCCTCACTGTATAAATTTGTAAGACCTCATGATTTCTAACAACTTTGATGCCGGGCTTTGGATAATTAGATACAAGAATTTGTTGGAAATTTTGGAAGGATATGATGATGAAGTTATTAAGACCTGGTATGCCTTCCTGAAGTACAATAGCAAGAAGAAGAAGTAGGAAGTAAATCTAAGGTTAAGGATCATCCGACTGACAAATGAGACCTTCAATGAGGTACTAGAGATTCCCGGGCAAGATGGATTGAAAATTGACATCTCTACCTCAAAATACATGAATAAAGCTGAGGCTGTCAAAGAAGAAGGAGGGCCTTTCCTGAACTACAAAGAAAGTACAATTCTGATTTTGCTGAAGCCCACTGACCTTAGTGCCCAAGTCAGAATCCTATACTATATTGTGTCTAGGATTATTTTGAACAAATGAGGTAGTTTCAATCTGATCACAAGGGCTGAAGCACATATGATGGCAACAATCATACGTGGCAAGCTAATCAATATAGGCCACATCATTCTCCAAGGCATGATTAAAGCAAGAGATCAGCGGAAAGATTCCACCTTGCCATATGCCTTAATCATCTCCTAGATACTTTAGTATGCTAGGATCCGACATCTAGAAAAAGGAAAAGGAAAGCCTTCTGAAATCTTTAAAGAAGAAGAACTACAAAGGATGGGGATAGAAAAGAAGGATGGAAGATGGATTGGCAAGGAAGCTAGAAAGACAAAAGATCTATTCTTTGAGGAAGATGTCTTCCAGCAACAAGTGGGAACCTTTGAGGCTACTCCAAAGTCCATGCCTCAACCTTCTTAACCTATCTCTTCTCCATCCTAGCCCACTCAGGCACATATGCTATCCACTCTCTCAACTTAGGCAAAACCAACCAAGATCACTGAGTTGTATGATAGCCTATCTGCGCTCATGCTGAGTATTAGGGATGAGTAAAATGCCAAATTTACTTATCTGCAAGATTAGATTCATCAGTTGGCAAAGAATATGAAAGTGGTTGCTGATGCATATGAGGACATCAGGAGTGTCATTCCCTCCATATTAGCTCTACCTTAGCCACGATTCTCTGAGCTTGTCAAATCTCCTACTCCTGAGCCTTCAAGTCCTTTTGTGTTAGCCTCCCCTGAAGTAAATAATGACGTACATGTTGCTGAGGCTACTGGCACCATGGCTACTCCACAAGCCTCCAATAATGAAGCAAGCCCTGGTCCTCCCTTGGATTATGGCATAGAGGAAGAGGCTCCTCAAGTATCAAGCTCTCATGAGCCTATTACTGAAGTTGCTCAGGATTCAATTCTTTCTATTCAAGAATCTGAGCAAGTGGAGAAACTGGTGGCAGCAATCTTTACCGCACCATTCATACAAGCTGCCCTGAATGAAGAGAAAAACATTGTACCTTATATAGATCTAGCAACCATTGCCCATAATGCTATTTTGCAAGCCCAAAGACAGAGGCTTGAAGAAATGTTTCATCCTCCTACTCCTGCTCCCTCACATATTTCTGCATATGGTCTCTCAGAGGAACGAAGCGCTTAATTGGTTCTCTCTAGATAAGAAATACAAGAGCTTCTTGAGGTCTCTGATGATGAGGAGTCAAGCCTTGACGCTTTTGCACCTCTTCCAAAACTTAATGATGAACTGCCTTTTGTTCCTGTGCCTCCTTAAGCAATTCCAGTGTCCCAGATACCTCCTCCTACTATACATGTTTAGATTCCTGATGATGCCAAAAAGGGGGAGCAGTCATCTAAGCAAACTGGCAAATCTGCTACAGAACCATCTGGCAAAGCCTACAGCAAGAAGTCCAAGCCCAAGAAGAAGTGATTAGATCTTAGGATTGCTTGGTCCTTCTTGTAGTGTTGGTTTTTCTTCTAAATGAATGATAATCTTGCTTTTGAATTCTGTGTTTGCAATATCATATCTCTGTACTAAATCTATGAATGAATTAATGAGATTTCCTATTTGATCTGTTGTAGATGATGCACTAATCTTTGAATTTTAATGCATATGTTGAGGGGGAGCTATTTGAAGCAAACCCAAGTATTAATCCAGTTTGCAAGTTGTTTTGTCATCATCAAAAAGGGTGAGAATGTTCAATCAAGTGTTTTGATGATTTCAAACCAACTAGGGCTTGGAAGAAAGATATCAAAGGTGTACAAAAGATCTCAAGTGAAGAAATCCAAGAAAAACAAATATAAGATTAGATATAGGATTTCTTTTTTGAATTCAAATGAGTAAAAGACTTTGATTTTACAAAAAAATGTTTTAAAAATGTGTTTTTATGATAATTCATGAAGTATTTGAAAAATACCTACTATCAGACAAATTTTGAAGGGTTAAACTTGATTTGTTGCTTTGAAAATTAGAATTTTAGTATCTGAAATTTGAACTTCGAAGTAAAAATATGTTAGTCAGAAAAGAGGTCCATCTGATAGATGAATTTTATCTTTGAAAATTTGAATTTTGGGTAAAACACAAACTATGAGAAATGAAAAATTCGTCTGAAGATATGTCAAAGTTCATCTGAAAGTGAAGTTTAAAAAGAGTTACAAGAGATCCTGTGACAGACGAACTTTGAAGTTAAAAATTTGAACTTTAGAAAGATAGTTTGCAAGTCTGTTATGATAATCTTTTGACATACAAAGTTTAGGATTTAGAAATTCAAATTTTGAATTAGGTCTGATAACAAATCTCTCTAATAGACGAACTTTGGTATTTGAAAATTTGAATTTCAAAAAGAAGAACTATTGTACCATATTGAGCTATCTATTGACAGACGAAATTTGGGCACCAAAATTCGAATTTCGAAGACACTGTAGCAATATGGAACTACTATTCACACTTATCAGAAGTACTTTAAACTTGAAAATTTGTATGTTCTAAGATAGAAATGTTTGCCAAAGATGAAAATTTGAACATTGCTTTAGAACAGACGAACTTTGAGTTTCAACGTTAAAGTCTTTAGCTTACGACCTTTGCAAAATTCGTCTGTTGATACACCAAAATTTGAACTTTGGATGTGAGACGCATTAAATGTGGTTGGTGAATGGATAGTTTTTCAGAGTAACTATTAGGTAACGTCTCGAATGGCTAGATCTTATCTCTAACAGATAATTAAGATATAAATCTATAAATACAACTTAATTTGAAGATGTGGGTATTGGTTTTTTCATTTTATATACAGAAACTATGCTAAATTCTTGAGTCAAAGTCTTTTGCTCTCACATACTTCATATCTTGTACTTCAACTTTCATATACATTCTAAATTAGAAAATTCAATTACTGTAATCAATCTTATCTTCATCTAGAAGAAAGATTTTCTTGTGAGGAGATTTCACAAGAGATTTGGGAAGCATTTAGCTGGAGTGCAAAGAGTGTGATTGTAAGCTCTAGGAACAGAGCATCATGTTATACTAAGGCATTGCAAGATGCCCACCGAATTCTTGCAAGATAGTGGAAAATCTCAAGTGGTAGCTTGAGGGCTGGACGTAGGTCAAGAGAAAGAGATAGAACCAAGATAAATATTTGTGTCTTCTCATCCCTTACCTTGTCTTTCACTTGGTTATATTTTATACTCTGTTTTTACTGTCACTCTTGCTTTCACCACTCTCTTATACTTTTGCAAAAAATTTTAATTTTCCCAATTTACCCCCTCTTGGGAAGCCAGTATATCTAACAAATTTCGTGAAGATATGGTTTGGGCAAGGAATGATGTTTTAAAACCTCAAAAGCATGAGAAAGTATGAGGTTTTGCAGAAGAAAGCAAGTTAGGTATGATTTGAAGCAAGTTATGGAAAATCCAATTTTCTTCCTAGAAGCAAAATTTCAGTCAGTGCAAAAGGTCATCTTAGTATTGGAATTTCATTGTTTTGATGCCAAAACTGGATCTCCCACGGCCAAAAACCTTGATAACAAGTATATGCTTCATGATATAGGCTAAGATAGACAAATTGGACAATTAAGGGTTTCTAGGGTTTCGTGAGAGTTCCATGTATAATGTGTAATATCCCTATTTCTACAGGATGCCATAAAATGCATGAAGAGATGTGTTAGGACGTGAGCAATTAGAATTAATTTTTCAAAAGGTCCTGAGCAGAAATTAATTCCAGAACTTATCTCGGAAGATATATAACATACCACTTGAATGGAAGTCCGTCCGGAGCTGAGCGTAACGGTATAAACCATAAAAACATAGTTGAGCGTAACGGAGGTTATGAAAAGAATAGGAAATGGAAAGAAGGTTAAGATCACCTTGTAAGTGCCATTCAAGCAAAGTTAATGTAGTAAGTTTATGCTTTGGCAGAGGAATTATTCATGAGATTTGCCTAAAAATATGAAAAGATAAAGAAAGGAATGATATCAGGTGCTAATAAAAAGACTATGATATAAATAAATGAAGCAATTATGGAAGTAAGAATAAGAACATTATATGAGAATTTCCAATACCCCTACAGTAAGGTAGATATGCAGTGTCTTCAATATTTTTCCAATATGAAAAGCATAGACCAAACCATGCAATTGTAATAGATTAACAAAGGATACTAGAGTGAAGCATTGATTATTAAATCAAACAAGCAAGGAAGAAGATATTCCTCTAGTAATAGGTGGTCTGAAAATTGGGAAATGATGAGAAGGAGAAAACAACATGCAATAATTAAGCAAAATTTTAAGGATAAAATTTTAATTATGAGGGGAAGAATTGTAATATCCCTATTTTTACGGGATCCCATAGAATGCATGAAGAGATGGTAAAGGAAGTGACCAATTGGAATTAATTTTCTATAAGGTCTTGAGCAGAAATTAATTCCAGAACTTACCCCGGAAGATATACAATATACCACTTGAATGGAAGTTCGTTTGGAGCTGAGCACAACTGTATAAGTATTGCATAGTTGGAGGGTCTAGGTTGAGTGATAGACCAATTTGAAAGTTAATGTGAAAAGTGAAAAAGAAATAATGAAAATTGGTCATTGGGTAAAAATTACAAGAAAATGCCCGAAACAATTAGTAATTACGCTTTGGACTCGACTAACGGGCAAAAAGGTCATTCTCTAGATTATAAGTAAAATGTAAAAATTTCATTTAAGTCTCAAGGGAAAAATAATGAAATCATAAAATGTATAGAGAAACAGTGAAAATGGAAAGACACAGAAATGAACATAAAAGGAAAAACGGTCTTTTTCTAGGTTAGAGTGAAAAATGTGAAAATAGTAATTTTACCCCAAGGAATAGAAATATTTGCATTTTAGTCTCTAAGGGAGAAATTCACGCGGAGGAGGAAATGAAAATAAGTTTGGGAAAAACTACACCTAATGACCCAATAGTTTCTAAATTTATAAATTTGTCTAGGTTAAGGGTATTTTTATAAATATCGAACATTATAGTCAAAATGAAGCTCTTGATGAGTCAAGCCCAATGGAATATTGTTTGGAAGCTAATTAGATCAATATAATTTTTATTGGGTATTAAAGTTTTATAATTAATATTTTACTTGATAAAATGTTAATTTGGATGGCTGAAAAAGTAGTATCGGGTCAAGGACAATAAATGGACCTCACCCAAATATAGTTTGGGACATGATGATGATTTTAATTCAAAATTAATTTTTGGATGGTCATGTACCAATTTAATGATGATTACGATAAAAGTTTTTAATCGATAAAAGGTATTTTGCTCCATTAAAATTTGAGAAACAATTTTTGGAGAATAATGATCTCCAAATGGTGTGCTGCATCAGACAAGGGCCATGGTTGGAACTTGTTTACTTGATTTATGAATACTTCTTTAAGAAGTATTTGGAAAAAAAAAAGTAAAGTAACCATGATTAGTCAAGTTAATTAAGAGAGTTAATTACTCAAATCCTCTTCACACTGGACGTTACTTTGCAGAATGTGAAGTCCATGATTTTTGGTTTACAATACTTCTTTGAGAAGGCTTTATTTTTGGGCATAAAAAGTAACTTGAGTCAACATAAACCAAGGTCAAATTGAATTATGATTAAGCCAAGTGTATTAGTAAGCTAATCACCCTCTTTCCTCCTCATTCTTGTTCAACACTTGCAGCAGTAAAGAGAGAGAGAGAGAGAGCTCTAAAAACCTGAGGAAAAAGATGGAACAAGAAGGCAAGACTCAAAGCTCAACCACTTGGTAAGAGTTTTTACCACCTCTAGCTTGTGTTCTCAAGAGTTTATGGTAGTTTGAAGAAGTATTTTGCTCTCCTCTCTCACTTAAAGTTTCAGTCATGAAAGGTTTAAGAGAGAAAGTAAGTACAAGTCAAATAAGCTTAGGTAAAGGTTTAGAATAGATGAGTAAAGTAAGAATAGACCAACGGTTGCAAGTATTGTGAAGGAAATTATTTTCTTCAAATTTTGTTAAATTTTTGGCCTACCTAGGGTTTATCATAGAGAGGGAATTTTATGATTTTGACCACAAAAATGGATTCCCTGGGTCCAAATTATGCAAGAACAATGATGTTGTACATAGAAAAACCAAGGGAAAACAAAATGGAATTTTTAGTTCATGTATGCTGCTTTGTGATTTAGCTTGAAGAATCAGTGGTTTATGACCCTTAGTTATGTTGTATTAAGGTTAAAGGAAGTTGTGAAAAGCCAAGGAAAGAGTGCACAAAGTGTGGAAGGCAAAGGAATTCAAGAAGGTAGCATAATCACCTTACTTACACTATATTATCATAATTGTTTTCTATGTATTTAATGCCTTGTCATATGATTGTAATGTTGTTATTGATATTCTTTTGTGATTGGCTAAGTTGATTGAGAGGTTATGAGACCTTGGGATGTCCATTTTACAAAGAGAAACTCTATCAAAATTTTTGTAAAATCATGTGACTCAAATGTGCAAATGAGTTTGTTTGATGAATTTTGATGATTTCATGTAAAATGTGATAATGTGAATTTATGTATGGGTGTTAGCTACTGAGATTCTTTAAATCTCACCCTTCTATACAACTAACCTTGCTAGGTTCAAGCTATGACAAAAATGCCAAGAAGGCTAAGAGGATTAAAGAGAAGCTTGAAGGATGAGCAAATTGTGACAATTTTAAAGTGTCATTTTGGCAATTTGTATAGGATCACATATAATGTTATGAATCTGTACCTTGGCATGGTTATGCTTTTATGAATCTTATTTGATGTTTAGTGTAGGCTATGGATGAAACTCAATGATGTATTATGATTATGAAGTTGATTATATAAGTTATGGCATGATTCTACCAATGATCACTAGCAGTACTTAGAACAGGGGAACCTTGTTTGAAATAGAGCAATTGGTAGGAGTGTTATATATTCTCTAAAAGTAATCAAAATAGGATTTAAAAGAAAATAAAGAGTACTTAAATTGGATAAGTCTGCAATTTATAATGAATTTTAGAATTTAGGGTTCTGAACATGACAATGTAGAGAAAAACTGGAACTTTTACCATGAACACTAGAAAACTCAAAATGCAATACAAAATCATAAAAAGCTCCAAAAATTGATTGGTTTGCATTTCTGGAAACCTCTAAGTCTTAGGAAATGAATGCCACTGGTTTGATAGTATTTGGAGCTATAAAGAAAGAGTTATGTAATTTTAGCTAAAACTGTTTCAGTAGAAGTTGTGTTCTGATGCTTAATGATTTAATTCAATTTCATGCCCTATAGAAGATGAATATATGTACAAAATATATGTATATATATAGAAACCATACATAAAGGACTTCCATTGAGAATACATGATTTGGCTTGGGATATAATGAGATATGAATTTTTAAAGTTAAGGCCAAAATCCTGGGAAGATATAAAATGACCAAATGTATAGTAAATTTTAAGGAATAAACTGAATGAATTGGGTCAGTGAATGTCCTATTCCATATTTTTCCCATGTAGATGAGGTTTTGACCTATTTTTATAAACTAAAATCACTTCCATATGATTTTTCAAAAATTAGTTATGAATTTTCAAATTTCAATCAGTAAAGTGGGAAACACCATATGAACAATAACAAAAAATTTTGGAAATTCTGATTTTCATTCTTAAGTGATTCAAGCTTAGAATCAAGTATAAATAAAGTCTAATACATGGGAAATAAAGCTAAAAGTTAGGTGTTACATAATGACATGAAACCAGTGGCTTGATCAATTCTTTAATGATGTCTAGGGACTTGAGGAAGCTTAGGAGAGCAAGTGGAACTAATAGTTTCAGGTGAAAGATCAAGTGGTACTTTAAGAGGTAGTAAAGTCCATTTATTGCATTATATTCTTTCACTATATTCATATGATGTTTATATGATATAAATGAGTTGCCACATTGTATATTGTGCTGTCTTTGATTGGTTTGGCTGCAATATGAGGGGTTTCAATCCTCAGAATATCCATTTTCTTAGTTGTTATGTTGCCGAAATTTTAATGACTAATGTGGTACTTTGATGTTCAAATATGATTTAATGTGATCTATTTTGTGAATTAAATGTCATAATGCATTGAATGTGAATTGCTACTGAGATTATCCCTAATCTCATCCCCTCAAGCATCTCATGATATAGGTTCAAAGGATGGTAAGGCCACCAAGAAGACAATGGGCAAGGAGAAGGCTATTGATGATTCGTTTAGCTATTGCCTTTGCTATTAGCTTATTTGTAATTTTGTATAAATTCCTATGTAAATTTGTAAAGCTGTGCATTGGAACCATTATATTACTTTAATTCTTTTAAGATGTCTTGACAATGGCAGGAGCAAGTTGGAACAATGTATGGCATGTGTACAAGTATTTTGCAAAGTATCGTAGAAACTGACTTATATGCGCACCTGTGAGTAAAGTGGATACTGCTCATTACAAATGTAAAATAGCATATAAGTGTTATATATTTTCAAAAACTAGATAGACATGGATTTCCAACAAACCAAAGTTCACCTAATTTGGCTGTCTGTACGAATTTCTATGAATTTTTGAATTTAGGCAAAAACCTGGAACTTGAATTGTGACCATATGAATAGTAGTATTTTGAGTAATAAGTAGTGCAAAATAGTGTGGTCAAAGAAAATTTTAATATTTTTTCCTTATATAGAATGTTTCAATCTTTATGTAGACACTTGAATCACATCAATGGAATTTTTCTAGAATTATTTAAAATTTTTCAAAGTTCATCAAGAAAACTTTGGAACCAAATGAAGAGTAATGCAGTTTTTTTTATTTAATCAAATTTGGTTCCTATGATGATTCAAACTTCTCACATGAGCCAATCAGACATTAAATATGCTAGAATACATAGGGAAATGTATTTTAAAGTAAGGTGTTACAATTGTCTTCCTATGGTCCTATAGTAATGCCTCGTTGCCCATGATTTCAATATGTTAACCATTATTTCATTAATATGGTTAAACATAAGTTTGGCTCAAATATAGTCTGACCACAATAATCTAACTTGCTATTGGATATGTGTGTATGTGTCGATATGTTTTTTCTGCTTGCTTGGAACCTCTTGTATTGATGTCAGGTCATTTCATTCTCAGTTAGATGAAGTCGAAGACAGCCCCTTATGGAAAGCAATAAGGTATAAAGTGGTGGGAATTTTGGAACATGTGTAGTGGATCACAACCAAAATCCCTCTTATGGAACTGTTAATGTTGCTTAAATCAAGACGTAAAAGAAAATTTTACCTGTGATTTGTGGCTTTTTCAAATTCTTCTTCTACTGTCAAACCTTAGGAACTGTCACTATTGATCAGCTCCCTCTATCGGTATCCACACGAACAGTGAATCCAACTCAAACGGCATGCTAGCACCACTATTCATAAATGTCTGTACACTTCTCTCTCTAAATGTGCAGCCACTATCTCTTTACGGTGAGAGGAGACTCTCGAAAATTGTATCCTAGATAACTCTTGTCTCTATCCTTATATAGATAGGGTTTCTGATTTAATTAATTTAAAAAATGATTATTTAAATTAAATCAAATCTTAATTAAATAGATTCGTTTAAATTTAAATCTATGTAATAGATTAAATCTACACTAACTATTTAATCTAAATCTAGAATCAAATTTAAATTTAATTTATCACATAAATTAAATTTAAATTATCACATTAGTTTAAATTTAATTCCATCATGTAGAATTCAAATTTGAAACTAATTCATTTAAATTAATTAAATGATATATATATTTCAAAATTTATAAAACATATATATCAAAAATATTTATTTATAAAATTCTTTCACCCTAAATTGAACATTAAATTCATCAAATTTAGACACAAATTAGGTTCAATGAATTTGGATATTCTAGCTCGAGTTGGTCCATTACTGTGTATAACCCTATAGGCCCATATGACGTTGGTAGTGGGCCAATGACACTATTGTATCCACAAGTCACAAGTAGCCTCTAGCAAGATATTATGATTACCCATATCATATGAGATCGATGATCTAATGCAACCTATCAAACAACCTTATCACATCTCTTTTGTCTCACGATATCTAGGTGAAGTATAAAACATGGAAACGTCTTCCTCATCTTACTTGACCATCACTTTCTCGATCTACGAGCAAACTAACAGAACAAATGAAAACGCTTCCATTCGAGTATAGCCATGCTTATCTCAGTCTCACTCATCAAGGGGCTCAAATATATCTCTCAATTAATTAGAAGGGCAAATTTCATCTTGACCACTCATCTTCCTCTACATGAATTTCACTATACCCAATCATAGCCTTTATGATCACTCGATTAAAGATGATTTTCTGCTATGCCAAAGAATAGTGCTCCTCATGCAGGAAGCTATGGTAATCTTAGGTATGAGGGCTTAGTGACATGGTCATATATATAAGATATTTTTATGTCCTAATTTATACAGCTATCTCTTGACGAGTAGTCTAGCGCTTGTTTCCTAACAAGTACTTATGATTTTGATTTGTATTTTCATACATAATTAACATATAATCATCAATCAAAATCATACTAGTCTTAGTTCATCATTGTTCCCACAAAGATGATTGACTAGAGATGTTTAGGATAAAATGATTTATCCAAGGATATTATTATAAAGAAAAACATGCAAATAATATAATAATATAATAAAAGAAAAAAAACTCATTCTTTTTTATAATGAAGTATAATGTCCATAATATAATGATTGGCCTAGGGCATCTCCAACATAAAGGACCTATCCTAGAGTTTAGAGCTCAACTAAAGAAGCATTTTCTACATGTGTGTTTGGGTTAGAATATATATAGGTGATTATAAGGATAAGTGATTATTCATAATAGATTATGAGAATAAGTGATTATGTCAAAAGTGAATTGTGTTTGGATATTTTTAACCCATAAGTGATTTTGAGAAAAGAAATGTGTTTGGATATTGGGGTTTAAGTGATTATTGGGTGGATAATGAGAAGAAAAAGTGAAATAAGTGATTATGAGATATAAGTGATTATCATAAGTTGGAAAAAGTAGCTTATGGAAATAATCACTTAAATAGCCATAAGTGATTATTTTGATATGGATTGTGTTTGTTTACTGGCTGCATAATCACTTTTCTCTGCTCCATAATCACTTATAATTTAAAACAAACAGGCTCTACATGCAGTATCAAACATTGTCCTATTATGAAGTTTTTTCTACATGCTTCAGCTTCTATTTGAAAATAAATGATGCTCATCAGTCATGAGTTAGGTAACGTAAAGTCAAGAAGAAACAGTGAAATCCAAAGTAAAAATTTACCATTTCTTAAGTGATAGGTATAGGTGCAAGATGGTGGGAAGCATGAAACATGCTAAAATGGTACATACTAAAGTTTTGAAATCAAATTGCTAATTGACACATGTAGGGGTTAAAAAGATATGTCAAAACATATCAAACATTTTGTCAAGCCATAAGTTGATCCAGCTATAGCTACACCAAGAGAAAATTGAAGCAATAAACTAAAAAGAATAAATGAAAACCTATAAGTTAATACACAATTAAATGCCAAAGAGAAGTAAACAATTAAACCACAAAGAATTAAAATTGAACAGAAGGGTTTTATAGAATCTCATCACAAAAAGAACAAATCACTTTATTTTTCTAACTTCTTAAATCAAATTGTTGATATTAAATTCAAAAGAGAAGTAGGATTTGGAACCATTAAACCATAAAGAATTAAAATTGAACAGCAAAACACAATGTGATTCTTTACATTACCCATATATCTATTCAATATAGAATAATGATTAAGGGATTAGGACTTATCAAACAGGCAACAATTTCTCAAGCTTAATCAAACTGCAACTCTTACAAAAGATATATCAAGATCAACACACAGGCATGGTCAAATATCACCTAGTACTCTACAGGCAAAAAATTCTTACTTTATGCTTTCATTTCAACTATGGAACTTGATGCATAATAGAGAAATATGCATGTCCTAAATTACAAAAATTAATGAAAATAAATATGTAAAAAAATATGGGCAATGAGGTAGTAGAATTATAGATATGAAATAGTAAATTTTATTACTAATGGCTTAACTTGATATATACTATTACTAGTACTATTTGGAAGTGGTTGATTGGCTTGATGAAGCAATTAAAGCACTTGTTAAAAGTTAAACCACCAATGGCATGAACATGATTGCTTACAAATTCAGAATTTGAACGCCAATTATATTAAGTAACCTTTTTTTCCCTTCTTGCTTTGGTATAATTGACTAGGTTAAGAAAAGGTTTAACATCCTCTTTGCGTAATGGTTTCTATAACCAGATATTAGCAGACACAGAGATATTCAACAGAGGAATCCAATACATACACATATATAGGAATCACATGATATAGTAATATATATTCTAGTTAATATTGAACTGTACTACTTCTAATAGCTTCATTAATTGATGAAAGCTATGATTAAATTGTCCCCATCAATACTTTGATTTCTTATGTTTGATTCATTTTTCATTTTAACATTAGCTCAAGTATAACTAAGAGATTAAATCAGAATTCAAATTGGATTACTTGATTAAATGGCATAGCTAGCAATTGTTGTTGATGAAAGAAGAGAATTTTAGTTGATGAATTTAGAGAAAGAGTTATATAATCTCATATTATGTCACTGTTTGGAATTTCACTATACACGCAGTGGAAAAACTATAAGAAATTCGCTCCCATGGATCCATCAATGTTGTTTAGATTGAGATGTAGAAAAAGAATTTACCTCCTAGGTGTCTCTTGGTGTTCTTTTTCATTTCGTTGGACCCCAAGAGCTAACGTGATTGGTCAGCTCCCTCTATTGGTATCCACATGAATGGTGAGTCTAACTCGAATGGCGTACTAGTACCTCTAGTTGTGATGCTCATACAATTCCATACAAGTTCGTACGCTTTCACTGTTTGTCGTTTGTTCGTACAGTTTTTCTTTCTGAGTATACGGTCGCTCTCTCTTTAGGGTAATTCAAATTTTGTTGATTCTGTATCTTAATTTATATCAATATATAGATAGGATTCAGTATTTATTTAATTTAAATCAATAATTTAAACTAAATCAAATATTAATTAAATATATTTATTTGAATTTAAATCTTTCTAATAGATTAAATTTAAACTAACTATCTAATATATATCTAAAATCAAATCTAGATTTAATTTATCATATAAATCAAATTAAGATTATTAGTTTAAATTGAAATTTAGATTATGACATTAGTTTAAATTTGAATCTATCATATAGAATTAAATTTAAAACTAATTAATTTGAATTGATTTGAACAATATATATTTCGAAATACATATCAAATATATAATATATCAAACATATATATATTTCAAATTTTAATATATATATATATCAAACATATATATATAATTCTATCACCCTAAATTGAATATTAAATTAATTGAATCTAGACACATTTTAGATTCAATGAATCTAGACATTCTAGCTTGAGTTGGTCCATTCTTGTGTGTGACCTTGTAGGCCCATATGATATTGGCAGTTGGCTAATAATACCATTGGACCCACAAGTCATAAGTGACCTCTAACAAGACATTGTGACTATCCAAATCATATGAGATCGGTGATCTGATGCAACCTATCATATAACCCGATCACATCCCTTTTGTCTCATGATATATGAGTCAAGTATGAGGCACGGAAACATTATCCTTATTTTACTCCACCATTACTTTCTCGATCTCCGAGCAGACTGACAAAACAAATGGAAACTCTTCCATCTGAGCACGACCATGTATTTCTCAATCTCACTTATCGAGGGACCTAGATATATATCTCCATTAATTAGAGGGACAAATTCCATCTTGATCATTCATCTTCCTCCACATTAGTTCCACTATACCCAATCATAGCTTTTATGATCTCCTAATTAAAGGTAACTTTTGACTATGCCAAAGTTAGTGTTCCCTGTGTTGGAAGCCATGATGATCTCAAGTCTGAGGGCTTAGTGACACGGTTATATATGAGATATGCTTATAACTTGATTCATTCAGCTATCTCATGACAGGTCGATCCAGCGCCTATTCTCTAAGAGGAGCTTATGATTTTGATTTGTATCTTGATACATAATTATCAATCAAAATTATACTAGCCTTAGTACATCATTGTTCCCCCAAAGATAATTGACTATGGATATTTAGGATAAAATAATTTATCTAAGGATATTATTATAAAGAAAACATGCAAACAATATAATAATGTAAGAAAAAATACCTTCTTTTTTCATAATGAAGAACAATGTTCATAATAGAATGATTGACCTAGGGCATAATCTCTAACAGCCACTAATTAGTTGGTAATTATTTGTCTAGCAAAGAAGGTGCAAGTTAGCTAAACTTGATCAAATTAACTCACATGTCATTGATATATGTACTTGAAACTCAAAACACACATATGTTTCCTTTCATTAGAAACCAAAATCCAAATATAGATTGCATATAAATACAATGTTTGGAACAAAACCAATGGGTTGACCACTATCGCATTTCAAAAGCCAAAATTCTCAATAAAGAATGTAGAATCTTCTTAGCTTTGACATCTTATATTTGGCTTTCATCTTATATTAGGAAATCTTATAGAAAAAAATTAAATATTTGAAAACCATTTATTTATAATCACAAAACAAAAAGTTAAGGGAAATTCCAACAACATGTACCTGAAAATCAATATCTGGAATCATATATGAGGCATCAATTTTGATGGTGAATCATTTTTATGATTTTGGTTTATTGCCTAGCAATAATCGACCATCTTTGCTATTCTAACATAGATCAGGGATGAGACAATGAATTTTTGGTGGTTTGAGTGCCACAAATGTCGTTAGGAAGAATAGAAACACCGTAGATGCCATAGACAAACGTCTTACACCTAGACTTTAATTTTCTTGCAGATTTGGTGGCGGGGAATGCTTTTGGAGGGAAGTGAGAAGTAGTGGCAGTGGCGGTGGTCGAGAGAAGCTGGAAAATGTGATATGGCCATGGGATGATGAGTGAAGGGGGATCGAAAGAGATGACACACAAGAGGCAGAGGAAAGATCCCGGGAAAGACAAGAGAGAAGACATAGATCAGTGAGGCAGAGGAAAGAACATGGGAAACATAAGAGAGAAGACGAAGATCGATAGGATAGAATGAGAAAAGTAATGAGAGATATAGAAGAATAAGGACCGTTGAATCGCTTGAAATCAATGATTGGACTTCTGAATTCATGCCTTATGTTTTTTAAAATAAAGTCCGTAAAACTTTTTTCAGCGTTATTTAGATAAATACCAACTAAAGTATAACCTTTTGATGGTGTTTTTCTTAGAAATGCCAACTAAAGGTCTTACTATAGTTGGCGTTTATTTTAGAAACACCATGTAAAGTCTTTAATTACCATTTATTTATATAAATGCCAACTAAACTATGATCTTTAATTGGAATTTGTTAAATAAATGCTAGCTAAAGTTTTCCATCTCATTTTTATTGGCATTTTTTAACAAATGCCAACAATTGAGCGCCAATAAAGCCTTATTTTTCCGTAGTGATACCTAATAGTTAGGTATTCAAAAGTTAAGCTTTAATTTTACTTTGTTATTTCATTCTTGGCATGCCCCTTTCTGATCTTCCATTCTTGAAGCATCATTTCTCTTCTTCTTATTTGAGAGAGACATGATGTTGATTTTCCTTTCTTTATTTCAATTCTCACTCTTTCTTCTTAGACAATCCTACATTTAATATATTACACTTACAAATCAAGTAGTTAGCCTAATTTATATATCCAACTTGTATTATAAAGTATAAAAACACAGTGGATATATTAGTACATAGCATGATATATGAATTATAAACACAATTAAACATATGCTACTACACATTTTACTTCTTTTAAGAACAATATATATGTTGCACAACTATGATGCATTTGTTCCTTATTACTCTACATCTGTCTTCATCAAAACTTATATTATATTAAACATAACAATCTCCCCTTTTTGATGATGACAAATCACTAATGAAAAATATGCTTAATGATAATTAGCAAATATGATGTAGTTTATTTCGAATAGTTCTCACTAGTGAAAAATATGCTTAATGATAATTAGCAAATATAATGCAGTTCATTTCAAATAGTTCCAGATTAAGCACATGTATATTTTTCACATAACTTTTACCCCTATTTGACATCAACAAAAAGGTTTGAAGAAAAATTTTTCCACAATTTTTCTCGCCCTATTTGTGAGGTTGTTCCAGTAAGCATAGATGTCCAAGGTTGTTTCAAGCATATACTGAAGTACAAGCTAAAATGTAAATTATTATCAAACTTATTGTACATTGCATGTTCAGATTATGTGAATTTTTACTGATGTCAAAACTGATACCAAT
This sequence comes from Adenanthera pavonina, assembly GCA_026686845.1. Taxonomy (NCBI): domain Eukaryota; kingdom Viridiplantae; phylum Streptophyta; class Magnoliopsida; order Fabales; family Fabaceae; genus Adenanthera; species Adenanthera pavonina. The sequence continues at coordinate 20,338,656 of JAIVEN010000013.1, forward strand.
TGTGAGTGATATCAAAACTAATACCAATTGTTGCTTGAAATTGTTATGATGCTTCTTGTTAAGATAATTATTGTAATATCTTGAAAATTTTAAATAGATTAAAATGTAATGGGTTATGGAAAAATCCAATGTATATGGATATATGTAAAAAAGGGCAAAAAGGTCAAATTTGTGGTCAAGAAAAAGAAATTCAAAAATTACATTTTTATTGCTAGAAAAATATTTATTTCAACCCTTGGGGAATATTACAGCTAAGTGCTTGAAAGTTTTGAAAATTGCATTTTCCCCAACTTAAGTGTAATTTTGAAATTATGCAAATTTGAGGTCAAAACAAAACTCATGATGAGCCAAACCCAATGGTATAATGGTTTTAGGTTAACAGAATTGATGTGAAAAAAGTTTCATGCCAAGTGTAAAAAAGTGCATAATGCGCTAAAAAGGGCACTGTGGGCCCTACAAAAGCAGATAAAGTAAGAAAAAGGCCTGTGGGCCCCACATTTGGACCTCACATTGGACCAAAATTCCCTTAATTTAGTGACCAACAAGTGCCCATGGAGAAATTAGATTATTTAATATTTTATGTCATTTTTACATGAAATTTCAAGAAGGTTTTGGAACATTAAGTGGTAAAATGTGATTGGTTGTCATTTTTATTAAATACTCCCTCCTTGGACAACTTGGGCACCAAAAGAAGAGAGGAAAGGCTTATGAAAACAGCCAAGAAGAAGAGGAAAAAAAGTGAAGGAGAAGAGAGAAAGAAGAAGAGAAGAAAGAAAAGCCAAAAAGGAAGTTTCTCTCTTGTTTCTTATGGTTTTCTAGCTAGGTTTTCAAGTAGTTTGCCATGGTTTTCTTGAGCTATTCTTCTCTCTTCTTGTTGTCCTAACTTTGAACTAAGTCTAAAGGAATGAAGGAAGTGATTTTATATCATAAAGTTTTGAGAAATCATGAGATTATGTGAAAGGACAAGTTTTAGAGCAATTGGAAGCAAGTTTTGGAAATTTCATTTTTCCTTCCTCATGCCTTGATTTTTGGTCAGACCTAGGGTTGAAAAAGAGTTGGATTTTCAATGATTTGATGTTAAAAATGGATTTCTTGGGTCCAAATTAGTTAAGAACAAGTGTTGGACTCAAGAGAAAGCCTAAGATAAATTAAGTGAATTTTTAGGGTTTGTTAGGCACTTTGTGAGATAGCTCCTTGAATTAGTGGATTAAATGAATGTTTAATGATATTTTAGGACTTGTGGGAGTTCAAAAAAGCTAGTGGAAGCTTTGGTTCCTTGTGGAAAAGCAAAGGATTACATAAGAGGTACAATGATCTGTTGAAACAAGAATTTTGATGATTCCAAACCAACATTTCAAAAGCTTGGATTGAAGATATCAAAGGAAATCAAAGCTGTCTAAAGTGAAGATTCTCTGAGTATTTGCTATTAGATCTCTTGTAGAATCTTAGTCTTTGTTATGATTGGGTAAAAGATTTTGATTTGAAGAAAAGATGTTTTCAAACTTTGATTTTATGTTAAATCTTTAAATATTTTAAAAACACCCACAAACAGACGAAGGTTGAAAGTTTAAACTAAACTGTCAAGTTGGAAATTCGAACTTTGCCTTTGGAAATTCGAATTTCGAGCTAAAAGTGAATAAGTCTGAAGAGATGGCTCTCTGTCAGACAAATTTTGGTTGTTCAAAATTCAAATTTTCATCTAGTCTGAAAGAGGCCTTTTGGTAACAGACAAACTTCACACTTTCAAAATTCGAATTTCAAGTAAAATGAAGTTTGTAAAAACCAAAGAAATTCGTCTGAAACTATGATAAAGTGCATCTGAAATCAAAATGAAATTGAGTTTGATAAATGCTATCTGACAGACGAATTTTGAACTTCCAACATTCGAATTTTCATATAAGTCTGAAAGATGCTTCTTTGCAATAGACGAACTTTGAGTCTTTAAAATTCGAATTTCAAACAAAACAAAAATTGAGAAAATAGAAGAAGTTCGTCTGAAACTATGTTAAAGTTCATCTGAGATCAAGAATGATTTAAGTTTCAAAACTGCTCTCTGACAGACGAACTTTGAACATTAAAATTCGAATTTCAGAAGCTAAGTTCTTGAGTCTGTTAAAATGAAACATTGACATACGAATGATGTGAACTTGCAACATTCGAATGATGAAGTTAGTCTGAAAAGAGTCTCTCTGACAGATGAACTTTACTCTTCAACATTCGAATTTCGAAGAAAATGAACTATTGTGCCTCCTTTTCACGTACTGGGAACAGATGAATTTTGGGCTTCCAAAATTCGAATTTCGAGGGCACTGTAGAAAATGAAAAACACTGTTCACACTTAACCGAAAAACTTTCTTCTTGAAAATTCGTATGTCACATGTGAAAATGTTTTGTAAGTTTCAAAATTCGAATTTCACTTCATGAACAGACGAACTTCATGCTGTAACATTGGAAGCTTTAATCTTCGGTTCCTTCGAAATTCGTCTGTTGACCAACCAAAATTTGAATTTCAGTATGTCAGAAACATTAAATGCGGTTGGTAAACGGATAGTTTTTCAGAGTAACCGTTGGATAACTTCCCCAATGGATAGATTTAGTCTCTAACAGATATTTGAGACCTAAATCTATAAATGCAGCATCATTTGAAGTTGTGGGTAACAAATCAAACTTGTATATACTGAATTTCTGCTGAATTCTTTCTCAAAAGCTTTTACCCTCTCAACTTCTATAGTTGTACTTAAACTTTCATATCTACTCTTTTCAAGAGAGTTATTTCATTGTAATAAATCTACTCTTCATCTGGGAGATAGATTTACTTGTGAGGGGTATTCACAAGGGGATTGGGAAGCACATAGTGAAAGTGCTTGGAGAGTTTGAGAGAGCTCAGAAACAGAGCACACTCATGTACTGTGGCTTTAGCAAGAAGCCCACTGAAATTCTTGCTGTATAGTGGATAAATCTCAAGAGGTGTCTTGGGGACTGGATATAGGTCAAGAGAATAGACCGAACCAGGATAAATCACTGAGTTCTCCTCTCCTTATCTCTACTTTTCACCTTGCTCTGCTTTATGCATTGTTTTCATTATACTGTGATATCTTCACTTACTTCACTTTGTGCAGAAAAATTTCAAACTTCCCAATTCACCCCCCCTCTTGGGAAGTCAGCCTTGCTAACAAGTGGCATCAGAGCCTGGTTTCCCATTCAAAGGAACTCATAGTCCGGGAATTAAGATGGCTGGCTTTGGAGAGAGTATACTTCCTCAAGGGAATAACACTAACAGACCACCAGGCTTCAGTGGAGAGCATTATGGGTACTGGAAGATGAGAATGCAGATCTACCTCCAATCAATTGATCTTGACATCTGGTCAGTCATTGAAAAAGGAGATTTCGTCCCAATGGCTTTGACTGAAGATGGAAGACACAAAGAGAAGCTGGAAGCAGAATGGAATGATGAGGACAGAAGAAAGGTCCTACTGAATTTCAAAGCAAAGCATTGCTTAGTCAGTGCCCTGAACCAGGACGAATTCTACAGAGTCTCACAATGCTCCACTGCAAAAGAGAAGTGGGATACTCTACAGATTGCACATGAAGGAACATCTGGAGTCAGGAAGAACAGATTGAACACGTGCATTGGGGAGTACGAAAGCTTCAGAATGGCTGAAGGAAAAAATGTAAAGGAACTTCAAAAGAGATTTACTCTCATTGTAAATCAACTAAAAAGCCTAGGAAAGGAATACACTCAGTTTGAGAAAGTAAGAAAGATACTCAGAGCTCTCCCTCTGGAATGGCAGCCCAAGGTGACAGCAATAGAAGAAGCCAGAGGAGAATCAATGACTTCTGTCACAGCTCTCTTCGGCAGCCTTGAGGAATATGAAGGAAAAATCAAAGCACTCAAGGAAGCTGGGTTGGACAGAAAGAAGAAAGGCCTTACCCTCAAAGCTGCTGATGAAAAGGGAGAAGAATCTGATGAAGGAGATGAGCTAGATGAGGAAACTCTAGCTATGATGGTCAGAAAATTCGGAAGATTCTACAGCAAGAAGAAGAACAAGAGATTCTTCAAGAAAGGAGCTGCTGGAGAAAGCAAGAAAGAGATAAAAGAACCTGTGACTTGCTATGAGTGCAAGAAGCAGGGACACATAAAGTGGGACTGCCCCCAATTCATCAAGAAACAAGAAAAGGAAAAGAAAGCTACTGACAAAGGAAAGAAGAAGAAGGCCTACATCTCATCTATATGGGGCAACAGCTCAGATGAGGACGAAGAAGATGAGGATGAGATTGCCAACATTTGTCTGATGGCACTTGCTTCTGAAGAAGCCACACCCTCATGCAGCAGTGATCAGGAATAAGAGGTATATGAATCTGAACCTTCTTATTCTGAATTACTAGATGCATTTCGTGAGCTTCATGATGAATTCATTAAAGTTGCTAAAGAACTGAAATTAGCAAAGAAAAAGATAAGTAAGCTGGAGTCTCAATGCATAGTTTCTAAAACTGTCTCTTTACCTACTTCTGAATCTGTTTGCTGCATTTCATGCACTAAACTTAAGCAAACTAATGATTATTTAGTTAAAAGCATGTCTAGGCTCACTAGAGGTAAAGATATGTTGTTTGCATTGATGGGGAGCCAAAGAATATCACAAGGAAAAGCTGGTCTTGGCTATGATCCATGTGCTGTCAAGGAAAAGATTAGGAAGAAAAATCAGAATGCATATATGAGACATTTTGTGCATGCTGAGAACAATAAAAAGAAAAATGATGCATCACCTTACATTGAAACATATGATCAACCCAGGCATACTAGACAAAAATATTATCTGCATTGTTTTCTTCCTGCTTCTCAATCTAGCAGTCCTTTCACTCTCTGTCATTTCTGTAACAAAAAGGGATTTATTTCCAGTTCTTATGCTTTGAAGAAAAATGGACTTGGCAGGAAAGTTGAATGGGTTCCCAAAGTTGCATCTGCATATAGGGAAATACCTACTGACTGAAAAGAACCCAAGCAAATTTGGATACCTAAAAGGAAAACATAAACTTTGTTTTGCAGGTCTGTCTCAAAGCTAAGAAAAGCAACAAATGGTATATGGACAGTGCCTGCTCAAGTTACATGACTGGTGATAAGGAGAAGTTCATCACTCTTAGAGACAAGAAAGGAGGAAAGGTGACCTTTGGAGGTGATCAATACGGCAAAATTGTTGGTATTGGCATTTTGGGTAAAAATCCAGAAACATCCATTGAAGAGGTGTTGTTTGTAATTGGCCTCAACCACAATTTGCTGAGCGTGAGTCAGACCTGTGACAGAGGAAACTGGGTGCTGTTTGACTCAAAGTTTTGCCTGGTCATCAGAAAAAGTGATCACAAAGTAATCCTCAAAGCTCAAAGGGATGGTAACTGTTATACTATTGACCTTGATGAACTTCCTCCCTTGGATTCTGTATGTTTAATTAGTCAGGATAATGATAGTTGGTTATGACATAGGAGATTAGCTCATGTTAACATGAATCAATTGTCTAAACTAATTAAAAATGAGCTAGTAACTGGTCTACAAAAAATATCTTTTGAAAAGGATAAAGAATGTGATGCATGCTTAAGAGGAAAACAAACTAAAACATCCTTCAAATCTAAAAATGTAGTTACCACAACAAGACCACTTGAATTGTTGCATATGGACTTAATTGGACCATCCAGGGTGAAAAGTCTTGGTGGTAATCTGTATGTGGTTGTAATTGCAGATGATTACTTTAGATTCACTTGGACATTGTTTCTTTCCTCTAAAAGTGATACCTTTGATGCATTTGTAACCTTAGCTAAGAAAGTGCAAAATGAGAAAGGTATTTCTATTGTGTCTATCAGGTCAGACCATGGAGGAGAATTTGAAAATGCATACTTCCTGGAGTACTGCAATGAGCATGGGATTGACCACACTTCTCAGCACCAAGAACTCCTCAACAAAATGGAGTGGTGGAAAGGAAGAACTGAACCATTGGAGAGATGGATAGAGTTATACTGAATGAGAAGGAACTCTCTCAAGTGTTCTAGGCTAATGCAGTGAATACAACAAGTTACATCATAAACAGAGCCTACATCAGACCAATCATTGGGAAGACTCCATATGAGCTGTACAAGGAAAGAAAGCCAAATCTGTCACACCTCCATGTGTTCGGGTGCAAATGCTTCATTCACAACAATGGGAAAGAAAATCTGGGTAAGTTTGATGCCAAATCCGATGAAGGTATATTTTTGGGCTATTCAAGTAGGAGTAAGGCTTATAGGGTTTATAATAAAAGATCAAATGTAGTAGAAGAATCAGTGCATGTGGTTTTCATTGAAAATGAAACTGTTTCAAAACATGTTACCAATAAGGATGATCTTACTTTCAATTTTGAAAAACTGGGAATTTCTGACAAAAGTAAAACTGAATCTCCAAAGATATCTGAATCTGTTGACATAGAGGAAGATATTCAGGAGCAAGAGTTTGATAAAGAAAATAATGAAGAAACAGCTCAAGAACTCCCTAGAGGTTGGAGATATTAAAGGAATCACCCTGTTGATCAAGTAATAGGGAATGTTCAAGAGAAAGTCAAAACCAGAAAACAGTTAAGGGATCAAATGCTCAACTGCGCTTTCATTTCTGAAATTGAACCCAAATATGCTAAAGAAGCCTTAACTGATGAATACTGGATTATGGCTATGCAAGATGAATTAAATCAATTTGAAAGAAATCAAGTTTGGAATTTAGTGCCCAAACCCAATAATCATTCTGTTATTGGTACTAAATAGGTCTTCAGAAACAAACTTGATGAATCTGAAACAATAATCAGAAATAAAGCTAGATTGGTTGCCAAAGGGTATAATCAGAAAAAAGGTATTGATTTTGAAAAAACCTTTGCACCAGTAGCTAGACTAGAGGCTATAAGAATACTGCTGGCATATGCATGCATGAAAAATATTTTACTATATCAAATGGATGTAAAGAGTGCCTTTCTAAATGGATATATCATGGAAGAAGTTTATGTAGATCAACCTCCAGGTTTTGAGGATTCTACTAAACCAAACCATGTTTATAAACTGAAGAAGGCTCTTTATGGTTTAAAACAAGCCCCTAGAGCATGGTATGAGAGACTGAGCAATTTCTTAACTGATAAGGGGTTCATTAGAGGTAAAGTTGACACAACCTTATTTACTAAGAAAGAAAATAAAGACTTACTAATTGTTCAAATTTATGTTGATGATATTATTTTTGGTGCTACTAATGAGGCTCTTTGCAAGAAATTTTCTAAGTTCATGTAGGGAGAATTCGAGATGTCTATGATGGGTGAACTCAACTTCTTCCTTGGATTGCAAATTAAACAGCAAGGTGATGGTATCTTTCTTAGTCAATCCAAGTATCTAAAAGAGCTGCTAAAGAAGTTTGGAATGGAGAATGCCAAGCCAATGGGAACACCTATGGCTAGTGCAACTAAACTGGACATGGATGAGAATGGGAAGATGTTTGACATTACTCAGTATAGAAAAATGATTGGATCCCTGCTGTACTTAACTGCCAGCAGACCTGACATTATGTTCAGTGTCTGCATGTGTGCAAGGTTCCAATCATGCCCAAAAGAATCCCATGCAACAGCTGTGAAAAGAATTTTTAGATATCTTATTGGAACATCACATATGGGTCTTTGGTATCCAAAAGGAAATGGAGAAGACCTCAAAGGATACACTGATGCTGATTTTGCAGGATCCAAAACTGACAGAAAAAGCACAAGTGGAACTTGTCAGTTCCTTGGAGGATCCCTGGTTTCATGGTTCAGCAAAAAGCAAAACAGTGTGGCCTTATCCACTGCAGAAGCTGAGTATGTTGCAGCTGGAAGCTATTGTGCCCAAGTCATCTGGATGAAACAGTAGCTTGAAGATCTCGAGGTTAAAATAAAAGAGATACCAATCATGTGTGACAACCAAAGTGCTATAAATATCACCAAGAATCCTGTCATGCATTCAAGGACGAAACATATTGAAGTTAGGCACCACTTCATAAGAGATCATGTTCTAAAAGGAGAAGTCAGATTGGAGTACATCCCAACATAGGATCAAGTTGCTGATATATTCACAAAACCTCTACCAGAAGATAGGCTTTGCAAAATAAGGAGAGAATTGGGAATGGTAAATCCCAATGAACTGTAAGTTATTTCTGTGCAAATTCTGTCTTTATATTAGAATTAATTTTAACTTGAGCATCGGAGTATGTTTAATTTTAACTGTAGGTGCTCCCCACAAGATACAATGGTAATAAACTTGAAGATTGGAGCACATCAGAATGGAACAACCAGAAAATGAAGTAAATGATGTAAATTCTAAGTTATGGATCCATTCTGTAAGTTTCTAAAGATGAAATTCGCATTTTAATGTGTGTTAGACGTATTTTGCTTCATAAACTGTGCTTTTGACATGGTCAATATGGTCAACATTCGAATTTCAGTTCACTAACAGATGAACTTCGACCTGTTATACCTTGGAACAGTTTTCTGAGATGCCTCGAAATTCGTCTGTTGGATCTTGAAAGTTCAAATTTTCAAAAACAAAAATTTCATAGTTATGATTGTCCATCACTGTTATGCCAATTTTCACTTCTTAACATATGAATGTTGGATAATCTTTACAAAAGTTAAAAAATTCGAATTTTCAGTTCAAAATTCGTCTGTTGAATCATGTCCTTCATGTTGAATTCTTGAAAGATGTAGTTCTGCATGTTTAATTCATCTGTTGATTGATGGTTTGATTGATGCCTACCTTTTTCTTTTCAACATTCGAACTTTGGTGAAACAAAATTCGTCTGTTGTGCTTGTATTGCTTGTTTCAAGCCACTGTCAGATGAACTTTCAAGATGAAAATTCATCTGTCAGTAAGCTGTGCGGAACGGTTTAACTTGTAACTGCCCGAAGTTCGAATTTTGACCCCTCAAAATTTGTCTGTCAGACGGTTACACACGTTAATTGCGACGATTTTCCAAAGAATAGACGCAACCCTATTTGTAACCTCTCTAAGTCTGTTTTGATTCTCTCTTTAATCCTCTTAACTCCTGTCTAAAAACCATCATTCTTCACCGTTTAAACTTCCATTCGCATCCCATAAACCTTTTCTCAGCCACATTTTGCATTCTTCAACTGAGAAATGGCAAGAGTAAAGATCCCTGGAGCAGGACAAGCTGGAACTCGACCAAAAAGAACGGTCAAATCTCAATATGCTACAAAGGAAGGAGAGAAATCCAAGAGAAAGGCCGAATCCAGTAAAGCTACCCTTTCTAAATGCCAGAAATCATCATCCAAGGCAGATTCGCAGAAAACTGGACCTTCCTCATCAAAAACTGCGGTTCCATCTGCTGATACTGCTGCTGTGGCCTCCTCCTCTTCTACACAATCTGGAGAATTTGAGTTTACTACACTGCCACTTTGGAGTACTCCTGAGATTCAAGAAGAGTACACTACCAAGTTTTCCAACAAAAAGGTAATCAAGCCTTACTGTGTAAATGTGGAACAATTTCTAATATCCAACAACTTTGATGTTGCATTATGGTTGTTAAGATATAAAAATTTGTTAGAAATTGCTGAAAAATATGATGATGAAGTAGTGAAGACTTGGTATGACTCTCTTCAATATAACAGCAAGAAAAAGAAATGGGAGGTCACTTTGAGATCAAGGACCATCTGGCTTGCTGATGAAACAATCAATGAAGTGCTGGAAATCCCAGGACAAGATGGGCTGAAAATTGACATCACAGCCTCTGGATATATGGATGAGGCAAGCACAGCTGATGAAGAAGGTGGATCCTTTCTGAACTACAAAGAGACCACCATTTTGGACACCTTATTCAGGAGAAGGGAGAACAGGCCAACAATAAATCTGTTGAAGCCCACAGACCTAAGTGTATAAGTTAGGATCCTGCACTACATAGTGTCCAGGATCATTTTCAACAAAGGTGACAGCTTCAATTTGATAACAAGGGCAGAGGCTCATGTGATGACTGCTATCATACGTGGGAAGCTAATTAACATGGGTCATATCATCCTCCAGCGAATGATAAAGGCAAGGGATCAGAGGAAGGATTCCATACTCCCCTATGCAGCAATTATTTCAAGAATCCTACAGCATGCTAGGATTCAACACATTGAAAAGGGGAAAGGGAAACTTACTGAGGCATTCAAAGAGGAGGAACTGCAAAGGATGGGCATTGAAAGAGATGAAGGACGATGGGTTGGAAAGGGAGCAGGGAAATCTGAAGACTTGTTCTTTGTTGCTGATGCATCCCTCCAACAAGAAGGAACTTCTGAGGCCCCTGGCAAATCTGTACCTCAGCCTTCTCAGCCAATCCCATCTCCCTCCAGGCCTACTCACCCTCCTTCCACTCCCTCCTCACGGGCCAAGCCAACAAAGGTCACTGAGTTGTTTGACAGTCTGTCAACACTCATTCTCAGCATTAGAGATGAGCAAAATGCCAAATTTGCTCATCTACAAGATCAGATCCATCAGTTGGCTGTAAATATGAAGGTGGTGGCTGATGCCTATGAAGAGATGAGAAATGCAATTCCTACCACTTCAGCTCCACCTCAGCCTGGTGTCCCTAAGCCTACTCTGTCTCCATCCCCTGTGCCTCCAAGTCCCTTCTAGATTGCCTCCTCTGACCATGATGATGATGATATAGATGGTGCTGGTGCAATGAGAACACCAAGTCCTGGTCCACCCTTGGACTATGAATTAGAAGAAGAAGGACTCCAAGAAACAGGCCCTCATGTGCCTATGCAAGAAGATGCTCAGGATTCAACTCTGTCTATCCAAGAATCTGAGCAAGTTGAAAAACTGGTTGCAGCCATTTCAACCTCCTCCTTGCAAGAAGATGTGAGCAATGAAGAAAGGAGCCTTGTACCTGTTGTTGACTTTGTTGCCATTGCTCACAATGCTCTACTGGAAGCTCAGAGGAGAAGGCTGGAAGAAATGTTTCCTTCTGCTAAACCAGCTTCTTCTTCTCTTGCTGCCTATGGACTTTCAGAGGAACAAAGAGCTCAACTAGCTCTTTCCAGACAGGCAATACAGTAGCTGCTGGAAATCTCTGACGAGGAACCAAGCCCTGAGCCCCCAGCTGAACCTGAAATCCCTTTTGCTCCTGTGCCACTTTGTGCTATTCCTGTCTCTCAGATCCCTCCTCCGGTTGATTTTGTTGGTCTTCCTGATGATGACAAAAAGGGGAAGAAGTTTGGGCAAACTGGAAAGCCTTCTGCTGAGCAATCTGGGAAAGGGAAAGGGAAATACTACAGTAAGAAGACCTTGTCCAGGAATAAATGATTGGAGATTTGGCTTAAGTCCTCTTGTTGTATTTTGTACTTTGTGTTTTTGTGTTTGGATTTGTTGTTTGAACTTTGATTAATTTGTTTCTGTACAAGCAACTCTTGTTTAAATGAATGGATCCCTTTGTTGCAATGTTTTGTGCCTTAAATCTCTTCACTTAATCTGTTGATTTGATATCTTATGCATATGTTGAGGGGGAGCTTGTGAAAGCAAACCTAAGTACTAATCAAGTTTGTAAGTTGTTTTGTCATCATCAAAAAGGGGGAGAATGTTGAAACAAGAGTTTTGATGATTCCAAACCAACATTTCAAAAGCTTGGATTGAAGATATCAAAGGAAATCAAAGCTGTCTAAAGTGAAGATTCTCTGAGTATTTGCTATTAGATCTCTTGTAGAATCTTAGTATTTGTTATGATTGGGTAAAAGATTTTGATTTGAGAAAAAAATGTTTTCAAACCTTGATTTTGTGTTAAACCTTGACTTATTTGAAAAACACCCACAAACAGACGAAGGTTGAAAGTTTAAACTAAACTATCAAGTTGGAAATTCGAACTTTGCCTTTGGAAATTCGAATTTCGAGCTAAAACTAAATAAGTCTGAAGAGATGGCTCTCTGTCAGACGAATTTTGGTTGTTCAAAATTCGAATTTTCATCTAGTCTGAATGAGGCCTTTTGGTAACAGACGAACTTCACAATTTAGCCTGGAAAACCAAGTTACTAGATGAATAGCATTTTAAAAATATGAATTTTTCACATTTGATCTTTTAATGATTCAAGCTTCTAAATTAGCTCATTTTAGCATCATATATGCTATTATATATAAAAATAATGTAAGAAAGTAAGGTATGATAATAATGATATACACACATCACAAGAGGTATCTCAGAGTTGAAGAGTTGTTAACAACCTTCTTCCTTTAGGATCAAAGAGAGATGTTGAAACATCATATGCTACCTTTAGCCAACTAAGACCAAACAACAAAACTTTTCATAATAAAATGAGGTGAGCTAAAGTATAAGCAAATTAATTACAGAAAATGCTCCCTCTCAAACTATGCATTTCATACGATAAAACCAAGAATCCATAATGCATCAAATAAACATGGTCATACAAAAGTACATGATGTAGGCATTCAAGCATTATGATTAAAATTTTTTTGTTAAATTAAAAAGTTCTTTTAAAAACCTTTACATGTAAATTTATAAGCTCCTCCTAAGTATGAGCATTTATTCAAACATACATGCTTTTCAGATCATCAATTAGTATGTAAGAGAAATTATGAAAACCACACAAGTTTGGTTATACAAATAAAGAAATGAACTTGTGCAAATATTGAACTTTACAGTAAGCATCAACATATTCTGATAGCTCATTATTTGAACAAGGACCATACTTTATTTTAATAATCTTAAGTAATAGCACCAACCAAATATATATGAAAACTTGTTAAACACTTACAAACTTGCTTGGTTAATAGCTAACACCTTCCCTTTTCAATATTGTTGAATCAAGAGTTTTGATGATTCCAAACCAACACATAAGAGCTCGGATTGAAGATATCAAAGGAGATCAAAGTTGTTTCAAGTGAAGATTTTCTGAGTATTTGCTGTTAGATCTTTTGTAGGATCTTTAGTTTTAGCTGTGATTGGGTAAAAGATTTTGATTTGAGAAAAAAATGTTTTCAAACCTTGATTTTGTGTTAAACCTTGACTTATTTGAAAAACACCCACAAACAGACGAAGTTTGAAAGTTTAAACTTAACTGTCAAGTTGGAAATTCGAACTTTGATTTAGGAAATTCGAATTTCGAGCTAAAACTGAATAAGTCTAAAGAGATGGCTCTCTGTCAGACGAATTTTGGTTGTTCAAAATTCAAATTTTCATACAAATCTGAAAGAAGTCTTTTTGGTAACAGACGAACTTCACACTTTCAAAAGTCGAATTTCAAGAAAAATGAAGTTTGTGAAAACCAAAGAAATTCGTCTGAAACTATGATAAAGTGCATCTGAAATCAAAAGAAATTGAGTTTGATAAATGTTCTCTGACAAACGAATTTTGGCTTCCTAACATTCGAATTTTCATCTAAGTCTAAAAGAAGTTTCCTTGAAACAGACGAACTTTGGATCTTCAAAATTCGAATTTCAGACAAAACAAAACCTGAGAAAATAGAAGAAATTCGTCTGAAACTATGTTAAAGTTCATCTGAGATCAAGAATGATTTAAGTTTCAAAACTGCTCTCTGACAGACGAACTTTGAACATTGAAGTTCAAATTTTAGAAGTTAAGTTCTTGAGTCTATTGAAGTGAAACATTGACATACGAATGATAAGAACTTGCAACATTCGAATGATGAAGTTAGTCTGAAAAGAGTCTCTCTGATAGACGAACTTCACTCTTAAACATTCGAATTTCGAAGAAAGTGAACTACTGTGCCTCCTTTTCACGTACTGGGAACAGACTAATTTTGGGCTTCCAAAATTTGAATTTCGAGGGCACTGTAGCAAATTGAAAACACTGTTCACACTTAACCGAAAAACTTTCTTCTTGAGAATTCGTATGTCACATTGTGAAAATGTTCTGTAAGTTTCAAAATTCGAATTTCACTTCATGGACAGACGAACTTCAGTATTTCAACATTGGAAGCTTTAACCTTCGGTTCCTTCAAAATTCGTCTGTTGACCAACCAAAATTCGAATTTCAGTATGTCAGAAGCATTAAATACGGTTGGTTAACGGATAGTTTTTCAAAGCAACCGTTGGATAACTTCTCCAACGGATAGATTAAGTCTCTAACGGACATTTGAGACCTAAATCTATAAATACAACAACATTTGAAGTTGTGGGTAACGAATCTAACTTGTATATTCCGAATTTCTGTCAAAACTTCTTCTCAAGAGCTTTTACCCTCTAGCTTCAGTATCTGTACTTTAACCTTCATATCTACTCTATTCAAGAGAGTTATATCATTGTAAACAATCTACTCTTCATCTGGAAGATAGATTTACTTGTGAGGGGAAATCACAAGGGGATTGGGAAGCACATTGTATAAGTGCTTAGAGAGAGTGAGAAAGCTCCAGAAAATAGAGCATACTCATTGTACTGTGGCATTAGCAAGAAGCCCGTTGAATTCTTGCTGTATAGTGAAAAATCTCAAGAGTGGTCTTGGGAACTGGACGTAGGTCAAGTGGTCAGACCGAACCAGGATAAATTACTGAGTCTTCTATTCCCTATCTTTACTTTTCAGCTTACTCTGTTTTATACGTTGCTTTCTTTAAACTGTGCTACCTTCACTTATCTCACTTTGTGCAGAAAAATTGCAATCTTCCCAATTCACCCCCCCTCTTGGGAAGTCAGCCTTGCTAACAAATATGAATCCGTTTAAGCACATCAAATACTCCATCTCTATTAGACATTTACCATTTAGCTCAAGACGTACTTGCAAAACAAAAATATATCTTTTTCTTTCTTTGGTATCCTTTCTTACTTAGGTCCACTTATGGCCAGTTTAAATATTTTAAAATTCATATTGGACCAAAGTTCAGGTTTTATTCAAATATAATATATAATTTAATAATTGAATAAGGTAAGTGATAGAGTTTACCAAAGATCATCTTCTTGTTATTTTTGGCTTGTATGTAGTATAGTATTACTCATGTCTACCTTTTGCATATAGACCTTTGCTTCTTAAACTTCTGCTATTTCTATTCTCAAGGTAAGTGCTTTGATTTTTGTTTGAGCTACTTCCTTGATATGAGTGAGAGGTTTGCTTCCAATGCTTCCCCTTATGATTTGTAATTATAGCTTTAGAGTTTTGGGAAGCTTTCTTTTTCAGCATCCTCTTTCTTATACCAATATGTTCTTTCTTTTTGGATTTATTCTACACACATGAAGCACTAGAAGAACATTTTGGTAACCACTTGTTTTTGGGTCTAGGAGGATTAGTGGTATTCTTTGAAACCCATTTCATGATTTTACTCAAACCATTTTTCCTTATATTGCATAGATAAGCAATATGCCCATTTTTACCATAATATGTGCATAATGGTGAGCTAGGCATTATAGTAGGCACAAAGAATTTTAAACAAAATTCACTTTTCTCCTTAGACTCACTCATGTAGCCAGCACCTGACTTATCAAACACACATATTTAACTTATCTTTATCTAGGGTAAAATCGGTTATGACTTTAGTTAACTCCTATTTTTCTTTACTTAATCTATCACGTGAATCACAATGGGAAGTGTGTGTATTTTTCATAGATATTTTCTAAATCAACTATTTTCTTTTTAAGTGATTCTTTTTCATTCTTTTCCAATTTTAATTTATTTTCTAAGGAAATAACTTTTTTCTTACTACGCACAAATGCTTTTATTATTACAATTAGTTCATCATGCATTTCATTATAAGCATCTTGCAACTCATCAAAAGAAAAATCAGAATCAGATTTAGAGTCAGAATTTGATACCTCATCATTGGATATTGCCATCAAGCATGGATAGGTATCCTTATCATCTTTATCCGAACTATTACCCTAGATTGCAGAGTTGTATACAACTTTATCTTCATGATTCTTCCTTTCTACATATCTTCCTCCTTGCCTCCTTGAATGATACTGCTATTTATTTGCATGGCAAGAGTGTTTGTGTTCCTGAAGCTCCTTCTTTTTTATGTTGACGAATCTTCCAAATTTGATGGCAAATTGTTTTAGCTCATCTTCCTCATCATCACTGCCGCTATCTTCACTTTCATCATTAGTATCATCATCTTCTAAGATCTATAATGTAGTAGTTTTGAACATCAACATTTTTTCTTTATTTTGCTGCTCCCACAGAAGACCAGGTCTTCCTTCATGTTCAGTAAAGCTTCCAAATAGTGTAATGACAGACTGGTATAATTCTCCTCTTGTCTCTTTAATAGCTGTCACTTGTGGTTGCCATTCTTTGGGTAGAGCTCTAAGTATTTTGTATACTTACTTTATTTGTGTGTAGCTTTTTCCCAAAGCTGCCAGATGATTGATGATGTGAGTAAAACAAATTTGGAAATCTTTAATAGACTCATCATTAATTATCTTGGACATTTCATATTTTGGTATAAGAGAGTTGAGTTTGTTTTCTTTTACTCCTTTGGTTCCTTCATCTGTAATCTCCAAAGCATCCTACATTTCCTTAGCTGTATTCCAATTAGATACTTTGAAGAACTCATCTTGTAAAGGAGCACTGACCAATGAGTGTTTCACCTTAAAGTTCAGCAAAACTTTTTGTTTATCTTCATCTTTCCATTATTCTGCTAACTTCTCTTTGTATGTGCCATCATCCTATATCAGTATTGGCACAAAATCTCCCTTCTTCTTGATAGACCAAATGTCTAGGTCAATACATTGAAGATATATCTGCATTCATATCTTCTAGTATCCTTAGTATTCACCATTAAAGTCTGGAGGTCAGTTGATGTTGTTCCCCTATGGTAATGTATTTTCTCCAAAGCCAGTCATCTTGCTCCCGGATGATTAGATCCTTTACTGGGAGGGGCTTTGATACCAATTGTTAGGTTGGCTGGTCTCCCAAGAGAGGGGTGAATTGTGTGATGCAAGATTTTTGTCTCTTTTGAAGTGTAGCCTAATTTCACCAGACGTGCAGTAGAATATAGATGAACAGTGTATGATGAAGTATATAGATGAAATGAGTAGATGAAGAGCAAGACTCAAGAATTTATACTAGTTCGGCCTAAACCACTTGGCCTAGTCTATTCCTCAAACCACCACTTGAAATTTTTACTATATCTCACAAGTTTGATTTGGACACTTATGAAGTTTCAGTACATCCCACAAGTTTCAGTAGGTACTTGTGAAGCCACTCTTTCCACACCGTTATAAGATGTGTAATTCCCTTAATGTTTCCCTACACTAAGATTTTACCCAAAAGTTATAGAATGAAAGATTACATAATAGAAACTCTAATGAGGTGGGATTAACTTTGAATACTCACACATAATGATTTTATATATTGCAGCAGCATTTTGGCACAAAACTCACTTAGATTTTATTTTCATAAGTTCAAATGAAGTTCTATTTATAGATTTATGGCTTAGACACGATCAATCCATTGGACACAAGTTCTTGTCATTACTCTATAGAAAGAGCCATTCAACAACTACAATAAATGTGTTTGGCATACCAATATTTGTATTTTAGGGCTCAATAGATGAATTTCACAGAGTCAGCATAGCTATGTGTTTAATGGTGAACTTCAAAATTCATCTATTGCAAAGTAACATTCAAATTTCAAATTTGCAAAAGATATCCCATGTTAGTTTGTGTGAATTGTCATATTGGAAGTGAGTCTGTTGAGTTTAAACAGTTAGTTCAAGTTTTCACAGTGTACTTCAAAATTTGAATTTCAGAAGTTAAATTCGTCTATTAGAGGCATATTTAACATAGCACAAAAGTTCTTTATGAAATTCAAATTTTGAACTGCAAAGTTCATCTATTAGATACATGCTCTAACAAGACTCACAAGTTCTCACTTTAAAATTCGCACTTTTAAGCCTAAAGTTAATCTGTCAAAGGAAGTGACTTTGAACTTACATTGAACTTCACCAACATTCGAATTTTGACTAAACTTTATGCAAATTTTGTACACTTTCACTAACAATGCTTAAACTCGAATTCAAATTTCAGAACCAAGATTCATCTATCAAAGATAAAACTTCTGTAACTTTGAATTTCAACAAGTGTGAGTTTTGCACAAAATAAGCTTGAGTCAAATAGCCAAATTCATCTGTTAGCTAATATATTTTAATTTTAACTCATGCTAACATTAGATTTACTTAATCTAACTTGTTTAAAACATATGGTAACAAGATTAAGTATTTTTCAAAGATTAAACCACCTCAAGACCTAAATGAAAACAAAATATACCTAATAGCTAGGTTTTCAAAAGTTAAACTCTACTTTCACTTGGTTATTCATTATTGGCATACTTCTTTCTGATCTTCCATTCTTGGAGTGTCATTTCTCTTCTTATTCTTTGAGTGAGACATGATGTTTTTTTTCCTTTCTTTATTCCAATACTCACTCTTCCTTCTTGGACAATCCTACATTTAATGTATTACACTTATAAATCAAGTAATTAGTCTAATTTATATATCCAACTTGTATTATAAAGTATAAAAGCACAGTGGATATATTAGTACATAGTATGATAATATATATTATAATATAATTAAACACATGCTAATGCACATTTTACTTCTTTTAGGAATAATATATATGTTAGACAAATATGATGCAGTATTTCCTTATTGCTCCACACTTGTTATCATCAAAACTTATATTATATTGAACTTAACAATCTACTTTGATAGGAATTTATTTAAATTGATATTTTCTATGAGAGAAATTTCTCAAGGTGATACAGAGGGATTATTCAAGGAAGGTTTCCTTGTGGAGAAATTGTAATCACACAAAAGAAGGTATGGAAGAGAGACAGACTCAGAGAAAGAGTCTGGGTTGTATTGTGGCTTCACAAGTGCTCGGATTGAACTTGCAGTTATAGTGGAAAATCACAAGTGGGTTACTTAGAGATTGGAAGTATGCCAAGTAGTTAGGCCAAACAAAGATAAATTGGTTGTGTATTGATCTTCTTTCATCTCTTCATTATCTCCTATGTTCGCCATTATTTTAAATGCTTCTCTGTAACATTGGGTTGTGCCTAAAAAGGTCAAAAATATTTGCAGCACCCAATTCACCCCCTTATTGGTTAACTAGACAAATCAACAAATGCATCTAATCGAAATGTCTAGGACGCTACGCAACATCCTTAACTCATCTGAAATTAAAACCAAAATTACTATAGTACTCTTAATCAATGTGAAATTGAGGAAGGTGAGTGTCAAAAGTTGAAAGAGCGATATAATTGAATATGAGTGTAAAAAATGAGGCATAACAGTTAAATTTGTAAGTGAATTTTTCTTCGTTATTGTGAAAATAGGGGAAGTTGAGTGTAAAAAATTGAACTAGTAATGTAAAACTATTGATAATGAGTATTAAAAAGCAAAGTGTTAGAGTTGAAATTGGTAAATAAATTTTCCTTCATCAATGTGAAATGGAAAAGATGAGTGTCAAAAATTAAAATGACAATGTAAAATTATTGAAAATGAGTAAAAAAATAGGAATTCTCAAGAAAAATTAAGCTTAGTCTCTTAGCAAGGAGAACATCATTGGCAGACATAAGACATTCTGATAAGGTAGGATAAGATTTTTATTTTTATAATCAAGGAGAACATTATTGGTAGACAAGCAGTTCATTGCAATGATGACATCAATATTAGGGAAAGGCGTACAAATCAAATCAATAGGGAGATAACAAAGCTCGGAATGGATTACACAATTTAGACACACATAGTTGGTCATAGCTTTATTGCCTGCAGGGGTAGACACATATAAATCATATGGCAATATTGTGACTACTAAACCTAGCCTATTAGCATAGTTATAGATATAAATGAGTGACTAGCACTTGAATCAAAGAAAGCTTTTACATGCTAATCATTAATCTTAATTGTACCTTCAATCAAATTAGGTGACTTATGAGCCTCCTATTGAGTGAAAGCAAAGACTCTCCCTTGCGCTTGTGGTTTGGGTTAGCTACCTCCATTGTGCAATCTTAAACATAGTGTCCTACTTTGCCGCACTTAAAATACACATTCTGGGAGCAAAGCATACTCTACCACCATGAACTCTTCCGCATTAATTGCATACTAGTGTCTAAGCTGCTCTTTACCTACTTGATCCTCCTTTCTTGCCTCCTCTTTTTAACTTCCTATTGTTGCCATTCCAGCGATGTTTTCTTTTCTAGCTTGGTCCTCCTTTAGTAGTAGCAACTGTAGCTTTTTTTATATTGGTTAGTGGAGAAACTTTTAAAAATCTATAGTTCAAACTATTCTCTATGATTCTGTTCATTTCAACCAATGCATTAAAAGTTTGAAGCTACATCGGAGCTACTCTCTCTTGGGTAGCAGACTTGAGTCCTCTCTCTAGCTTTTTTGTAATCTATGTCTTATCATCATACTGCTGGAGATAAGTAGAATATCTAAATAACTAGATAAACATTGCCACATATTCATCCACAAAATGATCTTCTACTTGCTTTAAAGTAATAAACTCTACTTTTATCTCTTCTTGTACTGATTGTGGAAAATATTTGTCATAGAACTGCTCAAGGAAATTTTCCCACTTAAAAGGGATATTCCTAGCTTGTGTAATTAGCTCTGTGTTGCACCACCATCTGTCAACTTCCTTTTAACGTATGTATGTGGCAAGTAATGCTTCTAAATTACTTCTCATAAGCCTGAAAATCTTTTCCAAGCTTAGTATCCAGTCCTTAAATCACTATACCAAATTAGGCTTTCCTTGGTGCCCATTCATTGGCCATTATTTAAGAAAATGCTAAGAAAAGGATTTGTTGGCTGCTATTTTGATAAACACCAAGGAATTTATTAGTTTTTATTGGCAATTTTATTAACTGCCAAGGAAAACTTTTTTTTGCATTTATTATTTTAAATGTAAATAAAAGTTTTTACCTTTAGTTGGCGGTTATTTTAATAAGCACCAACTATTACTTTTCTTTGCGTTTCTCCATATAAATGCAAAGAAAGATAATAAAAAAAATTCTCCCTCAATAAAATAATTTAAAGCAAGCTTCTTTCTTCTACCTCCAGTCTATGAAAAATTGACCTCCCGCTTACTCAAAAAGCTCATCTTTTTCTTCCTCCCTCCAATACAGCCTCTAACATCTTTTCTTTGAAAGTTACTTCTTTTCTTTCTCCCTCTACTCCAAAACACATAGCCACAGCCTTTGATCATCAGTTTCTCCCTCCCTTCATATTCATTGTGTTGTGATATTACACCACACTCAGCTATTATGCCGCCATCTTTATCGGCCCTTTCTCTCTCTCTAAAAATCATGTCCCATCATCCTTCCATCTTCATCTTTAAGCTTAAGCCTTAAGACTGAAATACAACCCTTTGTTGTCAACAAATGTGTCCTTCATCCCTTCACTAAAATGCACTCTTCATTACAGGTTCATGGTTCTTTTTCCTTTTTATAAATTAAAATTTCATAAATAATACTTTAAGATCTGAGTGGTTTGTGTTAAAATTATTTCATTATTTTTTTATTAATCTAATAATTTAATGATGTGGTTTCTCCTTTAATTTCTCCTATTACAGCCTCCATCTTGTTCTTTAACTTTAAACCTTATGTTGTGGTTTCTCATTTAATTTCTGGTCCGTTGCTGTCTGTTACATGTGAGTGATGTAAAACCATTATTGCCATATGCTTAATGTATGTAATAAGTCAATAGATTCAGATGGTAGTATTAGAGAGAAGGTCCTCTCCCCTGCAACACCAAACAAATTTACCCACCTAAGCAAGCTGGAAGCATTTATTTTGGTCAAGGATGATGATACACAAATAGCCATTTATGATATAGTATACTAGAACTTACATAACTCTAGCCTTTATACCTATTTGATTGAGTAAGATGATATAAAACTAAAGGGTGATGATACCTCGTTTGCACTATCTATCACAAACCAGATTATATAAATGAGCTCGATATTCCTATTCCCATGAAGGAAGCATCTGCAATTTCTCCTGTTTCCCTTTTTCACTATAAAGAAATTATGTTGACTAAGAATAAATAAAGGCTCACAATTGAGTTTGTGAATAGCAGCAACCCATTTTAGAAATCCAAGAATTAATTGCTAGAAGTTTCATGAGTTTTCAGGTCATTAGATCTTATTGCTCTATTCTTTCATATAATTTTGATTAATCAACATTTCTTATAGATCCACATTTATATGTGTCTCACTTTTTTTTTAGCTTTTGAATTGTCCTCTCTAATTTTATATGGAGCAGGTTGGAATTTTGTTTAACTAGAGGTTTTGGATGTTGACCTTTATTTTTTTTATTGGCTTTTGACTAGTTTTTAAGATGACCAAAAATTATGGCATTTAGAAGTTGGCAATGAAAAACGTACTAGTGGGCCATCTGTTGGACCACGAGGCATCTTTCACGGGCATGAGGATACTGCTAAAGATATGATTTTTTTTCCTTTTACATAATTTGTGTACTAATTATCAAGTGACTATTTCTTTATCTTTTGATTTTATTCTGTGAAGGTTATCCACAATTTTTTTTCTACTCATGTTAGCATCAAGTTTGAGTGTGGAATTTTTTTCTATGCTGCAGAAAATATACTTCTTTAATTTATGGATAGCGAGGAATGGACAGTATTATCTATTATTTATAGTTTATACATGAATGGATGTTTACTTTTGCACTCTGATCTGCTTGTTGAATGTTTTGCTCTTCAAAATGAATATATATATAATTTGAGGTTGTTGAGGTTTGCTAAACAATCCAAATTAGTTAACTTGTAGGTATATTTAACCATGTATGAGTAGTTGAAGAGCCTTCTCCTTTCCGATGGTTAGTCCTTTATTTGTTATTTTACTTTTCTATTGGACTAAGTGATTGTTTAATTTATTTTTACGAAAAATGCTTTCTCTTATTTTGTTCCTAAGCTTGCCAATATGCTGTAGATGAAAATCCATTCATATAGAATATATCTTTAGTAGTTTTGGTTAAAATCTCTCTTTCCAATCAAAACTTAGGGGCAAGAAAGTTGGATTTTACATTTGATATTTTTTTTTATTATAAACAATCTTATGAACAGCTCTAAGAGTATATCCTTGATAGTCATTTCCATGTTCAATAAAATGTAAATATTGAGTTCACTCTCTTTTTGAGGCCCTTTTCTTCATTAGATGGGTTACTTTTCTTCATGTGACTGGCCATGTCCAAAGACCATATTTCCGGTACAGCATAAAAAGAAGGGGTCTTATCACAGAATTACTAATATGATCTAGCATTAGTAATTCCTTTGTATTTACCATAGAGATTAAATTAATTTTTAATTAGGGAATCATTGAAGTTAGGATTTCATACATTTGTTTGATGTTCTTTGTTTTGAAAATCAATTTCAATAGATTATTGTATTGCTAGTAACTGTTGTTGTCAAAGCATGATATCTTGCATGATTGTTGAATAGAAAATTATTTATCATATATGACACCTTTGATTTTCATTATGGGTTAGAGTTGGAAAAGTACTTGTACCATTAATGCATTTTGAAGTCTTTTCCATTTCCTTTTTCATTAATCCATTCTATTTTAAAGCATTCTTAACTGCAATAGTCCCATTTTTTTTTATCTTTTCAAATTCCTTGTAGTGTATGCCTTTTAGTTAAAAATTTTTTCACTTAAGGCAAAGTTGATGGTGCTAGAGTTTTGGTAAAAATTAATGTTACTTATGGTTTCCTTCTTTGATCAAGTTGTTATAGTTCATGAAGTAGTTGAATGTGCTACTCGTGCAATGATTTCTTGACTTAATGCTTAAGGAGTGGAACTTGCTTGTCCTTCTCCTGTGAAGGTAAAAAAATTGTGTTATATGGCTATATATTATTAACTAATGTAAGCTGAATGACTTTGATTTGATCTCACAAAATAAACTAAACAAAAGAAATATCATGTACTATGATATTATTTGGGGATTTTTTTTATAGTTTGTAGTACCAAAGGATGACCTATATTCTGAATTGTAAATATGATATATTAATAATATTCTTGTTGAATTGAAATTCTATATTTGTTGTACTGGTTATTGTTGGAATTGATCTTTCACTTTGTTATGTAACTGGTTCTAGATAGTTATACTAAAAAATGTTTCATTTAAAAAAATCCTTTTTTATGTCTATTTTTTTTTAAAAAACAGACATCAGAAGGGAGTCCTTTTTATGTTTGTTTTTTTCCAAAAACAGGCATAAAAAGGGGTGCCTTTTATGCCCATTTTTTGAAAAATAGACATAAGAAGGGGTTCCTCTTATGTTTGTTTTTCAGAAAACAAACGTAAAAAGGGTGCATTTTATGTTTGCTTTTTAACAGACATAAATGACTATACTTTCCATGTCTCTACTATTTGTCTCTTTTAAAACAGACATAAAATGATTAAAATAACAGACATAAAAAGGGGTATTTTTGTAGCAGTGATCTTTTAATGTCTTCTCTATTTATAAACTAGAATTCCAACTTTTGACTGATGACAAATAATTTATTTTGGGACATGATTTATCTTATAGTCTTATGTAATGTAGATTGAACATGTCATTGCTAAACTAAAAGCTCTAGTATCTAGTGGAAGCTTATAAGGTATGTTGATTTTGCCTTAAAACTTGCTGAGAATGGTGGTATTTAATGATTGGTGCTATACTCTTATGTAATCTTTGCTCATACTAATGTTAGATTAGTATGCAAATATTTTCATACGAAGTTATAGGGTGAAGTTTTGAATTGAAAATGATTAATTGAAATTATATATTCAATAGCATGGATCATTATTAGTTTAAAGCTTATAAGTAATTTCATGATTAGATATTATTTGTGATATAATTACTATTGTGATTAATTTAAATTTGTTGTAATTTGATATTTTTATGTAAAGAGAGGGTTTAAAGCCTTGAAAACTCTTGTTTTGAAACTATTATACTGCCATTTTTTCTTTAGAAATTAGAGTATCCTTGCCAAAAAGTCTGCCATTGAATCTTGTATTACTTTTGAATAGTGATTATCATTATGTTTAAAGATATATAACTTAGGTTGTTTGGGATTGGACGGAAAATAACAGTACTTATACTTAGGAAGTCTAATTTTCTTGAATAGTGTAGAATTATTACACCCTCAACTTCTAGGGGGAGCTATGCCAAAATTGATACACATCTCTAGAGTATTATAATATCCCTAAAAGATAGAATATCTAAATATCTGTAAGGAATTCATGAAAACGGGCTAGCACCGTTTTGTGTGAAAGGGCAATGAGGTTATTTTTCCTAGTTGGATGAAAAAATGAGAAATTATATTTTTACCTCTAGAAGTTAAGATAATTACATTTCTTCCTCTCAAGAATAGAAATCACGTGAATATATATTTTGGTGAAAATTACAACTAATGACCAGCAAGAATTAAAAATTATAATTTGGCCTCGGGTTAGAGGTAATTTGTAAATATGTAAAATTACTATTAGAACGAAGCTTTCGACGAGATGAGCCTAATGGTACATGGCATTGAGGGTTAATATTTAAAGATAAAGAAATAATCGGTGCTGAAAGTTTAGCAGTGTTGTTTACCGATAAAAGTGCTTATATATCTGTAACAAGCAAAAAGGCAGATAGTAAAGTAGATGGGCACCCAAAAAGGAGGTTGTAAGAGACAAGATAACAAAGTAATACTAGACACAAGTTTACTTTCATCCTGTACTCATAAAATGAAATTTATACTACAAAAATTAACTTTACCGGTTCAACTATAAAGTAACCAATACAGGATATTACTGGAATGGGAAAAATATGTAGTACTTTGGAGATATTTTAACATGAGTTGGCACCATTTTCTATAGGCCATGTGCTGCAAATAAGTATTTTATTATTTTATGCAAACAACTTCTGGAGGAAGGCTTGACTTTTGGATAAGAAATGATTAAAGCTTAAGTGAGTAATTGGTGAGATAGTTAGGCCATATAATCCCTCTCTTTCTCTTTCATTCTGAATGACATTTCCATAAAAAAAAAAGAAAATACAAGAAAGAAAGTGATTAAAAAGAGAAAAGAGAAGGAGAAAGGGATGAGAACTTGAAGCCACCCAAGATCAAGTGTAAGGTAATTGTTCTAGCCACCTCCAACTTATGATTTCAAGTAGTTTGTGGTAGGTTATTTGAGACTTCTTCTTCCTTCCTTTCCCTTAGAGTTTTGACCAAACCATAACTTGTCCAAGGGATGAGTTTTTGCAAAATAAATAAAGGGGAAAGCTTAGAGAAGTCATATAAAGCAAGTTTTCACAGCTAGTTTGAAGTATTGTGAAGGAAATTATTTTCTTCAAATTTCCCAAAATTTCAGCCAGAATAGACGGTCAGTTTAAAGTGGAATTTTCATGTTTCTAATGACAAAAATGAGTTCCTCATGGTGGAAAACCTTTGGAACAAGTATTGATTTCATGAAAAAGCCAAAGGAAAATAAAATGGAATTTTAGGGTTTCATCAAGACTTTATGATGAAAGTCATGGAACCATTGGCTTAAGTAGTTAATTGATGATGTATTTAGGTTTTAGGAAGCCTAAGGAAGCTTGTAAAAGTGTTAGAAAGAGGTGGTACTAAAGGAAAAGGAAAGAGAATTCACAAAGGTAGCATTAATTTCCTACTTGCACTATGTTATCATGCTTGCTTTCATTATGTTTGATGCTTTGTCATATGATTTTATTGTTGCCTTGTGATGTTTTTATGATGTTGGCTGAGTTTAGTGAGGGGCTTTGAGACCCTGAGATGTCTAATTTTCAAAATGAAAGTTTGCCGAAATTTTTTGTGAAATCATATGACTTAAATGTGCACGTGTGTTTGATCAATAATTCTTTAATGTTTTTATGTAAATGAGATGCCATCATTGCATGTATGGGTAATAACTACTAAGATATTTTGAATCTCACACCCCTCCTACTCAATGACTAACCATGCTAGGGAAAAACAATGGAAATGAGCTAAGGGAGGAGCTAGATGCATGAAGAAGATAATGATGAATGGTTGATGATTCAAAGTCATTATATTATAATGTGATCATTTGTATCAATATATGTATAGATGAGGATGCTGCCATTATTTGCTATCATATATTTCTAAGTTTCTCATTGTGTTATGTATGAATGTGGTACAATGATTGATGATGTAAATATGATATGAATCTCATTTTGCCAAGACATGAATGGAAATGTACAATCTAGACACCCTGATAGAGACATAGATAATATTCATGTAAGTCAGGGAAATTAGTTTAAGTAATATATATTTTCTTAAAGTACACAAATATAGCTTTAACATGGTCTAGAAAGCACCCTATTTGGAGTTCAGTACGAATTATAGAGATTTTTCAAAGTTAGGGTTCAGAACAAGGCAAGATTAGGAAAACTGGAAACTGAAAGTTAGGTACTAGAAAATTCAAAAAATAATATAAAATTGTACAGAGCTCCAAAAATTCATTGGTTTATGTGTATAGAAATTTCTATGTTTTAAGTTTCATATGTCATTGATTTGGAGGTAATTGGAGCTGTATAATAGAAGATAAAAGGTTTTCCCAAAACTATTCTAGTAAAAGTTGAATTTTGACCCTTCATAATTTAAGTTAATGTCATGCCCTGTTCAAGTGAAATAAATGCACAAGAAAAATATGTCTACAAATTATACATATAGATCTCTCAAATGACTTATAGTATGCATGATTTGGTCCAAAATAGAAGGAAATATGATATTTCAAAGTTATTGTCAAAATTGAAAATTTTCAGAAATGACCAAATCTACAGTACTATTTGAAGGAATAAACTGTATTGAATGGCCCAGATTTTTCTTTGTTACTTATTTTTTCCATGTATAGAATCTTTTTATCTATTTTTAGATAGTTGAATTACTTTGATACGATTTTTGTAGAATTAGATATGAATTTTCAAAATTTGTTGGGAAAACTATAATTTGCCAACTAAACAGTACCCGAGAAAATTGAAAATTCTATTTTTAATATATTTTGATTCTAGTTTCTAAACTATGATGAAAGGCATCTATAATGATCTAATATATGGGATATGGACCCTAATATAAGGTGTTACAAGTATAGATTGGTCATGGATGTTTGCAAATCGTTTGACTAAGGAGTATAGGGATAGAGTGAAAGAGTTCATTAGGTTTGCTATTGAGCATGCAGATGACCCTAATAAAATTTTACGCCCTTGCTTAAAATGTTATTATAGGAAGCTAGTTAGTATAGATGACTTGGAAGATTATTTAGTATGTCATGGAATTGATTGAGGTTACACACGTTGGACAAAGCATGGTAAGAGATGGGTATTGTAGTTTGAGGTATAGTGGATCGAATGATTTTGACACAACCACATTTGTGGCTGACCATCTTGATGGTGAACGTGATTGAAGATGAACTTTAAGATTGTCATGAGATGTTTGAGAGGTTGAAAAGTGATGCAAAAAAACCATTACACTATGGTTGTACTAAATTTGTGATATTATCGGTCATGTTAAAGTTGTACAACTTGAAAGTAGGTAATGGATGGAGTGATAAGAGCTTCATAGAATTGCTTGCACTTTTGAAGGAAATACTACTAATGTATAATGAGCTTTCTAGCCAAACATATGAGGCTAAGCGTATACTATAATCTATTAGGATAAGCTATGAGAGGATACATGCATTTCCTAATGATTGTGCATTATTCCGAAAAGAATATACATCATTAGACAATTGTCCTAAATGCAATGCCCCATGGTATAAGAAGAAAGAATCAAGTCCGACAAAAGTGGTATGGTATTTTCCCATCATACCTAGATTTAGACGCTTGTACAAAAGTCCTAAAATTGCAAAGTACTTGACATGACATGCGGATGAAAGAATTAAAGATGGAAAGTGTCAACATCTTACAGATTCTCCATAATGGAAAAAAATTGATAGTCAATATAAAGATTTCTGGGTAGAAGATAAAAACCTACGCCTTGCATTATATATCGATGGAATGAACCTACTTGGTATGTAGAGTAGTACTCATAATACATGGGCTGTGATTTTGGTGATTTATAACCTATCACCATGGCTATGTATGAAGTGAAAGCTTATGATGTTATCTATGTTAATCTCTGGACCCAAACAACTTTAGAAATCATATAGATGTATATTTGCCTCCATTAATTGAAGATTTAAAGCTACTGTGGGAGAGGGGTGCGGAGGTGTATGATGGATATAAGGAAGAGACATTCAAGTAGAGAGCTATGTTGTTTGGTACAATCAATGATTTTCCAGCGTATGGTAATTTGTCAAGCTACAGTATCAAAGGAGAGTTTGGATGCCCAATATGAGAAGAAGGTACACATTTCATATGGTTGGAGCATGGTGGGAAATTTGTCTTCCTTGAACATTGTAGATTTTTACCTAATGCACATCATTACATGTGGTGGAGAGAAGCCTTCAATGGGAATATAGAGGAAGGGAAGGACCCTTTACCATTAAGTGGTGAGCAATTATTTGACAAGGTAAAGGATTTGAATGACAACTTTAGGAAGCCTTTTGTGAGACACCTTGGGACTAGTAGGTGGAAGAAAAGATCAATCTTTTTTGAATTTCCATATAGGAAGTCTTTGTATGTGAGGCACTTCCTTGATATCATGCATATAGAGAAAAATATATGTGAAAGCATCATTGGTACATTACTTAATGTTCCAGGAAACACTAAAGATAGTGTGAAGGTAACATTGGACTTAATTGCTATGGGAATAAAAGGGGAACTAGCACTGATAATGGAGAAATGTGGTACTTATCTACCTTTAGTTGCATATACTCTATCTAGAAAAGAGAAAATTGCTTTTTGTGTGTTTCTTGGTGGAGTTAAAGTTCTAGAGGGGTACTCCTTAAACATCAGAAACCTTGTTTCTATGAAAGACTTGAAGTTAAGGGTTTGAAGTCACATGATTGCCATGTTTTAATGGAGAATTTCATGCTAGTGGCCATACAATCTATTTTGTCAAAAATGGTTCGAGGGATAATCACTAAACTATGTTTCTTCTTCAAGTATATTTGCAGCAAAGTGATTGATCCTGTGAAATTGCCAACATTGCAAAGAGACATTATCATTACTTTGTATGAGTTTAGGATGTATTTTCTTCCTTCTTTCTTTAATATGATGGTTCACCTAACAGTTCAACTAGTTAGGGAGACACATTTATGTGGCCCAACTTATATGAGGTGGATATACACAGTTGAGTGTTACATGAAGATATTAAAGGGTATGTGAAAAATTGAAGTAAATCATAGGGTTGTATTGTTGAATGGTATATAGCCGAAGAAGCTATTGAATTTTGCACTAAATACTTATCAAATGTTGATAACATTGGCCTTCCTAAGTCTCATCACATAGGAAGAATATCTGGGGAAGGGATTATGGGAAAGGAAATTGTTAGCATCTCTAGGACATAGTAGGAGCAAGCTTACTTGTACACTTTGCACAAATCTGATGAGTTCTTCCATATGTAGAAATGAATAAAGAGAAATTTAGAAGCTTAAACCCTAATAAAAATGAGAGTTGGATACCAAAAGAACACAATTGACTTTTTATAGATTGTTTGAGAGATCATATTATTTCGGAGTCAGAAAGGAATCCTGGTTCAGTTTTTGATAGGTTGAGATGGTTTGCTAATGGTTTATCAATGCATGTCTTCTTTTACACCTATTATCTCATCAAAGGCTATGCATTCTACACCAAAGATCAGGATAATCAGAGAAAAATACAAAATAGTAGGGTAACCCTTATAGCTCAATCACTACATATTTCTAATTTCAAAGATATGAACCATATTTTTGCAAGATATGAACCATATTTTTGCAATTATGTCATACTTTGAGGTAACTGAGCACATATGGGAGTTGGATTACATCTTGTTTCGAGCACCGATTTTTGGTTGTAAGTGGGTTGACAACAAGAATGGCCTTTGAGTTGATGTGTTGAGGTTTGTTTTGTTTAATCTTAATAAGCTAGGGTATAAAGATGAGCCTTTTATTTTAGCATCTCAAGCTCAACAGATATCTTATGTCCATGATCCTACTAATAAGAGGTGGTCCATTGTAATGTTAACCAACAAAAATAATCAATCATCACAATGATGGTAGAGGCCAATAGGATGAAGATATTGACGATGATCTATTTTTTGGGACATCATTTGATGTTGATTCCACTGTAGATAATTCCCTCTATAAGAGAGATGATGATCAAGAGGGGATTTGGATCATGAAAAGGAGGGGACGAATCATTTAGGGTACAACTAGAAAGAGTAAAAGGTTTTTTTTAAACATGATGGCCTTTGATTTCTTTTCATTATTTAATATGATGTTCTTATTTTCTAATATAATTTCTTTTTCATTATTTGATTATTTGCATATTATTACGGGTAAATATGGCTAAGGGTGTAACATTACAAGGAGAGATGGTGAAGCACAGACGTGCTTTGACAGTACTGAAAGAGGTTTGCCATGTGAGAGATACTGGAAACAAGATCTATGTGAAATGGAATTACAAAAATCATCCAGTGAATGAAGGTGGGAAGAAATTAACTACATATATCGGAGTGGCAGCAATGTTGAAAGTGCCTATTAGCATATCCAGAAAGGGATGATTGGAGGAAAGTCCCATTTTTTATGATGGACTTAGTTTTCCAAGATATTGTGGTAATTAATTATAGTAGTTACATGCATTATTTTTTTAATAGATGATGCAAACGTATTATAATTAATTTGAGTATTTTGTTTTATAGTCCGCTCTTGATGTTAATGAGAGCCATATAGTGTATATATATCAAGAGGAAGGAATATCTATGTGTAATTTCAGATATATCTTGACAAAGCACTTTATGAAAGATGAAGCTGGCAACATCATTGATCATGCAGCTACTGAATTTGCAATCTACATAAAATAGAAACACTAGGGTGGTTTTATCGATCATCGATGTCAGGAAAAGTTCGAGGTAAATCATTTTTTCCTATTAATAATTAAATCTATTCTAATACTCTTTGTTTATAATTGTTTGATTTAAGTACTAAAAGTTTCTCAGAAATTAAGTGAAGCAAACAGTTAAAGACCAAAGAGTCAAATGTACCCTTATAAAGCCAGTCATTTGGGATACTCTAGAGTAGAGAAGAACTTGGTAAGTGCATTTATATCCTATATTTGTTAAGACTAAAATTTATTAGAATGATCATTTGCTGTTTGTGTGAATGCATAGGTGTCAAAGGAGGGATGCAAGTGAAAAAAAAAATACCTCATCATGAGTTATGGTAAGAATCTAGGAAAAACAAAGAAGGGATTATTGAGAATGAGAATGTTTGGAGAGTTTTTGAAAAAATAGTAAGTATTACTTTGTTCAAAAATTTTATTACTTGTTTTATTTTCACAAGGCAAGATTTCAAATGAGACCTCTAAAGGTGAGGAAGGCTTAGGGTTGGATGTACTTAGCCAAGTATTGGAGCTCTCTGAGCACCCTGGACATGTCAGAGGTGTGGGATTTGGTGTCACCAACAAGGCCTATTTTGCGACCAAATGCCACCACTTAGATGCTGTAATTAGGGTTGTTAAATTGGAGGCGATCATCTAACAACAACGTGAAACACAATTTGATATGAATAGATTATTAGCCCAGGTAGCTAGAGTTGTTGGTCAAACAAGCTACGTTACAGGGGACCCACGGGGAAAGAGTTAGTTTTAGTATGAAAGATAGTTGAACTCCTCCTTCTGAGCATCTCCCTTAGGTAATTGTTTTTCTTATTAACTAAATTCATTGCTAATTTTTTTATACATATTAATAATTTATGATGTTATGATTGGTATATAGGGTATAGGACATTGTCTATTGTGGCTGGATAACCCCCGGTGTGTTGTTACAAAAGGATATGTGCATAATATCCCAAGGGACATGCTTCACAATGCACCATTACCTACAAACGTTTCGATTGCACTACCTGAAGAGGAAAATGCAAGGTTGCCTGTGCCATCCCAGGGGGCAGAAATGGTAAGACAAGCCATGGGTGGATTTGTAGCATGGCCTATAAACCTTATTACTATAACTCCATCAAAAAAGGTAAGTTAGTTGACATTTCATTAATTACAATTTGTTCTTATGTTAATAAATTGACCACTTGTATTACACTGTCCATAGGAAAGACTAAAGGGAAGCAAGTTATTGTGTCAGGACAATTGAAGGAATCAATCACTGCACCACCGAAGGAACTGCCTCAACCTCAATTTTCAAATTCACAAAACCGTGAATTGCTTAATGGAATACTATCCATAAGGTTGTGGCAATTGATACACATTCCTTATGATGTATGGGTTTATGGTAAGGAGGTATTTAAAGTGATTACTGAAGATATGATCTCCTTCATCACTGATCATGGATGGCTTGGGGTACAAAATATTAACATACACATCAGGCATTGAAATTAACACAAATGAATTGTTTTCCAATTGATCTTTCATTTGACTATGTCATACTAATGTATTAATTTTTCCATTTTAGATTTTTGTATGAAAAAATTCTAATCCCTTCTTAGCTTACCGACAGATTTGCCTTCATCCACGCATAAGATATATCAGCTTATACAACGATTTGATGCCACATTGAAAGATTGCAGAACAGTCATAAGATGTGGCGAATGGATTGACTGCAAAGAGGGATGATGGGCTATTATTCTTGGCACCATTTATGCAGGGGTGAGTCACTTACCACTAAACTTTTGAATGATTACTTATTTCATGTTAGACTGCTTTATTTTAAGTCTCGTTGCTAAAACTAGTAAGTTTTTCTCCTAGGAATCATTGGATGTTGATTTGTATTGAACTAATGACACCAAAAATATATTTTTTGGATCCCAAAGGAAATCCGCCAGAGTACCGCTCACAGATGCTAAAGATGATAAATTAGTAAGAATATGCAATTATATTATGTGTCTTTGTATTTTTCTATTTATTAACCTCAATTTTTCCTATTTTAATTTTCTTTTGTAATGCTTAACAGAGGTGTGAGTATGTTTCGAGTAGCACGTGGGCTAAGCAACAATAGTAAGCCTAACAACCAAAAGACTCCACTAGATCTAGCCTTATTATATAAATGGACACAAATTCAATATTTATAATTTAATATTCAATCAACTATTGAGATTAACATTTATTGTAATTAATATAATATTCATATAATTTTATTTAGTGTTCGAAACAACCTAATGATAGTGATTATAGGTACTTTGTGCTGAAATACATGAAAGATATCATTTTACATCGACAAATCTTGATCCCCTCCAAAGTATCATTTACATAATTCATTTTTATGATATTTACATGAAAATTTAATAATGTGAACTGTTTCTGTAATATTTAATATTTTTATTTTGAGTATTTCCCGGATATGTATTGTGAGACATACTTCAAAGTTCAAATAGAAGAACTCATAGAGGAGTGGAGTTAATATGTGGTTGGACTCAGGAGGTGAGTATAAGTGAACACGTTCTATAATGTTATTTGTAGTTGATTGGTTGTATTTGTACCTGTTTAGTTTAGGTTCAATCTTATAGTTACATTCAACTAGTGGTTCTAATCTGTTTTGGATAGCTTATGGATTGAAAATTGGTCATGTTTTAGGCAGTACAAAGGAAGAAGCTTAGAATGATCACTTCTAGAGGCTAGAAGATGCATACTTTCTTTCTTCTTGGTCATCGTGGTAGATAGTTTGGTATGTAGCTTTTGGTCATGTATATATAGATTAGGTGTTAGTGCAGAGGCTGTAGATTGGCTTGATATATATGATACTTTTGGAAATCTAGTAATTGGATAATGTTAATTAAGCCTGCTACATCTTTTTTTACTCTTGTCAATTGAATATAACTATTTTTTGTAACTTTTCATTAAGATATTTTGGATATTGGGCTAGATATAATATAACTTTTGGTTCTAGTTAACTTTGATAACTTTGATTTTAGCTTTTTGGTGCTAGGTATTTGGTTCTACATATTGATACTAAAGCAAGTTAGTGAGATTGTAAAAACAATATAAAGAAGAAAAAAAATTAAACACTTTCATTAGTGGTTATTAATTATAATCGCCAATGTAAGTATCTTCCTTGGTGGTTATTTTGTACAACTGCCAACGAAGATTAAAATTCAAATTAAATAAACAATTATAAATCTTTTAGTTGGCGGTTTTGTTATTAAAATTCGAATTAAATAAACAATTATAAATCTTTTAGTTGGCGGTTAATTAACAAAACCGCCAATGAAAATTAAAGATTCAAATTAAAAATTTAAATTAAAATAAAAAATAAAATATTTTCATTGGCAGTTATATAAAATAATCACCAATGAAAATTAAAAATTTTAAATTAAATTTAAAATAATATTACTTTCCTTGGCAGTTATATAACATAACCGCCAATGAAAGTGAACAAAATTAAATATTATTTTAAACAAAAAATGATTTTTCTTTGCGATTTTTTTGTATAACTCCCAACGAATGTACACTTTTCTTGGCAGTTAGAAACTGCTAATGAAAATTTCAACTTTTCTAGGCATTGGAATACTTGGCAGTTTATAACCACCAATAAAACCAAAATAACCGCCAAGAAAGGCATATTTTGGTATAATGAATTACTTCTCATAAGCCTAAAAATCTTTTCTAGACTTTATCCAGTCTTTAGTGGCCTACACATTGAATCTGCCATCAAAAGAAGGAGGTTGATGCTTTTTAAATTTATAATCAGATTATACTCATTTGCCAGATTAATAACATTCCCAACTACCTGCTCTATTGGTGTAGCTTGAGGCATTTGTTGTGGTAGCTATTGTATTAGAGGCTATTGTGTTACTTTAGCTTCTTCATGCTATCTTTAGGCCTCAATTGTTCATTGTAGTTGTTCTATGGTTCGTTGTTGTTGATCCAATTTGTTCATAATAATTTGTAGTGGATCAATTGGTTACTGGTCCCTTGGAGCTTGTTTAGGGACTTCTATCTAAGCTTGTCTTCTTATACAAACCATTTTTTATCTACAATAATAACCAATATCATAAGATATAAAACAGGTACACTCATTATATACAAAACATACTACTTTTCATTCATACCACAACCTTTGACATAAGTTTGCATACATTAGTTCATATAGCTTCTAACATACTTCATGCTTTCCTAACATGACTGCTTTTATCATACAAACAAAATTCGTAGCCATCATAGTTCTTACACATATTTACATCAACTATTCACGTTAGCTAGCTTCATAACTACTTTTTAATGGAGACCTAGGACCATGTCCTGAATTCTCAAGAGCTTCTTGAGGATCTTCTTCTGGGTCTTCTTCTAGATCTTCCTCTTGATCCTGTTCTACTGGTCCTGCTCCATCTCCTTTAGGAGCTTCATTGTCCAACCTCAGTCCTTCTCTGCATGCAAGTTCACAAACACACGGTTGCATGTTTTCTAGCCAGTTATCTTGAAGCTCAACTTTAATTGGTCCCTAGTAGGTATCCTTATTTGGCAACACATTTAGAATGGCATTGACCCATGTAGGCTCAAAATGATGGTGACCATGAACTTCTATATGGTATCTTGGATCATTAACAGAATTCAGGAACTCCAACACCTGTGATTCCCCATAGTTTTGGAAACTATCCTCATAGAGCTTAGTCACGATCTCACGAGTCTTGTAATATTGTATGGTAACATCGACTTGGCATCCACAGGTGGTGGCCTTGGCCTTTTGATACGTCCCATTCAAGGATCGTGAACAATATGCTTAATTGTGTAAATCCATACACATTCCTCAAGATTCAAAGATTCTCAACCTTCCAGCCTTGCACTGATAGGAATCCAAACTTCATTTGTAAGTACCTAGCCTTCTACTGTATCAATCAATAGCCTTTTCTGGATACTGGAGCCCTTTGTTAGCTAAGAACAACTTGGCTTTAACAGTCTTATTCAGAAACACCAAAATTTGTTCTGAGTCGGAAAAATGCTTAGCACATTCCTTAAAGCACTTTCTTACTATCCTTTAAACTATATGCTCCACATCAAAATCTCCATTAGTGCTATTCTTTGGGTCTAACAAAAATTAAGACTTGTGATCAACATCTTCAACTACTTCCAGACCTTTTTTATGTTGAGGAGTGGGACTAATAGATGCAGCAATAGACCAAAAAGGTACTGTTTCCATTGGTTCATTTCTATACTGAGATGTACTTACCTTCTCTAAAATTCAAGTCTCTCGAATTTTCAATTGGCACATCGTTGGACCTAGTACTTTCATTCTAGTCTAATTCAAGTCCTTCATAATGCTCAGTAACTCCACTTTTTCAAGATGAAGACATCCTATCTATCATCAAATAACAAGAGAAAAAGTAGTTAATTATTCCATTCTAAAGGAATAATAACTAATTTCCAAAGATTCAAACATTCTTTTTTCCTGAATCTCTACTCCGATACAAAAAATGTCCTACATTACTTTCTTATATTATTTCCCATATAAAATAGCATATATAATTCCTAAATAAGCTAATTTAAGAGCTTGAATCATTAAAAGACCAAATGAGAAAAATTCAAAATTTTAAATCACTATTCATTTGGTAACCCTATTTTTCTTGCTAAACTTTGAAAAATCATAACTAAATCTAGAAAAATTGTATGAGGAAGATTCAAGTCTCTAAAAGTAGATAAAAATATTTTCCACATGGAAAATATGTAACTTGAACTTTACTAACTCAATTCATATAGTAAATTCATCCAATTTCTATTGTTTAAAATACTTCAAGCTTTAACAAATGGATGTAAAAGGTGCCTTTCTTAATGGCTACATTATGGAAGAGGTATATGTTGACCAACCTCTACAATTCGAGGAATTAACAAAGCCAAACCACATGTATAAACTTAAGAAAGCATTATATGGATTAAAACAAGCATCTAGGGATTGAAAGATTAAGTAACTTCCTAATCAACAAGGGATTTACTCATGATAAAGTGGATACAACACTATTTATTAAAAAAAAAAAGCAAAGACTTACTTATTGTGCAAATTTATGTTGAAGATATTATTTTCAAAGTTACAGATGAATTCTTATTCAAGGAGATTGCTAAGATTATGCAGGGTGAGTTTGAAATGTCTATGATGGGAGAACTTAACTACTTCCTTGGTCTACAAGCAACTCAAGCATAGGATCTACATATGTCAAACAAAGTACATAAAAGAACTTCTTAAAAGATTTGAAATGGATAAAAACAAATCTCTTGGAACTCCTATGAGCACTGCCATAATGCTTGACACATATAAAGATGGAAAGCCTATCGATAATGTTGGACTTTCGGTACACACGCAGCGGAATAATACAATCAAATCCCTTCCATGGATTCGTCAATATTGCTTAAATTGAGATGTAAAGGAGAATTTCATCTTTGACATGTGGCTTTTCAGGTTTTCTTTTCTACCGTTGGATCTTAGGAACTGACACTTCTATTCAGCTCCCTCTATCAGTATCCACACAAACGATGAACAAACTTAAATGGTGTGCTAGAACCTCTATTCACGAACGTCCGTAAGCTTGAGAGGAGTAAAGACTCTTTTCTCTCTCTATGGGTGTCCATACACTTTCTCTCCCTAAGTGTACAGTCGCTATCGCTCTTTAGGGTCGAAGGAGACTTTCTTTTAATTCTATATTAGATAACTCTAGTTTTTATCCTTATATAGATCAGGTTTTAGATTTGGTTAATTTAAACAATTAATTAAATCAAATCTTAATTAAATAGATTAGTTCATATTTAAATCTATCTAATAGATTAAATCAAAACTGATTATTTAATCTAAATCTGGAATCAAATTTAAATTTTATATAAATCAAATTTAAATTATCACATTAGTTGAAATTTAAATTTATTACATAGAATTAAATTTAAAAATAATTTATTTAAATTAATTAAATGATATATATATTTTGAAATATATTTAATACATCAAATATATAAGATATAAAACACATATATATTTCAAATTTTATAAAATATATATATCAAATATATTTATTTATAAAATTCCTCTACCCTAAATTGAATGTTAAATTCATCAAATTCAAAAATCCATATTTAACTCTATACTAAGCCAAATCATGTATTCTATATGCCATTGAAAAGCTCCGTATGTCTACTTTCAGTTATGTTTTTCTTATATATTTATTTAACTTGTGTTGGACATGATTTTAACTTAAATTACCAAGGGTCTGAACTTCACTCTTACTAGAATAGTTTTAAGAAAACATGTATATCTCTTATTGTACAGGTCCAATTGAACTCAAACCACTGGCATGTCGAACTTAAATGCAAATCTTTTCACACATATAAACCATTGAATTTTTGGAACTTAATATGATTTTATATTACCTTTCAAATAAGTCATACTTACAGTGAAATTCACAGGTTTTACTTTACTGTCCAGTTTTGAC
Source organism: Adenanthera pavonina (assembly GCA_026686845.1). Classification (NCBI taxonomy): domain Eukaryota; kingdom Viridiplantae; phylum Streptophyta; class Magnoliopsida; order Fabales; family Fabaceae; genus Adenanthera; species Adenanthera pavonina. Next base: position 20,378,140 of record JAIVEN010000013.1, read on the forward strand.
CTTCAATTTCAAAATTTCATTATAAATTGTATTCATGCCTAATTTAGATTCTTTTTAGCTTGTTAAAAAGCTCTACTTTTCTAGTTTTTGAAAATATGTAAAACTTATATATTACATCATCTTTCAAATGAAAAGTAACCATATAACTCTTAGGGCCGCATATTATCCACATTATGTCACAATATACAAATGTGCATATGTACAAAATATACATCACTCCAAATGTGACATCTTAAGAAAACTGAAATATCTAGAAATGCATAAAAATTTTAGAAAAAAATGGACATACACCATTTTGTGTGAAAAAGGGCAAAGAGGTCATTTTTTCCGATTTGATGGAAAAATGAGAAATTATGTTTTTTCCTAAAGAATTATTAAATTGATATCCATGTCCCAAGGTAATAAAAATGATGTGGAGAAGAAGTTAAAAAGTTCTTTGAAAAAATTACACCTAATTACCCAAAAGTTTTAGAAATTATAATTTAACCCTGGGTCAAGGGTAATTTTGTAAATATGTAAAATTACTGTCAAGACAAAGCTCTTAGTGAGATGAGCCTAATGGTATATGGCATTGAGGGTTAATATTTAAAAATAAAGAAATAATCAGTGCTGAGTGTCCAAAAGTAACTAAATACCGATAAAGTAAATTGTAGGCTCGATGAACAATTAAAAAGAAACTGTGATAAGATATGGGTCATACACAGATACCATTTGAGACAAGATAATTAAGGAAACATAAAAATAAAATTAGAATAGTCCTGTAGCCCAAAAATCCTAATTTATTATAAAAAGTAGTTTTATCGATAGAGTTAAAAATTATTCGTTATAAGATATATCTAGACTAAGAAAAATTGAGCAATTTTGGACACTTCAAACTCACTTATTGGCATGACATTTGGGGCAGTTGGGAAGCCTATATTTTTGGAGAAAACTTCTCCAAGAAGTTGGTAATTTTTGGCCAAAAAGTAACCTAAGTTGGGTTAAGTTGTTAACCACAATTAACCACCTAATTAAGCCACTTAATCACTCATTTTCCACTTCATCCTCACAAGTTTACAGCAACCAAAAACTAGTGGAGAAAACACAAAGAGAGAAGAGAGAAAAGAGAGAAGGAAGAAGAGAAACTCAAGGAGAAGTCAAAAGCTCAAGTGGTAAGTTGCTATCTACCACCTTAAGCTTGTAGTTTATGGTCTTTGAAGCATGATCCATGGATTAGATTTTCTTCTTCACTCTCTTAGGGTTTCAGCCAAATCTTGATCTAGCAAGAAAATGAGTTTCCCAACCATAAAACATAGGGGAAAATCTAGAATATTCACTTAGAGCATGATTTCAAGAGTAGTTCAAAGTATTTCAATGAAAACCAATTCTTCCTCTTTTTGGGTATATTTCGGAAGGAACAGTAACCATAGCTAGAGATGGAATTTGATAATTATGAGGAAATATTTGGATTTTTTACAAAAAATTACATGGAATAGAGGTATTATTCATCATTTTTGAGCTAGGCATGAATTTTTGAAGAATTAGGGTTTCATGAACACTTTTTGAAGAAAGTCATGGAACCATTTGCTTGAGTAGTTGTTTGATGATATGTTTAGGTTTGAGGAAGCCTAAGAAAGCCTGGAGAAGTGTTTGGAAGGGAAAAAATTCAAAGGAAAGCAAAAACAAAGCTTAAAGGTAGCATTTTTCCATTATATGCTTTATATTGTCTTAAGAATTTTTATGAACTCTATGACTTGTTTGATGCCATGATTAATATTTTGTGAAGTCCATTGATTGTTGGTTGAGTTGTTTGGATGGGCTTGAATCCCCGGAATGCCCAATTTACAAAATGAAACTTTGCAAAATTTTGTATAAAAATGTTATGGCATTATATGAATTGATGAGTTTGCTTGATGATCTATGTGAAATGTGATGATATATGTGTATGATGGTAATGCTACTGGGATTCAATGGTACAAGCAATGACATTGAAGACAAGGGAGCTATAGAGCAAGAAAAGGGAATTAATGCTTGAATTGATAATTCAAGCTATGACATCGTATTTAGGAATATTATATATAATCTTGTGTATGTCTTGAGGTCTGTATCTCTATGTTATTATGTTCCTTAAAGCATTATGAAATGTTATGAATGGAATTGGAACAATGAATGATGATGTGACTATGTTATGAAATTTATCTTACCAAGTTGTGAATGGAAAGATTCATTTTGAGCATCTTGATAGAGATGTAGGTACTGTTCATATAAGACAGGGTATGATGTATAAGTAGTATATATTTCCTAAAAGTAGATAGATTAATCTTTCCAAAGAGCCATAGATCACTCAATTTGGCCAAGTACACAATTTATGACAAATTTATAAATATAAGATTCAAAACAGGGCAGAGTTGGGAGAGCTGGAAGGTTGATCATAGGTACTAGAAATTTCAAAAGATAATATAAATGTACAGTGCTCCAAAAATTCAATGGTTTATATGTATAGAAAGGTATAAGTTTTAAGTTTGATATGCCATTGATTTGGAGGTAATTGGAGCTATATGATAGAAGATATAGAGTTTTTCCCAAAACTGTTCAAGTAAAGGTTGAATTTTGACCCTTCGTAATTTAAGTTAATGTTATGCCCTGTGTAAGTGAAATAAATGTATAAGAAAAATATTTCTATAATTAGACATATAGTATGCATAATTTCATATGGAATAGAACGAAATATGATTTTTCAAAATTGAGTTCGGAAAACTGGGAGATAGGAAAATGACCAATTGAACAGTAAAAGTCCACGAAATTTACTGTATGAATTGACCCAATGAAGTTACTGTTTGATATCTTTCCCATGTAGACAATCTTATAAGATATTTTTAGGAACTAGAATCACTTCAATATAATGTTTGTAGAATTAGTTATGAATTTTCAAAATTTGTCGGGAGAATTAGAATTTGCCAAATAAGCAGTACCCTGAATTTTGAAAAATTCTGTTTTTATTATAGTATGGTTCAAGTTTCTAAATCATGATGAAAGGAATCTAATATGATCTAATATATGGGAAATGAGCCCTAATATTAGATGTTACACCAAACTTGTTCATCTTAGTTCATGCCATTCTCATAACATCTTAAGGGACTCAAAAGAACATAATGGTAGCTAAACACAGCCTTGCAAAAGCACATATGATTTTACACAAATGCCGTAGTGATACATTAAAATGTATATAAATTGCTTAATAGGCATGCTTCTTTATTCTCTTCATTTATCTTGTCTTTCCTTGAATTCCTCCATTGATATAGCTTGAACTTAACATTTAGAATGCATGGAGGGACAATATTGGGGTAATCTCTGTAGCAAGTTATATTTAGACCACTTTTCATTCCTTTCGCAAATGGACTACTCATGCAAGGCAAGAGGGAGTATATATAAACCACTAATCATCCTTACTTTTTGGTAATTAGATTGATTAAGCAAGCTTAGCCATTGAGTTTAGTTAATTGTAAACTTAACCATTAATTTTTCAATTTTATCACTTGTGGGCTGACATATGTCACCATTGAGAGGGAAGATATCTCCAAAATATTACATATTTTTCCTAATCCAGTAATACCCTGCATTGGTTAATTTATACTTGAACTGGTAAAGTTACTTTTGCATTATAATTTGATTTTGTTGGAACAAGAATAAAGCAAACTTATGTCTCACATTACTTTATTATCCTATCTCTAAAGAGGTCTTTTTGCGGTGTCCAATAGCTTTTCTTTTTGACTTTTTAGCTTTTACATATCAAAAAGTTACTTTATCGGTAAAAAGTCACCACTAAAGCTTCGGCATTGATTATTTCTTTATCCTTAAACATTAACTTTCAATGCTATATAAAATTGGACTTGTCTCGTAGAGAGCTTCATTTTAATAGTATTTTTACATATTTACAAAATTACCCTTAACCTAGGGCAAATGTATAATTTTTATAACTTTCGGGTCATTAGCTGTAATTTTACAGAAGAACTTTATTTCTTTCTTCCCCACATGAAAAATTTATACTTGTGACATAAATATAATTTTCATAAATCTTAGGGGTAAAAATATAATTTCTTATTTTTCCATTCAACCGGGAAAAATGATCTCTTTGCCCTATTTCATGCAAAACAGTGTATGTCCACTTTTATGAGTTTCTTTTGTATTGATAGATATTCTAGCTTCCTAGGGATGTTACAATAATTGATTACTTAGAAGCATATAACTGATTATCAAGACTCCCCTAATCACTATGAAGCTTGTCCATTAAGATAACAGGTTATTTGGCTTCACATAATTGATTACTCATCTTACCAGCGTACTAATCAATTACTTCCGCTTCTCCAACTAATTATTGTGATGAGTGGTACGTTTTATCATTTTCAATAAATTACTTTGCTTGTTTTAATTGACTTATTATAATCGAATCACTTTTAGCGTACCAATCAATTATCTTGCTTTACTTAATCGATTATATTAGCTTAAGTCACATTTGGTTTCTTTCCGCCTTAATTGATTAGAATTGGTACCTCTAATTGATTACTTTAATTGTCATTCCCTATTCCATGGCTTCAAAGCTCGATAACCAATTACTTTGGCTCAAATAATCGAATACATTGTAGTGATTCAATTTTTAACGGAAGCATTGCATCTTCTCTGAGCAGTTACAATCAATTGCTTTACTCTAAATCATCTCCTCCTCTATCTCAAATTCAATAGTTACTGACCTCTAATGATACTTTGCTATATTTCCTCATCATACAAGATGTATCATTGCTTGCATTCCCAAAAATCTGAGCCTTAATCTGTTGAAATGGCTAGAACAAAGACAATGTGAAAAAACTCAAACAAGCTAGTGTAATCGAAGAAAAACTTCTCAAGGCTAGAGATGAAGAAGCAGAAAAACAATATCCTAAAAGAAAGGTTTTGCTTAGCCTTCATGAGTGGGACCAAAATGAAGAAGCAAAATGATGATGAACTCATTAAAAAAATTGTGAAGAAGAAAAAGGGGGAAAACAGCAAGAACCCGAAGAAAAAGGCCAAGACCACAGCTCAAGCCTCCACACAAATGGGGACATCCAAACTTGCTACCTTTACCACAGCTACATATATTCCATCTGTCATGGAAGTTGTTGAACTACTACTAGAAGTTATCATTATTGAAAGTTTATTTCTAGGCACCAACAAGAAGAAATATGATGAGAAATTTGCTAAGATAATGTTATGAAATCAATACTGGGTTGATTTTCTAAGAAAGAATAAATTTGATATTGTGGATATATTAGACATATTTGCTTCTTGGTTGGAATTGAGGATATCATACTCTAAGTTAATGGTTAGAACATTCTTTTGCAGCATGACTTTTGAAAAAAAATAGGAAACTGAATTTTCTATTGTTGTTAAATGACAAAACATTGTGTTTAATGATGAAGCCTTACATGGTTGGTTGGATTTGTCTGAAGAAGAGTCATAGCCCATAGAATTCTACACTGAGGATGATCTATACAAAATTGTGATGGAAACTACCACTAGTCCTAAGAATTATAAACTCAAGCCTATTGATATGCCTCTAAAATTCAGAGTTCTTCATTATTTGTTCACAAGGATTATTGTTAAAAAAAGCTTTAGTTTTGGGCATTTGACTGAAACTAAATTGAAGACCATGATAAGGTTGATTAGAATGACTTCTATTGATGTTACTAGCTTAATCATCAATAGGTTCATGGATGCTAGAAAGTCTGGAACCAAAGAACTACCGTATGTTACACTAGTCTCACTCATTCTGAAAAAGAATAACATTTGTCATTTGGAAGGGAAAGAAAGAGATGTTCCCGTGGAGTTCAATTCTCCAAACTTACACAGAATGGGATTAAAATTTGAGAATAGAGAATGGATTATGGGAAAGACTGTGGTAACCCCTAAATTTTTACTATTTTTATGCCTCATACTTAGTGGTTTTGATAATTAATTTTGGCTAATTTTGGATTTTAGATTATATTCATAATTTTAGCCAATTTTTGGATTTATAAGAATTTTGGGGTAGTTTTTGAAAATTAAGCTTTAATTTAATTTTTTTGTCTTCCAAATTATTTCAAAGAATTAATTCTTTCTATTTTATGCTATTTAATAATCCTCAAGGTGATTATGGGTCATTAGTGCTTTAATTGTGATTAAAGAAGTGATTTAAAATTGACCCATGTATAGGTAAAATTGTCAAAGAGCTTTAGAAAATTTTTTTTAGTATTTCATTTTTTTATTTTTATTATTTTGATACATAATTTTCCTCCAAAATTGGGCTTAAATTTTATCCCATAATTAATTTAATTTCCTTGAACTAAAATTTAATCTGCATTTATTTAATTGGGAACATAATCCATCTGATGTAATATTTTCTTGCAAGTCATGATTCATAGAGATTAAAATTTTGGAGGGGTATTTTGGTCATCTTATATGAGGAATTTCATGGAAAATTTATTTACCCAACTTTCTATTGTTTTCTCATTTTTAATTGCCAATTTGTGTCTGACTTTATTATTAATTGACTAACCTCACTATTGTTACTCCATTTCATGAAGCCAAACGCGCCCTTTACTTTTCTTTGTTGGTTATTCTACGCAACCCTTCATACTGAGAGAAGAAGACGCCACCTCCATATCTTGCTTTCATCTTTCCTCTCAAATTTCCTTCATTCTCCTTGGTCTTCCTCCATTTCTCTTCCAACCTTCCATCATTTTTCAGCTACTCCCTTCCTTTTCCACATTAGTTTCGTGCTCTCTCCTTCAGCAATCACCGTCGGTTCTTCCTTCCTCTTCCACTCTCTCTCCACCGTCCTCCATTTTTTCTGGCAAACCTCCATAGCCACTTCATTTTTCGGACCTTCCTTCATCTTCCATCTACCCACTTCTCTCCATCAATTTCGGTCTATAACATCCATTCCCATCCCATTTCATCTCAAGGCTGTGGCTTATTTTGAAACATTTGGGTGAGCTTGTGACTGTGATTATGGAGAAGTAAAGCTTGGTGGTGACTTAGAGCAATTTGGAGGAGCTACAATAGGCAATGAACTTCAATTTGAGCTTAGGCTAATTATTCCTTTCTCTTTTACTTTTCTGTTTCAATTTTTAAGTTAAATTAGGATAGGATTTTTGAATATTTTGACTTGAAATTGATATTTAGTTGATTGATTATTGATGGATTGTATTGTGATCAAATGGAATTGTGGATTGGAAGCTTGTATGATTGCTTATCTTATTAATGTGAGACTATGTTATTTATGGCCAAATATGTACATTGTCTCCCTTTGCTTCATTCGAATTTCGAGCTAAGCACTATTAGTAAAAGTGTGCAAAATTCGCATGAAGCTAAGTCAAAATTCGAATGTTAGTGAAGTTTAAAATGAGTTCACTGTTACTATCTATGACAGATGAATTTTGTACTTTAAAGTGCAAATTTCAAAATGAGAACTTTGAGTCTTTTTAGAGCATGCCTATGACCAATGAGCTTTACGTTTCAACTGTAGAATTTCAAAGAGAGAACTTTTGTATCATGTTGAACATGCCACTGACAGATGAATTTCAGCTTCTGAAATTTGAATTTTGAAGTCCACTGTGAAAACTTGAGGCAACTGTTCAAACTTCAATAGATACACTTCCAATATGAAAATTTGCATGAACTAACATGGGTTAATTTTGGCAAACTAAAAATTCAAATTTCACTCTGTGACAAACGAATTTCTAAAGTTCAATGTTAAACACAAAACTATGCGGACTCTGCGAAATTCATCTATTAAGCCTTAGAATTCAAATTTTGGTATGTCAAACGTATTTAATGTGGTTGTTAAATGGTTCTTTTTGCAGAGTAATGGCTATAACTTATGTGTAATAGATAGATCTTGTGTCTAACAAATAGTTAAGCCACAAATCTATAAATAGAACCTCATTTGAACTTATAGGTAAGGAATTTAAGTGAGTTCATGCCAAAATGCTACTATAATTTATAAAATCTTTCTGTATCAACATTCATAGTTAAATCCACCTCAATAAAACAAGCTTTTAATGTATCATCTACTCTCAAAGACAGTTTAAATTCTATAAACATTTTTTTCTAAAATTTCTGGGTACAATCTTAGTGTGGGGTTAACAACAAGGGAAATATATATCTTGTAAGGGTATGGGGAGAGTAGCTTCACAAGTACCTATTGAAACTTGTAGGATGTATTGAGGCTTTACAAGTTCCCAAATCAAACTTGTGGGATATAATGAAAATCTCAAGTCATAGCTTGAGGACTGGACGTAGGCCAAGTGGATTGAGTTGAACTCGGATAAATTCCTATGTTTGACGCTTCAATTTAATATTTCATCTATATCCTCCTTCTCTCTTTGTTCATCCATGTCCTACTACATCTTTTGGTGAAATTAGATTGTACTAAAAAAAGGCAAAAATTGGGGTATACCTTCCCTACATAGCCACCTTCTTGGGTGACCAACCAAACCTAACACTTTTCATATCATGATATGTGTAGCTACACGGCTAGTGAGTTTCTTATCCTTAACCTGTTTTATGATGAAATGGCTGTTGGTATTCATGAATATATAACAATACAAATATAATGATATTGACATGTTATTGGTTATGATCTACCCTATGCTTTGTTATATACTTTATTATGTCATGCTATCATGATAGAAATGATACATATGTTGATATGTTGGCATGCATTGGGCATTATCACATGGTACACATTGTTAGAATATATAGTTTGGGTGACGATGCTCTATATACTATATGGTATGCCAATATGCTAAATAGCATAGAGGCCTTGTGTTTAGACAGTGCGGCTTATGTTATTCTAGTCACTAAATAGTCACCCTATGGCCATGATGTTGAATCAAGAAGTTTTTGATGATTCCAAACCAACAATGAAGAGCTTGGATTTATCAAATGAGCTCAAAGTATTTCAAAATGAAGAAATTCTGAGTAATCTATGCTAGAATTGTTGTTTGATCTTTAGCTACGTTCAGGAATGGGTAAAAGACTTTGATTTGATGAAAAGATGTTTTAAAACATTGATTTTATGTTTAATCATGAACTATTTGAAAAATACCCACCAACAGACGAAGTTTGAAGAACTTATATTGAACTGTCATGTTGGAAATTCGAACTTTGCCTTTGGAAATTCGAATTTCGAGTTGAAACTGAATAAGTCTGAAGAGAGTCTTCTCTAACAGACGAATTTTGATTTACCAAAATTTGAATTTTCATATGAGCCTGAAAGAAGCTTCTTAGAGACAGACGAACTTTAGGTCTTCAAAATTCAAATTTCAGACAAAATGCAATTTGTGAAAACCAAAGAAATTCGTCTGAAATAATGTTAAAGTTCATCTAAAATCAAGATTATCTTGAGCTTCAAAATTGCTATCTGACAGACGAACTTTGAACATTAAAGTTTGAATTTCAGAAGCTTAAGCTGTGAGTCTGTTAAAATAAAATGTTGACATACGAATAACAAGGTTTTGAAACTTCGGATGTTGAAGTAATTCTGAAGAGAGGACTCTCTGACAGATGAACTTCACTCTTTCAAAATTCAAATTTCGAAGAAAGTAAATCACTGTGTCCTTTGAACGTATTACGGATAGACGAATTTTGGGACTCCAAAATTTGAATTTCGAGGGCACTGTAGAAAATTAAAAACACTGTTCACACTTAGCAGAAAAACTTTCTTCTTGAAAATTCATATATCACAACATGGAAACATTTTCTAAGTTTCAAAATTTGAATTTCACTTAATGAATAGACAAACTTCAGTGTTTTAACATTGGAAGCTTTAACCTTCGTTTCCTTCGAAATTCATTTGTTGACCAATCAAAATTCAAATTTCAGTATGTCAGAAGCATTAAATGCGGTTGGTTAACGGATAGTTTTTCAGAGTAACCATGGGATAACTTCTCCAACGGATAGATTTTGCTTCTAACGGACATTTGAGACAAAAATCTATAACTATAACATCATTTGAAGTTGTAGGTAACGAATTAAAACTTATATATACTGAAACTCTACTAAATCTTCTTCTCAAAAAGCTTTTACTCTCTCAACTTCAATATCTGTACTTTAAACTTCATATTTACTCTATTCAAGAGAGTTATATCTTTGTAAACAATCTAATCTTCATCTGGAAGATAGATTTACTTGTGAGGGGATGTCACAAGGGGATTGGGTAGCACATTGTGGAAGTGCTTAGAGAGATTGAGAAAGCTCTAGAAAACAGAGCACAAGCTGTGTACTGTGGCATTTGCAAGAAGCCCATTGAATTCTTGCAGTATAGTGACAAATCTCAAGAGGTGTCTTGGGGACTGGACGTAGGTCAAGTGGATAGACCAAACCAGGATAAATTTCTGAGTGTTCTTCTCCCTATCATTACTTTTTCAGTTTACTCTGCTTGTACGCTGCTTTCATTATACCTTGCTTTCTTCACCTATTGCACTTTGTGCAGAAAATTTTGATCTTCCCAATTCAGCCCCCCTCTTGGGAAGTTAGCCTAACTAACAAGTGGTATCAGAGCCTGGATTCCCAATCAAAGGATCTCACAATCCGGGAAGTGAAATGGCTAGCTTTAGTGAAAGCATACTACCAGATAGGAACAACACAAATAGACCACCTGGCTTCAGTGGAGAACACTATGGGTACTGGAAGATGAGGATGCAAATCTATCTCCAATCAATTGATCTTGATATCTGGTCAGTCACTGAGAAAGGAGATTTCGTCCCTATGGCCCTAACAGATGATGGAAAATACAACAAGAAGCTAGAAGCAGAGTGGAATGAAGAAGACAGAAGGAGAGTCTTGCTAAATTTCAAGGCAAAGCATTGTTTAGTCAGTGCCTTGAACCAAGACGAATTTTACAGAGTCTCACAATGCTCCACTGCTAAAGGAATGTGGGACACTCTGCAGATTGCACATGAAGGAACAACTGGGGTCAGGGAGAACAGGCTAAACACATGCATTGGAGAGTATGAAAGCTTCAGAATGACTAAAGGAGAAACTATAAATGAGCTGCAAAAGAGATTCACTCTCATTGTGAATCAAATGAAGAGCCTGGGAAATGAGTACACTCAATCTGAAAAGGTAAGAAAGATACTCAGAGCTCTCCCTCTGGAATGGTAGCCCAAGGTGACAGCAATAGAGGAAGCCAGAGGAGAATCAATGGCCTCTGTCACAACTCTCTTCGGTAGCCTTGAGGAGTATGAAGGAAAAATGAAAGCTCTCAAGGAAGCTGGACAGGATAGAAAGAAGAAAGGCCTTGCCTTTAAAATTGCTGAAGAAAAAGAAGAAGAATCTGATGAAGGAGACGAGTTGGATGAAGAAACTCTGGCTATGATGGTCAAAAAATTCAGAAGATTCTACAGCAAGAAGAGAAACAAGAGAATCTTCAAGAAGGGAGTAGCTGGAGAGAGCAAGAAAGAGGCAAAAGAACCTGTGACTTGCTATGAGTACAAGAAGCAGGGACACATCAAATGGGATTGTCCTCAATTCCTAAAGAAGCAAGAGATAGAAAAGAAAGCTGCTGACAAAGGGAAGAAGAAGAAAGCCTACATCTCATCAATCTAGGGCAACAGCTTAGATGAGGATGAAGAAGATGAAGATGAGATTGCCAACATTTGTTTGATGGCACTTGCTTCTGAAGAAGCTGAACTCCCATGCAGCAGTGATCAAGAAGAAGAGGTATATGAATCTGAACCTTCCTATTCTGAATTACTAGATGCATTTCATGAGCTTCATGATGAGTTTATTAAAGTTGCTAAAGAACTAAAACTAGCAGAGAAAAAGATTAATAAACTGGAATCTCAAAGTAACATTTCTGAAATTACTTCTTTACCCTCTGCTAAATCTGTTTGCTGTGAATCATGTATTGAACTAAAGCAAACTAATGAATATTTAGTGAAAAGCATGTCTAGGCTTACTCGAGGTTAAGATATGTTATTTGCTTTGATGGGGAGCCAAAGAATATCACAAGGAAAAGCTGGTCTTGGCTATGATCCATGTGCTGTCAAGGAAAAGATTAGAAAGAAAAACCAGAATGCATATATGAGACATTTTGTGCATGCTGAGAATAATAGAAAGAAAAATAATATGTCACCTTATATTGAAACATATAATCAACCAAGGCATGCAAAACAAAAGTACTATCTGTATTGTTTTCTTCCTGCTTCTCAATCCAGCAGTCCCTTTACTACCTGTCATTTCTGGAACAAAAAAGGACATATTTCCAGTTCTTGTGCTATAAAGAAAAATGGACTTGATAGGAAAACTAAATGGGTTCCCAAGGATACATTTGTATCCAGGGAAAGGACTACTGATAGAAAAGGACCCAAACAAATTTGGGTACCTAAAAAGAAAACTTGAACCTTATTTTGCAGGTCTGTCTCAAAGCTAAAAGGAGCAACAAATGGTATATGGACAGTGCCTGCTAAAGCCACATGACTGGTGACAAAGAGAAGTTCATCACCCTTAGAGACAAGAAAGGAGGAAAGGTGACCTTTGGAGGTGATCAGTATGGCAGAATAGCTGGCATTGGCATTGTGGGCAAGAATCCTGAAACTTCTATTGAAGAGGTGCTGTTTGTGATAGGCCTCAACCACAATCTCCTGAGCATGAGCCAAACATGTGACAAAGGAAATTGGGCACTCTTTGACTCAAAGTTTTGCCTAGTCATCAGAAAAAGTGATCACAAAGTAATCCTCAAAGCTCAAAGGGATGGTAACTGCTATACTATTGATCTTGATGAGCTTCCTCCATTAGATTCTGTTTGTTTAATTAGTTAGGACAATAATAGTTGGTTGTGGCACAGAAGATTAGTTCATGTTAACATGAATCAACTTTCTAAATTGGTTAAAAATGAGTTAGTCACTGGCCTTCCTAATATCTCTTTTGGAAAAGACAGAATGTGATGCATGCTTAAAAGGAAAACAAACTAAATCTTCTTTTAAATCCAAAAACATAGTCACTACAACTAGACCACTAGAACTACTGCATATGGACTTAATTGGTCCATCTAGAGTAAAAAGCATTGGTGGAAATCTGTATGTGCTTGTCATTGTAGATGATTACTTTAGATTTACATGGACATTATTTCTTTCCTCTAAAAGTGATACCTTTGATGCATTTGTAACCTTAGCTAAGAAAGTGCAAAATGAGAAAGGTATTTCTATTGTCTCAATCAGGTCAGATCATGGAGGAGAGTTTGAAAACTCACACTTTCTGGAGTACTGCAATGAGCATGGAATTGATCACAACTTCTCAGCTCCAAGAACTCCTCAACATAATGGAGTAGTAGAAAGGAAGAACAGAACCATTTGAGAGATGGCTAGAGCTATGCTGAATGAAAAAGAGCTGTCTCAAGTGTTTTGGGCTGATGCAATAAATACAACAAGCTACGTTATGAACAGAGCCTACATTAGACCAATCCTTGGAAAGACTCCATACGAGCTGTACAAGGGAAGAAAGCCAAATCTGTCACATCTCCATGTGTTCGGGTGCAAATGCTTCATTCACAACAATGGGAAAGAAAATCTGGGTATGTTTGATTCCAAATCTGATAAAGGTATATTTCTGGGCTACTCTAGTAAAAGTAAGGCATTTAGAGTTTTTAATAAAAGGTCTAATTCAGTTGAGGAATCTGTGCATGTAATATTTATTGAACATGAAACTGCTTCTAAACATGTTTCTGATGAAGATGATCTTATTTCAAACTTTAAAAAGTTAGATATCTTTAATGAAGATACAATTGAGCCTCCAAAAATATCTGAATCTATTGATATAGTGGAAGATATTCAGGAGAGAGATTTTGAAGAAGAAAATAATGAAGAAACATCTCAAGAACTCCCTCGAGCTTGGAGATATCAAAGGAATCATCCTGTTGATCAAGTGATAGGGAATGTTCAAGAGAAAGTTAGAACCAGAAAATAGTTAAGGGACCAAATGATAAACTATGCTTTCATTTCACAAATTGAACCTAAATGTACTAAGGAAGCCTTAATTGATGATTACTGGGTTCTAGCTATGCAGGATGAATTAAATCAGTTTGAAAGAAATCAAGTATGGGATTTAGTGCCTAGACCTAAAAATCATCCTGTCATAGGTACCAAATGGGTTTTTAGAAATAAACTTGATGAATCAGGATCAATCATCAGAAACAAAGCTAGACTGGTTGCTAAAGGATATAATCAAGAAGAGGGAATTGATTTTGAAGAAACCTTTGCTCCAGTAGCTAGATTAGAAGCAATTAGAATTCTATTAGCTTATGCATACATGGAAAATATTTTCCTATATCAAATGGATGCAAAGAGTTCTTTTCTGAATGGACATATCATGGGAGAGGTTTATGTAGATCAACCTCCAGGTTTTGAGGATTCTGCAAAACCAAACCATGTGTATAAGCTGAAGAAAACTCTTTATAGTTTAAAACAAGCCCCTAGAGCATGGTATGATAGATTGAGTAGTTTTCTAACTGACAAGGGGTTTAACAGAGGAAAAGTTGATACAACCTTGTTCACTAAGAAAGAAAACAAAGATTTACTGATTGTTCAAATCTATGTTGATGATATTATATTTGGTGGTACTAATGAATCTCTTTGCAAGAATTTTTCTAAGCTAATGCAGGGGGACTTCGAAATGTCCATGATGGGTGAACTCAACTTCTTCCTTGGATTGCAAATCAGACAGTGCAATGATGGTATCTTCCTCAATCAATCCAAGTATCTGAAGGAATTGCTGAAGAAGTTTGGAATGGAAAATGCCAAGCCAATGGGGACACCTATGGCTACTGCAACCAAACTGGACATGGATGAGAAAGGAAAAGTGTTTGACATGACTCAGTATAGAAGAATGATCAGATCCCTACTATACTTAACAGCCAGCAGACCTGACATTATGTTTAGTGTCTGTATGTGTGCAAGGTTCCAATCATGTCCCAAAGAAACCCATGCAACTGCTGTGAAAAGAATCTTTAGATATCTTATTTGAACATCACAGATGGGTCTTTGGTATCCAAAGGGCAATGGAGAAGATCTCAAAGGATACACTGATGTGGACTTTGCAGGATCCAAAACTGACAGAAAAAGTACAAGCGGAACTTGTCAGTTTCTTGGAGGATCCTTGGTTTCATGGTTTAGCAAAAAGCAGAATAGTGTGGCCTTATCCACTACAGAGGCTGAGTATGTTGCAGCTGGAAGCTGTTGTGCCCAAATCATCTGGATGAAACAGCAACTGGAAGATCTTGAGGTTGAGTTGAAAGAAATACCAATAATGTGTGACAATCAAAGTGCTATCAATATCACAAAGAATCTTGTCATGCACTCAAGGACAAAACATATTGAAGTGAGGCACCACTTCATAAGGGATCACGTTCTGAAAGGAGAAATTAGATTGGAATACATCCCCATAGAAGATCAAGTTGCTGACATCCTCACTAAGCCACTGTAAGAAGATAGATATTACAAGATAAGAAGAGAATTAGGTATGGTAAATCCCAATGAACTGTAAGTAATTCCTAGTGCAATTTTGTTTTTAAATCTTACAACGTTGAATTAATTTTGACTTTAGCATCGGAGAGTGTTTAATTTAAGTTGCAGGTGCTCCTCATGAGATTCAATGCTGATAAATCTGAAAAATGGAGCACACTGGAAAGGAACAGTCAAAGATTGAAGTAAAGGTCAAAAATCCTGAATTTCTGGACTCAATCTGTAAGTTTTATAGTTAAAATTCGTATATTGATTCTGTGTTAAACGAATTTCTGTGAAAAACTAAGTTTCTGAGGAAGTCAGCATGGTCAACATTCGAATTTTGCATATCCAACAGATGAACTTCAGCCTGTTATTAAAAGAAACAGTTCTCGGTGATGCCTCGAAATTCGTCTGTTGATCCTTCAAAATTCGAATTTTAAAGAACAAAATTTCAAAGTTATGACTGTCCAACATGATAATTATACTAATGTTTGTCTCTTAACATACGAATGTTGGATAACTTTCACAAAGTTGAGAAATTCGAATTTCTAACTTAAAATTCGTCTATTGAAACATGCTCCTCAATGTTGAATCTTTGAAAGATAAAGTTTTGCCTGCTTAATTCGTCTGTTGTGTGATGGTTTCCTTGCTGCTTGATGTTTTCTCTTGAAAATTCAAACTTTGTTGAGACAAAGTTCGTCTGTTCATCTTGTGTTGCTTGAGCCAAGCCACTGTCAGATGAACTTCCTAAAGAAAATTGGTCTGTCAGTAAGCTTTACTGGACGGTTTAACTTGTAATTGCCCGAAGTTCAAATTTTGACCCTTCAAAATTTTTCTGTCAGACGGTTACACATGTTAAAACTGACGGTTTTCATTTGAATAGACGTAACCCTATTCCTATTCTCTCTGAGTCTGTTCCAATCCTACATTCAATCCTCTTCAATTCTGATCCAAAATCGTCATCTCCCACCGATTAAACTTCCTTTTGCATCATTTAAATCCACTCTTGGCATCATTCTGCACCTTTCATCCCTGAAAATGACAAGAGTCAAGAATCCTGAAGCTGGGAAAGGAGAGGCCCGACCAAAGTAGAATGTTAAATCCTAATATGCCTCGAAGGAAGGAGACAAATCATAGAGAAAGGCTGAATCTAGCAAGGGAACTCCTTCCAAATGGTAAAAAACTACACCCAAGGAAGAATCAAAGAAGGCTGAACCCTCTTCCTCAAAGGTAGCAGAACCTTCGGTCCCTATTCTTGTTGCTGCTAAACCAGTTGCTTCCACTTCATCCTCAAGCACTGAATCTGGGGAATATGAGCTTACCACTCTGCCATTATGGAGCACTCCACATATTCAAGAAGAATACTCCACCAAGTTTGCCAACAAGAAGGTAATCAAGCCACATTGTGTAAACTTGGAAGATTTCTTGGTCTCAAATAATTTTGATGCTGGTATATGGATGATGAGATACAAGAATCTGTTGGAAGTATTGGAAAGATATGATAACGAAGTAGTGAAGACTTGGTATGCTTCCCTAAAATACTATAGCAAAAAGAAGAAGTAAGCTGTCAATCTGAGATCAAGGACCATTTGGCTCACTGATAAGACATTCAATGAGATGCTGGAAATCCCAGGGCAAGATGGCCTCAAGATTGACACCACTGCCTCTGGATACATGGATGAGGTTGAGACTGCTGATGAAGAAGGTGGCCCCTTTCTGAACTACAAGGAGAGCACTATTTTGAGTACATTGTTCAGAAGGAGGGAAAATTGGCCATCAATAAACGTATTGAAGCCCACTGACCTCAGTGTTCAAGTGAGGATCTTGCACTACATAGTGTCTAGGATCATATTCAACAAAGGAGGTAGCTTCAATCTGATAACCAGAGCTGAGGCATATGTCATGACTGCAATCATGCGTGGAAAATTGATCAACATGGGACATATCATACTCCAACGCATGATCAAGGCAAGAGATCAGAGAAAGGACTCCACACTCCCTTATGCTGCTATCATCTCCAGAATTTTGCAGTATGCCAGAATACAGCATCTTGAGAAGGGAAAAGGCAAGCCCACAGAGATCTTCAAGGAAGAAGAACTGCAAAGAATGACATTGAAAAGGATGAAGGAAGATGGGTTGGAAAGGGAGCTGGAAGAAATGAAGATCTATTCTTTGTTGAAGGTGCCTCCCTACAGCAATAGGGTACTTCTGAGGCTCCTGTCAAACCTACTCCTCAGCCCTCTGTGCCTATCCCATCTCCCTCCAAGTCCACTCACATTCCATCTACTCCCTCCTCTCGTGCCAGGCCAACCAAGATCACTGAGTTGTATGACAGTTTGTCTACACTCATTCTTAGCATCAGAGATGAGCAAAATTCCAAGTTTGCTCATCTACAAGATTAGATACAGTAGTTGGCCAAGAATATGAAGGTGGTTACTGATGCTTATGAAGAAATTCGAAGTGCAATCCCTACCACTTCAGCTCCACCTCAACCAGGATTCTCTGTGCCTATCCATTCTCCCACTCCTAAACCTCCAAGCCCATTTGAGATTGCCTCCTCTGACCATGATGATGATGGTACTGAGCCTGCTGGTGCAATAAGGATACCAAGTCCTGGTCCACCCTTGGACTATGGCTTGGAAGAGGAAGGTCTTCAGGAAACAAGCCCTCATGAGCCTACTAAAGCAGATGCTTAGGATTCAATTCTTTCCAGTCAAGAATCTGAGCAAGTAGAAAGATTGGTGGCAGCCATTTCCACCTCTTCTATGCAGGAGGTTGCAAGCAATGAAGAGAGAAGCATTGTGTCTGTTGTTGATTATGAGGCTATTGCTCACAATGCTCTCCTGCAAGTTCAAAGGAGAAGGCTTGAAGAAATGTTTCATCCTGATAAACTAGCCCCTCCTTCTCTTGCTGCTTATGGGCTCTCAGAGGAACAGAGAGCTCAGTTAGCTCTTTCCAGGCAGGCAATGCAAGAGCTGCTGGAAATCTCTGATGAGGAATCTAGCACTGAGCCCCCAGCTGAACCTGAAATCCCTTTTGCTCCTTAGCCACTTCGAGCTATTCCAGTTTCTCAGATTCCTCCTCCAGTTGATTTTGTTGACCTTCCTGATGATGCCAAAAAGGGGGAGAAGAAGAAGCAAACTGGAAAATCTGCTGAGCCATCTGGGAAAACATACAGCAAGAAGGCCAAGCCAAAGAAGAAGTGATTGGAGTCTTGTTTAGTGTCTTAGGCTTGAGTCCTCTTGTAGTGCTTTGTGTTTCTGTTTCTATTTTGAATGTTCGCATTTTGTTTTGTGTATTAGAACTTTCATTAATTTGGATTCTGTATAGCAACATTTGATTAAATGAATGAATTTCTTTGTTGCAATGTTTTGTGCATATTACTCTTTGAATATCTTCACTTGATCTGCCGTATATGATATCTCTTGAAATATAATGCATATGTTGAGGGGGAGCTTGCTAAAGCAAACCCAAGTACTAATCCAGTTTGTAAGTTGTTTTGTCATCATCAAAAAAGGGGAGAATGTTGAATCAAGAAGTTTTTGATGATTCCAAACCAACAATGAAGAGCTTGGATTGAAGATATCAAAGGAGCTCAAAGTATTTCAAAATGAAGAAATTCTGAGTAATCTATGCTAGAATTGTTGTTTGATCTTTAGCTATGTTCAGGAATGGGTAAAAGACTTTGATTTGATGAAAAGATGTTTTAAAAAGTTGATTTTATGTTTAATCATGAACTATTTGAAAAATACCCACCAACAGACGAAGTTTGAAGAACTTATATTGAACTGTCATGTTGGAAATTCGAACTTTGCCTTTGGAAATTCAAATTTCGAGCTGAAATTGAATAAGTCTGAAGAGAGTCTTCTCTGACAGACGAATTTTGATTTACCAAAATTTGAATTTTCATATGAGCCTGAGAGAAGCTTCTTAGAGACAGACGAACTTTAAGTCTTCAAAATTCGAATTTTAGACAAAATGCAATTTGTGAAAACCAAAGAAATTCGTCTGAAATAATGTTAAAGTTCATCTGAAATCAAAATTATCTTGAGCTTCAAAATCGCTATCTGACAGACGAACTTTGAACATTTAAGTTCAAATTTCAGAAGCTTAGGCTATGAGTCTGTTAAAATAAAATGTTGACATACGAATAACAAAGTTTTGAAACTTTGGATGTTGAAGTAAGTCTGAAGAGAGGACTTTCTGACAAATGAACTTCACTCTTTCAAAATTCGTATTTCGAAGAAAGTGAATCACTGTGTCCTTTGAACGTATTACGGATAGACGAATTTTGGGACTCCAAAATTCGAATTTCGAGGGCACAGTAGAAAATTAAAAACACTGTTCACACTTAACAGAAAAACTTTCTTCTTGAAAATTCGTATGTCACAACATGGAAACACTTTCTAAGTTTCAAAATTCGAATTTCACTTCATGAACAGACAAACTTCAGTGTTTTAACGTTGGAAGCTTTAACCTTCGGTTCGTTCAAAATTCGTCTGTTGACCAACCAAAACTCGAATTTTAGTATATCAGAAGCATTAAATGCGGTTGGTTAACGGATAATTTTTTAGAGTAACCGTTGGATAACTTCTCCAACGGATAGATTTTGTCTCTAACGGACATGTGAGACTAAAATCTATAAATATAACATCATTTGAAGTTGTGGGTAACGAATTAAAACTTGTATATACTGAAACTCTGCCAAATCTTCTTCTCAAAAAGCTTTTACCCTCTCAACTTCAATATCTATACTTTAAACTTCATATTTACTCTATTCAAGAGAGTTATATCTTTGTAAACAATCTAATCTTCATCTGGAAGATAAATTTACTTGTGAGGGGATATCACAAGGGGATTGGGTAGCACATTGTGGAAGTGCTTAGAGAGATTGAGAAAGCTCTAGAAAACAGAGCACAAGCTGTGTACTGTGGCATTTGCAAGAAGCCCATTGAATTCTTGCAGTATAGTGGCAAATCTCAAGAGGTGTCTTGGGGACTGGACGTAGGTCAAGTGGATAGACCAAACCAGGATAAATTTCTGAGTGTTCTTCTCCCTATCATTACTTTTCAGTTTGCTCTGCTTGTACACTGCTTTCATTATACCTTGCTTTCTTCACCTATTGCACTTTGTGTAGAAAATTTTGATCTTCCCAATTCACCCCCCTCTTTGGGAAGTCAGCCTAACTAACACATGAGACTCAGTTGGCTATGAATTGGGGTATACTTTCTCTACATAGCCACCGATTCGGGTGGTTTAGGGGAAAGAGAGCCATGGTCTAACCTTTGGTGCAATGACCTTGGCTGCGTCATGACCATTGGAACGAGAGCTAGGTGAACCCCTTAGAATCGGCTATCACGGATCATTAGAAGGGGGCCATTGGTGTAAGTTACCTTGTCATAGTAGCTAGCTCATGGTTCTAGCCATGTATTAATGTGTGTTATGTTTGCATATCATGTGCATTACTTTTATGTTAATTATGACATTTGATTTCTGTTATGGAAGCATGTCTGTTTGTTTGTATATGCTTATACCTTTAGTTACTGGGACATATGTCTTACCCCATGGCTAATAATTCCCAAGTGAAGGATCCAGCACTGGCAAGGAAAACACCATGGAGGGCTTAGAAAAGGAGGATTGAGAGTACTCATGGGTGTTGGGTTCCCCTCCTTATTATTGTTATTTTAGTTTTGTTATTAGTAAAGTGTCATCCTTATTGTTGTGTAATGTTTTGTGTTCTTGACTTATCTCTGTTGTTCTAGGGTTGAACTATTATATGGCTCCTCTTATCCTTTCTATACTTGGTGTATGGCCATTTGTATGTTAATGGGCTTATGGTTAAGCCAGTGGTGTGATAAATGTCAATTATGTTCTATGTGTTGCATGTGAAGCTTTCAATTACTGACATTTGATTGTGTTGGACATGAGATTGGTGACTCTAGGTCCTTTTAGGTTTGTATGTCCGAATTGTGATCCCGATGTGGTTATTAGGTCCTTGATGTGTGAAATAGGCATATAGCCCATTAGCTTCATTTGGGGTTCAAGGGAGTCAAAACTCAAAGGAGTAGTTCCTTCAGGTCAAAACCTTCTTAGACATGTTCCTTGTGTCTTGTGGGACCTATTTGAAGGGTCTATGGGTGCCAATTGCCCACTGGTGGCAATTAGAGGTGTTTGGTTCTTCATTTTGGTCAAAAAGAGACTAATTTGGTTCCAAACATCCAAAATATCCATATAGTGGTGTTTTGAGGTATGATTAGTGTTTATGGTTAGAATGTGATTAAAGTAACTTGTTGCCTTTGGAATAAGGTCAATCAGAAGTCAAAGTATGAAGTTATATACGTCGGAAGTTCATGGGATGTATCAGCAAATTGCTTATGTAGGTTCTATCATTGGCATCGTAGCCATAACTATAGCCGTGATGACATGCATCTATGTTTCCTTTCTCATCTCCTCCAGAAAGGTATTGCCTGAGGCACTACAGGGCATGGCCACAGCGGCACTCTGCTATTTTCTCTCCTTTCCCCTGTTTTTATGCCTCTTAGGTATATCTTTGAGGTATTTAAGTTTAGGGTGTTACACAGGGATTAGAGGGAAGGGGAGGGAAAGTAGTTCTCAGCCTTTGTTTAGTTTAAAAAAAAAATAGGAGGGAAAATTGCTTCTCTGTTCCCAATCTATTGAACCAAATAAACCCTTATTATGAATTTGTTATGTAGAAAGCCATTTAGAAAACATGGGATACTAGCATAGCATAAGCCATATGAGATTTTCATAAATAAAGATAAGGAAATCTATTGTATACTTGGATATCAAGATGAAAAGTCTAAAATGCCCCTATCAAATTATTTTCTAATTTAAGGGAGACAGGAGTAGTGTAGTATTTTGGCTATACATGATTTTCATTTTTTTCTTTTTGTTTTCTTTGATACAAACATCACTTAGTAAAATATTTTGTTTCTTTCTACATATACTTCTCTCAATTTCATTAAATGTTTTCCTCCAAACCAGACAAGGCTTGTGCATGAGACAAAAATACAAACAAACCCAAGTAATACACACTTATGGCCTATTTTATTTCTTTGTAACTTATGTAAATCAATGTAATGTAATGTATGTAAATTGTTTAATAAACCAATCTAGTTTTTATTTTGTAAATTTAAAATAACAAGATGAACAAGAGTAAAATGCCCTTGTGGGTGAATGGTAGCCAATGAAGGATCAGTAGCGGTCAGGTGTTGGTTGCCGACAATAGAAGATCGAAGGTAGGGCCTTCACTTTTTTTTTTGGTGTAAAATTAATAACAAGATTTGATGTTATCAAGCTTTACAATGTAAAGCTAATTGCAACAAACAAAAAAGCAACCAAACTAGCTCAACAAGGTATTGTAATGTCTTTTATGTTATGTTAGAAAAGTAAGCAACCAAACATGACCCTCTTTTTTGTATCACTTTATCTTTTAAACATTGCAAAAATTTTATAATGAAAAATTTTAAAGGATCATTAACACACATACAAAAGGACATGGTGTAACCTTTAATTAAATATATAAAATAATAATTGGATTGGTATATGTGTATCAACTTGAATAAGAAAAATAGATTGATGCATACCTTTCAATGTAACACCTTAATTTAGGCTCATATTGCCAAGTTTTAGACCTTATTTAAGTCCATTTAAGCATGATTAAAAGTTTGAATCAAATAAAATCTAAAAATAGAATTTTCAATAATTTAGGTATTGTTCACTTGGTAAATTCCCGAATTTTGAAAATTCATAACTAATTCTACAAAAATCATATTGAACTGATTTAACACACCAAAAATAGCCAAAAAATTCTCTACATAAAAAAATATGGAATAAAATAATTACTGGGCCAATTTATAAAGTTTATTCTCCCAAGAATCACTATAGATTTGGCAATTTAACTTTCTCAATATTTTGGCATTAATTTAAAATTTCATACCTCACTCCACCTTGAGCCAATTCATGAATTCTTTATGTCATTGGAAAGCCTTGTATTTCTACTTTCTAGAAATAGTTTTCTTTCACATTTAGTTAGCTTGTAAAGAGCATGATATTAATTTAAACTATTAAGGGTCAGAACACTACTTCAACTGGTACAGTTAATGGAGAAATTACATAACTCCTATGCAGCTCCAAATGCTTTCAAACTAGTGGCATTCATTTTCTATGACTTAGATATTTCCATAAATGCAAATCAATGAATTTTGGATTTACATATGATTTTATAGTTCCTACTAAAGAATCTAGTACCTTCAGTGAAATTTTTAGTTTTTTTACTACTATCTAGTTATAAACCCTAACTTCAAAAATTCATTTTAAATTGTGTACTTAGGAAAAAAGGGTGATCTTTGCTCTTTAGAAAGCTTATTCCATCTACTTTCAGTGCATATACAACACTTACATATAATACTCTGTTTCAAATAGAGTGTCCATGCTCTAATCACGGTTGGTCATCTTGAACAAATTCATGCCATATCTTACATAACAAAATTCATAATTAATATACATCCTCATTCATTACTTCAAATTCATTCTATACATGATAGGTAACTCATAATAACATATTCAAAACTTCACATCAACTTATATATGTTATTGATGCAATTCATCAAAACTTGCTTAGTTATATTGCTCATCACATGCTTGCTCCTTCCCTTTGGCTCTTCTTGGACCTCTTGCATTGCTTTCCCTAACATTTGTGTCATTTTGGAGAGGGATAAGATTCACATAATCCCAATAGTTTTACCCAATCATGCATTCATATTATCATATTATTTCATAAAGTCATCAATGGAAATCATAAAATCATATTATGCCTTATAATTTCATAAAAATTTTGTCGTGGTAATACTTTTTAAAATAGACATCCTAGAGTTATAAAATCCTTCAAATAATCAGCTAACAATGCAAACTCATCACAAATCATTCAATCAAGTAAATGGCATAATTGTATAATCATTTAATCAAAGCATGATAACATTAGGCGTAAAAGGTAAAATAACTACCTTTGGGGTTTCCAAATTTCTCCAAACTTGGAGAGCACTTCCTTTGATCTTTAGACACTTCTTGGTATCCCATAACATCATAAAATATGGCCATTAGCCAACTAATTACGCAATCTTCTTCACAAGGTACTCTCTTGAACTAAAAAATCTATTTAGTTATCCTTTGGAAATCTCTTGCACAAAATACTTGTCCTAGCCTATTTTTGACCCAAGGTATCTATTATTTAGGTCAAAATCATGAAATTCTCTTCCCATCTAAAACCCTAAATAGGCAGAAATTTTCAAAAAATAGTAGAGAAATATCTACTTTGTGAATTTGCAAACTAATCACACATTCATGCTTTCTAGTTCCTTTCTAAGCTTTTCTATGGATTGGTTACCTCATGACTCAACTTTCTCTCTCTTCTCTCTCTCTTGGTCAAAAATTTCACTTGAGAAAAGAGAAGAAATACACCACAAAAAGCTTCCCCAATACTTAGAAATACAAGAAAATAATCATAGAATATTACCTTGGAAGTTTGTGAACCAAACTTTGCTTCTTGCCTTCATTATTTTGCCTTGAAAGTTTTCCTGCTTCTTGCCTTCTTTGCTGCTACTTCAAATGTGCTAGAAGTGAAGAAAATGACTGAACTCATGTCTTAACTCAATACTTAAAGGAAATATATCAAATAAGATAAATTGTGGTCAATTTTGTGTCTAATCTTGGTTACTTTATTTAAAAGCTTTCAAAAAATTTCCATTGTATCCTAATCTACTGTCCAGATGTGTTTCTTTCTCATTTTTGGCCAAAAATTGCTTAAATAATTTTTATAGACCATTATATCCTTTACTAATTAATTTTACCCTTACCGATTAAAAACCTTTGATGTAATTGTCATTAAATTAGTACAGGATTATCCAAAAATAACTTTTAGATTAAAATCATCATCTTGCCCTAAACAGTATTTGGGCAGAGTCTACTTACTATCCTTAACTTGGTACTACATTTTTAGTAGTAAAAAAAACCTTTATCGGGTAAAATATTTTTTATTTCAATTGCCTATAATAAATTCATATTAATCAAATTAAATTTCAAACAATATTCCATTGGGCTCAGCTCATCAAGAGCGTCATTTTGACTATAATATTTCACATTTACAAAAATAACCCTGATCAAGGCAAATATATAATTTTTTGAACCTTTTGGTCATGAGGTATAATTTTACCCAAAATTATTTTGACTTTCTTTCCACGTGCATTTCCTTCTTAAGGGATTATTTCACAAAAATATTTTCATTTCTTGGGCCAAAACATAATTTTTCTTATTTTTCTTCTAACTTGGAAAATTAACCTTTTTGCCTTTTTTATCCACAATA
The DNA here is from genome assembly GCA_026686845.1 of Adenanthera pavonina. Classification (NCBI taxonomy): domain Eukaryota; kingdom Viridiplantae; phylum Streptophyta; class Magnoliopsida; order Fabales; family Fabaceae; genus Adenanthera; species Adenanthera pavonina. Next base: position 20,404,018 of record JAIVEN010000013.1, read on the forward strand.
CTGGATTTCAAATTTTTCTATATCCCTTTTCATTTTATACTATTCATTATTTAATTAGTTTCTAAAATTATTTCATACTAGGGACCTTCTACCTTAATTCTAGTTAAGGGCCCAACTCATTAATTACCATTTTGCCTTGTGTTAGGTCAAAATGCAATTACTAATTCTCTCGAGTACTTTTTTTTTAATTTCTCCCATAGACCCATTTTTTTCAAATATTTCTTTTGTATTATTCATACTAACTTTCAAATTGGCATATTCATATATCTTTCAAATTGGCGCACTATGAGTTTAACGTGACACCAATCTTTAAACACTAATAAATTTGAACGCGTTTCAATTGATGAAATAGAAAGACATTGAAGAAGAAACGTGTGAGCTCAACAACGGATTGGGATTCTCGACCTTAGGAAGGAATTTTTGGACTTTGGAAGCTTGAATCTTGGTTGCTAAGTGGATTTTACTCCCTTTCCTTTCTTTTTTATCCATTTTCGATATGCAATTTGTAACAACCCTTATTACACTACATTGAACTTAGTCATGAGCTAACAGGAAGTAAACTTGATAATATGTGTAGGACCGAAGGAACTAGGACTGGAGAAAGGATCCAATTGAGATAAATTTGATAATAGAGATAGAAAAAGGTCACAACGCGATGAGGTACAGGGCCGTCATGATGAGACACTTATGGGAACTCAAAAATATTTGGACCGAGAGTACTCACGCCATGGTAAATTTATCGCCTGTCACAATGCTAGACCCCAAACTTAGATAAATCAGTCACAAACTAGTTGGTTAAGACAAAAATCGGAGGGGGAAAGGAAGATGACCCTACTAGGGTTCAAGATTCCAAGCTTGGGGAGTGATATTCAGGCCCTAAGAGCTTGTATTTTGGTTAGTAAGTGATCTCTCCTTTCTTTTCCTTTCATTTTTGGTTTGGAATCGATGGGAGTATGTTAAGATTTGGATTTATGGATGAATCCACCAATTAAAACGCTTGTAATGATGTTGTAAAAGTGTTATCCAGTGTTAAGAAAGTTTGGGTACAAATTTTGGTTGGACTGTGATGAGTTTAAGTGGAACCCTAGGTTGGAAATTTTAGAGGAAGTGTGAAATCCACGAGCTATGAGGATGATTATGATGTGAACAGTTAATTAGAATTCATTAGTGTGTAATTATGCTGTTAGGACTATAGGGTAAGCTTGAATGACTGAACTATAGATTTTGATTGTTATGAATATTATGTTAACTAAAGGTATTATGATGTTGTGGTGGTTGATTCACTAATTGGAGGCGTATAGTTCGTGATAGGTGCTTTGGAAGCTCGCTTAAGCCCCTATATGCGAGGTGTCGGTAATTCGAGGTAAGCGGGTGTTTTTAATATATGTGTTATATATTGATGTATATATACATGTCTCCGTTCATACCACGATATCATTATCTGCATGTGTATGGTTTTTTAATATATCGTGATATACACACAGCTAGATGAGGTATTTTTATATGATGATGATAAGTATAATATTTGTATATATGCATACGTGATTGTAGTATCCACATATGATTGCATGATAGCATGACAATGATGATGATTATATATATTGTTAGAGGCATGTTAGTATGGAATGTACATCACCACCCCATAAGCATAGTGAGATATAGTGGATTATGAGGTAGTGATGAGATGAGATATGATGACATACGATATGATGATATGATAAAAGATTATTGCCACTAAATCCTCTCTTATAGTTAGAAGAGCTAGGTGGTAATGGATAAGAGGATATAATGAAAGTCCCTGTCACTAAATCCTCTCCTGTGGTTAAGAGAACTAGGTGGTAGTGGACTATGATATGATATGATTTGGTGATAGAATGGAACATCCCTACCACTAAATCCTCTTTTATGGCTAGGAAAACCAGGGCCAGTAGATTGCACATTTCCTAAATCACCACCAATTTGTGGTAGTCTAGGGGAAAGAGAGCCACGGTCTAATCACTAGTACAACCTTTGGCCAGGTGCACTAGTGCGAGGTGAGTTTGGTGCTGTCTTAGAATCTGTATTCATTAGCTGTTGGGAGCGCATCCCCTATTCGAAATGTCCTGTGATGACGCTAGCTTATGGTTCTAGCCATGTTTGAGGGAGACATGCATTGCATGACATTTGACATTGCACTATATCATTGCATATATGTGTGATATTGATGATATTATTATATATGTGCGGTTGTCTCGTTTACTGAGATATTGTCACACACCCCCACCCATAATTAACATTTATGGTGAAGACTCTGGTACTGGCTTGGAGAAGACCATGGAGTCATAGGCCTTTCAGCGTTTGGGAATCTCAAGTATAATTGGTAGTTATAATTTAGTTTATGTAATATTGTGCTGAGTAGGTTGTAGTTGTGTGTATGGCCTATTCCGAGTTTTCCTAGGGAGTATTATTGGTATATGGTATGATGATGTTGCATATGATGTTGTTGAGTGATGATGAATGGTATAGTTATGGCTATATGCCAAGTTTGTGATTAATGTGCTTGGTGTAGTTTATATGAGTGTGATGATGGTGTGGACCTTGATATGAGTAATTGTTGTTGGAACACGTGTTGGTGAGCTGGATTGGCCATGTATGAGCCCAAAGCAGTTTTAGGCCGTGTATAGGTGTTTTAGGGCATATAGGCCAATTTGTGAGTTTGTGGGTCAAGGGGATCAAATCTCAGAGGAATGGTTTCCCTGGGATGAAACTTCCTTGGACATGTTAGTTGAGTTAAACAGGAATTGTGTGGATAGTCCATAATGGCCAAATTACCTTTGGTGGCAATTATAGCGCTTAAGATTTGAATTTTGGCCAAAATGTGGCAGAAAAGGTGTTAGGCATCCAGAATCTCTATATGAATTTGGATTCATGTAAAGTAGATGTCTATGGTTAAATTGGGATGAGAGTGACTTGTAGAAGTTAGAATTAGGTCAATCGAAGATCGAAGCAAGAAGTTGTGAGCATTGGAATTTGACTTGGAAAATTAGCAAACTGCTAATACAAATATTGATATAGGCACTGGGGCACCAGATACTTGGCTGTAGCCTTAGTACCCTTTGTTTGAAAAATCGTTCAACCTGAGAGCACTCAAGTTATGGTGATAATGTAATGGCTGTGACACCGTGCTCTAATTTTCTTATTTTGCTGTGTTTAGCTAGTTTCCTCAAGGTTTTGAGTGATTAGTGGAGGTTGTTTTGGTAGGGTGTTACATTTTTAGTATCAGAGCAATGGTTCAGGCAATTGTTTATGCTCATTGTAATACATGGCATATTTTGAATTACATAAACTTGTATATTATCATTGCAGTACTTGTTCAAAGTCATATAACTAAATATGTTACTACTAGTGTATAGTGGAGGGATGTCTCATAGGAGGTAAGCAAAGCAATAGTGATCTCATGAGAGAAATGCATGATGTGTTGGCTATGTTGAATGGTTGATTAATCAATTAGAAAAGGAACGTTAAATAGAATACCAGAGTAGTTATGTCAGTAAGAACAAGCTAATGTGAATGAGGAAGTTAGTGTGCTTGCGGAGATGATTGATGGAGTAGATGAAGATGTGATGGAGCAAGAGAAGGCCTCATGGGTTGGAAAAAGAGGTATCTTCTTTTAATTAAAAGACTTTTGAAAGTTTAATCCATCAGCTTTTGAAGGTAAAATGGATCCTGCGATGGTTAAGGAATGGGTAGACCAGTTGGAGACAATATTTGGAGTTATAGATTGCACCTCTAAATAAAGGGTGCAATTTGCAATGTTCAAGTTAGAAAAGAAGGCTAAACAATAGAGGAGATGAGTCTTACTAAGTGCTGAGGCTATGGGAGCTTGCTTGAAAATCAAGGAATAGTTATCGGTTGTGAAGTATACATCCTTGGAGGACTAGTGTGTGAAGATCCATGTTCTATCCCAGCAAATATGGGAGACTGAGGAGGGGAAGAGAAGTTCAATAGTTCATGCTTTTCCATCTAGGATCTCCAGGAGGAAACAAGTAAAGGAAGTTGAATAACCCTAATTGTAGAAAATAAATATAAGTTATTATGTGCGAGGCCAGGAACATTGCAAGGACTAAGTAAGGAAATGATGATTGAACCCTAAAAGTGGAATGTTAGGATGTTTCAGAGTAGTAGAAGGAATGTTAAAGAGTTTAATCCATTAATTTGAATACAAAGTTGGATACAACAATGTCAGAGAAAGGGTTAACTAACGAGAGTATGTAGTTAGAGTAAAGAACATGCATTCTAAAACCAAGATAGGATTAAATAATGGAGGCCTTGTCAATGACGGTGATGGTGATTTCAGTATCATAGAGGAAGATAGTGAAAAGGAAGTGACTATCATTGAAAGTGGTATATTTATAGACTGCGAAGTAGCAATTGGATATCTTGTAATGAAAAAGAAGGCCAAGTAGTATTAGAAGAATATATAATTGGGAGGACACCAGGTTCTTTGGATTAAACCTAATTTCAAGAAGAGACTCCTATTTATTCTCAAGTTGATAAGAGTTCGGAAGGAGGTGGAGTTAAACTGTGAGATAGAAGATCTATTTGAAAATAAGTGTATTGATAAGTTTGTAAATTGGAGGATAGCCAATATGAGCTTAGACAAGAATTGTCATGATATCTTATGAGAAGCTGTATGTGGCAAATGAGTTAGAATTGAGTTATAAAGGTTGAACAAGGATATTACAGGTAGGAATTAATTGCAAGAGATGCTTGGGCTATGAACATTTTAGGAAGTGAATGTCATGTAAGGATTCTAAAGTTAATGGAAGAGTTTTTATAACTTTCTCCTTATAACTTAAAGTGAGGTTTATGACGGAAATATGTTGTTGATTGGTTGCGGAAGAGAAGTTGACCTAATTAATGACGATGATCTGAGGTAGTAATTTAAGCACTGAAATATCATGGGAATGAACAAAATTTCTTGGTACATCCCCTAGTCATGAGGATATGAATAGTAGAACGCTATATTGCAAGTGTAAAGTGTCAATTACCCTCAAGATGACTAAGAGTAGAAGTTTTTGAACTAAACCCATTTCCATATGCTGTTGTCTCTGGGTTTTTCCTAGTAACAGCTTTGCAGAACGCGTGGAGAGTTGTTACAGTAGGAAGACATATGAAACCTTATGTGGTATTGAATCACGAGTCTAGAACTAGCGGTTAACTAGTTGAGGCATAATGCTAGCTAGCTAAGCATTTGACACAGCAATTACTTGAGATATGAGGTACTAGTGGACTGATAGTGAAAGACTCGGTGATGATACCAGCGGGAACCCAAATCTCCTTATATTAATGGTCAACTGAATGTCTATCTTCTGAAAGATTGATTAGGTATAGTTGACCAATCAATCCGTACATTGTAGCAATTCACTGATCATGAGATGAGTGGTTATTCATTAGAAGGAAAGAATTCCAAATCATTTAATGACTATGAGAAAGAGAAAGGGATTAAAGACCCAAAAATAGAACTCGTATAGATTCATAAAGATCGAGGCAGGTAGTTGTATTGTAATGGTTGAATTGGATTGAAAGAAGAAATTTAAGTCGTGAGTAGAAACCCCAAACATTGTCGATAAAAGATAAGTAAGTAGTGATTATGGTGTAACAATAAGTGGTACGTGGTGGCTCGTAGTCTCTCACTAGAAAGCATGTTGACTGCAAGATAGATAGTGAAATTGAACCTAGAATGATAAGATGAAGATAGGATGGTAGTGTTCATGGGTGATGCGAGTGAACTACATCACCTTATGTGTAAGAATAGAGGAATCAGAGTACGTAGCAGAAGCAAACCTAAGGAGTACATGGATAGGATACTGGAAAGGCTATAAGCCCTCAAAATTAGAGAGGTCTATCAATAAGCAAGATTGTCGGAGAAATGTAGTGTAAAATAAGAAGCATGTGGAAAAGAATGACACAAGACAAATGGATGTATTTGAGTGGAAATAAGTATATAGTGTTAAAGACGAAATAAGAACTAGTAGACTGATAGTGAAAGGCTTTGTGATGATACCAGCGGGAACCCAAATCTACTTATATTAAGGGTCAACTGAATGTCTATCTTCTGAAAGATTGATTAAGTATAGTTGACCAATCAATCCGTACATTATAGCAATTCACTGATCATGAGATGAGTGGTTCTTCATTAGAAGGAAAGAATTCCAAATCATTTAATGACTCTGAGAAAGAGAAAAGGATTAAAGACCCAAAAATAGAACTCGTATAGATTCATAAAGATCAAGGCAGGTAGTTGTATTGTAATGGTTGAATTGGATTGAAAGAAGAAATTTGAGTTGTGAGTAGAAACCCCAAACATTGTCGATAAAAGATAAGTAAGTAGTGATTATGGTGTAACAATAAGTGGTACATGGTGGCTCGTAGTCTCTCACTATAAAGCATGTTGACTGCAAGATAGATAGTGAAATTAAAGCTAGAATGATAAGATGAAGGTAGGATGGTAGTGTTCATGGGTGATGCGAGTGAACTACATCACCTTATGTGTAAGAATAAAGGAATAAGAGTGCACAGCAGAAGCAAACCTAAGGAGTACATGGATAGGATACTGGAAAGGCTATAAGCCCTCAAAATTAGACAGGTCTATCCATAAGCGAGATTTTTACAGAAATGTAGTGTAAAATAAGAAGCATGTGGAAAAGAATGACACATGCAAATGGATGTATTTCGGTGGAAATAAGTATATAGTGCTAAAGATGAAATGAGAACTGGAAGGACTTTTCTAAGGTATATAAGTAATTAATGATTAGCTTGTTGGTATAAAGGTTTTATGAGCTCATGGAATTATTTGGAAAAGTGGCCTTACTACAAGAAAACATAGTTCGGTCACTGAACAACTTGTTTCGATGATAATGTAGTTATGGAAAGTTTGTAGACATCAATGGTGCATCAGATTTATTTATGTCTTTGTTGTGCCATCTAGTTAGGAAGTAGATGATCTTCCTGCTAAGATGAGTTTCTATATAGTGTGGGCACTTGTATAGTATAGTGTGATTAACCCTTAAAATTCCTAGTGGTGATTTTAAATTGGTTAATGACAAATGTATAGTAAAGAGATTCCACAAGATACGGTAGACATAGTAAACCCAATGTATACTAGTGAATTGGCGATAGATTCATAGTAATAACAAACAAGTTGATGGTAAAAGGAGATGTGGTTATGGAGATCAGAAGGTGATAATGTAAGTTCTCCAAGTAATGATTAGTGTAGTGAAGAAAGCGATGGTAAGAAGTCAGATTAGTTGAATTGTTACTAGTGGTAATCATTTCTTAAGGAAATCTCAAGATTAAGAGTATGAAAGGAAAAGGTTGTCAGCTAAAAAGAAACATATGGATAAAGCAATGAAAATGTTTGATAATTAATGATTACTAAAGATGACTGATGTGTAAGGAGTTTACATAGAGAGAGATTATATCTTATGGAGAGACATGGACAAGTAGTTAGTATTGTATGGTAACTCTAAGGAAATGAGGTTTTTCTCTTAATGTATAACAAGGAATGAATTTTGGATGTTATAAAGTGATTAAGACAAGCTATAGAAATTGGTGGTGTTCAATTAATGGAGTCACGTTAGTGTAAATAAGGTCCGAATCTTAAGAGGAATGATTAAAAGCAATTAGCCATTAATGTAGACAAAGTGATTGTGATGACAGGGGAGAAAGTCAAAAGTTAAGGAGAATGATTGTGTGCCCTAGAAGTTTTGTTAGTGTGTAAAAAGCCCATTTTAGGATGAAAGAATTCACATCAAAATGTTATCCAACCTAACTTTTGTTTAGGAATGTGAGGAAATTTTGACAGTATGGTTGATTTCTCAATGTAAGCTGTATGGATTGGTAAATGTAAAGGTGAAGTAGGAGTAAGCAGCTTGTTCCCAAGGGGCATTATAGAAAAAAGAAATCAAGAAGAATTACTTAGAAGTGGAAGGATTATATGGAAAGAGTATGTTTTTTTATAGTTGAGCTTAATGCTTCAAAATTTCGAGAACAAAATTTCTTTTAAGGGGGGGGAGGATGTAACAGCCCTCATTACACAACCCTGAACTTAGTCCCGAGTTAATAGGAAGTAAACTTGATGATAAATGCAGAACTGGATGAACGAGGACTGGAGAAAAGATCCAACTGAGACAAATTTGATAATGGAGACAGAGTAGGGTCATGCTACGATGAGGTACAAGGCCTCTACAGCAAGACATTCGTGGGAACTTAAAAATATTTGCACTGAGAGCATTCATGCTGCGACAAACTTATCACCCGCTGCAGCACCAGACCCAAAACTTGGATAAATTAGTCGTCAACCAATCGACCAAGACAAAAGAATCAGAGGGACAAACAAAGAGAGCCCTGATAGGGATCGAGATTCCAAGCTTGGGGAGTGATTTGCAGGCCTTGAGAGCTTATATTTTGATTGGTAAGTGATCTCTCCTCTCCTCTCCATTCTTTTACTTTCGTTTTTGGTTTGGAATTGGTGGGAGTGTGTTAAGTTTTAGATTTATGGATGAATACACCAATTAAAACGCTTATAATGGTGTTGTAGAAGTGTTATGTAGTGTTAAGAAAGTTTGGGTATGAGTTTTAATTGGATTGTGATGAGTTTGAGTGGAACCCTAGGTTGGAAATTGTAGAGGGAGTGTGAAATCCTAGAGGTATAATGATGATTATGATGTGAACGGTTAATTATAACTCATTAGTGTGTAATTATGTTGTTGTAACTAAGGGGTAAGCCTGAATGGGTAAACGTGGATTTTGATTGTTATGGGTGTTATGTTAATTAAAGGTATTATGATGTTGTAGTGGTTGATTCGTTAATTAGAGGTATATAGTTTATGATGGGTGCTTAGGAGGCTTGCCTAAGCCCCTATGTGCATGGTATCGGTAATTCGAGGTAACTGGGTGTTTGTAATATATGTGTTATATGTTGATATATATATGCATGTTTCCGTTTATACCACGATATCATTATGTGCATATATATGGTTTTTCTATATATCGTAATATGCACATGGCTAGACGAGGTATTTATATATGATAATGATGAGTGTAATATTGTATATCTGCATACGTGATTGTAGCATCCACATATAATTGCACGATAGCAAGACCATGATGATAACTGTGATGATGATTATATATATTGTTAGAGTCATATTAGCATGTGTCATACCTTACTTTATTACATTATTTTCAATGTATAATAGCATATATGATGTTAAATGAGCTAATTTAGAAGCTTAAATCATTAGAAGATTGAATAGGAAAAAATCAATTTTTCAAAATACTATTCATATGGTAATTTGATTTTCCTGGCTAAACTTTGTAAAATCATAACTAAATCTAGGAAAATTGTATGAGGATGATTCAATACTCTAAAAATAGATACAAATATTTCCTACATGGGAAAAATATAAAAATGGAACTTAATTGATGCTAATTCATTCATAAAACTCATCAAATTATAGTATTTATTTGGTGAAAACTACTTTTTCCAGATTTTCTAAGCCATCTTCAAAAATTCATAACAATTCGTATACTTATCCAAATTAAGTGATCTTTAGTTTTTTGGAAATATCTCTATGTCCACTTTCCAAGAATATATAAAACTTACATACAAAACTGAATTTAGAATGAACAGTAACTATATAACTAATCAATGCGCATAATGGACAGATTTACATACCAACTTTCAAAAACTAAATACATAACCTACTTACATGATTCAAACTCTTCCAAAATATATTCTTAATATCACAATAACTCTAAAGGAACATTATAGCAGCAAAACGCAGCTTCATGAAAATACATATGATTTCATATATAATTACAAGAAAACAAGCAAACAAGATGGCTATAAATCTAATCATCATTATTCTTCTCCTTGCCTCTTGTCTTCTTGGAGGTCTTGCCATCACTTGAACCTATCATGTTAGTGCTTGGGGGTGAGATTTGAGAAAATCTTAGTAGCTAGTTTATTTCTTGCAAATATATCATTCAAGTTTCACAAGTATTTTACATATAAACACATATACCATATTGTCAAGTAAAAATTTCGGCAGAGTTTACCCTTAGAAAATGGACATCTTGGGGAAAAAAACCCCTCATTTTACAGCCAAAACCAATCACAAAACAACACAAATATAATATGGCAACAAGTTATAATCATGGAAACAACAAAGAATAACATATTGCAATAAAATAAATCCAGCTACCTTTTACGTTTTCCTTTGCTTTTGCACTTGGAACCAAAACTTCCACTAGCTTTCTTAAACTCCCACAAGTCCTAAGGCATCATTCAATATCAACTTAATCAACTAGAAACAAGGGTTTCCTTACAAAGTCTCACTAAAACCCTAAAAATCCAAATTCTTTATCTCTTGGTTTTCCTTGAATCCAATACCTGTTCTTAGCTAACTTGGACCCAAGAAATCCATTTTTAACATCAAAACAATAAAAATACAACTCTTTCCCATCATACTAAGCTCACCAAAATATGACTTATAGGAAGAGAAATTGGTTTTTCTCAAAACTTGTTTAAATCATACTATACTTAATTTCCCTTGCAAAATCTCATACCTAATCATGATTTTATGGCTTTAAAACAACACCTCATACTCAAACAAGCTTAGACTGAAATTGTACAGAGGTGGGAAAGAAAATATTTCATGGAAACTTAAGCCAAACAACCAAGAAAAGATATTAGAACACTTGTAAGTCATAAGAGAAACACTTACAACTTTTCTTGGATTTTCTTCCAATTCTTTTCTATTTTTTCTTCCTTCCTCACGTGGCTGCCCTTCCTTTCTTCAATTTACAGACTTCTTTTCCTTTCTTCCTTGCTATATGGTCTGCCAAGATATGGGAAAGGAGGGAGTATATATAGATTTGTCAACCAATAAAAATTTGCCACTTAATGTTCATGAAATCTCTATGGAAAATGACATAATTAATTGAATAATACAATTTCATCATGTGTAGCTTGTTGGCCACGAAATAGGGAGTATTTTGGTCCAAAAATTTTAGACATTCACTTATTCGGATATATCCTGAATTGATCTGGACAAATAAAGCTACTTTAGCAGTATATTTTACTATTATTGGGATACTAATTATAATTATATTGTGATATAAAATTACCATAATATAATTATCCCAATTGGTCCAAATATATGATCCACACATTTTTTTTGAATAAATATTATCTCTTCCTGCAGTCCAGACTGACTTTTATCGGGTAAGACATTAATATTAAATCATAATTACCCAATAAATATTATTTTGATCTTAATAAATTCCATACTATATTCCATTGGTCTTAACTCAATGAGAGCATCATTTTGATTATAATTTTTTTATATTTACAAAAATATCATTAACCCGGGACATATTTATAATTTTTGAAATTTTTGAATCATTGGGTGTAATTTTCCCCAAAATTCATAAAATTTATTTCACTGTACGCGTACGTGGCCTTTCATTCTTCTCTCCTTTTTTTCTTTCTTTTTTTTTCTAGGGGCAAAATGGTCATTTTCTCATTCTTCCTTCTAACCGAGATAATTGACCTCTTTACCTTATATCATATAAAATGGCGTATATCCATTTTTGCAAATTCCTTATAGATTTTAAAATATTGGACCTTAAACATTTAGGGGAAAATTTCAGGATATTATAGCATGACATGTACAACACCACCCCATGAGCACAATGAGATATCATGGATTGGGAGGTGGTGATAAGATGAGATATGATGACATACGATATGATAATATGATATAATATCCTTGCTACTAAATCCTCTCCTGTAATTAGGAGAGCTAAGTGGCCATGGATAAGATGATATGACAAAAAATCCTTGCTACTAAATTCTCTCATGTGGTCAGGAGAGCTAGGTTGTAACACCTCTTTGTGGGCCCATTTCCCATTTATTTAATCCTTCTAAAGTCCATTTGTATCGTATTTGGATCTTGAATCACAATAAATGTCATAATAAAATTTTTCCAACTTTGGTCACTATTCATTTAATAGAATTTATTTATTCCAACCAAATTTTCGAAAATCATAACTAAATCAATAAAAATTGTATGTATGTGATTCAAGGCTCTAAGGATAGCTTATAACTTTGTCTACATGGGAAAAATATAAGTCAGAGTAATGACTGTACTAATTTGTATAGCAAACTCTGTGAAATTTCACAATTTATACGAAAACTGTAAAATAATTATTTTAATTGGAATTAAATATAAAAATTCACCAAATATTGCACACACATCCAATTTTAGTGTTCTTTGGACCACTGGAAAGCTCTTCCTGTCTACTTTTAAACCATATATATCATTTATACTTCATATTACAACTGTCTTAACAGTAGTGGGTTTCCTCTATAGAGGTCAAAATAACCATTCATATCCTAATGTTTACCAAAACAAAAATGATGGCATTTACATGACCATAATTCCCCTTCATATCATGCCATACACTCATTAAGACTTAAGGGAACATGAAAACTTGAAGAAACATTTCCAACATTATCTTTACAAATTTACATAAAAGTTCCTGTTAATAGCCCATGCTAGCATTATCAAGTTAATGATCAAATGCTTTCTGCTTTCCTTTCTCTTCCTTGGTGGTCTTGCCATTGTTACTACTATTTATGACTAATATATGGGAGGGTGATATTCACAGAATCTCAATAGTTAACAACCAAACATGGCATCATATTATCACATTAAGCATATAGTATCAAGGTAACATGTTTGAAACACATTATCATATTTGTATCACATGATTTCATAAAAATTTCGGCAGAGTTTTATTTGGAAATTGGACATCTTGGGCCATAAAGCCCCTCAATCAACTCAGCCAATACACATAATTCATCACAAAACATCATTTTAAACACATGGCAAAGCAAGAAACTCATTGAAAACATGTATGATAGCATATTGCAAGTATGAGGATTTAACTACCTTATGATGCTCCCTTGCTCTCCAAACTTGGTCCTTGACTTTTTAAGCATTCCAAAACCTTCTTGAACCTATCCGCATCATTATTGAACAAATTTAGCCATTGGATTCATGAGTTACATAATACATTACTTACTAAAACCCAAATTTTTCACTTAACTCTCCTTTGATCTTTCTTTGTACAACACACTTGTTCTTAAGGTTTTGGACCATGGGGAATCCATTTTTGAGGTCAAAATCATGAAATTCTAACTCTAAATACTCCCCTTATTCTGGCCGAAAATATCTCAAAGTGGTTGGAAAAGATTTTCTTGAAATCACTTCAAACCATCCATGGGTTCATGCTTCTAGTGATTAATCCAAGCTTTTTCCTAAGTTTATTGGTTCAAAAACCCATCCCCTTTCTAAATCACATTTTGGACAAAACCCTATGAGGATGGAGGAGAAAATCTAATCCATAAAACATGCTTTAAAAAACATAATAGCAAGCTTAGGGTGGTAGGAAATAATCTTACCAACTTGATTCTCCAATTTCCCTTTGATTTCTCTTCCTTTTCTCCCTTCTTCTTCCTTCCTCTTCTTGTGTTTTCTTCCTGTATTTTGGGTGTTGGTTCACGCGTTAAATGGAGAAGAAAGAGAAGGGTTTAAGTGGCTAATTATGTGCTTAATTAAGTAACTAATCATGGTTACTTTTTGGATAATCCTTGATTACTTTTTGCCACCTTCTTTAAGTTTTCCCAAGAAATATTAAAATATTCTTTGACCTCATATGCTGCAGAAAAGTCATGCCTAAGAGAGCTTGAGGTGTCCCAAAAGTGCTCGATTTTTCCTGATCTAGATGTATCTTAATCCAGGTACGTTTTAGTAGTACTGAAAAATCACCTTTTACAGTAACTTAGCATTTTTGGGCTACAGGATTGTTCTAATTTTATTTTCATGTTTCCCAAATTATCCTGTTCAAAATGATATCTGTGTAAGGCATATATCCTGTCCTAGTTTACTTTATCAGTTTACTGTTACTTTTAGACACTCGACACTGATTATTTCTTTATTCTTGAATATTAACCCTCAGTTGTTAGCAAGGCTGACTTCCCAAGAGGGGGGTGAATTGGGAAGTTTGAAATTTTTCTGCATAAAGTGAAGTAAGTGAAGATATCACAGTATAATGAAAACAATGCGTAAAACAGAGCAAGGTGAAAAGTAGAGATAAGGAGAAGAGAACTCAGTGATTTATCTTGGTTCGGTCTATTCTCTTGACCTACATCCAGTCCCCAAGACACCTCTTGAGATTTATCCACTATACAGCAAGAATTTCAGTGGGCTTCTTGCTAAAGCCACAGTACATGAGTATGCTCTGTTTCTGAGCTCTCTCAAACTCTCCAAGCACTTTCACTATGTACTTTCCAATCCCCTTGTGAATACCCCTCACAAGTAAATCTATCTCCCAGATGAAGAGTAGATTGATTACAATGAAATAACTCTCTTGAAAAGAGTAGATATGAAAGTTTAAGTACAAGTATAGAAGTTGAGAGGGTAAAAGCTTTTGAGAAGAAGATTCAGCAGAAATTTAGTATATACAAGTTTTTTTTTTTGGTTACCCACAACTTCAAATGATGTTGTATTTATAGATTTAGGTCTCAAATATCCGTTAGAGACTAAATCTATCCGTTGGGAAAGTTATCCAACGGTTACTCTGAAAAACTATCCGTTTACCAACCGCATTTAATGTTTCTGACATACTGAAATTCAAATTTTGGTTGGTCAACAGACGAATTTTGAAGGAACCGAAGATTAAAGCTTCCAACGTTACAGCACGAAGTTCGTCTGTCCATGAAGTGAAATTCGAATTTTGAAACTTACAAAACATTTTCACAATGTGACATACGAATTTTCAAGAAGAAAGTTTTTCGGTTAAGTGTGAACAGTGTTTTCAATTTTCTACAGTGCCCTCGAAATTCGAATTTTGGAAGCCCAAAATTCGTCTGTTCCCAGTACGTGAAAAAGAGGCACAGTAGTTCATTTTCTTTGAAAATCGAATGTTGAAGAATAAAGTTCGTCTGTCAGAGAGACTCTTTTCAGACTAACTTCATCATTCGAATGTTGCAAGTTCACATCATTCGTATGTCAATGTTTCATTTCAACAGACTCAAGAACTTAGCTTCTGAAATTCGAATTTTAATGTTCAAAGTTCGTCTGTCAGAGAGCAGTTTTGAAACTTAAATCATTCTTGATCTCAGATGAACTTTCACATAGTTTCAGATGAATTTCTTCTATTTTCTCAAGTTTTGTTTTGTTTGAAATTTGAATTTTGAAGACTCAAAGTTCGTCTGTTGCAAAGAAGCATCTTTCAGACTTACAAGAAAATTCGAATGTTAGAAGTTCAAAATTCGTCTGTCAAGGAGCATTTATCAAACTCAATTTCATTTTGATTTCAGATGCACTTTATCATAGTTTCAGACGAATTTCTTTGGTTTTTACAAACTTCATTTTACTTGAAATTCGAATTTTGAAAGTGTGAAGTTCGTCTGTTACCAAAAGGTCTCTTTTCAGACTAGATGAAAATTTGAATTTTGAACAACCAAAATTCGTCTGACAGAGATCCATCTCTTTAGACTTATTCAGTTTTAGCTCGAAATTCGAATTTCCAAAGGCAAAGTTTGAATTTCCAACTTGACAGTTTAGTTTAAACTTTCAACCTTCGTCTGTTTGTGGGTGTTTTTCAAATATTTAAAGATTTAACATAAAATCAAAGTTTGAAAACATCTTTTCTTCAAATCAAAATCTTTTACCCAATCATAACAAAAACTAAGATTCTACAAGAGATCTAATAGCAAATACTCAGAAAATCTTCACTTTAGACAGCTTTGATCTCCTTTGATATCTTCAACCCAAGCTTTTGAATGTTGGTTTGGAATCATCAAAACTCTTGTTTCAACATTCTCCCCCTTTTTGATGATGACAAAACAACTTACAAACTCGATTAGTACTCAGGTTTGCTTTCACAAGCTCCCCCTCAACATATGCATAAGATATCAAATCAACAGATTAAGTGAAGAGATTTAAGGCACAAAACATTGCAACAAAGGGATCCATTCATTTAATCAAGAGTTGCTTGTACAGAAACAAATTAATCAAAGTTCAAACATCAAATCCAAAACACAAATACACAAAGTACAAAGTACAACAAGAGGACTTAAGCCTAATCTCTAATCATTTCTTCTTGGTCAAGGTCTTCTTGCTGTAGGATTTCCCTTTCCCTTTGCCAGATTGCTCAGCAGTAGGCTTTCCAGTTTGCCCAAACTTCTCCCCCTTTTTGGCATCATCAGGAAGCCCAACAAAGTCAGCCGGAGGAGGTATCTGAGAGACAGGAATAGCACGGAGTGGCACAGGAGCAAAAGGGATTTCAGGTTCAGCTGGGGGCTCAGTGCTTAGTTCCTCGTCAGAGATTTCCAGCAGCTGCTGCATTGCCTGTCTGGAAAGAGCTAGTTGAGCTCTTTGTTCCTCTGAAAGTCCATAGGCAGCAAGAGATGAAGAAGCTGGTTTAGCAGGAGGAAACATTTCTTCCAGCCTTCTCCTCTGAGCTTCCAGTAGAGCATTGAAAATGATCCTGGACACTACGTAGTGCAGGATCCTGACTTGTACACTTAGGTCAGTGGGCTTCAACAGATTTATTGTTGGCCTGTTCTCCCTTCTCCTGAATAAGGTGTCCAAAATGGTGCTCTCTTTGTAGTTCAAAAAGGATCCACCTTCTTCATCAGCTGTGCTTGCCTCATCCATATATCCAGAGGCTATGATGTCAATTTTCAGCCCATCTTGTCCTGGGATTTCCAACACTTCATTGATTGTTTCATCAGCAAGCCAGATGGTCCTTGATCTCAAAGTGACCTCCCATTTCTTTTTCTTGCTGTTATATTGAAGAGAGGCATACCAAGTCTTCACTACTTCATCATCATATTTTTAAGCAATTTCCAACAGGTTTTTATATCTTATCAACCATATTGCAGCATCAAAGTTGTTGGATATCAAAAATTGCTCCACATTTACACAGTGAGGCTTTATTACCTTTTTGCTGGAAAACTTGGCAGAATACTCTTCTTGAATCTCAGGAGTGCTCCAAAGTGGCAGTGTAGTAAGCTCAAATTCTCCAAATTGTGTAGAAGAGGAGGAAGCCACAATAGTAGTTTCAGCCGAAGGAACCGCAGTTTTTGATGAGGAAGGTCCAGCTTTCTGCGAATCTTCCTTGGATGATGATTTCTGGCGTTTAGAAGGGCTAGCTTTACTAGGTACGGCCTTTCTCTTGGATTTCTCTCCTTCTTTTGTAGCATATTGAGATTTGACCGTTCTTTTTGGCCGAGTTCCAGCTTGTCCTGCTCCAGGGATCTTTACTCTCACCATTTCTCAGTTGAAGAATGCAGAATGTGGCTGAGAATAGGTTTATGGGATGCGAATGGAAGTTTAAATGGTGAAGAATGACGGTTTTTGGACAGGAGTTAAGAGGATTGAAGAGAGAATCAGAACAGACTTAGAGAGGTTACAAATAGGGTTGCGTCTGTTCTTTGGAAAACCGTCGCATTTAACGTGTGTAACCGCCTGACAGACGAATTTCGAGGGGTCAAAATTTGAACTTCGGGCAGTTACAAGTTAAATCGTTCAGTACAGTTTACTGACAGACGAATTTTCATCTTGAAAGTTTGTCTGACAGTGGCTTGAAACAAGCAAAACAAGCACAACAGACGAATTTTGTTCCACCAAAGTTCGTATGTTGAAAAGAAAAAGGCAGGCACCAATCAAACCATCAATCAACAGACGAATTAAACATGCAGAACTACATCTTTTAAGAATTTAACATGAAGGTCATGATTCAACAGAGGAATTTTGAACTGAAAATTCAAATTTTTCAACTTTTGTAAAGATTGTCCAACATTCGTATGTTAAGAAGTGAAAATTGGCATAACAGTGATGGATAATCATAACTATGAAATTTTTGTTTTTGAAAATTCGAACTTTCAAGATCCAACAGATGAATTTCGAGGCATCTCAGAAAACTGTTCCAAGGCATAACAGGCTGAAGTTCATCTGTTAGTGAACTAAAATTCGAATGTTGACCATATTGACCATGTCAAAAGCACAGTTTATGAAGCAAAATACGTCTAACACACATTAAAATGCGAATTTCATCTTAAAAAACTTACAGAATGGATCCAGAACTTAGAATTTACATCATTTACTTCATTTTCTGGTTGTTCCATTCTGATGTGCTCCAATCTTCAAGTTTATTTCCATTGTATCTTGTGGGGAGCACCTGCAATTAAAATTAAACATACTCCGATGCTCAAGTTAGAATTAATTCTAATATTGAAAATTCTAAAGGCAGAATTGCACGGAAATGACTTACAGCTCATTGGGATTTACCATTCCCAATTCTCTTCTTATTTTGCAATGCCTGTATTCTGATAAAGGTTTTGTGAGTATATCAGCAACTTGATCCTCTATTGGGATGTACTCCAGTCTCACTTCTCCTTTCAGAACGTGATCTCTTATGAAGTGGTGCCTAACTTCAATATGTTTCGTCCTTCAATGCATGACAGGGTTCTTGGTGATATTTATAGCACTTTGGTTGTCACACATGATATGTATCTCTTTCATTTTAACCTCAAGATCTTCAAGCTGCTGTTTCATCCAGATGACTTGGGCACAACAACTTCTAGCTGCAACATACTCAGCTTCTGCTGCGGATAAGGCCACACTGTTTTGCTTTTTGCTGAACCATGAAACTAGGGATCCTCCAAGAAACTGACAAGTTCCACTTGTGATTTTTCTGTCAGTTTTGGATCCTGCAAAATCAGCATCAGTGTATCCTTTGAGATCTTCTCCATTTCCTTTTGGATACCAAAGACCCATCTGTGATGTTCCAATAAGATATCTAAAAATTCTTTTCACAGCTATTGCATGGGTTTTTTTGGGGCATGATTGGAACCTGGCACACATACAGATACTGAACATAATGTCAGGTCTGCTAGCAGTTAGGTACAGTAAGGATCCAATCATTCTTCTGTACTGAGTAATGTCAAACATCTTCCCATTTTCATCCATGTCCAGTTTGGTTGCAGTTGCCATAGGTGTTCCCATTGGTTTGGCATTCTCCATTCCAAACTTCTTTAGCAGCTCCTTTAGATACTTGGATTGATTGAGAAAGATACCATCATGAAGTTGTCTGATTTGCAATCCAAGGAAGAAGTTGAGTTCACCCATCATAGACATCTCGAATTCTCCCTGCATTAACTCAGAGAATTTCTTGCAAAGAGTTTCATTAGTAGCACCGAAAATAATATCATCAACATAGATTTGAACAATTAGTAAATCTTTATTTTCTTTCTTAGTGAATAAAGTTGTGTCAACTTTGCCTCTATTGAACCCCTTTTCAGTTAGGAAATTGCTCAGTCTCTCATACCATGCTCTAGGGGCCTGTTTTAAACCATAGAGAGCCTTTTTTAGTTTATAAACATGGTTTGGTTTTGTAGAATCCTCAAAACCTGGAGGTTGATCTACATAAACCTCTTCCATGATGTATCCGTTTAGAAAGGCACTTTTTACATCCATTTGATACAATAAGATGTTTTTCATGCATGCATATGCTAGCAGTGTTCTTATAGCTTCTAATCTAGCTACTAGTGCAAAGGTTTCTTCAAAATAAATACCTTCTTCCTGATTATACCCTTTGGCAACCAATCTAGCTTTATTTCTGATTATTGTTCCAGATTCATCAAGTTTGTTTCTGAAGACCCATTTAGTACCAATAACAGAATGATTTTTGGGTCTGGGCACTAAATCCCAAACTTGATTTCTTTCAAATTGATTTAATTCATCTTGCATAGCCATAATCCAGTATTCATCAATTAAGGCTTCTTCAGCACATTTGGGTTCAATTTCAGAAATGAAAGCGCAGTTGAGCATTTGATCCCTTAACTGTTTTCTGGTTTTGACTTTCTCTTGAACATTCCCTATTACTTGATCAACAGGGTGATTCCTTTGATATCTCCAAGCTCTAGGGAGTTCTTGAGCTGTTTCTTCATTATTTTCTTCATCAAACTCTTGCTCCTGGATATCTTCCTCTGTGTCAACAGATTCAGATATCTTTGGAGGTTCAGTTTTACTTTTGTCAGAAATTCCCAGTTTTTCAAAATTGAAACTAAGATCATCCTTATTGGTAACATGTTTTGAAACAGTTTCATTTTCAATGAAAACCACATGCATTGATTCTTCTACTACGTTTGATCTTTTATTATAAACCCTATAAGCCTTACTCCTACTTGAATAGCCCAAAAATATACCTTCATCGGATTTGGCATCAAACTTACCCAGATTTTCTTTCCCATTGTTATGAATGAAGCATTTGCACCCGAACACATGGAGGTGTGACAGATTTGGCTTTCTTCCCGTGTACAGCTCATATGGAGTCTTCCCAAGGATTGGTCTGATGTAGGCTCTATTTATGATGTAACTTGCTGTATTCATTGCATCAGCCCAGAACACTTGAGAGAGTTCCTTCTCATTCAGCATAGCTCTAGCCATCTCTCCAATGGTTCTGTTCTTCCTTTCCACCACTCCATTTTGTTGAGGAGTTCTTGGTGCTGAGAAGTTGTGGTCAATCCCATGCTCATTGCAGTACTCCAGGAAGTATGCATTTTCAAATTCTCCTCCATGGTCTGACCTGATAGACACAATAGAAATACCGTTCTCATTTTGCACTTTCTTAGCTAAGGTTACAAATGCATCAAAGGTATCACTTTTAGAGGAAAGAAACAATGTCCAAGTGAATCTAGAATAATCATCTACAATTACAAGCACATACAGATTACCACCAAGACTTTTCACCCTGGATGGTCCAATTAAGTCCATATGCAACAATTCAAGTGGTCTTGTTATGGTAACTACTTTTTTAGATTTGAAGGATGATTTAGTTTGTTTTCCTCTTAAGCATGCATCACATTCTTTATCCTTTT
The DNA here is from genome assembly GCA_026686845.1 of Adenanthera pavonina. Taxonomy (NCBI): domain Eukaryota; kingdom Viridiplantae; phylum Streptophyta; class Magnoliopsida; order Fabales; family Fabaceae; genus Adenanthera; species Adenanthera pavonina. Next base: position 20,425,022 of record JAIVEN010000013.1, read on the forward strand.
CAAAATATATTTTTGGTAGACCAGTTACTAGCTCATTTTTAATCAGTTTAGACAATTGATTCATGTTAACATGAGCTAATCTCCTATGCCATAACCAACTATCATTATCCTGACTAATTAAACATACAGAATCCAAGGGAGGAAGTTCATCAAGGTTAATAGTATAACAGTTACCATCCCTTTGAGCTTTGAGGATTACTTTGTGATCACTTTTTCTGATGACTAGGCAAAACTTTGAGTCAAACAGCACCCAGTTTCCTCTGTCATAGGTCTGACTTACGCTCAGTAAATTGTGGTTGAGGCTAATTACAAACAACACCTCTTCAATAGATGTTTCTGGATTTTTGCCCACAATGCCAATACCGACAATTTTGCCGTATTGATCACCTCTAAAGGTCACCTTTTCTCCTTTCTTGTCTCTAAGAGTAATGAACTTCTCCTTATCACTAGTCATGTGACTTGAGCAGGCACTGTCCATATACCATTTGTTGCTTTTCTTAGCTTTGAGACAGACCTGCAAAACAAAGTTTATGTTTTCCTTTTAGGTACCCAAATTTGCTTGGGTTCTTTTCTGTCAGTAGGTATTTCCCTAGATGCAGATGCAACTTTGGGAACCCATTCAACTTTCCTGCCAAGTCCATTTTTCTTCAAAGCACAAGAACTGGAAATATGTCCCTTTTTGTTACAGAAATGACAGGTAGTGAAAGGACTGCTAGATTGAGAAGCAGGAAGAAAACAATGCAGACAATATTTTTGTCTAGTATGCCTTGGTTGATCATATGTTTCAATGTGAGGTGATGCATCATTTTTCTTTTTATTGTTCTCAGCATGCACAAAATGTCTCATATATGCATTCTGATTTTTCTTCCTAATCTTTTCCTTAACAGCACATGGATCATAGCAAAGACCAGTTTTTCCTTGTGATATTCTTTGGCTCCCCATCAATGCAAACAACATATCTTTACCTCTAGTGAGCCTAGACATTCTTTTAACTAAATAATCATTAGTTTGCTTAAGTTTAGTGCATGAAGTGCAGCAAACAGATTCAGAAGTAGGTAAAGAGACAGTTTCAGAAACTATGCGTTGAGACTCCAGCTTACTTATCTTTTTCTTTGCTAATTTTAGTTCTTTAGCAACTTTAATGAATTCATCATGAAGCTCATGAAATGCATCCAGTAATTCAGAATAGGAAGGTTCAGATTCATATACCTCTTCTTCCTGATCACTGCTGCATGAGGGTATGGCTTCTTCAGAAGCAAGTGCTATCAGACAAATGTTGGCAATCTCATCCTCATCTTCTTCTTCCTTATCTGAGCTGTTGCCCCATATAGATGAGATGTAGGCCTTCTTCTTCTTTCCTTTGTCAGTAGCTTTCTTTTCCTTTTCTTGTTTCTTGATGAATTGGGGGCAGTCCCACTTTATGTGTCCCTGCTTCTTGCACTCATAGCAAGTCACAGGTTCTTTTGTCTCCTTCTTGCTTTCTCCAGCAGCTCCTTTCTTGAAGAATCTCTTGTTCTTCTTCTTGCTGTAGAATCTTCCAAATTTTTTGACCATCATAGCCAGAGTTTCCTCATCCAGCTCATCTCCTTCATCAGATTCTTCTTCCTTTTCATCAGCAGCTTTGAGGGCAAGGCCTTTCTTCTTTCTGTCCAGCCCAGCTTCCTTGAGTGCTTTGATTTTTCCTTCATATTCCTCAAGGCTGCCGAAGAGAGCTGTGACAGAAGCCATTGATTCTCCTCTGGCTTCTTCTATTGCTGTCACCTTGGGCTGCCATTCCAGAGGGAGAGCTGTGAGTATATTTCTTACTTTCTCAGACTGAGTGTATTCCTTTCCCAGGCTTTTGAGTTGATTCACAATGAAGGTGAATCTCTTTTGCAGCTCCTTGACAGTCTCTCCTTCAGCCATTCTGAAGCTTTCATACTCCCCAATGCATGTGTTCAGTCTGTTCTCCCTGACTCCAGATGTTCCTTCATGTGCAATCTGCAGAGTATCCCACATTCCTTTTGCAGTGGTGCATTGCGAGACTCTGTAGAATTCATCTTTGTTTAGGGCGCTGACTAAACAATGCTTTGCTTTGAAATTCAGTAGGACTCTCCTTCTGTCCTCATCACTCCATTCCGCTTCCAGCTTCTCTTTGTGTCCTCCATCTTCAGTTAGAGCCATTGGAACGAAATCTCCTTTTTCAATGACTGACCAGATGTCAAGATCAATTGATTAGAGGTAGATCTGCATTCTCATCTTCCAGTATCCATAATGCTCTCCACTGAAGCCTGGTGGTCTGTTAGTATTGTTCCCTTCAGGAAGTATACTCTCTCCAAAGCCAGCCATCTTAATTCCCGGACTGTGAGTTCCTTTGAATGGGAATCCGGGCTCTGATACGACTTGTTAGCAAGGCTGACTTCCCAAGAGGGGGGGTGAATTGGGAAGTTTGAAATTTTTCTAAACAAAGTGAAGTAAGTGAAGATATCACAGTATAATGAAAACAATGCGTAAAACAGAGCAAGGTGAAAAGTAGAGATAAGGAGAAGAGAACTCAGTGATTTATCTTGGTTCGGTCTATTCTCTTGACCTACATCCAGTCCCCAAGACACCTCTTGAGATTTATCCACTATACAGCAAGAATTTCAGTGGGCTTCTTGCTAAAGCCACAGTACATGAGTATGCTCTGTTTCTGAGCTCTCTCAAACTCTCCAAGCACTTTCACTATGTGCTTCCCAATCCCCTTGTGAATACCCCTCACAAGTAAATCTATCTCCCAGATGAAGAGTAGATTGATTACAATGAAATAACTCTCTTGAAAAGAGTAGATATGAAAGTTTAAGTACAAGTATAGAAGTTGAGAGGGTAAAAGCTTTTGAGAAGAAGATTCAGCAGAAATTCAGTATATACAAGTTTTTTTTTTGTTACCCACAACTTCAAATGATGTTGTATTTATAGATTTAGGTCTCAAATATCCGTTAGAGACTAAATCTATCCGTTGGGGAAGTTATCTAATGGTTACTCTGAAAAACTATCCGTTTACCAACCGCATTTAATGTTTCTGATATATTGAAATTCGAATTTTGGTTGGTCAATAGACAAATTTTGAAGGAACCGAAGATTAAAGCTTCCAACGTTACAGCACGAAGTTCGTCTGTTCATGAAGTGAAATTCGAATTTTGAAACTTACAAAACATTTTCACAATGTGACATACGAATTTTCAAGAAGAAAGTTTTCCGGTTAAGTGTGAACAGTATTTTCAATTTTCTACAGTGCCCTCAAAATTCGAATTTTGGAAGCCCAAAATTCATCTGTTCCCAGTACATGAAAAGGAGGCACAGTAGTTCATTTTCTTCGAAATTCGAATGTTGAAGAGTAAAGTTCGTCTATCAGAGAGACTCTTTTCAAACTAACTTCATCATTCGAATGTTGCAAGTTCACATCATTCGTATGTCAATGTTTCATTTCAACAGACTCAAGAACTTAGCTTCTGAAATTTGAATTTTAATGTTCAAAGTTTGTCTGTCAAAGAGCAGTTTTGAAACTTAAATCATTCTTGATCTCAGATGAACTTTAACATAGTTTCAGATGAATTTCTTCTATTTTCTCAAGTTTTGTTTTGTTTGAAATTCGAATTTTGAAGACTCAAAGTTCGTCTGTTGCAAAGAAGCATCTTTCAGACTTACATGAAAATTCGAATGTTGGAAGTTCAAAATTCGTTTGTCAGAGAGCATTTATCAAATACAATTTCATTTTGATTTCAGATGCACTTTATCATAGTTTCAGATGAATTTCTTTGGTTTTTACAAACTTCATTTTACTTGAAATTCAAATTTTGAAAGTGTGAAGTTTGTCTGTTACCAAAAGGCCTCTTTTCAGACTAGATGAAAATTCAAATTTTGAACAACCAAAATTCGTCTGACAGAGAGCCATCTCTTTAGACTTATTCAGTTTTAGCTCGAAATTCGAATTTCCAAAGGCAAAGTTTGAATTTTCAACTTGACAATTTAGTTTAAACTTTCAACCTTCGTCTGTTTGTAGGTGTTTTTCAAATATTTAAAGATTTAACATAAAATCAACGTTTGAAAACATCTTTTCTTCAAATCAAAATCTTTTACCCAATCATAACAAAAACTAAGATTCTACAAGAGATCTAATAGCAAATACTCAGAAAATCTTCACTTTAGATAGCTTTGATCTCCTTTGATATCTTCAACCCAAGCTTTTGAATGTTAGTTTGGAATCATCAAAACTCTTGTTTCAATATCAGTGCCATATACCATTGGACTTCTCTTGTTGAGGGCTCCATTTTGACAGTAATTTTGCATATTTACAAAATTACCCTTGACCCAGGGTTAATATATAATTTCTGAAACTTTCAGGTCATTAGATGTAATTTCCCCAAGGGCTTTTCTATTTCTTTATCCTCGTAATTTTTATATATTTTGGGACGTAGATGCCATTTTTATAATTCTTTAGGGAAAAAATATAATTTTCTCTTTTTTATCCAAATAGGAAAAATGATCTCTTTGTCCTTTTTCACACAAAATGGTGTCTGTTTGTTTTCACGAATTCCTAATATATTTTGCATTATCATTGACTATATTCTTTTTTTGTAACTTTTTACACTATCATACATTTTTCCAAGTAGTATAGCATTTTTAATGTTCAACTAAGCCATTTTAGAAGGTTGAATCATTAAAGGAATTAAATATGAAAAATAAAATTTTTCAAAATTTACTGTTCATATATTATCCATTTTTCTAGCTAAACTTTGAAAAATCATAACTAATTCTAAAAAAAATGGTATTAATGTGATTCAAGTCTCCAAATGAAGGTAGAAATATTATATATAAGGAAAAAATATGAAACTTATATTTAACTGCACCAATTGAGACAGTTTAATACTTAAACTTTCACTATTTGAATGGTCATTTTCTCTTTTCCAGGATTTTGGCTATAAAATTTAAAATTCATATCTAACTCTATACTGAGCCAAATCATACATTACATATTCCATTGGAAAGCTATGTATGTTTACTTACCGTCATATTTTTCTTATACATTTATTTAACTTGCGTAGGGCATGATTTTAACTTAAATTGTTAAGGGTCAAAACCTCATTCTTACTGGAACAGTCTTGGGAAAACTTGTATATCTCTCATTGTATAGCTTCAATTGAATTCAAACCAGTGGCATATTGAACTTAAAGTATAGATTGTTTCAAACATATAAACCACTTAATTTTTGGAGCTCTGTAAAATTTTATATTTCATTTCAAATTAATTGATACTTATAGTGAAATTCGCAGCTTTTACTTTGCTATCCAATTTTCATCATTAATTCAAAAATATACTATAAATTGTGAACAAATCCAAACGAAGTGTTATTTATCTCATTGGAAAGCTTGTTCTCTCTAGTTTTAGATAATATATAACACCTGACTTACTTGCCCTATTTCAGTTAAACAGTGTTGACTTTACTTTTATTGCTACAAAATGAGCTATTTGCAAGGTAATCATAGAAAATAGGCCTTATAACATGTTCACATGATCAGTCCATGTTTCAAATCTATGCCAATCATCTTATAATGCTCATAAGAACATAATAGTATAAGGATGCAGATCCATATGTATATACATAATTTTTATACATTATTTCAAAATATGGAATCATAGCTTGAAATTATCATCAACCATCATTCTCCCTTTCATTCTCTTTGGCTCCTTGATCTTCTTGACATTGATTGTGCCTATCATTTGGGATACTTGAAGGCATGAGATTGGGGGCAATCTGTAATATCCTGAAATTTCTCTTAAATGTTTAAGGCCCAATATTTTAAAATCTATAAGAAATTTGAAAAAATGGATATACATCATTTTGTATAATATAAGGTAAAGAGGTTAATTATCTCGGTCAGAAAGAAAAATGAGAAAATGATCATTTTACTCCTAAAAAAACAAGGAAAAGAAAAGAAAAAAAAAGGGAAGAAAAGGAAAAAAATAGAAGAAGAATGAGAGGAAGGCGGTGGACGCACGAAGGAATTGAAACGAATTTTATGAATTTTGGGAAAAATTACACTTAATTACCCGAAAGTTTAAAAAATTATAAATATATCCCGAGTTAAGGGTATTTTTGTAAATATGAAAAATTATAGTCAAAATAAAGCTCTCAATGAGCTAAGACCATTGGAATATAGTATGAAATTTATTAAGATCAAATAATATTTATTGGGTAATATGATTTAATATTAATGTCTTACCCGATAAATATCAGTCTGGACTACAGGATGAAGCAGTATTTATTCAAGAAAAATGTGTGGCTCTTATATTTGGACCAATTGGGATAAGTATATTATGGTAATTTTATATCCCAATATAATTATAATTAGTATCCCAATAATAGTAAAATATACTGCTAAAGTAGCTTTAATTGTCCAGACCGGTCCAGGATATAGCTGGATAAGTAAATATTTAAAATTTTTAGACCAAAATACCCTCCATTTCGTGCTGACCAAGCTGCACATGGGAAATTTCCAATTATTTAATATTTATGCCATTTTTACTTGAACTTTCAAGAACCTTCAAGTACATAAGTTGGCATAATTTAATTGGTTCAATTTCTCTATATTAACTCCCACTTCCTGGACGTGAAAGACATATGAACAGGTGAGAGGAGCAACTGCACACACAAGGAAAGAAAGAAGAGAACGTGAGGAAGGAGAAGAAAAAGGGAAAAGATAAAATTTAAGAAAAATAGGTAATTCCTATTTGTATTTTTATGGTTCCTAGCTTAGTTTTCAAGTGGTTTAGGCTAAGTCTTGAAGCTTCTCGTCTTCTCCTCTGCCTGTTTAGTTTCAGTGTGGATATGGATTTAAGAAAGGAAGTGGTTTTATGCAATAAAGTTTAGAGAAAGCATGAGATTTTTCAAGAAAAGCAAACTAGGTGTGTTTTAAAGTAAGTTTTTGTGAAAAACCAATTTCTTCCCCTTAAGAGCAGATTTTGGTCAGACTAATAAGGTGGGAAGGAGCTGGATTTTCATGTATTTGATGGCAAAAATGAGTTCCCCATGATGAAAAACCTTAAAGACAACCATTGGCTCAAAGATTAGGCTTTAGATAAAGAAATTGAGTTTTTAGGGTTTTAAATGAGACTTTATGAAGTAGCTACTTGTTCTAGTTGATTGAGCAAGTGTTTAATGATGTTAAGTGACTTGAGGAAGCCTAAGGAGGCTAGTGGAAGCATTAGATTCAAGAGGGAGAGCCAAAGGAGTGCTTCAAGGTAGCTAAGTTTCATATTCTTGCTTTATGTTCTTTCATTGTCTTTCCATGATTAAATTGTGTTGCCATATTGAAATTGTGATTTCTTTGATTAGTCTTGGCTATTAAATGAGGGGCTTTATTCCCCGGGATGTCCATTTTCTAAGCCGTTATGCTGCCAAATTTATGACCAATATGGCAATTTATTGTTTAAATATGATTGATGTGATTAAATGTGATCAAATATGAGTTATTTGACATGATTGACATAATTGCATGAAATGTAACTTGCTACTGAGATTACCCCCAATCTCATCCCCTCAAGTATCCCAATAATAGGCACAGGCTATGGCAAAGGAGTCCAAAGAAAAGGCAAGGAGAATGAAAGGGAGAATGATGCTTGATGATAATTTCAAGCTATGATTCCATATTTTGAAATAATGTATAAAAATTATGTACATACATATGGATCTGTATTCTTGCACTATTATGTTCTTATGAGCATTATGAAATGGTTGGCATGGATTTGAAACATGGAATGATCATGTGAGCTTGTTATGAAGTCTACTTTGCCATGTTATATTGCTAGAAGTTCATTTTGTACTAATGAAAGTAAAGTCCATAATTTTTTACCGAGACAGGGAAAGTAAGTAAAGTGTTATATATTATCTGAAACGAGAGAGAACAAGCTTTCCAATGAGTTAAAGAACACTCAATTTGGATATATGTACGATTTATAGTGTAATTTTAAAATTTAGGATCAAAACTGGACAGTGATGTGAAGGCTGCGAATTTTACTGAATATATTACTTCTCTTTGAAAAGTGATATAAAATTATACAGAGCTCCAAAAATTCAGTGGCATACATTTATGAAAATATTTATCTTTTGAGGTTAATATGCCACTGGTTTGAGTTCAATTGGAGCTGTACAATGAGAGATATACAAGTTTTCCCAATACTGTTCCAGAAAAAGTGATGTTTTGATCCCTAGTGATTCAAATTGATGTTGTACCCTGTCTAGAATAAATTAATGTATAAAAAAATATGAAGGCAAGTAGACATATATATATTTCCAATGACATATAGAATACATGATTTGTCTCAGTATAGAGTTAGATATGAATTTTCAAATTTATGGCCAAAATCTTGGAAAAGAGAGAAATAACCATTTGTACAGTATAAGTTTGAGTAATAAATTGTACTAATTGGTCAGGTTAAAGGAAATTTTAATATTTTTATCTTGTATATCATGTTTCTAGCTTCATTTAAAGACTTGAACCACATTGATACGATTTTTCTAGATTAAGCTATGATTTTTCAAAGTTCATCCAAAAAACTTGAGAACCAAATAAATAGTACCACGTTTTTTTTTAACATTTCGGTCCTATTAATGGTTCAATCTCTTAATATGAGCTAATTGGATATTGTTTATACTATAATATATGAGAAATTATAGATAAATGTAAGGTGTCATACAATCTCAATAGCAAGTTATATCTCATGCAATTATATTTATCATGTCAAATAACTCACATTTGATCACATTTAATCACATCAATCATATTTAAACAATAAATTACCACATTGGTCATAAAAAATTTGGCAGCATAACAGCTTAGAAAATGGACATCGCGAGGAATAAAACCCCTCATTTTATAGTCAAGACCAATTAAAAAAATCACAATTGCAATATAGCAACACAATTTAATCATAGAAAAACAATGAAAGAACATAAAGCAAGAATATGAAACTTAAGTACCTTGAAGCATTCCTTTGGCTCTTCCTCTTGAATCTAATGCTTCCAATAGCCTCCTTAAACTTCGTCAAGTCCTTAAATATCATTAAACACATGCTCAAGCCACTAATTTCATGGCTAATCACAAAAAGCTCTCATAAAACTATTGAAACCCTTAAATTCTCAAACTTTTTATTTTAAGCTCTATCTTTGAGCCAACCCTTGTCTTTAAGGTTTTTCATCGTTGGGAATTCATTTTTTCCATCAAATTAATGAAATTCCAATCTTAAGACACTCAAATGATCTGACCGAAAATCTGCTCCAAAGGAAAAAGAATGGTTCTTTCACAAACTTGCTTAAAACATATCATACTTGTTTCCCTTAGAAAAATCTCATGCTTTCTCTAAATTTTATTGCATAAAACTACTTTCTTTCTTAAATCCATATCCAAATTGAAACTAAACAGGAAGAGGAGAAGAGGAGAAGCTTCAAAGCTTAGCCTAAACCACTTGAAAACTAAGCTAGGAACCATAAAAATCACAAATAGTAATTTACCTATTTTTCTTGAATTTTATTTTTTCCCCTTTTCTTCTCCTTCCTCATGTTCTCTTCTTTCTTTCCTTGTGTGTGCAGCTGCTCCTCTCACCCTTACATATGTCTTTCACGTCCAAGAAGTGAGAGTTAATATAGAGAAAGTAAGCCAATTAAATTATGCCAACTTATGTACTTGAATGTTCTTCAAAATTCATGTAAAAATGACATGAATATTAAATAAATGGAATTCCCCATGTGTAGCTTGGTTAGCACGAAATGGAGGGTGTTTTGGTCTAAAAATTTTAAATATGTACTTATCCAGATATATCTTGGACTAGTTTGAACAAATAAAGCTACTTTAGTAGTATATTTTACTATTTTTGGGATACTAATTATAATTATATTGGGATATAAAATTACCATAATATCCTTATCCCAATTGGTCCAAATAGAAGGCCCATAATTTGTTCTTGAATTAATACTGCCTCTTCCTGCAGTTCAAACTAACTTTTATCGGGTAAAATATTAATATTAAATCATAATTACCCAATAAATATTATTTTGATCTTAATAAATTTCATACTATATTACATTAGTCTTAGCTCATTGAGAGCTTCATTTTGACTATAATTTTTCATATTAATAAAAATGTCCTTGACCCGGGACAAATTTATAATTTTTAAAACTTTCAGGTCATTAGATGTAATTTTTGCCAAAATATTTGACTTCTCTTCCCCACGTGAATTCTTATCTACTTGGGGACAAAATTGTCATTTCCATAATTCTTAGGGGCAAAAATATAATTTCTCATTTTTCCATCCAATAGGGAAAATGACCTCTTTGCCTCATTTCACGTAAAACGGTATCTGCCCATTTTTTACAAATTTCCTATGCATTTTTAGTTATCTAACATTTTAGGGGTGTTACATTTTTCATTACTTAGTATCTAGTGAAATTTTTGGATATTACACAGGTGGTAGTGGACTATGATATTGATATGATTTGGTGATAGGATGGAACATCCCTACCAGTAAATTATCTCCTATGGCCAGGAGAGTCAAAGGACAGTGGATTGCACTTTCCCTAAATCACCACCAATTAACAGTTGTCTAGGGGAAGGAGAGCCACGGTCCAATCACTAGTGTAACCTTTGGCAAGGTGCATTAGTATGAGGTGAGCTTGATGATATCTCGGAATCAGTCTTCACCAGCTGTTGGAAGAGAATCACTTATTTGAAATGTCATGTGATGATGCCAACTCATGGTTCTAGTCGTGTTAAAAGGAAACATGCATTGCATGACACTTGACATTGCATTACATCATTGCATATATGTGTGATATCGATGATATTATTATATGTGTATGGTTTTGCTGACTACTGATACATTATCTCTCACCCTCTCCCATGATAAACATTTTAGGTGAAGACTTTGGTATTAGCTCGGAGAAGACCATGGAGTCGTATGCCTCTCCATGTTTGGGAATCTCAAGTATAATTGGTAGTTGTAAATTAGTTTATATAAAAATGTGCTAAGTAGGTTGTTGTTGTGTGTATCACTTATTTTGAGTATTCCTAGGGAGTATTGTTGGTTTGTGGTATGATAATGTTGTGTAAGATGATGTTTGAGTTATGATGAATGGTATAGTTATGGCTATATGCTAAGTTTGTGATTAATATGCTTGGTATAGTTTATATGAGTGCAATGACGATGCAACTCCGATATGGGTCATTGTTGTTGGAACAAGTATCGGTGAGCTAGACTGGCCACATGTGAGCCAAAAGCGGTTTTAGGCCGTGTATGGGTGTTTCAGGGCATATAGCCTAATATGTGAGTTTGGGGGTCAAATCTCAGAGGAATGGTTTCTCTGCAATAAAACCTCCTTGGACAAGTTGGTTGAGCCAAATGAGACTTGTGTGGATATATTCTGTAGTGGCCAAATTGCTTCAAGTGGCAATTAGAGCGCTTAAGTTTTGAGTTTTGGCCGAAAAGTGGCCAAATTGGTGTTGGGCATCTAGAATCTTTGTACAAAGTTGGATTTGAGTGAAATTGGTGTCTATGGTTAGATTATGATAAGAGTGACTTGTAGGAGTTGGAATTAGGTCATTCGGAGCTCAAAGCAAGAAGTTGTGCTCATCAGAAGTTCACTAGGAAAATCAGCAAACTACTGATATGAATATTGATAAGAGTGTTGCGACGCCTGATACTTGGCCATGGTGCTAGTACCCTCTATTTGAAAAATTGTTCAACCCGAGAGCACTCAGGCCATGGCGGTACTGTAGTGGCCACAACACTGTGCTTTGAATTTCCTATTTTACTATGTTTGGTCAGTTTTCCCAAGGTTTTAAGTGATTGGTAGAGGTTGTTTTAGCATGGTGTTACACAATCCATGGGAGTATGATGAGTTTTGATTTGAGTGTGATTTCTACCAATTAAAATGGTTGTAAATGTGTTATAGATGTGTTATTCATTGTTCCTTTGGCTGGAGTATGAGTTTGGGAAGGATTGTTAATGGTTAAAGTAAACCCTAAACTTGAAAGTGTTAAGGAAGCTTGAAATCCAAGATGTGTGTACTTGTTTATGGTTTAGATGTATGTATTATAACACCTCGATATTAGGCTCATTTCCCATGCTTTTGACCTTAAATATAACCATTAATATCCATTTGGTAGCTTAAATCACATAAAATTGGTTATTATTCATTTGGTAAAAACTTTTTTATCAGGTAAAATTTGGAAAATCATAACAAATTCTACAAAAATCTTAAGCATGTGATTCAAGTCTCTAAAAATAGCTAAAAATATTCTCCACATGGAAAAAATATGAATCAGAGCATTGTACATCCCCAAAAATTGCAAACTTTTAGGCCTAAAGTTTGTACATGGCCATTACTTGTCTTCATAATTGGTTATACATTACAGAAGATCTAAAGCGACATAATAACATCAAGATAAAAACCAAGCACCATACACATTAATTTACATAGATACTTCAAGCAAAATTTCAAAGACAACAAATTTATTTTAATTAGCAAGTTGTTTTTCCTTGCCCGTGTCTTCTTGCATAACCCTACCATAATGTGTTCCTAATAACATTGACATAAAGGAAGAATGATATTTAAAGAATCTTAGTAGTTACACCCAAGCATACATTCACATTATCGTCACATTTCATAAAACATCATTTGAAAGCCATAGAAACCTGTTATGTCATAACATTTTCATAAAAATTTTGGCATGGTAACACTGTTATAAAATGGACATCCTAGGGTCACAAGACCCTTCAATTAATCAACCAACAATGCTAATTCATCACAAAACATTCAAACAAACTTGTGGCATCCCAATAATTTCATAGAATTTCAAGTATGATAACATAAAGCATACATGGGAAAATAACTACATAGTGGCTTTCCAATAACTTCCAAACTTTGTACACCTCTTATTTGGTCTTCCAACCCTTCCTTGAATCCTAATGCATCACAAAATATGGTAATTAATCACTGATTTCACAATCTTCTTCAATTAGTATGCTTACTAATGCTAAAATTCCAAATTAATTTCCTTTGGATTTTTCTTGTACAACATACTTGTTTCTACCTCTTTTGGACCCAAAGAATCTATTTTTGGGATCAAAATATTGAAATTTCATTCCTATCCTAACCCTAAGTATGACAAAAAATGAGCGAAAAATTGTAGAAAAATATTTACTCCGTGAATCTTGCTATAACTTGTGTTTTCATGCTTCTTAAAGCTTTTCTATCCTTTTCCATGGTTTATTTGTTGAGAGCTCCATTTTCTCTCACTAAAATCCTCCATGGATGAAATCTTAGGGAGAAAAAGGAGCAAAAAAACTTCATGGAACAACTTCAAACTACAAGGAAACATAAGATAGAGACCATAAAAGCTTATATAGCAATTTGAGCTTTATAACTTTGCTTCAAACTCTTCCTTTTCTCTTAGGCCTTTTTACTCTCCCTCTCTCTTTTCTCCTCTGGTTCAGACCCAAGAATGAGGAAGAATGAGTGTTTAAAGTGCTTAACCATGCTTCATGAGGAGGGAGATGAGAGGAGTTAATAGCATAGTTGAGTTAGTTAACCAACTTAGTTATTTTAATGCAAAAATCTCCGTAAAGTGAAATAAAATAATTCCTCACATGTCCTATGGCTGCTGGTCAAGCCTTTTATTGAGTTTTTGGGCAAAAAATTGCTTCTCACATTTTATTAGACCAAAATACCCATCACTGATTAAATTTATCCGAATCGATTGAATAGTTTTTCTAAAATTGTCATTTAATTAGTACATTATTTTTCTAAACTTAACCTTAAATTATATTTATTATTTTGACCTCCAAACTCAATAGTAAGGTTCCACGTCCTGTCCTCTTCATCTGTCTAATTTTTTGGAGATCTTAAACCTCATTTTCAGATTAAAAATTACTTTAATTAGCATTATAAATTCATACAAACCCAATTAAATTCCAAACTATATTCCATTGAATTCGGCTTATCGAGAGCTCTATTTTGACAGATTTCTAAAAATTTCAAAATTGCCCTTGTCTCGGATCAAAATTATAATTTTTAAAACTTTAAGATAATTAACTTTAATTTTCCCCCAAACTTATTTTCACTTAACTCCCTATTACTTTTTCTTCTTTAAGGAGTTAAATTGCAAAGAATTTTATTCCTAAGGGCCAAAAACATATTAATTCATATTCTTAAGGACCTATTTGCAAATAATTCTTCTTTCCTAAGCAAAATTATACTTTTCTCATTTTATGTTCTAACCCATAAAAATGACCATTTTCCCCCATTTTTGTGTCTTTCTGTGTCTCTCCATTTCCTGTAATTCCTTTTATATTTTAAAATGCTCATTATGGTTTCCTTTTATACTATATAATATCTGATAAAAATTTAAGATATTACATGTATGGGGCTCATTGATGTGTGCTTGTGTTATTAGACTCATAGATTTATCATGGTTGAACTTGTTTGGTTGAATTTTGGGTTATTGAGATATATGTGTATTATATTTATTAGAAGCATTATGATATTGTAGTGTTCAAGATTGTGTTTGGGGGCTGTAGCATTCTACCAAGTGGCCGAAAGCTTTGCATTTCCTATTGGTACTCTAATGACCTACCATTCCCCTCAGTACATGTATTTGTGTGTAGACGATCCAAGGTAAATAGGGCATATGTTTTATGTGATGTGAAATTTCATAATTATATAGATATATAGAGATGTTTGTTTCTTTCATATCATGATATATCCAAGGGCACAGCTTGTGATGGAAATGGTAAACTCTCTTATCTTATGCATGTATTTATGCAGTTATGTGTTGCTAAGTAACAAGTGATATCCAAGGGCACAGCTTGTGATGGTTGGGCGATGATGACATATGATATATATGACACCACGTGATATACCGATCTACTCATGGAATACGCGAGGCCTCATGCCTAATTGGTGAGGTTGATAGATGTATATCCCTGCCACCAAATCTTTTTCTTATGGCCAAGAGAGCCAGGTAGCAGTGGATTTGGGGATACAACTTCCTTAAATCACCACCAATTTAAGTAGTCAAAGGGAAGAAGAACTATGGTCCAATCACTTTTGTGATTTTTGGCTAAGTCATACTAGTGAGTGGAGAGTTTAGTGATGTCCCAAAATTAATTTTCACCAGTTGTTGGAAGGGAATCACTTGTTGGGTGTACCTTGTAATGGTAACTAGTCCATGGTTCTAGTTGTGTATTTTTGTGGGGATGTTTATATCATTACATTTGCATAGCATCGCATTTTTATGTATCATGATGTATTATTCTATCATGTGAATTGTTGTTATTTCCCTTAGTTATTTGGACTTTGTCTTATACCCCTCTATATTTAACATTTCAAGTGAAGACTCAAGCACTAGCCTGGAGAAGATGAAAGAGTCTTAGTTCTTTACGTTTCTCAAAGGTATCTGATCTCGTAGTTGATAGCTTGTATGTTTTTGGTTTACATAACTTATATTATGCCGAGTAAATTTTTATGGCATATGTTGCTTGTAATATTGTATCTTGGGTATTTGGTACTGTATTTAGTTGATGTTTTATGAGAGGTTGTATGATGTAATATCCTAAAATTTTCTGAATATTCAAGGCTCAATATTTTAAAATCTATAAAAAAGTTGTAAAAATAGATATATACCTTTGGCATAAAATAGGATAAAGAGGTCAATTATCTTGGTTGGAAGGAAAAAGGAGAAAATAATGATTTTTCCCCAAGAAAAAAAAAGAAAGAAAAGAAAAGAAAAAAGGAAGGCGGTGGACGCAGGGAGAGACTAAGGAAAGTTTATGAATTTCGGGAAAAATTACACCTAATGACTCGACTTTTAAAAATTATAAATTAGTCTCAGGTCAAGGGCATTTTTTTAAATATGAAAAGTTATAGTCAAAATGAAACTCTCAATGAGTTAAGTCCAATGAAATATAGTATGAAATTTATTATGATCAAAATAATATTTATTGGGTAATTAGGATTTAATATTGGTATTTTACCCAATAAAAGTCAGTTTGGACTACAGGAAGAGGAAGTATTAATTCAAGAAAAATTAATGGGCCTTGATAAAATATATTTTGGATCAAAATAACGATTTTGGATCAAAAGTATTTGTTGGATAATACTGTACCAATTTAATGATAATTTTGGCAAAAATACCTAATCAGTACGGATAAATTTAATTGGTAAAGGGTATTTTGTTCCATAAAGATTATTTAAGCAATTTTTGGCCAAAAAGAGAATGAAAACATATGCTTGCTAAGTGGGACATGAAGGGAATTGTTGGAAAAGCTTTATTAAAATTAAAGTAACTAAAGTTAAATATTAAAGTAACTAAGGTTAGGTTTTATTACTTAATCCCTTAACCACTCATATTAGCCACTTAATCCATCTTCTTCTGCACACTTTCACATATGAAACAGAAAGGAAAAGGGTGAGAGAGCTCGTAAATTTTGAAGCCAAAAAGGAGAAGACAAAAGGCAAAGTTTGGTGCTCACAAGCTCAAGGTAATATCTTATGGCCATAATCTTGTGTACCCTTGAGTTTGAAAGAAATTTATGGCTTATTCTCTCCTATTTTTCCTTTGAAAGTTTCTTCCTAGAGAGAAAATAGAGAGAGAAAATGAAGGTATGGAGAAACTAAACCATGGAAAGTGTTATATAGGCCATAAGGTGCAAGAATATGCCATTAGATTACAAATTAATAAGGTAGTTATTTTTCTACAAGTTATGGTAATTTTCTGCCTAATTAGGGTTGAATATAGGAAGGTAATTTCAAGTTTTTGACCCCAAAAATGGATTCCTTGGGTTCAAAATAAGTTAGAATGAGTGTGTTGTACAAGAAATTCCAAGTGGCTTGCAAAATGGAATTTTTGGTTCAAGTGAGCACTTTGTGAAGTGAATCATAAAATCAGTGGTTAATGACCATATTTTGTGATGGATTAGAATTCAAAGAAGGGTTTCAAGACCAAAGAAGAGGTGTACAAGGTTTGAAAGTTATTGGAAAGCCACAAGGTAGTTAACTAACCACATTATGCCTATATATTGTTATTGTTGCCAATATGCTTACTTGATGTAATTGTTGATTGTATTGATATTTTGTGATGGATTAAATTAATTGGATATGTTTTTTAAAGGGTATATGACCCTAGGAATATTTATAATTTAAGAGGAGGTGCTGCCCAAATTTTTTAGAAAATGTTTGTGCACAAATGACTTTAAATGAAAGTTTAATGTATGTTTCATGAAAGTTCACAATATATGATGATATATAAGCATATATGGTAGCTACTACTAAGATTCTTTGAATCTCACCCCTTTCTAAATATCTAAAAAATTTTAGGTTCAAGTTATGGCAAGCTTACCCAAGAAAGGAAAGGCAAGGAGAAGCAAGTTAATGTTCAAAATAATGATACTTAGGTTGATACTATTATATGAGATGTTATGTAAAATCTTATGGGACATAATCATACTATGTCTTCATGTTAATATATTCCTCTAGGTTTGTTATGGAGTATCATGTAAGATAAGGGCAAGCTATGGCTATGTATGTATATATTAATGTGTAGTTTGGAAAGTAGGAAGAATCCAAGAAACCTTTCTGAGCACTGTTGGGAATTTGAAGTACTGTATAGACCTTGATATGTTCAATATATGAGCTTTTCATATATATGAAAAGTAGACATGTAGCTTTCCATAGACATAAAGATCACTCAATTTGGACTTGTGTATGATTTATGGTGATTTTTTCAAGTTATGGTCAGAATCATAAATTTTCAAAAAAGACCATTGCTACAGTGAAGATAATACAAATTTACTGTATAAATTGACCAAATAATTTCCTTGTTCAACATTTTTTCCATGTATAGAATCTTTTAACCTATATTTAGAGACTTGAATCATATCAATATGATTTTTCTTGATTTTGTTATGAATTTTCAAAGTTCATCGGGTAAAAAGAAGTTAACCAAAGGAATAACACCCCAAATGAAATAAATTGGTTTAAGTTGCTTTATATAATCAAGTCTCTAATCAAGTATTAATGGACTTAAATATAGTATAATACATAGAAAATGAGTCTAAGTATGAGGTCTGACATATGAAAACCTGTTGATGTGCCAAATTTCATGTTGTCCTTATTGGTATGCTGTGCATGTGGTTGTAGACCCTTGATATGAGCTAAATTATGGTCATTCTATGCGTATTATATTATCTTAGACTAGAATGGTGTGTTTGTGATTAGTGTTTTTGTGTATTTGATTTGGTAAGTATCCAACCCACCGGATGGTTTCGGGGTACTAGGAGGTCAAATTTTATAGTAATGGTTTCCTTAGGATGAGCTTGCCCTTGTAACATCTTTAGAAAGCTAAAATATCTAGTAATACATAAGAAATTTACAAAAAATAGATATACAGCGTTTTATGTGAAATAGGCCAAAGAGATCATTTATCCAAGTCGGATAAAAAAATAAGAAATTACATTTTTGGCCCTAAGAATTATGAAAATTATATTTATGTCCCATGTATAAATTTTTCACATGGGAGGAAAGGGATAAAGTTCTTGGGGAAAATTATAACTAATGACCCAAAAGTTTTAAGAACTATACATTTCCCAAGTTAAGGGTAATTTTGTAAATATGTAAAATTATTGTTAAAATGAACCTCTTGACGAGATGAGTGCAATGGTATATGGTATTGAGGGTTAATATTTAAGGATAAAAAATAATCAATGCCAAAGTTTTAGTGGTGACTTTTTACCGATAAAGTAGCTTTTTGTTCTGTAAAAACTAAAAAGTCAAAAAGAAAAGCTATTAGATACTAGAAAAAGAGCTCTTTAGAGACAGAATAATAAAGTAATGTGAATTTATGTATAAAGTAACTTTACATCAATTATACTGTTCCAACAAAGTAACTTTACATTATTCCTATTCCAACAAAGTCAAATTATACTACAAAAGTGACTTTACCAGTCTAAGTATAAAGTAACCAATGCAAGATATTACTAGATTGGGAAAAATATACAATATTTTGGAGATATTTTCTCCCTTAATGGTGCCACATATCAGCCCACAAGTGATAAAATTGAAAACTTAATGGTTAAATTTCCAATTAACCAAACTTAATGGCTAAGATTGCTTAATCAATCTAATTAACAAAAAGTAAGCATGATTTGTGATTTATATATACTCCCTCTTGTCTTGCATGAGTAGTCCATTTGGGAAAGGAGTGAAAAGTGGTCTGAATGTAGCCAAGAGAGGAGAAGCTATGTGGGAATAAGGTGGAAGAGAAAAGAGAAGAAAAAGGGAGGAGAAAATACAAGGGTAAGTGGTTTCTTTCCAATTTCTAAGTGTTCTAACATACTTTTTAGGCACTATGAGTTAGTTTCCTTGCAATTCTCTCTTCTCCTCTCACTGCCTAATTTGGCCTAAGCAAGATTTAAGGGGGGGAAGTTGTTTTTAAACCATAAAACAATGGGAAAGCATGAGTTTTTGTGAAAGGAAGCAAGTTTGGTATGATTTGAGTAAGTTTTGAAGAAAAACTCAGTTTTTCTCCTTTATGGCTAATTTTTGGCCAGACCAAAAGTGGCTTTTGGAGTATTAATTTCATTAATTTGATTCCAAAAATGGATTCCCTATGGCCAAAAACCTTAAAAACAAGTATATGCTTTAAGATAGAGCTTAACATAGGCAAGTTGAATTTGTAAGGATTTATAGCATTTCATGGATGTATATTGAGTTATACCATGGAACTAGTGGCTTGATTGAATGTTTAATGATGCTTAGGGACTTGAGAAAGCTAGAGGAAGCTTTGGTTTAAAGAGGAAAGCCAAGGGAAGTCATCAAAAATAGCTAAGTTTACATATTCTTCCTTATGTTATTTTGTTGCTTTGCTTTGATGCAAATTGGTTGTCATATTGTGAATTGTGTTTTCTTGATTGGTTTTGGCTACAATATAAGGGGTTTTATTCCTTGGAATGTCCATTTTCTAATTTGTTATGCTGCCGAAATTTTTATGACCTATATGACAATTTGTTGATTTATGTGAATCAATGTGATCAAATGTGATTTCCTTTTTTTGTGAAATGAATAACATGATGCACGAATATAACTTGCTACTAAGATTACCCTAATCCCATCCTCCCAAGCATTCTAAATGTTAGGTTCAAGCTATATCAATGGAGGTATTCAAGGAAAGGCAAGAGAAATGAAGAGAATAAAGAAGCATGCATATTAAGCAATTTTTTATACATTTTAATGTATCACTATGGCATTTGTGTAAAATCCTATGTGCCTTTGTAAGGCTGTGTTTAGCTGCCATTATGTTGTTTTGAGTCCCTTAAGATGTTATGAGAATGGCATGAACTAAGATGAACAAGTTTGGAGTGATGTATATTGTGTACATATGCACTTTTGTATACCATGGCATAATCTAGATAATATGCGGGCCTAAGAGTTATATGTTTACTTTTCATTTGAAAGGTGATGTAATATATAAGTGTTATATATTTTTTAAAACTGGACAAATAGAGGTTTTCAACAAGCAAAAAGCATCTAAATTGGGCATGAATACAATTTATAATGAATGTTTGAAATTGACGGTCGAAACAGGACATATGCGAATTTCACTGTAAGTATGACTTACTTTGAAAGGTAATATAAAATTGTACTAAGCTTAAAAAATTCAATGGTTTACATATGTGAAAATATTTTTGTTTTAAGTTCAACATGCTTGTAGTTTGAGTTCAATTGGAGCTCTACAATAAGAGATATACATGTTTCCCTAAAACTATTCCAGTAAGAGTGAGGTACTAACTCTTAGTGATTTAAGTTAAATCATGCCCAGCACAAGTTAAAAAAATATATAAGAAAAATATGGCTAAAAGTATACATACATAGATTTCCATTGGCATATAGAATGCATAATTTGACCCAGTATAGAGTTAGATATGGATTTTTAAATTATGGCCAAAATCTTGGAAAAGAAAAAAATGACCATTTGAATAGTGAAAGTTTGAGCAATATACTATACAAATTAGTCTATAAAAATGAAATTTTTATATTTTTACCTTGTAGAAAAAGTTTCAAGATTCATTTAGAGACTTGAATCACATCAATAGCATTTTTCTGGAATTATTCATGATTTTTCAACATTTGTCCAGAAAACTTGGGTGCCAAATGAATAGTAACACATTTTTTTTAATTTTAATTATTTTAGACCCTTTCATGATTCAAGCCTCTAACATGAGTTATTTGGATATTAAATATACTATCCTCCTTGGAAAAAATGTATGATAAAACAAGGTGTTACAACCCTAAAGCCAATCCTTGGGGTATTTGGGACTTATGTAAAGTGTTGGTTTGGTGGTTGGTGATAAGGTCTACTGATAGGAGATCTTAGTGCCATATTTTAGTTCAAACTTACCATTTTAGTCTTGGACACTTAAAATCTCCATATAGAGGTATCTTTAAGTGTGGTTGATGTCTATAGTTGGAGCGGGAATTGAAAGACCTGTAGAAGTTGTAATTAGGATAATCGAAGATTAAAGGAAAAATTTATGCGCTTGGAAAGTTTGACAGGGATATCAGAATTTGCAGATATCATATCAATATATGGCATCATGGTGCCACACTCTATTATTTCTTCCCCATTTTAAACTAAGAGCTTTCGTGTTCCGGTGACACTATAGTAGGCCACAGCGCAGTCCTTTGTTCTGCCTTGTTTAGTGCTGTCTTGGCTTGTTTTGTTGTATGGTTGGGTGTTGGTCTCTAGGGTGTTATATTTTAGTATCAAAACAATAGTTCAAGCCATTATTTCTGTGTGTTGTAATACTTAGCACAATATTATTTTATGTAAACTTATGTATTTCCTTTGTGATGCTAGTCTAGAGTCATTCTACTGAATTATGTTGCTACTTGTATATAAGGGAACATGGCTTGCAAGGGAAGGCAAAGTAATAACGATCTCATTGTTGGGAATTTCAGCACACACGCAGTGGATAACAACACCTAATTTTACCCATCGATTCATCAATGTTGCTTGAATCAAGATGTAGAGGAGTATTTTACGTTTGATGCATGACTTTTCAAGTTCTCTTTTCACTGTTGGACCTTAAGAACTAATGCTTTTGATCAGCTCCCTTCTGTTCATGAATGTCCGCCACCCTAAATTAAACATTAAATTCATCGAATCTAGACACATCTTAGATTCAATGAATCTAGAAATTCTAACTAGAGTTGGTCCATTCTTATGTGTGACCCTGTAGGCCCATAGGATGTTGGCACTAGACCAATGACACTATTGTACCTACAAGTCACAAGTGGCATCTAGCAAGACATTGTGGCTACCCAAATCATATGAAATTAGTGATTCGATACAACCTATCATACAACCCTATCACATCCCTTTTGTCTCAAGATATATAAGTCAAGTATAAGGTATGGAAACATCATCCTCATTTTACTCGACCATCACTTTCTTGATCTCTAAGCAGAATGATAGAACAAATGGAAATCCTTCTATTTGAGCATGGCCATACATTTCTCAGTCTCACTCATTAAGGGGCCCAGATATATATTTCCATTAATTAGAAGGACAAATTCCATCTTAACCATTCATCTTCCTCTACATGAATTCCACTATGCCCGATCATAGCCTTTATCATCTCCCGATTAAAGGTGACTTTTGACTATGCCAAAGCACTGTATTCCTCGTGTAGAAAGCTATTGTGTTCTCAGGTCTGATGGCTCGATGACACGGTTATATATATGAGATATGCTTATGACCTGATCCATATAGCTATCCCTCATTACCGGTTGATCCAGTGCATATTCCCTAATAGGTGCTTATGATTTTGATTTGTATCTTCATATATAATTAACACAAAATTATCAATGAAAATCATACTAGCCTTAGTTCATCATTGTTCCCATAAAGATGATTGCCTAAGGATGTTTAGGATAAAATAATTTATCCAAGGATATTATTATAAAGAAAAACATGTAAACAATATAATGATGTAATAAAAGAAAAAACTCCTTCTTTTTCATAATGAAGTATAATGTTCATAATACAATGATTGGCTTAGGGCACAATCTCCAACAACTCGCACTTGTACTAGGCCTAATCATTGATGTATCTAATACCCATTAACATAACATGATGCTCATGCTTTACCTGTGCAAGCGGCTTCGTAAGAGGATTAGCAACATTGTCGTCAGTTGGTATTTTGCATATCTTTATATCACCCCTATCAATGATTCCTTTGATGAGATGATATCTAAGTATGTGTTTGGTTCTTTGATGTGATCTTGGCTCTTTAGCCTGTGCTGTTACATCATTGTTGTCACAAAATAGATCTATCAGATTTGAGATGGTAGGCACTACTCCTAGCTTATTGATGACCTTCTTAATCCAAACAACTTCCTTAGCTGCATCCGATGCTGCTAGGTACTCAGCTTCTATTACAGAATTAGCTACATTACTTTGCTTGGAACTCTTTCAACCTACTGCTCCACCATTTAGACAGAATACGAATCCTGATTGTGATCTAGAATCATCCTTATCGGATTGAAAACTTATATCTATGTAACCATTTACTACAAGCTCATCATCCAATTCTCCATACACCAAGAATACATCCTTAGTCCTTCTTAAGTACTTCAAGATATTCTTGATAGCAGTCTAGTGATTCTCACCTGGATCCAATTGATATCTACTAGTCATGCTCAAGGTATATAAGACATATGGCTAAGTGCACAACATGGCATACATAATGGATCCAATTACCGAGGCATATGGTATCTTGCTCATGCGTTGTCGCTCATCTTGTGAACAAGGACACTGAGCTTTATTGAGATTAATGTCATGAGACATAGGCATGTAACCCTTTTTTGAATCTTGCATACTAAACCTATGCTGTACTTTGTCAATTTAAGTGATCTGACTTAGGCCGATTAGCCTCTTGTATCTATCTCTATAAATCCTAATTTGTAGGATATAGATGGCTTCTCCTAATTTCTTCATCGAGAAACACTTTCCTAAACAAGCCTTGTCATTCTGCAAGGTAGGAATGTCATTCCCAATGAGTAGGATATCATCAACATAAAGTATTAGAAATACAATTGTGCTCCCACTAACCTTCTTGTAAACACAAGGTTCATCAACATTTTGGATAAATCCAAACTTTGACTACTTCGTCAAAACCTTGATTTTTGTCAAACCTTAACTTTAAGAACCATTTACTATTTATCTTTAGTGGTTTGGGTTCTAATTAGATGCATTTGGAAGCAAATTTAGGCCAAATTCAAAAAATTCAAAAAAAAAAATTACCAAAAGTCACTATTCATTTGGTAACTATAATAATTTAGCTGAACTTTGAAAAAACATAATTAATTCTAGAAAAATCACTTAAGGGTGGTTCAAATTGCTAAATTCATCTCTTAAAATACTCTATGAGGGAAAAATATTACTTTGAAATTTCATTGGGCAAATTACTATAGTAAATTTCATGAATTTACTTGCAATTTTTACCCTAGTTTTTCCAAATTTCATTCCATAAAATTTCATAATGACATTTTCTCAATAGTAGTCAAATAACACATGTAAAATTGATCCAAAATAAACTTTATTAATTATCTAGGAGTCACATGTAATTTACATAATTGTAACATAGATTGTCATTGAACTTTAATGTTACATAAACATCCAAAATATCCTTCCTATTACTAAACTTTTCTTCATGAATCCTCCTCCTTGCCTTTCACATGATTTGGACCTAATCATGGTTAGATATTTGATGATGTGAGATTTATGAAAATCCCAATAACATCATGTGAACATTCTTAGCATAATATTTAAAAATAGTTGCAAGAAACATAATTTCATTTTGACATGGTAACATTTAGGATCAAAAGATATCTTTTAGTATGTTCATCATATTCTTCACATGTTCATGCTTGTTCATGCAAAATTCATAGCATGTTCATCATTCTTTCACCATTTTGATCCAACATCATCATCATATTGATAACATAAACATGTTTTCTACCTACCAATCATAGAAATGTAAGATCGACACAACCATTTAGAAATAAAATGCAAGAAAAGGGAAAAGATGTTACCTTAAATTTGCAAACCTTCCTTTCCTTTTCTCCTCCTTCTCTCTATAACTCACTCTCTCACTAATATATGATGAATTTTCATTTTTGGTGTGAAGAATGGAGGGGAGGAAGAGCTTATTTATAGACAACAAGAAGCAACTCCATCCATTGGATTAAATTTTGATCCAAGGGCTAAAATTGCACTATATCACCTCTTTTCTCCATCATACACCTAATTTCTTAACATAATTGTTATCTAATTAATTTTTCCTCTCTTGTCATTAATTTGGATGCCACATTATCTCCAAATAAGGTAAATATTGCATCATTATGCTTATATAAACTTACTTCATCCAAGCTTCCAATTTTGACACCTAATCTTTCAAATAGTATCATGCATGGTGGTTAATTCTTCTCCGCTCCTTTTTCTTCTTATTTACATGCCATTTTGAGGTCAAATTCAGCCCTAGAAGATGCCTTTAATTATTTAGGCTTAAACCATTTAATTCTAGGCCCAATTTCAACATATACGGGTTTTCAGGCTCCGATTATGTAAGTTGTTTGGTAAAATTTTTCATGCATAAATATATTTAAAATATGAATTTCAAACTCATTATAACCTTAATTAATCATTTCTAAGCCCATATAATTTATTTTAGAAAATATTTTACTTTATTGGACTCTAACCAAAAACACCAATAAAATTAGTTTTGATTAATTTTTCTTATAACCTCTCTGCATAGTTAATTATTATAAACCTTCTAAAATTATTTTAGACTTATACTTGATTGTTTTATAGTCTACTGGGTCACCCATAATTTAATTATTATGAAAATCGAGTGAATTGGGCTTATTAGGCCCTTT
This sequence comes from Adenanthera pavonina, assembly GCA_026686845.1. Lineage (NCBI taxonomy): Eukaryota > Viridiplantae > Streptophyta > Magnoliopsida > Fabales > Fabaceae > Adenanthera > Adenanthera pavonina. The sequence continues at coordinate 20,451,030 of JAIVEN010000013.1, forward strand.
ATTCTTTCTTGACCTAGTTTGAACTATTCTTGTCAATAATATTTCTAGGCTTCTAAAAATCATCCCTAGCCTATTAAGGTTTTCCACACCTTTACTAGGCCTCCATGAAAGGTACTCTTGGCCCATTAAGAAGCTGGTGCAGTCTTACTAGGCCCGAATTCCGATTTTGGCCCAATATCCATTAAACCAATTCTATGGCTATTCAAACTTATAGAAGAATCCAATATCTCTTTTTATGTCATAATATATTTGAGTTTCCTAATCTAGACTAATATTTTAATTGTTATTAATTTACAAATTATAGAACTTTGGATTAATTTTCTGCCTAATATATCTATTTTTTTATTTTGCTTATTAGAGTATAATTTCTTACGATAATTTTCCTGAATCATTTCCTATAACCAGTCTTAGCAAATACTGAATAGATAATTTGTTTAAGAAAATGACATTTATGTCCCCCTTTTTGTCTTTTTGCTACTAATTAATATTTTCAATTATGCCATCCAACTTTCTTTACAATTTGGTCCCTGATCATCCTTTGCAAGTTAGTCCTTGGTTTGATTTACATAAGATATTTAAACTCTTTTAATTCCAATTATGTTGTTAATCTCTAAACCAGAATTCAAACAAATCATAAAATTTAGATGTTACAGATTCCAACTACAAGATGCTTGCTTCAATCCATAAGTGGATTTTTGAAACTTGTAAACCTTCCCAAAATCTTCTAGACATACAAAACCCTTAGGTTGTGTCATGTATACATCCTTAAGCATCTTCCCATTAAGGAATGTTGTTTTGACATCCATCTGCCAAATCTCATAATCATAGTATGCTGCAATGGCGAGAAGGATCGTGATTGATTTAATCATGGCGACTGGCGAAAAGGTTTAATCATAGTCTACACCATGAGTTTGCTTAAATCCTTTTGCAACCAATTGTGCTTTGAAGGTACACATTTGGCCATCCATGTTGGTTTTCTTCTTAAAACCCATTTGCACTTAATGGTTTTTATACCATCAGGTGGGTTAATCAAGGTCCATACCTGATTATCATACATGGATTGCATCTCAGACTTCATGGCATGCAGTCATTTTTCAGAGTCAGATCCCATTACGAGTTCTTGATAGGTGGTTGGCTCTTCTTGATCCAAGAGTAACACATCATGACTATCAATTAAAAGAAATCCATATTTTTAAGGTTGATGTCGTGTTCTATCAGACCTTCATGGGCCTTGTGTTATTTAAGTAGGCTTATCAACTTGTTGTGAGTCTTCTCATTCTTCCATCTTTGGCTTAATGCAATTTTGTGCCTCTCAAACTTCTTCGAGATTTATCTTACTCCCATTTGTTCTTTTTGAGACAAACTCTCTTTCTAGAAATATACCATTCTGAGCAATAAACAATTTATTCTCAGTAGGATTGTAGAAGTAGTATCCTTTAGTTTCCTTGGAATACCAAAAAAAAAACATTTTATATATCTGGGTGTTAACTTATCTGAGGCTTCTTGCTTAACATATGCCTCACATCCCTAAATTTTGAGAAAAGATAAACCTGGCTTCTTTCCAGTCCATATCTCATATGTGGTCTTTTTCATTGCCTTAGATGGAACATGGTTTAGCATGAACACAACTATTTCTAATGCATAGCCCCAAAAGAATGGTGGAAGATCTGTTTGACTCATCATAGATTGAACCATATCTAATAGGGTTTGATTCCTTTGTTTAGAAATACCGTTCCATTGTGGTGTTCCTGGTAGAGTTAATTGTAGGACAATTCCACAATTTCTAAGATGATTAATGAATTCTTGGCTCAAATGTTCACCACCTTGATTAGATTGAAGTGCTTTAATAGATTTGCCAAGTTAATTTTATACCTTATTTTGGAAAGTTTTCAACATTTCAAAAGATTCAGATTTTGTCTCATTAAATAGATGTATTTGTATCTACTGAAGTCATCTATAAAAGTAATAAAGTACAATTGACCACTTCTAGTAGTAGTACTTAGTGGACCACATACACCGGTATGTATTAAGCCTAATAAGTGAGTGGCTCTCTCACTATGTCTAGTAAAAGTTACCTTTATCATCTTTCTTGATAAATAAGATTTGTAAGTGTCAAATAATTCAAAATCAAATAAATTGAGAAGTCCATCTTGATGGAGCTTTGAAATGCATTTCTCATTTATGTGGCCTAGACGATAATGACATAAATAGGTCAGATTCAAATCGTTTGACTTGATCCTCTTAGTAGTTACATTATAGATATGTTCATCATTGGGAGCTTCAATGTTCAAGTAATAATGACCACCATGCAAATCTCTATCCGCATAAAAGATGTCAATAAAATAAATAGAGCATTTATTATTCCCAATAATAGAAGTAAAACCTTCTTTATCTAAATAAGAAAGTTAAATAATGTTTTGACTCAAAGTAGGAACATAATAGCAATTGTTCAAAATTAACAAAAGCCCATTGGGCAAAACTAATTCATAAGTGCCTACAGCTAAAGTAGCAACTCTTGCTCTATTTCCAACTTGTAGGTTAATTTCACCCTTTTTCAACTGTCTACTCCTTTTGACACCCTGTTCATTTGTACAAATGTGAGTACCACATATAGTATCAAATACCTATGAAGGAGAAGTACAAAGATTAATTTCTATAACTTAATTACCTGAAGTAATAGCCCCATTATTCTTCTTTTTCTTTAGATCTTCCATGTAAAGCTCATAGTTCCTCTTCCAATGACCATGCTCATTGCAAAAGAAACAGAGTCCTTCCTTGGGAGGCCTTATCTTCTTGACTTCAGGCTTAGGTTTGGGGTTAGGCTTGTCTTGCTCCTTGGACTTATTGTCCGGGCCTTTTCCCTTTCCCATCCCCTTACCTTTCTTTTTCATTCCTTTTTTTTTTTTGAATCATTAAAACAGTGCTTGGCTTTTTCTTGATATTTTGCTCAGCAATTTTAAGCATCGAATGCAATTTAGAAATTGATTTATCCATGTTGTTAATATTATGGTTCATGACAAACCGATCATAACTCTCTGAGAGTGAGTTTAAGATCAAATATGTAGCTAACTCCTTGGTGATGGTAAATTTGAGCCTTTCATGGTGATCAATGTAGCCTTTCATCTTTAAGACATGAGCATTAATTGATGTATCCTCAATCATTTTGCAGGAATGTAAGGCCTTTGTGGTTTCAAAAATTTCTTGCCTAGCCTGTTGTTGGAACATTTCCTTGAGAAGCACAATCATCTCATGAGCCTCCATATGTTCTAGATCTCTCTGAAGTTCTAGGATCATGGTAGCTAGCATCAAGCATCCTACATCCACAGAGTCATTGAGATGCTTATTGTGGGCATACTTTTGGGCTCTTAGAGCATTGGCTGTAGGCTTCTCAGGAATGGGTTTATCTAGGACATATAACTGTCTCTCCTACTTCAAAATAATTCTTAAGTTCCTAAACCAGTCAAGAAAATTGGAACTATTGAGTTTGTCTTCTCAAGGACGGATCGCAACGATAGTGTAGCAGAATTATTTGTTGATATTTTTGTACAACAAAATATGCAAAATGAAGTTAATAATCTCCCACTAAAAGTAACCCTCAATTTAGTTTAGCGGGCTAAGACCCATATTTCACTTAATTATAAGTCAACTTTGGCAAGACGCTTAAAATTAAGTTATTTAGGTAGGTAACTTATTTACCAATTAGATCGGATTTAATTCTTAGATCTTTATGGGACCCTATCATCATATGACCTAACATGTTTAATTTCATCTAATGCTTTGAGACCCAAAACTGTTTTGATAGTCACAATTAAGTCATAACACTATAAACCTTATGAGCATCACCATTACCCAAACTACCTTACTAAGATAACCTAAGTGTATCCTACTTTGGTGGATCTTACATTTAAGCAATTAAAGCCTTGACAGGTGTTCATCAATGGGTAGTATTGCTACTTATAATTTGATTCGAGGTATTTTTTTTTAGTTTATTCATATATCTAGTCATCACATGAACATACATCACGATAGCATCCCATGCATACATATGATCTCATCATAAAGCATAAAATAAATGTGTCATAATATGGCCCATCTAACATGTATCCTCCCAAGCCAATGAGAGGATTCTTCTAAGATAAAAACTTATATACATAGAGAAACCTCGATTGAACATTCAAGGGGAGCAAAGTAAGAAGAGAATATACATCCAGAGTATAGAGATAGGCACGACACGCAAGCCGTATTTAAAATTACAAACCATAATATCTTTCTAGGATCATATCATGCACCATACCCATCCAATTCAAACAAATCACAACATTTGTATATCACAAACATATCATCTAAAATGAAAAGCTATAAACTCTGTGATTTTAGTGTTAAATTAGATCATGTTACGGTAGGAAATTTTTGAAATTTGCACTCTTTTGAATGAGTTGTTGCCTTAAAAAAAATCCCAAGGATTCATCAATCACATTGAAAATCCATCCACCAAACATTTTTCGCATACAGAGATTTGAAAAAAACTATATCACATATATGTTGCAGATTTGAAAAAACTATCCATCATATACAAAAATAGATTTGAACATAATCTTGTTATATACAAAACCAAACTTGAACCTAATCACATCATATACCAAACCAGAAACAAATTTGCTTAAACAAATTCATAATCGATTCAAATGTCCATAGTTTGCATACATATATGACATTAGATTCAGAAAACTTAATTTTAACATCCATAATTCACATATATCACATATATGAATGGCAGATTTACAATCAAATTGAAAACTGATTTTAAAATAAATTGGATAGAATTGAGTTCACAAACATATCACATATATGCAATCATATACTCAAGAACTCAATTTAAACAACTATTAATGTGGCTCTGATACCACTGTTGGGAATTTTGGTACACACGCAGCAGATAGCAACACCGAATTCTACCCATGGATCCATCAATGTTGCTTAAATCAAAATGTAGAGGGGTATTTTACCTTTGATGCATGACTTTTCAGGTTCTCTTTCACTGTCGGATCTTAAGAACTGATGCTTCTAATCAGCTCCCTCTATCGGTATCTACACAAATAGTGAACCCAACTCAAATGACATGCTAACACCACTGTTCGCAAATGTCTATACGTTTCTCTCTCTATGTGCGTCTATACACTTTCTCTCTCTAAGTGTGCGACTAATCTCTCTCTCTACGGTAGGAGGAAACTCTTTTAATTCTGTATAAGATAACCCCAGTCTCTATCATTATACAGATAGCATTTATTATTATTTGATTAATTTAAATCAATTATTTAAATTAAATCAAAGCTTAGTTAAATATATTAGTTTAAATTTAAATCTATCTAATAGATTAGATCTAAACTAACTATTTAATCTAAATCCAGAATCAAATCTAAATTTAATTTATCATATAAATCAAATTCAAATTATCACATTAGTTTAAATTTAAATTTATCATGTAGAATTAAATTTAAAACTAATTCATTTAAATTAATTAAATGATATATATTTCAAAATATATTTAATATATCAAACATATATTTCGAATTTTATAAGATATATCAAATATATTTATAAAATTCCTCCACCTTAAATTAAATGTTAAATTCATCAAATCTAAACACATCTTACGTTCAATGAATCTAGACATTCCAGCTCGAGTTAGTTCATTTTTGTGTGCGACCCTGTAGGCCCATATGATGTTGGCACTGGGCCAATGACACTATTGTACCTAGAAGTTACAACTGGCCTCTAGCATGACATTGTAACTACCCAAATCATATTAGATTGGTAATTCAATGCAACCTATTATATCCCTTTTGTCTTACGACATGTAAGTCAAGTATAAGGCATGGAAACGTCATCCTTATTTTACTCAACTTTCACTTTCTTGATCTCTGAGTAGACTAACAGAACTAATCGAAATCCTTCCATTTGAGCACGACCATATATTTCTCAATCTTACTCATCGAGGGGCCCAGATATATCTCTCTATTAATCAGAAGGACAAATTCCATGTTGACCATTCTTCTTCCTCTACATGAATTTCATTATGCCTGATCATAGCCTTTATGATTTCCCAATTAAAGGTGACTTTTGACTATGCCAAAGCATACTGTTCCTCATGTGGAAAGCTATGGTGATCTAAAGTCTGAAGGCTCGATGACATAGTTATATATATGAGATATGCTTATGACATGATCTATGCAATTATCCCTCATTATCGGTCGATCCAGCACATGTTCCCTGATAGGTGCTTATGATTTTGATTTGTATCTTGATACATAATTAACATATAATTATCAATCAAAATCATACTAACCTTAGTTCATCGTTATTCCCACAAAGATGATTGACAATGGATGTTTGGGATAAAATAATTTATCCAAGGGTATTATTATAAAGAAAAACATGCAAACAATATAATAATCTAATAAAAGAAAAAACTCCTTTTTTTTCATAATGAAGTACAATGTTCATAATACAGTGATTGGCCTAGGGCACAATCTCCAACACTCATGAGGGAGTGGCACAAGCTATTTACAAAGCTAAATGATCATGTCTAAAATCAAGAATAAACCTTAAATGGAGTGCAAGAACAACACAATCAACAAGGATAGGGTGATATGAATGAAGGAGACAGAATGTATGTGGATTTGAATGTTGAGGAAGTTGAAGATATGATGAATAAGGAGAGGGCCTAAGAGTTATAAGAAGGGGTATTTCTAATCAGTTGAAAGACTCGCGAATGTTTAACTCACTGACTTTCGAAGGTAAAATATATCCTATGATGGCTGAGAATGGATCGATTAGTTTCAAACCATATTTGGTATCATGGATTGCTCCTCCAAGCAAAGGGTGCCGTTAGCTAGGTTTAAATTGGAGAAGAAAGCAAAGCAATGGTGGAGGAGTGTCCTACTGAGTGTTGAAGTTGTAAGTGTTCCATTGAATTGGGATCAATTCAAAGTCAAATTCTTTGCACACTATTTCCCTCCCACTTTGATAATGCAAAAGGAGGCAAAGTTATGGCATTCAAATGAGGGAACTTGTCGGCAAATGATTTCATTGACTAGTTTTTGGATTCTGCAAAATATTCCACTTATCTAAAAAATATCCCTAATAACTTGTGGAAGGCATAACATTTGCCTAACGGTGCCTGACCAAAACTCAGGGAGCATCTATTTGTTTTTTATTTTACATCCTTTAAGAACTTATGCACTAAGATAGGTATGTTATCACAGTGAATAGAGGAAACTGATGAGGAGGAGAAAAGTTCAATGATTCATACATTTTCCCATCTAGCACCAATAGGAGGAATTAGTAAAGGAAGTGGATCAGACAGTAGTAGTAGCAGTGGTTATGGAAGAGGAAGATGTCAGTTTTATAGAGGTTGATTTCATAGAGTAAGAGGTCATTTTGGCTGAGGTCAGTCTGGTAGAGGCCAATTTCATAGAGAAGGCTTTGATTAGGGTAGTTCTAGTCAAAGTAACTATATGAAAAGGAACATGGTACTAGCCCAACCAAGCTCAGCTAGTATTTCAACTCTGTGTGCAAAGTGTGAGTTGGATCATGGTTGACCAATCATGTTTAATTTACTACAACTATAGCAAGTTGAGTCATATTTCACGTGGTTGTAATGAGTCTAAGCATGATGATTCTACAAGGAAGCCAATAGTGCCTGGTCAAGTCTTTGCAATCATGAAGCAGGAAGCAGATTTGCCGCCCAACATGACTCGAGGTATTCTCAAACTCAATGGTTTTACCATTCATGCTTTATTCGATTCAGGTGTGTCGCATTGTTTTGTATCTTTTGATTATGCCCGGAGAGTGGGAATTATGGCAATTGAGTTGCCTTTTGAATTGTCTATCTTTACACCCATGGGGATTTCAGTAAGGACTACTCAAGTCTATTTGAATTTTGTGATTTGCTTTGAAAGATAAACTTTTATCTTGGACTTGATTTGTTTGCCATTGTAGGGTATTGATGTTATCATTGGAATGGATTGGTTGGAGGCAAATAATGCTATTATTGGCTATGCTTGGAAGATTGTATCCTTGCTGATGAATATCCCTAATGTTCATGGAAATGAAGAAGATGTTTGTTTAGTTTTTTCCTAAGTTGAGAGATATTTGCAGAAAGGGTGTCAAGGCTTTCTGATTTTCCTTTCTGTTAATGTAGAAGTGGAAGAAGGACTAGAAAGGTTTCCTATTGTTTATGAGTACCCTGATGCATTTCCAAAGGAGATCATTGGCTTCCCGTCGCAGCGAGAGCTAGAGTTCTTCATTGATTTGGTGCCTGGGAGAAGTCCTATTTATAAGGCTCTATATCGAATGTCACCCTCAAAATTGAAGGAACTCAAGAAGCAAATTGAGGAATTATTGAAGAAGGGATTCATTAGACTGAGTATATCACCATAGGGAGCTTTAGTGTTATTTGTCAAGAAGAAAGAGGGTAGCCTTCAGTTGTACATCGATTATCAGTAATTGAATAAGGTGACAGTCAAGAACAAGTATCCTTTACCATGAATTGATGATTTGATGATCAGCTGGCTGGTATATCAGTGTTTTCTAAAATTGACTTGACGTATAGGTATCACCAGCTCAAAGTGCATGCTGAGACATACCTAAAATAATTTTCCAAACTCAGTACAAACACTATGAGTTTCTAGTAATGCCATTTAGGATGACTAATGCCCTTACAGTCTTTATGGATTACATGAATAGGGTGTTCTGATTATACCTTGGCAAGTTAGTTGTAGTATTTATTGATGACATCTTGATATACTATAAGAATGAGGAGGAACATGAACAACACCTTTGCATTGTGTTACAAGTGTTATGAGACCACAATTTGTATGCCAAATTTAGTAAATGTGAGCTTTGGCTAATAAAAGTGAAATTTCTGGATCATAAAATTTCAGCAGACGGTGTGACAATGGATCTTAGCTATTAGATATGCTGGCTTCCCAAAAGGGGGGTGAATTAGGAAGATTAAAATTTTCTGCAAAAGTCAAGAAGGTAATGAAAGCAAAAGTGACAGTAAAAACAGAGTATAAAGGAATGACAAGGTAAAAGCAGTAAGAGAGAAGGTAAGACACAAATGTTTTTCCTAGTTTAGTCTTTCTATCTTGACTTATGTCCAGTCCCTAAGCCACCACTTGAGATTTTTCACTATCTTGCAAGAATTCAGTGGGCTTCTTGTAATTGCCTCAGTACAACTTGATGCTTTGTCCTTGGAGCTTATAATCTCACTATTTGCACTCTAGCTAAGTGCTTCCCAAATCCCTTGTGATATCCCTTCCTAAGAAAATCTTTCTTCCAGATGAAGATAAGATTGATTACAATGATTGAACTCTCTAATTAAGAATGTACATGAAAGTTGAAGTACAGAATAATGAAGTATGTGAGAGTAAGAGACTTTGACTCAAGAATTTGACAGAGTTTCAGTATATACAATGTAAAATCATTACCCACAACTTCAAATGAAGTTCTATTTATAGATTTTTGTCTTAACTATACATTAGAGACAAGATCTAGCCATTAGAGACATTACCCAACAGTTACTCTGAAAAACTATATGTTCATTAACCGCATTTAATGCATCTGACACTCAAAGTTCTAATTTTGGTTAGTCAACAAACAAATTTTGTAGAGACCAAAAGCTAAAGACTTTAACGTTGAACTTCAAAGTTCGTCTGTTATGAAGAAAAGTTTGAATTTCATCTTTGAAAAATGTTTCATGTTGGAACATATGAATTTTCAAGTTTAAAGTACTTCTGGAAAGTGTGAACAGTTGTTCCATATTGCTACAGTGCTTTAAAAGTTCAAATTTTGGTGCTCAAAATTCGTCGGTCAGTGGACAGCTCAATAAGGCACAACAGTTCATCTTTTCAAAATTCAAATTTTCAAAATCCAAAGTTCATCTGTCAGAGAGAGCTCTTATCAGACTTAGTTCAAAGTTCAAATTTCTGAATACCAACATTCGTATGTTAACAGATTATCATAATAGACTTGCAAGCTTTGTTTCTAACATTTGAATTTTCAAAATCAAAGTTCATCTGTCAGTAAGCTAACTTTGGACTCTTTTTAAACTTTACTTTCAGATGAACTTTGACATATCCTTAGACAAATTTTTCATTTTCTATGAATTGTGTTTTATCATAAATTCAAATTTTCAAAACTCAAAGTTCGTCTGTCAGAGAAGGCTCTTATTAGACTTAATGCAAAGTTCAAATTTCTACACTCAAAGTTCGTTTGTTAGAGGAATCACTTTTCTGACTAACTTATTTTCAATTCGAAATTCGAATTTCATAAGTAAAAGTTCGAATTTTCAAAGCTATAGATCTGTTTTAACACTTTAAAGTTTGTCTGTTAGTGGGTGTTTTTCAAATATTCCAAGAATTATCATAGATTCATATTTCTAAAATATTCTGTTGCAAGTTCATAGTCTTTTGCTCAAATTAAACATAGTAAGAAATCCTATATCTAATCTTGTGCTGATTTTACTTGGATTTTTCCATTTAAGATCTTTTATGCACCTTTGATATCTTCTTTCCAAGCTCTAGAAGGTTAGTTTGGAATCATCAAAACACTTGATTCAATATTCTCCCCCTTTTTGATGATGACAAAACAACTTGCAAACTGAATTAGTACATGGGTTTGCTTTAACAAGCGCGCCCCTCAACATATACATTATAATTCAAAAGATAAGATATCATGCACAGCAGATCAAATAGAGAGAATTATTAATTCAATTAAGGTTTCAATACAAAGATGGTAATCATAAAATTTAGAACACAGATTTATTATTCATAAGACAAAAACAATACTACAAGAAGGACCAAGCAATCCTAAGTTCTAATCATTTCTTCTTGGACTTGGACTTCTTGTTGTAGGTCTTGCCAGAAGGCTCTACAACAGACTTTCCAATTTGCTCGGATAACTTCTCCCCCTTTTTGGCATCAGTAAGAAGGTGTACAAAATTAGCAAGAGGAGGGATCTAAGATATTGGAATTGCTTGAAGAGGCATAGAAACAAAGGGCAGATCTAGATTAAGCTTTGGCAAAGACTTAGAAGTTTCAGAACTAGAATCCTCTTCATCAAAGAGTTCAAGAAGTTCTTGCATTTCTTGCCTAGTGATAGCCAATTAAGCTTTTCATGCCTCCGAAAGACCAAAAGTTGAAACAGGTGAGGGAGCAAGAGGACGAAACATTTCTTCAAGCCTTAATCTTTGAGTTTGTAAGAGAGCGTTATGAGCAATAGCCTCTAGATCAATGTAAGGCACAATGCTTCTCTCTTCATTCAGGGCAGCTTGCATGAATGGTGAGGTGGTTATGGCTGCCACCAGTTTTTCAACTTGCTCAGATTCTTGAGATGACAAAATTGAATCCTGAGCAACTTTAGGAATGGGCTCATGGGAGCTTGGTTCTAGAGGGGTTTCTTCCTCCATTCTATAGTCCAAGGAAGGACCAAGACTTGCCTCATTACTAGAGGCCTATGGTGTGGTCAATATACCAGCAGCCTCAGTATTATGTACAACATCATCAAGCTTAGGGGAAGCTAGCATGAAATAACTTGGAGGTTCAGGAGTAGGAGACATGACAGGCTTAGAGAATCCTGGCTGAGGTGGAGCTGATATGGAGGGAATGGCATTCCTGATGTCTTCATATGCATTAGTAACCACTTTCATATTCTTTGCCAACTAATGTATCTGGTCTTATAGATGAGCAAACTTAGCATTTTGCTCATCTCTGATGCTAAGTATGAGTGCAGACAGACTGTCATACAGCTTAGTGATCTTGGTTGGCTTAGCTCAAGTAGAGGGAGTGGATGGTATTTAAGCTTAAATGGACTGAGATGGAGATGAGACTGGCTAAGAAGGCTGAGATATGGATTTTGGAGCAACCTCAGAGGTTCCTTCTTACTGTTGGGAGGCATCTTCATCAAAGAAAAGGTCTTCTGTCTTTCTTCTATATTCCCATCCTCTGCAGTTCTTCTTCCTTGAAGATTTCAGTAGGCTTCCCTTTTCCATTTTCAAGATGTTGGATCCAGGCATACTGAAGTATCTTGGAGATAATTGCTACATATGGAAGGGTGGAATCTTTCCTCTAATCTCTTGCCTTGATCATGCTTTAGAGGGTAATGTGTCCCATGTTGATAAGCTTCCCACGCATGAATGCTGCCATCACATGTGCTTCAGCCCTTGTGATCTGATTGAAACTGCCTCTTTTGTTGAAGATAATCCTAGACACAATATAGTGTAGGATTCTGACTTGAGCACTGAGGTCAGTAGGCTTCAACAAGCTTAGAGGTGGCCTGTTCTCTTTTCTTCTAAAGAAAGTGTCCAGAATTGTGCTTTCCTTATAGTTCAAAAAAGGCCCTCCTTCTTCATCTGTCGTTTAAGCCTCATCCATGTATCTTGAGGCTGTAATGTCAATCTTGAAACCATATTGCCCTGGAATTTCTAAAACCTCATTGAAGGTTTCATCATTTAGCTAGATGGTCCTTGATCTCAGATTTACTTCCCACTTTTTCTTCTTGCTATTAAATTGCAGAGAGACATACCAGGTTTTGACTACCTCATCATCATATCTTTCCAGTATTTCTAACAAATTTTTATATCTTATCTTCCAAAGCCCGACATTAAAGTTGTTAGAAACTAGGAATTTTTCCAAATTTGGTAGTGTATTCTCCAAGAATATAGGCATTGCTCCACAATGGCAGTAAGGTTAGCTGATATTCTCAAGATTCAGTGCTGGAGGAGGAAGAAGAAGTAGCAGTAACATGAGTGGCAGGTACAACAAGCTCTGCTTTCTTCAAAGGAGAGGGTACAGATTTCTTTATGTCTATTCTTGGAGTAGTTTTCTGCCTTTTGGAGGTAGTTGTCTTGCTGGATTCACCTTTTCTCTTATGAGTTTCACTCTCCTTGGAGGCATATTGGGATTTTACAGACCTCTTTGGCTATGACTCTCCTTTCCCAACTTCTGGATTTTTGACTCTTGCCATTCTCGTGGAGGAATGATTCAGAAAGATGCTAAGAATGGCTTTATATGGTGTGAAAAGAAGTTTAATCGGTGAAAAATGAAGGTTCACGAATGGAGTTATTGGGAATTAAAGAGAGAATTTGAACAGACTTGAGAGAGAGATGAATAGGGTTAGGTCTGTTCAGAAGAAGACCTTCGGTTTTAACATATGTAACCACTAAACAAATTAATTTTGAAAGGTCAAACTTTGAACTTCAAGTAGTTATAGGTTATTCCATTCAATTAGGCTTACCGACAAATGAATTTTCACTTGGATGTTTGTCTAACAGAGACTTGGTTCTAGAAATAATAGATAAACAGACAAACTTTGTTTCAATGAACTTTGTTTCAACAAAGTTCGAACTTCGAAAGAACCAAACAATAAGAAATAATGAATAAAACAAGCAACAGGCGAACTTTACTTATGAAAATTTGTCTTTTAGAGAACCAATAATATGAACATGTTACAACAGATGAATTTTGATTCAAAAATTCAAATTTCAACATTTTGTAAAGAATTTCCAAAGTACGTATTTTGAGAAATGGGTATTCGTACAATAGTCATTTTGAACAAAGGCAATATTGGTATTTTATTTTTGAAATTCAAATTTCTGTTCTTCAACAGACGAATTTTGAAGGATAGAAGAGTACTGTTACAGTGTGCTGCTAACTGAAATTAGTTTGATGGGCATCTAAATTCGAATGTTGAACATGCTAACTTCTCAAAAACACAATTTAATCATGGAAATTCATCTAATAAACATCTAAAATGCGAATTTTAACTTTCTGAACTTACAGAACAAATCCAGATGCTCAGATTTCTAGCTTTCTTTTTCATCTTTTGATTGTGCCATCCTGATTAGCTCCATTATATGGTTCTATTATCATTTGAACGTGTGAGGAGCACCTGCAACTCATATCAAACACACTCTGATGCTAAAGTTAGGATTGATTCAATGTTAGAAACTCTAATTTAGATAGATATAAGGACATACTTACAGTTCATTAGGATTTACCATACCCAATTCTCTTTTAATTTTACAATGTCTATCTTCTAGAAGGGGCTTTGTCAAAATGTCAGCAACTTGATCGTTAGTAGGGATGTATTCTAATCTGATTTCTCTTTTCAGAACATGGTCCCTTATAAAGTGATGCCTAACTTCAATATGCTTTGTCCTTGAATACATGATAGGATTCTTTGTGATGTTGATAGCATTTTGGTTGTCACACATTATTGGTATTTCCTTGATCTCAAACTCAAGATCTTCAAGCTGCTGCTTCATCCAAATGACTTGAGCACAATAGCTGCTAGCTGCAACATATTCAGCTTCTGCAGTGGATAGATCCATATTGTTTTATTTCTTACTGAACTATGAAACCAAGGATCCTCCAAGGAACTGACATGTTCCAGTTGTGCTTTTTCTGTCAGCTTTGGATCAAGCAAAATCAGCATCAGTGTATCCAATGAGATCTTCTTCATTGCCTTTTGGGTACCAAAGTCCCATCTGTGATGTTCCAATTAGATATCTGAAGATGTGTTTCACAGTACTTGCATGGGTTTCTTTGAGACATGATTGGAATCTTCCACACATACAGATACTAAACATAATGTCAGGTCTGCTAGCTGTTAGGTATAGCAGAGATCCAATCATTCTTCAATATTGAGTTGTGTCAAAGTTGTTCCTCCTTCATCCATATCAAGCTTTGTTGCTATAGCCATAGGAGTTCCCATTGGCTTAGCTTTTTCCATGCCAAACTTTTTCAGCAACTCTTTTAGGTATTTTGATTGATTGAGCAAGATACCATTACCACATTGCTTAATTTGCAGTCCAAGGAAGAAGTTAAGCTTACTCATCATTGAAATTCTTGCAAAAAGATTCATTAGTAGCACCAAATATAATTGTTAGCAAAGCTGACTTCACAAGAGGGGGGGTGAATTGGGAAGTTTGAAATTTTTCTGCACAAAGTGAAGTAAGTGAAGATATCACAGTATAATGAAAACAATGCGTAAGGCAGAGCAAGGTGAAAAGTAGAGATAAGGAGAAGAGAACTCAGTGATTTATCCTGGTTCGGTCTATTCTCTTGACCTACATCCAGTCCCCAAGACACCTCTTGAGATTTATCCACTATACAGCAAGAATTTCAGTGGGCTTCTTGCTAAGGCCACAGTACATGAGTGTGCTCTGTTTCTGAGCTCTCTCAAACTCTCCAAGCACTTTCACTATGTGCTTCCCAATCCCCTTATGAATACCCCTCACAAGTAAATCTATCTCCAAGATGAAAAGTAGATTGATTACAATGAAATAACTCTCTTGAAAAGAGTAGATATGAAAGTTTAAGTACAAGTATAGAAGTTGAGAGGGTGAAAGCTTTTGAGAAAAGATTCAGCAGAAATTTGGTGTATATTAGTTTGATTCATTTTCCACAACTTCAAATGATGTTGTATTTATAGATTTAGGTCTCAAATATCCATTAGAGACTAAATCTATCCGTTGGGGAAGTTATCCAACGGTTACTCTGAAAAACTATCCGTTTACCAACCGAATTTAATGTTTCTGACATCCTGAAATTCAAATTTTGGTTGGTCAACAGACGAATTTCGAAGGAACCGAAGATTAAAGCTTCCAACGTTACAGCACGAAGTTCGTCTGTTCATGAAGTGAAATTCAAATTTTGAAACTTACAAAACATTTTCACAATGTGACATACGAATTTTCAAGAAGAAAGTTTTTCGGTTAAGTGTGAACAGTGTTTTTAATTTTCTACAGTGCCCTCGAAATTCGAATTTTGGAAGCCCAAAATTCGTCTGTTCTCAATACGTGAAAAGGAGGCACAGTAGTTCATTTTCTTCGAAATTCGAATGTTGAAGGGTAAAGTTCGTCTGTCAGAGAGACTCTTTTCAGTCTAACTTCATCATTCGAATGTTGCAAGTTCACATCATTCGTATGTCAATGTTTCATTTCAACAGACTCAAGAACTTAGCTTCTGCAATTCGAATTTTAATGTTCAAAGTTCATCTGTCAGAGAGCAATTTTGAAACTTAAATCATTCTTGATCTCAGATGAACTTTAACATAGATTCAGACAAATTTCTTCTATTTTCTCAATTTTTGTTTTGTTGAAAATTCGAATTTTGAAGACTCAAAGTTCGTCTGTTGCAAAGAAGCATCTATCAGACTTATATGAAAATTCGAATGTTGGAAGTTCAAAATTCGTCTGTCAGAGAGCATTTATCAAACTCAATTTCATTTTGATTTCAGATGCACTTTATCATAGTTTCAGACGAATTTCTTTGGTTTTTACAAACTTCATTTTACTTGAAATTCGAATTTTGAAAGTGTGAAGTTACGTCTGTTACCAAAAGGCCTCTTTCAGACTAGATGAAAATTTGAATTTTGAACAACCAAAATTCATCTGACAGAGAGCCATCTCTCCAGACTTATTCAGTTTTAGCTCGAAATTCGAATTTCCAAAGGCAAAGTTCGAATTTCCAACTTGAAAGTTCAGTTTAAACTTTCAACCTTCGTCTGTTTGTGGGTGTTTTTCAAATATTTAAAGATCTAACATAAAATCAAAGTTTGAAAACATCTTTTCTTCAAATCAAAATCTTTTACCCAATCATAACAAAAACTAAGATTCTACAAGAGATCTAATACCAAATACTCAGAAAATCTTCACTTTAGACAGCTTTGATCTCCTTTGATATCTTCAATCCAAGCTTTTGAAATGTTGGTTTGGAATCATCAAAACTCTTATTTCAACATTCTCCCCCTTTTTGATGATGACAAAACAACTTACAAACTGGATTA
This sequence comes from Adenanthera pavonina, assembly GCA_026686845.1. Lineage (NCBI taxonomy): Eukaryota > Viridiplantae > Streptophyta > Magnoliopsida > Fabales > Fabaceae > Adenanthera > Adenanthera pavonina. The sequence continues at coordinate 20,467,884 of JAIVEN010000013.1, forward strand.
GTACTTAGGTTTGCTTTCACAAGCTCCCCCTTAACATATGCGTAAGATATCAAATCAACAGATTAAGTGAAGAGAGTTAAGGCACAAAACATTTCAACAAAGGGATCCATTCATTTAAACAAGAGTTGCTTGTACAGAAACAAATTAATCAAAGTTCAAACAACAAATCCAAACACAAAAACACAAAGTACAAAATACAACAAGAGGTCTTAAGCCAAATCTCCAATCATTTCTTCTTGAACAAGGTCTTCTTGCTGTAGTATTTCCCTTTCCCTTTCCCAGATTGCTCAGCAGAAGGCTTTCCAATTTGCCCAGACTTCTCCCCCTTTTTGGTATCATCAGGAAGGCCAACAAAATCAGCTGGAGGAGGGATCTGAGAGACAGGAATAGCACGAAGTGGCACAGGAGCAAAAGGGATTTCAGGTTCAGCTGGGGGCTCAGGGCTTGGTTCCTCGTCAGAGATTTCCAGTAGCTGCTGCATTGCCTGTCTGGAAAGAGCTAGTTGAGCTCTTTGTTCCTCTGAAAGTCCATATGCAGCAAGAGAAGAAGAAGCTGGTTTAGTAGGAGGAAACATTTCTTCCATCCTTCTCCTCTGGGCTTCCAGTAGAGCATTGTGAGCAATAGCAACAAAGTCAACAATAGGTACAAGGCTCCTTTCTTCATTGCTCACATCTTCTTGCAAGGAGGAGGTTGAAATGGCTGCAACCAGTTTTTCAACTTGCTCAGATTCTTGAATAGACAGAATTGAATCCTGAGCATCTTCTTGCATAGGCACATGAGGGCCTATTTCTTGGAGTCCTTCTTCTTCTAATCCATAGTCCAAGGGTGGACCAGGACTTGGTGTTCTCATTGCACCAGCATCATCTATATCATCATCATCATGGTCAGAGGAGGCAATCTCGAAGGGACTTGGAGGCACAGGGGATGGAGACAGAGTAGGCTCAGGGACACCAGGCTGAGGTGGAGCTGAAGTGGTAGGAATTGCATTTCTTATCTCTTCATAGGCATCAACCACCACCTTCATATTTACAGCCAACTGATGGATCTGATCTTGTAGATGAGCAAATTTGGCATTTTGCTCATCTCTAATGCTGAGAATGAGTGTTGACAGACTGTCAAACAACTCAGTGACCTTTGTTGGCTTGGCCCGTGAGGAGGGAGTAGAAGGAGGGTGAGTAGGCCTGGAGGGAGATGGGATTGGCTGAGAAGGCTGAGGTACAGATTTGCCAGGGGCCTCAGAAGTTCCTTCTTGTTGGAGGGATGCATCAGCAACAAAGAATAAGTCTTCAAATTTTCCTGCTCCCTTTCCAACCCATCGTCCTTCATCTCTTTCAATGCCCATCCTTTGCAGTTCCTCTTCTTTGAATGCTGCAGTAAGTTTCCCTTTCCCCTTTTCAATGTGTTGAATCCTAGCATGCTGCAGGATTCTTGAAATAATTGCTGCATAGGGGAGTGTGGAATCCTTCCTCTAATCCCTTGCCTTTATCATTCGCTGGAGGATGATATGACCAATGTTAATCAGCTTCCCGCGTATGATAGCAGTCATCACATGAGCCTCTACCCTTGTTAACAAATTGAAGCTGCCACCCTCGTTGAAAATAATCCTGGACACTACGTAGTGCAGGATCCTGACTTGTACACTTAGGTCTGTGGGCTTCAACAGATTTATTGTTGGCCTGTTCTCCCTTCTCCTGAATAAGGTGTCCCAAACGGTGCTCTCTTTGTAGTTAAGAAAGGATCCACCTTCTTCATCAGCTGTGCTTGCCTCATCCATATATCCAGAGGCTGTGATGTCAATTTACAGCCCATCTTGTCTTGGGATTTCCAGCACTTCATTGATTGTTTCATCAGCAAGCCAGATCGTCCTTGATCTCAAAGAGACCTCCCATTTCTTTTTCTTGCTGTTATATTGAAGAGAGGCATACCAAGTCTTCACTACTTCATCATCATATTTTTCAGCAATTTCTAACAGATTTTTATATCTTAACAACCATAATGCAGCATCAAAGTTGTTGGATATCAGAAATTGTTCCACATTTACACAGTGAGGCTTGATTACCTTTTTGTTGGAAAACTTGGCAGAATACTCTTCTTGAATCTCAGGAGTGCTCCAAAGTGGCAGTGTTGTAAGCTCAAATTCTCCAGAATGAGTAGAAGAGGAGGAAGTCACAGCAGCAGTATCAGTAGAAGGAACCACAATTTTTGATGAGGAAGGTCCAGTTTTCTGCGAATCTGCCTTGGATGATGATTTCTGGCATTTAGAAGGGGTAGCTTTACTGGGTTCGGCCTTTCTCTTGGATTTCTCTCTTTCTTTTGTAGCATATTGAGATTTGACCGTTCTTTTTGTCCGAGTTCCAGCTTGTCCTACTCCAGGGATCTTTACTCTCGCCATTTCTAAGTTGAAGAATGCAGAATGTGGCAGAGAATACGTTTATGGGATGCGAGTGGAAGTTTAAACGGTGAAGAATAATGGTTTTTAGACAGGAGTTAAGAGGATTGAAGAGAGAATCAGAACAGACTTAGAGAGGTTACAAATAGGGTTGCGTCTATTCTTTGGAAAACCGTCGCATTTAACGTGTGTAACCGTCTGACATATTTAACGTGTGTAACCGTCTGACATATTGGTGGGTGTTTTTCAAATATTTAAAGATCTAACATAAAATCAAAGTTTGAAAACATCTTCTCTTCAAATCAAAATCTTTTACCCAATCATAACAAAAACTAAGATTCTACAAGAGATCTAATTGAAAATACTCAGAAAATCTTCACTTTAGACAGCTTTGATCTCCTTTGATATCTTCAATCCAAGCTTTTGAAATGTTGGTTTGGAATCATCAAAACTCTTGTTTCAACAATAATATCATCAATGTAACACCCTACCTCCTAACACCTCCTGACACCTCCTAAACTTCAACATTTAACTAAACATAACCCACATTACCTTAAAACAACTCTCCAATGCCTCAAAGCAGTGGAAACAACCATAAAACCAGCAAAAACTGGGTTGGGGCCGCGGTCGCTACAGTACCACAGCGGCTCCGGCCTCCCCTGATTCTACCTCGCTTCTGGATTCACTAGCACCGCGGTTTGGACTCTGGAGCCGCAACGGCCCATACTGATATCCCATATTAGCAATTTCCACATTTTGGGGTGAACTTCCAACGCATATAACTTTAGGTTCCGACCTCCGATTGACTTGATTCCAACTCCTACAAGTCAATCTAGTTTCAATCTAGCCAGAGACACCACTTACACCTCAATCCAACTCCATATGGAGATTCTGGACCCTTAACATTGTTTTGACCACTTGGTGACCAAACTCACCACTAACAACCTCCAATTGCCACCAAAGGCAGATGGACACTTACAGACCAATTATACAAGTCCAAAAATCCCCAAACCAACTTGTCCAAAGAGGCTTCACCTCAAAGGAACCACTTCTCTAAGATTTGACCCCTTGGAACCCAACTTGACCAGATGGGCTATAGGCCCTTAAAAAACCCAACGCTGACATATAGACTTCTAAACATCCAAAACCATACCACCATACATACCACATACATAAACATACATAACCAGCCTCAACCATATCATTTATCCATTACAAACCATTCTATCCTACTTGGCACAATTACAAATACAAAGTACACACTCTACATAGACTATTCCCACGTACACAACTACTCCCGCGCCTTCTCCGGACGAGTGCCAGAACCGTCACCTGAAAGATTAGTTTATGGGAGAGGGGGTGAGACAATGTCTTAGTAATCTAGATCAATAACACATAGACATATATATACACATATGAATCATGTAACACACGAATGCAATGTAAAATGAATGATATGCATGTCGTCCTCACAGGGACTCCATCCTTATCCTCCCTAACACATACATCATCCATCCTTATCCTCCCTAACAAATGTATATAATCCAACTTTATCCTCCCTAACATATATAATCCAACCTTATTCTCCCTAACATATATATATATATATCATCGTACATCACATCACCATCACATCATCACCACTCCATCCACCATACATCACGGTCTCACAATGTTATGTGGTGATGCTCATGTATCATCATATCATCATCATTATAATGTCATGTATGCGTCACATCATATCATATCAACCTTATCATCACACATCTCATCATCATCAACATAATCATCATCGAACTGTATACATACCACCATATATAAAAATAGTACACATAAAAACACCAATATCATGGTATGAAAGAAACATACATATATACACAAATATACGTACTATCATATAACATAATCAATACCATATAAACAAACACCCGATTACCTCAATTGTTGTTACCACATGCACACGAGTTCCACAAGCTTCCTTGAACTATTCAATACACGTGAACCCTCTCAATTAGCCAACAACCTTAATAATACCACAATTTTCCATTAACACAAAACACCATATAACCAAACATCACAATTCAACCACATTAACCAAACCCAAGGTTCCAACCCCTTTTTCATGCATCAATAAGCTCTTAGGGATCACTCAAACACTACACAACCACATACCCTTCGGATTCCCAAGAGCTTTAACCAAAAACAACCTAGGGTTAAGCTCAAATCATACCTACACCCTTCAAAACTCACATCCAATCAGCAAAAATACCAAAACACACTCTATTAACCTTAAAACATCCATTTCAATTGGTGGATTTCACCCCAAGTCGGAAATCCCACCTTAACACTGAAAATCCCAAACTTCAACCGAAGAAAATGAAGAGGGAGGAGTAGAGAAGACTTACCAACTTGAATCCAAGCTCTTGAGGTCCGAAAATCACTTCTAGACACCAGAAATCTCGAACCCTAGCACTGCTCCTCGCGATCTCCCTCGGTTTCCTCCGTTTCTTTCTTTTCTGTTCATCTGAAATGATATGGATTTAAATAGATTTCCTGACTCTCGCCGTGGCCTCAGCACACCTTGCTGAGGCTCCACCACGTTCATCCGGAACAATACCACTGGAAAGGTTCTCGCCGCGGCGTGGAGCTCTTCCAAATCCACTTGAGCCTTCATCCATCATGTTTTCTCCGGTCCTGAACACAAAGCCAAGAAAAATAACATGAGGGGTGTTACACTCTCCCCTCCTAATAAAAATTTTGTCCTCAAAATTTCAACTCTTACCTCAAGCAAAGATCTCTGGATACTTCCTCCGCATGGATTCTTCCGTCTCCCATATGACATCATTGGATGTCAAGCCACTCCATAGGACCTTTAACAACTTTATGGTCTTATTCCTCAATTGCTTCTCCTTAACATCCAGAATTTGCAATGGTGCCACTTCAAAAGTCAAATCCTCTCGTACTTGAACTGTTTCATCCTTAATTATATGTGATGGCTCTGGATGATACTTCTTGAGTTGAGACACGTGGAAAACATCATGTAATCCAGCAAGATTTGGCAATAGCACCACTCAATACGCTATTGGCCCAATTCGTTCCAGAATTTGGTATGGACTCATATACCTCAGAGTGAGCTTCTTGGCTCGAATTGATCTTTCAACACCAGTAGTAGGAGTCACCTTCAAGAACACATGATCTCCAACATCAAACTCCAATGGTCTCCTCCTTCAGTCTGCATAGCTCTTTTGCCGACTCTGAGCTGTAAGAAGCTTCTGACGAATACTCTATATATGCTGAGAGGTTTGATCCACAATATCTGGGCCCAAAAGACTCCTTTCACCAAGTTCGACCCAACATAATGGTGACCTGCACTTTCTGCTTATATGGAGCCATTTGCAAACTTGAGTGGAAACTGTTGTTGTAAGTAAATTCAACCAATTGTAAAAACTAATCCCAATTGCCTTTATTCTCCAGAACACATGCTCTTGATTCAACATTCTCCCCCTTTTTGATGATGACAAAACAACTTACAAACTGGATTAGGACTTAGGTTTGCTTTCACAAGCTCCCCCTCAACATATGCATAAGATATCAAATCAACAGATTAAGTGAAGAGATTTAAGGCACAAAACATTGCAACAAAGGGATCCATTCATTTAATCAAGAGTTGCTTGTACAGAAACAAATTAATCAAAGTTCAAACATCAAATCTAAAACACAAAAACAACAAAGTACAAAATACAACAAGAGGACTTAAGCCTAATCTCCAATCATTTCTTCTTGGACTTGGCCTTCTTGCTGTAGGATTTCCCTTTCCCTTTCCCAGATTGCTCAGTAGCAGGCTTTCCAATTTGCCCAGACTTCTCCCCCTTTTTGACATCATCAGGAAGGCCAAAAAAATCAGCCGGAGGAGGGATCTGAGAGACAGGAATAGCACGAAGGGGCACAGGAGCAAAAGGTATTTCAGGATCAGCTAGTGGCTCAGTGCTTGTCTCCTCGTCAGAGATTTCCAGCAGCTGCTGCATTGCTTGTCTGGAAAGAGCTAGTTGAGCTCTTTGTTCCTCTGTAAGTCCATAGGCAGCAAGAGAGGAAGAAGCTGGTTTAGCAGGAGGAAACATTTCTTCCAGCCTTCTCCTCTGAGCTTCTAGTAGAGCATTGTGAGCAATGGCAACATAGTCAATAACAGGTACAAGGCTCCTTTCTTCAGTGCTCACTGCTTCTTGCATAGAGGAGGTTGAAATGGCTGCAACCAGTCTTTCAACTTGCTCAGATTCTTGAATTGACAGAATTGATTCCTGAGCATCTTCTTGCATGGGCTCATGAGGGCTTGTATCTTGGAGACCTTCTTCTTCCAATCCATAGTCCAAGGGTGGACCAGGACTTGGTGTTCTCATTGCACCAGCATCATCTATATCATCATCATCATGGTCAGAGGAGGCAATCTCGAAGGGACTTGGAGGCACAGGGGATGGAGACAGAGTAGGCTCAGGGACACCAGGCTGAGGTGGAGCTGAAGTGGTAGGAATAGCATTTCTTATCTCTTCATAGGCATCAGCCACCACCTTCATATTTACAGCCAACTGATGGATCTGATCTTGTAGATGAGCAAATTTGGCATTTTGCTCATCTCTAATGCTGCTCCCTTTCCAACCCATCGTCCTTCATCCCTTTCAATGCCCATCCTTTGCAGTCCCTCCTCTTTGAATGCCTCAGTAAGTTTCCCTTTTCCCTTTTCAATGTGTTGAATCCTAGCATGCTGCAGGATTCTTGAAATAATTGCAGCATAGGGGAGTGTGGAATCCTTCCTTTGATCCCTTGCCTTTATCATTATCTGGAGGATGATATGACCCATGTTAATGAGCTTCCCACGTATGATAGCAGTTATCACATGAGCCTCTGCCCTTGTTATCAAGTTGAAGCTGCCACCCTTGTTGAATATGATCCTGGACACTATGTAGTGCAGGATACTGACTTGTACACTTAGGTCTGTGGGCTTCAACAGATTTATCGTTGGCCTGTTCTCCCTTCTCCTGAATAAGGTGTCCAAAATGGTGCTCTCTTTGTAGTTTAGAAAGGATCCACCTTCTTCATCAGCTGTGCTTGCCTCATCCATATATCCAGAGGCTGTGATGTCAATTTTCAGCCCATCTTGCCCTGGGATTTCTAGCACTTCATTGATTGTTTCATCAGCAAGCCAGATCGTCCTTGATCTCAAAGTGACCTCCCATTTCTTTTTCTTGCTGTTATATTAAAGAGAGGCATACCAAGTCTTCACTACTTCATCATCATATTTTTTAGCAATTTCCAACAGGTTTTTGTATCTTATCAACCATAATGCAGCATCAAAGTTGTTAGATATCAAAAATTGCTCCATATTTACACAGTGAGGCTTGATTACCTTTTTGCTGGAAAACTTGGCAGAAAACTCTTCTTGAATCTCAGGAGTGCTCCAAAGTGGCAGTGTAGTAAGCTCAAATTCTCCAGATTGTGTAGAAGAGGAGGAAGCCACAGTAGCAGTATCAGCCGAAGGGACCACAGTTTTTGATGAGGAAGGTCCAGTTTTCTGTGAATCTGCCTTGGATGATGATTTCTGGCGTTTAGAAGGGGTAGCTTTACTGGGTTCGGCCTTTCTCTTGGATTTCTCTCCTTCCTTTGTAGCATATTGAGATTTGACCGTTCTTTTTGGCCGAGTTCTAGCTTGTCCTGCTCCAGGGATCTTTACTCTCGCCATTTTTCAGTGGAATGATGCAGAATGTGGTTAAGGAAAGGTTTATGGGATGCGAATGGAAGTTTAAATGGCGAAGAATGACGGTTTTTGGACAGGAATTAAGAGGATTAAAGAGAGAATCAGAACAGACTTAGAGAGGTTACAAATAGGGTTGTGTCTGTTCTGAGGAAAACCGTTGCATTTAACGTGTGTAACTGTCTGACAGACGAATTTTGAGTTGTCAAAATTCGAACCTCGGGCAGTTACAAGTTAAACCGTTCAGCATAGCTTACTGACAGATGAATTTTCATCCTGAAAGTTCGTCTGACAGTGGCTTGAAACAAGCAATACAAGCACAACAGACGAATTTTGTTCCACCAAAGTTCGAATGTTGAAAAGAAAAAGGCAGGCATCAATCAAACTATCAATCAACAGACGAATTTAAACATGCAGAACTGCATCTTTCAATAATTCAACAAGATGGACATGATTCAACAGACGATTTTTGAACTGAAAATTCGAATTTTTCAACTTTTGTAAAGATTGTCCAACATTCGTATGTTAAGAAGTAATAATTTGTGTAGCAGTGATGGACAATCATAACTTTGAAATTTCTGATTTTGAAAATTCGAACTTTCAAGCTTCAACAGACGAATTTCGAGGCATTACAGAGAACTGTTCCAAGGCATAACAGGCTGAAGTTCGTCTGTTAGTCAACTAAAATTCGAATGTTGACCATGTTGATCAGTTTAAAAACACATATTATCAATGAAATTCATCTAGCAATCAAACAACATACAAATTTCAACTTTAAAAACTTACAGAATGGATCCAGAACTTAGAATAATTATCATTCACTTCATTTTCTGGTTGTTCCAATCTGGAGTGCTCCAATCTTTCAAACTTTTAGCCATCGATTTTCATAAGAAGCACCTGCAACTACACTAAAATATACTCCGATGCTCAAGTTAGAGTTTATTCTTATATTAAAAATTCTAAAGACAAAATTGCACAGAAATGACTTACAATTCATTGGGATTTACCATTCATAATTCTCTCCTTATTTTGCAGTGTCTGTCTTCTGATAGAGGTTTTGTGAGTATATCAGTAACTTGATCCTCTGTTGGAATGTACTGCAGTCTAACTTCTCCTTTCAGAATGTGATCTCTTATGAAGTGGTGCCTAACTTCAATATGTTTCGTCCTTGAGTGCATGACAGGATTCTTGGTGATATTTATAGCACTTTGGTTGTCACACATGATTGGTATCTCTTTTATTTTAATCTCAAGATCTTCAAGCTGCTGTTTCATCCAGATAACTTGGGCATAACAGCTTCCAGCTGCAACATACTCAGCTTCTGCAATAGATAAGGCCACACTGTTTTGCTTTTTGCTGAACCATGAGACCAGGGATCCTCCAAGGAACTGACAGGTTCCACTTGTGCTTTTTCTGTCAGTTTTGGATCCTGCAAAATCAGCATCAGTGTATCCTTTGAGATCTTCTCCATTGCCTTTTGGATACCAAAGACCCATCTGTGATGTTCCAATAAGATATCTAAAAAATTTTTTCACAGCTGTTGCATGGGTTTCCTTGGGACATGATTGGAACCTTGCACACATGCAGACACTGAACATAATGTCAGGTCTGCTGGCAGTTAGGTACAGCAGGGATCCAATCATTCTTCTGTACTGAGTAATGTCAAACATCTTCCCATTCTCATCCATGTCCAGTTTGGTTGCAGTAGCCATAGGTGTTCCCATTGGCTTGGCATTCTCCATTCCAAACTTTCTTTAACAGCTCCTTTAGATACTTGGATTGACTGAGAAAGATACCATCATTAAGCTGTCTGATTTGCAATCCAAGGAAGAAATTGAGTTCACCCATCATAGACATCTCGAATTCTCCTTGCATTAACTCAGAGAATTTCTTGCAAAGAGTTTCATTAGTAGCACCAAAAATAATATCATCAACATAGATTTAAACAATTAGTAAATCTTTATTTTCTTTCGTAGTAAATAAGGTTGTGTCAATTTTGCCTCTGTTAAACCTCTTTTCAGTCAGAAAATTGCTCAGTCTCTCATACCATGCTCTAGGGGCCTGTTTTAAACCATAGAGAGCTTTCTTCAGTTTATAAACATGGTTTGGTTTTGTAGAGTCCTCAAAACCTGGAGGTTGATCAACATAAACCTCTTCCATGATATATCCATTCAGAAAAGCACTCTTTACATCCATTTGATATAATAAAATATTTTTCATGCATGCATATGCTAGCAGTATTCTTATAGCCTCTAATCTAGCTACTGGTGCAAAGGTTTCTTCAAAATCAATACCTTCTTCTTGATTATACCCTTTAGCAACTAATCTAGCTTTATTTCTGATTATTGTTCCAGATTCATCAAGTTTATTTCTGAAAACCCATTTGGTACCAATAACAGGATGATTTTTGGGTCTAGATACTAAATTCCAAACTTGATTTCTTTCAAATTGATTTAATTCATCTTGCATAGCCATAATCCAGTATTCATCAGTTAAGGCTTCTTCAGTACATTTGGGTTCAATTTGAGAAATGAAAGCACAGTTGAGCATCTGATCCCTTGACTGTTTTCTGGTTTTGACTTTCTCTTGAACATTCCCTATTACTTGATCAACAGGGTGATTCCTTTGATATCTCCAAGCTCTAGGGAGTTCTTGAGCTGTTTCTTCATTATTTTCTTTATCAAACTCTTGCTCCTGGATATCTTCCTCTGTGCCAACAGATTCAGATATCTTTGGAGGTTCAGTTTTACTTTTGTCAGAAATTCCCAGTTTTTCAAAATTGAAAGTAAGATCATCCTTATTGGTAACATGTTTTGAAACAGTTTCATTTTCAATGAAAACCACATGCACTGATTCTTCTACTACATTTAATCTTTTATTATAAACCCTATAAGCCTTACTCCTACTTGAATAGCCCAAAATATACCTTCATCGGATTTGGCATCAAACTTACCCAGATTTTCTTTCCCATTGTTATGAATGAAGCATTTGCACCCGAACACATGGAGGTGTGACAGATTTGGCTTTCTTCCTGTGTACAACTCATATGGAGTCTTCCCAAGGATTGGTCTGATGTAGGCTCTATTTATGATGTAACTTGTTGTATTCATTGCATCAGCCCAGAACACTTGAGAGAGTTCCTTCTCATTCAGCATAGCTCTAGCCATCTCTCCAATGGGTCTGTTCTTCCTTTACACCACTCCATTTTGTTGAGGAGTTCTTGGTGCTGAGAAGTTGTGGTCAATCCCATGCTCATTGCAATACTCCAGGAAGTATGCATTTTCAAATTCTCCTCCATGGTCTGACCTGATAGACACAATAGAAATACCTTTCTCATTTTGCACTTTCTTAGCTAAGGTTACAAATGCATCAAAGGTATCACTTTTAGAGGAAAGAAACAATGTCCAAGTGAATCTAGAATAATCATCTACAATTACAAGCACATATAGATTACCACCAAGACTTTTCACCCTGGATGGTCCAATTAAGTCCATATGCAACAATTCAAGTGGTCTTGTTGTGGTAACTACATTTTTAGATTTGAAGGATGATTTAGTTTGTTTTCCTCTTAGGCATGCATCACATTCTTTATCCTTTTCAAAAGATATTTTAGGTAGACCAGTTACTAGCTCATTTTTAATCAGTTTAGACAATTGATTCATGTTAACATGAGCTAATCTCCTATGCCATAGCCAACTATCATTATCCTGGCTTATTAAACATACAGAGTCCAAGGGAGGAAGTTCATCAAGGTCAATAGTATAACAGTTACCATCCCTTTGAGCTTTGAGGATTACTTTGTGATCACTTTTTCTGATGACCAGGCAAAACTTTGAGTCAAACAACACCCAGTTTCCTCTGTCACAGGTCTGACTTACGCTCAGCAAATTGTGGTTGAGGCCAATTACAAACAACACTTCTTCAATGGATGTTTCTGGATTTTTGCCCACAATGCTAATACCAACAATTTTGCCGTATTGATCACCTCCAAAGGTCACCTTTCCTCCCTTCTTATCTCTAAGAGTGATGAACTTCTCCTTATCACCAGTCATGTGACTTGGGCAGGCACTGTCCATATACCATTTGTTACTTTTCTTAGCTTTGAGACAGACCTGCAAAACAAGGTTTATGTTTTCCTTTTAGGTACCCAAATTTGCTTGGGTCCTTTTCTATCAGTAGTTATTTCCCTAGATGCAGATGCACCTTTGGGAACCCATTTAACTTTCCTGCCAAGTCCATTTTTCTTCAAAGCACAAGAACTAGAAGTATGTCCCTTTTTGTTACAGAAATGACAGGTAGTGAAAGGACTGCTAGATTGAGAAGCAGGAAGAAAACAATGCAAATAATATTTTTGTCTAGTATGCCTTGGTTGATCATATGTTTCAATGTGAGGTGATACATCATTTTTCTTTTTATTGCTCTCAGCATGCACAAAGTGTCTCATATATGCATTTTGATTTTTCTTCCTAATCTTTTCTTTGACAGCACATGGATCATAGCCAAGACCAGCTTTTCCTTGTGATATTCTTTGGCTCCCCATTAATGCAAACAACATATCCTTACCTCTAGTGAGCCTAGACATGCTTTTAATTAAATAATCATTAGTTCGCTTAAGTTCAATGCATGAAGTGCAGCAAACAGATTCAAAAGTAGGTAAAGTGGCAGTTTTAGAAACTATGCTTTGAGACTCCAGTTTGCTTATCTTTTTCTTTGCCAATTTCAATTCTTTAGCAATTTTAATAAATTCATCATGAAGCTCATGAAATGCATCCAGTAATTCAGAATAGGAAGGTTCAGATTCATATACCTCTTCTTCCTTATCACTGTTGCATGAGGGTGTGACTTCTTCAGAAGCAAGTGCCATTAGATAAATGTTGGCAATCTCATCCTCATCTTCTTCTTCCTCATCTGAGCTGTTGCCCCATATGGATGAGATGTAGGCTTTCTTCTTCTTCCTTTTGTCAGCAGCTTTCTTTTCTTTTTCTTGTTTCTTGATGAATTGAGGGCAGTCCCACTTTATGTGTCCCTGCTTCTTGCACTCATAGCAAGTCACAGGTTCTTTTGTGTCTTTCTTATTTTCTCCAGCCACTCCTTTCTTGAAGAATCTCTTGTTCTTCTTCTTGCTGTAGAATCTTCCAAATTTTCTGACCATCATGGCCAGAGTTTCCTCATCCAGCTCATCTCCTTCGTCAGATTCTTCTTCCTTTTCATTAGCAGCTTTGAGGGCAAGGCCTTTCTTCTTTCTGTCCAGCCCAGCTTCCTTGAGTGCTTTGATTTTTCCTTCATACTCCTCAAGGCTGCCGAAGAGAGCTGTGACAGAAGCCATTGATTCTCCTCTGGCTTCTTCTATAGCTGTCACCTTGGGCTGCCATTCCAGAGGGAGAGCTCTGAGTATCTTTCTTACTTTCTCAGACTGTGTGTATTCTTTTCCCAGGCTCTTCAGTTGATTCACAATAAGAGTGAATCTCTTTTGGAGCTCCTTTACAGTTTCTCCTTCAGCCATTCTGAAGCTTTCATACTCCCCAATGCATGTGTTCAGTCTGTTCTCCCTAACTCCAGATGTTCCTTCATGTGCAATCTGTAGAGTATCCCACATTCCTTTTGCAGTGGTGCATTGTGAGACTCTGTAGAATTCATCCTGGTTCAGGACACTGACCAAACAATGCTTTGCTTTGAAGTTTAGTAGGACTCTCCTTCTGTCTTCATCATTCCACTCTGCTTCCAGCTTCTCTTTGTGTCTTCCATCTTCAGTTAGAGCCATTGGGATGAAATCTCCTTTTTCAATGACTGACCAGATGTCAAGATCAATTGATTGGAGATAGATCTGCATCCTCATCTTCCAATATCCATAATGCTCCCCACTGAAGCCTGGTGGTCTGTTAGTGTTGTTTCCTTCAGGAAGTATACTCTCTCCAAAGCCAGCCATCTTAATTCCCGGACTGTGAGTTCCTTTGAATGGGAATCCGGGCTCTGATACCACTTGTTAGCAAGGCTGACTTCCCAAGAGGGGGGTGAATTGGGAAGATTGAAATTTTTCTGCACAAAGTGAAGTAAGTGAAGATATCACAATATAATGAAAACAATGCGTAAAACAGAGCAAGCTGAAAAGTAAAGATAGGGAGAAGAAGACTCAGTAATTTATCCTGGTTCGGTCTTTCCACTTGACCTACATCCAGTCCCCAAGACACCTCTTGAGATTTATCCACTATACAGCAAGAATTTCAATGGGCTTCTTGCTAGGGCCACAGTACACGAGTATGCTCTGTTTCTGAGCTCTCTCAAACTCTCCAAGCACTTTCACTATGTGCTTCCCAATCCCCTTGTGAATACCCGTCACAAGTAAATCTATCTCCAAGATGAAGAGTAGATTGATTACAATAAAATAACTCTCTTGAAAAGAGTAGATATGAAAGTTTAAGTACAAGTATAGAAGTTGAGAGGGTAAAAGCTTTTGAGAAGAAGATTTAGCAGAAATTCGGTATATACAAGTTTGATTCGTTACCCACAACTTCAAATGATGTTATATTTATAGATTTAGGTCTCAAATATCCGTTAGAGACTAAATCTATCCGTTGGGGAAGTTATCCAACGGTTACTCTGAAAAACTATCCGTTTACCAACCGCATTTAATGTTTCTGACATACTGAAATTCGAATTTTGGTTGGTCAACAGACGAATTTTGAAGGAACCGAAGATTAAAGCTTCCAACGTTACAGCACGAAGTTCGTCTGTTCATGAATTGAAATTCGAATTTTGAAACTTACAAATCATTTTCACAATGTGACATATGAATTTCCAAGAAGAAAGTTTTCTGGTTAAGTGTGAACAGTGTTTTCAATTTTCTACAGTGCCTTTGAAATTCGAATTTTGGTATCCCAAAATTCGTCTGTCCACTGAATGTTTAAGAGACACAGTAGATTACTTTCTTCGAAATTCGAATTTTGGAAGGGTGAAATTCGTCTGTCAGAGAGACTCTTTCCAGACTAATTTCATCTTTCGAATGTTGCAAGTTCTTATCATTCGTATGTCAATGTTTCACTTTAACAGACTCAAGAACTTAGCTTATGAAATTCAAATTTTAATGTTCAAAGTTCGTCTGTCAGAGAGCAGTTTTGAAACTTAAATCATTCTTGATCTCAAATGAACTTTAACATAGTTTCAGACGAATTTCTTCTATTTTCTCAATTTTTGTTTTGTTTGAAATTCGAATTTTGAAGACTCAAAGTTCGTCTGTTGCAAAGAGGCATCTTTCAGATTTATATGAAAATTCGAATGTTGGAAGTTCAAAATTCGTCTGTCAGAGAGCATTTATCAAACTCAATTTCATTTTGATTTCAGATGCACTTTATCATAATTTCAAACGAATTTCTTTGGTTTTACAAACTTCATTTTACTTGAAATTCGAATTTTGAAAGTGTGAAGTTCGTCTGTTTACCAAAAGGCCTCTTTCAGACTAGATGAAAATTCGAATTTTGAACAGCTAAAATTTGTCTGACAGAGAGCCATCTCTTCAGACTTATTCAGTTTTAGCTCGAAATTCGAATTTCCAAAGGCAAAGTTCGAATTTCCAACTTGACAGTTTAGCTTAAACTTTCAACCTTCATCTATTTGTGGGTGTTTTTCAAATATTTAAAGATTTAACATAAAATCAAAGTTTGAAAACATCTTTTCTTCAAATCAAAATCTTTTACCCAGTCATAACAAAAACTAAGGATCCTACAAAAGATCTAACAGCAAGAACTCAGAAAATCTTCACTTGAGACAGCTTTGATCTCCTTTGATATCTTCAATCCAAGCTCTTGAATGTTGGTTTGGAATCATCAAAACTCTTGATTCAACAATATTGTCAAGTAAAAATTTCGGCAGAGTTTTCCCTTAGAAAATGGATATCCTAGGGAAAAAAAACCCTCATTTTACAGCCAAAACCAGTCACAAAACAACACAAATACAATATGGCAACAAGTTATAATCATGGAAACAACAAAGAATAACATATTGCAATAAAATAAACCCAACTATCTTTTATGTTTTCCTTTGCTTTTGCACTTGAAACCAAAACTTCCACTAGCTTTCTTGAACTTCCACAAGTCCTAAAACATCATTCAATATCAACTTAATCAACTAGAAATAAGGGTTACCTTACAAAGTCTCACTAAAACCCTAAAAATCCAAATTCTTTATCTCTTGGTTTTCCTTGAATCCTATACTTGTTTTTAGCTAATTTGGACCCAAGGAATCCATTTTTAACATCAAAACAATGAAAATCCAACTCTTTCCCATCATACTAAGCTCACCAAAATCTAACTTATAGGAAGAGAATTTGGTTTTTCTCAAAACTTGCTTAAATCATACTATACTTAATTCCTCTTGCAAAATCTCATACCAAATCATGATTTTATGACATTAAAACAACTCCCCCTACTCAAACAAGCTTAGACTAAAATTGTACAGAGATGGAAAAAAAATATTTCATGGAAACTTAAGCCAAACAACCAAGAAAAGATACTAGAATACTTGTAAGTCATAAGAGAAACACTTACAAATTTTCTTGGATTTTTCTCCAATTTTTTCCTATTTTTTCTTCCTACCTCACGTGGCTTCCCTTCCTTTCTTCAATTTGTAGACTTCCTTTCTTCCTTGCTATATGGTCAACCAAGACATGGGAAAGGAAGGAGTATATATAAATTTTTCTAACCAATAAAAATTTGCCACTTAATGTTCTTGATTTTTCTTGCAATTTCATGAAAATAATAAACTAAGACTATTTTATCATGTGCAGCTTATGGAGCACGAAATAGGGGCTATTTTGGTCCACAAATTTCAGATATTTACTTATCCAAATATATCCTGAACCGGTTTGGATAAATAAAACTACTTTAGTAGTATATTTTACTATTATTGGGATACTAATTATAATTATATTGGGATATAAAATTATCATAATATACTTATCCCAATTGGTCCAAATATAAAATCCACACATTTTTCTTGAATGAATATTGTCTCTTCCTGCAGTCCAGACTGACCTTTATCGGGTAAGATATTAATATTAAATCCTAATTATCCAATAAATATTATTTTGATCTTAATAAATTTCATCCTATATTCCATTAGTCTTAACTCAATTGAGAGTTTCATTTTGATTATAATTTTTCATATTTACAAAAATATCCTTAACTGACGACTATTTATAATTTTTAAAAATTTTGAGTCATTAGGTGTAATTTTCCCCAAAATTCATAAAATTTGTTTCATTGGGCGTGTACGTCCACCGTCTTTCGTTCTTCTCTCCCTCTTTTTTATTTTTTTTTTCTTTCTTCTTCTTTTTTCTCTTTTTTTTTTCCAGGGGCAAAATGATGATTTTCTCATCCTTTCTTCTGACCAAGATAATTGACCTCTTTACCTTATATCATGCAAAACAGCATATATCTATTTTTGCAAATTCCTTATAGATTTTAAAATATTAGACCTTAAACATTTAGGGGAAAATTTCAGGATATTACAACCACAAACTTCAAAATCCAACCAAATATAACTCAAGCATCTCAAACAACCTCCCAAAACTTCAGAGCACTGGAAACAAGCTAAATAACATCAAAATCTGAGCTGGGGTCGTGGCCGCTACAGTACTGCCGTGGCTCCAGACCTCTCTTGTTTTTAACTTGCTATTGGACTTTCTAGCGATGTGGCCTATTTCTTGGTGCCGTGACGCCCTCTGCTGATTTTCTACACTAGCAAAATTCTAACAGCAGGGCGAACTTTCGACGCGCATAACTTTATACTCAAACCTCTAATTGACCTAATTCCAACTCCAACAAGTCAATACAGTCCCAATCTATCAATAAACACCACTTTCACCTCAATCCAACTCCGTATGGAGAATTTGGACACCTGACACCATTTTAGCCACTTTTTGACCAAAACTCACAAATTACAATTCTCATTTGCCATAAATGGCAATTCAACCACTTAGGACCATTTAAATAGGTCTAAAACTACTCAAACAACTTGTTCAAAGATGTTTCACCTCAAAGGAACTGTTCCTCTAAGATTTGACCCCCTTAAACCCCATTTGACAAATTGGGCTACTTGCACCAAAACACACCAATAAGGCCCAATTCTACTCATGGACTTACAAACATTACTACACTAACACCTCAAAACCCTGAGTCACACACACATCACCATCCAACATATACAGCATATACAACATAATTCCACATACATAACCATACATACAACATCCATCGATTACAAAACATTTTATCCTACTTGGCCCAAGATACAGATCCAATTTACACATAAACTACATAGATCTAGTATTCCCATGTCCGATGCTACTCCCTCGTCTTCTCAGGACTAGTGCCAGAACCGTCACTTGAAAGGTTAGTTCATGGGAGAGGGGTGTGAGACAATGTCTCAGTAACTAAGGACAACCACACACACATATATATACATATATAACTCATACAAGTCATGAATATAATGTTAAATGAATGAAATGCATGTCTCCCTCGCACATAACTAGAACCATGGGCTATCATCATAACAGGACATTTCATATAGGTAATTCTCTTCCAACAGTCGGTGAAGACTGATTCCGGGACATCACCAAGCACACCTCCCATTAGTGCATCCAGCCAAAGGTAACACTAATGTTCGGACCGTGGCTTTCCTTCCCTTCTCCCCGCCACGAATTGGCAACGATTTAGGGAACGTGCAGTCCACTGCGCGCTTTTCCCCTCGTGGCCATAGGACGAGATTTAGTTGCAGGGATCTCATCCTTATCCTCTCTAACATATATATATTCCATCCTTATCCTCCCTAACACATATATATATTCCATCATTATTCTCCCTAACAAATATATCATCATATATCATCACCACCCAATCCGCTATATATCACAATCTCATAGTGCCATGTGGTGATACTCATGTATCATCATATAATAATCATCATCATCTCAATGTCATGTTATGCATCATGTCATATCATATCAATATCATTATCACATATGTAGTCATCATCTAGCTATATGCATATCACGATATATAGAAAATAGTACACAAAAACACATCTATATTGTGGTATGAAAGAAACATGCATATGTACACAAATATATGTACTATCATACATATAAATAATACAATACAAACAAGCACCCGGTTACCTCAATTGTCATTATTACATGCACATGGGTTCCACAACCTTTCTTGAATGCCAATCCCATGACTAGTCTTCTCCGAGTAGCCAAACAACCTTAACAACACCATAATACATCAATTAGCCACATGGACCAATAAACCAAACATCACAATTCAACTACTTTAGCCTATCCCAAGGTTCTAACACCCCTTTCATGCATTATTAAGCTCCTAGTAATTGTTCAAGCACCAAATAATCCCATACACTTCGGATTCCTAAGGGCGCTAACTAAAAATAACCTAGGGTTAAGCTCAAGTCATGCATACACCCTTCAAATCTCACACCCAAGCATCAAGAACACCAAAACACACTTCCTTATTCCCATTTCATCCATTTCAATCGGTGGATTTCAGCCCAAAACTAGAAATCCCAGCATACAACTAAAAAACCCCAAGTTCAACTGAAGAAAATGGAGAGAGAGAAGTAGGGATCACTTACCAACATGAATCCAAGCTCTTGAGGTCTGAAAATCACTTCCCAAGGTCGAATCTCGCAAGCCCTAGTAGTGCTCTCACGTTCTTCCTTCGTTTTCCTTCTTTTCCTTGGCATCCAACTAATCGAAATGTCTGATTTAAATGAAATCCTTGACTCTCGATGTGGCCTCAGATAAGTCCGCCACGGTGCCACTATGTTTCAACTCAACAACGCTATTGGACTTGCTTTCTCTGCGGCAGCCTTGCTTCAAGCCACAGTGTGGAGCTCAATTTTCCTCTACTTGAGCCTTCCTCCATCATGTTTCCTCCAATTTTGCACACAATACCAAAACAAAGTCATGAGGGGTGTTATACTCTCCCCTCCTAATAAAAATTTCATCCTTGAAATTTCAACTCTTCCCTCAAGCAAAAATCTTTGGATACTTCCTTCGCATGGATTCTTTTGTCTCTCACATGACATCGTTGGATGTCAAGCTGCTCCATAGGACCTTTATCAACTTAATGGTCTTATTTCTCAACTGCTTTTCCTTTACATCAAGAATTTGCAACGATGTAACCTCAAAAGTTAGATCCTCTCACACTTGAACTGATGATACTTCTTGAGTTGAGACACGTGGAAAACATCGTGTAATCCAGCAAAATTAGGCTGTATCGTCACTCAATATGCTACTGGCCCAATTTGCTCCGGAATTTTGTATGGACCTATGTATCATGGAGTGAGCTTCTTAGCTTGAATCGATCTTCTAACACCAGTAGTAGGAGTGACCTTTAAAAACATATGATCTCCTGCATCAAACTCCAATGGTCTCCTCCTCCTGTTTGCATAACTTTTCTGTCG
This sequence comes from Adenanthera pavonina, assembly GCA_026686845.1. NCBI lineage: Eukaryota > Viridiplantae > Streptophyta > Magnoliopsida > Fabales > Fabaceae > Adenanthera > Adenanthera pavonina. The sequence goes on from JAIVEN010000013.1 coordinate 20,488,496, forward strand.
ACTATGAGCTGTGATAAGTTTCTGATGAATACTCTCAATTTGTCGAGAGATTTGATCCACATTGTCCAGGCCCAAAAGACTCCTTTCATCGAGTTCAACCCAACACAATGGTGATCTACATTTCCTGCTATATAATGCTTCATAAACTGATCCTAATTGCCTTTGTTCTCTTGAACACACGCCCACAGCATGTCCTCCAGAGTCTAAATTATCCTTTCAATCTGCCTATCAGATTGAGGGTGATCAGTAGTACTGAAACTCAATTTTGTCCCTATAGCCTTTTGAGGAGATTTCTAAAACTTGGATGTAAACCTAGGATCTCTGTCCTACATAATATTCATCAGGACACCATGCAACCTCACAATCTTATTCACATACAGCTGAGCCAACTTTTCCATTGAAATAGTCTCCCAAGTTGGAAGGAAATGGGCCGACTTCGTCAACCTGTCCATAATGACCCATATTCCATTGTGTCCTGAAGAGGTCCTCGGTAATCCTATCACAAAATCCATGGAAACACTATCCCATTTCCACTCTGGGATTTCCAAAGGTTGCAATATACCGGCAGGCAATGGGTGCTCAATCTTTACCTTCTAACAGATTAGACATCTTGCTACATATTCTATGATGTCCTTTTTTATACCTGGCCACCAATAACCACGCTTCAGATCTTGGTATATCTTGGTGGTACCTGGGTGAATAGTATACCTGCTTTTATGAGCTTCCTCCAAAATAATTTCTTGCGATCCTACAACATTTGGCACACAAGTCTGACCATGATGCCGGATGATACCATCCTCCAGAATATCAAAGTCTTGGGTCTCCGCCATTTCAATTTGTTCCTGAATGCCCAGAAGATGGTCATCCTCCAACTGAGCATAGCAAATGTTCTTCAACAAATCACTTGATACACTGATGGAACTTATTACTAGTACTCCGGAATGGACATTAATGGATAACTTCAGGTCTTTCAGGCTCTCCAGCAACTATTGTTCCCTTATCATCATTGTGGCCATATAGATCGACTTTCTACTCAACGCATCTGCCACAACGTTGGCTTTCACAGGATGATATTTCAAAGTGAACTCATAGTCCACCAGGAACTCAACCTAACACCTTTGCCTCATGTTCATTTCCTTCTGATCAAACAAATATTCAAACTCTTGTGATCACTGAATACCTCAAACCGAGTGCCATAAAGATAATGCCTTCACAATTTCAAAGCAAACATCATGGCTGCTAGCTAAAGGTCGTGAGTAGGATAGTTCTCCCTATGAGACCTTAACTGCCTTGAAGCATACACCACAACTCTACCTTACTGCTTCAAAACACACCCTAAACCCTTTTTAGAGGCGTCCGTGTACATAGTGAACGACTCTGATGGGTTGGGGATAATGAGCACTAGGGTGGACGTCAGACAAACCTTCAGCTCCTGGAATGCTCTCTCACACCTTTCATCCTAAACGAAAGATCGATCCTTATGGGTGAGTCCAGTTAATGGCTTAACAAGTTAAGAGAATCCCTTAATGAACCTTTGGTAGTATCCAGCTAATCCCAAAAAACTCTAAATTTCAGTCACCGATCGTGGTCTCTCCTAATTCAACACTACTTCCACTTTACAAGGGTCTTCTGCCACTCCTTCTGCAGAAACCACATGACCCAAAAATTTCACCTCCTATGGCCAAAACTCATATTTACTGAGCTTAGCATATAGTTGGTGATCCCGCAATACTTGAAACACAATTCCCAGATAGAACACATGCACTTCCTTACTCTTGGAGTAAATCAGATTGTTGTCAATGAAAACCACCACAAATTTATCCAAATACGGCCAAAATACCTTGTTCATATAATCCATGAAGATTACCGAGACATTGGTCTACCCGAATGGCATCATAAGAAACTCATAATGCCTATATCAAGTTAAAAAAGAAGTTTTAGGCACATCTTTAGCATGTAATCATAATTGATGGTATCCTAACATCAAATCGATTTTAGAGAAAATGAAGGCACTTGCTAACTGATCAATCAAGTCTTCAATCCTAGGCAAAGTATATTTATTCTTGATCATCACTCAGTTTAGTTGCCTATAATCAATGCACAATCAAAGGCTACCATCCTTCTTCTTGACAAACAACACTGGAGCTCCCCAAGGCTAGACACTTAGTCTGATAAAACCCCTTTTCAACAAATTCTCAATTAGCTTCTTCAGTTCTTTCAATTCAGATGGTGCCATTCGATATGGAGCCTTAGAAATAGGACTTGTCTCGGGCACCAAATTAATGGAAAACTCCAATTCTCGTGGTGGTGGCAAACCGGTAATCTCCTCTAGAAACACATCAGGATATTCATTCACAACCAGGTATCTTTCTACACCTCCTTTCATATCCACATTAACAGAGAAGAAAACTAGAAACCGTTGACATCTTTTCCTTAGATACCTGTCAACTTGGACAAAGGACAAACAAATATTTTTATCCCCTTCAACACTAGGGATATTCATAAGCAAAGACATAGTCAAGAATGGCATTATTCACCTCCAACCAATCCATCCTAATTATCACATCAATCTTTTGCAATGGAAAACAGATTAGATCCAGAGTAGTGCTTCGATGCTCAAAACGAACCACATAGTTTAGACAAGCTTAAGTAGTTTTTAATGAAACTCCCATGGGTGTGGATACCGACAACTCAAAAGGCAACTCCATTACCACAATACCCAATCTTCGAGCACAATCAAAAGAAATGAAGAAGTGTGATGCACCTGAGTCAAACAAAGCATGAATAGAGTAACCATTGAGTTTAAGTTTACCTCTAATCAGATTAGACACTGCATCTGTTTCCTGTCGAGTATTGGCAAAGACTCGTCTGGGCATTATGGGCCTCTTCATCTCATCATCATATCTTGGCTCCCAATAATTCCATGACATATGACTCGGTTTCCCACAATTAAAACAAATCACGCACGGATGGTCACTATGGTTGAACCTGTATTTTGTGCATGGATTTGATGCACTACCTGAACTGTACTGGGATGGAGCTGAATCTCTCCTTGCATATTCACTCTGACTGGAACTCCCCTAGTCAAAGCCTCCTTGATAAAAGGGTCCTCTGCCAAACTAACCTCTGTTGGACTGATCCCTACCAAACATGCCTCTTCCTTTATCATGGCGGCCTTTATTATGACGACCTCTTCCTCCACTAGAACCTGTGCTGCCACCATTGCTACCACTACCTAAACCACTTCCTTTACTGATTCCTCTTGTAGTTCCTAGGTGACAAAATGCCCTTATCATGGAATTCCCTCTATACTCCTCGACCTCCTTCATCCTCCTAGAAATGGCACATATCTTTGCACACAAGTCCTCAAATGACACAAACTCTACCATAGATAGCCACTCTTTTATCTTTGGACGGGCTCCCTCAAACAACCTCTGAGCCATCCACCTATCATCAGGATAATTATTCAGATAAGTGGAATACTTGGCTAAGTCCAGGAACTTATCAATATAGTCATCCGCCGACAGATTCCCTTGCTGGAAAGTTAGGAACTCAGCCTCTTTTTGCATCATTAGGGTTGGAGGGACATAGTGTGCAAAGAACCGTTCCTTAAACTGTTCCCATGTCATAGGAGGATTTATCACTTTAACACTCGGGAGAACACTTCTCCACCAATGCTTGGCCTTTTTCTCAAGCTTAAACGCCGCCAGTTGCACCATTTACTCTAAGGTGCAATCCATTACACTGAAGATGTTCTCCAATTGTTCTATCCAATTCTCAGCCTGTGAAACATCCATGGTACCTTCAAAAGCCGGGAGATTGAACTTTCGAAAGTCCTTCAGTTGTGAAGAGATGCCCCTTCTTTCAACTCTTAGGGCTCTCTTAGGCTCCATTACATACTCATTCTTATCCTCTCTTACATTCAAGTCTATAAACATGCTAGCCTCTTCATTCACATCACCCTGTTCTTGCCTATTTTTATGCTCTTGCAACCTATTTAATGTCTCCCACTGAGTATTCACTGATTGTTGAGGCCAGCCAACATCTTATGCATCTGCCTCATAAGATCACTATTACTCGGTCTTCCTCTACGAGACATTCTTCCTACACATAAGCAACAGTACATTCAATTATATGGTTCTGGACTAGCATTGCAGTGGGAATATAATCTATGTATTTAAAATTGTGCCACGTAGTACTTCAAGCAGAAACAATGGCCCAAAATCATTGCTTGGATACCAAAAATTGTAACACCCTACACACAATCACCTCCAGACTCGACCACAAATTGCAAAATTCAACAAAACACAACCTAAACATCTAAAACAACCTCCCAAAACTTTAGAGCAGTGGAAACAAGTCAAACAACATCAAAATCTAAGTTGGGGCTGCAGCCGCTACAATATGACCGCAGCTCCAGACCTCTCCAGTTTCTCACTCGCTACTGGACTCTTTGGTACTGCGGCCTGCTTCCTAGCGCCGCAGCGCCCCCTGCAGGTTTTCCATACTAGCAAAATTCCAATAGCAGGGCGAACTTTTGACACGCATAAATTTATACTTCGTCCTCCGATTGACCTAATTCTAACTTATACAAGTCAATCCAGTTCCAATCTATCCATAAACATCACTTTCACCTCAATCTAACTCTGTATCGAGAATCTGGACACCTAACACTGTTTTGCCCATTTTTTGACCAAAACTCACAACTCACAACTCCCATTTGCCACCAATAGCAATTCAACCACTCGAGATCATTCAAATAGGTCCAAAGCCACTCAAACAACTTGTCCAAAGAGGTTTCACCTCAAAGGAACTGTTCCTCTAAGATTTGACCCCCTTGAACCCCATTTCACAAATTGGGTTACTTGCCCTAAAGCACACTAACATGGCCCAATTCCACCCATGGGCTCACAAACATTACCACACTGACACCTCAAAACCCCGAGTCACACATACACCACCATCCAGCATACACAACACATACATCATAATTCCACATACATAACCATGCATACAACATCCATTGATTACAAAACATTCTATCCTACTTGGCACAAGATACATATCCAAATGACACATAAACTACATAGATCTAGTATTCCCACGTCTGATGCTACTCCCTCGTCTTCTCTGGACTAGTGCCAGAACCATCACCTGAAAGGTTAGTTCATGGGAGAGGGGTGTGAGACAATGTTTCAGTAACCAGGGACAACCACACACATATATATATACATATATAACTCATACAACTCATGAATGTAATGTTAAATGAATAGAATTCATGTCTCCCTGGCACATAGCTAGAACCATGGGCTATCGTCATAACATGATATTTCTTATAGGTAATTCCCTTCCAACAGTTGGTGAAGACTGATTTTTGGACATCACCAAGCTCACCTCCCATTAGTGCACTTGGCCAAAGGTAACACTAATGTTCGGACCGTGGCTCTCCTTCCCCTTTGCCCACCACGAATTGGCAGTGATTTAGGGAACGCGAAGTCCATTGTGCGTCTTTCCTCTCCTGGCCATAGGAGGAGATTTAGCTACAGGAATCTCATCCTTATCCTCCCTAACATATATATCATCATATATCATATCATCATCACATCATCACCATCCAATCCGCCATATATCACAATCTCACAATACCATGTGGTGATGCTCATGTATCATCATATAATAATCATCATGATCTTAATGTCATGTTTTGCATCATGTCATATCATATCAATATCATCATCACATACGTAATCTTCATCATAATCATAATCATCATCTAGCTGTGTGCATACCACGATATACAAAAAACAGTATACACAAACACATCTATATCATGGTATGAAAGAAACATGCATATATACACAAATATACGTACTATCATACAATATAAACAATACAATGCAAACAAACACTTGGTTATCTCAATTTTAGTTATCACATGCAGACGGGTTCCACAAGCTTTCTTGAACGCTAATCCTATGACTAGTCTTCTCCGAGTAACCAAACAAGCTTAACAATACCATAATACCTCAATTAACCACATGTACCAATAAACCAAACATCACAATTCAACTACTTTAGCCTAACTCAAGGTTTCAACACCCCTTTCATGCATCATTAAGCTCCTAGTAATCATTTAAGCACTAAATAATCCCATACACTTCAGATTCCCAAGGGCGCTACCCAAAAACAACCTAGGGTTAAGCTCAAATCATACATACACCCTTCAAAACTCACACCCAAGCATCAAGAATACCAAAACACACTTTCTTAATTGTATTTCATCCATTTCAATCTGTGGATTTTAGCCAAACTGGAAATCTCAACATACAACTGAAAAACCCCAAGTTCAACCGAAGAAAATTAAGAGAGAAGTAGGGATTACTTACGAACATGAATCTAAGCTCTTGAGGTCCAAAAATACTTCCCAATGACAAATATTACAAGTCCTAGCAAAGCTCTCACATTCTCCCTCCGTTTTCCTTCTTTTCCTTCACGTTCGACTGACCGAAATGTCTGATTTAAATGAAATCCTTGACTCTCGTCGTGGCCTCATATAAGTTTTTCACGGTGACACCATGTTTAAACTGATTAATGCCATTGGACTTGCTCTCGCTGCGGTGTCCCTGCTTCAAGCCATGGCGTAGAGCTTAATTTTCTTCTGCTTGAGGCTTCCTCCATCCTATTTCATCTAGTTCTGCACACAATGCCAAAACAAAGTCATGAGGGGTGTTATAACATGCATTCCATTTCATGTTGCATTGCATATATGTGTGATACTGATAATATATATATCTATATGTTTGTCCTCGGTTACTAAGACACTGTCTCACACCCCCCATGACTTTCCTTTCAGGTGAAGATTCTGGTGCTAGTTTAGAGAAAACCAAGGAGCTGCAAGCCTCTCCATCTTTGGGAATCCCAAGTATAATTATAGTTGCAATCTAGTTTATGTAATTCTGTGCCAAGTAGGTTGTTATAGCCTAGTTACCTGGACCAGTGTCCTAGGAGTGTAAGTATGTATGCATGATGGAATGACTATGAGATGATAGTGATACTGATGGATGTTATGCATTGTGTGGATAAGTGTCATGAATGGGTTAGAAGTGAGTGATGATGATAGTGGACCTTGATATGGGTCTTTAATGTAGGAGCAAGTTTCTATACATTAGAATGGTCGTATGTCAGAGCCTAACGGTTGTTTTGGGTCATGCATGTAAGTTTTGGGCATAAAGCCCATTATGTGGTTTTAATTCAAGGGGGTCAATTCTCAAAGGAAAGATTTCTTCGGGGTAAAACCACCTTGGACATGGTGGTTGAGCTGAATAGGACTTGTATGAAAGGTCTCTAAGTGTCATTTTGCCAAGTGGAGGTGATAGGTTGTGAGTTTTGGTCAAAAAGTGACCAAAAAAATGTTGGGCATCCAAAATCTCCACATAGAGTTGAATTTGAGTGAAATTAGTGCCCATGGCTAGATAATGATGACAGTGATTTGTAGGAGTTGGAATCAGATCAATCGGAGATGGAAGCAAGAAGTTATGCGCTTCGGAAATTGGCCAAGCAAATGAGCAATTTGTTGATATGGTTTCCGATGCTGAGGCCGAGGCCTCATCCTATTCTGGTGTCCTTCAGTGTTTCTTCGTTGCTCAGATATTTTGAGAAGTGAATTCGAGGTGTTTGGGCTGTGTTTGACTAGAAGTTAAAGAAATTGCTCAAGATTGGAGGTTAGGTTTGGTATGGTGTTATAGAGAAACTCCAGTCCTAGATTTTTGGACCTTCTGAATACGATGGCAACATCTATTTGGCTAGAAAATGATTGGAAAAAGTGCTTTCAATGGTGGCAGTGGCAACACTTGTAATATCTCTAAAATAGTAGATAATTAAACATACATAAAGAATTTGCAAAAACGAGCAAACACCATTTTGCGTGAAATAAGGGAAAGAGGTCATTTTTCCCGATTGGACGGAAAAATGAGAAATTACATTTTTGCCCCTAAGAATTTTGGAAATGACAATTTTATCCCCAAGAATTCACGTGGGGGAAGAGAAGTCAAATATTTTGCAAAAATTACACATAATGACCTGAAAGTTTTAAAAATTATAAATTTATCCCGGGTCAAGGGTAATTTTTTTACTATGCAATATTACTGTCAAAACGAAGCTATTGATGAGAGAAGTCCAATGGTATATGGTACTAAGTGTTAATATTCAAGGATGAAGAAATAATTAGTGCCGAAGGTTAAAAAGTAACTTTATACCGATAAAGCTACTTTTTGATCTGCAAAAGCCGAAAATTCAAAAAGAAAGACTATTGGACATGACAAAATGATCTTTTTAAAGATAGTATATTAAAGTAATACTATACAAATTCACTTTAATTGTGTATCAATAAAGTGATTTACACTATAAAAAAATAACTTTACAGGTTCAAGTATAAAGTAGCCAACACAGGGTATTATTGGACTGGAAAAAAATTGTGCAATATCTTGGCCAAGTGTACCCCTTATTAGGATGCCACATGTTAGCCCATGTGTCCAAATTGGAAGTCTTGATGGCTAAGAAAAAGGTAAGACTGAATTATTAAGTTTTCATAATGACTTAAGGATTAGCAAAAGTAATCTTAATTAATTGCCTTTATATATACTCTCTCCCCCATCATTTGTACGAGACACATTTAGAAAAGAGAGGATGAGTGGTCTGAGCAATTGGAGGAAGGGAAGGCTACAAAGGAGAAGGAAAAAAGAGAAGAAAAAGGGAATGAAAATCCAAGAAAGAAAGGTATGTTTATAAATTTGCAATTTTCAAGTCTTCCACCGTAGTTTCTTGGTAGTTTGAGCTAGTTTCTTTGAAATTTATCCTCCTTCACTTGCTGTCCAATCTTGTCCTAAGCATGATAATAAGAGGGAAGAAGTTTTTAAGCCATAAATTTACAATAAAGTATGAGATTTTTCAAGAAAAGCAAACTAGATGTGTTTTAAAGCAAGTTTTTATGAAAAACCAATTTCTTCCTCCTAAGAGTAGATTTTGGTCAGACCAATAAGGTGGTAAGCAGCTGGATTTTCATGCATTTGATGGCAAAAATGAGTTCCCCATGATGAAAAACCTTAAAGACAAGCATTGGCTCAAAGATTAGGTTTTAGATAAAGAAATTGAGTCTTTAGGGTTTTAAATGAGACTTTATTAAGTAGCTACTTGTTCTAGTTGATTGAGCAAGTGTTTAATGATGTTAAGGGACTTGAGGAAGTCGAAGGAGGTAGTGGAAGCATTAGATTCAAGAAGAAGAGCCAAAGGAATGCTTCAAGATAGCTAAGTTTCATATTCTTGCTTTATGTTCTTTCATTGCCTTTCTATTATTAAATTGTGTTGCCATATTGCAATTGTGATTTCTTTGATTGGTTTTGGCTATTAAATGAGGGGTTTTATTCCTTGGGATGTTCATTTTCTAAGCCATTATGCTGTCGAAATTTTTTATGACCAATGTGGCAATTTATTGTTTAAATATGATTGATGTGATTAAATGTGATCAAATGTGAGTTATTTGACATGATTAACATAATTGCATGAAATGTAACTTGCTACTGAGATTGCCCCCAATCTCATCCCCTCAAGTATCCCAAATGACTAGGCACAAGCTATGCCAAAGGAGTCCAAAAAGGTAAGGAGAATGAAGAAGAGGAAGATGCTTAATGATATCTTTAAGTTATGATTGTATATTTTGAAATTACGTATAAAACCATGTATATGGTTTTAGATCTGTGCCATTATGCTATTATGTCCTTATGAGCCTTATAAAATGTTTGGCATGGATTTGAAACATGGAATGATCATGTGAGCTTGTTATGAAGTCTACTTTGCCATGTTATATTGCTAGAAGTTCATTTTGTAGCAATGAAAGTTAAGTCATTATTTTTTGACTGAAACAGGGAAATTAAGTCAAGTGTTATATATTATCTGAAACTATAGAGAACAAGCTTTCCAATGAGCTAAAGAACACACAATTTGGATATACGTACAATTTATAGTGTAATTTTAAAGCTCAGGATCAAAACTGGACAGTGATGTGAAGGCTACGAATTTTACTGAATATATTACTTCTCTTTGGAAAGTGATATAAAATCATATAGAGCTCCAAAAATTCAGTGGCTTAAATTTATGAAAATATTTGTCTTTTGAGGTTAATATACCACTAGTTTTAGTTCAATTGGAGCTGTACAATGAGAGATATACAAGTTTTCCCAAGACTGTTCCAGTAAAAGTGATATTCCGATCCCTAGTGATTCAAATTGATGCTGTGCCCTGTCTAGACTAAATAAATGTATAAGAAAAGTATGAAGGCAGGTATACATATATGTGTTTCCAATGGCATATAGAATACATGATTTGGCTAATATAGAGTTAGATATGAATTTTTGAAATGATGGCCAAAATCCTGAAAAAGAGAGAAATGACCATTTGTATAGTGTAAGTTTGAGCAATAAATTGTACGCATTGGACTGATTAAAGTAAATTTTCATATTTTTATCTTGTATATCACATTTCTAGCTTCGTTTAGAGTCTTGAACCACATTGATATGATTTTTTAAAATTAGTTCAGAAAACTTGAGAACCAAATGAATAGTACTACGTTTTTTTTATTTAAATATTGTGATTCTATTAATGGTTCATGCTCTTAATATGAGCTATTTGGACATTGTACATACTATAATATATGGGAAAATATAGAAAAAAGTAAGGTGTTACATTTTTTGGTATCAGAGCAAAGTTCTGGGCAAATCTTTGCAACAAGACGGGAAGGTAATCGTTTTAGTTAGAATTTCCCCTTTGAATATAAGAAATATTCCTTTTGAGAAACTGGCCTAAGAATGTTTTAGTGGCATAAGAGAATAGTCTTAACGATAGCTTATGATAGTTGCTAGATTAGTTAAGCATATTTTACAGATGATGTTTTCCTTAGGTCGTGAATGTTTTCAGAATGTGATCGTAGTTAGATCCTATCAGTAAAAAGAAGATGTAAGATCACAGAGGATCCTAGTAGGGCTTAGAGATCACAGTAGATCTCATGGTTGCAGTACACCAATTTTGAGGTTGCAGTATACCTCTAAAGAGTATGAGATGATGAGAAAGATTGATAAGCCCTATAGTTCTGATAGTTCTATGAAAGAAGATGGCTTAGGATGATTTTAGAAAGATATGAAACCTCATTAATCAACAGCTAGTATGAATGTTGACCTAAGGCTTTTCTCTAATGCCAAGCCACTGACTAGAAAGTTGCTATGAGATGTGATGGTAGGTTGTTAATAAGTAAAAAAGAAAGTATCATGCCTACAAAATAAGTTTAGTAGCAAGATGTTTTCAATAATGAATGAAAGAGGCCAGCAAGGAATAAATAATAGTTATGAAAAAAAAACCAATGGAGAAAAACTAATGTAGGATTTAAAGAAAGGTAAGTTAGAAAAGAAAGATGGTTAGTAACCCAGATATAGGAATTTGGCTTGAGCCTAATCAAGATCCTAGAAGGGAAGACATAAGATCTAGCAAGATTTTAATTCCAACTAAACCAAGAACTCCAAATCCAAATGCTATTAAAGCTATGTACGATACATATCATGATGGATTTGTGAGGATATGCTCAATTTTAGATTTCCTTGGTATAGTACTAGAAGCGAAAGAGATTCTTATAAGGGTATTATGATTTTAAGCTTCCTATAAGAGAATGGATTGAGCAAGTACTAGATGTCATAACAAGATCATAAGCTTTGGAGCTATATTAAGGAGTTCCCTCAAGATTGAGTGTTTAACACTCTGAAAGGCTATGTCATTGCTTGAACGCTCCAGGTAAAATGCTATCAGGAAGGAAAGCTGAGGCAATAGAATTCTCTTATGAGGATCTAGAAGAAGATCCAATTGAGAAGCCAGATGACAATAATAAGTCTGATGTTAGTATGGAAGCCCCATAAGCTCAAGGAAATGTGCATATATAGGGAGCATGTATATAGAAATAAGATGTATAGCTGCAATCTTTGACTAAATATATATGTAACCAAATGCTGATTAAAGATTATTAAAGAAAAAGACCAGGGGTCAAGATACGATGATAAGTTCTTATTAGTGATGGTATAATGAAGTAGTAGTTAATGTAATTGTGGAGTTCAAGTTGTTGTTAAGAGTCGTTAAGATAGAAAGAGGTGCTCAACAAAGGCCAACAGTATAAGCTCACACCTCTCAAATGACTCTAGTAACAGTAAATGATTGTACTCCCAGTTTAGATCCCTTAATCCTTAATCTTTTGGATCAGTAGCAGAAAACTATTAAGCAACTGTAAGAGATAGCAAATGCTCATGGACAACAAGGGAAAAGCTAGAACCCTTAAGGTTACTGGCTATACCGTAGTAGCCTCAAGTAAATTAGTAGGTTTGGTAGGATTTTCCCCAAGGCAACTAGATGTGTTCGCCAACCACTGATATATGATTGCTCGATGAGAAAGTATTAGCTTCCATTCTTTGATGATAAATTTGATGTGCAATTTGTCGAAAAGTAGATTGTGAGCCTAAAAAAAAAATTTCAAATATAGGATGCATGTCGGAAATAGAAGCTTTATAGTAAAGGAGGTTGACCAATGGTGGCAGAACACGAAATGAGCTAATTAGGTAAAAGGCACTCTATTCACTTGGGAAGTATTATAAGAATAGTTTTATGAAAGTTATTCTCCCTAGTCTGTAAGAGATTAAAACAAAGTAGAATTATAAGGATCAGCTAAGATGTGAATAAGTTAGTCATTAAATATGTCACAAGGTATAATCAATTGACTTGGTACCTAATCTTCCTTTAACAGTTTGTTGAAAAGTAATGGTAAGTAACCTTGGAATACTAGGGGATTCAAGAAGTAAGGCAAAAAACACAGAGGAGATAGTTGAGTAAGCCAACTCCTATTTTTAAGAATGCAGAAAGGCTCATAGTAGAAGACTATGCTTAGCAATGAAGAATGTGTGCTTTAAGTATAAAGAATCAGGACACTATACTCATGATAGTACTATGGAGATGGCCAACCCCAGACCATAAGCGCTGGAAAAAGTCTTTGTGCTAATCTCAGTCTAAGGCCTATAAGTCACATGATCTTAGTAAAGGTATGATTCAGGTGCAAGCCGAATCCTATAGCTATGCTAAGAAGTTGAGTCTACAAGTTACTATTATATAAGTTATATGAGAATGTCTTGATGAGTAACTGGGCTGTAATCTCCATTGTTTGTCTAAATAAGCACCGTAGCAATACAAAGATTTGAATGCCTTTCCCTAGTAGTGATGTGAGCATTGGCATGAATTAACTTTTACAAATGATCTCCTTCTAGATTATATAAGCAAGATGATGATTTGCCTGCCCTTGAAGATGTTCCAGGTATTGAGCTTAAGATAAATGTTATGTTGATAGCTCAAGCTAAGAAATGCTTGAAAAATGATGTTAAGAATAGACAAGAAAGTTGATGTAAGATTGAAACGAGAAAGTTTGATAAGATATAATGCCTCTGTAAGAAAAGTTAGTATACTTACGAGGTATAAGTTACGAAGTATAAGCCTAAGGTATTTGAGTAGTGGTAAGCAGTTAGGGAACTAAGAAAACTTGAGATAGTCAATTGATGAGTTTAATATGAAATCTAGCTAAAAGAAAGTTCTTGGCCAAAAGATTTCACAATGAATACAATCTTCCATTAATTGCTAAGGTGATGAAAAAGGGAGGTAGCTCTTGGGAAGAAGCTCAATTGAGCAAAAGAGATAAAATCCTCCATATGATAAAAGCAACCAAAGCAAGGCAGATTGAAGGTAGCTCTTGGGGAGAAGCCTAATTGAGCAAAGAGATGAAATCCTCCATCAGATGAGTCACCAAGGCAAAGTAATGGAAAGTGGCTCTTGGGGTGATTCCTAATAGAGCAAGAATGAGTAATGGTGAGAGGCTGAGGGCTAGATTCTAACTAAGCTAGCAAGAGGCTTTTGAAGGGTTAAGAAGTTTCCCTTAAATTGCTAAACCACTAATTGACCGTGGCTAAATAACTAAGAAGTTATGTATAAGAACAGATAAAGTAGATATGTCGTAAGAGTAAAAAGTTAGAGACCACTGCCTTAATATTATTTAGACCCTGAATCACAAAGAGCCAAAAGATCTTAAAGGTATGATAAGATAAGCAGAGTACAAGGTTCGTGGGTATGTTTATACGTAAAGGCATAGTGGTAAGATGAATCTCTAAGCTAGTAAAAGCTAGAATAAAAAGAAGCAGTGTAAGTATAAGGGATGAATTCCCTAAAATTAAAAGCAATAAGTGATCCAGAGGTCATACAGATGAGTTATAGTTTAAAATGAAGCCTAACAACACATTCTCTAAGTCCAAAGAATGACAAGAGTGCAACAGAACCCCTCAGTATTTTACAATTAAGCATGTTCAAGTGAGGGAAATTTCAGATGGAGTGACCTACTGGGAAATATGAAAAAGATGTAAAAGGTAAGAAAAATATGCCAATAATTAAATTTGGGCATCGAGAATTTATGATAGTCTTACTAAAAGCACATGTTAGGCTATGTGAATAAAAGATGAATAGTTTATTATGACCTCAAACATTTACAGGAGCATGAAAGGCAATTGAGAATTTTTGAAATGTAATTAAAGAAAAAGCTTGCTGAACTTAATAGATGGAAGCTGTGCTCCAAGAAGTACAGTTAGTAGGTTACAGAATCTCCCATATGGATCGTAGTAGATCCTAGTAAAGCAAGTAAAGTTATGGAATGGGAGAGACCAAACACTGTAATAGAGATGAGAGGTCTCCAAGTTTAGCAAGATATTATGAAAATTTTCTCTCAAGTTGTCTTATCGCTTAGTTAGAAGAGAAATTGATGTGGGAAAGAGATTAAGAAATAAGTTTTTATAAGCTAAAAAGGCTAAACCTCCTTCCCTGAGATGATTAATCCTGATTCAATAATGACCATAGGGGTCTATAATTATTAAAGTAAGCATGGATCAGGATAGAGTAATGTAACAGGGTTGAGTGGCAGGTATTAGCCAATGTTTTATATAATAATTTTATGAAAAGCATGTTCCCACTTATAGTAGTGGTAAATAATGCTCTCAAGAAGGGTTACTAAGAGTTATTATAGCTACTATGAGTTGCTATATTTATGGTATTATTATAAAAGTGTTTGAGATCATAATAGCCTTAAGGGATTATGAGATAAAAGAAGAGTTAGACTTGAGGTAAAAAAAAGAAAAGAAGTGAAAAGCAAATGTGAGATGACTTCTAAATGTCATCTAAGCAAAGCTAATGTGACGAGCTTATGCCTTAGTAGAAAGATTATTCATGTGAATAGCCTAAAGTAATGAAAGTAGAGAAAGAGATAATATCATTTGCTAATAATGGAAGTATAGTATGAACAAGATAAGGGAAAGTTATGAAAGTAAAGATGAAGATTAAGATTGAGTATGTTATGTGAAAATTCTAAATACCCCTAAAGTAAAACTAATTTATGATGTACTCACAATTCCCAGTTCAAAGAATATGAACCAGACTTTTCAAATATTATAAATGACTAAATGATACCAAAGTAAAATATTGACTGAGAAGTCAAGTAAGTGAGAAATATGAGTATTTTTTAGGTAAAAATGATCTGGAAAATTGGGAAATTAAAAGAAAGGAAATAAGAGGTACTAGTATGTATCTAAATTTTGAGGACGAAATTTATTTTAAGGGGGAGAGAATTGTAACATCCCTAAAATAGTAGATAACTAAACATACATAAGGAATTTGCAAAAATGGGCAAACACCATTTTGCGTGAAATAGAGGAGAGAGGTCATTTTTCCCGATTGGATGAAAAAATGAGAAATTACATTTTTACCCCTAAGAATATTGGAAATGACAGTTTTATCCCCAAGCATAAGAATTCATGTGGGGAAAAGAAGTCAAATATTTTGCAAAAATTACACCTAATGACTTGAAAGTATTAAAAATTATAAATTTGTCCCGGGTCAAGGGTAATTTTTTTACTATGCAATATTACTGTCAAAACAAAGCTGTCGACGAGAGAAGTCCAATGGTATATGGCATTAAGTGTTAATATTCAAGGATGAAGAAATAATCAGTGCCGAAGGTTAAAAAGTAACTTTATACCGATAAAGCTACTTTTTGATCTGCAAAAGCCGAAAATTCAAAAAGAAAGACTATTGGACATGACAAAATGATCTTTTTAAAGATAATATATTAAAGTAATACTATACAAATTCACTTTAATCGTGTATCAATAAAGTGATTTACACTATAAAGAAATAACTTTACAGGTTCAAGTATAAAGTAGCCAACACAGGGTATTATTGGACTGGAAAAAAATTGTGCAGTGTCTTGGACAAGTGTACCCCTTATTAGGATGCCACATGTTAGCCCATGTGTCCAAATTGGAAGTCTTGATGGCTAAACAAAAGGTAAGACTTAATTATTAAGTTTTCATAATGACTTAAGGATTAGCAAAAGTAATCTTAATTAATTGCCTTTATATATACTCTCTCCTCCATCATTTGTATGAGACACATTTAGAAAAGAGAGGATGAGTGGTCTGAGCAATTGGAGGAAGGGAAGGCTACAAAGGAGAAGGAAAAAAGAGAAGAAAAAGGGAATGAAAATCCAAGAAAGAAAGGTATGCTTACAAATTTGCAATTTTCAAGTCTTCCACCATAGTTTCTTGGTAGTTTGAGCTAGTTTCTTTGAAATTTATCCTCCTTCACTTGCTGTCCAATCTTGTCCTAAGCATGATAATAAGAGGGAAGGAGTTTTTAAGCCATAAATTTACAAGAAAACATGAGATTTTTTAAGAAAAGCAAACTAGGTGTGTTTTAAAGCAAGTTTTTTGTGAAAAACCAATTTCTTCCTCCTAAGAGTAGATTCTGGTCAGACCAATAAGGTGGTAAGGAGCTGGATTTTCATGCATTTGATGGCAAAAATGAGTTCCCCATGATGAAAAACCGTAAAGACAAGCATTGGCTCAAAGATTAGGTTTTTGATAAAGAAATTGAGTCTTTAGGGTTTTAAATGAGACTTTTTGAAGTAGCTACTTATTCTAGTTGATTGCGCAAGTGTTTAATGATGTTAAGGGACTTGAGGAAGTCTAAGGAGGTAGTGGAAGCATTAGATTCAAGAAGAAGAGTCAAAGGAATGCTTCAAGGTAGCTAAGTTTCATATTCTTGCTTTATGTTCTTTCATTGTCTTTCTATTATTAAATTGTGTTGCCATATTGCAATTGTAATTTCTTTGATTAGTCTTGGCTATTAAATGAGAGGTTTTATTCCTTGGGATGTCCATTTTCAAAGCTGTTATGCTGCTGAATTTTTTTATGACCAATGTGGCAATTTATTATTTAAATATGATTGATGGGATTAAATGTGATCAAATGTGAGTTATTTGACATGATTGATATAATTGCATGAAATATAACTTGCTACTGAGATTACCCCCAATCTCATCCCCTCAAGTATCCCAAATGACTAGGCACAAGCTATGCCAAAGGAGTCCAAAAAGGTAAGGAGAATGAAGAAGAGGAAGATGCTTAATGATATCTTCAAGTTATGATTGTATATTTTGAAATTATGTATAAAACCATGTATATGCTTCTAGATCTGTGCCATTGTGCTATTATGTCCTTAAGAGCCTTATGAAATGTTTGGCATGGATTTGAAACATGGAATGATCATGTGAGCTTGTTATAAAGTCTACTTTGCCATATTATATTGCTAGAAGTTCATTTTGTAGCAATAAAAGTAAAGTCAATATTGTTTGACTGAAACAGGGAAATTAAGTCAAGTGTTATATATTATCTGAAACTATAGAGAACAAGCTTTACAAATAGCTAAAGAACACCCAATTTGGATATATGTACAATTTATAGTGTAATTTTAAAGTTCAGGATCAAAACTGGACAGTGATGTGAAGGCTGCAAATTTTACTGAATATATTACTTCTCTTTGGAAAGTGATATAAAATCATACAGAGCTCCAAAAATTCAGTGGCTTAAATTTATGAAAATATTTATCTTTTGAGGTTAATATTTCACTAGCTTGAGTTCAATTGGAGTTGTACAATGAGAGATATACAAGTTTTCCCAAGACTGTTCCAGTAAAGGTGATGTTCCGATCCCTAGTGATTCTAATTGATGTTGTGCCCTGTATAGACTAAATAAATGTATAAGAAAAATTTGAAGGTAAGTAGACATATATGTGTTTCCAATGGCATATAGAATACATGATTTGGCTCAATATAGAGTTAGATATGAATTTTTGAAATGATGGCCAAAATCCTGAAAAAGAGAGAAATGACCATTTGTACAGTGTAAGTTTGGGCAATAAACTGTATGAATTGGTCTGGTTAAAGTAAATTTTCACATTTTTATCTTCTATATCATTTTTCTAGCTTCATTTAGAGATTTGAAACACATTGATATGATTTTTCTGGATTAAGTTATGATTTTTCAAAGTTCATCCAGAAAACTTGAGAACCAAATGAATAGTACCACTTTTTGTTTTATTTAAATATTGTGGTTCTGTTAATGGTTCATGCTCTTAATATAAGCTATTTGGATATTGTACATACAATAATATATGGGAAAATATAGAAAAAAGTAAGGTCTTACAGCACCTCTGGAAAACTCACTTTTTCAAGCGAATTTATGACTCTCTTTCCTTACTTCTCGTCTCTATACTCTCAAACTCGATCTAGAACCTCGCTCTGATACCAAAACTGGCACAAAACTAAAAGAAAGAGAAAACTCAATTTTTATAATGAAATTTGATTTTGGATTGCTTGATGATGAACTCTAGACTATGAGTCTGATCCTTTTATACTACTTTGAGTGGGCTAGACAAGGCATTAAATGTAAGACAAGGCATTAAACATAGATAGGGTTACAAATGCTTTATTGGGGTGTTACGAGAGTTACTTTAGCCATTCATTGCTTGCCTTTGTAATTGCTAGAGGTTAGAGGAGTTAAGGGATATTTCATTACTCTTTTGTTTCACTTTTCCTCCTTTTTCTCACATTTTCTTTCTCTTTCTTGTGGGAAAATTTGCAGCTCACTCCTGTCTCTTTCCTCCTTGCTTTGGTAGGCCAAAATGGGTAAGGAGGGATATTTATAAAAATATAAAACCATTCATTTTTATCCAAGTGTGATTCAAGAAGCTTCAAGATAAATCAAGAGAAATAATAAATAATCCAATCTCTGATGTGCTGAAAAAGTCATGCCACTTTAGGGGAGAGAGAGTTCAAAATACTGTATATTTTTTTAGTCCAGATAAATCCTATGTTGGTTAGTTTTTTACATGGATGGTTAAAATTACTTTTACAGTATTTTATTACTTTATGGATATAGGAATAAATTATATTGGGATTTGTATTTAATTTATTATCATGTCCCAAACAGTATTAATAAAAGTATATGAGCCCCACATAAATATTTATGTGGGACTCAAATACTTTTATTTTGACTTTTTCTAATTTTTGGAGCCCACAATACTATTTTGTATTTTTTTTGCATAGTTGTACTGTATTTTGCAGTCTATTTCTTTTTAAATTGATTACTTTGAACTCAATACACTATTCCATTAAGTCTAGCATGTCATGAGGTCCCTTTGGACTCAAAATTGCAAATAATTTTTCTTGCAAGGACCATATTGCAAATTCATTCTTCTTAATACCATAACATATAGAATTGTCATTTCACTCCTTTTTTCCATCAAATTATGCATCTTATGCTATATTTACATATTTCTATGTATACTGTAATATTTCTCTAAAAAATTGAGGATGTTACATTCATTCTTAGGGAAGCTCATGGTGATTAATTTGAGCTATACACTTGATCATGAATTTAATTGATAGTGTGTGTGTGGTGTTGTTTTTCTTCCTATGGCTCTGCCATAGCATGTTATTTAAAAGAAAAAAAGAATTCTATTCAAAGTTTCTTATCCTCTGTTCCAATTTATGATTTTATTCAAATCATTTGGTATGTGTTTAGTATTCATTTGTCAATATATCAACATATATAACAAAATTTATAGCAAATCATCACATTATTTACAAGTCAAATATGCGTATTGACGAGGATTTTCAAGAATAGCTTTGTATCTTACCATGAATTAGGTGGTAGTGTGTTGGGGATTAATGGTGGTACTTTTCAGAGATGATATTAGTGCTTTAGTACTAAACTCATGAGTTAGGCATGAATATTCCACGAGTAATAATGAGCGTGTACGTAAACACAAATCCCAGTATCACACAGGAGAAGCATATTGTTGATGTTGATTCCTTTTATTCGTAGGTATATCATCGGATGACGTATATTTAATGATAGTGAATAGTAGATATATCATCGGATGACGAACAATGTGGGTAAGTGCTCGTATATGAGATGAATCCCATTCTTGCTCCAAAAGCAGAAATATATATACATAGTGGTTAATTAATTAATTAGATGAATCCCATCATTCACAACAGCTTCTTTTGGGGGTTCACCTAATATTCCATGTATGATACTGTCAAAGTGAAGAGACATGTGATAACTTTTTATCCCTATGTGACATTTGCGTCGCCAGAAAAATCATTTGTTGTTTTTCATTATTAATTTTCTATCAAAAACTGGGGGTGTGTCTCATTGACAGCAAAAACTATTCTCCCTTAGAGTGCCTAGAGCAAGGATAAATCCATCCTAACAAAGTATGCTCCATATACAAGAGTTTTTATTTGGGCCAAACATATAGATTTAAGAATCGAACTTCCAATCACCTACTTAAAAGATGAAAGCCTCTATCACCTGCACCAACCAGGGCTTCGAATACTAGTTACAACCCACAGATTGACCCATTTAACCTGTTAAAAGGTACATGCTTGGTTGCAAAATATACAACTTGTTTAAAACTGGATAGGATCAACCTAAACTGTATGACTCATGGGTTAAATTGGTACGGGTTGGTCATTTTTTAAAAATATTTTTCTTACAATTTTTAGTAGGTGTCAATAGAAGAAAGAAAAATTTGATAAAATTCAAAATGGAAAAACAACACTTCAAAACTTGTCAGAATACATATAACCTAGATAAAGAGTGGCATTAAAAAAAGCTACAGAAATGTAATAAAAAAATAAATGGAAAATTGAAAAAACCCCTAATACTAACAGAATTTTCATTAAATTATTCTCATGAAAATTTAGATTACTACTTCTTCTGGTCTTAACTATAAGAAACAAATAATTATTTTACAAAAGCTAAAATAAGTAGTTAAAAGTGGTTAGAAACATTAAGTTTGTCACAAATGAATTTTTTTTTTTAGAAATACCTCTATTTAATGTGTAAAACTTATGTCCATAAAATTAATAATCTCTTTCATATATAAAACTTATACTCCATTTAATGAGGGGTATTTTGGGAAAGAAAAATGAAACCTTAAATGCAATAGACAAGCTTTATATTTATAATTAGTAATATTCTTATTTTTTTAATTTTAATATTCTTTCTTATATATTTATATAGCTTTTGAAGGGTTTTTATGAGGGTATAAATGGAAGTTAATTAATTAGTATAATTTCAACAAAATATATCTGCAAAATATAAGTTGTTAAAATATAAGATAATAATAAACATTTAAAGATTTAATAAATTTATTTTTCAACTATTCAAAATTAATTTTGTTATTTTTAAATTATTATTAATTATTAATTTTTCAAAGTTATAATTAATTTCATCAAATTATGTATGTTATGGGCTACTAAAACTAATAAAAGGATTTAATGAGTGTTAATAGATATTATAAATATGAAATATATTAAATAAGTATAACATGTGTGATCTAGGTTTGCTACAATTCTCAAGACTCTAAAAAAGAACCAAATCAAATCGAGTCCATTCCAAAATTACAAAAATCGAAGTAGACCTCATTTTAATTTAGTTTTAATCAGTTTTTTGTCAAATTGGTTCAATTTAGTAAACTTGGATCGATTTTGAACACCCTTACGAGATCCATGCATAGTCATGTCTTTTTTTGTCCAGATGGTCTTATGAGACTAGACAAGATCACCTAATGCGCGTGGCAATTCAAAGCCCTGCCTCATAACCTATATATTTACATACACTCGCTCCTCACCAATGTAGGCTAAAGAGGCTTCACCTCTCGATGAGAGCCCCAAGCACTAAAGGCTTGCTCCCATCTGATTTTTTTTCAATACACAAGAGATCCATGTAATTATATATATGCAACATAGTTTTTGCTTCGATCACTCATCATTTAATTAAATTCAGCCTAAAATTAAGAATAAATATGCTGCAAGTTTGTTGAGTGATCTGAAGATGATTGCAACTACATAGATATCAAATCACCACCATGAAAGAATCCATGAAGAAGGCAATAGCCGAAAAGAAATCTCGTTTTAGTGACTAAGAACATCCAATGAGATTGATACTTTAAATAATCCAACTTTTACTTTTGGCTTTAACAAAGCTTTGTGGATTTCGTTTGTGTTAGCATAGATGACATGGTGAAGCACGATATTGAGACTAATTAAACATTTTAATTAAGAATAAATCATCATCAATTTAAAATATTTACTCCCTCTGTTTCTATATATAGGATATATTTTTGATGCTTTTGATGTATTTTAAATATAAGTTACTTGTAATATTCAAAGTGTATTGAATTCTTTTTTTCATTTTACCCAAAATATTTATGATGTAGCAAGAGGGATTGAGAGAAATGTAATTATGATGAGTTATAATTTAATAAGAATAATATTGAAAAATTATAGTAATTTTTGAAATTTTTAAGCTAACTTCAACTAATTTTCTTACTTAGTATAAAGTAGTTAAACGTGGGTTATATATATATATATATATAGAAATAGAAGGAGTATAAAAAGTAGATGAAGCCTCATTAATATTCACAAGTAATGAATATTATTATAGCTCTTCGATCTTGAATTCTGTGCAAATACAAATGACCTATTATAAATACACAACATTTTCCTAAACTCTAAATTATGTGTAGATAATATCTTAACTTTTAAAACTTAACAATGAATCTCCATAAACTTTTTAGTTATACAGATCACAATTATTATATACTCTCTCTAGTTCTTTTTATTAGTCACGTTCTAAAAGTTTTTTATGGTCCTAAATATAAGTCACTTTCTATGAGTTTTTGGAGCATTAATTATTTTGTTTCCAAAAGACCCTTATTTGAATTTGTAGTATTTATTAGAGGGTAAAGATGGAAAACATATTAATTTTAAGACAATTTTAATGATATAACAAATTTTTCTTAATTTTGTTGAGTTAGTTAGAGGTGACTTACATTAAGGATAGGAGAGAGTACCATCCTCATTTAATGGAGGTTATGTATTCTACATAGCAGATATTTTGGGCAAAGCGCACGGACTCTCTTTCATAACTTCTAGAACCCATAAACATTAATCACACCTCAGTGAAGGTGGCAATATTATTCCAAGTAACCCATTATAGATATATATATATATATATAGTCATATAGTGCATTGAATTTTGGCGCCATTACTGGAAAAAATAATCTCTCATCAGATTCTTTGGCTTTTAGAACATCTCAGATAAGTGCTCTAAATAATTTAATTTTTGGCTTGACAAAGTTGTGTGGTATCCAAGTGTGTTAGCATTAGATATATAAATTAATCAATACTTCATTTTACAGTGTTGAAAAGATTGTAACAGTAAAATTTATACATACAAGCTAAAGGAACCCAATCGTACAATTCTGACTTAAAATAAATCCCACTAAATCGTTTAATGATACTTTTTTTTAAGGTTTAATTACAAAATCCTAAAGCATAGATCGAAGACTCTAAGCGGACATTAACCACTGGATTTAAAAAGTTAACCTACTTTTTTATTGGGATTAGACGATTGGTGCTTTGAACTATATGTGTCGTTGAGTGTAAGAGAAGCTTTTTTCTGTAAATCATATATATGACACAATTAAATCCGCACTCGAAATTTTTTTACCTTTTGAATTAGCTAAAATAAAATATTTTCGAAAGTATAATGTTTTATAAGTTATTCCTATCCGGCCTATATACATTTTTTTCTGTAGAAAGATAGTTTTGTTTAAAACGCAAAACAAATTAAACAAAACCAACGCTCCTCCGTGAAGTAATTCTTAAATAACAGAATGAAATTATATGTATATATATATATATATGGCTGCGTCAACTTCTTTCTTTCTTTTTTTTTTTTGTCCTTTGGGTAAACTGTGGCCGCCTCAACTTTATTATCTCCAAGATGCAAAAAGTGATACAACCAAAAAAAAACAGAGAGAGAATCTTAAGTGCTTAAAAAACTAAACAAAGAATTGGAAGCATAAACAATTATTAAAAGGAGGAAAAGGAGACAAGTGTCGAATGGATTATTCACGTGTCCCATAAACTATTGTCATTTTAGACGTCATAGAAAGGTTACGAAGACATATGTAATCTTTATTCTTTGATTCTCGCAAGTTTCCTCCGGTGCATTACCCCCACCCCCCCTTTTCTTTTCGACTAATAGAAAGAGACCCTTATCTATTAAGAAGCTCGAGAATTTTAGTGCAGAAACTTGATAGCATATATTGCAACAGGGACAAAATACAAGTACACTCGTGATAATGGATGTGTTCATAGACATCTCCAAAGTGGACAACTTTTGCCCTTATTTTTCACACATATTATATCTAATAGCTAGGCTAATATTAACCTAACCATAATATTGATCAGTGAAAATAGGTTCACTGTCACAATTCACAATCTTGCCTTGGCAATCTATAAAAGACTTTCCATCTCTGCTAATACATTGATGGATCTCTGAAAGGAAAACATTGCCATCTCTGTCTGTCTCACAAACAATGTCTGCTATCACTGTTGTGGCTTTTCTCACGGCTGCTAAGATCCTTTCCGCTGAATATGGTTTTCCATTTGCCACAATACCTGACAACATCAGTTTCTCACAATAATTAATTTTGCCTATATCGATGGGATAGCGTGCATGGTGCATATTGACCCACGCAAGAATAGAATATTTAATACGATTTCTGCATATATAAAGTATATACATACATACATATATATACCTGCTCGTTTTAAGATTTGGTACAAGTTATGTTCGTCTCTTAACAGCAAGGTGTTGGAGAAATAATATTCCGGAGTTGCCATACTACCAGAGATGCAGGTTCCATACTTCTTCCACTGACTTATCCACAATGGCTTGCTATTTTCATAATTATTCGTGGTAAGATCAGGCCAGTACTTGAGCAGGTCATACTGGTTCGCCGAAATCTACAAACGCATGCATATATGTGCATTGAAGTTAATAAAGCACGCTTAAATTCCTCAAAACAACAGAGAAGATCAGATTATATGTATATGTATCTGCAGACACATATAGAGAAAGAGAGTGAGAGATGGGAAATTATTATATGTAAATACCGCTGATTCACAACTTGCAACGACAGTTGCGGCACAATCAGTGTAAGCTTGTGGGTGGTGATCAGAACTTCCCTCAACCCAGAGGGATTTAACAACGAAATATTGAGGGATTGAAGGTCTGCATTGGATGCCACCGGTCCAGCAATAGGAATTCGGCCAAATCAACGATAGTTTCAGGTGATCATAATTTACAGGCGGGGTGCAGTTACAATTGAGAGGTCTTGCTTCTGTTTCACACCACAAGACTCCAATGAACACCAAAACTAAAACCAGCTTGCACTTCATCATCTTGTTAGGAAACCTGTGTGTAATCACTTGGTTTAATTGGATATGCGAGTAATGGCGATTAAGGGTGAGGGTCTTTTATAGAAATCTTTTAGTGAGGTCCCGCTAGAATAATAATTGAGTGTAAGATGCCAGTGCTCCAAATAGTTTACTAGTGTTCGTTAAGTGGAGATTTAAATCATAGTTAAGTTGAAAGAAACATGCATATTTTACCGAATTTGAGTTGGAGCCATGGATTTTATGTAGATGGATAAATTACTGTTATGATTTCTTCTATTTCTTTAAAGTGACATTTCGGTGTTTGAATTTTATTTTATTTTTCATAAATTAACCTTGAAAATTAAATGGAGATTTAAAGTTTTTTTTTATATTTTATCACCTAGTATTCTGGGTTCATTGCCTGCCTCAGATTAATCTGGATCCTGCTGTGTAAGACCTTTTGGCGGCTCACAGGTATTGATGGGAAGACCTCTTTGAGGTCTTAAACTTTTTGACACTGCTGCATCCCTTCGGAATCAAAACCTTAACCTCGAGGAATGCAGGTCAAGTCCCTTACACTTGACCAGACCCCCATTGGTATGGAGATTTAAAGTTTATCCTCCATTTATTTGCAATGAAACCAATTGAATGTCATGAAAGATTTTTGCAATAGTTAAGGCATCACAATGTTGCTTTCAAACAATATACTTTTTATTAGGGTTGCAATTGAGTAATGGAATAACATATATGTTAAGAATTTTCTATCAACAGTTAACTAAAGAAATATGAGAAAGTAGTTTTAAACATAGAAAACTTACACTATTCACAAGGTAATATTTTCACTTATTTTTTGTTGCAAGGGTAAAAAATTTACTTTTAAGAGTTATCCAAAAAAGCCCAAAGAATAATATTATGCAAATAGTAGAACTTTTTATCTCAAGAGCTTTGTCAAAATTTTATAAACAACATACAAACCATCAATAGGCTAGCTCTTCCTAATGTGTACAAGGAGGGTGATTTCGTCATTGTACATGTAATGACCTGCTCTCAAAACACCCGTGAAACAACTGCTAAAACCTCAAAAACACCGAAAAACTCCAAATAGGACTAGAACAAGGCTAAGCCATACGGAGCCATGGTGAGTTACAATACTACCACGGCCTCAGAGAGGCAGTAGCGCTTGATGCTGTAGTACCCCTTACCGATATCATATCACACGGGTCCTAAATGGCACAACTAACATATCCAAGGAAGTTTCACTAAGGAGAAACTACTCCTCTAAGTTTTGACCCCCTTGAACCCCAAATTCACATAATGGTTTGTATGCTCCAAATCACACATATAAGGCCCAAAACTACTTTGAGCTCCCACATAAGGCCAATTTGGCTTACAATCACATACACCAATAATAATGACCTATACCAGGGTCCAAACCATCATCACACACAAGCAAACCATACATGAGCACATATCCAAATCTCACCATCATCAATATCATCACAACAACATCATCACAACCATCCATATCATCATATAACATACACAACATCACTCTCATGATACAAAAGACAATATATGCAATAATATTGTACTTGGCACAACTCATTACATTTGAAATTCCCGAAGGCAAAGAGACCTAGGACTTCTTGGTCATCTCTAGACCAGCATCAGAGTCTTCACCTAAAATGTTAGTTATAGGGGTGTGAGACAAAATCTTAGTAACCAGGAACACAAACACATGCAACCTATATAATCAGTTTACACAAATATGCATATAGTGCAATGTGATGCAAAATATCATGGTATGCATGTCTCTTGTATTCATGGCTAGAACCATAGCCTGTATCAACCCTCATGACATTGTCCTTAACTTTGTCTCTAGCAAACTAAGTATACTTGGTGTTGTATGCAGTACCGAAGGAAACATGATGGAGGAAAGGATCAAGTGGAGGCTGAAAGAGCTCCACACCGGGGTAAGGACTAGAGCCGCTATGGTGAGCAAGCTCCAGAATGAAATTTTCTGGCTAAAACCAACAATGCCACAGTGAGCTTTTCTAGGGCCGCGGTGGCAATCAAGATTTTTGTATAAACTGAGATCATTTCAGTCAGACAGAAAAGAAAGAAACGAAGAGAGTGACAGAGAGACTCTGCTAGGGTTCAAATAGTTTGGGCTTTGGAGGTGTTTTTCGACCATTGGAAGATTGGATCTTGGTAAGAAAGTGATCCCTACTCCTCCCTCTCCATTTCCTTCGGTTTTGAGTAAGGATTTTTCGGGTATATCTTAAAGTTTTTGGTTTTGGCTAAAATCCATTGATTAAAATTGATGAAATAAGGTTAATTGAGTGTGATTTGGTGTGTGTGATCCTTGGGTGTGAGTTTTAAAGGGTCTATGTATGATTTGAGCTTAACCTTAGGTTGAAATTAGTAGAGTAAGTATGGAATCAGAGATATATGTGGTTGAGTAGAGTTTGAATGGTCTCTAGGAGCTCAATGATGTATGGAAAGGGTATTGGAACCTTGGGTTAGGCCAAAGTGGTTGAATTATGGAATTTGAATAGTTGGATTGTATATTAATTAAAGGTTTTATGGTATTATAAAGGTTGTTCAGCTGACTACAGATGCCAAGTCATGGGATTGGCATTCAAGAAAGTTTATGGAACTCGTGTGCATGTGGTAGCAACAATTGAGGTAACCGGGTGTTTGTGTTATCTGTATGGTTTGTATTGTATAGTGAGATATAATAGTATATATATGTATATATGCATGTTTCTTTTCATACCACGATATTGGTTGTGTATGTGTATAGTTTTCTACATATCGTGGTATGTTCTTGGCTAGTTAATATATGATGATTGTATATGTGGTATATGTATGATATGTAGCATCCCCATACCATTGTATGCTAGCATGTCCATATGATGTTATGATGATATATATATGTATTTGAGGCATGTTGGCATGACATTGGCATTATCACCATATGATTGCATAATAGAAGATTGATGATGAGGTGATGATGATATGATATGAGATGATGATATGATAAAGATCCCTGTCGCTAAATCTTCTACTTGGGAGAGCCAGGCTGCAGAGGATAATATGATATGATAAAACCTCTTTATCACTAATTTCTCTCATTGGAAGAGCCAGGTAGCAGTGGATTTGGGGATGCACCTTCTCTAAATCAGCACCAATTCGCGGTGATCCAGGGGAAGGAGAGTTAGATCCAAGTTCTATTGTAACTATTGGTCAAGTTGCATTAGGGTAAGGTGAGCTTGGTGATGTCCCAGAATTAGTCTTCACTAATTGTTGGAAGGAAATCATCTATTGAAATGTCTTGTGATGATGACAGCTTGTGGTTCTAGCTGTGTATAAGGGAGAACATGCATACCATTCATTAGCATTTCATTCCACCATGTGCACAATTGTGTGGATCAATATATATATTATGTGTTGTTGTTCGTGGTTACTAAGACTTTGTCACATACTCCTTTCTCATGAACTAATATTTCAGGTGAAGGTTTTGGCACTAGTATAGAGAAGACAAAGGAATAGTATACCGGATGTGGGAATACCAAGTCTTTGTAGTATATGCGTGGAATGTCTATGTTTGTTTTGCTAAGTAGGATAGTATGATTGTAATTGGATATGAGGATCCTGATGTTTGTAATGATTATATTAGTATTATATTGATGTGGAATGGTGTTGGATGTGATGTCTTGTGATGCATGCATGGTAAGGTGTGTTGTAGAGTCAGCTTGGTAGTGTTTATAAGCCCAAAGGCGGAATTGGCCCTTGTTGGTGTGTTTTATGGCAAGTAGCCCATTATGTCAATTCGGAGTTCAAGGGGGTCAAATCTCAAAGGAGTGGTTCCTTTAAGGTGAAACTTCTTTGGACAAGTTGGTTAAGTGGATTAGGACCTGTGTGAATAGTCTCGAATGGTCAATTTGCCTTTGGTGGCAAAGGTTGTGAGTTGTGAGTTTTGGTAAAAAAGTGGCTAAAATGGTATCCGAGGTCCATAATCCCTATATAGAGATGGATTGAGGTAAAATTAGTGTTTATGGATAGATTGGGACAAGATTGACTTGCAGGAGTTAGAATTAGGTCAATTAAAGATCAAAGTATAAAGTTATGCATGTCGGAAGTTTGCCTAGAAAGTTGAACTTTTGCTGATGTGGTATTAGCAAGGGGTCGCCGTGGCACCAGGTTGCGGTGTCAGTGAACTAGTGGGTATTATTAGTTAGGCTGACTTCCCAAGAGGGGGGTGAATTGGAAAGATTAAAAATTTTCTGCACAAAGTGAAATAGGTGAAGAAGGCAAGGTCTAAAGAAGACAACGTATAAGCAGAGCAAACTGAAAAAGTAATGATAGGGAGAAGAACACTCAGAAATTTATCCTGGTTTGGTCTATCCACTTGACCTACGTTCAGTCCCCAAGACACCTCTTGAGATTTTTCACTATACTGCAAGAATTCAATGGGCTTCTTGCAAATGCCACAGTACACAGCTTGTGCTCTGTTTTCTAGAGCTTTCTCAATCTCTCTAAGCACTTCCACAATGTGCTTCCCAATCCCCTTGTGATATCCCCTCACAAGTAAATCCATCTTCCAGATAAAGATTAGATTGTTTACAAAGATATAACTCTCTTGAATAGAGTAAATTTGAAGGTTAAAGTACAGATATTGAAGTTCAGAGGGTAAAAGCTTTTTGAGAAGAAGATTTGGCAGAATTTCAGTATATACAAGTTTGATTCGTTACCCACAACTTCAATTGTTGTTTTATTTATAGATTTAGGTCTCAAATGTCCGTTAGAGACAAAATATATCAGTTGGGGAAGTTATCCAACGGTTACCCTGAAAAACTATCTGTTAACCAACCGCATTTAATGCTTCTGACATACTGAAATTCAAATTTTGGTTGGTCAACAGACAAATTTCGAAGGAACCGAAGGTTAAGGCTTCCAACGTTGACATACTGAAGTTCGTCTGTTAATGAAGTGAAATTCGAATTTTGAAACTTAGAAAATATTTCCATGTTGTGACATACGAATTTTCAAGAAGAAAGTTTTTCTGTTAAGTGTAAACAGTGTTTTCAATTTTCTACAATGCCCTCAAAATTTGAATTTTGGAGTCCCAAAATTCGTCTGTTCTCAGCAGGCTCAGAAGGCACAGTAGTTCATTTATATTGAAATTTGAATTTTCAAAGAGTGAAATTCGTCTGTCAGAGAGACCTCTTTTCAGACTTATTTTGACATTCGAAGTTACAAACACTGTCATTCATATGTCAACATGTTATTGCAACAGACTTACAACCTTAGCTTCTGAAATTCGAATGTCCGTGTTCAAAGTTCGTCTATCAATGAGCAATTTTGAAACTCAGAATAATCTTGATTTCAGATGAACTTTAACATTGTTTCAGATGAATTTCTTCAGTTTTCATAAGTTATATTTTATCTGAAATTCGAATGTTCAAAACTCAAAGTTTGTCTTTTGCTTAATAGCTTCTTTCAGACACATATGAAAATTCAAATTTTAGAGAATCAAAATTCGTCTGTCAAAGAAACATCTCTTCAGACTTATTCAGTTTTAACTTGAAATTCGAATTTTCAAAGCCAAAGTTCGAATTTCCAACATGTCAGTTTAATGCAATATTTTCAAACTTTGTCTGTTGGTGGGTATTTTTCAAATATTTCATAATCTAACATAAAATCAAGGTTTTAAAATGTTTTTCCACCAAATCAAAGTCTTTTACCCATGACAAACAATCCTAGCAATGATTACTTAGATTTTCTTTGTTAGCAAGGTTGACTTCCCAAGAGGGGGGTGAATTGGGAAGATTGAAATTTTTCTGCACAAAGTGAAGTAAGTGAAGATATCACAATATAATGAAAACAATGCGTAAAACAGAGCAAGATGAAAAGTAAAGATAGGAAGAAGAAAACTCAGTGATTTATCCTGGTTCGGTCTTTCCACTTGACCTACATCCAGTCCCCAATACACCTCTTGAGATTTATCCACTATACAGCAAGAATTTCAATGGGCTTCTTGCTGGGGCCACAATACACGAGTATGCTCTGTTTCTGAGCTCTCTCACACTCTCTAAGCACTTTCACTATGTGCTTCCCAATCCCCTTGTGAATACCCCTCACAAGTAAATCTATCTCCAAGATGAAGAGTAGATTGATTACAATGAAATAACTCTCTTGAAAAGAGTAGATATGAAGGTTTGAGTACAAGTATTGAAGTTGAGAGGGTAAAAGCTTTTGAGAAGAAGATTTAGCAGAAATTCAGTATATACAAGTTTGATTCGTTACCCACAACTTCAAATGTTGTTGTATTTATAGATTTAGGTCTCAAATGTCCATTAGAGACTTTAATCTATCCATTGGAGAAGTTATCCAACGGTTACTCCGAAAAACTATCCGTTTACCAACCGCATTTAATGTTTCTGACATACTGAAATTCGAATTTTGGTTGATCAACAGACGAATTTTGAAGGAACCGAAGATTAAAGCTTCCAACGTTACAGCACGAAGTTCGTCTGTCCATGACTTGAAATTCGAATTTTGAAACTTACAAAACATTTTCACAATGTGACATACGAATTTTCAAGAAGAAAGTTTTTCGGTTAAGTGTGAACAGTGTTTTCAATTTTCTACAGTGCCTTTGAAATTCGAATTTTGGTATCCCAAAATTCGTCTGTCCACTGAATGTTTAAGAGACACAGTAGATTACTTTCTTCGAAATTCGAATTTTGGAAGGGTGAAATTCGTCTGTCACAGAGACTCTTTCCAGACTAATTTCATCATTCAAATGTTGCAAGTCCTTATCATTCGTATGTCAATGTTTCACTTTAACAGACTCAAGAACTTAGCTTTTGAAATTCGAATTTTAATGTTCAAAGTTCGTCTGTCAGAGAGCAGTTTTGAAACTTAAATCATTCTTGATCTCAGATGAACTTTAATATAGTTTCAGATAAATTTCTTCTATTTTCTCAATTTTTGTTTTGTTTGAAATTTGAATTTTGAAGACTCAAAGTTCGTCAGTTGCAAAGAAGCTTCTGTCAGACTTTTATGAAAATTCGAATGTTGGAAGTTCAAAATTCGTCTGTCAGAGAGCATTTATCAAACTCAATTTCATTTTGATTTCAGATGCATTTTATCATAGTCTCAAACGAATTTCTTTGGTTTTCACAAACTTCATTTTTCTTGAAATTCGAATTTTGAAAGTGTGAAGTTCGTCTGTTACCAGAAAGGCTTCTTTCAGATTAGATGAAAATTCAAATTTTGAACAATCAAAATTCGTCTGAGAGAGAGCCATCTCTTCAGACTTATTTAGTTTCAGCTTGAAATTCGAATTTCCAAAGGCAAAGTTCGAATTTCCAACTTGA
Source organism: Adenanthera pavonina (assembly GCA_026686845.1). Classification (NCBI taxonomy): domain Eukaryota; kingdom Viridiplantae; phylum Streptophyta; class Magnoliopsida; order Fabales; family Fabaceae; genus Adenanthera; species Adenanthera pavonina. The sequence continues at coordinate 20,521,637 of JAIVEN010000013.1, forward strand.
CAGTTCAGCTTAATCTTTCAACCTTCGTCTGTTTGTGGGTGTTTTTCAAATAGGTAAAGATTTAACACAAAATCAAGGTTTGAAAACATCTTTTTCTCAAATCAAAAACTTTTACCCAATCATAACAAAAACTAAAGATCCTACAAGAGATCTAACAGCAAATACTCAGAAAATCTTCACTTGAAACAGCTTTGATCTCCTTTGATATCTTCAATTCAAGCTCTTGAGTGTTGGTTTACAATCATCAAAACTCTTGATTCAACATTCTTCACTTGAGACACTTTGAGCTCCTTTGATATCTTTAATCCAAGCTCTTCAATGTTGGTTTGGAATCATCAAAACTTCTTGATTCAACAGGTATCAAAGCTGCGACGGTACTGTAATAGCTGTGGCCCTGTATATTGTTCTGCTATTCTAGTGTTCCTCAAGGTGTTTTATGGCGTTATTCGCTACTATGAGGTTTTGGGAAGTATTTGTGAGATGTTTGGGTAGTGTTTGATTGGTTATTTTGGAGCTTTTTGGTTAAGTCAGGAGGTGTTTGGGAGTAAGTTGTTACATTTTGGTATTAAAGCAGTGGTTTGGGCCATTGTTTCTGGTTGTGATAATACTTAGCACAACTTTAAATACATAGACTTATATATTCCCATTGCAATGCTAGTCTAGAACCATATAACTGAATGTGTTGTTACTTGTGTGTAGGAGAATGTCTCATAGAGGAAGACTAAGTAATAGTGATTTGATGAGGCAGGTGCATGAGATATTGGCTAGCCTCAATGACTGGGTGAATACATAGGGGGAGACATTGAATAGGATGCAAGAACAATTGAATCGGCAAGAATATGGGGATGTTAATGAAGAAGCCAGCATGAATGTCGATCTGAATGCAGAAGAGGGTATTAATGCTAGGAATGAGAATGAGGTGGAGCCTGTGAGAGCCCCAAGATCTCAAAGAAAGGGCATCTCCTAGTTGAAAGACTTTCAGAAGTTTAATCCCCTGACTTTTGAAGGTACAATGGATGTTGCTTTGGTTGAGGAATGAATAGAGTAATTGGAGAATATATTTGGTGTAATAGATTGCACCTCTGAGTAAAAGGTGCAACTGGCAGTGTTCAAACTTGAAAAGAAGGCTAAGAATTGGTGGAGAAGTGTTCTCCTAAGTGTTGAATCCATGAATGCTCCATTGACTTGGGACCAATTTAAAGAAATGTTCTTTACATGCTACTTCCCTCCGACCCTAATGATGCAGAAGGGGGCCGAGTTCCTAGCTTTTTAGTAAGGGAATTTGCCGGTGGATGATTACATTGATCAATTCCTGGACTTGGCGAAATATTCCACTTATCTGAATAATTATCCTGATGATAGGTACAAGGCTTAAAGGTTGTTTGAGGTAGCCCGTCCAGTGATAAAGGAGCGGTTATCAGTGATGGAATTTGTGTCCTTTGAGGACTTGTGTGCGAAAATATGCATTCTATCCTGGTGTATGAAGGAGACTGAGGAGGATAGAAGGAATTCCATGATTCAGGCCTTTTCTCACCTAAGACCTACCAGAGGAATTAGTAAAGGAAGTGCATCTGGTAGTGGTAGTAGCTGTGGCAGTATAGGTTCTGGTTGAGGAAGAGGTTGCCATAATAGAGGCCGCCATGGCAGAGGAAACGGCAAGTTTAGTAGAGATCAGTTCAATAGAGGTCGTTATGGCAGATGACCATTCTATAGAGGAGGCTTTGACCAGGAGAGTTCCAATCACAATGAGTATGTAGGAAGAGATTCAGCCCCATCCCAGTTCAGTTCAAGTAATGCATCAAACCCGTGTGCTAAATGATGGATGAGTCATGGGGATCAACCATGCTTGATCTTTTATAATTATGGGAGACCGGGACATATTGCATGAGCATGCCATGAGCCATGGCATGAAGATGTAATGAGAAGGCCAATAATGCCCGATTGAGTTTTCGTGATTACCCGACAAGAAGTGGATGCAGTGTCTAATTTGATTAGAGGTAAACTCAAACTAAATAGTTTCTCTATTCATGCATTGTTTTATTCAAGAGCATCACATTCCTTCATATCTTTTGATTGTGCTCGGAGATTAGATATTATTGCAATGGACTTCCCTTTTGAATTGTCGGTATCCATGCCCACGTGAGTTTCATTAAGGACTGCCCAAGCTTGTCTAAATTGTGTGGTTCATTTTGAGCACCAAAGCACCACTCTGGATCTAATCTGCTTACCGTTGCAAGAGATTGATGTGATCATAAGGATGGATTAGCTAGAGGCAAATAATGTGATTCTTGATTGAGCCTGGAAGACGGTGTCATTGCCCATGAATATCCTTAGTGTGGAAGGGGATGAAAATGTTTATTTGTCCTTTGCCCAAGCCAACAGGTGTTTGAGAAAAGGATGTCAAGGGTTTCTAGTTTTCTTCTCTATAAACATGGATGTAGAACTTGGTATAGAAAGATACCTGGTTATGAGTGAATATCCTAATGTGTTTCCAAAGGAGATTGCCAGTTAGCCGCCACCATAAGAGCTGGAATTTTCCATTGATTCGGTACCCGGTACAAGTCATATTTCGAAGGCTCCATATCAAATGGTACCGTCTAAGTTGAAAGAACTCAAGAAGCAGATTGAAGATTTGTTAAAAAGGGGTTTCATCAGAACAAGTGTCTCACCTTGGGGAGTTCCAGTGTTATTTGTCACAAAGAAGGATGGTAGCCTCACATTAATGGACTTAAATATAGTTTTATACATGGGAAATGAGTCTAAGTATGAGGTGTTACATATAGTATATAATAAGTTTTGATGATGATTTACATTTCAGTTTGTGTTTTTATGTGTGCTTGAAAGACCCCAGACATTTAAGCTTACTAGGTACAACCTTACAAATAAGGGGAGAAGAAATACTTGTTATTCTTCAAACCTTTTCGTTGATGTCAAATAGGAGGAGAAGTTGTGTGAAAAATATACATATGCTCAATCGGGAATTATTTGAATTAAACTGCATTACATGTGTTAATCATTTATTAAGCATATTTTTCACTAGTTATTTATCATCATCAAAAAGGGGGAAATTGTAAGGTTTAGTATAATATAAGTTTTGATGATGACAAATATAGAATAATAAGGAACAAATGCATCATATGTATATAATGTTCCTCAAAGAAGTAAAATGTGCATTATAATGTATTTAATTATGGTTATAATGTATATATCATGCTATGTTAAAATATATCCACTATACTTTTACAATGAATAACATAAGTTGGATATATAAACTGGACTAACTACTTAGTTTGTAAGCGTAATATATTAAATGTAGGTTGGTCCAAGTAAGAAGAGTGAGCATTGGAATACAGAAATGGAAATCAATATCATGCCTCACTCAAGAAAGAAGAAAAGAAAGGATGCTCCAAAAATGGAAGATCAGAAGGGAGCATGCCAAGAAGAAAATGACCAAGTGGAAGTGAAACTCAACATTTGAAGACTTAGTCACTAGGTATATTTTGTTTTCACTTAGGCCTTAAGGTGGGATTAATCTTTGAAAATTACTTAATCTTGTTGCCATAAGTTTTAAATGTGTTAGATTAAGTAAATCTGATGATAGCATATGTTAAATTTGAAAAACTCTGACTGACTGATGAATTTTGGGCACCAAAATTCAAACTTCAAAGGTACTGTAGCAATATGGAATAACTGTTCACACTTACCAGAAGAACTTTAAATTTGAAAATTTGTATGTTTCAACATAGAAACATTTGTCAAAGATGAAAATTCAAACTTGTGCTTTAGAACAGACGGACTTCAAAGTTCAAAGTTAAAGTCTTTAACTTATGGTTTCTGTGAAATTCATCTGTTGACGCCCAAAATTCAAATTTTAGAGTGTCAACGCATTAAATGTGGTTAGTGAATGGCGAGTTTTACAGAGTAACCATTAGGTAACATCTCTAATGGCTAGATCTTGTGTCTAACATCTAGTTACACCACAAATCTATAGTAGAACGTCATTTGAACTTATGGGTAACAATCTTAAGAGAGTTTATGCGAAAATACTACGAAAATTTGTAAAATCTTTTTATCTCAGCATTGTTTGGAAAACCCACCTGAATAGAGTGAGCTTTCAATGTATTATCTACTCTTCAAGAGAGTTTTCATTATGTAAACATTTCTTTGTACATATTTTGGGTGGAATCTTAGTGTAGGGAAACACTAAGAGATTTACACATCTTGTAAGGGTGTGGGAAGAGTGGCTTCACAAGTGCCTACTGAAACTTGTGGGATGTATTGAGGCTTTATAGGTGCCTGGATCAAACCTGTGGGATATAGTTGAAAATCTCAAGTGGTGGCTTGGGGACTGGATGTAGGCCAAGTGGTTGGGCTGAACCATTATAAATTTTTGTGTATTGTTCTTCATCTTCTTTATTCAGTTGCTACACATAACTCTCTTTGTTTATCCCTGTTTTACTACACTCTTAGTGAAATTAGGTTGTGATCCCAAAAGAGTGAAAATTTGGCATCACCTAATTCACCCTCCTCTTGGGTGACCAGCCAATGTAACAGTTGGTATTAGAGCTAGGACTCCCAACAAAGGATCTAATCATCCGGAAGCAAAATGGCTGGTTTTGGAGAAAACATACTACCACAGGGGAATAATGTCAACAAACTTTCAGACTTCAATGGTGAACACTATAGATATTGGAAGATAAAGATGTAGATTTATCTTCAATCCATTGACCTAGATATCTGGTCTGTTATACAGATGGGTGACTTTGTGCCAAAGAAAATGCAAAATGATGGAACATATAGAAAGAAGCCAGAAGCAGAATGGGATGGTGAAGTAAAGAGTCCTGCTAAACTTCATGGCAAAGCATTCCTTGATCAGTGCTCTTTCACAAGATAAATTCTTCAAAGTGTTAGATTGCAACACAGCAAAGGAAATGTGGGATGCTCTGAAGATTGCTCATGAAGGAACCAAGGGAACAAAGGACAACAGGCTCAGCTCTCTCACAGCTGAATATGAAGCCTTCAAGATGAACAATGGTGAGTCCATTAAAGAATTTCAAATTCGTTTTACTCAAATTTTTAATTATTTGGCAATTTTGGGAAAGTGCTATACACAAAGAGAGCAAGTATGTAAAATACTCAAAGCTCTACCTAAAGAATGGCAACCAAGAGTGACAGCTATTGAAGAAACAAGAAGAGAATCATATCAATCTATCATTGTATTGTTTGGAAGCCTTGCTGAACATGAAGGGAGACTAGACCTTCTATGGGAGTAGCAAAATAAAGGAAAAATGATGATGTTCAAAGCTACTACATCACAAAACTCAAAAGATGATGATATTGATGATGAAAGTTATGATAGTAGTAGTGATGATGAGGAGGATAAGCTAGAAGAGTTGACCATAAGATTTGGCAAATTCCTCAAAATCAAAAAGTAGGAGCTTCAGGAACAAAAGCACTCATGCTATGCAAATAAGCTGAAATACCAGTCAAAGAAGCAAGGAGAAAGATATGCAGAAAAGAAAAGTAAAAAAGCTAAAGTGGCATATACCTCTGCAATCTGGGACAATAGTTCAGGTAAAGATGATGAGGATACCTATCCATGCTTGATGGCACTATCCAATGATGAGGTAAAAATGGTCATATTGCTTATTTGTGCAGTATAAGGAAAAATGGTTTGAGTAAAAGCATGAAATGGGTTCCAAAGAATACCATTCACCCTCCTGGACCCAGAAACAAGTGGGTATCAAAATGTTCTTCTAGTGTTTCATGTATGCATAACTAATTCAAGAAGAAAGAATACATTGGTGCAAGAAAGAGGATGTTGAAAAGTAAAGCTTCTCAAAACTCCAAAACTACAACCGCAGATCACATGGAGAAGCATTGGAAGCAATTCTCTCACTCATCTCAAGGAAGCAACTCAAATGGAAACCATACTACTTACCTTGAGAAGAGAAAGAGCAGAAATTCAATAGGCATTGGCCTATATGCAAAAAGAAGACATGAGGAATACTACACTGCATACAAGCTAAGAATAATAAGGAAATAATCTTTGGTAACCTTTGATCCTTACCCTTTTCAATTATTGCGTTATATATATATAATTGGGTAAGATTGAACTCTGGTCCTATATGTTCAAACTGACCTTTAGTGGACTTAAGTCAGAAAGGGTACCAAAGAAAGAAAAAGGATTTTACCTTCTGCTTTTGCAGGTACTCCCTGGGCTAAATGGTGAAAGCCTCATAAAGATGAAGTATCTGATGTGCTCAATTGGAATCATACTGAAAAGGGAATAAATAAGCTATTAACCAAGCTGGTTTGTAAGTGTTTAACAAATTTTCATATATATATATGCTTGTTGGTGCTGATTGTTTGAGATTATTAAAATAAAGTAATGGTCCTTGTTCAAATGATGGATTATTTGAATATGATGGTGTTTACTATAAAGTTCAATATTTGCACAAGTCCATTTCTTTATTTGTATAACCAAACTTGTGTGCTTTTGAAAATTCCCCTTGTATATTGATTTTGATTTAAGCCATGATTTGAAAAGCATACATATTTGAATAAATGCTCATGCTTAGGGGGAGCTTGTAAATTTGCATGTAAAGGTTTTTTAAAAAAAGGGGGTCATTCTGATTTTAAAAGAAAAACTTGAATCATAATGCTTACATCATGTACTGATTGAATGAACATGCTCATTTGATGCATTATGCTTTCTTGGTTTTATCTTTATGAAATGCATAGGTTGAGGGGGAGCATTTTCTGAAATTAATTTGCTTATACTTTAGCTCACCTTATCTTATTGTAAAGAGTTCTGTTGCTTGATCTTAACTTGCTAAAAGAAGCAAATGATGCCTCAACATCTCTCCTTAATCCTAAAGGAAGAAGGCAACAACTCTATAACTCTGAGATACCTCTTGTGATGTGTGCATATCACAATCATCTTAACAAGAAGCATCATAACATTTGGTATCATAATAGTTTCAAGCAGCAACTAATGTTAGTGTTAAATATCACCAATAATTATTATCAATTTTAAAAATGATTGGTAACAATGGGTATCAATTTTAATATCAATAACATTAGACATAGATTGAACAAACAGTGTAATATCTTGAAATTTTTTTCTGGATATTCAAGACTCAATATTCTAAAATCTATAAAGAATTTGTAAAAACGGATATACACCGTTTGATAAGAAATAGAATAAAGAGGTCAATTATCTCAATTGAAAGAAAAAAATGATAATTTTTCCCTTGAAAAAAAAAAGAAAAGAAAAAGGTAAAAGGAAAAGAAAAAAAAGAGAAAAAAAAGAAAGCCGGTGGACTTAGGAAAGGATTGAAGAAAAGTTTATGAATTTTGGGACAAATTACACCTAAAGACCCGAAAGTTTTAAAAATTATAAATTGGCTCCTAGTCAAGAGCATTTTTGTAAATATGAAAAAGTATACTCAAAATGAAGCTCTCAATGAGTTAGGCCCAATGAAATATAGTATGAAATTTATTAAGGTCAAAATCATATTTATTGGGTGATTATGATTTAATATTAATATTTTACCCGATAAAAGTCAGTTTAGAATGTAGGAAAAGACAGTATTGATCCAAGAACAATGATTGGACCTTGCTAAAATACATTTTGAGTCTAGATAATAATGTTGGACTAAAAGAAATAGTTGGACAATCCTGTACCAATTTAATGATAATTTTGGTAAAAATACTCAATCGGTATGGGTAAATTTAATCGGTAAAGGGTATTTCGGTCAATTAAACTTCGTGAAGCAATTTTTGGCCAAAAATATGGGTAAAGGGCGTGAGCTGCTACTGCTGGACATGGAAGGAATTATTTGATTTCATTTTAAGGATATTTGTGTATTAAAGTAACTAGGTTAGTTAATTAACCTACTTTACTATTCACTTCTCTTATCTCTCTCCCTAAGAAGCTTGGTTAAACATTTAAGACACTCATTCTCACTCACTCATGCATTTGAACCAGAGGAGAAAAGAGGGAGGAAGAGCAAAATACCTAGAGAGAAAAAGGAGAGTTTGAAGCAAAGGTTATAAAGCTTAAATTGTGAGGTAAGCTTCTATGGTCTCCATCTTATGTTTCTTTCTACTTAGAGGTTGTTCCATGAGGTTTTTCCTCTCCTTTTCCTCCCTAAGGATTTGGCCATGGAGAATTTTAGTGAGTGAAAATGGAGCTTTCAACAAATAAACCATGGAATAAAGTGAAAAAGCTTCAAAAGGCATGAAAACACAAGTTGTAGCAAGATTTATGGAGTAAATATTTTCTACCATTTTTCTTCTCATTTTCGGTCAGACTTAGGGTTAGGATAGGGATGGAATTTCAAATTTTTGACCTCAAAAATGGATTCCTTGGGTCCAAAATAGGTTTGAACAAGTATGTTGTACAAGGAATGCTTGATGGATAACAAAGTACAAATTTTAGTTCAAGTGAGCACTTTGTAAATGAAATTGTATAATTAGTGGTTAATGGCATTATTTTATGATTCTATAGGATCCAAAGGAATGTTAGAAGATCAAGGGAAAGGTGTACAAAGTTTGGTAGAACTTGGAAAGCCCGAAGGTAGTTATTTTACCAATTATGTCAAAGTTGTTAAAACTATTTTCAATGATGTTTGGAACATGCCATGCTTTGACATTAATGTTTAATGTTGTATTTTATGTGTTGGCTGTTTGAATGAGAGTTTTTATGACTCTTGGATGTCCAATTTTTAAAATATTACCATGCCAAAATTTTTATGAAAATGTATGGTATAAATTGGTTGATTATTTTCAAATCATAATTCTATGAATTGTATGATGAAATATGCACATACTTGGTTGTAACTACTGAGATTCTTTGAATCTCATTCTCCTTCCAAATGTTTCACTTCATAGGTCCAAGTAATGGCAAGATTGCCTAAGAAGAAAAGGGGAAGGAAAATCAAGCTCTTAATTAAAATGAATTTGCTTGCATTGGTGCTTTGCTTGGAATACCTTGTGAAAATGATGTGTATGGTTCTAGGACTTTACATGAATGTAATTATGTTCATCTATATCTACTATGATGTAATGTTTTAAGTGAAGACAAGAAATGGCCATATATGTACATATTAAGGTCTATGTTGACAAGCTGTAGGAAGAAAATTGCCACTGTGACACTGCTCAGAATTTTTGGTGGTTTCATGGATGAGTGTTTTATATTTATAAAAACTAGACATGTGTAGCTTTCCATATACATAAAGATCACTCAATTTGGAGTTATGTATGATTTATGATGATTTTTCAAAGTTATGGTCAGAATCGGAAATTTTCAAAAGTGACCATTGCTACAGTGAAGATAATATGAATTTAATGTATAAGTTGCCCAAGTAATTTCCCTGTTCAACATTTTTTCCATGTATAGAATCTTTTAAGCTATATTTAGAGACTTAAACCATATTAATATGATTTTTCTTGATTTAGTTATGAATTTTCAAATTTCACCGGGTGAAAAAAAGTTAACCAAGGGAAGAGTACCTCAAATGGAATAAATTGGTTTAAGTTATTTTATGTCATCAAGTCTCTAATCAAACATTAATGGACTTAAATATAGTTTTATACATGGGAAATGAGTCTAAGTACGAGGTGTTACATACAGTGTATAATAAGTTTTGATGATGATTTATATTTCAGTTTGTGTTTTTATGTGTGCTTGAAAGACCCCTGACATCTATGCTTAATAGGTACAACCTTACAAATAAGGGAAGAAGAAATACTTGTTATTCTTCAAAACTTTTTCATTGATGTCAAATAGGGGGAGAAGTTGTGTGAAAAATATACATATGCTCAATCTGGAATTATTTGAATTAAATTGCATTATATGTGTTAATCATTTATTAAGCATATTTTTCACTAGTGATTTGTCATCATCAAAAAGGGGGAGATTGTAAGGTTTAGTATAATATAAGTTTTGATGATGACAAATATAGAATAATAAGGAACAAATGCATCATATGTATATAATGTTCCTTAAAGAAGTAAAATGTGCATTATAATGTATTTAATTATGGTTATAATGTATATATCATGCTATGTGCAAATATATCTACTATACTTTTATAATGAATAACATAAGTTGGATATATAAACTGGACTAACTACTTGGTTTGTAAGTGTAATATATTAAATGTAGGTTGGTCCAAGTAAGAAGAGTGAGCATTGGAATATAGAAATGGAAATCAATATCATGCCTCACTCAAGAAAGAAGAAAAGAAAGGATGCTCCAAAAATGGAAGATCAGAAGGGAGCATGCCAAGAAGAAAATGACCAAGTGGAAGTGAAACTCAACAGTTGAAGACTTAGTCACTAGGTATATTTTGTTTTCACTTAGGCCTTAAGGTGGGATTAATCTTTGAAAATTACTTAATCTTGTTGCCATAAGTTTTAAATGTGTTAGATTAAGTAAATCTGATGTTAGCATATGTTAGATTTGAAAAACTCTGACTGACTGATGAATTTTGGGAAGTTAAACTTCATATGCTTTGTGAAAATACGAACTTTGCTGACTGAAATTTGAAATTCCAGAGATATCACCTCTGATAGATGAATTTCAAGTGTTGAAATTCGAATTTCGAGTAAAGCATATTTAGTAAAATGTGCAAAATTTGTTTGAAGTCATGACAAAATTCGTATGAAAATTAAGCACTAAAAGGGGTTAAAAAACATTCCCTCTGACAGATGAATTTTGGATCTCAAAATTCAAACCTTAGATTAAAACTCAATGATTTACAATTACATTTGATTAACTCAGGAAGTTTTGGGTATTAAAGTAACATATCCTTACTTTTAAACATAGTTAAATCTGGTTTTCAAGAATCTAGAGTTTGACCTTTGATTAGTGTTTTTGATACATCTCTCAAAATACATGTGGCTTTGATGTAAAACTTATTTCATATGAAACTAGACTTAATAAGCTTTTCAAAGAAGGTTATTTCACTTAAAATAAAAGTCATATGAAAAAGTTATGGTCATTTAAAGTTGATTAGTGAGATATGAATTTTTAGTTTTAACCTCCTATCATTATTTTGATCATATCTCATAGAATAAGTTTTTTTTTTATGTCACACTTATTGACTTCAAAGTAGACATTGAGAGCTTTCCAACCATAGGTCATTTGCTTAATTTGGAGTTACAATGAGAGAGTTATAGCTTGTACAAAATTGTTTACAGTGTAAAGTTTAAAGTTATGGAGGTTCTGCCATTGATAGGCGAATTTCGAGCCTCCGAAATTCAAATTTCGAAGAGAACTTTTGTGCCATGTTGAGCTTGCCACTGATAGATGAATTTTGGCTTATGAATTCAAACTTTAAGTCTAATAGATGAATTTTGGCTTTCAAAATTTGAATTTCGAAACTCTAGAATATGAAAATACTTCTGGAATAGCCAATAGATGTATTTGTACATCTATAATTTAAACTCCAAGTATAACAGACAAATTTTGGCTTTCAAAGTTTGAATTGTGAATCCTCAGAATTTGAAAATACTTCTGGAATAGCAAACAGACAAATTTCCACATCCAAAATTTGCATTTCGAACGGAAGAACTTGTGCCATATTAAGTTACTCACTAGTAGACGAATTTTGGGCACCAAAATTTGAACTTCGAAGGCACTGTAGCAATATGGAACAACTGTTTACACTTACTAAAAGAACTTTAAACTTGAAAATTTGTATGTTCCAACATAGAAACATTTGTCAAAGATGAAAATTTGAATTTTGCTTTAGAACAGACGAACTTCGAAGTTCAACGTTAAACTCTTTAACTTATGGTTTATGCGAAATTCGTCTATTAACACCCAAAATTTGAATTTCAGAGTGTCAACACATTAAATGCGGTTAGTGAATGGCTAGTTTTACAAAGTAATCGTTGGGTAATGTCTCTAACGGCTAGATATTGTGTCTAACGTCTAGTTATGTCACAAATCTATAAATAAAACATCATTTGAACTTATGGATAACAATCTTAAGAGAGTTTATGGGAAAATACTGCAACAATTTGTAAAAACTTTTTATCTTAGCATTGTTTCAAAAACCCACCTTAATAAAGTTAGCTTTCAATGTATTATCTACTCTTCAAGAGAGTTTTCATTCTATAAACATTTTTTCTACATATTCTGGGTAGCATCTTAGTGTAGGGAAACACTAAGGGATTTACATATCTTGTAAGGGTGTGGGAAGAGTGGCTTCACTAGTGCCTACTGAAACTTATGGAATGTACTGAGGCTTCACAGGTGCCCGGATCAAACCTATGGGATATAGTTGAAAATCCTAAGTGGTGGCTTGGAGATTGGATGTAGACCAAGTGGTTAGGCTGAACTTGTATGAATTGTTATGTATTGTTCTTAATCTTCTCTATTTAGCTGCTGCACATAACCCTCTCTATTTATCCCTATTTTCCTACAATCTTAGTGAAATTGGGTTGTAATCCAAAAAAAGAAAAAATTTTGCATAACCCAATTCACCCCCCTCTTGGGTGACCAGCCAACCTAACAATCCACATAGCCACAATAATGATGAGGGAACAACTATTGCTGGAGAGCCTGAGAGATATGAAGTTATCTATTAATGTCCATCCTGGAGTACTTTTATTGGGATCCATCAATGTATCAAGCGATTTATTGAGGAACCTTTGCTATGCTCAGTTGGAGGATAACTATCTTTTGGGCATTCAGGAACGAATTGAAATGGCGGAAACCCAGGACTTTGATATATTGAAGGATGGTATCATTCAGTATCGTGGTTAGATTTATGTGCCAAATGTTGCGGGATTGCGAGAATTTATTTTAGAGGAAACTCATAAGAACAGGTATACTATTCACCTAGGTGCCACTAATATGCACAAAGATTTGAAGTGAGGTTATTGGTGGCCAGGCATGAAAAATGACATTGTAGAGTTTGTGGCAAGATATCTAATTTATCAGAAGATGAAAATTGAGCACCAATTGCCAGTGGGTATGTTGTAACCCTTGGAGATCCTGAAGTGAAAATGGGATAGCATCCCTATGGATTTTGTGATGGGATTATCGAGGACCTCTTATGGACACAATGCGATATAGGTAATTATGGATAGGTTGATGAAGTCGGCCTATTTTCTTTTAATTTGGGAGACCATTTCGATGGGGAAGTTGGCCCAATTGCATGCGAATGAGATTGTGAGGCTTCATGGAGTCCCAATAAATATTGTGTCAGACAAAGATCCTAGGTTTACATCTAGATTTTGGAAATCTATTCAGAAGGCCATGGAGACGAAGTTAATTTTTATTACTAATTATGATCCTCAATTTGATGAGCAGACTGAAAGGACGATTTAAACTCTAGAAGACATGCTTGGAGCTTGTGTTCTGGAGAACAAAGGCAATTGGGATAAATATCTGCTATTGGTTGAATTTGCATACAACAACAGTTTCCACTTGAGTTTCCAAATAGTTCCTTATGAAGCTTTATATGGCTGAAAGTGCAAATCGCCATTGTGTTAGGTTGAACTTGGTGAACAGAGTCTTTTGGGCCCAGATATTGTGGAACAAATCTCTCAACAAATAGAGAGTATTAGACAGAAGCTTCTGACCACTTAGAGTCAGCAAAAGAGTTATGCTGATAGAAGAAGGAGACTATTAGAGTTTGATGCTGGAGATCTTGTGTTTTTGAAGGTCACTCCTACAACAAGTGTTAAGAGATCAATTCGAGCAAAGAAGCTCACTTCACGGTACATGGGTCCATATAAGATTTTAGAGCAAATTGGGCTAGTAGCATATTAACTAGTGCTACCGTCTAATCTTACTAGATTGCATAATGCTTTCCACGTGTCTTAACTCAAGAAGAATCATTTGAATCTGTCTCACATAATTGATGATGAAGAAGTTCAAGTATGAGAGGATCTGACTTTTGAGGTCACACCATTACAAATTCTTAATGTAAAAGAGAAGCAGTTGAGAAATAAGACTATTAAGTTAATAAAGGTGTTATGGATCAGCTTGACATCCAATGATGTCATGTAGGAGATGGAAGAATCCATGCAAAGGACGTATTCAGAGATTTTTTGCTTAAGGTAAGAGTTGAAATTTCAGGGATAAAATTTTTATAAGGAAGGGAGAATGTAACAAACCTCATGACATTGTCCCTAACTTCATCTCTAGCTAACTAAGTATACTTGGCATTGTATGTAGTATTAGAGGAAAAAAGATGGAGGAAAGGTTCAAGAGGAGGTTGAAAGAGCTCCACGCTATGGCAAGAAGTAGGGCCACCATGGCAAGCGAGCTCTAGAATGACATTTTCTGGTTGAAAGCAACAGTGTCGTGGTGAACTTTTCTGGGGCCGCAGCGGCAATCAAGATTTTTGTATAAACCAAGATCATTTTAGTTGGACAGAAAAGAAAGAAATAGAGGGAGTGATAGAGAGACTCTGGTAGGGTTCAAATAATGCAGCCTTTAGAGGTATTTTTCGGCCATTGAAAGCTTGGATCTTGGTTAGAAAGTGACCCCTACTCCACCCTCTCCATTTTCTTCAATTTTGAGTTGGGATTTTTGAGGTACATGCTGGGGTTTTCGGTTTTGGCCAAAACCCACAGATTAAAATGGATGAAATAGGGTTAATGGAGTGTGATTTGGTGTTTGTGATCCTTGGGTATGAGTTTTAAAATGTGTATGTATGATTTCAGCTTAACCCTAGGTTGAAATTGGTAGAGGGAGTATGAAATCTGAGATATGTGTGGTTGAGTAGAGTTTGAATAGTCTCTAGGAGTTCAATGATGTATAGAAAGGGTATTGGAACCTTAGGTTAGGTCAAAGTGGTTGAATTATGGAATTTGGATTGTATGTTAATTAAAGGTTTTATGGTATTGTAACAGTTGTTCAGTTGACTGGAGAAGCCAAGTCGTGGGATTGGCATTCAAGAAAGCTTATGGAACTCGTGTGCGTGTGGTAGTGACAATTGAGGTAATCGAGTTTTTATATTGGCTATATGGTTTGTATTGTATAGTGAGATATGATAGTATATATATGTATATATGCATATTCCATTTCATACCCCGATATTGGTTGTGTATGTGTATGGTTTTCTTTATATCATGGTATGTACATGTTTAGTTGATATTTGATGATTGTATATGTGGTGTATTTATGATGTGCAACATCCCTATACCATTGCATGCTAGCATGTCCATATGATGTTGTGATGATATATATATATTTGAGGCATGTTGGTATGACATTGGCATCATCACCATATGATTGCATAATAGGAGATTGATGATGAGGTGATGATAGTATGATGTGAGATGATGATATGATAAAGATCCCTTTTACTAAATCCTCTCCTTGGGAGAGCTAGGCAGCAAAGGACAATATGATATGACGAAACCTCCCTGTCACTAAATCCTCTCCTTAGGAGAGCTAGGTGGCAGTGAATTTGAGGATGCACCTTACCTAAATCACTACTAATTCGTGGTGGCCCAGGGGAAGGAAAGCCACGGTCTGAGCTCTAGTGTAACCATTGGCTGGATTGCATTAAGGTAAGTTGAGCTTGGTGATGTCACAGAATTAGTCTTCACTGACTGTTGGAAGGGAATCATCTATAGAAATGTCTTGTAATGACGATGGCTCATGGTTCTAGCTATGTTTGGGGGAGAACATGCATACCATTCATTGGCATTTCATTCCACCATGTGCACAATTATGTGGATCAGTATATATATTGTGTGTGGTTGTTCCCAATTACTGAGACTTTGTCTCACACCCTTTTCTCATGTACTAACATTTCAGGTAAAGATTCTACCACTAGTCAGGAGAAGACAATGGAGTAGTGCACCGGATGTGGAAATACCAAGTGTATGTGTAGAATGTCTGTGTATGTTGTGCTAAGTAGGATAGTATGATTGTAATTAGATATGAAAATCTTGATGTTTGTAATGACTATATTGGTATTAGATTGATGTGGAATAGTGTTAGATGTGATGTCTTGTAATGGATGAATGGTACAGTATGTTGTTGAGTCATCTTGGTAGTGTTTGTGAGCCCAAAGGCAGAATTGTGCCTTCGTGTGTTTTAGGGCAAGTAGCCCATTATGTCAATTTGGGGTTTAAGGGTTCAAATCTTAGAGGAGTGGTTTCTTTGAGGTGAAACCTCTTTGGACAAGTTGGTTAAGTGGATTAGGACATGTGTGAATGGTCTCAAATAGTCAATTTGCCTTTGGTGGCAAATGGGAGTTATAAGTTGTGAGTTTTGGTAAAAAAGTGGCCAAAATGGTGTCTAGTGTCCACAAACTCCATACAGAGATAGATGGAGGTGAAATTGGTGTCTATAGATAGATTGAGACAATATTGACTTGTGGTAGTTAGAATCAGGTCAATCAATAGTCGAAGCATAAAGTTATACGCATAAGAAGTTTGCCTTAAAAGTTGAACTTTTGCTTATGTGGTATTAGTAAGGGAGTGCCGTGGTGCCAGGAAGCTAGGCCGTGGTGCCAGTAAACCAATGGGCATCAAAGTTGTAGCCATACTGTAGCGGTCGTGGCCCTGCGTACAGTTCTGTTGTTCCTCAAGGTGTTCTGTTGCATTTTCTGCTGCTCTTAGGTTTTAGGAAATATTTATGAGATGTTTAGGCTATGTTTGGTTGGTTATTTGGAGCTTTTTGGTCAAGTCAGGAGGCATTTGGGCATAAGATGTTACACGGCCTGTCATCATCATAAGACATTTCCAATAGGTGATTCCTTTCTAATAGCTGGTAAAGACTGATTCTGGGATATCACTAAGCTCATCTCACACTAATGCAACCTATCCAAATGTTATACTAATACTTAGACCATGGCTCTTCTTCCTCTGGACCATAAGAATTGGTAGTGATTTAGGGAAGGTACAGTTTATTGCCACTTGGTTCTCTAGGCCATAGGAGAGGATTTAATGGTAGCAATCTTTCATCATATCATATCTCATCATCACCTCCCAATCCACCATATCTCACAATACTCATGTGTTGATGATGTTCATGCTATGTCAACATGTGTATGTCACTATGGAATCATTATTGTACTTATCAATGTCATGCTAGCATGCTATAAAATCAAATATAACATCATGATTATCATCTTCACATACCAATGCCAGGGATTTAGACTTATACCTTATTTAGCCATTATATACCACGATATGTAGAAAAACCACACATACACGTAATGATATCGTGGTATGAACGACAACATGCATACACACACACATATATACAAATCAATAATTAACATACAAACACAAACACCCAGTTGCCTGAAATCGTTGACACCACACAGATAGGCTAAACCCACCATCTCAACACCAAACACAAGCCAAATCACCTCCAGTCAACCCAACAACAACTATAATATCAAAATACTTCAATTAATACATTGCATAACTTAATCAAAATCCATAATTCAATAATTTAAGCTTTACCCAAGGTTCCAACAACATAAATACACATCAATGAGCTCCTAATGATCATCCCAATTACAATTATTCACATACAATTCGGATTCCCAAGTTCCTTAACCTTTTCAATCTAGGGTTCTTCTCAAATCATGCATAATCCCTCTAAAAGTCACACCTAAGCTTCAATAACACTAAACCACACTTCAATAATCCATTTGCATGCTTTTTAATTGGTAGAAACATCAACTAATATGAAATCTTATATACTCTTATGGATTCCAACTAAAATTCATAAAGAAGAGAGGAGGAGAGGTTCGGGATCACTTACTTAGCAAGATTAGAGCTCTTCAAGGCCAAAAATCACCTCATAATACTAAAACTCTTGAACCTTAGAAGAGCCTTCAACTTCCTCTTCAATTTTTCTTCTATTTCGGTTGACTCAACCTTGTCCGATTTATAGAATTTAGGGGTCTGGCGCCATGGTGGATGATAAGCTCACCACAACATGAGACTCTTTTCTCTTGACAATTTATGAAATTCTCTGCTCGTTCACCATAGAGGCCATGCTTTTTGCCACCTCATGTCATGGAGTGCTTTTTATCTCTTCTTTGTTCTTACCCCATCCTGGTTCCTCTAGTCCTGCACATATCATCAAGTATACTTCCCGTTAGCTTAAGTTTAAGTCTAGGATAGTATACTGAGGGTTGTTACATTCTCCCTTATAAAAATTTTGTCCTCGAAATTTGAAACTCTTACCTGAAGCAAAAAGCTTAGGATATCCCCTTTGCAAGGATTGTTCCATCTTCCATATGACGTCATTCGATATTAACTTCCTTCATAGCACTTTCACTAATTTGATAGTCTTATTTCTCAGCTGCTTCAATTTCACATCGATAATTTGCAGTAGCATGAGTTCAAAAGTTAGATCCTCTCGTAATTGAACTTCTTCATCATCGATTATGTGAGATGGATTAGGTTGGCACTTCTTAAGTTGAGGCACATGAAAAACATCATGTAATCCTATGAGATTAGGCGGTAGCGCCACCTGATACATCATAGGTCTAATTTGTTATATGATTTGATATGGACCCATATATCGAGGAGTAAGCTTCTTCACTCAAATTGATCTTCTAACATCTGCGGTAGGAGTAACCTTCAAAAATACATGATCTCTGACATTAAATTCCAAGGGTCTTCTCCTCCAATCTGCGTAGCTTTTCTACTAACTTTAGGTGGTCAGAAGATTTTATAGAATGCTCTCTATTGGTTGAGAGGTTTGGTCCATGATATCCAGGCCCAATAGACTCCGCTCACTGAGTTCAACCCAACAGAACGGTGATCTACACTTTTTGCCATACAAAGTTTTGTAAGGAGCCATTTCCAAACTTGAGTGATAGTTATTGTTGTGGGGAAACTCAATAAATGGCAGATATTGATCCAGTTGCCTTTATTCTCCAGAACACAAGCTCGCAACATGTCTTTCAGAGTTTGAATTGTTCTTTCAATTTGCCCATCGAATTGAGGATAATAGGTAGTATTGAAATTCAACCTCATCCCCATGTCCTTCTGAAGGGATTTCCAATACCTTGATGAAAACCTAAGGTTTCATTCTGACACAATATTCATGGGAACCCCATGCAATCTCAAGATTTCATTCACATACAATTAGGCCAACTTTTCCATGGTAAGGGTATCCCTGATCGGAAGAACATGGGCAGACTTTGTTAGTCATCCATAATCACCTATATTGTATTGTGGCCTACAGAGGTCCTCGGTAATCCCATCATAAAATCCATGGAGATGATGTCCTATTTCCACTTTAGAATCTCCAGAGGTTATAGTGAACCTACTGGCAATTGATACTCAATCTTCATTCTCTAATAAACTAGATATTTTGCAACATACTCTGCAATATCCTTCTTATTCCTGGATACCAATACCCTTACTTCAAATCTTGGTACATCTTAGTGGTACCTAGGTGAATAGTATACGTACTTTTATGAGCTTGTTCCAGAATAATTTCTCATAATCCTGTAATGTTGGTTATACAAATCCGACCTTGATACTAGATGATACTAGCCTTTAATATATCGAAGTCCTGGGTTTCTGCCCTGTCGATTTATTCTCTAACACCTAAAAGATAGTTATCCTCCAACTATACAAAGCAAATATTTCTCAACAATTCACTTGACACATTAATGGACCTAACTACAAGTACTCCATAGTGTATATTGATGGATAACTTCATATCTCTTAGGCTTTATAGTAACTGTTACTCCCTCATCATCATGGTGGCTATATAGATCAACTTCTTGCTTGACACATCCACCACTACCACATTGGCCTTTCCAAGCTGATACTTGAAAAGAAATTCATAATCTTTTAGGAATTCTACATATCGCCTCTGTCTCATGTTTAAGTCCTTCTAATCAAAAAGATAAACTCTTGTGATCACTAAACACCTTGAACTCAGCGCCATAGAGATGATATAACATCCCTACAAGCTTATATATCTAAAAATGCATAAAGAATTCATGAAAATAGATATACACCATTATACGTGAAATAGGGCAAAGAGGTTATTTTATCCGGTTAGACGAAAAGATGAGAAATTACAATTTTACCACCTAGAAATTATAATAATTACATTTTAGTGCATAAGAGTAAAAAACGTGGGAGAAGAAAGTTAAAATTCTTTTGGGAAAATTACAGCTAAGACCTAAAAGAATTTAAAAATTATAATTTTTCCCCGAGTAAGGGTAATTTTGTAAATATGTAATATTATTGTTAAAAGAAAGCTCTTTATGAGATGAGTCCAATGGTATATGGCACTAAGGGTTAATGTTTAAGGATAAAGAAATAATTAGTGCCGAAAATTAAAAAGTAATCTTTTTACCGATAAATTTGTATTTTTATCGGCAAAAGCTAAAAAAATAAAATAAAAAGTTATTGGACATTGCAAAAGGAGCTTTTTAGAAACATGATAATAAAGTAATGAGAGACACAAGTTAGCTTTATTCTTGTTCCAATAAAATGAAATTATACTGCAAAAGTAACTTTACCGATCCAAGTATAAAGTAATCAACATAAGGTATTACTGGATTGTAAAAATTATGCAGCATTTTGGAGATAATACCCCCTTATTATGACACCACCTCAGCTATAACATGTGGCTAAATGGATACTTAATGGTTAAGAAAAGGAAACTTAATGGCTATGCTTTGCTTAATTAACCAAGATTAGCAAAAAGTAAGCATAGTTAAGTGGCCTTAAGTGTACTCCCTTTGACTTGCACAACTTGTTCAGTTAGAAAGGAAAGGGGAGCGGTCTAAAACACAAGGAAAGGAAGGAAGCAATGTGAGGAAAGAGAGGGAGAAAGAAGAAGAAGAAAAGGGAAGGCTAGCCTTTAGGATTTGAAGTATAAGTGCAAGGTAAGATGCTGCAACACTTTAAGCTAGTTTTTATGTAGTTTGGGTTGGTTTCTTTGAGTTCTTCTCCTTTCCTCTTGCTGCTCTAATTTTTCCATAGGCCTGAAAAGGAAAGAAAAGTTGTTTTAATACCATAAATCCAAGAGAAAGCATGAGTTTTTGTGAAAGGAAGCAAACTAGATATGTTTTGTAGTAAGTGGTTGAAAAATCACTACTTTCCCTAAGGAGACAGATTTTGACTAGTCCAAGTGACTGTCTTAGAGTGGGAATTTCATTAATTTGATGTCAAAAATGGATTCCCCATGGTCAAAAACCTTGAAGACAAGTGTTAGAACCAAGTGAAACCTTAAGATAGACAATAAGGGTTTCTAAGGTTTCATGGAAGTATATTGAGTTATACCTTGAAATCAGTTGCTTGATTGAATGTTTAATGATACCTATAGAATTGAGGAAGCCTAAGGAGGCTAGTGGAAGTATTGGATTTAAGAGGAAGAGCCCAAGGAATGCTTCAAGGTAGCTATATATTCTAGCTTTATGTTCTTTTATTATTTTTCCATGATTAAATTATGCTGCCATATTCCAATTGTGATTTCTTTGATTAGTTTTGATTGTAAAATGAGGGGGTCTATTCCTTAAGATGTCCATTTTCTAATCCGTTATGTTGCCGAAATTTTTATGACCAATGTGGCAATTTATTGTTTAAATGTGATTACTGTGATTAAAAGTGATCAAATATGAGTTTAGTGACATGATTGACATAATTGCATGGAATATAACTTGCTTCTAAGATTGTCACAATCTCATCCCCTCAAGTATCCAAATGTTGGGTTCAAGCTATGTCAAGGGAGTCCAAGAGCTAAGGAGGATGAAAAAGAAATTAATGCTTGCAAGCTATTAATGTCCATTTTATGCAATATTGCATGAAGCTTTATGAGGTTTGTATCTTTGTAATTATGTTCTTTTATGTCTCGTACAATGTTATAAACATGCTTTGGACAAATATGAGCCATGTGTATCATGTTTGTTAATGGTTTAAAAGTTTAAAATGAAAATTTGTCTAAGTTGACCAGTCATGAAAGAAGCTGAGGTACTTTATTCAAAATAGAGCACTTAGTATGTGTGATATATATGTTTGGAAAATATACAAAGAAAGCTTTTCGACAAGAGAAAGAGCATCTAAATTGGGCATGTATATGATTTACTATGTAATTTTGAAATTGAGGGACAAAATTGGATAGTAAGGTGAAAACTGTGAATTTTACTGAAAATATCACTCAATTTAAAAGATAATATAAAATTGTACAGAGCTCTGAAAATTCATTGGTTTACATGCATGAAAATTTTAATGTCATAAGTTTAATATTCCACTAGTTTGAGAACAATTGGAGTTATACAATGAGAGTTATGTATGTTTTCCTAGAACTGTTCTAGTAAAAGTGAGGTACTGACCCTTAGTGATTTAAATTGGATCCATGCCCTACACAAGTTAAATAATTATAAGAAAAAATATATTGTAAAGTAGACATGTGGTGTAAAGAAAGCATAAATTGGCTCAAGATATATTGTGAAATAAATTTTCAAATTTACGGCCAGAAAACCTGTGCATTATTATTAACCATTTGTATAGTGAAAGTTTGAGTGGTAAACTATATGAATTGGCCTAGTCAAATTCAAGTTTCTTATTTTTTTCCCTTTTAAAGTATGGTGTTAGCTATTTTTAGAGACTTGAATCACATCAATATTATTTTTATTAAATTAGTTATGATTTTTCAAATTTCATTTAAACAACTCAGGTTTCAAGTGAACAATACCTTATTTTTTAATTTATTTTAATTATTTTGGACCATTTGATTATTCAAGCCTCTAATATGATCTAATTTGACAATAAATATGCTTTAACACATGGGAAAATGCATAGCATAGTAAGGTGTTACAAATGGTGCCTCTATAACTTTAAGCCAAACATTATATCCGCTAGTTCAAAGTCATGAGTATGATAGTTCTCCTTATGGGGTTTCAACTGCCTTGATGCATAGGCTAAAACTCTCCCTTTTTGCATTAACACACACCCCAGACCCTTCTTAGAGGTGTCTGTATAGACTATAAACGGTTCGAATGGGTTAGAGATAATCAAAACTAGGTGGATGTTAGACGAACCTTTAATTCTTAGAATGCTCTCTCACACCTATCATCCCAAATGAAAGGTCTATCCTTGCTGGTTATCCTAGTCAATGGCATGACAAGTTGAGAGAATCCTTTAATGAACCTTTGGTAGTAACCTACCAATCCCAGAAAGCTATGGATTTTTTATCGTCTTTCCCAATTTAACACTATTTTTACTTTGTTTGGGTCCACCGCTACACTTTCTTCAGAAATCACATGACCCAAAAACTTCACATCTCGTAGCCAAAACTCACATTTTCTAATATTGGCATACAGTTGGTGATCCAGTAACACTTGCTGCACAATCTGAAGATAAAGTGCATGTTCTTCCTCACTCTTAGAATAGATCAGAATATCATCGATGACACTACCACAAACTTGTCCAAATATAGCTAGAACACCCTATTCATATAATTCATGAAGATTACTGGGGCATTGGTCAACCTAAAAGGCAACACAAGGAACTCATAATGCCTATATCAAGTTCAAAAACCCGTTTTATGCACATCCTCTGTGCGCACCCAAAGTTGATGATACCTTGTAACATCCTAAGAAAGTTAAAATATCTAGAGATGCATAGAGAATTTGCAAAAATGGGCAGACACTGTTTTGTGTGAAAAAAGGCAAAGAGGTTATTTTTCCCGGTTAGACAGAAAAATAAGAAAATTATATTTTTACCCCTAAAGAATCATGAAAAGGACATCTATGTCCCTAAAGTCATAAAAATTACGTGGAATGAGTATTAGAAATGTCTTGGGAAATTACATTTAATGACCTTAAAGTTTTAAAAATTATAATTTAGCCCCAGGTAGGGGTAATTTTGTAAATATAAAAAATTACTGTCAAAATGAAGCCCTTGATGAGAGAAGTCCAATGGTAGATGGCACTGAGGGTTAATGCTCAAGGATAAGGAAATAATTAGTGTCAAGTGTCCAAAAGTAATAGTAAACTGATAAAGTAAACAGTGGGCCCTACCGATGGTTAAAAAGAAACTGGGTCAAGATATGGGCCATACACAGATATCATTTGGGATAGGATAATTATGGAAATATAAAAATAAATGTAGAATAGTCCTGTAGCCAAAAAACGCTAAATTATTGTAAAAAACACTTTTATCGGTATGGCTAAAAATTACCCAGTTCAAGATATATATGGACCAAGAAAAATTGAACACTATGGGGACACTCAAATACCACTCTTAGGTGTGATATACAGTAGCCCATGTGAGAGAAATGACAATATTTTATTATTTTCCAACACTACTTCTTCAAGAGGTAGTTACTTTTGCTAATTGAAGATTAAGTTAATCTTGCCATGGTTAAGTAGTTAATTAAATGGGATAATTATTCAACTACCTTCTCATTCGGACATCCAGCAACTAAGCACATGTGAGAATTTAATATTTTAATATTTGTTTGGTAAAAACTTCCCTAAGAAGTATTTGGTGTTGGACAAAAAGATCATTGACACATGGCAACTTTGGACACAAGTTTGATGTTGGCATTCATTCCTTCTTGGCCGACACATAGAGGAAAGAAAGAGGGAGCAAGAAGTCTGAAAAAAATAGGAAAGAAAGTACTATGAGGCGTTAAGAAAGAATGAAGAAAAGAAGAGAGGAAGAAAGCTATACTGAGGTGAGATTTTCTCTTGCTATTTTTATGATTTTTAGTTTATGTTTTAGTGTGGTTTTGGTATGGTTTATTTGAGTACTCCTCTCCTCCTTCTCAAGTAATAATTTTGGCCAAACTAAGGGTTTGAGGAGGGAAGAGTTTCTTTGCAACAAATTATGAGAAAGTAAGATTTCATGAGTATAAAGTAAGTTGCAAAGAAATTTCCTTTTCTCCCCTTGTGCTATGAGTTTCAACCAGTATGAAAGTGTATGAGGGAGTGAGAATTTCATTATTTTGATGTCAAAAATGGATTCCCCATGGTGGAATTCCTTAAAGGCAAGTGATAGATTCAAGAGAGAGCTTAAGATAAAGCAAGTAGAAATTTTTAGGGTTTTGAAGTTCTTTATGAAGTAACCCTTGGTTCAAGTTAATTTATTTGATATTTGGTGATGCATTAGGGTTTGAGAAAGCTTAAAGACATCCTTGGAAAGGTTGAATCAAAGAGGAAAGGCATAAAGTTTCATAAGGTGGCATAGTTACATTTTCTTGCATTATATTGTCTTGCTATATTCTATTGTGTATGATGACTTGCCATATTGTTTTTATGATGATTGAGACTGGTTTTGCTGTTTTTATGAAAGGGATAGTGTCTGGGATGTCCATTTTCTATGCCGTTATAATGCCAACATTTTTATAAACAATATAGTGATTTATGTCTTGAAATGATTGTTATAATGTTTTGGAGGTTTTATAGCATGCATGATAATGTAAATGTTTGAGATGTGACTAGCTACTGGGATTTCCAAAATGTCATCACCCAAATAATAATATGATAGGTTCAAGTTATGGAAGAAATCCAAGGGAGGCAAAGAGCAAGGAGAATGATTTCAGTAATTTACCTTTTATTTACTATGATGTATTGTTTCTTTGTTAAATCATGTAAATTTTTATATTAAATTTTGAGGCTGTGCTTATATGCAATTAAATGACTCTAATTCTTTTGAGATGATTTGTACAAGTTTGGAACATGATTTGACCATGTGAAAATGTATGGAAAATTATTTTGGTAAGGTTAAGGGATATAAATGCTAATTCTGACCTCTGTCCAGTTATATTATTACTGTCTAGAAGAAATTTCAAAGAATATATAAACATTATATATCCTCTTAAATTATACAAATATATCTTTAAAATGGTTCAAAGAACACCCCATTTGGAATTGTGTACGAATTATAGTGAGTTTTTAAAATAAAGGTTCAGAGTAGGGCAAGAATGGGAAAACTGAAAACTGAAAAGTAAGTACTGGAAAATTCAAAAGGCAATATAAAATTGTACAGAGCTCCAAATATTTAGTGGCTTATATGTATAAAAATTTATATGTTTTGAGTTTTATATGCCACTGATTTAGAGGTAAATGGAGTTATATAATGGAAGATATGGAGTTTTTCCCAAAACTGTTTCAGTAAGAATTGTATTCTGACCCTTCATAATTTAAGTTAATCTTATGCCCAGTGTAAGTGCAATAAATATATAAGAAAAATATGTCTATAATTAAACATATATAGCTTTCAAATGACATAGAGTATACATGATTTTGTTATAGGTAGAATGAAATATGATTTTTTGAATTTGAGGTCAAAAAACTAGAAGGTAGAAAAATGACCAAATAAATAGTAAAATTCCACGATATTACTATGCAAATTGGCCTAATGAAGTTACTGTTTCATATTTTTCCCATATATATCTGAATTTAAGATAATTTTAGAGACTTGAATTACTTCAAGATAATTTTTCTAGATTTAGTTATGAATTTTCAAAGTTTATCGGGTAAAATGTAAATTGCCAAATGAACAGTACCCCGAATTTTGAAAAATTCTGTTTTTATTATATTATGATTTTAGCCTTTAAACCTTGATGAAAGGAATCTAATATGATCTACTACATGGGAAATGAGCCCTAATATAAGGTGTTACATATCCTAATGTCAAGTCAATCATGGAGAAAACTAAACCACCAACCAGCTGATCAATCAAATCATTCATCCAAGGCAGAGGATATTTATTCATAACTGTCAACCTATTCAATCGCCTGTAATTAATGATAATCTTAGGCTGCCATCCTTCTTTTTAACAAACAACACCGAACCTCTCCAAGGTGAGATACTTAATCTAATGGAACCCTTCTTCAAAAAGTCTTCAATTTGCGTTTTGAGTTCTTTCAATTCAAAGGGTGCCATTCAATATAGAGCCTTAAAAATGGGGCTTGTTCCAGGCACCAAATCGATGGAGAACTCCAACTTTAGTGGTAGTGGCAAGCCAGAAATCTCCTTTGGAAACATGTTGGGGTATTCACAAATAACCATATATCTTTCTTTCCTCCTTCCACATTCATGTTAACAAATAAGAAAACTAGAAACCATTGACATCCTTTTTGCCAGTACCTGTTGGCTTGAGCAAAGGACAAACAAGCATTTTCTTCCCCTTAAACACCAAGGATATTTATTGGCAATGACACAATTTTCTAGGTCAATCAAGAATAGCATTATTCGCCTCAAATCAATCCATCCCAATGATAACATCAATATCTTATAGTGGCAAACAGATTAAATTCAGGGTAGTGCTTTGGTGTTCAAAACAAACTACATAATTCAAACAGGCATGAACAATTCTCACAAAAACCCCCGTGGGTGTAGAAACTGACAATTTAGAAGGTAACTCAACTGCCACAATTCATAATCTCCAAGCACAATCAAAAGATATGAAAGAATGTAATGCACCAGAATCAAACAAGGCATTAATAAAAAAACCATTAAGTTTGAGTTACCTGAAATTAGATTAGGTGTGACATCCGCCTCTTATCAAGTTATGGCAAAGACTCATTCGGGCATTGTTGGCTTCCTCATTGCATCCTCATGCCTTAGTTCATGTCAACTTCATGCCATATGACCAGGCTTCTCACAATTGTAGCATATCAAGCATGGTTGATTGCCATGATTTATTCACATCTTGTGTAAGGAGTTGAGGCACTACCTGAACTTGATTGAGAGGGAACTAAATCCCTTCTTATAAACTCATTCTAACTAGAGCTCCCTTGGTCAAAGCCTCGTCTGTAGAATTGCCCTCTACTAAATCAACCTTTGTTGGATTGATCTCGGCTAAACTTGGCTCTACCTCTGCAAAAATGGCCTTTATCGTACTAGCCTCTTCCCTTACTAAAGCCACCATTACCATTATTGCTGCCAAATCCAGTTCCTTTACTAATACCTCTGGTAGGTCCTTGGTAAGAAAAGGCATGGATTATTGAATTTCTTCTCTCTTCCTTAATCTCCTGCATTCACTGAGAGAGAAGATGCATCTTTACACATAAGTCCTCAAAGGATGTAAATTCAACCACCACCAACCTCTCCTTAATTTCTAGGTAAGCTCCTTCAAACAGATGTTGAGCTTTCCACCTGTCATTAAGGTGATTCTTCAAGTAAGTGGAATATTTGGCTAGATCCAGAACTTCATCTATATAATCATCAGTCGATAAACTCCCTTGTTGGAAAGCTAGGAATTTAGCCTCTTTTTGCATCATCAGGGCAAAAGGGTAGTAATATGAGAAGAATCTCTCCCTAAGCTATTCCTAATTCATCAGGGCATCTATAGCTTTAACACTTGGTAGGATACTCCTCTGCCACCGCTTAGCCCTTTTCTCTAGCTTCAACACCGCCAGTTGCACCCCTTTGCTCAGAGGTGCAATCTATCATATCAAAGATGATCTCAAGTTGGTCCACCCATTCTTTAGCTGATTTAAAGTCCATCTTATCTTTGAAAGGATTGAACTTCTGAAAGTTCTTCAATTAAGAGGAAATACCCCTCCTTCCAGCTCTTGGGGCCCTCTCAGGCTCTACCTTGTCATTATCATTGTCATCTCTTGCATTCAGATCGACATACATGCTAGCCTCCACATTAATATCACCATACCCTTGTTGATTCAACTACTCTTGCATTCAGTTCAGTGTTTTCCCCTAAGTATTAACTTGGTTACTCAGACTAGCCAGCATCTAATGCATCACTATTATTCTGTCTTCCCTTATAAGACATCCTTTCCTATGCATAAGTATGTTCAGTTATATGACTCTGGACTAGTATTGCAAAGGGAATATACAAGTTTATGCAAATGAAATTGTGCCAAGTATCACCACAAACAAAAACAATGGCATAAACCACTGTTCAGATACTAAAATGTAATGACCTACTCCTAAAACACCCTCGAAACAACTCCTAAAACCTCAAAAATAGAGAAAATCTCTAAACAGGACTAGAATAGGGTTGAGTAGTATAGAGACGCGTCAAGCTACAATATCATCATGGGCTAAGAGAGGCAGTATCATTTAGCATCGTGGCCAAATTTCTGGTGCCATGGGCCCTCGTGCTGATACATATTAGCAACTTGTTGATTTTTAGGGCTAACTTCCACCAAGCACAACTTTGTGCTCTAACCTCCGATTGACCTGATTTAAATTTCTACAAGTCGATCTTGTCCCAATCTATCCATAGACATTGGATTCACCTCAATCCATGTCCTTATGGAGATTTTGGATATCCATGATTGATTTGGTCATTTTTTGGCAAAAACTCACAAATAACAACCTCCAGCTGGCACCAATGGCAAATTAACACTTTAGGACCATTCACATGGATCTTAAATGGCACAATTAACCTATTCAAGGTGGTTTCACCTCAGAGAAACCACTCCTCCAAGTTTTGACGCCCTTGAACCCTAAATTCACATAATAGGCTATATTCCTTAAATCACACATACAAGGCCCAAAATCACTTTGGACTCACACATACGGCCAATTCAGCTTATAATTAAACACACCAATAACAATGACTCATACTGGGGCCTAAACCATCATCACACACACACAAAAGTTACATGAGCACATATCCAAATCTCATTAACATCAACATCATCACAACCATACAAATTTTCTTATAACATACACAACATTACTCCTGGGATTCAAGAGACAATACATGCAACAATATTGTACTTGGCACAACTCATTACATAAACTGAATGGCAAACTACCAATTATACTTGAAATTCCTAAAGGTAGAGAGGCCTACGACTCCTTAATCTTCTTCCAACTAATACTAGAGTCTTCTCTAGAAATATTAGTTATGGAGGTATGGGACAAAGTCTTAATAATTGGGAACATAAACACATGCAACCTATACCATCAGTTCACACAAATATGCATATGGTGCAATGCGATGCAAAATGTCATGGTAAGCATGTCTTCTTTATACATAGCTAGAACCACAGGCTGTCGTCATCACAAGACATTTCCAATAGGTGATTCCCTTCCAACATCCAGTGAAGACTAATTCTAGGACATCACCAAGCTTACCTCATACTATTACAACCCGGCCTATGTTACACTAATACTTGGATCGTGGCTCTCCTTACCCTGGACCACCTAAATTGGTGGTGATTTAAGAAAGATGCAATCAATTGCCACTAGCTCACCAGGCCATAGGAGAGGATTTAGTGGTAGGGATCTTTCATCTTATCATCATATCATATTATATCTCATCATCACCTCCCAATCCACCATATCTCACAATGCTCATGTGGTGATGATGTTCAAGCCATGTCAACATATGTATGTCACTATAGAATCATTGTCATACTTATCAATGTCATGCTAGCATGCTATGAAATCACATATAACATTATGTTCATCATCATTGCATATCAATGCTATGGATGTAGACTCATACCTCATCTAGCCATGTGCATACCATGATATGTAGAAAAACTATATTCACACATAACGATATCGTGGAATGAACAGGAACATACATACACACACCTACACTTATATATATACAAATCAACAATTAACATACAAACACAAATACATGGTTACTTGAAATCACCGACAGCACATACATGAGCTAAACCTACTACCATTTCAATCTAGGGTTTCCCTAAAATCATGCATAATCCCTCTAAAACTCACACCCATGCTTCAATAACACCAAACCACACTTTAATAATCTATTTGCATGCATTTTAGTTGGAAGAAACATTGACCAATCTGAAATCTTGCATACTCCCACATATTTCATCCGAAATTCTTAAAGAAAAAAGAGGAGGAGATGTTAAGGATCACTTACCTAGCAAGATTGGAGCTTTTCAAGGCCAGAAATCACCTCCTAATATCGAAACTCTTGAACCCTAGTGGAGCCTTCACCTTCCTCTTCAATTTTTCTTCTATTTTAGCGAACTGAACCTCATCTGATTTAAAGAATTTTAGGGTCTAGCACTGCAGAAGACGAATAGCTAGCTATGTCATGAGACCATTTGGTTTAGAAATTTTCAAAAATTCTCTATTCATTCGTTGTGGTGGCCCTGCCTCTTATTATGGCGTGGAGCATTTTTTGTCATCTCTTTGTTCTTCCTCTATCTTGGTTTCTCCGGTCTTGCACACATCATTAAGTATACTTCTGTTAGCTCGAGACTAAGTTTAGGATAGTATACTGAGGGTTGTTATAGTACACAAATGAAGGAGGACTTAGCATTGAAAGGATAGAAGGCCCGATGATAAGAAGAAGGCTCAAGAGGTTTCAAAGTACAATTGGAACTCTAGTTAACACATTGAAAGCCCATAACCCTAGTATACACATGTTTAAAGAGATTGGATAGGGAGCACATGAATAGTGATCTAGATTAATTTGATCTACTAATGGGTGTTTAGACACTTACTTAGTTCTTAATTATAGGCTCATGCTTAATCTAGAAGTCAAAATAATTTGTTTCCAATTTTGTGTTTGTTTCCTATTTTATAAAGATCTTGCCTGGTTCCCTTTTTTACCTAGATTAGTTTCATAATATTTTTTATCTTAATTTAGGAAATAATATTTGCTAGTATTATTAGGAATTCTTCTCTATGAATAGCCTTGTAGTGAACTATATTCTTCAAACTGAAGATTGGAATAAGAGTATTTTGAGTGTTTTCTCTTAATTGTAAAATTTTCTTTCCTTTACATTGTGAAACATAGTCTTGCTTGTTAACCTATCCTATTATATTATTGATTCAAGTTCACAAAAGCTCCCACTTCATGCTTTAACCCAGGTGTATTGCTATATGGATTTGATGTGATAGGAGAAGGAAGAATTATGGAGATCAAGGAGGCAACCAAAAAATTGTTAACTGCTATCTATATAATCTCTTACAATGAATTTTTAAATCCTTTTCATTTAGATAATTTTGTTTATTTATTTATTTTGTTGGTTTCCCATTTGTATTTTCTTATGGCCAAAGTCATTAGTTAGATTTAAATTAAAATAAATAAAATTTATTAGATAAGCTTGATTCTTAAATTAATGACATTTCCTAGATTTGAAAAGATTATCTAATCGTGTTAGGAATAAAATATTGTTTTCATTACTTTTCTTTGAGTTTTCATTTTTATTATTAGGTTTTTTTATAATTAGATATATCTTTTAGATTTCCTAGATTTAATATGATTACTTAATCCCCAAGTATTCCTAATTACTTTAGGATTAGGTTTTTCTTGTTTTTCTTATTAGGATTAAAGGCCTTTATGTAATGTGTTTTCTCCAGAAAGAGTAGAATAACATTATTGTGTGTTTTCAGTAAGAATTTATTGAGTTGTTCCTTTTCTCCCTCTTACTTTTTATACATCCCTCTCCCTTTTCCTTAGTGTTCTCTCGAGAATACATTTGACCTATTGTGAGGAGTGATCAACCTTTTAGGTGTCATTATAATTAGAGATCTAGAAATGAGTTCCTCTAGGGTTTTAACTAGTCATCTTTTGAATCTCTAAAGTCAAATTCTTCCATAACCCTGTATTTTTTGAGTTACTTAGGGCAGGTTTCTAAGGGCACCATATCAGGATTAGTCTATTCATTCTCATGGCTAGAGGAGTTGTCTAAGTAGCAAGTCATATTCCTATAATGTCAATTGGCTATTTACACTTGTCAGGTCTCGAATTGTCCTTTATCGTTCAACCTACACCATGAAGATTGAGCAACCCATGTGATTTTATATCACCTCCAGAAAGAGACCTAGTTTATCTTGATATTGATGGTTCTATTATAGAGGTTGAGAAATTTGGGAAGGTTTATCAGAAATTGTGATGAAGATTGGCTTGGTAGTTTCATGAGGAAAATTGTTTTCCTTCCCACAACTATTTGCAAAACTCCATGCCATCTTTAATGATACTCCCTCTTGTCTCACATGTAAAAAATTTTTGGGAGGGTTGTGTTAGTTCAAAATATAAAAATATATATATGTTTAGTGTAATAAATAGGATATTCCAATCATACTTCTCATGAATTTGGGGAAAGTTGTGTATTTCAATGATTATTAATTAATCAAGTGTATGAAAAAAGACTAAGGGCAATTCTAGAAAAGAATATGTTTTACTACAAATTAAATGAGAATAACTAACTTCAACTAACAATATTGATGTGTGAGAAGTAGTTTTACTGTGCTTATATTTGAGACTAAAGGGAGTATAATTCTTTATTGGAAATCGAGATTTAATTTGCTAGGTGGAAATCTTCATGGGCTCCATCAAAGCCATTAATCTTATCAAATGGCAAGGCAATAACCATCATCCTTACTTCAATATAGTGATTGACATTAGGTATCGATTAGCCAAAGAAACTTATAGTATACAAGACAACTACATCAATCTTAGGGGAGCTCATGCCAATTTTAGGTATATACTTGATTATGAATGGAATTGGTAGTGTGTGATGTTGTTTTTCTTTTTGCATAGCTTTGTCATAGCCTGTTAGTTCAAAGTTTCCTATTCTCTCTTTCAATTTATGATTTTATTCAAATCATTTGGTATGTGTTTAATATCACTTATCAATATTTCAAAATATATAATAAAATCTATATCAAATTATCTACAAGTCAAATGATGCATATTGACGAAGATTTTCAAGAGAAATCATGTACATGTACATAAATGCAAATCCTAATATCACACAATAGGATTACATTCTAAATTGTTGATATTAATTCCTTTTTTCATTAAAAAGTAAAACAGAAAATGCATTACAAGTAATAGATGACATATATTTAATGATAATGATTTCTTGATAAGTAGTTGATATATCATCAGATGATCAACAACATGTGCGTAAGTGTTGACTTCCAATTTTTTTAATATCCCAAAAGACCTAGGTCCTTAGCATTAGGAATGGAAAGATTGACTGGACATAATTACACCTATAATTAGAATATAATAAGTTGGAAATTTATTTCATTTCACTTATAAATTTAGTTCAGTCTACTAGGAAATTTAGATTGCTCTGCTTAGGGAATCAATTCATTCCACTAATTTAGTTCAGATCTTTTCGAAAATCAGTTCAATCCACTTGAAAAATTAGTTTAGTCCACTAGGAAATTTAGGTCAATTTACTTGGATTAGTTCATTCCACTTCGAAATTGAGTTTACTTCAATTAATTGGGTAATTAGTTCATTTCACTTGGAGAATTAGTTCAATTCATTTAGGAAATTAGTTTAGTCCACTTCAAATTTAGTTCATTACATTTGAAAATTTAGTTTATTTCAATTAGAGAATTAGTTCATTCCAATCAACAAAATTTCACTTGGGAAATTAATTTAATCCACTTGAAAATTTAAGTCAGTCTTTTTGGAAGATTTGCTATTTTTTGGTAAAAAGAGAGGGCAAATAGGAATGCGCTCCTAGTTCCTAATAGGGCTCGAAATTCAAGCAATTAGGAGGTCTATCTTGTACTTTCATTCGCCACTAAGGGCTTAGCCATCTTGGGCCTTGGGATCAGACTAAACACCAGACCAATCGTAGGTACCAGCTTAAATGTGTTCATGATCCGATATGGGTATGGGATATCCCTACAATTGATTGCCACAAAGCAGATCATTAGCAAAGATTGCAAAATTAGCCCTCTTACAACTTGCACCAGCCAGCATTTTTGCTCCAAAAGCAAAAATATATATAGTGATTAATTAATTAGATGAATCCCACTATTCATAATAGCATTTTTAAACCTAACATTTAATGTATGACACTGTGATATTGACCACCAAAAAAAACATCAATAAACAAGGATTCATTAGGGGTGGCAATTTAAGCCCAATTTAATTTGTAAGTCCTCCATCTATCCCATTTAATTTTTTGTTTTAGTTTAGCTGGTCACCTCAGAGGGGGGTGAATTGGGTGATGCAAAATTTTCACCATTTTTGACGAACAGCCTAATTTCACCAAGATATGTAGCAAAACAGGGTGAACAGAGTATGAAAAAGTAGATAGATGAAATAAGAAGATAAAGAGTAAGACACAAAGATTTACATCGGTTCAACCTAAACCACTTAGCCTACATCGAATCCTCAAGCCATCACTTGGCCTACATCTAATCCTCAAGCCACCACTTAAGATTTTCACTATATCCTACAAGTTTGATCCAAGCACTTGTGAAGTCTCAATATATTCCACAAGTTTCACTAGGCATTTGTGAAGCCACTCTCTTTACACCCTTACAAGATATATAATTCCCTTAATGTTTCCCACACTAATATTCTTCCCAGAAACTGTACAAAGAAAGATTATAAAATTGAAACTGTCTTTCAGAGTGAATAATACATTAAACCTTACTCTAATAAGGAGGGTTTAGCTTTGAATAATCACACAAAATGATTTTATCCATTACAACAACATTTTGGAACATAATTCACTCAAATTTGTTATCCATAAGTTCAAATGAAGTTCTATTTATAGATTTATGGCTTATCTAGTCTTTTGACATGAGATCTATCCATTAGACATAAGTTCTAGCTGTTACTTTGCAAAAAGAGTCGTTCAACAATTGCAAGATTTGGCTAGTTACCCAAGAGGGGGCTAAATTGGGTGAAGCAAGATTTTCATCCTTTTTAAAGCACAACCCAATTTTATCAAGAGAAGCAGTAGAATATGGATAAATAGAGGGTGATGAAGTAGATTGAAGAATTAAGGAGATGAAGAATAAGACACTAGAATTTATACTGGTTTGGCCCAAACCACTTGGCTTATGTTTAGCCCCTAAGTCATTACTTGTGATTTTCCACTATATCGCATAAGTTTGGTCTTGACACCTGTGAAGCCTCAGTACTTCCCAGAAGTTTTAGTAAGTACTTGTGAAGCCACTCTTTCCCCATACCCTTACAAGATGTGTATCACCCTTAGTGTTATCCCCACACTAAGATTCTTCCCAGAAAAATAATAAAAAAGAATGAATATAGAATTGAAACTTTCTTTTAGAGTAAATGATACGTTAAAAGCTCACTCTACTGAGGTGGGTTTAACTATGAATGTTGATACATAAAGATTTTATGTATTGAAGCAGTATTTTGGCATGACTCACTTAATTTCATTGCTCATAAGTTCAAATGAGGTTCTATTTATAGATTTATGGATTAACTATCCATTAGACATAAGATTTATTCGTTTAACCAAAGTTCTAGCCATTACTCTGCAAAAAAAAAACCGTTCAAGAACTGCATTAAATGCATTTGACAAACCAAACTTCAAATTTTGAGGCTCAATAGACGAATTTTGCAAAGTCAGCATAATTATGTGTTTAAGGTTGAACTTCAGAAATTCATCTATCACAAAGTGAAATTTGATTTTCAAGTTTGCCAAAGTTAACCCATGTTAGTTCATGCAAATTTTCATATTGGAAGTGTGTCTATTGAGTTTAAATAGTTGTCTCAAGTTTTCACAGTGCACTTCGAAATTCAAATTTTAGAAGCTGCAATTTATCTATCAGAGGCATGTTGAACAAGAGACAAAAGTTCTCTTCTGTGAAATTTGAATGTTGAACTAAAAAGTTCATCTGTCAGAAGTATGCTCTAACGAGACTTACAAGTTCTCATTTCAAAATTTGCACTTTGAAGTCCAAAGTTCATTTGTCTGAGAAGGTGACTATGAACTCTCTTTGAACTTCACCAATATTCGAATTTTGACTAAGCTTTAAACGAATTTTGCATACCTTTACTAACAATACTTAGCCCAAAATTCAAATTTTAGAATTGAAATTTGTCTATAGAGATAAAACCTCTGTAACTTCAAATTTCACTAAACAAAATTTTAATTTTGCATAAAATAAGCATGAGTTATCTACAAAATTCATCTATTAGTCAGTATTTTTCAATTTTAACACATACTAACATCATATTTACTTAATCTAACTCTTTTAAAACATATGATAACAAGATCAAGTAAATTTCAAAGATTAAACCACCTTACGACTTAAGTGATAACAAAATATACATAATAACTAAGTCTTTAAAAGTTGAGCTTTACTTTAAAAGTTGAAAATTTATTTACCAATTTCAACTCTAGCGACTATAGCTTGTAATACTCATTATCAATAGTTTTACAATACTGGTTCAATGTTTTACACTTATCTTCCCCCATTTTAACAACAATGAAGAAAATTTCACTTACAAATTTAACTCTCGTGCCTAGTTTTTTTCACTCATATTCAAGGGTTTAATATTGCTATTTAGTATTTTGATACTCACCTTTCGCAGTTTCACGCTGATTAAGGGTACTTTAGCAATTTTGGTTTATATTTAAGATGAGTTAAGTATGTTGTGTAACATAGTAGAGATTTTGTAATGACCTACTCCCAAAATACCCCGAAACAACTCCTAAATCCTCAAAACCACCGAAAAACTCTGAACAAGACCAAAACAGGGCTAAGTTGTATAGAGCTGCGGTGAGCTACAGTACCATTGAGGCTTTAGGGAGGTAATAGCACTTTGTACAGCGCCGTCCCTTGCTGATACCATATAAGCAATTTACTAATTTTTGGGGTGAATTTCCACCGTGCACAACTTCATACTCTAATATCTAATTGACCTGATTCTAGCTCCTACAAGTTAGTCTTATCCCAATCTAACTATAGATACCCGTTTCACCTTGTTCTATCTCTGTATGGAGA
This sequence comes from Adenanthera pavonina, assembly GCA_026686845.1. Lineage (NCBI taxonomy): Eukaryota > Viridiplantae > Streptophyta > Magnoliopsida > Fabales > Fabaceae > Adenanthera > Adenanthera pavonina. The sequence continues at coordinate 20,559,274 of JAIVEN010000013.1, forward strand.
TTTTGGACGTCTATGACTGATTTGGTCACTTTTTAATCAAAACTCACAACCAGCCACCTTCAACTGCTACAAAAGGAAAATTGGCACACAAGGACCATTCACATGGTCCTATTTGTTAAAACTAACCCATCTAAGGAGGTTTCATGTCACATCTCATATTTAGACTCATTTCCCATATATTAGACTCCATTTTAGTCCATTAATGCAAGATTAGAAACTTGATTCCATTAAATTACTTAAACCAATTTTTCTTTTCATTTCTCAGGTACTATTCTTTTAGTTAATCTCATTTTACCTAATAAAATTTGAAAATTCATAACTAAATTGAAAAAAATCATATTAAGATAATTCAAGTCTCCGAAAATAGCTTAAGAGATTCTCTACATGGGAAAAATATTGAACAAGAAAAATATTTGACCAATTTGTATAGTAAATTCATAAAAAATTCACTATAGCAATGGTTAATTTCTGAAAATCCCTGATTCTAACACAACTTTGGAAATTTACCATAAATCATACACAACTCCAAATTGAGGGATCTTTATGTTTATGGAAAGCTACACATGTTAGTTTTTAAACATATAAAATACTCATATATAAAACATATCAAGGTATGTATAGTACTTTGAATTCCTAACAATGGTTAGAAAGGTCTCATGCATTCTTCCAACTTTCCAAAGTACACACTAATATACACATACAGAGCCATAACCTGCCTTTACCTCACATAATACTCCATAGCAACCCTAAAGGAGCATATTAACGTGAAAATACAGCATGATCATATCCTATAAGATTTTACATAACATCTCATATAATAGTATTAACCTAAGTATAATGTATCTTGAACATTAATTTGCTTTTCCTTGCCTTTCCTTTCATGGGCAATCTTGCAATAACTTGAACCTAAAATTCATTAGATAATTGGAAATGAATGAGATTCAAAGAATCTCAGTAGCAACTGCCATCATACTCACATATTATCACATATATTGCAAGTATTCATCAAAAAAATAAATCAAACATTCAATCAAATCATTTTAACACAAACATTTTATAAAAATTTGGGCAGCACTTCCCCTTGTATTTTGACACATCCAAGGTCACATTACCCTTCAAACAATCCAACAAATAATGTCAAATCATCACAAGACAACATTTCAAACATTAAACACATCATTCAAATCAAGCAACGTCAATGACAATACATAAGCATACATAGGTGAGTTAATTACCTTTGGGTTTTCCAAACCTTTCCAAGATTTGTATACTCTTTGTTTGATCTCCTAACACTTCTTGGAATCCTATTACATTATAAAATAAGGTCATAATCCATTGGGTACATGAGCTTATTCATAATGTGTGCAATAAACCCTAAACTTTTCACTTTGATTTCCTTTGGGTTTTTATTGTACAACACACTTGTTTCTACCATTTTTTGACCAAAGGAATCCATTTTTGGGGTTAAAGTCATGAAATTATATTCCTAATTCAAACCATAATAGGAAGAAAATTAACAAAAATGTAGAAAGATATCTACCCGATTAATTTGCAATCTAATGGCAAAATCTTGTTGCTTAAGGCATATACATCCTTTTTTATGGTTTGATTTTTCCATGGCTTCACTTTCTCTCTCTAATCTCTCTCTAGATGAAAAATTCCAGAAGAAAAACAAGGAAAAATACTCCATGAAGCTTCACAAAACTTAGACATAACCAAGATAATAACCAAAGAAACTTACCATAGAAGTTTGGAACCAAACCAAATCCTATAGCCTTCTCTTTTCTCCTTCTCTTTTTCATGTTTTCTCTCCCTCTTCCTCCACTGGTTCAGACGTGAAGGAGGTGGAGAAAGTGAAGATTTAATGATTTAACTTAAGTGGTTAAGGAAATAAGCAATAAAACTAACTTTATTTACTTTAATTCCTAACTTTAGTTACTTTAGTAAATGAAGCTTTTCAATAATTTCTTCCTTATCCCTTATGCATTCCAGATATGATTCACTCATTTCTTGGCAAAAAATTGCTTCAATAATTTCTATGGACCAAAATACCCTTTACCGATTAAATTTACCCGTACCGATTAAGTATTTTTACCAAAATTGTCATTAAATTAGTACAGGATTATCCAAAAATTACCTTTAGTCCAAAATCATTATCTTGATCCAAATTATATTTTACAAGATCCAATCACTATCCTTGAATCAATACTACCTTTTACTGCAGTCTAAAATAACTTTTATCGAGTAAACATTAACTATAAAACCTTAGAGCCCAAAATAAATTATTTTAATCTTAATAAATTTTATACTATATTCCACTGGGTTTAGCTCATTGAGAGCTTCGTTTTAACTATAATTTTTCATATTTATAAAAATGCCCTTAACCCAGGGTAAATTTATAAATTTTAAAACCTTTGGTTTATTAGGTGTAATTTTTCCCAAAATTGATAAATTCTTCATTGTTGTCCGTGATGTCCATTGCCTATATTTTTTTCCCTTTTTTTTCTTTGCATTTTATTTTCCTTTTTTTCTTTTTTTTCCATGGTTAAAATCATCATTTTCTCTTTTTTCCTCTTAATTGAAATAATTGACCTCTTTGTTCTATTTCATGTAAAATATTGTATACCTGTTTCACAAATTCCTTATAGATTTTAAAATATTGAGCCTTAAACATCCAATAAAATTTTTAGGATATTACATTTCACCCTTGAGAAATCACTCCTTTAAGTTTTAACTCCCTTGAACCCCAAATTCACATAATGAGCTATGTACCATCACACTATTTAGGCCCAAAACCGCTTTAGGCTCACACACAACCAATCCAGGCCACAAACATATGCACTGATAGCAACAACCCATTCCGGGGTCCAAACCATTGTCTCAATCATACAAACCGTACATGAGCACATAACCAAATCTTATCATCCTCATCAATATCATCACAACCATCCATATCATTGTATAACATACACAACATCACTCACAGGAATACGCAGAACAAGTGAGAGGACATACTATCCTACTTGGCACAATTCTTAACATTGACAATAATATAACTACCATTGACTTGGATATTCCCAACATCGGGAAGGCTACAACTCCTTTATCTTCTCCAAACTAGTACTAGTGTCTTCACCTGAAATGTTAGCATTGGGGGTGTGATACAAAGTCTCAATAACCAAGAACACAAACACATGCAACCTATATCATCAACACACAAATATCCATATGGTGCAAAGTGATGCAAAATGTCATGGTATGCATGATTCCTTCATACATGGCTAGAACCAAGGGCTATTGTCTTCACAAGACATTTTCAATAGGTGATTCCCTTCCAACAGTCGGTGAAGACTGATTCTCAAACATCACCAAGCTCACCTAACACTAATGCATCCCGACCAAAGGTCAAACCATTGCTTGGACCGTGGTTCTCCTTCCCCTGGACCACCCGAATTTGAGGTAATTTAGGGAAGGTACTGTCCGTTGCCACCAAGCTCGGAGAGCCATAAGAGAGGATTTAGTGGCAGGGATCTTCCATCCTATCACCATATCATATCATCATCATATCATATCATTATATCATTTTTTATCTCATCATCATCACCCAATTTGCTATATCTCACTATGTTCACATGGTGATAACGTTTTTGTCATGTCAACATGTATATGCCACTATGGAATCATTATCATATTCATCATTATCATGCTAGCATTCTATGCAATGACATATATCATCATGTTCATCATCATCATACGCTAATACTAGAGATCTAGACTAATATCTCATCTAGACATATGTCTACCACAATATGTAGGAAAAACCATACACACATAACAATATTGTGGCATGAATAGGAACATGCATATATATACATTTATAAATACAACCAACAATTAACATACAAACACAATACCTAGTTACCTGAAATAGCAGATACCATACACACAATGGCTAAACCCACCGTCTCAACACTAAACATGAGTTGAGTCACCTCCGATTATCTTAACAATTACAATAATGTTATAATACCTATAATTAACACAATGTATAACTTAACCAAAATCCATAACTCAACCATTTAAGCTTCATCCAAGGTTCCAACCACATAAATACACATCAATAAGCTCTTGACAATCATCCCAATCATAATTACTCACATACAATTTGGATTTCTACTTCTCTTCCCAAATTTCAACCTAGGGTTTCTATCAAATCATGTATAATCCCTTTACAACTCACACACAAGCTTCAATAACACTAAACTACATTTCAATACTCTATTTACACACATTTTAGTTGATGGAATTTGGCCTAACCCGAAAACCTAAGCGTATATACAAATTTATCCTTGAAAAATTGAAGAGAAAAGAAATGAGGGAAAGCAAGAATCACTTACTAACCAAGATTAAAGCCTCTAGAGTCCAAAAATCACTCCCCAAGGTTAGATTTTTCAAAGCACTAATGCAGCTCTTCTTCTTCCTCTTTAATTCTCTTTGTTTAATTAGACTTAAATACTTCAGATTTATAAAGATTCGGTATCTAGCGGCAGCGGGTGATAAGTTTTTCATGGCTTAGAGTCCTTTTATTTGAGAAAATTATAAAAGTTTTAGCTCGTTTGCCGAAGCGGCCCTCCTTCTTGCCATGGTGTAGATCTCTTTTGTCTCTTCTTTGCTCTTCCCCTGTCCTGATTCCTCTAGTTCTACATATGTCATCAATTGTATGACCCATTAGCTTAAGACTAAGTCTATGATAGTATACTGAGGGTTGTTACATTCTCCCCACCATATAAAAATTTCATCCCCAAAATTTCAAATTCTCACCTTAAGCGAAAAGCTCAGGAGACCTCCTTGGCATGGATTCTTCCGTCTTCCAAGTGATGTCATTTGATGTCAGGCCGTCCTACAACACCTTTACTAGTTTGATAGTCTTATTTCTCAGCTGCTTCACCATTAGATCAATAATTTATGGTGGCATGACCTCAAAAGTCATATCCTCTCACAATTGAATTTCCTCGTCATTGATTATGTGAGACGGATCAGGATGGTACTTCTTAAGTTGAGACACGTGAAAAACATCATGTAATCCTACGAGATTGGATGATAATGACACCCGATACACCACAAGCCCAATTCGTTCTAGGATTTGATATAGACCCATATATTGAGGAGTAAGCTTCTTTGCTTGAATTGATCTTCCAACACTTGTGGTAGGAATAACCTTAAAAAAAAGATCATGTCCAGCATCAAATTCCAAGGGTCTTCTCCTCCAATCTGCATAGCTATTTTGTTGACTCTGGATAATTAGAAGTTTTTATTAAATGCTCCCTATTTGTTGAGAGTTTTGGTCCACGATATTTGAGCTCAATAGACTCCGTTTAACGAGTTCAACCCAACACAAAGAGCTATTTGCAAACTTGGGTGATAGCTATTGTTGTGGGCAACCTCATTCAATGGTAGATATTGATCCTAATTGCCTTTATTCTCCAGAATAGAAGCTTGCAACATGTCTTCCAAAGTTTGAATTGTTCTTTTAGTCTGCCCATCAGATTGAGGATGATAGGCTATACTAAAATTCAACTTCCTCCCCATGGCCTTTTGAAAGGACTATTAAAAGCTTGACGTAAACCTAGGATCTTTATCTAACACAATACTCATTAGAACTCTATGCAGTCTCATGGTTTCATTCACATACAATTGGGCTAACTTTCCAATGGTAATGGTCTCCCGGATTGGAGGAAGATAGGCCAACTTCATCAATCTATATCGTAGTATGCCCTACAGAGGTCCTTAGTAATTCCCATCACAACATCTATAAAGATACTGTCCTAATTCCATGCCATAATCTCTAGAGGTTATAGTGAACCTGCTAGTAGTTGTTGCTCAATCTTCCCTTTTTGACAAACTAGACATCTTGCTACATACTTTGCAATATCCTTCTTCATTCTTGGCCACCAATACCCTTGCTTCAAATCTTGGTACATCTTAATGGTACCTTGGTGAATAGTCCACCTACTCTTATGAGCTTCCTCCAGAATAATTTCTCACAATCCCGTAACATTTGGAACACAAATCCGACTGTGGTATTGAATGATGGCAAAGATGCCATCCTTTAATATATCAAAATCTTGGATTTCTGCCTTTTTAATTCAGTGTCAAATGCCTAAAATATAGTTATCCTCTTGTTGTATAAAGCAAATGTTTCTCAACAAATCACTTGATACATCAATAGTCCTCACTACTAGATATTTAGGGTACACATTGATGGGCAACTACAAATCTCTTAGGCTTTCCAGTAACTATTACTCCCTCATCATCATGATGGCTATATGGATCGACTTCCTGCCCAGCCTATTTGCTACTACATTGGCTTTACCAAGATGATACTTGAAAGCAAACTTATAATCCCTTAGAAACTTTATCCATCACCTTTGCCTCATGTTCAATGCTTTCTGGTCAAAAAGGTACTTCAAACTTTTATGGTTGCTGAATACCTCGAACTGAGCACCATAGAGATGATGCCTCCATAACTTTAAGGCAAACACTACAGCCACTAGCTCAAGGTCATAAGTAGGAAAGTTCTCCTGCTCAGATTTCAATTGCCTTGATGCATAGGCCACAATTCTTCCCAGTTACATCAATAGACACCCTACATCTATATAAACTGTGAACAGCTCAAATACGTTAGGGATGATCAATACTTGGGGTGGATGTCAGACAAATCTTTAGTTCTTAGAATACTCTCTTATACCTATAATCCCAAATGAAAGGTCTATCCTTGCGGGCTAGTTTAGTCAATGGCATAACAAGTTGAGGGAATCCTTTAATGAACCTTCTATAGTAATTGGCCAACCCCAAGAAACTATGAATTTCAGTCATTGATTAAGGCATTTCCCAATTAACATTGCTTCTATTTTACTAGGATCTACTGCTACAACTTCTTTAGAAATTACATGACCCAGGAATTTCTCATCCTCTAGCCAAAACTTACATTTACTAAGTTAGCATACAGTTGGTGATCCTGCAATACTTGCGGCATAACGCGAAGATAAAGTGCATGCTTCTCCTCACTATTGGAATAGATCAGAATGTCATCAATGAAGACCATGACAAACTTATATAGATACTACCAAATACCCTACTCATATAATCCATGAAGATTGCTAGGGCATTGGTCTACCTGAAAGGCATCACGAGGAACTCATAATGCCCATATCAAGTTCAAAAAGTGGTTTTTGGCATATCTTCTGCATGTACTTGAAGTTGATGGTATCCTGACCTCAAGTCAATCTTAGAGAAAACTAAAGCACCAACTAGCTGATCAATTAAATCATTGATCTAAGGTAGAGGATATTTATTCTTAATTGTCACTTGGGACTTGTTCTAGGCACCAAATTGATGGAGAACTTCGGCTCTCATGGTGGTGGCAAGCCGGTAATCTCCTCTAGAAACACATTGGGCTATTCACAAATAATTGGATATCTTTCTATTCATTCTTCTATATTCACATAAATAGAGAAGAAAACCATAAACTCTTGACACCTTTTTTACGAGTACCTGCTGACTTGGGCAAAGGACAAATAAACATTTTCATCCTCTTGAACATTAGGGATATTCATTAGTAATGATACAATTTTCTGAGCATAGTCAAGGATAGCATTATTTGCCTCCAACCAATCCATGCTAATAATAACATCAATATCTTGTAATAGCAAATAGATTAAATTCAAAGCAATGCTCTGGTGTTCAAAACGAACCATACAATTCAGACAAGCTTTGAGCAGTTCTTACTAAAACTCTCGTGGGTGTAGAAATCGACAATTCAAAAGGCAACTCAATTGCCATAATTCCTAATCTCTAAGCACAAACAAAAGATATAAAGGAATGCAATGCACCAGAATCAAACAAGGTATGGATAGAGAAACCATTAAGTTTGAGTTTACCTCAAATTAGATTAGGTGCCGCATTCACCTCCTGTTAGGATATGGTAAAGACTTGCCCTAGCATTGTTGGCTTCCTCATTCCATCCTTATATCTTGGCTGATGACAACTTTGGGCCATATGACCAAGCTTCCTATAATTGTAGCATATTAAGCACGATTGATCACCATAATTCATTTTGCATCTTGTGTAAGGAGTTCAGGCACTATTTGAACTTGGTTGAGAGGGAACTAAATCCCTTCTTGCAAACTCATTCTGACTACAACTCCCTTAGTCAAAGGCTCATCTAGAGAATTGCCCTTTATCATATTGACCTCTCTTGGAATGATCTCAGCCAAACCTGCTTCTACCTCTACTAAAATGACCTCTATTGCACTGGCCCCTTCCCTTACTGGAACCACCATTGCCACTACTGCTGCTAGATCGACTTTCTTTACTAATACCTCCAGTAGGTCATAGGTGAGAAAAGGCACAGATCATTGAATTTCTTCTCTCCCTCTTTCTCCCACATTCACCATGAGAGAACACATATCTTCACATATAAGTCCTCAAAGGATGTAAATTCAACCACCACAAACCTCTCCTTGATTTCTAGGTGAGCTCCCTCAAACAAATGTTGAGCTTTCTAACTGTTATCAAGGTGAGTCTTCAAGTAAATGGAATATTTGGCTAGATCCAAGAATTGATCTATATAATCATCAGTTGACAAACTCCTTTATTGGAAAGCTATGAATTCAGCGTCTTTTTGCATCATTAGAGTATGAGGGAAGTAATGTGATAAGAATATCTCCTTAAATTACTTTCAATTCATCAAGCTATTAATAGCATCAACACTTTGCAGGACACTCCTCCACTATTGCTTAGCCTTCCTTTCTAGCTTAGAAACTGCTAGTTACACCCTTTGCTCAAAGGTATAATCCATCACATCAAAGATGGTCTCAAGTTGGTCCACCCATTCTTCAGCCAATATAAGGTCAATCTTACCTTCGAAAGCCAGGGGATTGAACTTCCAAAAGTCCTTTAATTGAGAGTAAATATCCCTCCTTCAAGCTCTCAGGGCCCTCTCAAGCTCTATCTCATCATTATCATTATTATCTCCTACATTCAGATCCATATACATGCCAGCCTCCTCATTAATATCGTTATATTCTTGTTGATTCAACTGCTATTGCATTTTGTTCAGTGTTTCCCTTGGGTATTCACTTGGTCACTTAGACCAGCCAGCATCTCATGCATCTACCTCATCAGTTCGCTATCGCTTTATCTTGCCTTGCGAGACATCTTCTCCTATACACAATTAACAACATGTTCAATTATATGACTCTAAACCAGTATTGCCATAGGAATATAAATGTCTATGCAAATGAAATTGTGCCAAGTATTACAACAAATAGAAATAATGGTCGGAACCATTGCTCTGATACCAAAATATAACAACTTACTCCAAAAATACACTAAAACAACTCCTAAATTCTCAAAAACATAGAAAAACTCTGAACAGGACTAGAACAGGGCTAAGCCATTTGGTAGTAGTACTTGGCACCGTGGTGAAACTTCTGGTACTGCAGCACCCTCTACTGATACCATATCAACAATTTGCTATTTTTTGGAGCGAACTTCCGCCATGCACAACATTATGCTATGACCTACAATTAACTTGATTCTAACTTCTACAGGTCGATCTTGTCCTAGTCTAATTATAGATGCTGATTTCATCTTGATCCGTCTCCGTATGGAGATTTTGGATGTCTATGATTAATTTGGTCACTTTTTGGCCAAAACTCACAACCAACCATCTCCAATTGCCACTAAAGGCAAATTAGCTTGCAATAACTAACCACACAAGTCCTATTTGGCACAACTAACCCGTCTAACGAGGTTTCACCTCGGGGAAACCATTTCTCTGAGTTTTTGACCCCTTTGAAGCTTAAATTCACATAATGAGCTATGTGCCCCAAATCATACCATTTAAGCCAAAAACCACTTTGGGCTCAAACATATACCCAATCTGGCCTACAGACACATGCACAAATAGCAATGATCCATTCTGAGGTCCAAACCATCATCTCACACATACAAACCATACATGAGCACATATCCAAATCTCATCATCATGAATATTATCACAACCATCCATATTGTCAAATAACATACATAACATCACTCCTAGGAATACGTAAAATAAGCAGGAGGACATGCTATCCTACTTGGCACAATTCATAACATAAATAGTAATATAACTATCATTGACTTGGATATTCCTAACATTAACAAGGCTATGACTCCTTTGTCTTCTCCATCCTAGTACCAGAGTCTTCACCTTAAATGTTAGTTATAGGGGGTGTAAGACAAAGTCTCAGTAACCGGGAACAAAAACAAATGCAACCTATATCATCAGCACACAAATAAGCATATGGTATAATGTGATACAAAATGTCATGGTATGCATGTCTCCCTTATACAAGGCTATTATCATCACAAGACATTTCCAATAGGTGATTCTACTCCAATAGCCGGTGAAGACTGATTCTGGGATATCACCAAGCTTGCTTCACACTAATGTAGCTTGGCCAAAGGTCACACTAGTCCTTGGACTGTGATTTTCCTTCCCCTAGACTACTCGAATTGGTGGTGATTTAGGAATGGTGCAACCCACTACCACCTAGCTCGGAAAGTCATAGAAGAGGATTTAGTGGCAGGGATCTTCTATCATATCACAATATCATATAATCATCATATTATTTCTCATCTCGCTATCACTACCCAATCCACCATATCCCATTATGCTCATGCGGTGATAATGTTCATGTCATGTCAACATGTATATACCACTATGGAATCATTGTCAAATTCATCAATGTCATGCTATCATGCTATGGAATCATATATATTAACACGTTCATCATCATCATATGCTAATACTAGGGATCTAGACTAATACCTCATCTAGTCATGTTCTTACCACAATATGTAGGAAAATCATGGTATGAATAGGAACATGCATATATATATACATATATAAATAGAACCAACAATTAACATACAAACACAGCACCCGGTTACTTGAAATCATCGACACCATACACACACTAGCTAAACCCATTGTCTCAACACCGAACATGAGCCGAGTCACCTTCGATTATCCATACAACTACTACAATGTGATAATACCTTTAATTGACATAATGTATAACTTAAGTTTCACCCATGGTTCCAACCACATAAATACACATTAATGAGCTCCTAATGATCATCCTAATCACAATTAAGATTTTTACTTCCCTTCCCAAATCTAACCCTAGGGTTTCCATTAAATCATGCATAATCCCTTTGAAAGTCATACCCAAGCATTAATAACACTAAACCACACTTCAATTATCTATTTACACACATTTTAATCAATCGAATTCGGTCTAAACCAAAAACTCAAGCATATATCCGAATTTATCCCCAAAAAACTGAAGAGAAAAGAGAGGAGGAAAAGTAAGAATCACTTACCAACCAAAATTGAAGCCTCTAGAGTCCAAAAATTACTCCCCAAGGTCAGATTTTTTTGAAACCCTAACGCAGCTCTTCTTCTTTCCCTTCGATTCCCTCTATCTCATCCAATTGAAATGCTTCTGATTTATAAAGATCTGGTGTCTAATGCCACGGTGAGCAATAAGTTTGGCACGACATACAGCCCTTTTGTCTGAGAAAATTATAAAAGTTTCAGCTCATTTACCATGGCAGCCCTACTTCTCACCATGACATGGAGCTCTTTTGTCTCCTCTTTGTTCTTGTCTTCCCCTGTCCTGATTCCTCTAGTCCTACACACATCATCAATTGTACTTCTCGTTAGCTCGAGACTAAGTCTAGGATATTATATTGAGGGTTATTATATATTTTGACTAGATGGATTTGTTGATTTGGCTAGTCACCCAAGAGGGAAGTAATTTGAGTGTTGCAAATCTTTTGACTTTTTAAGACACAACCTAATGTTGCAGATGAGCACTTAAAACATGGGTGAACATAAGAGATAATAAAGAGATAAAAGCATATTAATACATAAGCAATTTATCCTAGTTTGGCCCAACTATTTAGCTAACATCTAGTCCCCAAGCAACCCGCTTGAGATTTTCTACTATAACTACAAGTTCAATCCGAGCACTTGTGAAGGCACATCACAACCCTGACTCCTTCACTGAGTCTATCTTTCTCCCACACCTTCCTTGGTCTAATTACAAATTTTCCTCAAGGAAATCTTCCCTGAATAATCCCTCTAGATCACCTAGAGAATTCTTTCTCAGAAAATATCAATACAAATAAATGCCCTCTCAAATAGTAGATAAATTACAATGAAACTCACATAATGTAGTTGAGAGTGTTTGATAAAGAAATAAATATGTTAATTCAATAAAACAGTGTTAGAACATCATTATCTCTCGTTTAATTGAAATGAGGCTCTATTTATATGTGGAAGTTGTAACATTCCTAAAAGCTAGACTATTTAGAGATGGATGAAAAATTTGCGAAAACCGACATACATTGTTTTGCATGAAATTGGGTAAAGGGAAGGAAAAATAAGAAAATGATGATTTTGCCCATGAAAAGAAAAAAATGAGAAGAAGCATGGAAGCAACAAATAGGGAGGCAAAAGTTTTAATATTTTGAGAAAAATTACAACTAATGACTCAAAAAAATTAAAAATTATAATTTTGTCTCGACTCAAGGCAAATTTTGTAAATATGCAACATTACTGTCAAAATGAAGCTCTTGATAAGGCAAGCCTAATGGTATATGACACTGAGGTTATATGATTAAGAATGAAGAAATAATTAACACTTAATTTTAAAAAGTAACTTTATATTGATAAAGGTACTTTTAGCTCTGCAAGAAGCAAAAAGGCATATAGCAAAGCAATTAGGCAACACAAAAAGAGCTTTTAAGAGACACGATAAAAAAGTAATCCCACATACAAGTTTACATTAATCCTATACTAATAAAGTAATTTTATATTGCAAAAAGTAATTTTACTGGTCAAAGTATAAGGTAATCAATACAGGGTATTATTAGACTGGGAAAAATATGCAGTATTTTGGAGATAAGACCCTGTTAAATCATGCCACATCAGCAGCCATGTGCCAAAAGTGAAAACATGGTGGCCAAGTTTGATAGAGTTAGTCAAAGTGATTAGCAAAAGTAAGCTTGATTAGTGCTTGATTGGTGACCATTAGATATACTTCCTCCACACCATTTGTAACATCTCTAAAAAGCTTAGATATCTTAAAATCCAAAAGGAATTCACAAAAATGAACATGTATCATTTTGTGTGAAATTAGGTAAAGAGGTTATTTATCCTGGTTAAAGGGAAAAAGGAGAAAAAGATGATTTTACCCTAAAAAAAAAAGGAAGCATCATGTTGAAAAGGGTAAAAGTCTAACATTTTGGGGAAAATTATAGCTAAAACCCAAAAGAATTAGAAATTATAATGTTGCCTTGGGTTAGGGGTAATTTATAAATATGTAAAATTACTGTCAAAATGAAGCTTTTGATGAGATGAATCTAATGGTATATGACACTAAGGGTTAATATTCAGGGATAAAGAAAAATTCAGTGCTAAATGTTAAAAAATAACTTTTTAACGATAAAACTGATTTTTGATCTATAAAAGCTAAAAAGGTAAAATGAAAAACTATTGGATACTACAAAAAGAGCTTTTATGAGAAAAGATAAAAAAGTAATCTCAAATGCAAGTTTACTTTAATCCTGTGCTCATAAAGTGAATTTATACTGTAAAAAGTAATTTTACCGATCCAAGTATAAAGTAAGTGATGCAAGGTATTACTAGAATAGGAAAAATATGCAGTATTTTAGAGATATTTCCTCCCTCAATGGTATTCATGTCAGCCCACGTGTGTTAAGATTGAAAACTTAATGGTTAATTTTTCAATTAACCAAACTTAATGGCTAAACTTGCTTAATTAACTAAGATTAGTAAAAAAATAACATTATTAAGTGGTTCGTTTATACTACCACACCATTTGGCCAAATGTTCACTTAGAAAAAGGAGAGAGAAGCTACTGCATAGTGGAGAATAAGAGAGACTACGTGAGCTGAGAAGAAAAGAGACAAAAAAGAAGGAAGAAAATACATGAAAATTGGTAAGTGGTTTTGTTGCAATTTTCAAGTGTTCTATCATAGTGTCTTGGAAATTTGAGCTAGTTTCCTTGAAATTTCTCCTCTTTCATTTGCTATCTAATCTTGGCCTAAGCATGATAATAAGAGGGAAGGAGTTTTTGAAGCATAAATTAATGAGAAAGAATGAAAAAAAAAAGCAAGAAAGACAAGTTTTAGTGAGCTAGGAAGCAAGTTTTTGAAAAACTATTTCTTCCCTCTAAGACCTGATTTTTGGCTAGCATATAGGTATAGGAAGGAGTGAGATTTCCTTAAATCTGATGTCAAAAATGGAATTCTCATGGTGAAAAACCTTAAGGACAAGTCATGATTTTCTAAGAGATGCTAAAACAAACTATATGGAAATTTAGGGTTTATTAAGCTCTTTGTAAAGCAACCCTTTGTTTTAGCTCATTCAGCTAGTGTTTGGTGTTGATTTAGGACTTGGAGAAGCCTAAGAAGGCTAGAAATAGCTTTGGTTTCAAGAGGAGAGCCAAGAGAAACTCTAAGAGGTAGTTAAGTTCACTTATTTGCATTTATGTTCTTTTATTGAATTTCTATGATGAAATTATGTTGCCATATTGTGATTGTATTTTCCTTGACTTCCATTTTCTAAGGTGTTATGATGCTGAAATTTTTATGACCAATATGGTATTTTGATGTTTTATTTGATTAAATGTGATTTATATGTGAAATGATTGACATAATTGCATAAAATGTGATTTACTACTGAGATTTTTTCAAAATCTCACCACTCAAACACTAACCATGCTAGGGCCATGTCATGGAGGAATCTAAGGATAAAGCAAGAAGAATGAAGAAGATTATGAAGCCTGTCTTGTTAGAAAGTTATGACATTTTATTTCTAGCAATTTGTATAAAAATTGTATGAGAATTTATGAGGTCTTGTATCCCTGTAATCATTTTTTTTATGTCCCTTATAATGTTACAAGAATGATTTGGACAAGTATGAAACATGTATATAGTGTATGATGATGGTTTTGAAGCTTAGAAAGCAAAGTTGTCCAAAATGACCAATTATGAAAGAAACATCATTACTCTATTTCAAATAGAGTAATCAGTATAAGTTTTATAAATTCTCTGAAAGTAAATAGAACAAGTTTTAAAAGAAGCCATAGAACACTTAAATTGGGCATGTGTACGATTTATAGTGTATTATTGAAATTATGGGTCAAAATTGGACAGTAATATGAAAACTATGAATTTTACTATAAGTACCTTTTAATTTAAAAGATAGTATAAAATCAAACTTAGCTCCAAAAATTCAGTACATGTATGAAAAGATGTATGTTTTAAACTTAATATGGCACTAGTTGGAGAGTAATTAGAGTTGTACAATGAGAGATATTCAAGTTTTCCTAATTCAAATAAAATTGATGTTTTGACCCTTAGTGATTTAAGATGATGTTATACACTATTTTAGTTAAATAAATATATACTAAAACTATGTCTGTAACTAGACATATAGAGATTTCCAATAAAATATAGAATACATGATTTAGCTCAGTATAAAGTTAGATATGAATTTTTAAATTTATGGCCAAAATTCTGGAAAAGAGAACAATGACTATTTGAATAGTAAATTGGTGCAATAAACTATACTAATTGGCACGACTAACATACTGTTTCATATTTTTTGCATGTATATGAGATCTTTAGCTATTTTTTGAGACTTGAATCACCTTGATATTATTTTTCTATTATTAGTTATGAATTTTCAAAATTTACCTGGGAAAAAGGTTTACTATTCATTTAGGGTCAGGTTTTTGGCCAATCAAAATGAAAGTCTTAGAGTAAGAATTTCATGAATTTGATGCTAAAAATAGATTCCCCATCACCAAAAACCTTATGACTAAGTATATCCTTCATAATATAAGCTAAGGTAGCCAAAGTGGATTTTCAAAGGTTTGTAGAGTTTTATATATTCTCTATGCCTCATTCTATGAAATTAGTGGCTTGAGCCACACTTGACGATGCCTAAGGAAGTTAAGGAAAGTATTGGATCCAAGAGGAAGAGCCAAAGAAATGCTTCAAAGTAACTAAGTTTCATTTTTATGTTTTATGTTCTATCATTATGTTTATATGATGAAATTCTGTTGTCATATTGTGATTGTGTTTTCCTTGACTAATTTTGACTATAAATTGGGGGATTTATTCTCTGAGATGTTCATTTTCTAATCTGTTATACTATCAAAATTTTTATCACAAATGTGACAATTTATTGTTTACATATGATTGATGTGATTCAATGTGATCAAATGTGAGTATATTTTTCTTTAGGTCTTGAATCAGAGTTAGATTGTAGTTGGATCTTATCAGTAAAGATTTCTTAGGGTAACAAAGGATTCTTGTAGAGCTCAGTGATCGCAGCAGATCTCATGGTTATAATAGACCAAGCATGAGGTTATAAAGTCCTCTAAAGAGAATAACATAATGAAAAAGATTAATGAGCCATACAATTCTAATAGTTCACTGAAAGAGGATGACCTAGGATGATTTTAAAAAGATATGAAACTCATTAATCAATAGCTAGTATGAATGTTTACCTAGGGCTTCTCTCTAATGCCAAGTTGCTGGCTAGAAAGTTGGTACGAGATGTAATGGTAGGTAACACTAAGGACTATAAGGAGCAAGTATCCTGCCTATGAGAAAAGATCAGTGATAAAATGTTTTTAGTAATGAATGTAAAAGGCCAATAAGGAATAAATAATAGTTGTGAAATGAATCAATGGGGAAAATTTATATAAGATTTAAAGGAAAGTAAGTTAGAAAAGAGAGATAGTTAGTAACCCAGATACAGGAATTTGGCCTATCAAAGTCCTATAAGAAAAGACATAGGATACAATAAGATTTTCAATAATGGCAGCCATATAGTAGTCACTAAATGAAAGGATTGCCTGAATCCAAGAAGTGACCAATAGTACTAGTCCTTTCAGGAGTAGTCCTATGAAGAGTAAAAAAATGCACCTCTAAGTAAAGAGGTAGGTCAGCCCATAAGTTATGTTAAGCAAGTTTGGGCTAACTATATTACTTGGATTAAGCAAGTAGCTTCTTCCAAGTAAAACAATGACTCCAAATCCAAATGATTATAAAAACTATCTATGATGAATGTCATGCTAGATTTAAAGTGTATGTTTAAGTTCTTTTAAGAGCCATATTAGAAGTGAAGAAATTTTTAGAGGGGCATCATGATTATAGGCTCCTTGTAAGAGAATGGATTGAGTGAGTACATGATACCATAGCAAGATTATGACCTCGGGACCATATTAAGTACTTCCCTTAAGGTTAAGTACTTCACACTCCAGTAGACTGTGTCATTGCTATATGCTCCAAGCAGAGCGTTATCATGAAAAAGAAGTTGAGGCAGTAGAAGTCTTAGAAGAGGATCTAAAGGAAGATCTAGTAGAGATAACATATGGGTCGAGGTATAATAAGGTATATGCAGTAAGATTCGTAAAGTAAGAGTCTAGGGGTCGAGGCATGATGATGTATTAATTACAATTATTAATTGCAAAAAAAAGAGTCATTGAGATATGAAGAAAGGTTTAGTAAAGGTTTATAGTACAAACATAAACCTCTCAAATGACTCCAGTAACAATAATTAAATGTATTCCCAGTCTAGATCACTTGCAAATGATTGTTGAGCAATTACAAGAGTTAATGCTCAAGGACAATAGGGAAAAATCTAGAGCCTTTAAAGTTCCGCCTATACTACAATGGCCTTAGATAAGCTAGTAGGTTCTACAGGATAAACTACAAGGCAACTAGATAAGTTTGCCAACTACCAACATACGACTGCACTGATTAGAAAGTATTGACTTCCATTGTTTGATGATAAATTTGACGTACAAGATGCTGAAAAGCACATTATGAACATTGAAAAAAGTTTTCAAGATAATGAGTTGTATTTTGAAAAATGAGGCCTTAATGGTAATTTATATGTAGAAAAAGAGTCTGATAAATGATGACGAAACACAGATTGAAGTGTTTAGATTAGAGTGCTGCATTGGGAAATATTCTTAGAGCAATTCTGCAAGAAGTATTTTTCTCAGTTAGTAAGCGATGGAAAAGAAGTAAAGTTTATAATGATTCACTAAGATGTGAATAAGTCAAATGATGAATATGTAGCAAGGTATAATCAACTGGCATGATACCTAATTTACCTCAAGAAATATAATTATGAAGAAGTAAACATAAAAACTGGAAGGGACATAAAGTTAGCAATAAGAGAAAAGTTACCCAATGTAGTTTCAAACTTTCAATTCGTTTATCAATGTAAGCAGAATCACTGAGAATAGTTTGAATCACAAGTATACTGATCCAACACCTCCAACTAGTAATAGTAAGAAAACTGCGGAGGAATAGAAACTAAGTAAGGGTAAGTAACCTTCGAATACTAGGGGATTCAAGAAGTGAGACAAAAAGAGTAGAGGAGACAGTTGAGTAAGCCAACTCCTATTTTTAATAATATGGAAAGGCTCGTAGTGAAAGGCTATACTTAGTAATGAAGAATGTGTGCTTTAAGTGTAAAGAGTCAGAATATTATGTTCGTGACTGCACAATGGAGATGGCAAACTCCAAACCATAAGCATAGGAAAAAGTCTTTGTGCTATTCTTAGTATGAGACCTGTAAGTTGCCTAACCTTAGTAAAGATATAATTCAGATGCAAATTATTATTTTATGTTTCATAACGGTGTTACAAACTGGGTATAGAGATTATTGTTGTATAGTTACATGAGAATGTCTTCATAAGAAATAGGGTCATAATCTCCATTGTTTGTCTAAATAAGCACCATAGCATTACAAAGATTAGTATGCCTTTCCTGGGTAATGATGTGAGCATTGGCATGAACTAGATGTTTACAGATAATCTCCTCCCATATTGTAAGAGAAAGATGTTGATTTTGCCTACCTTTGAAGGTGTTCCATGTGTTGAGATTAAGGTAAATGTTATTTTAACAACTCAACCTGAGAAATCCTTAAAAAATAATGTTAAGAATGGACATGAAAGTTGATGTATGATTCAAATGAGAAAGTTGATAAGGAATTAAGGCCACCATAACGAAAAATCAGTAATGTATTTATGATATTTAAGGTATGAGGTATGAATCTAAGAAATGGATTGTTAGCCTAAGGTGAAAATAGTGGCAGGCAGTTAGAGAACTACAAAACTTTAAGATAGTTGATTGATGAGCTTAGTATGAAATCTAGCTATAAGAACGTTCTTGGCCGGAAGATCTCACAATGGATGAAATCCTCTAAAGGCTGCCAAAGAGAGGGAAAGAGGAGGTAGCTCTTGGGAAGAAGCCTAATTAAGCAAAAAGATGAAATCCTCTATACAATGAAAGTCACCAAGACAAAGCAAAGGGAGGTAGCTCTTGGGGTGATACCCGATAGAGCAAAAATGAGTAATGGTAAGAGGCCAAGGATTTGATTCTAACTGAGATACCAAGAGACTTTTGAAGGGTTATTAGTTTTCTTAAGTTGTCAAATCATTAAGTAACATTGGCTAAATGGCTAAGAAGGCTATGTGTGAGAACATGCAAAGTAAAGATGTTAAGAGCAAAGAGATAGTAACCACTACCTTGGTATTGTTTAGACTCTAACTCACTTAAACACAAAGATTTTAAAGATTATTATAAGATAAGCAGAGTATAGGGTTTGTGTAACATCCTAATTTTTATATGTATTTTATGACCAGATCTTGTCATAAATGATATTAAAGTGTTTTCGATCAACTTATGATAAGTGGAGAAGCCTGGATATTTAATTAAATTAGCTTAAGATCAGAAATATATTGAAATATCAAAAAGCGGCTTAAAGGGGCAAAGAAGTCATTTTGGTAAAAGGTAAGGGCAAAATGGTCATTTATAATAAGAGAGAGAAAATAATATTTTAAATACTCCAATATAAGTTAAAAGTACAAGTGATACTAATTATGTGGGCCCTAAGAGGGAAAAGTATATATTAGGTAAAAAGTGGGTCCCACGTAAATAGTAAGTGCCAGAGGAGATAAATAGTAAAAAAATAAGCAAGATAGGTATACCCTACATGAAAAAGTAAAAGAGAAAGATAATGGATCCCCCAGATAAAGTAAATAGGAAAGTCACTTAGTATAATAGAAAATTCGGATCAATAGTACTCAAACTAGAGCCAAATTTATCTGCAAAAGTAAAAAGTACATTATCCCCTTTTCTTGATGTGACATAAAGCTTGGAGGGAAAATTTGGATATTTTTACCCTTCCCTACTCTCTCACAAGCTCAAAAATATCTAGGGACATAATGGATAATTGGTATATAAAATGTGAGAATAATTGTGAGCCCTCGAATTAAATCTCAATCTGACAGTCCACAACCACCAGCCCTTCCTATAAATACCCTATCCCCTTCCCCTTTTTCCATACACACATGCAGCAAAGAGAGAGGGAGAGGAGGCGTGAGAGAGAAAATGAAGAAAGGAAGGAGGAAGAAAAAGAAGAAAGAAGGAATGAGGAAGGAAAGGAAGACAAGTAGGGATCTTCTGAGGTAAACTCCTACTCTAAATATCTTCTAGATTTCTTCTTTGTTTATTTAGTTTAATATTAGTTAGAGTTTAACCTATTTTCTACCTCCCTCTTGCCCCTCTTTTTGGATCAAGACATGATTTCGAGGGAAGAGTTTATGGTTCATGGTTGAGTTAAATTTATATAATGATAATAAATTATTAAGTAAGATTTAATAATATTAATAGGCTCCAATCAAGCTAAAGAAGTGATCTAAAATTAAGTGAAAGCAAGGTTCAAAGAAAAATTAGTAAAGCTCCAAGGTAGTCCCTTGCCCTTGCTTAATGTTATTACTTATGAATGTTTTACATGTTATTATGATTTGTAAATGATGTCATGTTATTGTTATGAATGCTTTTCTATGATTGGTGGCTATTTTATGTTAACGGGTAAGCCTCGGATGCCCATTTACTAAGCCATTATGCTGCCAAAAGTTTGTTAAATGACATGGAAGTTTTAATGATTTAATGAAAATATGTTATGTTTTATATGCTCTCAAATGCTTTTGTGATGACATGATGGCATGTGTAAGTTGGCTACTGAGATTTACTAATCTCACCCCGTAGTTAACCAATATAGGGCCAAATCATGGCAAAGGGAAGAATATGGAGCATGAAGAATAATGATGATGGAACCTTGATGAAAGTTGTTAATGTTTTATTTTGTATAGTCTGATTTAAACTATTGTATAAAATCAAATATTCATCCAAAAATCCTGGTGTCTACATGTATGGATACATCTATGTCTCAGGAGCAAAATGACATTGGTTTAGCTATATTTGGATTTATATAATGATAGTTATTCAAGTTTTACTAAAACTGCTCCAATAGACATTATTTCTTACCTCTAATGATAAATATTGATGCTCTAACCAGTAGGAGTAGAATAAATGTATGAAAAAATATGGTTAGAAAGTAGACAAGTAAAGCTTTCCAATTATGCTAAGTATGCATTAAATGGCTTTGTATATTAAGAGAAATGAATTTTCAAAATTGAGGTTCAGTTTTTGAACAGAAACAGGGACATGAAATGAATAGTAATATGTATATAATAAACTGTATGAATTGGTACGTTCATTTCCTAGTTTCTAATTTTTCCCTGAAAATTAAACATGTGCATGATTTTTAAAAATTAAACCACTAGAAAAGAATTTTTCTACATTTAGTTATGATTTTTACAAAATCTCTATACAATGAGCTATAAATCAGCAAAAATTGTTTTGTACAATTTTAAAGTTTTAAATAAATTGATTTTTTTGAAAAATATTTTCAAACATCAAATAAACAGTTTTCATGAAAAAACATTTCTAGATGTAAGATGTAACAGTTTGGGGGTATTTTAAACAAAAAGGCATAGTGGTAAGTGGAATCTCTAAGTAAAAGTTAAAGTAAAAGAAAGCAGTATGACTAAAGGGATTGAATGCCCTAAAAATTAAAAGTAGTAAGTCACCTAGAGGTCACACATATGAGCTATGACTTTAAAAGAAGTCCATTACTGTATTCTCTGAGTCTAGTAGTGGCATGAGTGCAATAGAACCCCTCAGCATTTTACAGTTAAGCATGCTTAAGTTACGAAAATATCAAGATGGGTAACCTAATGAGAAGTATAAGAAAGATGCAAAAAGATGTGCCAATAGTTGAAAGTAGGCACTATGAATCAGGATGATAACAATTAGTCATACTAAGGCACTTGTTAGGCTACATAAATAAAAGAGTGAATAATTTGTTGTGATATTGGATGATGATACTCTAAATCTTTAAAGGAGCATGAAACACAACTAAGAATATTTTTGAAATGTAACAAAACCAAAGACTTGTTAAACTTGGTAAATGAGAGCTAGGCTCTGAAAAGTATGGCTAATAGGTTACAAAAATCTCCTAAAAGGATCGCAGTAGATCCTAATAGAGCAAGTAAAGTTATCAGATGGGAGAGCCCAAACACTTAATAGAGACAAGAAGTCTCCAAGTTTAGCAAGATGTTATGAACAATTTCTCTCAGTTTGTCTTACTACTTGATTAAAGAAGAAAGCTTTTGTGAAAAAGGGATTATGAAATGAGTTTCTATGACCTAACAAACCTAAACTTCATTCCCTGAGATTAATAGTCCTGATCCAATGATGACCTTGGGGGTTTATAATGATGAAAGTAAACATAGAACAGGGTATGAGTAAAGTAACAAGATTGAGTAGAGGATAGTAGCCTAAGTTTTGTCCAATGAAAATTTTATATAAAAAAATTGTTCCCATTCATGGCAACGGTAATTAATGCTGTCTTAATATGAAGTTTTATAAGTTAATTTGAGATCTTATAATTATGGTACTACCATTGAAATATTTGAGATCACAATATTCTCAAATGATTACATGATAAGAGAAAAATTGAACTTGAGGTACAAAAAGTAGAATAAAAAGAAAAATAAGACAACTTTGTAAGTTTTATCTAGGAAATGCTAATGAGATAAGCTTATGCCTTAGCAGAAATATTATTCATGCGAATATCCTAAAGCGATGAAAGTAAAGAAAAGAATGATGTCAGGTATCAATGAAAAGACCATAGCATGAATAAGATAGGAGAGTTATGAAAGTAAGAATGAGGATTAAGAATTGGTATGTTATGTAAAAATTCTCAATACTCTTAAAGTAAAGTCAGTTTATGATGCCCTCATAGTTCTCAGTTCAAAGAGTATAAATCAAACCTTTTAAAATGCTATAGATGAGTAGATGATACCCATAGTAAAATATTGAATGCCATGTCAAACAAATAAGAAGTAAAAGTTTTTTCTCATGTGAAAATGGTCTGGAAAATTGGGAAATAAGGAGAAAGGAAAAAAGAGGACAAAAAAATTGGGATCAAGTATGTATCAAAATTTTGAGGACAAAATTTAGTTTAAGGGGGAGAAAATTGTAATATCCCTAAAAGTTACAATATCTAGAGATACATATAGAATTCGTTAAAACAGACATATACCGTATTGCGTGGAATTAAGCAAAGAATTTTTTTTTTCAGGTTAGAAAGAAAAATGAGAAAATGATGATTTTGACTTTGTGAAAAAAAAAAGAAAAAGAAAAAGAAAAAAGGAGAAGAAGCATGGAAGCATCACATGGGGAGGCAAAAGTTTTAATATTTTGGGGAAAATTATAGTTTTTAACTTAAAAGAATTAAAAATTATAATTTTGTCTCGATCTAGGGGTAATTTGTAAATATATAAAATTATTGTCAAAATGAAGCTCTCGATAAGATAAGTCTAATGGTATATGGCACTAAGGTTAAGTGATTAAGAATGAAGAAATAATTAGTGTTGAAGGTTGAAAAGTAGTTTTATACTGATAAAGGTACTTTTAGCTATGTAAAAAGTAAAAAGGTAGATAGCAAAGTAGTTGCACAACACAAAAAAAAGCTTTTATGAGACAAGAAAAATAAAGTAACTCCAGATACAAGTTTACTTTAATCATGTACTTATAAAATAATTTTATACTGTGAAAAGTAACTTTACCAATTTAAGTATAAAGTAACCAACACAGGATATTACTAGATTTAGAAAAATATGTAGTATTTTGGAGATGAACCCTCTTAAATCATGCAACATTAGTTGCCATGTGCTGAAAATGAAAACTTGGTGGCTAAGTTTGATTAGAGTTAGTCAAAGTGATTAGCAAAAGTAAGCATGATTAATGACCATTATATATACTCCATCCATACTATTTGCACGAGACATTCACAAAGGAAGTAAGAGAAGCTACAGCAAGTGGAGAGCAAGAGAGAAGGAAACATGAAGGATGAAGAAAATCGAGGAAAAATTGTAAGTGAACAACTTGCAACCCTTGTAAATTCTAGCTTAGTTTCTTGGCTATATGAGTTTGTTTTCTTGAGGTTTCTTCTTCCCTAATCTCTGTTTAGTTTTAGTTAAGGCTTGAGTTGGGGTAGGATGATGTTTTTAAACCATAAAATTGTGGTTAAGCATGAGATTTAGCAAGAGGAAACAAACTAGGCATGATTTAAAGCCAGTTTGTGAAACACCCACTTTTCCACTAGGTTAGGTTTTTGGCTAGTCCAAACGAATGTCCTAGAGTGGAAATTTCATTAATTTTATGCTAAAAAAGGATTCCTTACGGCCAAAAACCTTAGGGACAAGTATATATTTCATGATATAAGCTAAGGTAGCCAAAGTGGATTTTCAAGGGTTTGTAGAGTTTTATATGAACTCTATGCCTCATGCTACGGTTTTATATGAACTCTATGCCTCATGCTACGAAATCAGTGGCTTGAACCATTTTTTATTGATGCCTAGGGACTTGAGGAAGCCTAAGGAAGCTAAGGGAAGCATTGGATTCAAGAGAAAGAGCCAAACAAATACTTCAAAGAAGGTAAGTTTCATTTTTATGCTTTATGTTCTATCACTATATTTATATGATGGAATTATGTTACCATTTTTGTGATTGTAATATTCCTATTTTTATGAGATATTATAAAATGAATAAAAGATGAAAAACAAAGTGAGACAAAAAGGCTATATATAATCGGGTTTTAAAAGAAATTAATTTCTTATCTAATTTTCAAAATAAGTTATGTTTGATCCTTAATTAGAATTAATTTTCCATAAAGTCCTTAGTAGAAATTAATTCCAGAACTTACTCCAGAATATATGCAATGTACCACTTGAGTAAAAGCTCACTTCAAGCTGATCGCAATTGTATAAGTATTGCATAGCTAGGAGGTCTGGATTGAGAATAGGTCAATTTGAAAGTTAATATAAATAGTGCAAAAGGAAATAATAAAAAAATTAGTATTTGAATGAAATTACAATAGTGTTCGGAAGAATGGATAGTTACTTTTTGACTCAATTAGGGGCAAAACGACCATTTCCCATATTAGAAGTAACATGTGAATATTGCATTTAAACCTTAAGGAAAAATGTTTATATCATAAAATACATAAGTAACAGGAAAAAATAGAAAGACATCGTTAAGGGTGAAGAAGGGCAAAGAGGTTATTTTTCCCTGTTAAATGGAAAAATAAGAAAATTATATTTTGACCCTAAAGAATAAAAATGATTGCAAGTTAGTCCCCCAAAGAAAAAATTAACATGGAAGAGGAAATGAAAAAAAGTTTGGGGAAAATACAGTTAATAGCCCAAAAGTTTCAAAAATTATAAAAATACCTCAAGTCAACGGCATTTTTATAAATATGAAAAATTATAGTCAAAATAGAGCTCTTGATGAGTCAAGTCCAATGGAATATTGTTTGGAAGTTAATTAGAACAATATAACATTTAATGGGCAATTAGGGCCTAATATTAATTTTTAACCCGATAAAGGTTATTTCAGATTATAGAAAAAGGCAATAACAATTCAAGGATAATGATTTGACCTTGATAAAATATATTTTAGACCAAGATAATGATTTTATTCCAAAGGTTATTTTTTGATAATCTTGTACCAATTAAATGACAATTACGGCAAAAGTAATTAATCAGTACAGGTAAAAGTTATCGATAAAGGGTATTTAGGTCCATTAAATTTTATGCAACAATTTTTGGCCAAAAAAATCTTGAAAAGTGGCATGATGCATCAGACCTGGACATGGAAGGAATTTATTTGAATGATTTTCGTAAAAACTTCTTTGTGAAGGTAAACTTTTTGGTAAAAAAGTAACTAAGGTTAATTTGGAAATTAGCTAAGATAATTAAGTAAGTTAATTACCCAACCCCTCCCACTTTTAGTTTCTGCCCATGTGATGAATTGTCATTATTTAATTATTTTATAAGACAGCTTCTTCAAGAAGTTTGAAAAAAAAAATAGAGTAAAGTAACCAAAGTGATTAAGTGAGTTGGCATGCTTTCATTTTCTCTCACTTTGCCAATTGGAATGGTCTATTTTAGAGACTTGAAAGCTTAAAAGTTTGTACAGAAAGGAGAGCATTTGGCATAAGAAAAAGAGAGAAAAAGAATGAAGCACACTAGAAGCCATCAAGACCAAGTGCAAGGTAAGCTATCCTACTATTATGAGCTTGTACTTTTAAGTAGTTTTAAGTAGCTTCATGGAGTATTCTCCTTCCTCTCTTCATGCTAAATTTTGGTCAAACCCTAAGGAGCTCAGGAAATGGGTTGTCAGTCAAGAGATTCAAGGGAAACCATGAACTAGTATGGTAACCAAGGATTTCTAACGAGTTGAGATGAAATTGCATGAAATTCACTTCTTCCTCTTTAATGGAGGATTTTGGCCAAAGTAGAGCATCATTTTAGAGTGGGAATTTCATGATTTAGATGCCAAAAGTGAATTCTCCATGGTCCAAACTGTTAAGAACAAGTAATGATTTCACGTTAAAACTTAAAGATAGTTAATTGGAAAATCTAGGGTTTTATAAGACTTTGTGAAGGAGCCCTATGAACCAGTGGCTTGAGTGAATTTCTAATGTTATGCTTAGGTTCAAGAAACCTTAAGGAATTGTTTGGAAGAGGTGTACTTGCAATATCCTGAAAATTTTCTTAAATGTTTAAGATTCAATATTTTAAAATCTATAAGGAATTTGTAAAAATGGATGTACGCCGTTTTGCATGATATAAGGTAAAGAGGTCAATTATCTCGGTCAGAAGAAAAGATGAGAAAATGACCATTTTACCTCTAAAAAAAAAAGAAAGGAAGGAAAGAAAAATAAAAAAATGAGAAGAAAGGCGGTGGACGTACACAGGAATTGAAACAAATTTTATAAATTTTAGGGAAAGTTACACCTAATGACCCGAAAGTTTTAAAAATTATAAATTACCCTGGGTCAAGGGTAATTTTTTTTAATATACAATATTACTGTCAAAATGAAGCTGTCGACGAGAGAAGTCTAATGGTATATGTCACTAAGTGTTAATATTCAAGGATGATGAAATAATCAGTGCCAAAAATTAAAAAGTAACTTTATACTGATAAAGCTACTTTTTGATCTGCAAAAGCTAAAAAGTCAAAAAGAAAGGCTATTGGACATCACAAAATGAGCTTTTTAAAGATAGTATACTAAAGTAATACTATATACAAATTCACTTTAACTTTGTATCAATAAAGTGAATTTACACTGTAAAAAGGTAACTTTACCGGTCCAAATATGAAGTAACCAGCACATGGTATTACTGGACTGAAAAAAACATGCAGTGTTTTGGACAAGTGTACCCCTTATTAGGATGCCACATGTCAGCCCATGTGTCCAAATTGGAAGTTTGATGGTTAAGAAAAGGGAAGACTTAATGATTAAGCTTTCTTAATTAATCATGATTAACCAAAAAGCAAATGTGATTAGTGGCATATTATATATACTCCCTCATGACTTGGCCGAACAAACACTTCACAAAAAGAGGAAGAAGTGGTCTACAAAGTTGAAAGAAAGGAGGGAGCACGTGAAGGAGGAAAGAAAAATAAGGAAGAAAAGCAAGGAAAATTGGTAAGAAAACCTCTTGTGTTCTTTAAGTGTTCTAGCATAGTTCCTAAGCTCTATGAGTTAGTTCCCCTGAAATTTTCTCTCCTTCATCCACTGTTCTAATCTGGCCAAGCATGATTAATGGGAAGAAAAGTTGTTTTTAAACCATAAAATCAAGAGAAATCATGATATTTTACTAAAGGAAACAAGTATGGTATGTTTTAAGCAAGTTTGTGAAAGAACCATTCTTTTCCCTTTGGAGCAGATTTTTGGCCAGATCATTTGAGTGTCTTAAGGTTGGAATTTCATCAATTTGATGGAAAAAATGAGTTCCCCATGATGAAAAACCTTAAAGATAAGCATTGGCTCAAAGATAGAGCTTAAGATAAAGAGTTTGGGAATTTAAGGGTTTCAAGAGTTTTATGAGAGCTTTTTGTGATTATCCATGAAATCAATGGCTTGAGCATGTGTTGAATGATGTTTAGGGACTTGAGGAAGCTTGGTAAAACTAGAGGAAGCTTTGGTTTAAAGAGGAAAGCCAAGTGCAAGCACCAAAGGTAGCCAAATTTCATATTCTTACTTTATGTTCTTTCATTGTCTTTCTATGATTAAATTGTGTTGCCATATTGCCATTGTGATTTCTTTGATTGGTCTTGGCTGTAAAATGAGGGGTTTTATTCTCCGGGATGTCCATTTTCTAAGCCGTTATGCTGCCGAATTTTTTATGACCAATGTGGTAATTTATTGTTTAAAGGTGATTCATGTGATTAAATGTGAGTTATTTGACATGATTGACATAATTGCATGAAATGTAACTTGCTACTGAGATTGCCCCCAATCTCATCCCCTCAAGTATCCCAAATGATAGGCACAAGCAATGTCAAGGAGATCAAGGAGCCAAAGAGAATGAAAGGGAGAATGATGCTTGATGATAATTTCAAGCTATGATTCCA
This sequence comes from Adenanthera pavonina, assembly GCA_026686845.1. NCBI lineage: Eukaryota > Viridiplantae > Streptophyta > Magnoliopsida > Fabales > Fabaceae > Adenanthera > Adenanthera pavonina. The sequence goes on from JAIVEN010000013.1 coordinate 20,588,284, forward strand.
TATTTTGAAATAATGTATAAAAATTATGCATTTGCATATGGATCTGTATTCTTATATGATTATGTTCTTATGAGCATTATGAAATGTTTGGCATAGATTTGAAACATGGAATGATCATGTGGGCTTGTTATGAAGTCTACTTTGCCATGTTATATTGCTAGAAGTTCATTTTGTAGTAATGAAAGTAAAGTCAATGATGTTTGACCGATACAGGGCAAGTAAGTCAAGTGTCATATATTATCTGAAACTAAAGAGAACAAGCTTTCCAATGAGCTAAAGAACACTCAATTTGGATATGTGTACAATTTATAGTATATTTTTGAAATTAAGGGTCAAAACTGGACAGTAAAGTAAAAACTGTGAATTTTACTGTAAGTATCATTTATTTTGAAAGGGAATATAAAATCGTACAGAGCTCCAAAAATTTAGTGATTTACATGTTTGAAATTATCTGTGTTTTGAGTTCAATATGCCACTAGTTTGAGTTCAATTGGAGCTGTACAATGAGAGATATACAAGTTTTCCTAAAACTGTTCCAGAAAAAGTAATATTCTGATCCCTAGTGATTCAAATTAATGCTGTACCCTGGCTAGACTAAATAAATATATAAGAAAAATAAGGAGGTAATTAGACATGTATATATTTCTAATGGCATATAGAATACATTATTTGGCTCAGTATAGAGTTAGATATAAATTTTCAAAGTTACAGCCAAAATCCGGGAAAAGAGAGAAATGACCATTTGAACAATGTAAGTTTGAGTAATAAACTGTACAAACTGGTCAGGTTAAAGGAAATTTTCATATTTTTATCTTCTATATTATGTTTCTAGGTTCATTTAGAGACTTGAACCACAATTATACGATTTTTCTGGATTAAGTTATGATTTTTCAAAAGTTGTCCAGAAAACTTAAGAACCAAATGAATAGTACCATGTTTCTTTTATTTAAATATTTTGGTTCTATTAATGGTTCAAGCTCTTAATATGAGCTAATTGGATGCTGTCCATACTACAATATATGAGAAAATATAAATAAAAGTAAGGTGTTACAGTACTCAAAGGAAAAACAAGTGGAAGAATAAAGGTAGTATTTTTCCATTATATGCATTATATTGTTTAATGAATTTTTATGAACTCTATGACTTGTTTGATGCCATGATGAATACTTTGTGATGTCCAATGATTGTTGGTTGAGTTATTTGAAAGGGCTTGAAACCTTTGGATGATCAATTTACAAAATGAAACTCTACTGAAATTTTTATAAAGTTGTAATGGCATTACATGAATTGATGAGTTTGCTTGATGATCTATGTCAAATGTGATGATATATGTGTATGATGGTAATGCTACTAGGATTCAATGAATGTCACCCTTCCAAATGCCAATCATGCTTAGTAACCAAATATGGCAATGGAGGCAAGGGAGCTATGAAGCAAAGAAAAAAAAAAGAATTGATGTTTGATGTAAAAGTTCAAGCTATGATGTTATACTTTGAAATACCATGTAAACTTGTGTATGTGCTTTTAAATTTGTAATTCAGTATTGTTATGCTCCTTGAACATTATGAAATGTTAGGCATGGATTTGTATCAATGAATGATGATGTGAAAAGGTTATGAAGCTTATCTTGCTAAGTTATGAATGGAAAGGTTCATTCTAAAAACTCTAAGAGAATATAGGTACTGTTTATGAGAAACAGGATAACTAGCTCAAGAGATATACATTCTTTGAAAGTATATGGAATAAGCTTTCCATAGAGCTAAATAACACCTAATTTGGATAAGTGTACAATTTAATATGAATTTTCAAAGTTATCAAGCAGAAACTAGACAGGAATGTAAAACCAAGATTTTTCCTGGAAGTATCATTAACTTTCAAAGACAACATAAAATTCTGTAGAGCTCCAAAAATTTAGTGGTTTACATGTATAGAAAGCTTTATGCCTTATGTTTAAACTTACATATCTTGAGAATATAGGGATAAACTCTTAACCCTATGCTGTTTTCAAGTGTTTCCTCTTCGTTTTCATGAAAGGTTTAAGGTTATCCGCATAATTAAGGTTTGCACCATGTCCTTACTTTTGTATAGCTTTTTTCCCTGATGAGATGCTTATCTTATTCGCATAAGAAGCTTAACAGTAAAGATATCTTGTGTTGTGCTGCCTGTTATTTGCATAACCTAGGAACATTATCCAGATAACCCGTGTTTTTCAAAAACTTAGTTTGTGCTAGTTGAACATTATCCGAACAAAGAATAACATCCTAAGAGGTTATTCTAATAATCCTCAAAGGTATCTAAGTTTATGAGACGTCATTTGAACAAATAAAAAGGTTTTAGTGAAAATGTTCTCGAGTTGAAACCTAGTCATTCTGAAATGAATGTCATTCATAAAACCTAAGTAGGCTATTTGCATAACATATATCCAACATTGAAACTAAGAGCTAAAGGTTACTTGTTATCTACATAACCTGATGAGCTTCAAAGACATGTAAGTTTTATTAGAACTATTCTAGTCAAAGTTGAGCTGTGACCCCTATTAGTTTAACTTAATGCCCTGCCCTATTTTGGTCGAATAAATATATAAGAGAAATATTTCTAGAAAGCAAATACACAACAAGATTTGGCTCAAAAAATCAAGAGATATGAATTTTTAAATATAAGGCCAAAACCTAAGAAGTTTCAAAATGATCAAATTTGTATAGTAAATATTTAAGAAATAAAATGTACTAATTGGTTTGGAAAATTCTCTGTTTCCAATTTTTTTTCATTTAGAAAATCTTTTTATCTATTTTTAGATACTTGAATTACATTTATATGATTTTCTAGAATTAGTTATGAATTTTCAAAGTTCGTTGGGTAAAATGGAAAATACACAATGAACAGTACCTAAAATAAAAAAATATATATGTTTTGATATTTTTATGCAATCAAGTCTCTAATGACGCAATAATAGGCATAATTGGAGTCTAATACATGGGAAATAGACTTAAGTTTAAGGTTTTATAGTGATTGTGTTTTCCTTGACTGATTTTAGCTGGAAATTGGGGGTTTTAATTCACCGCAATGTTCATTTTCTAAGTAGTTATGCTACTGAAATTTTTATTACCAATGTAGCAATTTATTGTTTAAATGTGATTGATGTGATTAAATGCAATCAAATGTAAGTTTATTTGACATAATTGACATAATTGCATGAAATGTAACTTACTAATGAGATTGTCCCAATCACATCCCTATTAGTTAGGCTGACTTCCCAAGAGGGGGGTGAATTGGAAAGATTAAAAATTTTCTGCACAAAGTGAAATAGGTGAAGAAGGCAAGGTCTAAAGAAGACAACGTATAAGCAGAGCAAACTGAAAAAGTAATGATAGGGAGAAGAACACTCAGAAATTTATCCTGGTTTGGTCTATCCACTTGACCTACGTCCAGTTCCCAAGACACCTCTTGAGATTTTTCACTATACTGCAAGAATTCAACGGGCTTCTTGCAAATGCCACAGTACACAGCTTGTGCTCTGTTTTCTAGAGCTTTCTCAATCTCTTTAAGCACTTCCTCAATGTGCTTCCCAATCCCCTTGTGATTTCCCCTCACAAGTAAATCTATCTTCCAGATGAAGATTAGATTGTTTACAAAGATATAACTCTCTTGAATAGAGTAAATATGAAGTTTAAAGTACAGATATTGAAGTTGAGAGGGTAAAAGCTTTTTGAGAAGAAGATTTGGCAGAGTTTCAGTATATACAAGTTTGATTCGTTGCCCACAACTTCAAATGATGTTATATTTATAGATTTAGGTCTCATATGTCCGTTAGAGACAAAATCTATCTGTTGGAGAAGTTATCCAACGGTTACTCTGAAAAACTATCCGTTAACCAACCGCATTTAATGCTTCTGACATACTAAAATTCGAATTTTGGTTGGTCAACAGACAAATTTCGAAGGAACTGAAGGTTAAAGCTTCCAACGTTGAAACACTGAAGTTCGTCTGTTCATGAAGTGAAATTCAAATTTTGAAACTTAGAAAAAATTTTGCATGTTGTAACATACGAATTTTCAAGAAGAAAGTTTTTCTGTTAAGTTTGAACAATGTTTTCAATTTTTTACGGTGCCCTTGAAATTCGAATTTTGGAGTCCCAAAATTCGTCTGTCCGTAGTACGTTCAAAAGACACAGTAGTTCACTTTCTTTGAAATTCGAATTTTGAAAGAGTGAAGTTCGTCTGTCAGAGAATCCTCTCTTCAGACTTACTTCAACATTCGAAGTTTCAAAACTTTGTTATTCATATGTCAACATGTCATTGCTACAGACTCACAATCTTAGCTTCTGAAATTCGAATGTCCATGTTCAAAGTTCGTCTGTCAGTGAGCGATTTTGAAACTCAGAATAATCTTGATTTCAGATGAACTTTAACATTGTTTCAGACGAATTTCTTCAGTTTTCATAAATTTCATTTTGTCTGAAATTCGAATGTTCAAAGCTCAAAGTTTGTCTGTTGCTCAATAGCTTCTTTCAGTCTTTTATGAAAATTCATATTTTAGAAAATCAAAATTCGTCTGTCAGAGGAACGTCTATTCAGACTTATTCAGTTTTAACTCGAAATTCGAATTTCCAAAGCCAAAGTTCGAATTTCTAACATGACAGTTCAATGCAATATTTTCAAACTTTGTCTGTTGGTGGGTATTTTTCAAATGTTTCATAATCTAACATAAAATCAAGGTTTTAAAACGTTTTTCCACCAAATCAAAGTCTTTTACCCATGACAAAAGATCCTACAACTATCCTAGCAATGATTACTCAGATTTTCTTCACTTGAGACACTTTGAGCTCCTTTGATATCTTCAATCCAAGCTTTTCAATGTTGGTTTGGAATCATCAAAACTTCTTGATTCAACAATCCCCTCAAGTATCCCAAATGACTGGGCATAAGTGACAGCAATGAAGATCAAGGAGCTAATGAGAATGAAAGAGAGAATAATGCTTGAATCAATAGTTCAAGCTATGAATGTATATTTTGATGAATTTTATGTAATATTGTATGAGGCTTTGTAACCCTGTAATCATGCTCTTATATGTTTCTTATAATGTTATGAATGTGATTTGGAAAATATGAAGCATGTATATAGTGTAAAGTAATGGTTTTGAAGTTTCAGAAGCAAAGTTGTCCAACATACCTAGTTAGGAAATAAATAAGGGTACTTTATTCGAAACAGAGCAGTCAATATAAGTGTCATATATCTCTAAAAATAGACAAAATAAGCTTCTAGAGAGCTCTAAAAGTAGACAAGATAAGTTTCCAAAGGGGTAAAGAATACTTAAATTAGATAAGTGTATGATTTATAGTGTAATTTTGAATTTGAGGGTCAAACTAAACAGTAAGGTGAAAACTGTGAATTTTACTGAAAGTATCACTCAATTTAAAAGATTGTATAAAATTGTATAGAACACCAAAGATTCAGTGGTTTGTATGCATGAAAATTTCAACGTCATAAGTTTAATATGCCACTATTTGAGAACAATTAGAGGTGTATAATGAGAGTTATGCATGTTTTCCCAAAATTGTTCCGGTAGAAGTTCCGTTCTATTGCTTACTTGTTTAAAATGATGCATGCTCTATTTTAGTTGAATAAATGTATAAGACAAAAAATAGATTTATAGAGCTTTTCAATGATATAAAGTATGCATGATTTGGCTCAAGATAGAATGTGAAACAAATTTTCAAATTTAAGCCTAGAAAACCTCGGCATTATTTTTGACCATTTATATAGGGAATGTTTGAGGAATTGGCCCAATAAAATTTAAGTCTCTTATTTTTTTCTGCATAAAGAATGCTTTTACCTTTTTTTGGAGACTTGAATCATATTTATATGAGTTTTCTGGATTTAGTTATGATTTTTTAAATTTCAGCTAGAAAAATTGGGTATCAAATGAGCAGTACCACAGTTTTTTTTTATTTTCTCTATTTTGGACCCTATAATGATTCAAGTTTCTAAAATAGCTTAATTGGACATTACAAATGCCATGATACAGGGGACTTATATATATTGAGAGCAAGGCATTACAAAAGTAGGTAATAGCCATTTGGCACAATTATTTAGTCATTCCTCTAAAGAACTAGCCGTTGAAATAGTCATTGCACACACTTTACTGAGTTAATTGATTATATTATGAAAGTCTAATCGATTATGGTGTGATTCAAGACTATTCTCCTATTACGTATCAATAATAATAAATTGAACTCAATTTAAGTCAATTCGTTGAGTTTAATAACAAAGAAGAAAAGTAAGTTCATCAATCAATTAAGTCAAAAATAATCGATTAGTAAGGGATTTAGAAGGTTAGGTAGGAAACATAACCGATTATATTTAGGAATATAACATGTTATCGAAAGATGAATATATGTTTGTGAAACAAGATAACCAATTATATTTGTGAGTAATATATTAGCTCAAGAAATTTTCAAATGAAGAGACGATATAATCGATTAAGAGCTTAGATATAACAGATTGGATTTCAAACAAAGAGCTCATATATTTGCTATCAAAAGTTAATTGATTATTTAAAAATATAAAAAATTATATGAAGCAAAATAATTGATTAAAAGGTAAGAGTAATTGATTAAAATGTCAAAGTGATGAGTAGCTAAAATGGACAGTACTCAATAATCAATTATCTTGTGTGGTAATCGATTATATTAGAAGTAGGGAAGACTAAATTGATACAATAGCTGAAATAACTGATTGTTTGTTGAAATAATTGATTAGGGCTCTAAACATAGGCAAGCTAACATAGCAAAGGGGATGATAATCAATTATTTTGCTAAGGACAATCGATTATATCATCAAGAGAATACAAAATTGAGAAGATTTGCTGGTATAACAAGTTATAATCAAGGGGTAATTGATTACTTTCACTTACACTTTGAAAACTTATAGGAATGAAAGAATCAACGATCAATTTAATTTCTAAACTTAAAATCTTCAACAATATTAAAAGTGATGTTCTAAAATTGTTTGAAAATCCTTTTAAAACCAAACATCCTCAACTATTGATATCCAAACTTAAAGACTAAGAACTTGAATCTTGATCTTCCAATTTCAACTCCCATGTTCTTCTTCTCCAAAACTCTCTTCTTCTTCTTGAAATAACTACAGAAGAAATTCATATTAAGTCCAGTAATTAGTCCAATTCTTTCTCAAATAATAAGATGATATAAAAGATATAAATAACATCAAATAACCATATGATGCAAACTTTTTGCCCTACTATTTGACATCATCAAAACTAATTGTAACACCTTACTCCCAAATAGCTCCAGACTTAACCAAAAACTTTGAAAACCAACCAAACACAGCCTAAACATCTCAAATACACCTTTCAAACATCAGAAATTGGGTTAGGGCCATGGCCTCTACAGTACCACAGTGACTCCGGAACCTCCCAGAAACTCACACACCATTGACTTCACTAGCGTTGTAGCTTGACTTCCTGGAGCTGCAACGTCTCCTTTTGGTTTCCCCACCAGCAAAATTTCAACTCCAAGGCGAACTTCCGATATGCATAACTTTACTCTCCAACCTCCGATGGACCTGATTCCAACTCTTACAAGTTAATGTTGGCCTAATCTATCCATAGATACCAATTTCATCTCAATCCATCTCTATATGGAGATTTGGGATACTTAACACCATTTTGGCCACTTTTTGACCAAAACTCACATCTTACAACTCTCAATTGGCAGCAAAGGCAAATTGACCATCCGAGACCATTCACATAAGTCCGAAACCACTAAAGCAACTTGTCCAAAGAGGTTTCACCTCAAAGGAACCACTCATCTTAGATTTGACCCCCCTTGAACCCCGATTGACAAAATAGGCTACAGGCCCTAAAACACACCTACAATGCCCATTTCCACCTTTGGGTTTGCATATGCCACAACCAACATACACAGTACATATAACATAATTCCACATACATAACATACTGACAACAACAACAATATCAATGTCACCACTTAGTTACAAACCATCTGTCCTACTTGGCACAAAAATACATATCCAAATAAACATAAACTACATAGACTTAGTATTCTCACGTCTGATGCTACTCCCTTGTCTTCTCAGGACTAGTGCTAGAACCTTCACTTGAATGGGTTAGTTCATGGGAAAGGGGTGTGAGACAATGTCCCAGTAACTGGGAACAACCACACACATATATACATATAACTTATACAATTTCATGAATGCAATATGAAATGAAATGCATGTCTTCCTCCACACAGCTAGAACCACGAGCTATCGTCATAATAGGATATTTCAAATAGGTAATTCCCTTTCAATAGTCAGTGAAGACTGATTCCGCGATATCACCAAGCTCAGCTCCCATTAGTGCACCCGGCCAAAGGTAACACTAATGTTTGGATCGTGGTTCTCCTTTCCCTTTCCACCGTGAATTGGCAGTAATTTAGGGAAGGTACAGTCCATTGCACACCTTTCCCTCCTGGCCATAAGAAGTAATTTAGCCGTAAGGATCCCGTCCTTATCCTCCCTAATCATATATCATCATAATCATATCATATCATATATCATCATCACCACCAGATCGCCATATACCTCACAATGTTATACGATGATGCTCACATCATATCATCACATAATTGTCATCATCATCATGATTTCAATGTCATGCTATGCATCATGCTATATTACATATGTAATCATCATCATAATCATCACCTAGTTGTGTGCATACCACAATAAATACTGAAAATTGTACACACAAACACATCTATATCGTGGTATGAAGTAAACATGCATACATACACAAATATGCATAATATCATACAATACAATACAAACAATCAGTTACCTTAGGTTATCAATACCTCACACACATGCTTCCAAAGCTTTCTTGAATACCATTACCACGACTTGCCTTCACTAATTAACCAACAACCTTAACAACATCATAATATGTCAATTAACACAATATACAACTTGATAAAAAAACTACAATTCAACCCTTTAGGTCTAACTGATGGGAGACACGTTAGGAACCTGTCCTAAGAGCCTTCTTTGATATAAGGATCGTGCAACTCAAGGAAAGATAAATTGAACACAAGAATAATGAAGAACAAAAACTAAAGAAAATAGACACGATGAAATAAGAAGACTGAACAAAATGTTGGTAGAAGGAAGTAGACTCCAAGAGAACCCGTCTCTTGAATCCTAACTCCGGGACGCCACAAGGATCACCACTCCTTGATAAGTCCTCATTCTTTCTGGCACTCAAGGATAAGCAAGAAAGAACTCACTGAACAACAACAAAGTTGTTTAAAAGAAATTCATTCATTCATATTGTGTTTGCAAGAGTACAAGAGGTGCCTATTTATAGGCAAGTATTAACCCACAAACTAACTCTAGTTCACCCCACAAACCTAACCTTATTAATGCTAATTAATACAAAAAGGAAATCTTAAGTCAAAAGGAGCATTTAATTCTAATTTTGAATTTGAAAAGGTTGGCTCCTCTTAAATGCATAAAGTAAAGCAAATCAGATAATTATTTGCCTTTTATTGAAAAGGAAACAAATTGACTAAAATAATCCTAATAAAACTTATTAAAAACGTCACTTTGAGTGAGCACATGAGAAGCACATGGATTTTAAATGAATCCTCCTTATTGGGCTTTCTCCAAGTTGGGTTCTTTGACTATAATTTGGCTCCAGATTTTCAGCTTGCCTCTTTCTTTGTTTTGGGCCTCAAAATCATTGAAATGTAATGGTTCCATGTTAATAATGTCTTGAATCACCCCATTCATGGCTTTTGTTCTAGCTCTAGTCATTGGTCCTCCAATGCCTTGAAGTGGGCCTTGAATTTGTCTATGGTCCATTGTTGCTCTTAGCTTGCCCTCCTCATCATATGCTTCATGCCTCGATCGTACTCTATCATTCCCTCCCTCTTCGAAAAGATTCGTCCTCGAATCTCCATAATCTATATGGAAAGAAAGGGAACGATTAAAAACATCAAATAAAAAATAAGGAGTATACTTACTTTTCAAGCCTGATTGATACATCTTCTTTTCAACCCTTGTTTGAATGTGTGGTATAATAATGACTCTTGGTTGCAAATTCATCCCTTTTAAAGTTTCATCTTTACATTCTTGCATTCCAAACCAATCTTCAGGATAAAAAATCTTGTAATGACCATTAGTTTGAATTGCATAGGATTTGTGGTCGTGCATTAGTACATAAGAACTTGATTTCCCTTCCATAACATCCATACTAATAACCTGCAACAAAGAACTAGAGAAAGAAGGAACATATGGAAAATATGAAGGAAGGAGTTGAAAAGAAACTACCTTAAACTCTCCTTTACTCAAACAACTCACAATTGCTTTTACCTCATTATTCTCGTCTTTTCTCAAACTCTCTTTTTCTTTTCTCTTTTTCATTCTTCTCTCAAGTTTCTTTTCACTCAGTTGTTTTCCTCTTTTTTCATTTTTTTGCACTCTTTGTTTTCTCACTTGTTTTTCACTCTTGTTTTTACCACCCATATTCCTCTCACTTTTATTTTTCCTTTCACACTCACTTTTGATTTTCTCGTGATTTTCATAGAATTGAATACAATGCTTGTCATGGGCTGTCTTTACTTCAAAAGAACAACTATCATCGAATAACCATGGATGCCCAAACACCATATCAACATGTTCAACTTCATCACACCCATGAAAACTAATTTCTAATGGTATAACAATGTGAGTATCACTAGAAACAAGCACACCACTATCAACAAAGTTCTCTATCTCCTCACCAGTAACATCTAGAGCAGTTGTCTCCACTAACGGTGGTAAATGATCATGACCAATCCCATCAACAATATCATCACCATTTTCCTCCTTGGGATTCTCAAGAATATCATATTCTAATTCATAAGAAAAATCATCAACACAAGGATTTTGAGAATTAGAGGTACCTTCAAGAGTAGTTGATTCTCTTGGTTCATCAACCATTGTAGATGTTGAGGAAGATAACTCCTCCATTTGATCTTTTTGCTCCAAATGAGAATCACTAGAACTTGGAACTGAAATTTGTACCTTAGAAGCTTTCCCCTTTCCACGGGTTGGAAGATACTCATAGAAGTAGTGGTATGGCGCGTACTTTTGCTTCAAAATGAGCTTCATGTTACTCCAAGTATAACACTGTTTCTCTTCACGAAGGTGCTTTCTTTCAAATCGTTCCCACCAAACTTTGGCTTTTCCTTCTAAGTGAAGAGTAGCTAATTTCACTTTCTCAGACTCGGAGTACTGGCAGTCTTCAAACCATTGTTCAATTCTTCCTTCCCAGTTCAAGTACATGTCAGGATCATTCTCTCCATAGAATTTTGGGATGTTCAATGTAACATCCTTTTTGCATGAAGGAACTTGCATGCCATCCAATTTGGCGTTCAACTTGTTGATTTGGTCATTGAAAGCTCTCATTAAAGCTTTAAGATCAAGTTCATCACCAGCCATGCTTAAAACCTAAAATGTTAGTGAATAGAAGATGAAGAAAGGACCTTGCACACTATCTCACGTGTTTCACTCAACAATGATGCAAATTCACTCGTGTTTTGCACACTTTAAAGGCTTTTTTCCAGAAATGATATAATTACATTCTTGCCTTTTACCACTCACTCTTGCTTCCTATAAGAGTGCAAAATTGAATCTGAACTTAAATCAAGAAGCAATGTTTTAAGTGGCAATCTTAAAGTCAAAGATCCAAGAATTTAAATTCTCAAAGAGTGTAAAACGTTGGTGACCAAAAAAGAAAGAGGGGCTTTCTATTTTTTTTTTTTTAACAAAAGAAACAAATTTTCCAGCTAAGAAAAGAGAAAAGGAAATGCTGGAAATTAAGACAAGAGAAAAGATGTGACATGTATACCAAAGGAAGGAACTTTTAGATGACTATCAAATATGAAACAAGAAAGGAACAAGTTAGGGAATTTAAATTATGTAGGAAAATAGACAGAATTAAACTAGAAGAGTAAAATTCTGAGTAGAAAATAAAAGACAAGAATGGAAACTTACTACAAATGAGAAATTATGAATGGGTATTCAAAAGTTGATTCTCCTTTAATGAGATCAGAAAATGGAGCAATTAAATAACATTAATGCCCAATCACAAAAGGAAATTTGTAATTCAAACTACCACCTGGATTGAAAGATCTTAAAGTAGGAAAGAAAACAAGATCTCCTTAATTTTTTTGGAAATTGCCTTAGCAGCCATATCTATTTTTTTTTAATTCTTTCCTTCTTTTTTTTTTTTTAAATTTTATATACGAATTTTTCTTTCCAAGGCTGCAATCAATTCTCTCTTTCTTTTTCTTTTTTTTTTTGGCAAAATCACAACAAGAAATCTGGGCAGTAACTAAATTCTTTGGGCAAATAACAAGGAACTCCACAATCTCAATGGAAACAAGAATCAAATATGGTAAGATCCTTTAGCAAAGAAAATGAAAGAAAATGGACAACGAAATTAGAACAGATCATGCCACAATAAGAACAAAACAAAAGATTATGAAGTCTGGAAAATAGATCAAGAACATAGAACAAAATAGCAAGGTAAAAATGAATGAACAGTGACAGATAGTACAATGAACAGTGACGAAAAGGAACAGTACGGATGAACAGTGCAAATATTTTCTGGACAGCAAGCCTGAACAGTATGATGATGAACAGTCTACAATTTTCTGGATAGCAAGGAAAAATGGAATGAAACAACATAAACACAACTTGATTTGCAAGCCGAAGCTCTGATACCAAATGATGGGAGACACGTTAGGAACCTGTCCTAAGAGCCTTCTTTGATATAAGGATCGTGCAACTCAAGGAAAGATAAATTGAACACAAGAATAATGAAGAACAAAAACTAAAGAAAATAGACACGATGAAATAAGAAGACTGAACAAAATGTTGGTAGAAGGAAGTAGACTCCAAGAGAACCCGTCTCTTGAATCCTAACTCCGGGACGCCACAAGGATCACCACTCCTTGATAAGTCCTCATTCTTTCTGGCACTCAAGGATAAGCAAGAAAGAACTCACTGAACAACAACAAAGTTGTTTAAAAGAAATTCATTCATTCATATTGTGTTTGCAAGAGTACAAGAGGTGCCTATTTATAGGCAAGTATTAACCCATAAACTAACTCTAGTTCACCCCACAAACCTAACCTTATTAATGCTAATTAATACAAAAAGGAAATCTTAAGTCAAAAGGAGCATTTAATTCTAATTTTGAATTTGAAAAGGTTGGCTCCTCTTAAATGCATAAAGTAAAGCAAATCAGATAATTATTTGCCTTTTATTGAAAAGGAAACAAATTGACTAAAATAATCCTAATAAAACTTATTAAAAACGTCACTTTGAGTGAGCACATGAGAAGCACATGGATTTTAAATGAATCCTCCTTATTGGGCTTTCTCCAAGTTGGGTTCTTTGACTATAATTTGGCTCCAGATTTTCAGCTTGCCTCTTTCTTTGTTTTGGGCCTCAAAATCATTGAAATGTAATGGTTCCATGTTAATAATGTCTTGAATCACCCCATTCATGGCTTTTGTTCTAGCTCTAGTCATTGGTCCTCCAATGCCTTGAAGTGGGCCTTGAATTTGTCTATGGTCCATTGTTGCTCTTAGCTTGCCCTCCTCATCATATGCTTCATGCCTCGATCGTACTCTATCACTAACCCAAGATTCCAACCCCACTTTTGTGTATCATAATGCTCCTAGGGACCATCCAAACACTACTCAATCCCATACACTTCGGATTCCTAAGAGCCTCAACAGAATATAACCTAGGATTAAGCTTAAATCATACATAATCCCTTCAAAACTCACACCCAAGTAACAAGAACATCAAATCACACTCCAATAACCCCATTTCATCCATTTCAATCGGTGAAATTTAGCTAAAACGAAAGATCCCAACATATAACCAAGAAGTCCCAAGTTTAAATCGAAGAAAATGGAGAGGGAGGAGAAGAGATCACTTAGCAAAGTGAATCCAAGCTGTTGAGGTCCGAAAATCACTCCCAATAGCCAGAAAACTCAAACCCTAGCACAGCTCCTTGTCTCTCCCTTCATTTCTTTTTCGTCCATTCATCTGAAATGATTCAGTTTTAAATAAAAATCCTAAATCTCGCCGCGGCTTTAGATAAGCTGGCGGCAATGCCACCAATTTCTGCCGGAAAGTACCACTAGAATTTGCTCTCACCACGACGGCCTTACTCCTCGCCATGACATGGAGCTCATTTCTTCTCCACTTGAACCTTTCTCCATCCTGTTTCCTCTAATTCTACACACAATGCCAAAACAATTATCATGAGGGTTGTTACACTAATCATGTTTGTTACTAGACCTAACAATCTCTCCCTTTTTGATGATGGCAAATCACTTATGAAAAATATGCTTAAAGATAGATGCGACAATTAAAGCAACATATTTTTCATAACCTTCTCTCCCCTTATTTGATATCAGTAAAAAGTTTGAAGAGTAATATTTCTCCCCCAAAAAAAAGAATATATTATCCTTCTCCCCTGTTGTGATACAAATACATAGAGGAGTACATACAAGAAAACAATGCATGGAAATAGAATTTTTATCATCAAAACTAATCAACAATGCAGTGCTCCCCCTAAGGATATGCATGATAAGCAAAAGATAAATTTAGAAAGGGTTTAGAAATGCTCATTAAATGTTGTCGGTGGTGGAGATATTGATCCTTTGAGCGTTTCCAACTTCATCTTTAGATGTCTTGCTCCCAACAGCTTATCTAATCAAGTTTGAGCTCATTTTTTACCATTGTAGTATCTAAATTCTCAGAAACTCAAAACATAAAAGTTGTAGCTCTTTGTCTCAACCTTCCAACGAATTACCTCAATGGGATTTTGTATGTGAAAGTTATGATCAAAATACTTAGCTGTGGTAATCCTAAAAGTTTCCAGATTTCTAAGCAATTATATAGCCAAATATAATCAATTATCAAAGCTAATTGCTACTTTTCTTCATTTTGGACCAGTTATAATTGATTATGATGTCTGTCTAATTGATTATCAAAGCTTGGGGCACTATTTTTATTCATTTTGAAGCCTTTTAATCGATTATAAGGCACCAACAATCAATTAACTTTGTCTTTTCTGTGTCCTAAATTTGAAAGGTCGTAACTTGAGCAATAGACCACAGAAAATAGCAAATAAGGACTCTATGAAAAGTTCAAAATGTCTACTTTCCAATGCAATAAGACCAACTCCAAAGTAATGCCATTTGGTTCCTCAAACCTTCAATATACAAAAAATTGTTTTGATTGAGATACTTGCAAAACAAATTCAATTCTTGTTCTTTGGTACCGAACCTTACTTGGGTCCATTAATTGTTAGATCAAATACTCTTATGCTCATATAAGATTAGCATAGAGATGACACAAGAAGAACCAAAATATAATCTTACTCAAATATTTTAAAGTGCAGTAACTCGAGACTAAAGTGTAGATGTCACCAAATATCATGTCATTGTGTCTCAAGCTTGAATATAGTGTAAAGTGATTCATATTTCCTCTTTGCATGTGAGATACCATCATTCAAGTTTCTTCTCTTTTTCTTCTCAAGGTGTCTACTTTGATTTCTTCTTGAGTTACTCCCTTAAGGTAAAAATATATTTTTTTGAGGATAGGACTTTGATTTCCTTTGCTTCTCCTTATACTTAATAACTTTAACTTTAATTGCCTTAGAAGCTATCGTTTTCCATATCCTTTTTCTTGTGTTGATATGTCCTTTCTTCTTGGATGATTTCTATATAAATGAAATACTAGAAGGACATTTTGGTATCCACTTATATTTGGATCCAGGAGGGTTAGTGATATTCTTTGGAACCCACTTCATGCTTTTAGTCAAACCATTTCTCCTTATCTTGCACAAATAAGCAATATGCCTATTTTTGCCAACGTATGTACATAAGGGTAATTTAGACATAGTAGTAGGCACAAAGAAATTCAAATAAAGTTTACTCTTCACCTTAAATTTATTTTTGTAACCAATACCTGACTTGCAAACACACGTTTCAGTTTCCCAGGAAGAATATTCAACTTCTGTTTACCTTAGGTGAAGTTAGCGAGAACTCTAGTTAAATTGTAACATGAATCACAAGAGGATGTATGTGTGTGAATTTTGTAAATACTCTCTAGATCTTCTATTTTCTTTTTAAGTGATTCCTTTTCATAATTTCCTTTTCTTTTTATAAGGAAATCACTTTCTTTTTGCTTTGCGCAAGTGCTTTTGCTAATACAATCAGTTCATCATACATTTCCTTGTAAGCATCTTGCATTTCTTTAAAAAAAATTCAAAATCAAATTCAAAGTTAGAACATGATATCTCATTATTAAAGTCTACTATCAAGCAAGGATGAGTATGTTCTTCTTCTTCATTCGAACTACTACTCTCATCATCATCACTGGTATCTTATTCATCTTCAGAATCTTGATGAGATGAGGTAGCTTTGAACAAGAATAGCTTCCTCTATTTTGCTCTACATTTAGTTGTTGAAACTTTTCTTCATGTTCAGCCAAGCTCCAAAAAAGGGCAGTTGTTGACCTCATTGATTATCTTCTTACTTCTTCAATTGCTATCACTTTTAGTTCATATTCTCTGGGTAGAGCTCGTAAAATCTTTCTCACTTGTTTTCTTTTAGTATAGTTCTTTCCCAAAGCTGTTAAATGATTAACAATGTGAGTAAAACGAATTTTTAAATCTTTAATTCACTCACCATTAATCATTTTAGACATTTTCTATTAGGTTGTGAGGGTATCAAGTCTGCTTTCCTTGATGCCATTAGTGTCTTCATGTTCAGCTTCAAAAGTTTCCCACATTTCTTTTGCCATGTTGTGTAATATTATGAAATTTTTAAATAGCATAAAATGTAATGAGATATCAGAAAAACTAATATATGCAAATAGATGTGGAAAAGGGAAAAAAGGTCAAATTTTAGATCAAGGAAATCAAATATAAAAAATTACATTTTAGCCTTTAGAGAAAGAATTTATTGCATTTTAGTTCCAAGAAAAATTATAGCTAAGCATCCAAAAGTTTAAAAATTGCATTTTTACTCCAAATTAAGGGTAATTTTGAAATCATTCAAATTTTATGTCAAAATGAAGCTCGCAATAATCTGGACCCAATGGTATAATGCATTAAGATTAATATAGTTTATATGAAGAGAAATTACATGCCGAACGTCAAAAAGTGCACAATGGGCAAAAAAAGGGCATTATAAGCCCCACAAAAGGTAGATAAAGTAAGAAAAAGGTATGTGTGCCCCATATTTGGAGCAGTTGTGATAGGATATTATGATAATTTTATATCCCAATATAGTTATAATTAGTGTCCTAATAATAGTAAAATATACTACTAAAGTACCTTATTTATTCATACCGGTCCAGGATATATCTGGATGAATAAAAGTACAATATTTTTGAACAAAAATGCCCTCAGTTTCATGTAAACCAAGCTGCACCTGGGGATTTCCATTATTTAACTAATTATGTCATTTTCTTGAGAGAAATCAAGAATTTCTTGTTTCAAGTTGTCATTGGTTGCAAATTTTATATATACTCCCTCTTGCTTCCATATTTTGGCCAACTTTAAGACCAACAAAAGAGAGAGGGAGAGCAGCAAAATAACACCAAGAAGGGAAGAGGAAGACGTGGAGAAGGAGAAGGAAGAAAAGAGAGAAGAAAAATCCAAGAAAAAAGGTAAAAATCTTCTCTCAACTACTAATAATTTTTCCTTCAACTTTTGAGTAGTTTGGTGAGATTTTTTTAAGTTCTTTTCTTCTCCATGTTGTTTTAATTTCAGTCTTAACATAGATTTGAGAAAGGGAGTCATTTTATGCCATAAAGCTTAGAGAAATAATTTGATTAAGTGAAAGAAACAAGTTTTGGAAGGTTTGGAAGCAAGAAATTGAAAAATCTATTTTCCCCCCTCAAACCCCTGATTTTAGTTAGCTTAGTATGATGGGAAGGAGTTGGATTTTCAAAGTTTTGATGTTCAGAAAAGGATTCCTTAGATCCAAATTAATCAAGAATAAGTGTTGGACTTAAGAAAAACCCAAAGATAGATTATGAGATTTTAGGGTCTGAAAAGTACTTTGTAAAGTAGCCCCTTGTTCTAGTTGATTTAGTGCATGTTTAATGATATTTTAGGACTTGTGAGAGTTCAAAAAAGCTAGTGGAAGCTTTGGTTCCAAGTGGAAAAGAAAAGGAAATCATAAAAGATAGCTTGGTTCATTTACTTTTATGTTTTTCTATATGTTTCTTTGATGCAAATTATATGCCATATTGCTCTTGTGTTTATTTGTGATTGGTTTTGGCTGTAAAATGAAGGGGTTTGTTCCCCAAAATATTTATTTTCTATGGAGAAACTCTGCTGAAATTTTTATTTGACAATATGATTCTTTGATGATTTTATGTGAATTTTTGTGAAACTTGAATGACATAAATGCATTGAGTCAGCTAGTTACTGAGATTCCCAAATCTCACTCCCCAAGCATTAGCATTATAGGTTCAAGTGATGGCAAGACTTCCAAGAAGACAAGAGGCAAGGAAAAGACATGATGATTAGATTGATAGTTGCCTTAATTACTTGTTTTCTTGTAATTTTATGTAAAATTACATATGCTTTTATGAAGTTGTGCCTAGCTACCATTATGTTCCTTTAGAAATTTTGTAATGGTAGGAACATATTTTGGATGAATTTGGATAATGTAAGCATGCTGCGTAATTAGTTTTGGTGGTTAGTATGTAAAACTGTCCATTTTGAACTATGAATGTTCATATGAACACTGTTCTATTGAAATTTAATTTCTTATATAAGTGTTATAGATTTTTGGAAAGTAGACACAAATGGAATTTCAAAGAGCTAAAGATCACTTGATTTGGATATGGGTACTAGAAGTTATGAATTTTTAAAGATTGGTTAGAAAACCTAGAAAAATAATTGTGACCAAATGAACGGTAGAAATTGGACGAATTTACTGTTTGAATTGGTTTAGTTAAATTCCAATTGCATATTTTTCCCATGTAGGAAATTTTTTTACTATTTTTAAAGACTTGAATTATTCTCATACTATTTTTCTGTGTTTAGTTATGATTTTTCAAATTTTAACTAAAAAGTTGGATTACCAAATGAATAGTGTTTTAAAAATTTGAAATTTTTCTCATTTGGTTTTTAAATGATTCAAGCTTCTAAATTAACTCATTTTCGCATCATATATGCTATTGTAGATGGGAAATAGTGTCAGAACGTAAGGTATGACATGTTGCAATTGGAAAATCTGAAGAATAGTGAAATTCCAATTGTATATTTTTCCCACGTAGGAACTATTTTTAAAGACTTGGATTATTCTCATACTATTTTTTTAGATTTAGTTATGATTTTTCAAATTTCAGCTAAAGAATTGGATTACCAAATGAATAGTGTTTTAGAAATTTTGAAATTTTCTCATTTGGTTTTTAAATGATTCAAGCTTCTAAAGTAGCTCATTTTAGCATCATATATGCTATTATAGATGGGAAATAGTGTCAGAAAGTAAGGTATGACTTGTTGCAATTGGAAAATCTGAAGAATTCTTCTCAACTTAAGGAGTAAGCTATAACTTGCTTGATATTTCGATTCAACGTCACTTTTCACATATCCTCTTCATCCTATTCTAATATGGGCTTTTCAACTCTTCTTCTTCTAATGATCTTTTTGGGCTTGAAATCTCCATTAGTCACAATATCCCACGCATCAAGATCAAAAGATTCAAGGAATAGCTTTATCTTTACCTTCCAGAAGCTATAATTCTCTCCATTGAAGCTAGGTGCTCTACTCATGTTGGGCTTTTCAAGTAGCACAATGTAACATAGACCAACCAATTTGATCTCTCAGACGGAGAAGCCACTCATGAGAGAACCAACTCTGATACCAATATTGTTGATTTGGTTGGTCTCTTAAGACGGAGGTGAATTGGGTGTTGCAAATCTTTCGACTTTTTTTGGTGTAACTCAATGTTGCAGAGAAGCACTTAAAACAGGGGAGAACAGAGGAAATAATGAAGTGATGAAAGAAGATCAATACATTAGCAATTTGTCGTGGTTTGGGCTAACCACTTGGCTTACATCCAGTCCAAAAGTAACCCGCTTGAGATTTTCCAATATAATCACAAGCTCAATCCAAGCACTTATGAAGCCATAGTACAACCTAGACTCCTGTTGGAAATTTCATCATACACACAACAGAAAAACTATCAAGAAATCCCCTCCCATGGATCTGTCAATGTTGCTTTGATTGAGATGTAGAAAAGAATTTACCTCCAGTGTGTCCCTTAGTATTCTTTTCGATTTGTCAGACCCCAGGAACTAATGCGGCTGGTCAGCTCCCTCTACTAGTATCCACATGAACAATGAGTCCAACTCGAAAGGCGTGCTAGCACCTCTGGTTGTGAATGTCCTTACGTTTGTACATCATTGCTGTTCATATGTACAACCGCTGTTCATTGTTTGTCCATACAGTCTTGCTCTCTGAGTGTACGGCTGCTCTCTCTTTAGGGTGATTCAAATTATGTTGAATTTGTACCCTAATCTATATCAATGTATAGATAGGATTTGATATCTATTGAATTTAAATCAATAATTTAACTTAAATCAAATATTAATTAAATAGATTAGTTTGAATTTAAATCTATCTAATAGATTAAATTTAAACTAACTATCTAATCTTTATCCAGAATCAAATCTAGATTTAATTTATCATATAACTCAAATTTAGATTATTAGTTTAAATTTAAATCTATTATATAGAATTAAATTTAAAACTAATTCATTTGAATTAATTTGAACAATATATATATATATTGAATTAATATATATCAAATATATAATATATCAAACATATATATATTTCAAATTTTAATATATATATATATAATTCTATCACCCTAAATTGAATTTTAACTTCATTGAATCTAGACACATTTTAGATTCAATGAATCTGGACATTCTAGCTTGAGTTGGCACATTCTTGTGTGCGACCCTGTAGGCCCATATGATGTTGGCAGTTGGCTAATAACACTATTAGACCCACAAGTTACAAGTGGCCTCTAGCAAGACATTTTGACTACCCAAATAATATGAGATCGATGATCCGATGCAACCTTATATGACTCGATCACATCCATTTTGTCTCATGATATATAGGTCAAGTATAAGGCATGGAAATGTCTTCCACATTTTACTTGACCATCACTTTCTCAATCTCCGAATAGACTGACAAAACAAATAGAAACTCTTCCATTCGAGCATGGCCATTTATTTCTCAGTCACATTCATCAAGGGGCCCAAATACATCTCTCTTTTAATTAGAGGGACAAATTCCATCTTGATTATTCATCTTCCTCCACACAAGTTCCACTATACCCGATCATAGCATTTATGATCTCCCGATTAAAGGTGACTTTTGACTATGTCAAAGTATAGTGTTTCCCATGTAGGAAGCCATGGTGATCTCAGGTTTGAGGGCTTAGTGACATGGTTATATATGAGATATGCATATGAGTTGATCCATACAGCTATCTCATGACAGGTCGATCCAGTGCCTATTCTCTAGTAGGAGCTTATGATTTTGATTTGTATCTTCATACATAATTATTAATCAAAATTATACTAACCTTAGTTTATCATTGTTCCCACAAAGATGATTGACTAGGGACATTTAGGATAAAATAATTTATTTGAGGATATTATTATAAAGAAAAAATGCAAACAATATAATAATGAAAAAAAAAATCTTCTTTTTCATAATGAAGAACAATGTTTATAATACAATGATTAACCTAGGGCATAATCTCCAACAACTCCTTCCATGAAAGTCTAATATAGTGTGATTCAAGGCTATTCCCAGTAATATATCTACAATAATAAATTGCACTCACTTTAAGTCAATTGATTGAGTTTAATAACAAAAAAGAAAAGTAAGTTCATTCATCATTTGAGTCAAGACTAATCAGTTAATAAGGAATTCGGAAGGTTAGAAAACATAACCAATTATATTCAGGAATATAAAAGGCTATTAAAGGATCAAAATAAGTTTGAGAAACAAGATAACCAATTATATTTGTGACTAATTGACTAGCTTAGGAAATTTTCAAGTGAAGAGATGATATAATCTATTAAGAGCATAGATATAACAAATTGGATTTCTAACAGATAGCTCGTATATTTGCTAGGAGAAGTTAGTTAATTATTTGAAACTCTAATAGATTATATGAAGCAAAATAATCGATTAGAAGGTAAGAGTAATCTATTTAAATGTGAAATTGAAGAGTAACTAAAATGGATAGTACCTGATAATCGGTTATCTTGTGGGGGTAATTGATTATATTAGAAGTAGGGAAGACTGAATTGATAGAATAGCTGAAATAATCAATTGTATGCAGAAATAATTGATTAGGGCTCTAAACAGAGGCAAGCTAACATAGCAGAAGGGATGATAATCAATTGTTTTGTTAAGGACAATCAATTATATCATCAAGAGAATACAAAAGTGAGAAGATTTGCTGGTATAACAAGTTATAATCAAGGGGTAATTGATTACTTTTCTTACACTTTGAAAACTTATAGGAATGAAAGAATCAATGATCAATTTAATTTCTAAACTTAAAATCTTCAATGATATTAAAAGTGATGTTCTAAAAGTGTTCAAAAAACCTTTTAAAACCAAACATCCTCAACTATTGATATCTAGACTTAAAGACTAAGAACATGGATATTGATCTTCAAATTTCAATTCCCAAGTTCTTCTTCTCCAAAACTCTCTTTTTCTTCTTGAAATAACTACTTTACAGAAATTCTTATTAAGTCTAATAGTTAGTTCAGTTCTTTCTCAAATAATAAGCATGATATAAAAGATATAAATAACATTAAATAGCCATATCATGCAAACTTTTTGCTCCATTATTTGACATCATCAAAACTGATTATGTTGGTCACCAGACCTAGCAGGATCCCCTAAACCTTAAAGACATAATCCGGAACAACACAAAGAATCAGGATGAGAAAATAACGAACTTACCATGGCAAAGGATTAGGGCATTGCAGTGAGTAGTAACACTAGTTGCTCATGAAGAGAAGGGAGGCGTGGCAACACCACAGCCAGGGTCATGGATGTTGAGGAGCTGAAAGTTGCTAAAATATAAGCTATTTGTTAATATTCTAACTAAAATTCTGACATGCAAAACTACTCACTTCGACCTCTATTCAACATGATTCCAAAGCCTACAATTGATACTTCACCTCATCTAACTATGGGTGTAACCTGCACCTTGAAATTCCTTCGTATGGAGATTTTGAAACCCCTGGACCAAAATGGTGACTTTTAGGCTGAACCAAGGCCTTAACAACTTCAAATCCTAAACCACCAATCATTTGGCAACCAAAACCATTCTAACAAGTCACAAAGTATACAAGAACTTTGTTTAAAGAGGTTACAGCCCAAAGGAATCTTTCCTCTAAGATTTCACCCCTTTAAGCTCCAACTTGACTAAGGAGTGATAAAACCATTTTCACCTAAACTACCAACGATCCAACCCAAACTAAAAACCCAACCAAACTCTTCAAAACACACAAAGGGAACCTACTCCCAAGCCCAACACAAAGCATCGATGAAAAACAGAATGCAACTATCATCAATCATACTAAACATGCAATCAACACAACAAAAACTCTACGAAGTCCTTAACCCAATCATAGCCAACAATACATGCTTAAGATTCCACAACAAGCATTTCACTTTCTAGACTAACACAGAAGTTATCTGTAACATCCTGAATTTTATTGGATATTAAATAATGTAGACTGATAAAAATGATAATATCTAAAAACGTATATAAAGTCTCAAAAGACTGAAAGACATAGAAATGAGAAAAAAAAGAATAATTTTCCTGATTAGAATTGAAAAAGAGAAAATTATAGTTTTGCCCCAAGAAAAAAAAATTCCTTGCAAAATAATCCTTAAGTATGGATTAATACGATTACGCCCCAAGAAATAAAATTTTTTCATGTTAGTCCCTCAAGGAAGAATTATACGTGGAGGAGGAAGTGGAATAAAGTGTTGAGAAAAAAGTACAGATAAAGGCCCAAAAGTTTCAAAAATTATAAATTTGCCCCGGGTTAAGGGTATTTTTGTAAATATGAAAAATTATAGTCAAAATGAAGCTCTCAATGAGATAGGCCCAATGAAATATAATATAGAATTTATTAATAAAAAATAATATTTATTGGGTAATTATGGTTAATATTAATATTTTACCCAATAAAAATCAGTTTAGACTGTAGGGAGAGACAATATTAATTCAAGAAAAAATATTAGCTCTTAATAAAATATATTTGGGTTCAAAATAATGATTTTGTAGCAAAAGTAATTGTTGGATATTCCTGTACCAATTTAATGATAATTTTGGCAGAAATACTCAATCGGTACGGGTGAATTTAATCAAGAAAGGGTATTTTGATCTATAAAAATTTTCGAAGTAATTTGTGGCCAAATAAGAAGGAAAAGGATGTCTACAAATAGATTTGTACACAAGAAAAATTAAGGGAATGATTTTATTAGCAAAGAAGTAATTAAAGCTAAAAAAATAAGTTACAAAAAGGCTAGTTTTATTATTTAAATGTTGGAAAACACCTACGTGGCTATTATGCTCATCTTCTTCAGCTTTAGGACATTTGAACCAGAGGTGAGAGCAATAAAATTGACAAACACAAGAAAGAAAGAGAAGACAAGGAAAAAGGCAAGCTTTGGTCACCAAACTCTCAAGGTGAGCTTCTTTGGATACTATCTAGGTTATCTCTAAGTTTTGTGAAGCTTCATGGAGTATTTCTCTCCATTCTTACTCTATAAATGATGCCTAGAGTGAGAGGAAAGAGAGAGAAAGTGAGGCTATGAAGAAACTAATCCATGGAAAGTAAAATATAGGCCACAAGATGCAAGGTTATCGCATTGGTTTCAAAGTTTGATGAGTTGTTGTTTTTTTACAATTTTTCTTATTTTTCTTGGATTTAGGGTTTTAAAATAGGAAGATAATTTCATGAATTTGTTCCCAAAAATGGATTCCTTGGGTCCAAAATAGGTTAGAACAAGTATGTTGTACAAGAAATGTTGTAATGATAACAAAGTGAAAAACTTTAGTTCAAGTGAGCACTTTGTAAAGGAAATTATATAATCAGTGGTTAATGACATTATTTTATGATGCTATAGGATCCAAAAGAGTGTTAGAAGATCAAGGGAAGGGTTTGAAAATTTTGGAGACCATTGGAAAGTAAAAAGGTAGCTAACTTACCTATGTATGCCTATGTATTGTTATTGATGTTGCTTGGCTTGAATGATATGTTTAATATTTAAAATGTTGTCTTACGATGATTTGGCATTGTTGGTTGGATTGTTTGAAGGGTAATATGACCCTGGATATGTCCAAAAACAAGGGGAAGTGCTGCCCAAATTTTTATAAAATAGTTGTGCCAAAATGATTTGATTGCATGCTTGATGTATTTTTAGATGAATACTTGCAATATATATGATAATATTTGTACATGATGATGGTTGCTATTGAGATTCTTTGAATCTCACCCTTTTCCAAATGTCTAACATTATAGATCTAAGTTATGACAAGGCTTCCCAAGAGGTAAAAGGAAAGGAGAAGGAGGTTGCTCATTAAAATGAATTTGCTTTCCTTAGTGTTTTGTTTCGAGTAACAACAACAACAACATTAGTCTTATCCCACTAATGTGAGGTCAGCTACATGGATCATACGATGCACTTTATCAAACACAATTTCCTCATACAAATTATTTCTCAAGAGGTCATTCCTTAT
Organism: Adenanthera pavonina; assembly: GCA_026686845.1. NCBI lineage: Eukaryota > Viridiplantae > Streptophyta > Magnoliopsida > Fabales > Fabaceae > Adenanthera > Adenanthera pavonina. Next base: position 20,614,206 of record JAIVEN010000013.1, read on the forward strand.
AACTTTTCTTAGTGTCCTTTGTGGTCTTCCTCTACGCCTTTTGATAGGGCTTCAAGCCATTTGATATATTCACCTCACTGGCTCCTCTTGCCCTTTTCTTTGTACATGTCCAAACCATCTTAAATGATTTTCTACAATTTTCTCCTTGATAGGTGCTATCCGACTTTATTTCATATACAATCATTTCGTATCTTATCCAATTTTGTATGACCACACATCCATCTCAACATTCTTATCTCTACTACTCTCATTTTATGTTCTTGTAGTCCTTTCAAAGCCCAATATTCACTATCATATAACATCACTAGCCTTATAGTTGTTTTGTTTAGAGTATCTTACAAAAATGATGTGTATGAATTTAAGACTCTACTTGAATGTAATTATTTCTATCTAGCTCTAACATAATGTAATGTGCAAAGTGGAGACATGAAATGGCCATTTATGTATAAATTAAGTTGTATTTTGCAAAGTTGAATGATGTAAGTGGCCATTCTGAGCATTATTGGTAAATATGTGTACTGTAAGGACCTTATGATGTATATAGTATATGAATGCTTTACATGGCTGTAAACTAGACATGAATAACTTTCCATAGACACCAAGATCATCTAATTTGGAGTTGTGTATGATTTATGATGATTTTTTTCAAATTTATAGATAGAATCAGTATTTTTAGAAATCGACCATTTCTATAGTATTTTTTCAAAAATAAACTGTATGAATTGGCTAAGTAGATACCTAGCATCATATTTTTCCATGTAGAGAATCTTTTAAGCTATGTTTAGAGACTTGAATGATAACAATATGATTTTTCTTGATTTAATTATGAATTTTCAAAATTCGTCAAGTAAAATGAGATTAACTAAAGGAATAGTACCCGAAAATGAAAAAAAATTGGTTTAAGTTATTTTATGTAATCAAGTCTCTAATCATGCATTAATGTACATGAATGGAGTCTAATATATGGGTAATAGGTCTAAGTACGAGGTGTGACATTTTTGGTATCAAAGCATAAGGTTCTGGCACTAGATTAGTATAATCATAAAGGAAATTATAATAAATAAATATATTACTTATTACATTTATTTATTATTACCTTTTATGTTAGTCTATTAACTAGTTGTTATTGTGATTGGGTAGATGTTTGAACCCATAAACAACTCAGGGATTGATTATCAATCTAAGCTACACCCTGGACCATCAGGACCTCCTAGAGATGAAAGCAATAGCTCTAATAAGATACCTACAAAAGAGCCAATGATTATAGACCCTACACATGATGAGGATTATGAGATACCTATGTTGAAGCCTCCTCACGTACTAGGAGTAAAGGTTTATGAGAACGTAGACTGGGAGTTAGCTTTTCTGGAGGACCCAGATAACACCCCAGATAATGGACCATTGGATATAAAGACTATAATCTACAATATCATGAGGATGTTCTCTAAAGGGTATGGGGTTTACTCAGTGGGTCCTGATAGGATTCTATCCTTTATGACTAGATTGTCCCAAGTCTAATATGACTTAGAGAGATTGGGAAATAGGTATCTTGAACAACTATGGATTGATACTATGCTCAGGGAGATACCTGATGATGAGCTTTTCATGGAGATTAAGGCCAAGTTAAAAGGTAGAGAGTATGAGAGCCTAACACATTGCATCAGGATATATTATGTTGAGGCCAATCTAAAGAAGAAAAAGAAAGAGGAAGAGGAAAGCAACAACAAGAAAGATAAGGGCAAAAGAAAAAGGCCAGTTTTTGCTTAATGTGATGTGCCAGACTTCTCCAACATACCTACCAACTCAAGTAATGGGTTATTCAAGGTGGTTGACATGGTTACTAAGATATACTTCGAGAGTTTTCAAGTTTTTTGTGATTCCCCTATTCTAACTTTCTTGGATTCAGTAAGGGATTCACATGCTCATATGGAGATTCAAGGCTGATAATTGCTTAATACTGCATAGATAGGTGCAGTACTTACTATATTACCGAGGGATGAGGATTACTGGTTATCGATAAAAGAAGAACCTAGACAGTATTGTCCTTAGAATCTACCTGCCTATGTCAGGGAATTGATCTATTGCAAGTGACTAAGACTGGAGCTAGTGAACATAGAAAGGACAGAGACAGACCCAATAGGAGTACCTGCATAGGAATATTCTATATATGAGGTTCAAGGGCCAATGCAAGGACAAGGACAGGCTCTTATTGACAGTTTAGGGTACATTTCAGATGCTAATATAGAAGAGGATCCAGAAGAAGACCTAGAAGAGGATCCGATGTCAGCCCATATTCATGATAGTTCTAGTTCTTCTTAGACTTGAAGTAAAGTATCTAACTGTGAATATGTATATATGTATAGAACTCTAGTTGACTGCAATTTTGGGGTTTAAGGTATATGCAGTCATAGGTAGTATGATGTATATGACAAAATAGATAGAATAGTTAAAAGAATATGACTGATGTATGAATGACCTTAAATACAGCATGTACAAAGTTTTGATACGTAAATAAAATGCTATGTTTATATAAGTATGTTCTCTAAGTAATATTGCTATATGTTCATAATTTCAATTATTTTATAGATAAGAATGGCTTCCACTAGAAGACAGACTCAAGAGGTTACTCCTCAACAAGAGAATGTGCAACAGGTTAACCCCTATAGGTCATAAATGGATCGTTTGGATCAACAACAGCAAATAATAAAATATTTACAAAGAACAATAGCCAATTAGAGATAGCCATAGGAGGCTAGAGTACAAGAACCACCTCTAGTGCCACAGCCATAACTAGAGCCACAAGTTATACCAGTTAACCCAACAACAGGTTTAGCGGTTGACTTTGATCACTAACAAAATGTAATAACATAGTTCAGAAAACATTGTCCTCTATCATTTGAAGGGAAATTTAATGTACAAATTGCCGAGCATTAGATACTGAGCCTCAAGAAAATATTTAGGCTGATGGGTTTTGATACTGGGACGAAAACTTTATTAGCCACTTTTATGCTGGAGAAAGAAGCAGACAAATGGTGGCGTGCCACTGAATTGATTCTACAAGATCGAAATATACCATTAACATGGAAGACATTCCTTGAATATTACTATGTTAAGTATTTCTCAAGGTTAATTAGAGATAAAAAAGAAGCTAAATTCATTATGCTGAGACAAGTTGAGAAACAATTAATAGATGAATATGTGGCTACTTTAATTCAACTATCAAGGTATTCCACATACTTGTAATAACATGATGATGAACGATGGAAGACCAAAAAGCTGGAAAGAGGCATGAAACCAACTATAAGAGAAAGAGTTGCTCCTATAAGGATTCAAGAGTTTAACACATTGGTAGAGGTTAGCATGATCAATGAAGGAAATGTAAATCATAAGAGTTATATGTTTATAGCTCCAACTGGTACAAGAATGGCTACATTTGAAGAAGGTGAACTAAGTAGAAAGAGAAGGAAGCCCTAGAATAATAGCAGAAGGAGAAGAAGAGAAGGAAGACAAACAATGCAGAGAGATATGCAAAGGGGAGCTAGGGAAGCTCTAGTATATGATTAGTGTGGCAAAGTTTATGGCGGAAGACCATGCCTAGCTAGACAGAATGTATGTTACCATTGTGGTAAAGCTGGACACTATGCTAGAGATTACAAAGTGGATGTAACTCATACCAGACCCCAAGCATAGGGAGGGTCTTTGCTCTTACCCAGCATGAGGTCCAACAGTCACCTGATCTTATGAAGGTATGATTAAAATTTATGATTATCTTGTGTATGTCTTGTTTGATTCAGGTGCTAGTAATTCATTTATATCACTGAGTTACCATATGATCTTCATGTATCCACACCCACGGGTAACCATGCCATTACATCCCATGTCTACCTAAATTGCATTGTCCAATATGAATATTGTTACACAACACTAGATCTCATATGCATTCCATTCCCATATATAGATGTTATAGTATGCATCATCTGGCTTTCCACTAATAACATTCTCCTTGATTGTAAAAATAAAGCCTTGCTTTTGCCTACTCCAGAAAGTGTCCCAAATACTGAGGCTAAACTAAATTTCATATCAACCGCTCAAGTTGAAAGATGCTTAGGAAAAGAATGTCAAGGCTATCTAGTTTTCTTCTCAGTGAATGTTGAGGTTGATGAGGGGATTGAAGAAATACCAATAGTAAGAGATTTTCCTGAAGTGTTTCTTAAGGATTTTAAAGATTTGCCACCTAAAAGAGAGGTTGAGTTTTCTATAGACCTTGTGCCAAGAACAAGTCCAATATCAAAGATACCATACAGAATGGCACCACCCAAATTAGCAGAATTAATGACACAGATAGAGGAGCTATTAGAAAAAGGTTTCATTAACCAAGTGTTTCTCCTTGGGGTGCTCCAGTGTTGTTTGTAAAAAAGAAATATGGGAGCCTCTAGTTATGCATTGACTACAGGGAACTAAACAAAATTACTATTAAAAGCAAATATCCTTTACCTAGAATTGATAATTTACTAAATCGGTTGGTAGGAGCCACTATGTTTTCAAAAATTGATTTATGATCTGGATATCATCAGTTATAGGTTAAGGTAGATGATGTTCCCAAAACTACTTTTCAAACTCGCTATGGGAATTATGAATTTTCAATGATGCCATTTGGTCTAACAAATGCCCCAGCAATATTCATGGACTACGTGAATAGGATTTTTTGGCCTTACTTACATCATTTTGTGGTAGTTTTTATTGATGTTATTTTAGTGTACTCCAAATCTTTAGAAGATCATAAGATGCATTTGAGACCAGTCTTATCTGTTTTGAAAGAAAAGAAATTGTATGCTAAATTGAGTAAATGTGAGTTTTGGCTCATAGAAGTGCGATTCTTAGGGCATGTTGTCTCCAAGGACGTGGTCGCAATAGACCCAAGTAAAGTTGTTGTTATCCTAAAGTGAGAGCAACCCAAGACTGTCATTGAGATAAGAAGTTTTCTTGGTTTAGAAGGTTATTGCAGATGATTTATAGAAAACTTTTCTCGAATTGCATTACCGCTTACAAAACTTACTAGAAAGAATGCCCTTTTTGTGTGGGATATGAATTGTGAAAATAGTTTTAATGAACTGAAGTGCAAGTTAACTACCCCACCTGTATTAACTATACCTAATCCCAAGGAACCTTTTGTGATTTACACAGATGCAAGTAAGCATGAATTGGGTTGTGTTTTAATGCAAGAAAGTAGAGTGGTAGCATATACTTCTCGACAGTTAAAACCCCATGAAGAAAAGTATCATACGAATGATTTAGAACTCGTAGCTATTGTTCATGCTCTAAAGATATGGAGCCATTATCTTTACGGTGGGACCATAAAAGTATTCTATGAACACAAAAGCCTCACATATTTAGAAGATCAAAAAGAGTTGAATGCAAGGCAAAGGTGCTAGATGGAATTGTTAAAAGATTACGATCATTCTATAAAGTACCATCCAGGGAAAGCTAATGTAGTGCACTCAGTAGAAAAACTGTTCACATAGCCCAAATGATGATTCGTGAAATGAAAATGCTGGAAGATTTTAGAGATATTTACTTGTTTCTCCAATTACATAAGACCAAAATTGTTAATCAATTTTTACAAGATTTAATGAAAGCCCAGCAAAATGATGAGTTCATAAAGGTAGTTAAAGAAAAGATGAGTTAGGGAGAAATGTAGGAATTCAATGAGACAAATAATGGTCTGATCTGTTTTCAAGAAAGAGTATATGTTCCTCCAGTAGCAGAACTAAAGGAAAAGACACTGACAGAGGCACATTAAAATAAATATACTATTCACCCAAGTATTACAGAAATGTATCATAATTTAAGGAAATTATTTTGATGGCCTAGGATGAAAAGTGATATTACTCAGTATGTGTCCAAGTGCTTGGTATGCTAAAGAGTTAAAATAGAATATCAAAAGCCAGCAGAAATATTATAGCCTTTAGATATCCCCGAATAAAAGAGGGATAGTATATCAATGGACTTCATTATGGATTTACCTAGAACATCATTAGGATATGATGCTATCTGGGTTTTAGTAGACAAGCTCACAAAGTCAACCTTTTTTGTAACACCTTAAATTAGGACTCATTTTCTATGTATTAGATCATTTTATATGTCTTTTATCATGGTTTAGAGAGTAAAATCATAATATAATAAAATCAAAAATTTTCAAAATTCGGGGGTACTGTTCATTTGGCATTTCCCCTTTTACCCAATGAACTTTACAAATTCATAACTAAATCTAGAAAAATCATCTTGAGGTGATTCAAGTCCCTAAATTTTTATTGAATTCAGATCTACATGGGAAAAATATAAAAAAAAGTAACTTTATTGGGCCAATTCGTACAGTAATTTCATGGATATTTACTGTTCATTTGGTCATGTTTCTATCTTCTTGTTTTCTGGCCTCAACTTTAAAAAATCATATTTCATTCTAATCTATTCCAAATTATGCATAATATATGTATTTGGAAGGCTATACATGTCTAATTATATACATATTTTTTTATACATTTATTTCACTTACACAAGCCATAACTTTAACTTAATTTGTGAAGGGTCAGAATCTAACTCTTACTGGAACAGTTTTGGAGAAAACTCCATATCTTCTATTATATAGCTCCAATTAACTTCAAATCAGTTGCATATGAAACTTAAAACATATCCCTTTTTATACATATAAACAAATGAATATTTGGAGCTTTGTACGATTTTATATTAGCTTTTGAATTTTTCAGTACTTACTTTCAGTTTTCAGTTTTCAGTTTTCCCATTCTTACCCTGTTCTGAACCTTAACTTTGAAAAATCACCATTAATTGTATACAACTCCAATTGGTGTGAATTATGTGTCATTTTAAAGCTTGACTTGTCCTCTATCTGGCTTAAAAATTTCCAGAAATCTAAACTGACAATAAAAACAGAACATGGACGAGATAAACAGACCCATCAGGAACATGCCTTGTTTCAACCTATATTGCAAATTACTTGCCAAGACCCATGCAAATGAACTCATTTTGGTATGTAACTTGGTAGAATATAACTTCATATTCCAACATCCAGAACTGGAAATTCTCATACATTCTCTAGAATATTAACATAATATTCACTATTTTACAATTTCATACAAAACATGGCACAAATAACCATTCACATTATAACACAATGGCTTGCAATATCATTTCCTTCTTCATGCCTTTTGCTCCTTCTTTAACTCTTTTGCATTGGTTCTCCCTAGCATGGTTAGTCATTGAAGGGGGGGTGAGATTCAAAGAATCTCAGTAGCATTATCCAGTCATACACATATATCATCACATTTCACATAGAACTTCAAGCAAACTCATCAATTCATATAATACCAAAACAGTTTTATAAAAATTTTGGCAAAGTTTCGTTTGGTAAATTGGGCATTCTGGAGCTTCAAGCCCCTTTAAACTACTCAGCTAACAATCAATGAACATCACAAAATATTAATCATGGCATCAAACAAGTCATAGAGTTCATGAACATTCATAAGACAATATAATGCATATAATGGAAAAAATGCTATCGTTATGTATTCCCTTCCTTTCCAAACTTTGTGCACCTATTCTTTGGCTTGTTTAAGCTTCCTTGAACCTATACATATCATCATTTAATCCATTTAGCCACCGATTTTCGGAATTATACAATACCACACACACTGAACCCTAACTTTTTCACTTAGTTTTCCTTTGATCTTTCTTTGTACAACACACTTGTTCTTAAGGTTTTGGACCATGTAGAATCCATTTTTGGGATCAAAAACATGAAATTCCAACTCTAAATTGATGCTCTGTTCTGACCGAAAATCTTGGAGAAAGAAGGAAAATTTATTTACTTTGCAATACAACAAACTACTCCATGAAATCATGTTCTCTTGACTAGTTGATGATTTCTCCTAAGTTTATTGCATCAAACTCCATTCCTTGGTTCCTCTAGGGTTTGGCCGAAATATTAACATGGAAAGGGAAAGAGGAAGACTACAAGAAACCAAGGTTAACTACTTAAAATTATAAGCTCAAGATAGTAGGAATCACTTACCAAATCCTTGAGTTCTTGGATCATCAACTTTGTCTTCTCTTTTTCTTCTTCTTTCTCTCTTTCCTTTCTTTCTTTCATGCATTTTCTTGCTCTGTTCAGATGCTAGTTCACGCGTGACATGGTGTAAAAGTGAGTGGTTAATGGACTTAATTAAGTAGCTTAAACATGATTACTTTTTTGCTAGTACCTAATTACTTTATTACATACTTCTTCAAGAAGTATTCCCAAGAAATAATAAAATATCCTTTGGCCTCATATGCTACAGAAAAATCACGCATGGGAGAGAGAAATGTGTCCAAAAATTACTGAAATTTTCCTGATCCAGATATACCTCAATCCGGGTACTTTTTAACTATACCGATAAATTTCCTTTTACAGTAACTTAGCATTTTTGGGCTATAAGACAATTCTAATTTTATTTTTATATTTCCATAATTATCCTGTCCCAAATAGTATTTGTGTATGGCCCATATCCTGTCCCGATTTCTTTTAATCATCTATAGGACCCACAGTTTCCTTTATTGATTTATTATTACTTTTGGACACTCGGCACAATTATTTCTTTATCCTTGAACATTAACCCTCAGTGCCATATACCATTGGACTTCTCTCGTCGAGGGCTTCATTTTGACAGAAATTTTATATATTTACAAAATTACCCCTAACTCAGGTTAAAATTATAATTTCTGAAACTTTAGGGTCATTAGGTGTAATTTTTCCCAAGGGCTTTTCTCCTTCTTCCCCCACGTAATTTTTATGAATTTAGGGACATAGATGTCTTTTTTAAACTTCTTTAGGGGTAAAAATATAATTTTCTCATTTTTCTGTTCAAACAGGAAAAGTGACCTATTTGCCCTATTTCACGCAAAACAGTGTCTGTCCATTTTTGCCAAATCCCTTTACATTCTTAGATATTTTAGCTTCCTTAGGATGTTACAATTCCCTCCCCCTTAAAATAAATTTCATCCTTGAAATTTGGGTACATACTTGTATCTCATACTTTCTTTCTATTTATTTCCCCATTCCAAACCCTTTTTACTTTTTACTAGAGGAATACTTTCATATCTTAATTATATGACTTAAAAGTAAAGGAAAGGGTTTGCAAAGTTTGGAGACTATTAGAAAGTAAAAAGAAAGTTAACTTCCCTAAGTATGCTTATGTTTTGTCATTGATGTTGCTTGGCTTGAATGATGTGCTTAATATTCAAAATGTTGTCTTGTGATGATTTGGCATTGTTGGTTGGATTGTTTGAAGGGTAATGTGACCATGGATATGTCCAAATACATGGGAAAGTGCTGCTCAAATTTTTAATGAATAGTTGTGCCAAAATGATTTGATTGCATGCTTGATGTGTTTTAAGATGAATACTTGCAATATATATGATAATATGTGTCCATGATGGTGATTCCTACTGAGATTCTTTGAATCTCACCCCTTTCAAAATGTCTAACATTATAGATCCAAGTTATGGTAAGGCTTCTGAAGAGTTAAAAGTAATGGAGAAGGAGGTTGTTCATTAAAATGAATTTGCTTTCCTTGGTATTTTGTTTGGAGTATCTTGGAAAAATGATGTGTATGATTTTAGGACTCTACTTGAATGTAATTATATCTATCTAGATCTAACATAATGTAATTTTCAAAGTAGAGCAATGAAATGGCCATGTATGGATATATTAAGATGTATTTTGCAAAGTTAAATGATGTAAGTGGTCATTCTGAGCACTGTTGGTACATACATATACTTTATAGACCTTATGATCTAAACTACATGAATAACTTTCTATAGACACCAAGATCACCCGATTTGGAGTTGTATATGATTTATAGTGATTTTTTCAAATTTATGGGCAGAATTGACCATTTCTATATCATGTATTTGAAAAATAAATGGTATGAATTGGACAAGTAGATACCTAGTTTCATATTTTTTCCATGTATAAAATATTTTAAGCTATGTTTAGAAACTTGAACCATGTCAATATGATTTTTCTTGATTTAGTTATAAATTTTTAAAATTCATTGGGTAAAATGAGATTAACTAAAGGAATAATACCCGAAAATGAAAAATAATTGGTTTAAGTTATTTTATGCAATCAAGTCTCTAATCATGTATTAATGGACTTGAATGGAGTCTAATATATGGGAAATGGGACTAAGTACAAGGTGTGACATTATCCATACAGCCAAATTATGCGTGTTATTATATGGTTACTATACTTGACACTTCACTACATAACAAAACATTAGTTCTCAAGGTTCATTACCCAAAAAAGCAATAGAGTGACTCTAATATCCCCAGATCACTAAGAGAGTTAAGTCTTCTTAGTATTCTCCTTGCTAATACTAGATCCTTCACCTTAAATTGTTAGTTATGGGATGAGACATATGTCCTAGTAACCAGAGGTAACTAATTATAACAATTCAAAGTCTAATAATTATAAACAAAAGCAATTAATCAATTTGCAACATGATGTTTATGATATACAATAAAACCCCATCAATCTCAACTTAAACCATAACCTAGTTACCATCACAAAATAACCCCAATAGGTAGCCCACTTCCAATAATTCGTTAAGGTCAATTCAAGGTAATCACTAAGTTCTCCTCCCACTAGTCATGACATGACGAAAGGTCACATCTCTAATAGTTGGACCATGGCTCTCCATCCTTTGGACTGTAATATCCCTATTTTTACAAGATATCATAATTAACATGCATGAAAAGATGAAAAATAAAGTAAGATCGTGAGGTTACCTGCTTAGTCCTTAAATGGAATTAATTTGCTATATGGTCTGTAAAAGGAATTATGCTTGGTCCTTAGTGGAAATTAATTTTTCATAAGATCCTTAGTTAGAATTAATTCTAGAATTGAGTCAAAAGGTATGTAATATATCAGTTGAATGAAAGCTTCTCTTGAGTTAAGCACAATGGTATAAGTATTGTGTAGCTATCAAATCTAGGTTGAAAAATAGACTAATTTGAGAGTATAATGAAAAGAATTATTAACAATTTGGTCTTTGGGAAAAATTATGAGGAAGTACTCGAAAGAATAAGTATTTGAATTTTATACCCAACTGAACAGTAAAATGATCATTTGCCAGGTTAGAAAATAAAATGTGAAAATTACATTTTAGCCCCAAGGGAGAAGAATCATTTGCAATATAGTCCTTAAAAAGAAAGAATTAGTTCTATTCATATCCCTGGGAAGAATTGTTAGTTCTGCTGGCTTCCAAAAGAGGGGGTGAATTGGGAAGTTTAAAAATTTTCTACAAAATGAAAAGAAAGCAGTGAAAGTAAAAGTTGCAGAAAAATAGAGTGCAGAATATAATAGGGCAATAAGCAAGGTATGAGAAGGACACAGATATTTATCCTAGTTCAGTCTTTTTCTCTTGACCTACGTCTAGTCCTCAAGCTATCACTTGAGATTTACCACTATCTTGCAAGAATTTAGTGGGCTCCTTGACATGCCACAATACAACTTTATGCTCTGTTCCAAGAGCTAATAGTATCACTCTCTGCACTCTAGCTAAGTGCTCCTCAAATCCCTTGTGAAGTCCTCTCACAAGAAAATATTTCTTCCAGATGAAGATAATATTGTTTACAATAGAGAAACTCTCTAATGCAGAGTATGTTTAACAGTTGAAGAGCAATAAATGAGGTGTGTGAGAGTAGAAGGCTTTGATTGAAGAATTTGACAAAGTTTCAGTGCATACAACGTAAAATTGTTACCCACGCCTTCAAATGAAGTTCTATTTATAGATTTATGTCTAAACTATACGTTAGAGACAAGATCTAGCGGTTAAAGACATCACCTAATGGTTACTCTGTAAAATTATCCGTTCACTAACCGCATTTAAGGCATCTAACATCCAAAGTTTGAATTTTAGGGTGTCAACAGATGAATTTCGCAGAGACCATAAGTTAAAGACTTTAACATTGAACTTTGAAGTTCATCTGTTCAAAGGTAAAATTTGAATTTTCATGTTGACAAATATTTCCTATGTTTGAACATATGAATTTTCAAGTTTAAAGTTCTTCTGATAAGTGTGAACTGTTATTCCATATTGCTACAGTGCATTCAAATTTTGAATTTTGGTGTCCATAATTCATCTGTTAGTAAGTAACTCTATATGGCACAAAAGTTCCTCTTTTCAAAATTCAAATTTTGAGCCTCCAAAGTTCGTTTATCAGAGAGTCATCTTTTCATACTTTTTGCATACATTCTAAAGTTCTAATTTCTAAAGACCAAAGTTCGTCTGTCAGAGGGGCACCTGAACAAACTTACGCATTATCTCTCCAAAGTTTGAATTTTCATAACCAAAGTTTGTCTGTTAGAGGACTGACTTGGAACTGTTTTTAAACTTCACTTTCAGATGAACTTTGACATATCTTCAGATGAACTTTTCATTTTTCACAACTTGTGCTTTACCCGAAATTCGAATTTTAACAGTCTGAAATTAGTCTATTAGAGGTAACATCTTTGTAAGTTCAAATTTCATCCTCAAAAATTTGAATTTTCAAGGTAGCATATGAAGTTTAACAGTTCAAAATTTGTCTGTTAGTGAGTATTTTTCAAATATATCGTAAGTTAACATAGGATTGTTAAAAAATACATTTTAAAAACATTTAGGTGAAAGATCAAAGTCTTTTACTCATGTGAATACAGTGAGAAATCCTTCAAACTAATCTTCTACTCATGTCTTCGTAGATTTCTTCACTTAAGATCTCTTGCACACCTTTGATATCTTCCTTCCAAGCTCCAGTTGTTTGGAATCATCAAAAACACTTGATTCAACAAGAATTTCAAGAAAGAGCCCAAAAGAAAGAAATTATAATTTTGCCAAGTCAAGGGCTATTTCATAATTTTCAAAAGTATTGTTAAAACGAAGCTCACAACGAGCTGAACTTAATAAAATATTGTTTAGAAACTAATTGAGTCCGTATGAATTTATAAGGAGAATTGAAAGTTGACAAGTATTATACCAAAAAAGGAATTGTGGGCTCCACAAAATGCAATATGGAGACAAGAACAGTATGCGGACCCCCCACAAATGTATTTCAGGACAAGATAATGATTTTAGTCCAAAATCAAACTTAGAATAATTTCATACCAATTTAGTGGCAAATATGGCAAAAGTAACTAATCGATACCAGTAAAGATTATTTTGGATTGATAAAAATTATGGAGCAATTTTTGGCCAAAACTACTCTTAAGTGGCATGCTGCAGTTGCAAGGGACAAGGAGGGAAATTATTTATTTGATTTGAGTGAATTATTTCTTTAAAGTTAACCAAGGTAGTTAAGTAAACCTAAGTTACTATTCCCTCATTTGATATCTCTCCTCTAAGTATGTGGTTAAGTGATTAAACCATTCCATCCTCCTCGTTTTTGATTGACACAACCAGTAGCCACAAGTAGGAGAAAGTTGCAAAAATTCCTAAGGGAAGAGAGAAAAGAGAGAGTAAGAATGCAAGGTTAAAGGCTTAAGTTGTTGGCAAGTGATTTTATTACCCTAAGCTCTTAGTTTCAAGTAGTTTGAACAGCTTTCATAGAGTTTTTTCTTTCCTCTCTCTCTCTCTATGAATTTTGGCCATAGCTAAGCTTGAATGAGAAATGAATTTTTGCACGTTAAACATGAGAAAGCTTGAACTAGTCACTAAAGCAAGTTTTCATGGATGGCTTTAAGTATTTTGGAAGAAAATCATTTTTTCCTCTTTTCTTGCTATTTTTGCTCAAACAAGGGTTTCTATAGAGTTGGAATTTCATTATTTTAATGCCAAAAATGGATTCATTGGGTCTAAATTAGCTAAGAACAAGTTTTGGCTAAAGGAAAAACCATAAGGAAAGTAATTTGGAAATTCAAGGATTTTGAGTATTGTATGATATAAGACAAAGAACTAGTAGCCTAAATGCTTCATTAGTGCTATGTATAGTTCAAGCAAGTTGGGAAAGTGAGTGGAAGTGGTTTACAAAGGAAGGAAATCAAAGGAAATTCACAAGGTAGAAACTTTACCTTTTCTTGCATTATGCATCTTGCATGACTTTTATGAACTTGATGACTTGCCATGTGTTTATTTTGAGGATTTGTAAAATTTGACTAAGTTGTATAATGAGGTTTATGACCTCTAGATGTCCATTTTGTAAAATGAAACTCGACCAAAATTTTGGTGAAAATATATGGCTTGTAAAATTTTTATGAAAGTATATGGCTTGTTATATTTAAGTAAATGATGATTGTTTTATGAAGCTATTATGATAAATGTGATGATATATTTATGCTTGAATGGTAATTGCTAATGAGATTCTTTGAATCTCATCCTCCCAAGTGATTAACATGCTAGGGCAAAGACATGGAAGAGGCCAATGAGAGAGAAAGGAATGAAGGAGATAGTAGAGAGCAACTTGTTTTTACAAGTTATAATACTATGTTAAGGAAATCTGTATCAACATGTGGATGGAATATAGTTGTGTAATGATGCATATTTATGTCCTTTTAAGTCTTCTTATAATGTTATGTGTGAATTTGGAGCCAACTATGATAATGTTTACATGTTATGGAACTGAAAATACATGGTTCATGAAGAAAAAGCTAGTTCTGACCCATAGTTAGTGAACATGTTACTGTTTGTAGAAAATGTTGATAAATGTATGATTGAATACATGCTGCAAAAGTATATGGGTAGATCTATGCTAATTATTATGTTTTTTTGGACTTAGGGTTCAGAATAGGACAGAGTTAGAAAACTATAAGTTTTGAGCATAGGCACTCTTTATTTTAAAAGACAATATAAATTCATGTGGAGCTCCAAAAATTTAGTTACATAGAGAGCTCTATGTTTTAAGTTTCATATGCCACTAATTTTGAAGTATTTGGAGCTATATAATGAGAGAAATGCAAGTTTTCCTAAAACTGCTCTAGTAAAAGTTGAGTTCTGACCCTTACTGGATTAAGTTAGTGTCATGCCCTATACAAGTTGAATAAATGTACAAGATAAATATGTCTAGAATGTAGACATATAGGGCTTTCAAATGACATACATTATGCATGAAATGGCTTGGAATAGAAGGAGATGAATTTTTAAATATTAAGGCCAAAATTATAGGAAGATATAAAATGGTATAAATGGACTTTAATAGGTTCTAAATCATGGGAATTATGGTCTAAGGCTAAGGTGTTACATGGACCACCCAAATTTGTGGCTATTTAGAAAAGGTACATCCCCAATCCACAGCTACTAAGTCTTTTGGCCAAAAGATGACTATTTAGCGCCAGGGATATCACAAGTCTCACCATCGAGACACAATATCTTATGTGTCATTTAGTGGATTGACATACCACATGGTATTTAGATATTGCCACCCAATAATAATATCATGTCTCAATAATTTACAACCAGTGATAATGCTAGTATGCCATGATAACATGTCATCTCATGCTATGTATCATCATGCTAGCATAATATCAACATGCAAGGTAAACTCATGGGATGCATAATAACCATACATCAATGATCACCATGCTCATAATCATATATATACATATTCACCAGCCATTCTCATTATCATTAGCTCAAAGTATAAGTTAGAAAACACACTAGCCATGAAAAATGCATTTCATAATATAACAATCCTAAGTAAGTTGTTTTGGACTTATTCTCAAGCTAATGCGAAGATTAATATTGGAAGTGTACAAGATCAGAGGAAAGATCAAAAAACAAGCAAGATGGAGAATAAAGTAGAAGCTTTTCATGCCGCGATAGACTCCCTTCGCACAGTAATAGGAGTTACAAGGTTTGGCCTCGTGGGCCAAGTCAGAATCAGCTGGCACCATTGTGGACTTACGCATCGCCAAAGTGCCAGCCACAAAAAAAGAATTATATGAGCTATAATAGGGCTCGATGGAATAGTGGTTTTGGTGGGTTTTTCTAGCACTCTTCTAGGGTTTTAGGAGTCTGAGGCTGAGGAATGTGGTTTGAAGCTTTTGGGAGCTCAAATCTTGAAAGTATGATGTTATCCGATTTCTCCTTTCTTCTTTTTCATGATTTGGAATGTGCCTTTTGTGGTTTATGCTAGGGTTCCAATTTAAAAGGGGTTTTAACTTACTAAACCATGTTAAAATGCTTTAATGAGGTGTTGTTAGGTGTTGGTAAGCCTTGGGTATTAATTTTTAGGTGTTTGTGTGGTTGTTCCTCCAAACCCTAGCCTCTAGATTTAAGCTTTCATGGAGTACAAATTTGGAGAGGCTTAAATCTAGTTCTATGTGTTGATTTGAATGTTTTGTGATATGGGTTTAGTGTTGGCATCTTGTTTCCACCAGTTTTGAGTTTGGGTATCAAGTTGTGATCTATCAAAGGTTGTGATCTATGTTGATTTCAAGTGATTAGTAATTTGTAGGACGTAAGCTTCTATATTCAAGGTTTTCATACCTCAAGGAGACTCTAAGAAACATTGGATTTATTGGTAAGTGGCCATCCTATTGTATAAGGTATTGGGCTTTATGAGTATTAAAATGAAATGGTTTGTTGGCATGCCTTAATGAAGTAGTTGTATGGTTTGGCTCATATTCTTGCTAGTTACAATGTTGGTGACATGGCCTTGCATCCTTTTGTATGTTTGTAGTTGGTCCTCCAACAGCTTACTGAGGTGTCATGTGTGTATTTGAACGGTTTGAGGTAACCAGAGTGTAATTTAACTTTGTAATTTCATGAAATCTCTGTTTAAAATATTTTCATATCACACTATGCATGCTTACATGGCTAGTAAGTTTTCTAACTCTACTCTGAATGATGATGAGAATGATATTGGCTATTGTATATGCGGATATATATGTATATGTATGTTTATGAACATGATGGATATTGTTACATTTTATGAATATTGTGTATTCCCATGACTTATCTCATATGAACATATGTTATATTGGCATGAAGGAATATGACATGAGTTAACATGTTAGTATGCATTGGGTATTGCCACTAGTTGTACATTAGTAAGGAATGATGTTGTTGGGTGATGATACCTTAAGTACCACATGGTATGTTGATCCGCTAAATAGCACATGATACCTTGTCTTCAAGTGCTGAGGTTTGTGATATCCTTGTACCTAAATAGTCATCTATTGGCTAAAAGTCTCAAATGGCTATGGATTGAGGATGCACCTTCTCTATAAAGCCACTAATTCGGGTGGTTCAAGTGAATGAGAGTTATGGTCCAACATTTAGTGTAGTGTGTCACATCCCTAAAAGCTAGAATATCTAAATATCTGTAAGAAATTCGTGAAAATGAGCAGACACTGTTTTGCATAAAAAAGAGTAAAGAGGTCATTTTTCTTGGTCGGATGGAAAAAATAAGAAATTATATATTTTTCCATAGAAGTTATGATAATTGCATTTTAGCTCCTCAAGAATGAAAGTCACATGGGATGTATGATAATATTATTTTGGGGAAAATTATAGCTAATGACCCTAAAGAATTAAAAATTATAATTTGGCCTAGGGTTAGGGGTAATTTTGTAAATATGTAAAGTTACTATAAAAACAAGGCTCGCAACAAGCTGAGTCTAATGATATATAGCATGGAGTTTAACTAATTAAAAATAAAGAAATAATCAATAGTGAATGTCCAAAAGTAACTTAATACCGTTAAGTAGATTGTGGGCCCCATAGACGATTAAAAGGTGATTGGGACATGATTTAGGTCTTACACAAATATTGTTTGGGATAGGATAATTAAGGAAATATAGATATAAAATTAGAATAGTCATGTATCCCTAAAATACTAATTTACTATAAAAAGTGACTTTATCGGTACAGTTAAAAATTAACCGATTCAAGATATATCTGGACCAAGAAAAATTGAACAGTCTTTGGACAATTTTTCCTCTCTTCTAGGCATCTAGACAGATCACTTTTTTTGGACAAAACTTCTCAAAGAAGGATTTAATTTTTGGCCAAACAACTTCTTGAGGAAGTCTTGACTTTTGAACCAAAAATTGATTAAGGTTAAGGTAACTAGTGAGCGATTAGGCCATATAATTCCTCTCTTTCTCCTTCATTCTGAACAACATTTCCAGCAGCAAACACAAAAAAAGAAAACGAAAGAAAGAAAGTGAGCAGAGAGAGAAAAGAGAAGGAGAAAGGGAAGAGAACTTGAAGCCACCCAAGATCAAGTGTAAGGTAATTGTTCTAGCCACCTCCAACTTGTGATTTCAAGTAGTTTGTGGTAGGTTATTTGAGACTTCTTCTTCCTTCCTTTCCCTTAGAGTTTTGGCCAAACCATAACTTGTCCAAGGAATGAGTTTTCATGCACCAAACTTGGGGAAAATTCTAAACTAGTAACCTCAAGCATGAAAATGGTAGTGGCTTGAAGAAAATCAAAGTGTATCGTTTTCTTCTTTTTCCAAGTGATTTTTGGCCAAATAAGGTTTCTTCCTAGAGTTGGAATTTCATGTTTTTGACCCCAAAAATGGATTCTTTGGGTCCAAATTAGTCAAGAACAAGTGTTGATTTCAAGAAAAACCAAAAGGAAAGCAATATGGAAATTTTAGGTTTCATGAGTACTTTGTGAAGTTGAAGCATGAACCAGTGGCATATGATCTCATTTTATGATGTGATAGGGTTTCAAGAAGTGTCTAAAGGCCAAAGGAAGTGTCCACCAAGTTTGGAAAAGTTGGGAAAGCTTGAAGGTAGTAATTTACCTATTTATGCTTATTGTTATCAAACTTGAATTTCGTGAACTTGTTGCTATGCCATATGTATATAATGATGCTTTGTGATGATTTGTGATGATTGGCTGAGTTGTTTAATGAGGTTTATGACCTCTGGATATCCAAATTTCAAAATGAAACACTACCGAAATTTTTATTAAATGTTATGGCATTAAAAGTTTCCAGTAATAAATTGATGTTTTCTTGATATTTCTATGAATTATGTGATAACATGATTGTATGAATGGGTCATTACAACTAAGATTCTTTGAATCTTACTCTCCCAAAATGACCAACATGATAGGTTCAAGTATGCAAGGATTCAAGGGAGGCAAGGAAGCTAGAAGAAGAATTTTGATGTTTAGATTATTGTTTCCAACTACTTTATATCAACTAGCTATTTTATATAAAATTGTGTATGAACATATGAGGCTGTACATTCATGCTATCATGTGCCTCTAAGTACGTTGATATGTGTAGTACAATTTTGGAACAAGAACTATGGATGTATATATGTCAAAGAATTGATTTTACAAAGTCAAGGAATAGAATTGGTCAATCTGAACCCTGTTCAACAAACCAGCCACTGTTTAGACCAAAATATGATGAATGTATGACTATTTAAAGTATACAGATAGAGCTTCAAATGGTCCAAAAATCACCCCATTTGGAGTTGTGTACGAATTATAGTGCTTTTTCAAATTTAGTGTTCAAAACAGGGCAAGATTGAGAAAACTGGAAACTAAAAGTTAGGTACTGAAAAATTCAAAAGACAATATAAAATCATATAGAGCTCCAAAAATTCAGTGATTTATATGCATAGAAAGATATATGTTTTAAGTTTCATATGCCACTGATTTAGAGGCAATTGGAGATATATAATAGAAGATATGGAGGTTTTTGCAAAACTGTTCTAGTAACAATTTTTAACAAATTTTACTGTACAAGTTGGCCCAACCAAAGCTCTGTTTCCTATTTTTTCCATTTGTAGAATCTTTTTATCTATTTTTAGAGACTTGAATTACCCCAAGGTGATTTTTCTAAATTTAGTTATGAATTTTAAAAATTTATTAGGAAAACTGGAAATTGTCAAATAAACAGTACTTGAGAATTGAAAAAATTTTGTTTTTGAAATTAAATAGATTTAAGCGTCTCTTCAAGTATTTTGGACTCTAAAATGACCTAATACATGGAGAATAGGCCCTAGTATAAGGTGTTACATAGTGGCATTTGGCTAGGTCATGACAATTAGAAGAAAAGTTTGGTGGTGACCCTTAAATTAGCTGTCATGAGTCATTAGAAGGGCGTTACCTGTTGGAGTTACAAGGTAATGGCAACTAACCCATAGTTCTAGCCATTATCAATGGGAATTGTTTTTGCATATAGTACATTGCATTCATTTTGAGTATTAGTATATGAATATAGCTTTTGAATCTTTGAATCGTTATTATTTTACTACCCCTGGTTACTGGGACGTATGTCTCAACCCGTGGTTAACAATTCCAGGTTAAAGATCCAGAATTAGCAAGGAGATGGCTAAGAAGACTAAGCTCTCTTGGTGATTTAAGGATATCAAAGTTATACATGTTATTTTGGGGTAGTGATCCTTGGTAGAACATTTGTATTTTCTTGTAGTGAAATGATAAGTGTAAGCACCACATGCTACAATGTAACTAGATTATATGCTTGATCTTTATGTTGCCCTTTTGATGGGAGTCTTGTTAATGTTCCCTAACTATGCATGGTTAGATGATGATGATGACTATTGTTGATTGTGACATCATTAGTGTGTTGCAAATGATTGTTGTGTATCTATATGTTAAGAGCATGGTATGATATCTATCTTGTTGCTACCTTGTTTATAGGACAACGATTGGTTATCACACCTATGTTTTGATGCATGAGATTGGATCACAAGTCTCGTTTGGTTCACTGGTAGCTTGTATGGAAAATGGGCATGTAACCATTAATTAAGCTAGTGTTATGACCTTAAACATTCATTTCTAGGAGACACTTAACCGAATAATGCAGGACTGGAGGGATCAGGACTATAGGAGATGAACAGAATTGAGAAAAAGGAGAAGAGAGTAGTACGATCGTGGCAAAGGACGTTGCCATTGTAGTGAACAGGTTTGGATCTAGGCTTGTAGGTTAAGTCGTAAGCACTGATGCTGAGGCAAACTTAAATGGTACTGTGGCACCAGTCACAAATTTTGTTTATATCAAAAGGTAAAACCAGTTGCTAACTGAAAGAAAAATGAAGGAAGAACGAGGGAGCTCTACTAAGGTTCTATATTTTCAACCTAGGGATTCAATTTCTAGCCATTTGGAGGCTCAAATCGTGTTGCTATGTGATCTACTTCCTCCTCCTTTCCTTTTACTCTATTTAATCGGTGGATTTTCATGGGAATAACATAGGGTTTTGGTTGCGATGCTTTTCTACCAATTAATCTATGCTTACATGCCTTATTGATGTATTATGGGATGTGTTTAAGCCATGGGTTGAAGATTTTAAGTGTTTAAGTGGTATATTTTCCAAACTCTAACCCTTAAATCTTGGTATTTTTTTGGAATTTGAAGTTGTATGGATATGATTATGGTTCTAGGAGTTATTTATGGTATTTTGATGATTGGGTTTAGCTTTGGAATGCTTTGATGCACCTCAAATACCTCAAGTTACGAGAACTCACATAACACCTCGATAAGCTATTGCAGGACCAACTATATACATACAAGACGAATGCAAACCCAAGTTACACACAATATACCAAACAAGGATAGAGGTACAAATGTACAACAAACTCAATTAAAACCATTTCAACCAACCAAGTCCACTTAATGCCCACAAGGCCTAACTCTCTTATGGAAAGGCATAGCAACTTATAAATAATTTTGATGTTTCAAAAGACTCCTTTGAGTAAGGAAGCATCAACTATGCAAGCTTACTCCTTACACAACATCAAACACCTAAAAATTAGGGCAGGTCATAACCCTCGATTAACTTCTATTCCATATTAATACTTGGAGAGAGATAGTTAAAACTATTAAAGGCATTTGTGGAAATCAAATATTAATACTCAATATAATTTTACAATGGCCCTTATATAACGGATGACAAAAACTTTCTAAAAAGGCCCTTATTAAACAAAAGGACATGAGGGAGTATCTTATTTTAGCTTTGAAATATTAGTGTTTATTTGATACTAGTAGTATAGCATGCAAATATTATAGGTAGAAAATCTATATATTTATAGATAATATAAATTGTAGACCTATGTTTAATATATATAAAATCTCTAGGAAAGCACATTATTCATAAGCCTTGATTCATTTTAAACTATATGCAAAACACCAAATCCACTGTCTAGTTTAATATAATTAAAGGCAACATAATTTTTACTTTGATCATTCATCATTTATTTCAATTCAGCTTAAAATTAAGAATAATTATGCTGCATATGTTTGTTGAGTGATCTGAAAACAAACTTCATAGTCAAAAGTATCATGGAAATTCAAGTTGATGATTGCATGCAACTACATAGAAATCTAATCACTAACATGAAAGAATCAATGAAGAAGGTAATTGCTCAAAAGAAATCTCAGTTTTAATGACTTAAAGAACATATCCAATTAGATTGGTGCTTTAAATAATCTGACTTCTACTTTCGGCGTACAAAGCTTAGTGGATTTCGTGTGTGTTAGCACAGATGACTACAAAGCTTTGTGGATTTCTTGTGTGTTAGCATAGATGACAGCGTGAAGCACGTTTTAATTAATATTAAATCATCATCAATATGAAATATAAAAAGTTTAGGAAGCCTCACTAACAATATTAAGAAAACTGGAACAGTCACAAGACCAGACAAGGAACCGGTTTAAGGTTTAATAGTCTAACCAAGGTCAAACCATTTGTAATTATAGCAATATATTTTATAATACATACTTAAATGATCAAAATTAACAATCCAAAGTATAAAAAAGGGTATAATCCTTTGTTATCAAGCACTTTTAAAAGTCATATTAAAGTTAAATTAAAAGGTATAAGTTTAAAATTAAAATATAGATAAATAATATGTATCGAGAAGATTAAAATAATACTATCATGTAAATAAAAAAATGGTTCAAGAAATAAATAAAAAAAATGAGCAAAGATTGATGAAAAGAAAATTTAAACAAGGAGAAGAACATGAACATTTATTATCAAGCACCTTTCATAGTCATATTAGAGTTAAATTAAAATAGTTAAATTTAAAATTAAAATATAGATAAATAATAAGTATCTCAAAGATTAAGAATATGCTCTCACATAAAGAAAATGGATTCAAAACATAAACAAAAATAATGAGTAAAGATTGACCAAAATGCCAAAAAAAAATTAATTAATTAAAAAAAAGTCCCACATCAACTATTGTTTCACATTGGATGGGAAACTTTTAGTTTATAAAGGGAAGAGGTGCTAGTATACGTATGTCTATAAGCTAAGCATCTAATATAATTGCTTTGGGTCTCAGTGAAGTGATCTTGGTGGTAACATATCATGGGTCATATTTGTTTTAGCATAATTTAAAAAAAAATTTAGCATCGATTTTTTCAAAACCGGTTCAGCTCGGTTCTCCCGGTTCTCCACACTGGATCACCAGTTTTGACTGGTTTCACATTCGGTTTGGTTGTCAGAACCATGCTCTCTAATATGCACAAGTTATAAATAGTGTAACGTATCTTTAACTCTATGTGAAAATGTAAATGACCTATTATAGTTACACAAAATTTTTCTAAACTTTGAATTATGTGTAAATAATATCTTGTCATTTAAATTACTCCATTCAATCCTTAATATGAAACTCTTTTAATCAAATTATGCGAATTAAGAATAAGAATTAAAATTAGTTAACTACCTTAATTTTTTCAAAAAATAAAATATCTTTCCAAATTAAGCTGACATTATTGATTTTCTTTTTCTTTCTCTGTCTCATAAATTAAATAGAGGTGTTCTCTAGTAATATATAATAAATATTAAGCCTATTTGTTTCCCTTTTTTTTTAATACAAAATCATTTTTATATAAAAAACACTTTTAAAATTTTGTAGGATGTTTGTTTAGACTTTTAAAAATAATCAAAATCCTAAAAAAAGCAGTTTTCATCTTATTTTGAGCTACTCTAAATAGTTTATGCAAAAAGTAATTGTAATAAATGAGAGAAAAAAAAAGGTGAAAGAGGCACATCCAATTAACTTTAACCTTGAGGAAATATTCCAATATAAATTCCTACTTTTCTCTTTCATCTTCCATCTCCCACTTTAATTACTAAACAATTTAAAAAGTACTTTTTTATTTCAACCAAATATAAAATATTTTCTACTTTTCGTAAAATTTCTAAATAATTAATTACTTTTTTAAACAATTTAAAAGTTATTTTTAATTTTAAAAAGTTTAAACAAATGGGCCCATTGTCTCGTATTTTAGAAAGGGTCCTATACTTAAAACTCAGACAAAAAGTAATATATTTATGACCAGAAAAAGTACCTAAAATGAGTCTACGTAAACTTTTTAGTTAGTACAAATCACTCCTCTATGGTTAATTAATATGTTTTTAACATGACATGCCAAATGGTTTATCTGCTGGTGACGTAACCAAGTTTTAGGGGAACATGCGGGAAAAAAAAAATTCAAGAGGTATATTGTTGTTGACGTGACACATTATATTGGTGAAATAATACATTAATTAATAATGAAGGCTTCTTTGTACAAATTTAAAAATCAGTAACTAATGTCAAGTTACAAATTCAAAAAAAAAATTCAATATAACTTAAAAGTTTAAATGAGTTTTCAACTATTAAACCTTTTGTATGTGTGGTGCCAAGGATTTGGCTCCACATTTTTTCTTTACACATCTCTTAATAAATAATTTTCTCCATTTATTTGAATTGAATGGTGAAATATCGTTAATTCTAATGTTAAATTAAATATATTATTAATTTAATTATTGTCATAAATAAGCATTGTGATCTTGTTTTCAAGTACCTACTCATAATAATAAACACCGACACATTAGATCAAATAGATTGTTCTTTTATATATCAACTATTTTTTCAATCTTTCAATCATAATTAATGTAAGAGATTGTATATGGAGAGAGATATGGGAAAAAAATATGTCAATGAGCAATAACAGATGATCTTGTTAGCAATTTCATGAGAAAAATCAATTTCCTCCACAACACTATTGCAAAACACCATGCCATCTTAAATGGTTCAATTCTTTTTGGGTATCGGAATTTCACAAGGTGGAAATTTTCACCGACTCCATCGATGCTGGCAATCTTATCCAATGGGAGTGCAATAACCAGCATCCTCACTTCAATATAGTGATTGACATTGGGCATTGGCTTACACAAAATTGGATGGTCTCTAAGAACTATAGCCCTAGAGAAGCCATTTATTAATTGCATCGGATGGCTAGCAAAAGATGCTCATAGTATACTCCATCCAATCCTAAATATAAAATACTTTCAATTACCTCACATGTCTTAAGAAAAGAAGTTGGATAATTAAATTTGTCAAGAAATTCCAATATTTTCTATCATTTGCCCTCATTAATTACATTATTAATTAATTATAAACCAGGGGTATGAATGAAAAAAAAAATAATGCACTAGACAACCTGCAAGGTGCCTTATATTTGGAATTAAATAATATTTCTAAAAAATATCTTATATCTAAAACTGAAGGGGAATACAAGTTGACTATATCATTGTAATACCTTAACTTTATACCTTATTTTCCATCTAATATACCTTACATAAAGTCCATTTGAATCACCAAGGAGGCTTGAATCACATGAGGGATCAAAACAGAAAAATTTAAAATTTTTATTATAATTTATTTGGTCACCCCATTTTCCTGGCTGAACTTTAAAAAATCATAACTAATTCTAAAAAAATTGAATGGAGGTAATTCAAGTCTCTAAAAATATCATGAAATATTTTCTACATGGAAAAAATATAAAAGATTACTTTAGTTGTATCAATTCTTACAGTATTTAGCACGAAATTTATTGTTCATTTTCAGCCTAAATTTTTGTCTACTTTCTAAGTTGTAAATTTGAAAATTTATTTCTCATTCTATTCTAAGCCAACTCATGCATTCTTTATATCCTTGGAAGGCTCTGTATATCTACTTTTTAACTATATTTATTTATCTTGTACATTTATTTCATTTATTCAAAATGGGACATCATCATAAACCATAAGGGCTCAAAATATAGCCTTTACTAGAGCAATTTTAGGAAAACATATATATGTTTCATTATATAACTCCAATTGCTTTTAAACTAGTGTCATATTACTCATGAGACATAACTCTTTCCATATACAACTGGCTGAATTTTTGGAGTACTGTACAGTTCAATACTGCCTTTCAAAGTTAACAGTACTTACAGTAGAAATTACAGTTTTCCAACACTATCTAGCTTTGACCCTTAATTTTACAAATTCATTATTAATCACATACATAATCATTTGAGGTATTCTTTAACTTCCTAGAAGGCTTAGAATGTCTATTTTATAAGCATGTACATACTTTATACTTTATGCCCTGTTTTGGATAGATTAGCTCTGTCTAACTTTACAGTACACCAAATGGCCACTTTATTACCAAATATTAAGTATTTAGCCTCATATTATTTCTATAATACCAAAACTCATTCAATATTCATTCCAAACATCTTAAGATTGATAGGTTTAATATAATATAAGTTTTAATGATGACAAATATAGAGTAATAAGGAACAAATACATCATAATTGTCTAATATATACATTGTTCCTAAAAGAAGTAAATTTGTATTAACATGTGTTTAATTATATTTATAATATATATATCATGCTATGTACTAATATATCTACCATGCTCCTATGTTTTATAATACAAGTTGGATATATAAATTAGACTAACTACTTAGTTTGTAAGTGTAATACATTTAATGTAGGTTGTCTAAATAAGAAGAGTCAACATTGGAATGAAGAAAGGACAATCAACATCATGTCTCACTCAAAGAAGAAGAAGAGAAATGATGCTCAAATAATCAAAGATCAAAAGGAAGCATACCAAGAATGAAAATGACCAAGTGAAAGTGAAGTTCAACTTTTGAAAACCTAGTTATTCGGTATATTTTGTTTTCACTTAGATCTTAAGATAGTTTAATCTTTGAAATTTATTTAATCTTATTACCATATGTTTTAAACGAGTTAAATTAAATAAATATGATGTTGGGATGTGTTAGAATTGAGAAATATTGGGTAACAGATGAATTTTGTTTATGATTCATGTTATTTTATGCAAAATTCGAGCTTTGCTTGGTGAAATTTGAAGTTACAGAGTTTTCATCCCTAATAGATGAATTTCAGTTGTGAAATTAGAATTTTGGGCTAAGCATAGTTAGTGAAAGTATACAAAGGTTTGAACATGCCTTTAATAGATGAATTTCAGCCTCTGACAGACGAATTTTGGTCTCTACAATTCTAATTTTGGTCTCTAATATTCAAATTTTGAAGTACATTATGAAAACTTGAACATACCTCTGATAGACAAATTGCACTCTCTGAAATTCAAATTTCAGCATTTGACAGGTGAATTTCGGTCTCTGAAATTCTAATTTTGGTTTTTCAAATTCTAATTTCAATTTTTGAAATTCTAATTTCAAAAGATTATGTGAAAACTTGAGACAACTGTTCAAATCTTTTTAGACACACTTCTAATATGAAAATTCACACAAAATAACGCGTAATATCTTTGGCAAACTTGAAATTCTAATGTCACTTTGTAACAGAAGAATTTCAAGGTTCAAAGTCAAACACGTAACTGTGTTAACTCTACGAACTTCATCTATTGAGTCTCAAAATTTAAAATTTTGGAATGACAGACACATTTAATGCGGTTGGTGAATGTCTTATTCTGTAGAGTAATGCTTAGAACTTGTGTCTAACAGATAGATCTTGTCTCTAACGAATAGTTAAGCCACAAATCTATAAATAGAACCTCATTTGAACTTATAGGTAACAATTTTAAGTGAATTATGCCAAAATTCTATTTCAATACATAAAGTATTTCTATATCAGCATTCATAGTTAAAACCCATCTCAATAGAGTGAGCTTTCAATGTATCATCTACTCTAAAAAAAAGTTTGAATTCTGTATTCATTTTCTTCTACTATTTTCTGATTAAAATTTTAATGTGGGGATAACACTAAAGGAAATGCACATCTTGTAAGTGTAATATTTGGAAATTTTTCCTATATATTTAAGGTTCAATATCTCAAAATCTATAAGGAATTTATAAAAATAGATATATGTCGTTTTACATGAAATAGGACAAAAATGTCAATTGTCTCGATTAGAAAGAAAAAGGAGAAAATAATGATTTCACCCATAGAAAAAAGAAAAAAAAAAGGAAAAGGAAAAAAATAAAGGAGAAGGAAAAGAAGAATTTGAAGGGGTGAACGTATGCTGACATGAAGAAGATTTTATGAATTTTGGAAAAAATTAAACCTAATGACCTGAAAGTTTTAAAACCTATATATTTATTCTGGGTCATGGGTATTTTTGTAAATATGAAAAATAATAGTCAAAATGAAGCTCTCAATGAGTTAAGGCCATTGGAATATAGTATGGAATTTATTATGATCAAAATAATATTTATTGGGTAATTATGATTTATAAAAGTTAAATATACTGCTATTAATATTTTACCTGATAAAAGTTAATCTGGACTACAGGAAGAGATAGTATTAATTCAAGAACAAATTATGGGCCTCCTATTTGGACCAATTGGGATAAGGATATTATGGTAATTTTATATCTCAATATAATTATAATTAGTATCCCAATAATAGTAAAATATACTGCTAAAGTAGCTTTAATTGCTAGATTGGTCCAAGATATAACTAGATAAGTAAGTATTTAAAATTTTTAGACTAAAATAACCTCTATTTTGTGCTAACCAAGCTGTACATGGGGAATTCCAATTATTTAATATTCATGTCATTTTTACATGAATTTTCAAGAACATTCAAGTACATAAGTTGGCATAATTTAATTGGCTTACTTTCTCTATATTAACTCTCACTTCTTGGACGTGAAAGACATATGTAAAGGTGAGAGGAGCAGCTAGACACCCAAGGAAAGAAAGAAGAGAACGTGAGGAAGGAGAAGAAAAAGGAAAAAGATAAAATTCAAGAAAAATAGGTAAATTCCTACTTGTATTTTTATGGTTCCTAACTTAGTTTTCAAGTGGTTTAGGCTAAGTTTTGAAGCTTCTCCTCTTCCTATGTAGTTTTAGTTTTGGCATGGAATTAAGAAAGGAATTGGTTTTATACAATAAAGTTTAGAGAAAGTAGAGATTTAATGAAAGAAATAAGTTTTGGAAGGTTATGAAGCAAGTTTTGAAAAAATTTCATTCTTCCTCCTAAACCCCTGATTTCGGTTAGTTTAATATGATGGAAAGAGTTGGATTTTCACTAATTTGACCCCCACAAATGATTTTCCCATGATGGAAAACCTTAAAGACAAGTGTTGGCTCAAAGATAGAGTCTAAGATGAAGAAAATGGATTTTCAAGGGTTTGTAGGATATTATATGAACTCTATGTCTCATGCTATGAAATATATGGCTTGAGCCATTGTCTAATGTTGTCTAGGGACTTGAGGAATGTAACATCCTACCTCCACTCATAACCAAAAACTCACGAAATACAACCAAACACAACCCAAACAACTCCAAACAACATCTCACAGCCTCAAACCAGCGGAAACGAACCCCAAATTACCAAATTTTGGGCTGGGGCCGCGGCCGCTACAGTACCGCCGACGCGAATAACTTTATGCTCCGACCTCCGATTGACTTGATTCCAACTCCTACAAGTCAATCTAGTCCCAATCTAATCACAGACACCACTTTCACCTCAATCCAACTCTGTATGGAGATTCTGGACCCCTAACGCAATTTTGACCACTTATTGGCCCAAACTCACCTCTAACCAACCTCAATTGTCACCAAAGACAACTGGTCACTCAGAGACCATTCATACAGATCCAAACTCTCCAAACTAACATATCCAAGGAGGTTGTACCTTAAAGGAACCACTCCTCTGAGTTCTGACCCCTTTGAACCCCAACATGACAAGACGGGCTATAGGCCCTAAAATACAATCATCAGACCCAAACCACTCTGGGCTCACAAATACCACCATACCCATTTCCAAATACATAACGCTCTCAAAACACCAGCATAACACATTCCACATAAACATAACCAAGCATACATTCATCCATAACAATCCTGTCAATCTCATACATTCAATACACAACTTTCTACACTACTTGGCACATAATACATTATCCAAAATATACAAACACTACATAGACTTCCCATGTACAAGCTACTCTCTCGGCTTCACCGGACTAGAGCCAGAACCTTCACCTGAAAGGGTTAGTCATGGGAGAGGGTGGGGTGAGACAATGTCTCAGTAACCGGGATCAACAATATATAAACATATATATACACAGATATGAATCATATAACATATGAATGCAATGTAAAATGCATGGTATGCATGTCGTCCTCTCCGGGACTTCCATCCTTATCCTCCCTAACACACATATACATATAACCCATCCTTATTCTCCCTAACACACATATACATATAACCCATCCTTATTCTCCTTAACACACATATACAATCCACCCTTATCCTCCCTAACATATACATACATCACATACTCCAACCTTATTCTCCCTAACAATTTCATTTATCATCATATATCATACACTATCACATCATCACCACTTTATCCGTCATATATCTCAATGTAACAATAACATGTGGTGATGCTAATGTATCATCATGATCATCATGATCATCATAACATCTATACATCATATCATATCACATCTACTATACACATACCACGATATATAAAAATAACACACACACATATCACTATCGTGGTATGAAAAAGAAATGCATATATACATAACTATACATACTATCGTATAGAACCACATAAATAAACACCCGGTTACCTCAGGTTGTCAATACTGCACTCACGCAAGTTCCACACACTTTCTTGAACTTCAATACGCTTGAGCCCCACACAGCTAACCAAATAACCTTCATAATACATAATTCTCCCATTAACATAATATACCCATAATCACAATATCACAATTTAACCACTTTAGGCCTAACCCAAGGCTCCAACACTCCAATCATACATCAATAAGCTCTTAGGGACCCTTAAAATACTACTCAAACACATACATATCGGATTCCCAAGAGCCCTAACCGGAAACAACCTAGGGTTAAGCTCAAATCACACATAAACCCTTCCAAACTCGAATCCAATCATCAAGAACATCAAAACACACTTTATTAACCTCATTTAAACCATTTCAATCGGTGGATTTCATCACAAACCGAAAACCCAACCTCAAAACCAAAAACCCCATATTTCCACCGAATAAAAACGGAGAGGGAGATGTAGAAGTAACTTACCAACTTAAATTCAAGCTTCCTCAGTCTGAAATCACCCCTGGACGCCAGAGATTCAAACCCTAGCTCAGCTCTCTCATGATCTCCCTCAGTTTCCTTTTGTTTCTTTTCTGTCCTAGCATCCGAAATGATCCGGTTTTAAGCAAAAATCTCGACTCTCACCGCGGCTCCATACATCTCGCCATGGTTCCTCCATAGAATTTTTGAAAAATGCTACTGGAAGTCTCTCACTGCGGTGGCCCTTCTCATCGCCGCGGCGCGGAGTCCCTTTTCTGTTTCCTCTTGAACCATGTCTGTCCTACTTCCTCTGATCCTGAACACAAAACCAATAAAGATATCATGAGGGGCGTTACAAGGAAGCCTAAGAATACAAGTGGAACCATTGGTTTCAAGAGGGAAGCCAAGTGATACTCCAAAGAGGTACAAGCTATGTTATGGAGGAATCCAAAGACAAGGTAAGAAGAATGAAGTTTATCAAGCTTGCATTGTTTAGAAAGTCATGGCACTCTAATCTTTATCAATTTGTATAAAGTAATATGTGCCTTTGTAAGGCTATGATTTGCTACCATTATGTTTATGCAAGTTTATGGCAATGTATGGTTATGACATGAACAAGTTTGAGCAAAATATGTGATGCATATGAATGTTTTTGTCATGATATGATGAAAGCTGGCTATTCTGAACATGTCTTGGTTATGCACTTACTATTTATTCGAAATTGAATACAACCTATGAGTGTTATATAGTTTTGAAAACTAGATAGTGAGGGCTTTCTAACAAGCTAAAGAACACTTAAATTAGGCATGTGTATGATTTATAGTGTATTTTTAAAATTAAGGGTCAAAACTGGATAGTGAAGTAAAAACTATGAATTTTACTATAAGTATCACTTATTTTGAAAGGTAATATAAAATTGTACTAAGCTCCAAAAATTTAGTGTCTTACATGTGTGTAAATATATATGTTTTAAGTTCAATATGCCACTGTTTGAGGTCAATTGGAGCTGTACAATGAGAGATATACATGTTCTCCTATAACTGTTCCAATAAGAGTGTTTCTGACCCTTAATGATTAAGTTGGAACCATGCCCTGCACAAGTTAAATAAATGTATAAGAAAACTATAGCTGAAAGTATACATATAGAGCTTTCCAATGGCATATAGAATTCATGATTTGGCTCAATTTAGAGTTAGATATGAATTTTTTAATTTATGGCCAAAATCCTGGAAAAGAGAAAAATGACCATTTGAATAGTAGAAGTTTAAGTATTAAATTATATCAATTGGTGTAATCAAATACAAGTTTCATATTTTTTTGTATAGAATATTTCAAGCTTCATTTAGAGACTTGAATCATATTAATAACATTTTTTTAAGAATTAGTTATGATTTTTCAACTTTTAGCCAAAAAAATGGATAATAGATGGACAGTAAATTACAAAAAATTATATTTTTCAAATTTAATCCCTTTAATTATTCAAGCTTCTAAAATGGCTTAATTGGATATTAGAAATGCTATACTACTTGGTAAAATGTATGATAAAGTAAGGTGTTATAGTAAGGGTGTGGGAAGAATGGCGTCACAAGTGCCTATTGAAACTTATCGGATATACTGAGACTTAACAAGTGACTGGATCAAACTGAAGGCCAAGTGGTGACTTAGAGGCTAGATGTAGGCCAAGTGGTTTGGACTAAACTAGTATAAATTTTTGTTTCTTGCTCTTAATCTACACATTTCATCTATCAAATTCTTCACATTCTGTTCATCTCAGTTCTGCTGCACATCTGGTAAAATTGGGCTATGCTCCAAAAAAGCAAAAATTCTGTATCACCCAATTCACCACCTTCTTGGGTAACCAGCCAAACCTTACAAAGATGTCCAAAGAAGCCTAAACATGTATAATTATAGAATTTACATTTCATACTTAAATTTATACATATTCTCAAAATATAACATAATAACTTGTAATATCAAGTTATTCATCACTCTCTTTCTCCTTTCCTCTTGCCCTCCTTGGATCTCTTGCATTGCTTGCCCCTACCATGGTTAGTATTTGGGATGGTAAGATTATAGAAATCTTAGTAACAAGACACATTTCACAAATATATTATCAAGCAAGCCATAAAACATCATATAAATCATGTTAAATCATATAAAACCATATTGTTCATAAAAAATTTGGTAGTATAACAACTTAAAAAATAGACATCCCGGGCACTATCCCTTTTATAAAAATATCTATAAACAACCACCAAACATCATAATAACAATATCGTCATCATGGGACATCATATAGCATAGCAAGATAATAAAATGCAAGAAATGTAAACTTTGCTACCTTAGGTGTTTTCCCTTGCAATACCACTTGCTTCCAACCCTTTCAAGAGCTTGCTTAGGCTTTTCCAAACCTAATACATTACCAAACACTCACTTAATCCACTAATTTTATGAGTTACTTCATAAATACCGATAAAACCCTAAGAATTCTATATTTTTTATCTTTTGCTTTTTCTTGAATCTAACACTTGTCCCTAAGGAATTTCGCCATGAGGAATCCATTTTTGACATCATTTTCATGAAATTCCCACTCTATCAAGACCTTTTTTCTCACTTAATCCACTAATTTTATGAGTTACTTCATAAATACCGATAAAACCCTAAGAATTCTA
Source organism: Adenanthera pavonina (assembly GCA_026686845.1). Classification (NCBI taxonomy): domain Eukaryota; kingdom Viridiplantae; phylum Streptophyta; class Magnoliopsida; order Fabales; family Fabaceae; genus Adenanthera; species Adenanthera pavonina. The sequence continues at coordinate 20,648,212 of JAIVEN010000013.1, forward strand.
TATTTTTTATCTTTTGCTTTTTCTTGAATCTAACACTTGTCCCTAAGAAATTTCACCTTGAGGAATCCATTTTTGACATCATTTTCATGAAATTCCCACTCTATCAAGACCTTTTTTCTGGCTGAAATTAGTATCTAGAAGGGAAGAGATAGATTTTCTTTGCAAACTTTCAAAAACTCATGAAATCATGTCTTAAGTGACTTGTTCATGTGTTTCCTTGATTTTTTATGTGAGACAACACTTTCCTTTCTCTTCCTCTACATTGGCTAAAATTCAAACTTAGAGAGGAGAAGAGGAGAACCCAACCATACCATGCTAAACTACTTGAAACCTAGAGTAGAAAACCTTAAAAGATCAAGGGAAGGAATTTACCTCTTGGAAGCTTGAAATTTTCCCTCTCTTTTCCTCCTTTTTCTCATGTTTTCTTTCTTTTTCTTGTGGGATATAACACCTTGCACCAACACACATGCACTCTTCACTAAAATTCCAAAAAATGACTGAACCAAACTAGATAGCCCCAACTTTAACTCCAAAACATCAAAACCGCAAAAAACACCAAAAAGCATCAAAACTGAGTTGGGGCCATGACCAGCTATAATGGCTTCATAACCTCAAAGAGGCAGTATAGGTTAGTGCCATGGTGCCACCTGCTACTGCTACTTCCAGTTAGAAAAACATCAAAATTTCCCTAGCTTCATCATCACCAAAACAACTTTATCATTGACCAAACTATGTTTCTTTATGGTAGGGCCACTTTTCCAGATAATTCTGTGATTCCACAAAATCTCTGTACCAACAAACCAATCATTAGCACTCAAGTGTTTAGAAAAGTCCCTCAAGTTCTCCTTTCATCTTTAACAATATATTCTTGTTTCCACTCAAATACATCCTTTTGTCATATGCCATTCTTTTCCACATGCTTCTTATTTACACTATACTTCTCTACCAATATTACTTATGGGTAGTCCCCTACAATTTTGAGGGCTTATAACCTTTCCTATATCCTATTCACATACTCATTAGGTTTGCTTCTACTGCACACTCTGATTCCTCCATTTTTACACATAAGATCATATGATACACTCACATTACCCATGAACACCACCATCCTACCTTCTTCCTACCATCCTAACTTTATTTCCACTATATATCTCATAGTCCTCAAGCTTACAGCAAGAGGCTATGAGCCACTACCTACCATTCATTGTTACACTAAGATCATAATTTATTGATCTTTCACCAACAATAATTGGGGTTCTACTCACGACTCAATTTCTCCTTCCAATCCAATTCAACCGTTACAATACAACTATTTGTATTGAAGTTTATGAATTCCATACGAGTTCTACTTTCCAATCCTTACTCCCTTTTCCTTCTTATTGTCATTGAAAGATTTGAATTTTTTTCTATTAGATGAAGAACTGTTCATCTCATGATTAGCAAATTGCTACCATGTACAGATCAATTAGTCAACTATACCCAATCAATCCTGCTAAAGATAGGCATCTAATTGGCCATGAATTTAAGTAGATTTGGGTTCCCGTTGATATGATCACCAAGTCTTTCACTCTCAGTCTACTAATGCCTCGTACCTCAAGTAACTGGTATGTCAAATGCATAACCAGTTGGTATTAACCCTCAACTAGTTAATCGTTAGTTCTAGACTCGTGATTCAATACCATACAAGGTTTCCACATACTTCCCACATATTCTCCAAAACTGTTACTGATAAAGACCTAGAGGCAACAACATAGGGAAGGGGTTAGCTCAACAACTTCTACTCTTAGGCATCTTGAGGGTGATCAATACTTTATGCTTGCCATATAGTGCTTCGCAATTCATGTTCTCTTGGTCAGGGGATGTACCAAGAAAAGACATCCTTCAACCTATCTCCATAATGTTCCAATGCTTAAATCATCAACATTGATCAATGTCACCAACTAAGGACAACTTTTCCTTCACACTAAACCAATGACATTTCCTCTCATGGACCTAACTTTAAATCAAAGAGAGAGTTACGAAAACTCTTCCACCAACTTTAGAATCCTTACACAACATTTGCTTCCTAAAATTCTCATAATCCAAGCATCTCTTGCAATTTATTCCCACCTACAAAACTCTCGTTCGACCTCTAACAACTTAAAATTCCAACTTCTTTGTCGCACACTGCTTCCTCACATGATATCACAATAGTCATAGTCTGAACCCATACTGGCCATCCTCCAAAATACAAAACTTATTGATACATTTACTTCCAAGTAGACTTCCTACCTCAGAGTTCAACTTCATCTCCTTCTGGACTTCTATCAACAGGGAAAAGATCAAAAGTCTCTTTCCCAATTTGGGTTCAATGTAAAAGATATTGGTGACCTCTTAACCATATCTTATACTCTTTCAGCACTACTTGACCTTCTTTTTCATTTAGAAATTATCCAACTACTTCCTTCACAATTTGTGAACATGACATTCTAAATGACAGTTACTACCTCTTCACTATCTTTCTAGATGGCACTGAAATCACCGTCACCATCATTGTTAAGGCCTTCATCATCCGATACTATCTTGGCTCTAGGATGCCTATTCTTTACTCTAAATACAAACTCCCACAAGTTAACTCATTCTCCACCATTGCTGTATCCAACTTTATATCCAAACCAATGGATTAGATTCTCTCACAGTTCTCGGATTGCTTCGAAACATTCTAACACTCAACCTTTAAGGTTCAATTGTCATTTCTATATCCAATCGTTACAATTCCTAGCACTTATGTTACTCAACAACGTATCCTTAACATAATAATACATGTGTACATAGCATGTTAGCATGATCATGATGATGAATATGATAATGATAATGATTGCATTGTGATATGACACGAACATCATCACCACATGGCATTGTGAGAAAATGTGGATCGAATGGTGATAATGAGATTTGATATGATATGATATGATGATATATGATAAGGTGAAATAAGGAAGGGATCCCTGTTGTTAAATCTTCTCCTATGGCTGGAGAGCAAAATGGTAGTAGATTGCACCTTTCCTAAATCACCACCAATTCGTAATGGTCAAGAAGAAGGAAAGCCACAATCTAAGCATTAGTATTACCTTTGGTCGAGTGCACTAGTGTGAGGTGAGCTTGGTAATGTTCTGGAATCAGTCTTCACCAACTATTGGAAGGGAGTCGCCTATACAAAATGTCACATTATGACAATAACTCATGGTTCTAGCCATGTATGAGGGAGACATGCATTCCATTACATTTTACATTAATTATACCATGTGCATTATTGTATGAGTTATTATATATGTTGCCTATTGTTATCCTCGGTCACTGAGACTTTGTCTCACACCCATTTCCCTTAAACTAACATTTCAAGTAAAAACTTTGGTACTAGTTTGGAGAAGACAGGGGAGTCCTAGTCTCTTTGACGTAAGAATATTCAAGTTACAGTAGTATGTTTGTATTGTCTATGCATGCATTGTGCCAAGTAAGATAGCATGTTTGTATTTTATATGATAATAATGACGCTGTGATGATGATGGATGTAGAAAGTTGATGATGATGAATGATATGTGATGGTAATGATGATAATGTGGTATGGTTAAGTATATGAATGGTTGTATGTGTAAGCCTAAAAGGGATTTTGGGCTATATGTGTGAGTTTTGAGCTATATGTGTGAGTTTTGGGCATATAGCTCATGATGTGAATTTAGGGTTCAAGGAGGGCAAATCCCGAAAGAGTGGTTTCTCTAGGGTAGTACCCCTTTAGATAAGTTAGTTGAGTCAATTAGGATCTATGTAAATGGTCCATAATGGTCAAATTGCCTTTGGTGGCAATTGGAGGATGTTGGTTATGAGTTTTGGCCAAAAAGTGGCCAAAACAGTGTTGGGTGTCTAAAATCTACATATGGAGATAGATTTGAGTGAAATTGGTGTCTATGGATAGGTTGGGATAAGATTGACCTGTAGGAGTTGGAATTAGGTTAATTAAAGATCGAAGTATAAAGTTATGTGTGTTAGAAGTTCACCCCGGAGAAGTTGAATTTACGGATATGGTATCGGCAAGGGGCGCCGTGGCGCCACCTGCTACTGCTTCTCCTAGGCTATGGCATTATTGTAGCTCACCACAGCTACAACCTATACTACCTTTATGAGGTTGTAGTGCCACTATAGCTCGCCACAGCCCCAGCTCAATTTTGGTGCTTTTTGTCGTTTTTCAAGGTTTTGATGTTTCTGGAGTCAAAGTTGGGGTGTTCTAGTTTGGTTTGGTCAATTTTTGGAATTTTTAGTGAAGAAAGGATATGTGTTGGTGTAGGGTGTTATATGGGAAAATTTGCAGCTCACTCCTCTCTCTTTCCTCTTTACTTTGGTCAACCAAAATGAATAAGGAGGGATATATATAAAAATACAAAACCATTCATTTTTATCCAAGTGTGATTCAAGAAGTTTCAAGAGAAATAATAATATAATAAAATCCCTCATATGCTCAAAAAGCCACTCCACTTTAAGGGAGAGAAAGTCCAAAATAATGTATATATTTTTAGTTCAGATATATCCTATGTCGGTTACTTTTTACATGGACTATTAAAGTTACTTTTGCAGTATTTTATTACTTTACGGATACAAGATTAAACTATGTTGAAATCTGCATTTAATTTAATATCCTATCACAAACAGCATCTATATGGGGCACATATACTTTTCTTTTGATTTTTTCTATTTTTGTGGGCCCACAATACTATTTTATCTTTTTCTGTATAGTTGTACTGTGTTTTCTAGTCTATTTTTTTCCAAATTGATCTCTTAGGACTCAATACACTATTCCATTGGCTCTAACATGTCATGAGATTCATTTTGATATAAATGTTGTATACTTATGAAAATGCCCTGTAGAGGGACTAAATTACAAATAAATTTTCCATAGGGATATATTTGGAAATATATTTTAGGGACCAAACTGAAAATAATTTTTTTCTTGCAAGGACTATATTGATAATTCATTCTTCTTAATACCTCAACATATAAAATTTCCATTTCACTCTTTATTCCATCAAATTATGCATCTCATGCTATATTTACATATTTTTATGTATACTGTAATATTTCTCTAGAAAATTAAGGATATTACAATCATTCTTAAGGGAGCTCAAGGTGGTTAATTTTAAGTATACACTTGATCATGAATTTCATTGATAGTGTGTGTGTGGAGTTGTTTTTCTTCCTATGGCTCTACCATATGTAGCCTGTTATTTAAAAAATAAAGAAGAAGAAGAAGAAGAAGAATTTTGTTCAAAGTTTTGTATCCTCTCTTCCAATTTACGATTTTATTCAAATCACTTGGTATGTGTTTAGTATCACTTGTCAATATATCAATATATATAATAAAATTTATAGCAAATCATATTATTTGCAAGTCAAATATGCGTATTAAAGAAGATTTGCAAGCCAAATATTGCAAGTCACATTATTTGCAAGATAAATAATTACTACAAAAGTTAAAAGAAGTAGTTAAAAGTAGTTAGAATTATTAAGTTAGTCACAAATGATTTTTATTTTAGAAATACCCCTATTTAATGTGTAACACCTTACTCCCAACACCTCCTGACTTGACCAAAATTTTGAAAACCAACCAAATACAGCCCCAAACATCTCACAAATACTTTCCAAACATCATAATCCTTATATCCATTACAATTACACAATCCTACTTGGCGCAAGATACATATCCCAAAATAAACATACACTACATAGACCTAGTATTCCCATGTCCAATGCTACACCCTTGTCTTCTCAGAGAAGTGCCATAACCGTCACCTGAAATGGTTAGTTAATGGGAAAAGGGTGTGAGGCAAAGTGTCAGTAATCGGGAATAACCACACACAATGTATATATACTGATCCACATAATTATGCACATGGTGCAATGAAATGCCAATGAATGGTATGTATGTTCTCCCTCATACACGGCTAGAACCACAAGTTATTGTCATCACAAGACATTTCTGTTAGTTAGGCTGACTTCCCAAGATGGGGGTGAATTAGGAAGATTAGAAATTTTCTGCACAAAGTGAAAATGATGAAGAAAGCAAGGTATAATGAAAAACAAAGTATAAAGCAACAAGCTAAAATAGAAGAGATAGGGAGAAGAAAAACTCATATATTTATCTTGGTTCGGTCTCTCCACTTGACCTATGTCCAGTCCCCAAGTCACCACTTGAGATTTTCCACTATACTGCAAGAATTCAAGGGCTTCTTGCAAATGCCACAGTACAACGTGTATGCTCTGTTTTCTAGACCTCACTCAATCACTCTTAGCACTTTTACTATGTGCTTTACAATCCCTTGTGATATCTCCTCACAAGTAAATCTATCTTCCAGATGAAGATTAGATTGGTTACAAAGTGAAACTCTCTTGAATAGAGTGAATATGAAAGTTAAAGTGCAAGTATTGAAGAAAGAGGGTAAAAGTCTTTGAGAAGAAGATTTGGCAGAGTTTCAGTATATACAAAGTTTGATTCATTACCCACAACTTCAAATGATGTTATATTTATAGATTTAGGTCTCAAATGTCCGTTAGAGACAAAATCTATCCGTTGGAGAAGTTATCCAACGGTTACTCTGAAAAACTATCCCTTAACCAACCGCATTTAATCCTTCTGACATACTGAAATTTGAATTTTGGTCGGTCAACAGACGAATTTAGAAGGAACCAAAGGTTAAAGCTTCCAACGTTGAAATACTGAAATTCGTCTGTTCATGAAGTGAAATTCAAATTTTGAAACATAGAAAATGTTTCCATGTTGTGACATACGAATTTTCAAGTGAAAAGTTTTTCTGTTAAGAGTGAACAGTGTTTTCAATTTGCTACAGTGCCCTCAAAATTGAATTTTGGAACCCCAAAATTCATCTGTCCGCAGCAGGCTCAAAAGGCACATGAGTTCATTTCCTTCGAAATTCAAATTTTCAAAGAGTGAAGTTCGTCTGTCAGAGAGACCTCTTTTCAGACTTACTTCGACATTCGAATTTGTAAACACTGTCCTTCGTATGTCATCATGTCATTTTAATAGACTCACAACTTTAGCTTCTGAAATTCAAATTTCCATGTCCAAAGTTCGTCTGTCAATGAGCAATTTTGAAACTTAATATGATCTTGATTTCATATGAACTTTAACATTGTTTCAGACGAATTTCTTCGGTTTTCATAAATTTCATTTTGTCTGAAGTTCGAATGTTCAAAACCTGAAGTTTGTCTATTACTCAACAGCTTCTTTCAGATGCTTATGAAAATTCAAATTTTGAATAATCAAAATTCGTCTGTCAAAGAGGCATCTCTTCAGACTTACTCAGTTTTAACTCAAAATTCGAATTTCCAAAGCCAAAGTTTGAATTTCCAACATGGCAGTTTAATGTAATATTTTCAAACTTCGTCTGTTGGTGGGTATTTTTCAAATATTTCATAATTTAACATAAAATCAAGGTTTTAAAACGTTTTTCCACCAAATCAAAGTCTTTTACCCATAACAAAAGATCCTACAACAATCCTAGCAATGATTACTCAGATTTTCTTCACTTGGGACACTTTGAGCTCCTTTGATATCTTCAATCCAAGCTCTTCAATGTTAGTTTGGAATCACCAAAACTTCTTGATTCAACAATTTCAATAGATGATTCCTTTCTAACAGTTAGTGAAGACTGATTCTGGGACATCACCAAGCTCACCTTACCCTAATCCAACCTGGCCAATGGTAACACTAGAGCTCGGATCGTGGCTCTCCTATCCCTGGACCACCTCAAATTGGTGGTGATTTAGGAAATATGCACCCCCAAATCCACTGCCACTTAGCTCTCCTAAGGAGAGGATTTAGTGACAAGGATGTTTCATCATATCATATTGTCCTCTGCCACTGGCTCTCCCAAGGAAAGGATTTAGCGACAGAGATCTTTATCATATTATCATCTCATATCATATCATCATCACCTCATTATCAATCTGACATTATGCAATCATATAGTGATTATACCAATGTCATGCCAACATACCTCAAATACAAACATATATCATCATCACAAACATCATATAGACATGCTAGCATGCAATAGTATGGGGATGCCACACATCATACATACACCATAGATACAATCATCATATATCAACTAGCCAAACACATGCCACAATATGTAGAAAACTGTAAACATACACAACCAATATCATGGTATGAAAAGGAACATGCATATATATATATATACACTATCATATCTTACTATACAATACAAACCATATAGACAATATAAATAACAAGTTACCTCAGGTTGTCAATACCACACACGCGATTCCACGAGCTTCTCGAGTTGTCCAACACACTCGAACCCATTTCGATCAACCAAATACCCTTCATATTATTATAATACCTCAATTAATATACAATCCTGTTAGATATGCTAGCTTCCCAAGAAGGGGGTGAATTGGGAAGATTGAAATTTTCTGCAAAATGTCAATAAAGTGAAGAAAGCAAAAGTGACAGTAAAATAGAGTATAAGTGAATAACAAGTAAAAGTAGTAATAGAGAAGAGAAGACACAGATGTTTATCCTGGTTCTATCTCTCAATCTTGACCTACGTTTAATCTTCAAGCCACCACTTGAGATTTTCCACTATCTTGCAAGAATTCAATGGGCTTCTTGCAAATGCCACAATACAGCTATGATACTCTATTTTTAGAGCTTACACTTTCTCTCTTTGCACTCTACTTAAGTGCTTTCCTAATCCCTTGTGATATCCCCTCACAAGAAAATCTTTCTTCTAGATGAAGATAAGATTGTTTACAATGGATAAATTCTCTCAATCAGAGTGTATATGAAAGTTGGAGTACAAAGAATGAAGTATGTGAGAGTAAGAGATTTTGAGTTGATGATTTAGCAGAGTTTCAGTAAATACAATGTTAAAATCATTACCCACAACTTCAAATGATGTTATATTTATAGATTTAGGTCTTAACTATACATTAGCGAAAAAATCTATTTGTTGGAGAAGTTACCCAACGATTACTCTGAAAAGATATCCGTTCACCAACCGCATTTAATGCTTCTGACATCCAAAGTTTGAATTTTGGTTAGTCAATAGACGAATTTTGCAGAGACCAAAGGCTAAAGACTTTAACGTTGAACATTCGAAGTTCGTCTGTCATGAAGCAAAGTTCAAATTATGATCTTTGGAAAATGATTATATGTTGGAACATACGAATTTTCAAGTTTAAAGTTATTCTGGAGAGTATGAACAGTTGTTCCATTTTGCTACAATGCCTTCAAAATTTGAATTTTCATACCCAAAAATTCGTCTGTCAGTGGGCAGTTCAATAAGGCACAATAGTTCATCTATTCAAAATTCAAATTTTCAAAATGCAAAGTTCGTCTGTCAAAGAGGTCTATTTTCAGACTTACTTCAAGGTTCGAATTTCTGAATACTATCATTCGCATGTCAACATATCATCATAACAGACTCACAAGCTTTGTTTCTAAAATTCAAATTTTCATGTTCAAAGTTCGTCTGTCAGTAAGCCATTTTGATGCTCTTTCCAAACTCAGTTTTCAGATGAACTTTGACATATCCTCAAACGAATTTTTCATTTTTCATAAGTTGTATTTTGTCTAAAATACGAATTTTCAAAAGACAAAGTTCGTCTGTCAGAGAAGGCTCTTTTCAGACAAGATTCAAAATTTGAATTTTTGTAGTCAAAGTTCGTCTGTCAGAGAAAGCTCTTTTTAGACTTGTTCATTTTCAATACGAAATTCGAATTTCCAAAGCCAAAGTTTGAATTTTCAAAACAGCATATCAGTACAAACATTTCAAACTTTGTCTGTTAGTGGGTGTTTTTCAAATATTCCATGGATTAACATAGAATCATAGTTTTAAAACATCTTTTTGCCAATTCAAAGTCTTTTACTTAATTTAAACATGGTTGTAGATTCTACATCTATTATTGTGCTAGTTTTTCTTAAATTTCTCCACTTGAGATCATTTGTGTACCTTTGATATCTTCTCTCCAAGCTTTGGAAAGTTAGTTTGGAATCACCAAAATAATTAATTCAACAAATTCAAATATCCAATTTCCATAATTCAACCAATTACGTCTAACCCACGGTTCCAATCCCACATTCATGCATCATAAAGCTCCTAGGGACTAATCAAACACCAATCAATCCCATACATTTCGGATTCCACATCCTTTAAACCAAGAACAACCCAGGGTTAAGCTTAAATCATACATAATCCCTTCAAAACTCATACCCAAATAGCAAGAACATCAAAACACACCTTATTAACCTCATTTCATCCATTTCAATCGGTGGAATTCGGCCAAAACCAAATATCCCAACTTATACCCTAAAAATCCCAAGTTTAAACCGAAGAAAATGGAGAGGGAGGAGTAGGGATCACTTACCAACCAAGATCCAAGCTTCAAGAGGCCGAAAATCACTCCATTTCTTTTCCGTCTGTTCATCCGAAATGATTCTAATTTAAGTAAATTTCTCAACTTCCGCCGCGGCCCCAGGTAAGCAAGCCGCTGTGCCACAGCATTTCAGCCAAAAGTTGCTGCTGGAATTCTCTCTAGCCATGATGACCCTGCTTCTCACCATAGCGTGAAGCTCTTTTTCAGTCACGTTGATTCTTCCTCCGTCCTATTTCCTCTGGTTCTGCTTACAATGCCAAAGAACTTGGTGAGCTCTAGACTAAGTTAGTGACAATGTAATGAGGGTTGTTACATAATGTCTAAAACTTATACCCATATAATTAATAATCTCTCTCATATATAAAACCTATACTCCATTTAATAGGGGGTATGTTTGGAAAGAGAAAAGAAACCTTAAATGCAATAAACAACCTTTATATTTATAATTATTAATATTCTTATTTTGTAATTATTAATATTCTTTCTTATATATTTATATAGCTTTTGAAGGGTTTTTATGAGGGTGTAAGTTGAAGTGTGTATAATTTCAACAAAATATACCGATAAAATATAAGTTATAAAAATATAAGATAATAATAAACATTTAAAGATTTAATAAACTTATTTTTCAACTAATCAAAATTAATTTTGTTATTTTTTAAAGTTATTATCAATTATTAATTTTTTCAAAGTTATAATTAGTTTCATCAAATTATGTATGTTATGGGCTACTAATACTAATAAAAAGACTTAATGTGTGCTAATAGATATTATAAATAGGAAATATATTAAATAAGTATAGTAGGTGTGATTTAGGTTCGCTTCAAATCTCGAGACTCTAAAAAGGAACTAGATCAAATCGAGTCAGTTTCAAAATTACAAAAATTGAAGTAGACCTCATTCTAGTTTAGTTTTAATCAGTTTTTTGTCAAATTGGTTCGGTTTAGTAAGCTTGCATTGATTTTGAACACCCTTATGAGATCCATAGTCTTTTTTTTTTTGGTCTAGATGGTCTTACGAGACTAAACAAGACCATCTAATATGGATAGCAGTCTAAAGCTCTACCTTATAACCTATATATTTACACACACTCACTCCTTACCAATGTAGGCTGAAAAGGCTTCACCTCTCAATGAGAGGCCCAAGCACAAAAGGCCTGCTCCCATCCTATTTTTTTCAATACACACGAGATTAATGTAATTATATATATGCAACATAATTTTTACCTCGATCACTTAATATTTATTTACATTTAGCTCAAAATTAAGAAAAAATATGCTGCAAGTTTCTTGAGTGATCTGAAAACAAAATTCATAGTCAAAAGTATCATCGAAATTCTAGCTAATGATTCCAAACCAACATTCAAGAGCTTGGATTGAAGATATCAAAGGAGATCAAAGCTGTCTCAAGTGAAGATTTTCTGAGTTCTTGCTGTTAGATCTTTTGTAGGATCCTTAGTTTTTGTTATGACTGGGTAAAAGATTTTGATTTGAAGAAAAGATATTTTCAAACTTTGATTTTATGTTAAATCTTTAAATATTTGAAAAACACCCACAAACAGACGAAGGTTGAAAGTTTAGGCTAAACTGTCAAGTTGGAAATTTGAACTTTGCCTTTGGAAATTTGAATTTCGAGCTAAAACTGAATAAATCTGAAGAGATGGCTCTCTGTCAGATGAATTTTGGCTGTTCAAAATTCAAATTTTCATCTAGTCTGAAAGAGGCCTTTTGGTAAACAGACGAACTTCACACTTTCAAAATTCGAATTTCAAGTAAAATGAAGTTTGTAAAAACCAAAGAAATTCGTCTGAAATTATGATAAAGTGCATCTGAAATCAAAATGAAATTGAGTTTGATAAATGCTCTCTGACAGAAGAATTTTGAACTTCCAACATTCGAATTTTCATATAAGTCTGAAAGATGCCTCTTTGCAACAAACGAACTTTGAGTCTTCAAAATTCAAATTTCAAACAAAACAAAAATTGAGAAAATAGAAGAAATTCGTCTGAAACTATGTTAAAGTTCATCTGAGATCAAGAATGATTTAAGTTTCAAAACTGCTCTTTGACAGACGAACTTTGAACATTAAAATTCGAATTTCAGAAGCTAAGTTCTTGAGTCTGTTAAAGTGAAACATTGACATACGAATGATAAGAACTTGCAACATTCGAATGATGAAATTAGTCTGGAAAGAGTCTCTCTGACAGATGAATTTCACCCTTCCAAAATTTGAATTTCGAAGAAAGTAATCTACTGTGTCTCTTAAACATTCAGTGGACAGACGAATTTTGGGATACCAAAATTCGAATTTCAAAGGCACTGTAGAAAATTGAAAACACTGTTCACACTTAACCAAAAAAAACTTTCTTCTTGGAAATTCGTATGTCACATTGTGAAAATGTTTTGTAAGTTTCAAAATTCGAATTTCAATTCATGAACAGACGAACTTCGTGCTGTAACGTTGGAAGCTTTAATCTTCGGTTCCTTCGAAATTCGTCTGTTGACCAACCAAAATTCGAATTTCAGTATGTCAGAAACATTAAATGCGGTTGGTAAACGGATAGTTTTTCAGAGTAACCGTTGGATAACTTCCCCAACGGATAGATTAAAGTCTCTAACGGACATTTGAGACCTAAATCTATAAATACAACAACATTTGAAGTTGTGGGTAACGAATCAAACTTGTATATACTGAATTTCTGCTAAATCTTCTTCTCAAAAGTTTTTACCCTCTCAACTTCAATACTTGTACTCAAACCTTCATATCTACTCTTTTCAAGAGAGTTATTTCATTGTAATCAATCTACTCTTCATCTTGGAGATAGATTTACTTGTGAGGGGTATTCACAAGGGGATTGGGAAGCACATAGTGAAAGTGCTTGGAGAGTGTGAGAGAGCTCAGAAACAGAGCATACTCGTGTACTGTGGCCCCAGCAAGAAGCCCATTGAAATTCTTGCTGTATAGTGGATAAATCTCAAGAGGTGTCTTGGGGACTGGATGTAGGTCAAGTGGAAAGACCGAACCAGGATAAATTACTGAGTCTTCTTCTCCCTATCTTTACTTTTCAGCTTGCTCTGTTTTACGCATTGTTTTCATTATATTGTGATATCTTCACTTACTTCACTTTGTGCAGAAAAATTTCAATCTTCCCAATTCACCCCCCTCTTGGGAAGTCAGCCTTGCTAACAATCACTACCATGAAGGAATCCATGAAGAGGGCAATTGCCTAAAAGAACTCTCGTTTTAGTGACTAAGAACATCCAATGAGATTGGTGCTTTAAATAATCTAACTTTTACTTTTGGCTTTTACAAAGCTTTGCGGATTTCATGTGTGTTAGCATAGATGACATGGTGAAGCACGTTATTAAGACTAATTAAGCTCTATTTCTATATATAGGGCATATTCTAGAAACTTTTGATGTATTTATTCAAAGTATATTAAATTTTTTTTTCATTTTACCCAAGATATTTATTATGTGGGAAGAGGGATTGAGAGAAATGTAATTATGATGAGTTTAACACCCTATGACCAAAGACCCAAAAGCACATAGAAAAAAGAGACCAAATAGCACCATTGTGATAGAAACAGAGGATGGTGCTGAGTGTCAGACCTCATATTTGAACATCTTTCCCATGAATACTGCCTCATTTGTATACAGAAAAGAGACTCTAGAGATCCTGAACCAGTGAAAAACTTGAAATTTTAAAATTTATTTTTCATGCACTATTCATTATATTGCCCAGGAAATTTCAGAAATTCATAAATAAATGCTAAAAAATCATTTCACTATGGTTCAAATCACTAAAACTTGTGCACATCCATAATTTCATGGGAAAAATAAGAAACTAGAATTTCATCAAGTCAATTCATACAGTTTATTCCTTAAATATTACTATTCATTCCCCCGTTTCTAGTTTATATCCTATTCTAACCCCTAAATTTAAAAATTAATTTCTCATAATTTACAAGGTTGTTTCATGATTTCTTTATATCATTAGAAAGCTCTACATGTCTATGTTTTATTCATATTTATTTTATACATTTATTCAACACATACAAAATAGAGCATCATGTTAAATCCTCCAAGGTCAAAATAATTCTTTATTGGAATAGTTTTTGAAAACATACATAACTTCATTTATATAACTCCAAAAGAATTCAAACTAATGTCATATTAAAGTCAAGACATAGTTCTTTCTCTACATACCAACCACTAAATTTTTGGAGGTCTAGAAAATTTTATGTACTATTCCAGAGTCAGTCATAGTTCCAGACATTCTTCAGCAAACAATTTTTACATTATTAACTTCTTTGAGCCATGTAACATATTTCATTAACCAAAATATACATAATCCATTTCATCATAAAGCTTATCATATCCTCTAACTAGAGGATTTTCATTTGGCTCATTCTATTAATTATGCCATGCCATAATATGTCTAAATTATCACATGCCATAACTTGACAATAGAAAAGTCATACATACTTTTCTTATTCTCAATCTCATTTCTTAATTCAATCATTATTTAGCATGCCTTTCTATACAACATATAACATAATACTTCAAATGTTATACATGCTAATTTAACCTCACATCAATACTTTACATGACATGCTTAATGAACAAACATCATTAACAATCATAGCCATTAGCTTGTTCTCATCAACTTCTCCTTTCCTTGGCCTTCATTCATTGATTTTCATTGTACCTAGCATGGTTAGTACTTGGGAGAATGAGATTGGATATCTCAATAATAAACTTGAACATACTTAAACATCATTACATTTCATAAAAATATTCATAGCATAGCACAATTCATTAAAAATATATGAAATTGTCATATTGGCTATAAAAATTTTTGCAGTATAATGGCTTGAAAATAGGACATCCTGAGCAAAGCCCTCCTTACATAAACAACCAACCAATCATAAACATTTTAAGCAACAACATGGCAACATATTCTTATCATAAAACATGAATAATACATAATTGTACAAAAACACAAAAAAAAGGTAAGAATACTACCTTGGAGCTTTATCCATTTTTCTTTAAACTTGAATCCACTTGCTTGGATCTTTTCCCAATCAGTTCCTTGCATCTTCTCAAGCATAAAAATAATCATTTAACCATGCTAAATCATCTAATTTTTCATGCTTCTCTTAAAGTTTATTCTTGAACCCTAAAAATTCATTTACTTTTTCTTAGAGTTTTTTATGAGCCCAACACTTGTTTTTTACTAATTTGAACCCAAAGAATCTATTTTTAATATCAAAACCTTGAAAATCCAACTCCTACCCATTCGTATATACTGGCCAAAACCGGGATGTTAGAGGGAAGAATGAAAATTCTCAAAACTTACTTTAAATCCTACCAAAACTTGTTTCTTTCACATAATCACATACTTTCTCTAAACTTTATGGCATAAAACCCATACCAAAACCGAAATTAAAGACCCAAGGGAAGAGGAAGAACACTCTTGGAAACCTTGACTATCCACTTGAAAACTTAACCAGAATGCTAAAGAATGAAGAAAGGAAACTTACCTTTTTCTTGGAATTTTTTGACTCTTTCTTTCTTCCTCCTCCTCTTCCCTTGTTTCCTCCTCCTTCTTAGCCATTTTTCTTGGCTCTAAATTTCGTTCAAGGCAAGGACCAAGAGGGAGGATATATAAGAAAATGAATCTAATCAAAATTTGCCACCCAAAGTTCCAAAATCTTCTTGAATATTCATGGAAATTATTAAATAATGTAATTTATCCATGTACAACTTAGTTTACAAGAAATTGAGGGCATTTTGGTCCAAAAATATTGTACATATAGAGATATATCTTGGACCAGTTTGAACAAATAAAGCTATTTTAGCAATATATTTTACTATTATTGGGACATCGGTTTCAACTATACTGAGATATAAAGCTACCATAATATCCTATCCCAATTGGTCCAAATGTGGAGTCCAAACAACTTTTTCTTACTTTATTTACCTTTTGTGGGCCTCACAGTGTCTTTTTTCACTCACCGTGCACTTTTTGACACTCAACATGAAATTTTTCTTCACATAAATTTTGTTAACCTTAATGCACTATGCCATAGGGCTCAGCTCATCGCAAGCTTTGTTTTGGAATAAAATTTGCATAATTTCAAAACTATCCTTGGTTGGGGAAATAATGCAATTTTTGAAACTTTCAGGCACTTTTCTGTAATTTCCCCAAGGACCCAACTATAAATAATTTTTCTTTTAGGGACCATTTTGCAAATTCTTACTTCTTATGTCCATAGCCTGAAAAATTACCCTTTTACCATTTTCCTTATTTAAAACATATATTTCAAGTTATTTATCACATTTTCATATTATAACATCATATTTTCATGCTATATCTTTTTCATCTGTGCTTTTCTTTAATTTCAGCTAAAGCACATCATACTTATCCTCCTAAATGCTTCATAATCATTCTTTAGGCATCTCATAAATATGTTTTGCATGGCCCTATACATCCCAAAGGCATAACATAATCTCTTTATCTAGCCCTAAAAATAGGGATGTTACATAGAGGCCTATAATGTTGCCACGGTGCGAAAGCTCTTTGTTTGAAATAAAAAAGAAACTGAGAAGGATGGCACCGCGGCGCCATGTACTGATATGATATTAGCAAATTGCTAATATCCCGGACAAACTTCCAAAGAGTATAGCTTTTTCTTTCGATCTCCGATTGACCTGATTGTAACTTCTATAGGTCACTCTAATCTCACTCTAACTATAGACACTAACCACACTTCAAAATACCTCTGACTGGAGATACACTAAAATGGCTAGTTTTTTACCAAAACTTGGTACTTGGGCTTCCAAATGCCAAGCAGAAATACTAATGCCCAAACCAACACTAACTCAAGACACAAATGCCCTTAGGATTGGGTTTAGGGCAATCTCTTCCTAAGGAAACCATTCATGTAGAATTTGGCCCCCATGGCAACCAGTGAGTTAGATACCCACATAACTAAACAACAACATATATCAGTTACAAACATGCATTTCTAGCTCAATAAGACATAATACACACAGAATAACCATAAACTAACCCATACAAGGGGTTTATGACTACATAACACAGCATGCCAACCAGGCCATCTTATAATGGGTCACATAAACAAGTTTCATACAACCCATTGTAATACCTCAATCACATACAATAACAAATACCCAGGATGCAACATTACAAGCAACAGATACCACAACAAGCTACTTGGCACAATATGTTACATAAACCAGATCAAACAAGCTAACAATTACAAGCTTAGATGCCATTGTGAACGGAGTAATCTGAGACTCCTTCATCTTCTCCAGGCTAGTGCTAGAGTCTTCACCTAAATTGTTAATCATAGAGGGGTGTGAGATAAAGTCTCAGTAATCGAGGAACATAACAACCAAACAATATATGTATATATATATATACACAATATAGTGATATGCAGTGCAATGAAATGAATGTCCCCAGCATACGCGGCTAGAACCACAGGCTAGTTACCATTACAAGGTATACCCAACAAGTGATTCCTATCCAACGACCTATGAAGATAGATTCCAAGACATCACTAAACTCTCCACACACTAGTATGACCAGCCAAAGGCCACACTAATGATTGGACTATGGTTTTCCTTCCTTTGAACCACCTGAATTAAGGGTGATTTAGCAAAGGTACATCCCCAAACCTATTGCCACTTGGCTCTTTACAGCATAGGGAGGATTTAGTGGTAGGGATATACATATAGCAACCTCACTACTTGGACACGAGGCCTTGCGTGTTTAACTAGTGGAATGGTATACCACATGATATCATGCGTCATTATCACCGAAAACCAACTGTATACTCATGTTCATGTGTGATGATGTTGCCATGCTGTCATGTTTGATGCTCACATAACAAGCTATCACAAATGCCGGGATGCTAATAATCACATGTTACAAAATATCAATAATCACATGCATAAGACTAGGAAAGAGATTACCATTTCACCATGAGCCATACTTGGGACATATCGCTATATGAAAGAAACAAACATATATAAATAAATATGGGATCCACATTTCATAAAACATACACCCCAGTTACCTTAAATTATTAACACACAAACACATGCACAAAGGGGGAATGATAGCTATAAGGGTGACCAATATAGAATTGTAAGGCTTCCAGACTACTTTAAAGAATGTTGAAACTCTCAATCACAACTTGGAGCACAACAACATAATAATAGCCCCAATTAACACAATATACATATCTCACAATAACTCACAATCCAATCAACCAAGCTTAATTATGGTAAACTCGCAGTTTCATTAGCCTAACCATACGTCAAGGAGCTCTAACACCCATTCAAACCATACACAACCTCCTAAATTTCAAATTCCATGCTTCCTCAATCATTTCAAGACTAGGGTTCCCACTTAAACCAATCTTAATCCTTTCAAAAGTCACACCCAAGTCTTAAGAATACTGAATCATACATCAATAACCCATTTACAACCATTTTAATTGGTAGAAACTTCAGACAACACAAAATTCATCTTACACTGACCCATTTCAAACCTCGAATCACGAAGAAAAGAGAAGATAAAGGGTAGAAATCACTTATCACACATAAATGGAGCTTCCCAAGCCAAGAAATCAAGCCCCTGAGCCTTGTGGACTAAACCCTAGCAAAGCAAAACTCTTTCTCCTCTAATTTCTTCCTTCTTCGTAGACTAGTTTGCCTCCCGAATTATCAAAATTTTTCAATTAGCATTGCGATATATGATAAGTTCATAGCAGCATGGAACTTTATTGTCTCAAAAATTTGGACATCCTCTGCTCAATCGCTGAAGCGGCTTGCACCTCGCTACAGCGTGATATACATTTGCTTCTATTTTTGAAGTTCACCCCACTTTGGTTCCTCCTCTGATCCTAGTCCCTTCGACACTGCACAAACCAAAAGACATATTCCTTATTAGCTAAAGGCTAAGTCTAGGACAATAGTTGGAGGGTCATACAATGAGTTATAATTTAATAGGGATAATATTGGAACGTTATGGTAATTTTTGAAATTTTTAAGCTAACTTCAACTAATTTTCTTAGTTAGTTAGTGTAAAGTAGTTAAAAGTGACTTTTATATATATAGAAATAGAGGGAGTATAAAAAGTATAAGAAGCCTCATTGATATTCACATGTCATGAATAGTGTAGCCCTTCTTGAACTCTATGCAACTGCAAATGGTCTATTATAGTTGCACAAAATTTTCCTAAACTCTGAATTATGTGTAGATAATATCTTAACTTTCAAAACTTAACAATGAATCTCCATAAACTTTTTAGTTACACAAATGACAATTATTATATACCATCCTCATTTAATGTAGATTATATATTCTAAATAACAGATATTTTAGGCAAAGTGCACAGACTTTCTTTCATAACTTCAAGAACTCTTGAACATTAATCACACCTCAGCGAAGGTGGCGATATTATTCCGAGTAAACCATTATAGATATATATATATATAGTCATATAGTGCATTGAATTTTGCCACCATTAAAGAATCAGTGAAGAGCCTGGAAAAAAGCAATCTCTCATCAGATTCTTTGGCTTATAGAACATCTCAGATAAGTGCTCTAAATAATTTAATTTTTGGCTTGACAAGGTTGTGTGGTATCCAAATGTGTTAGCATTAGATATATAAATTAATCATTACTTCATTTTTCAGTGATGAAAAGATTGTAACAGTAAAATTTATACATATAAGCCAAAGGAACCAAATCGTACAATTCTAACTTAAAATAAATCCCACTAACTCGTTTAATGATACTTTTTTTTAAGGTTTAATTACAAAATTCTAAAGCATAGATTGAAGACTCAAAAAGGACATTAACCATTGGATTTTAAAAAAGTTAACCTACTTTTTTAATGGGATTAGACGATTGGTGCTTTGAACTATATGTGTCATTGAGTGCAAGAGAAGCATTTTTCTATAAATCATATGACACAAATAAATCCGCACTCGAAATTTTTTACCTTTTGAATTAACTAAAATAAAATAGTTTCAAAAGTATAATGTTTTATAAGTTATTCCTATCCAGCCTATATACATTTTTTTCTGTAAAAAGATAGTTTTGTTTAAAATTCAATACAAATTAAACAAAACCAATGCTCCTCCGTCAAGTAATTCTTAAATAACACCATGAAATTATACATATATGGCTGCCTCAACTTCTTTCTTTCTTTCTTTTTTCCATTGGGTAAACTATGGCCACCTCAACATTATTATCTCCAATATGCAAAAAGTGATACAACAAAAAGAAAACATAGAGAGAATCTTAAGTGCTAAATAAACTAAATAAAGAATTGGAAGTATAAACAATTATTAAAAGGAGGCAAAGGAGACAAGTATTGAATTGATTATTCAAGTGTCTAAGAAACTATAGTCATTTTAAACATCATAAAAAGTTTACGAGACATATGTTATCTTTAATTTATTCTTTGATTCTTGCAAGTTTCCTCTGGTACATTACCCCCACCTCCATTTTCTTTTCGACTTATACAAAGAGACCTTCCCTATTAAGAAGCTTGAGGATTTTAGTGCAGAAAACTTGATAGCATATATTGCAATAGGGACAAAATACAAGTACGCTTCTGATAATGGATGTGTTCATAGACACCTCCAAAGCGGACAACTTTTACCATTATTTTTCACACCTATTAAATTTAATAGCTAGGTTAATAATAACCTAACCTTAATATTGATCAGTAAAAATAGGTTCGTTGCCACAATTCACAATCTTGCCTTGGCAATCTATAAAAGACTTTCCATCTCTGCTAATACATTGATGGATCTCTGAAAGGAAAACATTGCCATCTCTATCTGTCTCACAATCAATGTCTGCTATCACTGTAGTGGCTTTTCTCACGGCTGCTAAGATCCTTTCCACTGAATATGGTTTTCCATTTGCCACAATACCTGACAACATCAGTTTCTCACAATAATTAATGTTGTCTACATGGATAAGATAGCATGCATGGTGCCTAGCTACCCACCCAAGAATAGAATATTTAATACAATTTCTGCATAAATAAAGTATATACATACATACATACATACATATATATATACCTGCTCTTTTTAAGATCTGGTACAAGTTATGTTCGTCTCTTAATTGCAAGGTGTTAGAGAAATAATATTCCGGAGTTGCCATACTACCAGAGATGCAGGTTCCATACTTCTTCCACTGACTTATCCAAAATGGTATGCTATTTTCATAATTATTCATGGTAAGATCAACCCAGTACTTGAGCAGGTCATACTGGTTCGCCGAAATCTACAAACGCATGCATATATGTGCATTGAAGTTAATAAAGCACGCTTAAATTCCTCAAAACAACAGAGAATATTAGATTATATGTATATATATCCACAAACATATATAGAGAAAGAGTATGAGATGGGAAATTATTATATATAAATACAGCTAAGTCACAACTTGCAACTACAGTTGTGGCACAATCAGTGTAAGCTTATGGGTGTTGATCAGAACTTCCCTCAACCCAAAGTGTTGGGTTGCATTATACACTCTTGATGGGTGGAGATTAAGAGCCCAAAAGGCCCAAGCCCAAATAAGAAAAATAGGGTTTATTATTTTTTATTATTAATGAGGGAGGGAATGGTTAATATTAACCATTCCCACACACCGCATGGTAGAGAAAATTAAGTGATCATGTGTGCGTACATGTATCTAATGGAGCGTTATTTTCTGTATTACTGACTCTCTTAGAATTGGTAACGCTCACTCTTCCTCTTGGTAGCACGCTCATTCTTCCTATCGAAAATGCTCTCTCTTCCTCTTGGTAACCTCTCCTTACAATTCTTTCTAGAGTGTATCTATGGTGAAACAGAGAAGAAAGTCAAGTGACTTTATTCCTTCTGCTTGGCGTATCTCCTTATCATTCTCTTAGTGGAAGAACATTCTCGATCCATATGTATATCTTCCCTATATCCTTTTATTCCTTCATTAGTATTAGAGCTTCTTCGATTTTTGGGCAAATAAATTCCGCTGCTTAATTTTTGCCAATTATAATTTACCACTCTAGGTTTGAATATTAGCATTCGGTATTAAATGAGTACTTATATATTTTTGTTGTTTTGTTTGAATATTAAATGCAAACTTTGAATCTGAGTAAGGGGTATTATTTTTTATTTTTTTAAAAATATATATATATACCGTACACATACAATGAACTCAAATTTTGGGTTCTCTGTAATCATTCCTTTTGAAAAAATCAAGATCGCCACTATGTAGAAAATGAAGAGATGAAAAAAAAAGGGGACTGAAATCGCATTAAATGAACACTGGATGAGAGAAAGAATAGCGAAAGACAATATGAATCCGCAGGGAAAACTCAAAAATTTGGGTTTACTCAAATCATGATTTTTTGGAAAAAGAAAAAAATAAGACCACCACTTTGTAGAGGATGACGAGACGAGAAAAACGACACCAAAATCACCTCAAACGGACATCGGATGAAGGAGAAAATGGCAAAATACGGTGACGGGTATGCGTGTCCAGCACCGGGTCCGAACCGAGTCAGGCTAACCCGGATGGAGGTTAGGGATGACATAAATGACATGTCATTTTGGTGAAACATCAAAATGACACGTCGTTTTGCCTTTGTAAAAAAAACTAAAAAAAAAGGGCGGACTAGGCTACAAAAAAAAATACTTTGGGCCGAAGAAGACCGGCACAATAAACCAAAAAAAACAAAAAACATATTTTTTTGGGCCGAAGAAGACTAGCCCAACTAGAAATTTTTTATTAAAATAAAAAAGGAAAGGGTTTGCTAATGTGGCGTGTAGGGCCCATCAACACATGATTTGGCCACATGGAGCATACTGTCAGCAAGAGGACGGCACGTGGAAAATAGAGGACCAGTGTGTGTGGCCAGTTTTAGCCCCCACGACGGTGCGTGTAATGAACACACCGTCACAGCGCATAGGGATGTTGTTTTTTTTTGTTTTTTCTTAGGGCTCGTGAGGGCGCGTCCAGGGGTATTTTAGGACATGGTTTATTTCTAAAAATTTCTAAATTCAAGATCTTCAATTTGATATACTATTTACCTAATTTTAAGGTAATTTTGGATCTGTTTAGAGCTATTTTATTACATAATATACATTTTTTTATTTAACAATTTCAAAATTATTTTAATAAATTCTACTATTTTATTGAAGGTAAAAATAGTGAAGCTAGAGAATTCTGAAAGCACTGAAATAGTTGAATATGATTCTCCAAATTATGAGTATTTGGAAGAACTCATTCCAGAGGATGAACTTTTTGATGAAGATAAGATCCTAATAAGGAATTTCTAGAAGAAGAAGAAGAAAATCCTGAGAAACTTCAAGAAGTGTATACACATCTAAATGGGCTAAAATAAGATGAAATTATTTTTGAAGAGCCTAAAATTGAAGATCAAGAAGTAGTCTAACCCTTTACCCACTCTGTAGCCCAAGATGTAGCAAATAGGGATGCAACTAAAATAAAACATTTGAAAGACTTTTATCCAATTCTTGTGAAATATTCACATTTTGTGGTGAATATGGAATATGTTGAGTTCTTCACAAACATCATAATTAAGCTAAGAGAAGATCTGAATACACAAAATAAGAAATATTCAGATTACACTTGGGTCGATGTGATTAATAGAGCCATGAAAATAACGAATAGCACTCTTAAGAAAAAATCATTGATTTATGTTTTCCTATTTAATTTATGTATGGAATTTTTTTATTAATTTTTTGTACAATGACTATGTTCTTATATGAATTTAATATTTTTGTTCTTAATATATGCTTTATTAGAGTGGGAGCTCTCAAAATACGAGTTCTCTTTTGAGAGTTAATTTTTCAAGCACTTGTATTAAAATCTTAATAGAAAATAGTGATAACACTAGCATCCGTGTGATGGGAGATACACTAGTGGTCTCCTGATCATGGAACTAATGGAATTATTATTATTCTAATAAGAAATAATACAAGTATATGACATTGTATATTGTATTGTGCTACATGTATATTTTATTAATATATTCTTTAGTCCAGCTCAATAATAGAAATCCTTTATGTGGGATAATCGAGTAACTGATTTGAGAATGGCAACCAAGAGTATAATTGCTGAGCTGAACAAGGAAGATAAACTAAATGGGGACAATAGGGACATCTGGCACTTAAAGGTTTCATATATATTGGAAGAACAAGATGCTATAGAGCCACTGACTATATAGTTATGGCACAACCTAAAGACGGCAATACTGCCCAACATATGAGAGACCAAGAGGTCTACATGGCCTGGAAAAGAAAGAACAGCATAGCACGTGTTACTATGCTGGGCACTATGGCTAATGACCTAATGTGTGAATATGAAAAATATTCAACAGCACAAGCCATGTGGACGGCATTAAAGGATAAGTTTGGGGTGCCTCTACCACCAAACTGAGAAGGATGACTATTAAGTTTGATACTTATAAGTTAAGGCCTAATACTCCCATGAAACAACGTCTACAAGAGATGGCCAGCATGATCAGAGAATTGAAGGAAACTGGGCATGAATTGTCTAATGAACAGCAGATCCAGGTTGTCATAAGATCATTTCCTTCAAGCTGGGAGCACATGAAAGTCAACTTAAACCATAATGAGAATATCAACACTTTCAGTGATGTGGAAAAACACCTGGAGCTTGAAGATGAACATTTAGAGGCCTACAAAGCCTCTGGATGCCTATCTGACTGAAGAAGCAAGACCTTCTAACCCTAAGCCCAATTCAAAAAAGGGCAAGAAAATTCCTAGAAAGGGTAAGAAGAATGGCCTAAAATTTAAAAAAGGAAATAAACCTTTCAAGAAAAGAGGGAAGAAAGGCGGAGAGAAGAATAAGATTGACCTGAGTAAGGTTAAGTGCTATTCCTACCTAAAAATGGGTCATTTTACAAGGGATTGCCCTGAGCAAAATGAATGTGAAAAGATATTAGTGAATTATGTTAATTCACATATGTCTTATGTTTAAAGTACTGTTTTTTTAACAGAAACTATTTATTCTTCTTGGATAATTAACTCAAACTCCACAGACCACGTGAACAGGGATTGAGGATCCTTTGCAGAGTATCGTCAGTTGCTGAATCAAAGCAAGTGACTTTATGTTGGTAATAACATGAGAGTTGAGGTAAAAAAGCATAGGAACCTACAAATTAACTTTGCAAGGTGGGAAAACCTTGATCCTCTATGATGTACTCCATGCACCTAACATCCGATGGAACTTGGTTTCTATTTCCTGCTTATTAATTTATGGGTTTAATGTAAACTTTCATGGTAAGGTAGCAAACATTTTGTTAAGGACAACCTTTTATGGTTCAGATTTTCTTTCAAAGAAGTTCTTTGTAATGGACATTGTTGGTGATTTTTATATGTATGATGCTTTGCAACTTCTTCCAATTCAAATGTTAATATGAATACTTGGCTTGCTATACTAGGACATATTAATCAAAATAGAATGATTAAACTAGCTAAAGAAGGATTACTAGGTACAATTGATAAAATGGAAATGTCCTTATGTGAGCATTACCTGGCTGGTAAAGCAACTAGAAAACCATTTGGAACTGGAACTAGGGTAGAAACTCCATTGC
Organism: Adenanthera pavonina; assembly: GCA_026686845.1. Taxonomy (NCBI): domain Eukaryota; kingdom Viridiplantae; phylum Streptophyta; class Magnoliopsida; order Fabales; family Fabaceae; genus Adenanthera; species Adenanthera pavonina. Next base: position 20,674,354 of record JAIVEN010000013.1, read on the forward strand.
AATTAATCCATTCAGATGTTTATCGTCCTATGAGTATGAGGGCAAGACATGGAGCTGTTTATTTCATCACTTTCATTGATGATTACTCACGATTTGGTTATGTCTATTTGATGTCACATAAATCTGAAGCACTAGAATGTTTTAGACAATACATGAACTTAGTCAAAAATCAAATAGACAAGAAAATCAAATCATTCAGAACTGATCACGGATGTGAATATTTATCGGATCAATTCAAAAAGCTCCATAAAGAAAAGGGAATAGTAAGGCAACTTACAATCCCTGGCACCCCACAACAAAATGGTGTAGCTGAAAGAAGAAATAGAACATTACTAGATATGGTTAGGTCCATAATGGCATAAGCCAATCTACCCATTTTGTATTAGGGAGATGCAATTTTAACAGTAGCTTTCATACTTAACCGTGTGCCCTCAAAATCAGTCACATCAACACCCTATGAGCGATGGACAAATCGTAAGCTGAATTTAAATATTTTAAAACCCTAGGGGTCGGCAGCTTATGTTCATGATCCTTCCCACAAATATGGAAAGTTTGGTCCAAGAGGGAAAAAATGTATCTTTATTGGATACACTGAACAATCTAAGGGCTACATTTTCATTGGAGAAAACTAAGATAGAAGTGTGACTGAAATAGAATCTAGAGATCTAACATTTCTAGAAAACGAATTCCCTAGCAGGGGCGAGGTGGGTCGTACTGTATCTCTTTATGAGATACATGAAGAAACTGAGGAACAAGTTATATACCTCAAGCTCTTAATTTGAGTAGGAGCTCAAAAGGACCAGTGCAAGATTCTATTCAAGAACAAAACAACTTACAAGAGATCCCACTGCGGATAAGTAAGAGAAAGTGTATCAAAGAGACGTTTCCTAATAGAAGGGACTGTACTTATAGTTACCCCATAAAATTATGAAGAGCCTAGTTCAATACATGAGGCTTTATCATGCCCTACTAGTAATGAATAGAAGAAAGCAATGGAAGAGGAAATAAATTCAATAAGGATAAACCAAGTTTGGGATTTGGTCAATCTTCCATCTGGACGTAAGGCAATTGGGAATAAATGGGTTCTCAAAATTAAGAGAAATGCAGATGGATCGATTGAACAATACAAGGCTCGATTAGTGGCAAAAGGGTATACTCAACAGGAAGGTATAGATTATAAAGATACTTTTTCACCTGTTATGCGCTTTAACTCCATAAGACTAATTCTGGCAATAGTAGCAAGTTTAAATTTAGAATTACATCAGATGAATGTAAAAACCACATTTCTAAATGATGAACTAGATGAAGAAATCTATATGCAACAGCCATTAGATTTCATTGAGAAAGGGAAAGAGAATAAAGTCTGCAAGCTAAGAAGGTCCATTTATGGACTTAAACAATCATCCAGATAGTGGTATTTAAAGTTTCACCAAGCTATAACCTCATGCGATTTCCAGATGATCAATGAGAACCACTGTGTATACATCAAGAGTTTTGAAAAGAATCTTGTGATATTATCCCTTTATGTGGATGATATACTATTAGCTGGAAATAGTCTAAAATCGATTATAGCTATCAAAGAATAGCTATCTTCGAATTTTGAAATGAAAGATATGGGTGAAGCTGATTATATACTAAGAGTTAAAATCCATAAAGGTCACCCAAGAAAATTAATATCCCTTTCTCAGAAAAATTATATTGAGAAAATTCTTGAGCGATTCAACATGAAAAATTGTAAACTTATGGATACCCCTATTTCAAGAGGAGAAAATTTGAGCCGAGACATGTGTCCTCAAATAAAGTCTGAAAAGAAGATGATGGAAAGGGTCCCTTATTCCAGTGCGGTTTGTAGCTTAATGTATGCTATGATGTGTACAAGACCAGATATATGTTATGCAGTTGGTTTGGTCAGCAGGTACCAATCAAACCCTGGAATGAAACATTGGAAAGCTGTGAAGAGAATCCTGAGATATTTACAAATCACAGCAGATTATGCCCTATGTTATCAAGGAAGCGATTTACGCTTGCTAGTATACTCTGATGCAAATTGGGGAGAAGATCTAGATGAGCACAAATCAACTTCTGGATATGTTTTTCTGCTAAACAATGGAGTTATATCTTGGTGTAGCAAGAAACAAACTTGTATTGCTTTGTCTAACATGGAAGCATAATTCGTTGCATGTTCTGCAGCAGTACAAGAAGCAGTATGGTTGAAGATATTCATAAAACACTTGGGGATCATTGGTAATAAATTGGATCTTATTTTGATAAACTGTAATAGTGAGACTGTCATAGCCTACACCAAAGATCTCAAGTATCATAGCAAGACAAAGAACATAAACACCAAGTATAATTTTGTAAGAGATGTCATAGCACATAAAAGTGTTACAATTCGTCATATTCTTACACGTTAAATGATAGCTGATCCCTTTACCAAGCCAATACCTAGAGATATATATGTTGATCATGTAAAATCACTTGGCATTCATAGGATATGATGTAACACAAATCTCTGTAATGATCAATTATATAAATAAACTTAAGTGCATTTTTCTATAATTCATTTGAGTACATATATTTATCAAAATATGCAATGTCTAGTATGTCGTACATGTTGATAAGGTTAGCTTTCTCACATGAGAAACTGCCTTTGATACTTATGGAGAGTGGGCAAAGATGAGACATCTTTTATATTCACTAGTAAATCTGCAAGAGGGCAGATATGACAATTAAATAATACAAAATAAGTCACCCAGACAAAAGAAGAGAATAGGTCGGGATGAGATCCAATAAATATAAATTTTGGATTGAATTATGGATACCCATTATCCATAATACATGTAACCAGATGATGAATTCTCCAACAAAGACATCATGATAAGTGAAAGCATTGGTAGAATTCGGGTTAGACACTGTGTGTGTCTGAACTTAAATCTTTATGGTGTTAATAACAAAGCAAAATTGACATACGCTCTTATATGATAAAAGTAATACTGTAACATGCAATTCATACTGCATGTGTTTTAAAACCACAATTGGGAAGCAACTGAATAGATCCCTACTTCATTACTGTGCGAGTGCCTAAGAGGAATAAATCCTCTCATTAATGTCCTTATGACTTTGACATTTTCATGGAAAATGATTCAATGTTAGCTACTTTAGCATATATCCAATGGTCATGATAAATTCGATCAAAAGGTATTATGTTAGGAAAGCAATTGTTTCATATTGAAATGAAATATGGACAAAAAGAAGGTTATCTAAATATATACACACTGATACTGGTGTCTAAGACATGTCCATTAAGAAGTTATGATGTTAACATCTTAAGCGTAGACACTAAGTATACAAGAGTAAGGCAATTTAAGTTTATATAAAAACTTATGAGGGATTATATTTGCCATGGATAAAAGTGTATATGGGTAAATCTAGGACATTCAAGGCACAATACATGAACAAGATAAATGCGAAATACATAAGGTGATTATGTGCTAGTCATTGAGAAGGATTTCTAGTATAAGAATACCTAATTACAGACATCATGCCCATGCAGTCACAGTAGAGCACTTAGTATGAAATGGAAATAAAGAATTGTAAAAGATTACCCCATCAAGTATGAGTGGGAGATGTTAGGTTGCATTATACACCCTTGATGGTGGAGATTAAGAGCCTAAAAGGTCCAAGCCCAAATAAGAAAAATAGGGTTTATTATTTTTTATTATTAATGAGAGGGAGGGAACGGTTAATATTAACCATTCCCACACACCGCTCGGTAGAGAAAATTAAGTGATAGTGTGTGCGTACATGTATCTGATGGAGTGTTATTTTCTGTATTACTGACTCTCTTAGAATCAGTAACGCTCATTCTTCCTCTTGGTAACGCACTCACTCTTCCTATCGAAAATGCTCTTTCTTCCTCTCGAAAATGCTCTTTCTTCCTCTCAGTAACCTCTCCTTACAATTCTTTCCAGAGTGTAACTACGGTAAAATAGAGAAGAAAGTCCAAGTGACTTTATTCCATCCGCTTGGCGTATCTCTTTCTCATTCTCTCAGTGGAATAACATTCTCAATCAGTATGTATATCTTCCCTATATCTTTTTATTCCTTCACAAAGAGATTTAACAACGAAATATTGAGGGATTAAAGGTCTACATTGGACGCCACCGATCCAGCAATAGGAATTCGGCCACATCAAGGACAATTTCAGGTGATCATAATTTACAGGTGGGGTGCAGTTACAATTGAGAGATCTTGCTTCTACTTCACACCAAAAGACTCCAATGAACACCAAAACTAAAACCAACTTGCACTTCATCATCTAGTTAGGAAACCTGTGCGTAATCACTTGGTTTGAGTGGATATGCGAGTAATGGTGATTAAGGGTAAGGGTCTTTTATAGAAATCTTTTAGTGAGGTCCCACTAGTATAATAATTGAGTGTAAGGACTCAGTGCTCCAAATAGCTTACTAATCTTCGTTAAGTGGAGATAACAATCATAGTTAAGTTGAAAGAAACATGCATATTTTATTGAATTTAAGTTGAACCCATGGATTTTATGTAGATGGAAAAAAATACTATCATGATTTCTTCTATTTCTTTAAAGTGAAATTTTGATGTTTGAATTTTATTTCTTTTCCTCAAATTAACCTTTGAAATTAAATGTATATTTAAAGTTTATCTTCTATTCATTTGAAATGAAACCAATTGAATTTCATGAAAGATTTTAGCATTGGTTAAGGCATCATAATGTTGCTTTCAAATAATACATTTTTTATTAGGGGCTGCAATTGAGTAATGGAATAAAATATATGTTAAGAATTTTCTTTCAATATTTAACTAAAGAAATATAAGAAAACATTTGAAACATAGAAAACTTACTCAATTCACAAGGCAATATTTTAACCTTTTTTTTGTTGCAGGGGTAAAAAATTTATTTTTAAGAGTTATCCAAAACACCCCAATGAATAATATTCTGCAAATAGTACAACTTTTTTTCTCAAGAGTTATGTCAAAATTTATAGACAATGTACTCGCCATCAATGGGCTCCTTCTAATGTGAACGATGAGGGTGATTTCGTCACTGTACACAAGTGGAGGAGGACTTAGGATGGCCCGATGATAAGAAGGCTCAAGAGGTTACAAAGTATAATTGGAACTCTAGTCAACACATTGAAAGCCAGTAACCCAAGGACACACATGTGGAAGATGCAAATGGAGTTTTAGTATTTCTAATTCAAGCTCAAATATGTTTAAAGAGTCCATGAGATAGGAAGCACGTGAATAGTGATCTAGATTAATTTGGTCTACTAATGGGTGTTTAGACACCTACTTAATTCCTAAGTATAGACTCATACTTAATCTATAAGTCAGAATAAATAGTTTCCAATTTTGTGTTTGTTTCTTATTTTGTAAAGATCTTGCTTAAAGTTTCCTTTTTTTCTTACATTAGTTTCCGAATATTTTGTAATTTTAATTTAGGAAATAATATTTCCTAGTTCTCTTAGGAATTCTTCTCTATGAATAGCCTTGTAGTGAACTATATTCTTCAAATTGAAGATTGGAATAAGAGTATTTTGAGTGTTTCCTCTCAATTGTGAAATTATCTTTCCTTTACAATTGTGAAACATAATCATGCATGTCAACCTATCCTATTATATTAGTGATTCAACTTCACAAAAGCCCCCAATTCATGCTTCAACCCAAGTGTGTTGCTATATGGATTTGATGTGATAGGAGAAGGGAGAATTATGGATATCAAGGAGGCGTTCAAAAGATCCTTAAGCGCCATTCACATAATTCCTTACAATGAATTTTTATATCCTTTTTTTTAGATAATTTTGTTTATTTATTTATTTTGTTCGTTTCCTATTTGTATTTTCTTAGGGCCAAAGTCATTGGCTAGATTAAAATTAGAATAAATAAAATTCATTATATAAGCTTGATTCTTAAATTAAGGGGATTTCGTAGATTTAATGAAATTATCTAATAGTGTTATGATTAAAATATTAATTTCATTACTTTTCTTTGAATTTTTGTTTTTATTATTAGGTTTTTTATAATTGGATTTAATAGGACAACTTAAGCACCAAGTATTCCCAATTGTTTTAGAATTAGGTTTTTCTTATTTTGCCTATATAAAGTCCTGTATGTAATATGTTTTTTATTAGATATGCCGGCTTCCCAAGAGGGGGGTGAATTGGGAAGATTAAAATTTTCTACAAAAGTGTTAGAGAGTAGTGAAAGCAAGAGTGACAGTAAAAGTAGAGTATAAAGAGTAACCAAGTGAAAAACAAGATAAGGGAAGAGAAGACACAAATATTTATCTTGGTTCAGTCTCTTTCTCTTGACCTACATCCAGTCCTCAAGCTACCACTTGAGATTTTCCACTATCTTGCAAGAATTCGATGGGCTTCTTGTAATGCCTCAGTACAATTTGATGCTTTGTTCCAAGAGCTTACAGTCCCACTCTTTGCACTCTAGCTAAGTGCTTCCCAAATCCCTTGTGAAATCCCTCATAAGGAAATCTTTCTTTCAGATGATGATAAGATTGATTACAGTAATTGAACTCTCTAATTTAGTGTGCATATGAAAGTTGAAGTACAAGATATGAAGTATGTGAGAGCAGAAGACTTTGACCAAAAGAATTTAGCATAGTTTTTGTATATACAATGTAGAATCGTTACCCACATCTTCAAATAAAGTTCTATTTATAGATTTATGTCTTAACTATATGTTAGAGACAAGATCTAGCTATTAAAGACGTTATCTAATGATCACTCTAAAAAACTATCCATTCACTAACCGCATTTAATGCGTCTGACATTCAAAATTCAAATTTTGGTGTGTCAACAAATGAATTTCGTAGAGACTATAAGCTAAAGACTTTAACATTGAATCTCAAAGTTCGTCTGTTCTAAAGCAAAGTTTGAACCTTCATCTTTGGCAAATGTTTCTATGTTAGAACATATAAATTTTCAAGTTTGAAGTTCTTTTTGTAAGTAAGAACAGTTATTCCAAATTGCTACAGTGCCTTCAAAGTTCAAATTTTAGTGCCCCAAAATTCGTCTGTCAGTGGGTAGCTCAATATGGTACAATAGTTCTTCTTTTCAAAATTTGAATTTTCAAATACCAAAGTTTGTCTATCAAAGAGATCTCTTATCAGACCTAATTCAAAGTTTGAATTTCTGAATACTAAAATTTGTATGTCAAAAGATTATCATAACAGACTTGTCAGCTATCTTTCCAAAGTTTGAATTTTCAAAATCAAAGTTCATCTGTCAGATGACTAACTTAGAACTTTTTCTAAACTTTATTTTCAAATGAACTTTGACATCTCTTCAGACGAATTTTTTATTTTTCATAGTTTGTGTTTTACCCAAAATTCAAATTTTCAAAGATGAAATTCATCTGTCAGAGGAACGTCTTTTCTGACTAACATATTTTCACCCGAAAGTTCAAATTTCAGATACCAAAATTTGAATTTTTAAAATAACAAATCAAGTTTAACACTCCAAAATTCATCTAATAGTGGGTATTTTTTAAATACTTCATGAGTTATCTTAAAAACACACTTTTAACACATTCTCTTGTAAGATCAAAGTCTTTTACTCATTTGAATTTAATCAGAAATCTTATATCTAATCTTATACTTGTTTTTCTTGGATTAATTCACTTGAGATCTTTTGTACACCTTTAATATCTTCCTTCCAGGCTCTAGTTGGTTTAGAACCATCAAAACACTTGATTCAACATTTTCCTCAAAAATAATGGAATAATATTATTGTGCATTTTTCATAAAGATTTACTGAGTTATTCCTTTTCTCTCTCTTATTTTTATATATCTCTCTCCATTCTCCTCTTTTCTTTGTGTTCTCTCGAGAATACATCTAACCTGCCGTAAGGAGTAATCAACCTATAATTATCATTATAGTTAGAGATCTAGAGACAATTTTCTCTAGGGTTCTAACTAATCATCTTTTGAATCACTTAAGTCAAGTTCTTCTGTTACTCTATATTTTCTGGGTTACTAAGGGCATGTCTCTAAGGGGTCCATATCAAGATTAGTGTATTCATATTCATGGTTAGAGGAGTTGTCTAAGCATCAAGTCACATTCCTATAATGTCGGTTGGTTATTTGAACTTGTTAGGTCTCGAATTGTCCTTCATCCTTCAATCTACGCCATGAAGTTTGAGCCACCCCTTTGATTTTGTATCACCTCTAGAAAGAGACCGGGTTCATCTTGATACTGATGGTTCTATTATAGAGGTGGAGCAATTTGTAAAGGTCTATCAGAAATTGTGATGATAATTGGCTTGACAATTTCATGAGGAAAATTGTTTTCCTCCCCAAAACCATTTGCAAAACTACATGCCATCTTAAATGATACTCCCTCCTATCTCACATGTAAAAAAATTTTGGGATGGTTGTGTTGGTCCAAGATATAAAAAATCTATATATATGTTAGTGTAATAAATATGATATTCCAATAATACCTCTCATTAATTTGGGGAAAGTTTTGTTTTTCAATGATCATTAATTAATCTAGTGTATGAAAAAAAAACTAAGGGAAATTTTAGAAAAGAATATGTTTTACTACAAATTAAATGAGATTAACTAACTTCAACTAACAATATTGATGTGTATGAAGTAGTTTTTTTTGCTTATATTTGAGACTAATTAAAGGGAGTATAATTCTTTGTTGGGAATCGAGATTTAATTTGTTGGGTGGAAATCTTCATGGACTCCATGGGAGCCATTAATCTTATCAAATAGGAATGCAACAGCCAGCATCCTCACTTCAATATAATAATTGACATTAGGTTTTGATTAGCAAAAGAAGCTCATTGTATACAAGATGACTACATCAATCTTAAGGATGCTCATGCCGATTTTAGGTATATAGTTGATTATGGATGTAATTGGTAATGTGTGTGATGTTGTTTTTCTTTCCGTGTAGCTTTACCATAACCTATTAGTTCAAAGTTTCCTATTCACTCTTTCAATTTATGATTTTATTCAAATCATTTGGTATATGTTTAGTATCACTTATCAATATTTCAACATATAAAATAAAATCTATATCACATTATCTGCAAGTCAAATGATGCATATTGAAGAAGATTTTCAAAAATATCTTTGCATCTTACCTTGGGTTATATGATTAATGGAAGGATATTATTGGTATTATACAAGACCGGAGTAGAAAAAACTGAAGGAAATAAGTAAAGAAATGAAGCAACAAATTATGGAAAAACAGTCTAAATGGTAGAATTGTCCATTTATATTTTTCTATAGAAGAAGGCTTCTCAGGCTTTAAATCAAGCTAAAGATCACTTCAATTGGATTTTTGTATTTTAAGTTATTATTTTTGGAAGGTGACTAAGTTAAGACACAGAACTGATTACCACTGCAGTGGCACTGTACACCACTAGAATGCCAAATCAAAATTTTCACTAAACAAAAGTGGATAATGCCAAGGCGGCACTGTTCATGGTTGCGGCGCCAATCGCAATACTGCTATAAATTGGAACACATATGACTAGCCAGAATAGTGTTTTGGTTGAGTATTTTAGGGTTTTATTACTAAGGTTCAACTCCAAGAGCTTGACAACTGAATTTGGAGGCTTGAGGGAGCTATATAACTTCAGGTAACATGATTTCTCTTCTTCCCCTTCTTTTTTTCTCATGGTTCTTAAAAGAATCCATGGGAGGCTTGAGTTTTGAATTTTCTGAAGATTTCACAAATTAATATGTCTTTAAATGCTTCAAATTTTTGTTGTGTGATGACTTTAAGCTTTGGGTTGGGAATTTTTTATGTGTAGTGGCCTAAACATGCCAAACCCTAGACTTTACCATATAGGGTTTTGTAATGTGCTAATTTTCTAGGTTATATTGGCATATAGGAAGCTAAGTTAGGGTTAAAGAAGAATATGTATGGTACTGGTTTGGCAATTTTGTTAAGTACAATCTTGGAACCCTGAATTATGGTTTGTCGGAACCTATCTCACATATTAATATATGTGTAAATTGATTGTGTAGGATGTAAGCTCTTCTACTTGGAGTATTTGTACTCTGAGAAGTTGTTGGAAAGCAGTAAACTAGTCGGTAAGTGACTAACTTGCTGTATGATGGAGTTTGGTCTTACACATCCTAAGTGGTCTTGGGAAATTCTAATGGTTTTATTAGAATTTTGATGAATGTTTGATTTTGATCGACAATGAATACCATTTGTTTCACTTGGACCTGTATTTCCTTCTATGTTTGTACGTGTATGGAGATTCTATGGTCCGTGGTAAAGTATGAATTAAGTAACTTAAGGTAACCAGGGAGTAACTCTTTTGTTAAATAAGTTTTGAACTTTTCATATCACGATATCTGCTTTTACATCATGGCTAGCAAGTTCTCTTGAACTCCTTATCTTTCTGAATAATTGTGTTAAGAAATGGAAACGGCTAATTAGGTAAGTTTGTGTGTGTGTGTGTGTGTGTATGCATTTTTATATAACCAAGTAAGTAAAGAAGGGCATGGCCCATAATTGTTCCCTATACTTTTAACAACCCCCATTTCCTAATTCTGAGAAGGACATTGTGGAATGGTGCAGGACCAAAGGGACCAGAACCTGAGGAAGGATCTATAGTGAGCAAAAAGGAATAAAGAGATAGAATACAGCAATGCCATAGCAAGGAGCAAGGGTGTCGCGATGTGGATCATTGGATTTAGGCCTCTAGGCCGAGTCAGTAGTAACTTACACCTCGGTGAGCTTGACTAATGCCATAGCACATGTCACAAGTTTTGTTTAAATTAGAGGACCAGCTAGTTACTCGAGGAAGAGAAAAATGAAGAAAAAGAAGGAGCTCCACTAGGGTTTCAAATTTCTAACCTTAGGGCTTAATTTCTAGGACTTTGGAGGTTTGAATCTTGTTAGTAAGTCATCCCTCACTTCTCCTCTCCATTTTTCCTCATGATTTTCGGTAGTTTTTCATGGTTGAAGCTAAGGTACTGACTTAGATTGTATCCCCATCAATTAAAATGAGTTTAAATACTTTATTGATGTACTGGATTAAGGATTTTAAGTGTTTAAGTGATTTAATTCCCAAACCATATCCCTCAACCCTTGATACTTTTTGGAATCTAAAGTTATGTGGGTTTGATTATGGTTTTATGGGTTGTTTTGGGTGTTTTGATACATGAGTTTGCTTTAGACAACCCTATTCCACCCAGTTTATGTTTTGAGTTGGCAATTTTGTATGCTAAGGATTGAGAATATGTGTGGGTAATGAGAATTTGGCATTATGTAGGTTGTAATATTGCTCAATTGGGATTCCTGACTCCGGGTAGTAATTGAAAAGCATTGGAGTGGTTGTGGTCGTTACCCTCTTTGGCCTATCGAGGTGTCAAGTGTGTTGGATGGTTGAGGTAATCGAAGTGTCCTTTCCTATGTCTTTGATTGATTATATATATATGACTAATCCTTTCATATCATGATATGTGTGCTTTATGTAATATGTCATGCTCTTTTATATCATGATATGCATCTAGTATAGATTATGATTATTTAATTCCATATCATAATATGTGCAGTTACATGGCTAGTAAGTCCTTTATCCTCACTCTATGTTGTGTTGAAATGGCTATTGGTGACAATGAACATGATATATATATTATGATGAATGTTGACATGTAATGATGATTATGCACCCATGACTTATCATATATAATCTTATGGCATGCTAGCATTATAGAGGATAGCATGTGTTGATATGTTAGCATGCATTGGGCATTGTCACATGATATACATTGTTGGGACATATGGTTTAGGTGATGATACTCTATATACCACGTGGTATGTCAATTTGCTAAATAACACACGAGGCCTTATGTTCAGGTAGTGCAGCTTATGGTATTCTAGTCACTAGATAATGGTCCTATGGTCAGGAGGTTTAGATGATTATGAGTTGGTGGAGAAAAGTCATGATCCAACCTTTAGTGTAGTGGCCTTTAGCGAGATCATGACTATTGCCAGAAGATCTAGGTGGTGACCCTAGAATCAGCTGTCACAAGTCATTGGAAGGGGGCCAATGGTAAATGCCACCTTGCTATGATAACTAGCTCATGGTTCTAGCCATGTACTAATAGGTTTTGTGTCAATATACCATGCATTTTGCATTAATATTGAATATGGCATCAAAATGTTGTTTAGGAAGCATGAATTATTATATATGTATGTATATGTGTACCCCTGATTATTGGGATGTATGTCTCACCACATGCCTAACAGTCTCAGGTAAGGATCCTGCTCTAGCAAGGAAAGGACCAAGGAGGGCTTGGGAAAGGAAGACTAAGACTAATCTTATGGATGTTGGGGCTAAATCTCTTATATGTTGTATTTGCTTCCTTTCAGTAAAGTGTCATTTGTTGTATCCTATGTTGAATCCCTGTGTGCATGTGAACTAGATCACTGTATACCTTCTCTAAACCCTACTATTCTTCATGATTGGCCCTTTTCCATGTTTTGGGCCTAAGGTTAATTTTTGACACTCATCTTTTCTCATTTCACACTAATGAAGGAAAATTTCTTTACCAATTTAAACTCTAGCGCCTAGTTTTTTATACTCATTATCAATAGTTTTACACTATTATTTCAATTTTTTACACTCATCTTTCCCTAATTTTACACTAATGAAGGAAAATTCACTTACAAATTTAACTCTCATGCCCAGTTTTTTACACTCATATCCAAGGGTTTTATACTGCTATTTCAATTTTTGACACTCTTCTTCCCCAGTTTCACATTGATTAAAAGTACTTTAGTAGTTTTGTTTTCAATTTTAGATGAGTTAAGGGCGTTGTGTAACATCCTAGAGATTTCGACTAGACGGATCTCCTAAACCTCAAAGATATCATCTAGGACAACACAAAGAATCAGGATGCTAGAATAAAGAGCTCGTAGTGATAGAGGCTCAGGCATCACAGCAAAAAGCAACACTGGTTACTCATGAAGTGAAGAAAAGCATGGGCAGCGCTGGCCGCAGCCAGGGTCATGGAAGCCGTAGCACTAAAAGCTATTAAAATATCAAGTATTTGTTCATATTCTAACCAAACTTCCAATGTGCACAACTACTCGCTCCTACCTCTAATCAACATGAATCCAAAGCTTACAAGTCATACTATACCTCCTTTAACTATGAGTGTAACTCGTATCTCAGAATTCCTCTGTATGGAAATTTTAAACCCCCAGGATCAAAATGGTCACTTTTAGGCCCAACCAAGGCCTTAACCACCCAAATCCCAAACCACCAACCCTATGGCAACCAAAACCATTCTAACAAATCAAAAAAGATACAAGAACTTTGTCCAAGGAGGTTACACCCAAAGAAACCTTTCCTCCAAGATCTGACCCTATTGAACTCCAAGTTGACTAAGGAGTTATGTACCCATTTTTCTCCTAAACTACCAATAATCTGATCCAAACTAAAAACCCAACCAAACTTATCAAAACACACATAGGGCAACCACTCCCAAGTCCAACACAAAACATCAATGAAAAAGGGAATGCACCTATCACCGATCATAACAAACATGCAACCAACATCACAAAAACTCTAAGAAGACCTCAAGCCAATCATGGCCAACAATACATGCTCAAGATGCCATAACAAGCATTTCATATTCTAGACTAACACAAAAGTTGTAACACCCTAGAGGTCGAAACACACTAAAGAGAGACAAAACAACACCATTTAGGCAAAAATAGAGAATGGCATCGCAGCTTGCTATAGTGCCATATCGGCATGGTAGCTTACTACCTAAAAATGAAAAGAAATAGAGGAGCATGGTGCTGCGGCCTGGACACTGGCACCATAATTCCCTGAACTAATATGACATCAATAATTTGTTGATGTCCCTGGCGGACTTCCAACGAGCATAATACCCAACTCCGACATCCGATTGACCTAATTCCAACTCCTATAAATCACTCTCTTCCCATTCTAACTATAAATATCAATCATACTTTAAAATAACTCTGTATGGAGATTTTAGACTTTTGAGACCAAAATGGTCAATTTTAGACCAAGACTTGGCACTTAGTCTCCCAATGCCAAAACATAACACCAACACCTAAACCAGCACCTGACTCCAGCCCTAAATACCTCTAGGATTGGGTTGAGGGCAATCTCATCCTAAGGAAACCATTGCTATAGAATTTGACCCCTTGAACCCCGAAAGCCACAGGTAGGTTAAATACCCACTTGACTATTCAAACACATACACTAACCATAAACACACATTCCAAGCTTAACATAACATAACACTGGGGTTTAAGCGCAAACAATATAACATACCAACAAGGCACACTAGCATCCTACTACATCCATTAATTTCCATACCATTCCACAAAGTATATGAAACACAAACAATACAAAATACCCAGGATACAACTATTATAATCAACAAATACTACAACATACTACTTGGCATAATACATTACAAAAACCAAATATATATAATAGCTACCAACTACAAGCTCAGATGCCCTTGTGAAACAGAGTAAGCTAAGACTTATCTGTCTTCTCTGGGCTAATACTAGAGTCTTCACCTGAAATGTTAACCACACAGAGATGTGAAATAGAGTACTAATAACCGAGGGAAACAACAACAAATCACATGATAGAATAATACATGACAATACATAAAATGTGGTGTTATGCAAATGCAATGATACGAATGTCCCCCAAACATACATGGCTAGAATCATCGGTTAGTTACCATTACAAGGTGCACCCAATAAGTAATTCATTTCCAACAACTGGCAAGGACTAATTCTAAGACCTCACTAAGCTTTCTGCACACTAGTATGACCCGGCCAAAGGCCACAATAATGATTGGACCATGGTTCTCTATCCTCTGGACTACCCGAATTAGTGATGATTTAGGGAAGGAACATCCTCAATCCATTGCCGCTGGCTCTCTTGGCCATAAGAAGAGGATTTAGTGATAGGAATATACATATATCAATCTCACCACTTGGACACGAGGCCTCATGTGCTCCACTAGTGGATTAGTATAACATGTGGTATCATATAACATCATCACCTATAACCATCAATGTATACATGCTCAACTATGTGATAATGCCCTCATGCTATCATGTTCTATGCTCATATATACATATATGCTCATTATTATCGTCATCATATCAACATGCTATCATAAGTAGTAGGGATGCTAATGAATCACATATCATAAGTTAATACGAAATCTTATGTGTCACATATATAGGATAAGGAAAAGAGTTACTATTTATATCACTAGTCGTGCCCTAGGATATATCATGATATAAAAGGAACAAACATATATATAACAAGAAATTTGTATCATACATAAACATACACCCCAGTTACCTCGGATTGTCCACACACACAAACACAAACATAGGGAATCGATAGGCTGTTGAAATACCAAGACTGAAAATAATGCTTTCAGACTACTTCTTAAAATGCCACAACCTCTAAACACAAACTCAAACACTACAATACCACAATATCTTCAATTAATACCATATTCATATATCTCAATAACTTACAATCTAACTAATGAAGCTTAATGATTAAAAATCCATGATTTTAAAAGCACGAACATACATTAATCAGCCCCATACACACATCCAAACCATAAAAAACCACCTAAATCTCAGATTTTATAGAACCCCAAAGGATTCAAGGTTAAGGTTTGAAGTAAACCTTTTATAATCACCCCAAAAACCAAACCCAAGCATTAATAACACCAAGTAATACTTCAAAAACACAATTACAATCAGTAGAAATCTCACTCAAGTTGAAATCTATCATACCCCCATGGATTTCTTACCAAAAAAGTATAAAAGAGAGAGGAGAGGAAGCAAAATCAACTTACTAACAAGATTAAAGCTTCTAGAGTACAGAAATTGATCCCGAAGGCTGAAAATTGAAAACCCTAGCAAAGCTCTTCTTCTTCTGCTTCAATTTCTTTCTTTCTGTTAATTAAAACGCATTCTGATTTAAACACAATATACAACTCACACTGCAATGTAAGTCCTTTTTGTCAAAAAAATTTGAATTTCTTATCAAGTATCTCACATGCGATGACCTTGCTATTCGCCACGACATGAGAGGCTTCTACCTCTTTTCTCCAACTTACTCCATTTTGGTTTTTCCTCCGATGCTACACAAAACAATAGTTCTACTCCTCATTAGCTCAAGGCTAATTCTAGAATAATGCTTTGAAGGTTGTTACAGAAGTCATCCATACTGCCAAATTACACATGGTATTATATGGTTACTACACTTGGCACTTCACTACATAACAAAACATGAGTTCTTAAGGTTTAATACCCAAAAAAAAACAATAAAGTGACTCTAATACCCCTAAATCACTAAGAGAGCTAAGTCTTCTCAGTCTTCTCCTTGCTAGTACTGGAACCTTCACCTCCAATTGTTAGCCATGAGATGAGACATATGTCCCAGTAATTAGGGGGTAACTAATTATAACAATTCAAAGTCTAATAGTTATAAACACAGGTAAATAGTTAATATGCAATGTGATGTTCATGATATGCAACGTGATGTTCATGATATGCAATGAAACCTTATTATTCTCAGTTGAAACCATAGATTAGTCACCATCACAGGGTAAGCCTAATAGATAGCCCTCTTGTAATGGCCCATGAAGGCTGATTTTAAGGTAATCACCAAGCTATCTTCCTACTAGTCATGACCGGGTCAAAGGCCATATCACTAATTTTTGGATCATGGCTCTTTTTCCTCTAAACCACCTAAATTTGTGGTCATTTAGAAAAGGTACATCCTTAATCTGCAGCCACCTGGGTCTCCTAGCTAAAGGATATCTATTTAATGATAGGGATATCACAAGCCTCACAACTTGGACATAATACTCGTGTATTATTTAGTGAGTTAGCATACCTTGTCACCTAACAATATCATGTCTCATCAATATACAACCAGTGACATTGCCAATATGCCATGATAATATGTCATCTCATGCTATGTACCATCATGCTAGCATAATATCAATATGCAAGGTAAACTCATGGGGATGCACAATAACCATACATCAATGTTCACTATGCTCATAACCATATATATACATATTCACCAACCATTCTCATTATCATTAACTCAAAGCATGAGTTAGAAAACTTACTAGCCATGACAAATGCATATCATGATGTAACAACCCTAAGCAAGTTGTTTTGGACTTGTTCTCAAGCTAATGGGAAGATTATTATTAGAATTGTATAAGATTTGAGGGGCCAAGACTAGAGGAAAGATTAGAAAATAAGTAAGATAGAGAATGGAGTAGAAGCTCCTCATGTGCAGATGCCCTTGTGCCATGGCAGGAGTTGCAAGGTTGGGGGTTTTGGGTTGCATTAGAACTAACGGGAGCTGTAGCAGACTCTCCCCATACCAAAGTACCAATCACAAAGAAAGAATAATAAGAGTTGTGTTAGGGCTTGATGGTACAGTGTTTTTGGTAGGTGTTTTCGATGCTCTTTAGGGTTTTAGGAGTCTGAGGCTGAGGAACATGGTTTAAAGCTTTGAAGAGCTCAAACCTGGAACGTATGATGTTATCCAACTTTCCTCTCCTCTTTTTCATGATTTATAAGGTATTTTTATGGTTTATGTTGGGGTTCCAATTTGAATGGGGTTTCCACCAATTAAATCATGTTAAAATGCTTCAATGAGGTGTTGTTAGGTGTTTATGTGGTTGTTTCTCCAAACCCTAGCCTTAACTTGAATCTGGTTCTATGTGTTGATATGAATGTTTCATGGTATGGGTTTGGTGTTGGTATCTTGTTTCCACCAGTTTTACATTTAGGTATCAAGTTGTGTTCCATCGGAGGTTATGATCCAAGTTGATTTTATCTGATTAGTAATGTGTAAGTTCTAAGCTTACATATTCGAGGTTTCCATACTCTAAGGAGTCTCAAGGAAACTTTGGATTTGTTGATAAGTGGCTATCTTATTGTGTGAGGTATTGGACCACAAGTATCGAAATGAAATAATTGGTTCCCATGCCTTAATAAGGTTGTTGTATGGTTTGGCTTATATTCTTTCTTGTTACAATGTTGGTGACATGGTCTTGCATCCTTTTATATGTTTGTAGTTGGTCCTCCAACGGCCTACCAAGGTGTCGTGTTTGTATTCGAACAGATTGAGGTAACCAAGGTATAATTTAACTTTTGTAATTTCTTGAAATATATGTTTGAAACTTTTCATATCATAACATGCATGCTTACACAGTTAGTAAGTTTTCTAACTCTACTCTAAATGATGATGAGATTGATATTGGCTATTGTATATGTGGATACATAGGTATATGTATGTTTATGAACATGACGGATATTGTTACATCTATGAATATTGTGCATCCCCATGACTTATCTTGTATGATCATATGTTATGCTAGCATAATAGAATGTTATATGAGTTAACATGTTAGCATGTATTGGGTATTGTCACTAGTTGTACATTGTTGAGGCATGATGTTGTTGGGTAATGATGCTCTAAATACCACATGGTATGCAGATATGCTAAATAGCACATAAGGCCTTATGTTCAAGCGGTGAAACTTATGATATCTCTGTCACTAAATAATCATCCCACAACTACAAATTAACCCTTTTTATGTATGTTATTTGGGGCATCTTACATCTGTTTTCTAAGAGACGTAAAAGCTAGAGACATAAAAAGTTTACATTTTTTACATTTATTAAAAAATAGACATAAAAGCCTAGCCCTTTACATGTGTTTTTCAAAAAGCAGATGTAATACACTAGGGCTTTTACTTCTATTTTTCAAAAAACTGACGTCAAAGGCTAAGCGTATTACATTTTTTTTAAAACAGCCTTAAAAGGCTAGGCCTTTTATAGCTATTATTCAAAAAATAGATATTAAAGGCCCTTTTTAAAAAAGAAGCATATAATTTTCAGTTTTGCCTTACTTCCCCTACTACATACAAATACACTATTTTTTTAAAATAAAAGGTTCAAAAATAATTCCATTACTTATCAATGTATTATCTTATAATTTATAATAATATATGACATCCCTTAACATTACAAACTAATTAAAGCAGTAGAAACCCTGAATTTTTTATAAAAAAGATAAATAAATTGGACAGAAAACTTTTCTATGGCTCTTTTACGAAAAACAACCATAGATACCTTATATTTTTTTTAAATTTAAAAAGTAAATAACAATCTTTCTATGACTATTTTTCAAAAAACAGCTGTGGAAACCCTAAATTCTTTTTTTAGGAAAAATTTAAAAAATAGAAACATTGTTTTTTAATTTAAGAAAATAAATAAATATTGCCTTTTCCACATCTATTGTTTAGCAAATAATCATAGAAAGCACCACCAATTACAAATGTTCTTTTAAAACCATTTGTAGAAAACTTGAGTTTTTTCTTTTTTTTGAAAAGAAAATTGTTCCTTTTCTACAGCTGTTATGCAGAAAACAGCCGTAAAAAGCTTAATCAATTATGACTATTATTAAAAAATAGCTGTAAAAACCTAGATTCACTATACTTATTTACAAAAATACCACCATTTAACTTTTTATATCTATTTTTGTTTCAACAACCATAAATAAGAGACATAAAATGGTTATTTTGTAGTAGTGTCCTTTAACTGGGAGATTCAGTTGGCTATGGATTGGAGATGCACCTTCTCTAAAAAGCCATCAATTCTGGTGGTTCAGGAGAATGAGAGTCATGGTCCAATCTTTAGTGCAACGGCCTTTGGCCGGGTCATGACTATTAGGAGGAGAGCTTGGTGGTGACCCCAGAATCGACCATCACGAGCTATTGGAAGGGGACTATATGTTGGAGTTACCTTGTAATGGTAACTAACCTATGGTTCTAGCCGTGTATCAATGAAAATTGCATTTGCATAACATATACATTGCATTCATTTTGAGTATTAGCATATGAATATAGCTTTAGCATCTTTGAATCATTATTATTGTATTACCCCTAATTACTGAGACGTAAGCCTCACACCGTGGCTAACAATTATAGGTGAAGAATCTAGCACTAGTAAAGAGAAGACTAAAGAGGCTTAGCTCTCTTGGTAATTTGGCGATATCAGAGTTATACTTGTTATTTTGGGGTTGTAACCCTTTGTAATATCCTGAAAATTTTAAATAGATTAAAACGTAATGTGCTATGAAAAAAAAAACTGATTTTATGTGAATAGATGTAAAAAAAAAAGAAAGGGGAAAAAGGTCAAATTTGGAGTGAAGGAAAATAAATTCAAAAATTACAATTTTACCCCTAGAAAAATATTTATTTACATTTTAGCACCTGGGCACAATTACGGCTAAGTGCCCAAAAGTTTTGAAAATTCCATTTTAACCCAGAATTAAGGGTAGTTTCGAATTATGCAAATTTTTTGTCAAAACGAAGCTCACGATGATTCAAACCCAATGGTATAATGATTTAAAGTTAATAGAATTTATGTGAAGAAAAATTTCATACCGAACGTCAAAAAGTGCACATTATGTAAAAAAAGGGCACTATGAACCCCACAAAGGCATATGAAGTAAGAAAAAGATATGTGGGCCTTACATTTGGATCAATTGAGATAAAATATTATAATAATTTTATATCCAATATAGTTATAACCAGTATCCCAATAATAGTAAAATATACTATTAAAATAACTTTAATTGTCTAGACTAGTCCAGGATATATCTAGATAAGTAAATATCTAAAATTTTTAGACCAAAATTCCCTAAATTTTGAGCAAACCAAGCTGCACATGAAGAAACACATTAAATTAATAATTTCCATGGATTTTCAAGAAGAATCAAGAAGCATAAATGACAAAATATGATTGGATGGCAATTTTATAAATACTCCCTCCTCTTGGATGTGTAAGGCAGCAAAGAAAAGAAGAGAGAGTAGCTGAAAATAGTGAGAAAAGAAGGAGAAACCGTGGAGAACAAGAGGAAGAAAAAGGGAGAAGAGAATCAAGAAAAATTAGTAAGAAAATCCTCTTGTAATCTCTTGTGGTTTTCTTTGAGTTCTTAAATAGTTTGAAGTTATTTCTTTGAGTTTTCAGCCTTCCCTCTTGCAGTTTAGTTTCGGTTTTGATATGGATTTGAGAAAGGAAGTGGTTTTATGCAATAAATTTAGGAGAAAACATGAGAAAATGCAACAAAAAAAAAACCAAGTTTTGGAAGGTTTTGAAGAAAGTAAATGGAAAATCAATTTTTCCTCTTTTATACCTTGTTTTGGTCAGTCTATATGAGTGGGAAAGAGTTGGATTTTCAATGATTTGATGTTAAAAATGGATCCATTGGATCCAAATCAGTTAAGAACAAGTGTTGGACTCAAGAAAAAGTTTAAGATAAACTATATAAAATTTTAGGGTTCAAGTGAGTCTTTATGAGGGAACCCTTTGATTCAAATAATTTAGTGGATATTTAATGATATTTTAGGACTTGTGGAAGTTCAAGAAAGCTTGTGAAAGCTTGGGTGCAAGAAGAAAAGTCCAAAGGTTCACCAAGAGGTAGCTTGGTTTATTTTATTGCAATATGTTATTCTTTGATGTTTCCATGATTATATCTTCTTGCCATATTGTTCTTGTGTTGATGTGTGAATGGTTTTGGCTATAAAATAAGGGGTTTTGTTCCTCGGAATATCCATTTTCTAAGCAGAAACTCTGCCGAAAGTTTTAGTTAACAATATGGTGTTTTGATGATTTATGTGATTGTATGTAAAATATTTGTAAAATTTGAATGATATATTTGTATGAAATAAACTTGCTACTGAGATTTTATAATCTCACTCCCCAAACACTAACATGGTAGTTACAAGTGATGGTAAATCCTCCAAGAAGACAAGAAACAAAGAGAAAGCTAATGAAGATTAAAAGTTTAGTTACCATTATCACTTGTTTCCTTACAATTTTGTATAAAATCATATGTGAAATTATGGGGCTATATTTTATTCTTACTATGTTCATTTAGGCCTCTCAAGTTGTTATGAACTTAGTTTGAACAAGTTTGAGTTATGTAGATATGCTATAGTGTTATTTTTGGAAGTTGTATGCAAAACAGCCAATTCTAAGCACTGAATGGTTATATAATTACTGTTCATCCTAGATTTATTTTTCTGTATAATTTTTATATATTCTTGAAACTAGACACATAGAGCTTTCCAACAAGCTAAAGATCATCTGATTTGGATGTGTTTACGATTTATTATGAATTTTTAAAAATGGGTCAAAAAATCTGGAAAAATAATTTTGACCAAAAAATAGTAAACATTGGACGAATTTACTTTATAAATTGGCTCAAAAAAGTTCAATTTTATGTCTTTTCCATGTAGATAATATTTTTATCTATTTTTAGAAACTTGAATCATCCTTATACAATTTTTCTAGAATCAGTTATGATTTTTTAAAGTTCAACTAGAAAAATCAAATTACCAAATAAATACTATTTTAAAGTTTTGAAATTTTCTCATTTGATGTTTTAATGATTCAAGCTTCTAAAATATCTCAATTGGGTATTATATATGCTTATATACATGGAAAATTATATATGTAAGTGAGGCATGACACCCTTGGTAGAACATATGTATTTTCTTGTAGTGAAGTGCTAAGTGTAGAGAGCATGGTTAGTATGTTGTAGGATTAATTGAAGTCTTTATACAGACTCTACGTCTGGAGCCGCAACGTGGGATAAGCTCGCTGCAGTGTTGGTCGCTTCTATCCCAAAACCAGTAGTAAGATTTTGGACTCTCGATGCAGTGCCCAGGAAGCTCGCCACAACGTAGAAAGCTTCTGTCTCCAAATTTATACTTGCTCCGTTCCTTCTATTTTGTTCCAGTCCTGAGTTCCAAAAGTACCCCTTCATGACTCCTCTTACCTACCGAGATTACTTAAATTTTAGGTTGTTACACATTGAATCTATTATTAACATTTTGGAAAGTGTTGGGATGTTGTAGGATTAATTCAAGATTTTGGTCCATAACTCTTCTTACCCATATTTATTTAACATGTACTTCTTTTAATATTTTTAATGTATATTTTCAACGTTCCAAGATTAGTTATTGCTAATTTACTATTTATAAATACTCCCTCCAATTCTTTTTATAAAAGTCTTTTAACTACAATCACAAAAATTAAGACAAGTAATTGAAATTAGCTAGAATTTTTTATTTTATAAAAAATTATCAAATATTCCTAAAATATTCTTAAACGAATTTGTTTTTCACTATCGGTTGGAAGATACCCTTGTTTCTCACTGAAAAAAGGCATTAACCTCTATTTCACATTAATACTTGGAGAGATATAGTTAAGACTATTAAGAACATTTGTGGAAATCAAACATTGATACTCAATATAATTTTGCAATGGCCCTTATATAACGGATCACAAAAACTTTCTAAAAGGGCCTTAGTAAAAAAACGAAGAGGAAGGAGTAGTTTTAGTGTTTATTTGATACCAGTAGCATAGCATAAAAATATTATAGCAAATATATATCTATATATAATATAAAATGTATACCCATGTTTAATATATAAAATCTCTAGGAAACTGCATTTTAAACTATATGTAAAACACAAAATCCATAGTCTAGTGCAATATAATTATATGCAACATAATTTTTACTTAGATCATTCATCATTTATTTAAATTCAGCTTAAAATTAAGAATAAATATGCTGCATATGTTTGTTGAGTGATCTGAAAACAAATTTCATAGTCAAAAGTATCATCGAAATTCAAGTTGATGGTTGCCACTACATAGAAATCAAATCACCACCATGAAGGAATCAATGAAGAAGTTAATTGCCCAAAAGAAATCTCAGTTTTAGTGACTTAAAGAACATATCCAATTAGATTGGTGCTTTAAATAATCCAACTTCTACTTTTGGCATTATCAAGCTTTGTGGATTCCGTGTGTGTTAGCATAGAGATGACTACAAAGCTTTGTGGATTTAGTGTGTTAGCAAAGATGACAGCGTAAAGCACGTTGTTGAGACTTGAGACCAACTAAACATTTTAATTAAGATTAGATCATCATCAATATAAAATATAAAATATAAAATATATAGGAAACCTCAATAACAATATTAAGAAAACTGGATAGGTCCCAAGACCGGATAAGGCACCAATTTAACATTTAATGCTTTGATCGGGGTCAAACATTTTGTAATTAAAATAATATATTTTAAATACATACTTAAAAGATAAAAAATTAACAATCCAAAGTATAAAAAAGGGTATAATCCTTTGTTATCAATCACTTTTAAGAGTCATATTAAAGTTAATTAAATTAAAAGGAATAAATTTAAAATTAAAATATAAATAAATAATAATTATCAGGAAGATTACAATGATGCTATCATATAAAGAAAAAAAGGGTTCAAGAAATTTAAAAGAAACAAAGATTAATGAAAAAAGAAAAAATGTTAAAGGAGAGGAAGAACATGAACATTTGTTATCAATCATTTTTAATAATCATATTAAAGTTAAATTAAAGTCATTAAATTTAAAATTAAAATATAGATAAATAATAAGTATCACAAAGATTAAGAATATGTTCTCATATAAAGAAAATGGATTCAAAAAGTAAACAAAGATAATGAGTAAAGAACGAAGAAAATGCTAAAACAAAAAGGACAACTAAAAAGACAAGTCCCACATCGACTCCTGTTTAACATCGGATGGGAAACTTTTAGTATGTAAAAGGGAGGGGCGCATGTATATTGATAACCTAAGCATCTAATATAATTGCTTTGGGCCTTAGTGAAATGGTCTTGGTAGTAACATATCATGGGTCATATTTGCTTTAGTATAATTTTTTTAAAAAAATTTAACTTCAATTTTTTCAAAACCAATTTAGACCGATTCTCCAGACTGGATCACCAGTTTAGGTCGGTTATACCAGTTTTAATGTGGTTTAGTCACAAGTCAGTTTTGTATGAGTGCTAAACTAGTTTTCGATTGAACTAACCAATCCCATCTGATTCTCAAAACTATGCTCACTGATATTCACAAGTCATAAATAGTGTAACTTATCCTTAACTTTGTGTGAAAATGTAAATTGTAATATCCCTATTTTTATGGGATGTTATAAAATGAATAAAAGATAAGAAACAAAGCGAAACCAAAAGGTTATATACACTGACTTTAGAAGGAATTAATTTCTTATTTAATTTTCAGAAGAAGTTATATTTGGTTCTTAATTAAAATTAATTTTTCATAAGGTCCTTAATCGAAATTAATTTCAAAACTTACCCTAGAAGGTATGCAATATACCACTTGAATGAAAACTTGTCTCAAATTGAGCATAACGGTATAAGTATTACATAGTGAGGGGGTTTATGTTGAGTGATAGATAAATTTGAAAATTAATGTGAATGGTGCAAAAAGAAATAATAAAAAAAATTGGTCTTTGGGTAAAATTATGAGAAAGTACCCAGAATAGTGAATAATTACTTTTTCACCTAGCTTAGGGGCAAAATGGTTTTTTTCATATTAAAAGTAAAATATGAATATTGCATTTAAGCCCTAAAAATATTAATATCATAAAATGTATAAAAAATTGGAAAAAATGAAAAGACACCGTTATGTATAAAGAAGGTAAAGAGATCATTTTTCATGTTAAACCGAAAAATGAGATAATTATATTTTTGCCTAAAGAAATAAAATATTTTGCAATTTAATCCCATGGAGTGATGTTAAATAAGTCTTGGGAAAAATTACAGCTAGTGACTTGAAAATTTTAAAAATTATAAATTTACTCCAAGTCAATAGTATTTTTGTAAATATAAAAAATTATAGTCAAAATAAAGCTCTTGATGAGCCTAACCCAATGGAATACAGTATGAAAATTATTGATTTTAATAGAACATTGATTGGGCATTAAAGATTTATTTTTAATATTTTACCTGATAAAAGTCAGTTTAGACTGCAAAAAAAGGTAATATCATTTCAAGGACATTGAATGGACCTTGATTAATTATATTTTGGAGAAAGATAATAATTTTAGTCCAAAAGTGATTTTTGGATAATCATGTATCAATTTAATGGCAATTTCGCTAATAATATTTAATCAATATGAGTAAATTTAATCGGTGAAAGGTATTTTAGCCAATTAAAATTTGTGAGGCAATTTTTTGCCAAAAAAATGAGCAACTGGCATCTGAATTAGGAGCTGGGACACAAAAGAAATTTTTACAAAAGCTTTTTAAAAGTAAAGGTTAAAGATAGAGTAAATAAGTTAATTACATTATATGCGTTACTTTTTATTGCAAGTGGTCTTCACAAACATCATCTTCTTAATCTCCAAGCATGCTGCAACAGTGAGAAATAAGGGCTTAGAGGTGTGAAAAATAGGAGGAGAAAAGGAGAAGAAAACAAGCAAGGGTTTGCTTCCCAACTTCCAAGGTAACTTTCTTTAGCTAATACCTTGTACATACTTGAGTTTTGCAAGGATTCATGGAGTATTTTCTCAAATATTCCCACTGAAATTTCTGACCTAGAGAGAGAGCAGAGAGAGAAAGTTGTGCCATGAAGAAACCAATCCATGAAAAGTGAAGTATAGGTCACAAGATGCAAGATTATGGCATTGGTTTCAAAGATTGATGAGTTATTATTTTTCTTCTATTTAGGATTTGTGAAAGGAAATGAATTTCATGATTTTGATCCCAAAAATGGACTCCTTGGGTCCAAAATAGGTTAGATCAAGTGTGTTGTGCAAGAAATTTGAAAGAATAATTACATAGATTTTTAAGTTTAAAGTAGCACTTTGTGAAGCAAATTGTGCAATCCTTGAATTGAGACTTGTTTTGATGATCTTATAGGTTTCAGGGGACAAGTGAAGATCAAGGAAAAGGTGTGGAAAGCTTGGTGGACTTTCAAAAGCTACAAGGTAGTTATTTTTCCATTTATGCTCAATATTGTCAAACTTGATTTACATGATTCTTTGTTGATGCCATGCATTTGTTTGAATGTTTTGTGATGTAAATGTATTGTTGGCTAGTTGTATGAAAGGCTTTATGACCCTTGGATGTTCAGTTTTCAAAATGTTACCATGCCAAAATTTTTATGAAATTCTATGGCATATTATGATGATATGATTTCCAATGATGATTTTATAAAATGCCATGATAATATGTATGCATGAATGGATATAACTACTGAAATTCTTTGAATCTCATTCCTTTCCAAATGACTAACCTTGATAGGCCCAAGATGTGACAAAGGTTAAGGCCAAGCTAAGTGGATAAAGGAGGAGCACAATTATGAAATAAATGGAGCCAATTGGGAAGTCTTATTTTGGCAAATTGTATAAAATCATGTATTATGTTATGAACCTATAACTTACCATGGTTTTGATTTTATGACCCTTGCATGAGGTTATGTATGGATTTGGAGCAATGCATGATGAAGTTTTAAGTTTATGATGTTTATTTTGACAAGTTATAATATGATTTTGTCCAAGATAACCAACTGAAAGTAGAATAGGGGAACTCTATTCAAAACAAGGTATTTTTGTATGTTCTATATATGCTCTTAAAATAGACAAGTAGAGCTCTGAAATGGTTTAAGGAGCACTTCATTTAAATATGGGTACAAATTGTTATGAATTTTTGAATTTAGGGCTAAGAATAGGGAAATATGGAAAAAACTGGAATTCCACTGTAGGTATTAGGTGACACAAAAGGCAACATAAAATTGTATAGGGCTCCAAAAATTTTAGTGGTTCACATGTATGAAAGCTCTATGTCTTAGGTTTAAGACACCACTACTTTGATAGTAATTAGAGCTATATAATAAAAGATATGTAAGCCTTATTAAAACTGTACCAGTTAAAGTTGAGCTCTAACCCTTATTGGTTCAAGTTAATGCTCTACCATATTCTAGTAGAATAAATGCACAAAGAAATATTTCTAGAAAGTAGACACATAGGGCTTTCCAACGACATAGAGAATGTAAGATTTGACTGAAAATAGTAGTTTATCCTGGTTATAGAAACAACCTAAGGACCTTATCCGCATAATCTATTGCTAGAAGCTTGTTAGCTCAATTGATTTCCTAAGAGAGAGGGTGAATTGGGAAGATTGAAATTTTTCTGCAAAGACAAAATACAGTAGTGATACTAAAAGGTAACTGAAAATAGAGTATAAGAAATAAAGAGTAAAAGGAAGAGAACTTAATAATTTATCCTAGTTCAGTCTATTCCACTTGACCTACGTCCAATCCCCAAGTCACCACTTGGGATTTTTCCACTATCTCTTGCAAGATTTGAATGGGTTCTTGCAATAACCGCAGTACAATACTGGCCCGAACTTTGGACTGAAACAAGTTCTCTCGCTCTTCTCACTCAAGAGTAAGACTATCTCCCTTAGTGTAATCTCACACTAAGTACTCTCTACAAGTATGTAGATATTTATAGAATGAAAACTCTCTTAAAAGAGTAGATATGGAAGTTAAGATACAATAAATGAGCAAAACAGAGGGTAGGTAAGCTTTAAATGAATCAATAAATGAATCAGTAGAGTTTTGGAGTGTATATTGTTTTTCTCATTCCCCAACAACTTAAATGAGGTTCTATTTATAGTCTTAGGGCAGAACTATCAGCTGAAAACAAAGATTAGTTGTTACTCTCATTAAATGCATCTAACAGAGGTTATGCGGATAACCTCCTCAGGTTATGCTAATAACGGGTAACTATTTGCCTTATTTTTCAACATAGAGCTTTTTGATATGCGGATAACCTAGCTAGGTTATGTGAATAACGTACTACCCAAAATGACTAAGTTTTAACTCAAAATCATTTTCATGAAAACTGTAATGCCCCTCACGATATCTTTATTGGTTTGTGTTCAGGACCGAAGGAAACAGGGCAGAGTTAGATTCAAGAGAAGCCAGAAAAGGCTTCACGCTGCGGTGAGAAGCAAAGCCACCGAGGCTAGAGGCCATCCAGTAATGACGAATGGCAAATTTATGGTGGAGCCACGGCAAGACATGTGAGGCTACGGTGAGAGTCGGGATTTTTGTTTAAATCTGAATCATTTCGGACGCTCGGAAGGAAAAGAAAAGAAAAGAAATGAAGGGAGATCGTGAGAGCTCAGCTAGGGTTTGATTTTCCGGCATCCAGGAGTGATTTTCAGACCGAGGGAGCTTGGATTTAAGTTGGTAAGTTACTTCTACTCCTCCCTCTTCGTTTTTCTTCAGTGGAAATGTAGGGTTTTTGGTTTTGAGGTTAGGTTTCCGGTTTGTGACGAGATCCACCAATTGAAATGGTTAAAAAGAGGTTAATGAAGTGTGTTTTAGTGTTCTTGTGGATTGGATGTGAGTTTGAAGGGTTTATATGTGATTTGAGCTTAACCCTAAGTTGATTCCGGTTAAGGCTCTTGGGAATCCGAGTTGTATGGTATTGTTTAGTGTGTAAATGTTTCCTAAGAGCTTGTTGATGCATGAAAGGGGGTATTGAAACCTTGGGTTAGGCCTAAAAGTGGTTGAATTGTGATGTTTGGTTTAATGATATACTGTGTTAATGAAAGAATTGTGTTATTATGAAGGTTGTTTGGTTAATCGGGAGGGGTTCAAGTGTGTTGGTGTTCAAGAAAGCGTGTGGAACTTGCATGAGTGCGGTATTGACAACCTGAGGTAACCGGGTGTTTGTTTATGTGGTATTGTATAGTGGTATATATATATATATTCATGTCTCTTTCATACCACGATATTGATGTGTTTGTGTGTTTTGTTTTTATATATCATGGTATGTGTACGGTTAGATGGTGATGATGATTGTGATGATGATACATGTGATGTTGACATTGATAGAATATGACATGGTGCATACATGATGATGGTTATATGATGATACATTAGTATCACCACATGATATTGTAATTGTGAGATTGTATTATATGATGGATGGAGTGGTGATGATATGATGATATAAATATATAACGTATGATGATATATGTATTTGTTAGGGAGGATAAGGATGGGATATGTGTGTATGTATATGTGTTAGGGAGGATAATGGTGGATTGTATATGTTAGAGAGGATAGGGATGGATTATATGTATATGCGTGTTAGGGAGGATAAGGATGGGAATCCCTGTGAGGACGACATGCAGACCATTCATTTTACATTGCACTCGTGTGTTACATGATTTATACATATATATATGTTTATGTGTTATTGATCCCGGTTACTAAGACATTGTCTCACCCCACCCTCTCCCATGACTAACCATTTCAGGTGAAGGTTCTGGCATTAGTCCTGAGAAGCCCTGAGAGTAGCTGGGTACGTGGGAATAGTCTATATAGTTTTTATTTGGATAATGATTATGTGCCAAGTATGATAGAAGGTTTTGTATTAAGTGTATGGTATGGTAAGACAGTTGTGATTACATATATTGTGATGTATGGTTGGTTATGTTTATGATATGTGTATTTCGCGGTGTTTGAGAGTGTTGGATGTTGGGAAGTCGGTATGGTAGTATTTGTGAGCCCAAAGTAGTTTAGGCTTGGTTGTTGTGTTTTAGGGCCTGTAGCCCGTCTGGTCATATTGGAGTTCAAGGGGGGTCAAAACTCAAGGGAGTGGTTCCTTTAAGGTGAAACCTCTTTGAACATGTTGGTTTGGAGGTTTTGGACCTGTATGAATGGTTTCTGAGCGACCAGTTGTCTTTGGTGACAATTGGAAGCGGTTAGTGATGAGTTTTGGTTAATAAGTGGCCAAAATGGTGTTAAGGGTCCAGAATCTCCATACGGAGTTAGTTTGAGGAAAGAAGGGTGTCTATGGATAGATTGGGACTAGATTGACTTGTAGGAGTTGGAATCAAATTAATCGGAGGTCGGAGTATAAAGTTATGTGCGTCGGAAGTTCACCTCAGAGTGTGAAAGTTGCTAATATCCCATATCAGCATGGGGCGCCACGGCTCCAGTGTCCAGGCTGCGATGTTAGTGTTGACAGAAGCGGGGGAAAAATAGAGCAGACTAGAGCCGCGGTGGTACTGTAGCGGCCGCGGCCCCAGCCCAGTTTTTTGGCATTTTTGGGTTCGTTTCCGCTGTTTTGGAGTATTTGAGAGTTGGTTCGAGATATTTGGGTTTTGTTTAGTTGGATATTGATGTATTTGGTTATTTCTGGAGGTATAAAAAGGTAGGATGTTACAAAAACCACTCAGTTATTAGGATAACGTTAAATTTTTCTCAAACTAAGCTTTTGTGAAACTTAGGTTATGTGGATAACCTATTTACTGGAGGAAAGTTCATGTATTCTGAAACATAGATTATGCGGATAACCTCCCTTGGTTATGCGGATAACTTTCCTTGGTTATGCGGATAACCTGTTTACCCAAGGAAAGTTCAAGTATTCTGAAATATAGGTTATGCGGATATCCTCCCTTAGTTATGCCGATAACCATTTACTCAAGGAATTCAAGTGCTCTGTGACACACATTATGCAGATAACCTCCCTAGAATGAACTTTGGAAAAGCTTTGAGATTGAGTCTTTATCCCCATAATTTTATATGGTTATCTGTATAAGGTAAGATATTATCTTGAAAACAAACTAAACACTTAGAAACATCTTTGAAATTGAGATCTTATCCCCATAAGCTAAAACATTTTCATGAAAACCAACTAAATACTTAGAATCAGTTTGAAATTGAAGCTTTATCCTCATAAGATAACTCTTTTCTTGAAAATCATTTTGAAATCATAAGCTAATCATAAATCATTCAGTTAGTTATTTCATTTAACGTTAGGTGAATTGAAATTCAAAGTTTAACTACCTTCTTTTACAAATAGTTTCCTAAAACATGTGGAACAACTCTTCAATCTCCAGGAAACTTCAACTGTATTCTTTATTTCTCTTGTGTTCCTTTGATATTGGATCTCCAAGCTCATTTGTTTTAGAATCATCAAAACATCTGAATTAACACAATTAACTTTAAAAATTGCAAAAATAACAATATTTGGCCTTGAGTGAATATTATAATATAAATCCCTACTTTTCTCTTTCATCTTCTATCACCCATTTGTTTTTTTTTTTTTTTGAGTACCAAGGGTATCCCCTAGCCGAAGACTAATCTCTTCAAGGCATAGAGATCACCAAAGTAAGTTTTGCCTCTCCCAACAAAGTTTTTTCCATATACACGGCTAAGAATCGAACCTAGAACAGCATGTTTAAGGGACCCTACTATCTACCAACTATGTCAGAACCTTGTTGGTAACCACTTTAGTTACTAAACAATTTAAAAAGTGTTTTTTATTTTAATTAAACACAAAATAATTTCTATTTTTAATAAAATCTCTAAACAATTAATCACTTTTTTTAAAAAAATATAAAAATTACTTTTAATTTTGAAAAGTTTAAACAAATGGGCCCACTATCTCGTATTCTGCAAATGGTCATATATTTAAGACTAAAGCATAAAGCATTATATTTAAGACTAAAAGGAATACCTTACAATGAGTCTAAGGAAACTTTTTAGTTAGTACAAATAACTCCTCTATGGTTAATTAATATGTTTTTAACATGACATGCCAAATGGTTTATCTGCTGGTGACATAAAATTTTAGAGGATTTTCTTTAAATAACCAAGTTTAAGGGGAATATGCTAAAAAAATTCAGGAGGTATATTGTTGTTGACGTGACACATTATATATTGGTGAAATAAGACATTAATTAATAATAAAGGCTTATTTGTACAAATTTAAAAATTAATAAATCATGTCAAGTTACAAATTCAAAAAAAAAAGTTGTATATAACTTTAAATGTGTCTTCGGCAATTAAACCTGCTGCATGTGGTGCTAGGAATATGCATTCTCTCCATACTTTCTCTCTATACATCTCTCAATACACAATTTTCTCCATTTATTTGAATTGAATGGTAAAATATCGCTAATTCTAATGTTAAATCAAATATATTATTAATTTAATCATTACCATAAATAAGCATTGTGATCTTGTTTTGAAGTGTCTACTCATAATATTAAATGCAGACCATTAGATCAAATATATTGTTCTTTTATAAACTATTTCTTCAATCTTTTAATTACAATCAATGTAAGAGATTGTATATAAAGAAAAATATGGAGACAAAAATATGTCAATGAGCAATAACATAGGATCTTGATGGCAGTTTCATGAGTAAAATCGGTTTCCTCTGCACCATTATTGCAAAACTCCATGCGATCTTAAATGGCGGTTTAATTCTTTTTCGGAATCGAGATTTCGCAAGGCAGAAATCTTCACGGACTCCATCGAAGCCATCAATCTTATCAAGTGGGAGTGCAACAACCAGCATCCTCACTTCAATATAGTGGTTAACATTGGGCATTGGCTTAAGCAAAATTGGATGGTCTCTAAGAACAACAGCCCTAGGGAAGCCATTTATTAATTGCTCCCGGGGGCTAGCAAAAGAAGTTCATAGTATACAAGCTGACTATATCATTCAAAAATTGGCGACTAATTTTAGGTATACACTTAAGGATATAAATAAAAAAAATAGTAATTAATGTTGTTTTAAAATTTTAAAGTGACATATATATAGAAATAAAAATTTTCTTAAAAAGTAACAGATAAAAAAAATAGAGAGAGTAATTGATTTTGTGTGTGATGTTGTTTTTCTTCCTATGGCTTTGCCATAGCTTGTTATGATCAAAATCAAAAAGGCGTCCAAAAGATTCTTAAGCGATATCTACATAATTTCTTATAATAAATTTTTAGATCATTTTTTATTAGATAATTTTATTTATTTATTTTTGTTAGATTTCAATTTGTATTTATTTGGAGCCAAAATCATTGATTAGATTTAAATTAGAAAAAAAAATTGTTAGATATCCTTCCTAGATTTAAATTAAAGAGATTATCTAATAATGTTATGATTAGAATATCAATTTTATTATTTTTATTTGAATTTTTGTTTTTTTATTTCTAAGATTTTTTATAATTAGATATATCTTTTAGATTTTTTAGATTTGATAGGATTATTTGAACTTGGTACCTTTAGGATTAGGTTTTCTTTGTTTTGCCTATATAAAGGCCCATATGTAATACATATTTGAGAGAGAATAGTTGAATAATATTATGGTGAGTTTTTTAGTAGAGATTTATTTTCTTTCTTTTCATTCTTTCTTTTCTCTCTCTTATTTTCTATCTCTCTCCTTTTTCCTCATTTGACCTACTATGATAAGTGATCAACCTTGTGAGCGTCATTATAGTTAGGGATCTAAAGACGAGTTCCTCTAGAGTTTTAACTGATCATCTTCTGAATCTTGAATCAAGTTCTTCCACTACTATGTATTTTCTGGGTGCCTTGAGATAGGTTCTTATTATATCCATATCATGTTATTAAAAAAAATGCTAGTTCAAAGTTTCCTATCCTCTTTTCCAATTTATTATTTTATTCAAATCATTTGGTATGTGTTTAGTATCACTTGTCAATATATCAACATACATAATAAAATTTATAACAAATCATCACATTATTTACAAGTCAAATATGCGTATTGACGAAGATTTTCAAGAATGTCTTTGTATCTTACCATGAATTAGGTGGTATTATGTTGGGGTTAATGGTGGTACTTTTCAGAGATGACATTAGTGCTTTAGTATTAAACTCAAGAGTGAGGCATGAATATTCCAAGAGAAATAATGTACGTGTACGTAACCACAAATCCCAGTATCACACGGGAGAAGCGTATTGTTGATGTTGATTCCTTTTATTAAAAAGTAAAAAAGAAAATGCATTACAAGTAATGGATGACGTATATATATTTAATGATAGTGATTAGTAGGTTTATCATCGGATGACGAACAATGTGGGTGAGTGCTCATATATATGATCACATTCTTGTTCCAAAAGCACAAATATATATACATATATAGTGGTTAAGTAATTAATTAATTAGATGAATCCCACCATTCACAGCAGCTTCTTTTGGGGGGGTTCACCTAATATTTCATGTATAATACTGTCAAAGTGACGAGACGTGATAACTTTTTATGCCTATGTGGCATTTTCTTTGCCACAAAAATGGTTTGTTGTTTTTCATTATTAATTTTCCGTCAAGAGGTATGAATATCTCCCTAATAGTAAAAACTAAATTTTTGTTTAGAGTGCTTAGAGTAAAAGGATAAATAAAGTAAAAGCATATCCCTCTCAACTATGTATATTACATATGCAAGAGTTTTCTTTTTTTACCAAATATACCCAAGAATTGAGAATTGAACTTCTATAACTTATTTAAAAGATGAAAGTCTCTATCGCTTACACAAAATTAAGTGAATGTTTTTTATCATTACACTTACATCAGAAAAATCTTCAATAAAGAATAATAAATAAGGATTCATTAGCGAGGGCAATTTAAGCCTCATTTAATTTGCAGTTCCTCCATCTCTATCCCATTTAATTTGTTTGACTAATGTGATAAATCAATATTTGGCTAAAATACATATGAGACGCGTTTAAAAAAAAATCCAATTTCTTTTAATTTGGATTTTGAGCGAGAAATTTGACTAAAATATTCCGACTTAAGAATATTAAAGGGTTTTATATTTTAAATTAATTAAAGTATTGATTTCTATGTTAATTCCTTGTTTCAATATTTTTAGTACACAGATAGAAGGGAATATTTGAAAGAAAATACCATCAGATTCAAGAATGGACAAAAAAACACAGTTTTCCACGTTATGAAATAAGTCTGAGATAAAAATGGGAAGAAAAAAAAAAGAGCACTGAATCTCGTCTCATTGCCAGCCAATCGGATACATTACAGTATAAACACAAAGTCCTCACCATGGCCTAACATATCCACTGAAGATTTATTTTTTTGGTGAAAATCCACAAAAGATTTTTTAATAAGTTGTACTTTACTTTCTTGAATTGGGCTGAAATCCAGTTTCCGCCTTTTCGTTAAAGGCATGTTTTTTTACGCCCCTGTGCCTTGATCAACTTTCATTTGACCACCGTGACATATTTAGTAAGCAAATTTCAATAAAAAAAATTATGATGTCAAAGTATAAATCATTTCGTTACTAAATATTTATTTAACATATGCTTTTTTTATATTTTCAATGTTCCAACACTAGTTATTGCTATTTATAAGTATAATATTTTATAACTGAAATATTATTAGTTTTTGTTTAATACTAGTAGTATAGCATTAAAATATTATAGAGAAATCTATGTCTATATATAATATAAAATGTATACATATGTTCAATATTTAAAATCTTTAGGAAAAGCTGCATTATTCATAAATCTTAAATAGTGTGATTCAACTTACTCAGTACAAATTTAACATGAGATCTAAGAGTATTCAAATGTGTGGTTTGTTTCGAGTTTATCTACAATTGAACAAAACCAAACCAAGTTAGTTTTCAAAAATCTGGGACCTCTTTGCTTTTATTAAAAAGTAGGTTTGATTTTGGTATTTTGGTGAATTTGGATCCAGTGTGAATGATTTTTTTTTCTTATTTTGTAATTATTAATATTCTTCCTTTTATATATATATATATATATATATAGCTTTTGAGAGGTTTTTATAAAAGGGGAAAGGAAGTTTGTGTAATTTCAACAAAATATATCTACAAAATATAAGTTATAAAAATATAAGATAATAATAAACATTTAAAGATTTAATAAATTTATTTTTCAACTAAACAAAATTAATTTTATTATTTTTTAAAGTTATTATCAATTATTAATTTTTGAAAGTTATAATTTCAAAGTTATAATTAATTTCTTCAAATTATGTATGTTATAGGCTACTAAGACTAATGAAAAGACTTCATGTTAATAGGTGTTAATAGATATTATAAACAGGAAATATATTAAATAAGCACAACAGATGTGGTTTAGATTCGGTTCATGTCTTAAAAACCAAACCAAATCGAGTTAGTATCAGAATTACAAACCGAAGTAGACCTCACTTTAGTTTAGTTTTAATCAATTTTTGTTGGTTTGGTTGAGCTTAGTAAGCTTGAATTCATTTTGAACAACCTTACAGGATCGATAGTTTTTTCTTTTTCTATCCAAATCATTTTACGAGATTAGACAAAACTACCAAATGTAGGTGACAATCCAAAACACATGCCTTCTAATCATTTTACGATATAGGGTTTAAGAGACTTCATATTTTGATAAGAGACTTCATATTTAAATTCAACTTAAAATTAAGAATAAATATGTTGAATGTTTGTTGAGTGATCTGAAAAAAAAAAAACTTCATAGTCAAAAATATCATCGAAATTCTTGCTGATGATTGCAACTACATGGACATTAAATCACCACCACGAAGGAATCCATGAAGAACATAATTGCCCAAAAGAAATCTCGTTTTAGTGACTAAGAACATCCAATTAGATTGGCGGTTTAAGTAATCTAACTTTTACCTTTGGCTTTTACAAAGCTTTGTGGATTTCGTGTGTGTTAGCATAAACGACAGGGTGAAACCCATTATTGAACTAATTAAACATTATAATTAAGATTAAATCATCATCAATATAAAATATAAAAAGTATAGGAAGCTTCACTAATATTCACAAATCATAAATAATGTAACTCTTTTTTAACTCTGTGCAAATGCAAATAACCTACTATAGTTGCACAATTTTCCTAAACTTTGAATTATGTATAGGTAATATCTTAACTTTTAAAACTTGACAATGAATCTCCATAAACTTTTTAGTCAGTACAACTAACAATTATTATTTTATATATATATATATATACACACCCCTTCCTGATCATTTAAAGTAGTTATGCATTTTACATAACAGATATTTTTGGCAAAGCGCACGGACTTTCTTCCATAGCTTCTGGAACCCAAGAACATTAACCACACCTCGGTGAAGGTGGCGATATTATTCCAAGTAAACCATTATAGATACATATATATAGCCAACTTGTGCATTGCATTTTACCACCATTAAAGAATCAGGGAAGATACTTTCTGGGAAAAAAAACAATCTCTCATCAGATTCATTGGCTTTTAGACATTTCAGATAAGTGCTCTAAATAATTCCACTGTATTTGGCTTGACAAAGTTGTGTGGTATCCAAGTGTGTTAGCATTAGATATATAAATTAATCATTACTTCATTTTACTGTGTTGAAAAGATTGTAACAGTAAAATTTATATATGTAAGCTAAGGGAACCAAAGCGCACATTTCTGACTTAAAATAAATCCCACTAACTCGTTTAATAATACTTTTATAGGCCCCGCAAAATCAAATTGAGGGATCGAATTAAGTGCATATTGAACGAATTAAGGATAGGATTGTGGGCTGAAAGAATGTATTTTTTTGACCAACGGGTTGAAAGAATGTATGGATGCTTTTTTCTTTTTTTGGGTTCAGGAATGTATGGATACATTAATTATACATGCATGTGTCATTCTTTTGATTTTGATATTGGATTAGAAATAGTGAGGATATTGTGTGATTATTGTATAAATTTTAATAATTTCTTAATTCTTAATAGTTAACATTGATAGATTATTTTTTTGTTGGCATGAATCATAAGTGCGTAAAAATTTAGGTGAAGCTCGATATTTTGCCAAGGAATTTATTTTGGAAGAATTTGATGCGATAAATTTTTTAAAATTCAATTTAAATTTTGATATTTTTTTAATCAAAAGTTAAAAGTCTAAGTCACCTGATTAAAATACGTAGTAATCAAATTTTTATCGTAATTATTCTTTTTTTATAAGATTTAATCTTAATTATTCTTGAAGTTAGTAAACTTTGATTTATTAAATTTATGCACTTTTGCGAATAGATATGATGAATGCATCATAGATAAAAAAAAACTGAACGAACTAACTATTATAATAAATCACATTATTTATAAGACGTAAATGCCATTCATTGTTCACATTTTGTACTATGTGTGGAATTCACATGTAATAAGAACACTACGCTCACAGATTGAAAGTTGGTGGCCCGATAAAGAACTCATAAATTGAACGTTGGGGTCCTTAGGCCCATTTTGGCTGAAAGAAATTGTAAAGGCCCATATATCATTTAGAGAGGTGACCTTCTGGTTGAAAGAAACATTCAAAAATGAAAGCACAAATGGTGGGCCAATCTTTAGGAGATCCTGATCCAAAAATAGGAAACACAATTTACCAAATTAATAAATCTAACTTGTCCCAACTTAGGTGTTGTTAGTTGGTACAAAGACAAATTTATTTTTAAAGTTTATCTCATGTTAGACGAAAAATGCAAAATTTTGGAAGGAAAGGTTTAGATGCAGACTTACGAAATTATTTAATTAATTATTAATTAATATCATAAATATAGTAGGATTAATATTTTGTAATTTTGTTTAGTTAAAACAAAGTATGGGAGGCAAATCTTTTGGCCTAGTTAATATTGATAATTTCTCTAGATTTTCTTGGGTCTTTTCATTAGCCCACAAGAATGAATATTTTGAAAAGTTTAAGCTTTGTTGTGCTCAAGATATTTAACTGAGAAAAGATACTTAATTTCTCTTACCTTAGGTGATCATGGGAAAGAAAATGAATTTTAGAAGATTTTTGTGATTAATAAATTTGGTAATATACCACTGAACGCTTTCAACTAGTAAAGAGGAGTACACTTTTAATCAAAGTTCTCAAGTTTGAATCTTAAACCCTAATAGATCATTCAAGTGAAGTTAGATAGGTTTAAGATATCAGGTGGAAAAAAAAAAAACCTTGGTAATATAAAGAAGGGGAAAATGTGAAAAAATGGGACATGAATCCCGCACGCAATCTATCACTCTCTTTTTTAATAAACAAACACTTGGAATTTGCAAGAAAATACAAGCTCTATGTGTATAAAGATTCAAGTAATGTAAACTCTGATCCACAAACTATGGACAAGTTGAGTTTGATCCTTGATGATGTACATGAAAAACAAGTTACAGGTTTATAGGCAAATCAATCAATATGATCTATCCATATGTCGCTTGTCAAAAGAGAAGTTAGATAAGGCAATGGTGATTTCATGCTGAGGCTGATCTGGCGGTGGGGGCAAATCTGAAGGAGGGGTGGGCTCCAAAACCGCCTTATCACGGCGGTGGTGGTGGCTAGGGGAGGGAGAGCCTTCGATGTCCCACTGTTCGTTGTCGTGATAGCTAAAAGAAGAAGCCCTTGGCGAAGTATGGACACTCTCAGTGCTTCTCACAGGATGGTTGTGCAGCAGGTGAACTGGAGACATGCCATGGGTTGGGGTGGTAGGCCTGCTTGAGAATGGAGTGTTACTCTCTGTCAAAGAGTGCTTGCTTTCTTTCACGTGCTTCCTGGCTGTGTGGTGCCAGTTCTTCAGTGCAGCTGCTACTCTCTCATTGAAAATCGTTGGCTTCATGCTTGAACCCATCTGACGTCATAAATATGTATATCAAGAAATTGAATTCTATTACATCTGTCATTAATTCATAATCATATATATTTGTTACCTGTGTGACTAGAGCATAGAGAGGCAACGTCACATAGCTGCACAGAACTTGTACGATAACCCTGGAAAATTTGTAACTTGTTCATTAGAATTAGCAGACCAATATAAATTCTTAAGTAGAAGCTACTGATATATACCATAACAGTCAGGAAATGGTTGTGCCTGTTCATATTATTTTGCAAGTGGAATGAACTTGCTTACCCGATTGTAAGTCTAATCACAATATCCGCAGTGTCTCGGTGGAAGCAAGAGTTTATTGAGAATTCATACTGAAACACAAATAAACAAATGGCATAGGCAAGGTTAGAGAAATATTGAAGCTGTTCTTTAATTTATTCAATATGAGCCATTCAAGGCCAAAATCAACACAAGTTCACCAAGATAAGAGACTTACTGTACTCCAGGCGAAAAATGCGAGTCCAAATGCATTCTGCAACAAAGTGGCAAGCAAAACAATCAAAACTATTATCATAAGCATTAGCATTAAAAGAAAAAAAGAAGTATAAATTGGAAAAGCACCTGAAAGAGAACAAGATGAATCAAGAAGAGGAGAAGACGAGGGCGATTGAACCAGAACAAGTGATCTCCTGGTTCAACCACTGGGGCACCCTTCACCACATCCCCTCTTTCTTGAATCCTCAATGCCATCTTTGTTATGATCATTTGGAGCTTGGCACCCACCAGTAGGATTATCTACAACATCCAAATTATATGGAACCTTATTTTTAGCTTTAGCCTATATATCATTCAAACGAAGCAAAACTTTTGAAACCAAACTGTTCCCTAGGGTTCTATTTGTACTTACAATCAGTGGGATAAATGGAAGCCATAAATAAGGACGCCATCCTGCACACGCACAAGATGAATGCTTAAGTGACAATTAATGGATATCAAACTAGAATCTGAACATTTATAAATTTCCTTGCTTCAACTGTTAAAATGATTTTCAGAATACGTTATACTCTAAGCTAGCACTGAGTAACTTGATGCTGTTGGTGACGCAGGGTTTCCAAACCTCAAGTATAACTAAGATCTTGTTTAATACATATTATCATATATGTCATAAGAAAGTTCCTTTGAATTAGGCTTACCATTGGTGTTTGTCAGCAGGTACAGCACCGCGAAAAACCAGATGATCGGACTGCAAGTGCCAATCAGTTGAAGATTAGATTGCAGGTAGATTAATTCAATGAAATCAAGTTAAGCATTTCATGGTGTCTCTTAATTACCTTATTCCCACCACAACTTTAAAGTCCTCCTCAAGTGATCTTTCGATGTACTTGTGGAAATCAAATCTGGATTCGCTTCCGGGTGCCAAATGAGCCTGCAATTACATAGTATAGTCTCAAATTTTGAGTTTTTTTTTTTTAACTAAAAAGCTTTTAATCTAGACACATTCGAGAGCACAAACTCACCATGATAAATCCATGCCTTAGTGCCATGTAATCAACCTTAGTTATTGATCCAAAGAATTGTCTGAAGAAGCAAACCTGGTTTAAAAACAATAAGAATACCAATGATTAGTTATATTTGATGTTTCATTAAAAACAGGCTTTTATTTATAAAATTCACATCAACAATTAATGGTAATAGTTCAGTTATATTAGTGATCTTTTTTATGGGATACACACTTCTGCTTAACATTATTATGTTGTTTTAAATCCATATGATTAGTTATTAATTTGACAGTGTAAGCTATATAATGTAGAGCTCATTAATTATAACCCAATGTTAGGGTAACATTATCATTGATGCATGCAATTTTTGTACTTACAATCCATAGTGAAATGGGTGAACGAGCCCACATGTTCATATGCCTTCTTCCAAATGTTGTGTCCCTCGTGAACCTGAACCTCTCAGGATCTGTAATACATAATATGCAAATTGCAATATCAGACATGGTCCCTTCAGTAAACTTCCAAAATTCTGATAATAAAAATTCATCTTTGTTATATATATATATATATCCATGAACTAAATGTTACAGATTCAAATACTGATTTCGAGGAAGCTCAAAACAATACCATACTTAGAAAGTCAATTTCCACGCCATCAGAACATCCCGTTTTTAATTTGTTTAAGACGAGTTTGGCGTTTGGATTTGTCTTGTACGTAGCTCTCATACAGTAATAACTCTTATACAGTAGACGCGCATAGACAAGAAAATCATCGGCAAGTAGGTGTACTATTATATAAATAGCTGTTTTATTAATTTAATTGACTCAAATCATGGGCAAGTGGGTGTCATTAATAGCTTTTTTTATTTCATTCACTGAAGAAAGGAGTGAAGCTTTAATTTTGTCTCTCACACATAATACTTTTAATTAATTCTATCCTTCATAAAATTATTTCTCGATTTAACCCCAGACAAATAAATTTTAAGTCCTTATGATCAATATATAATAGTGTTTCCACGAATGA
Organism: Adenanthera pavonina; assembly: GCA_026686845.1. NCBI lineage: Eukaryota > Viridiplantae > Streptophyta > Magnoliopsida > Fabales > Fabaceae > Adenanthera > Adenanthera pavonina. Next base: position 20,717,267 of record JAIVEN010000013.1, read on the forward strand.
GTATTTGTCATTTGGATGTTAAAGAACATTATTGATAACAGTTTATTTGTGAGGGTTAAATTTAAAAAAAAAAAAATCATATGCGAGAGGAAAAATTGAGAAAGCAATTTAAGTACAAGGAACCAAGTTTAAAAGTATCTTCCTTGTGAGGGATAAAATTGACGGAACAATTCTTGAAGGCCTAAATTGCAAAATAAGGTTTTAATCCTGAAGAAAATTCTCATGGATTACGTACCGTTATAGAATTGATATTCAAGAGTCTTCGTTTCATCTTCCCAGTGCTTCCATTTTCTCATCTGCATGCCAAGACTTTGAAATAATGAAGAAAGATGGAAAAGTAAAAAATTGAATTTGACGATTTCCTTATCTCAGTATCGTTCAATTAATAAAAGTACCTTGGTTCTGCCCAGAGCAAGTGTGATAATGCATTGAAGGACATGAAAAATTGCCAGCACAAAGATGAACATATGAAGTTGGTGCATGCCATAAGCAGAAACAAAGGCAACTTTACCCTGCAAATACAAAACATATATAGCCACTTGATTCAGCATGCAGGTTAAATATATATATATATATATATATCCAAAAGGCATGAAATATCTTATCAATGAAATTGTATTTTCTTAAAGACATGAAGATGATGATGGGCTTGCCTTCTCTGCACATTTATCATATCCCTTCGTGGCGAGGACGCGTCGCGGTGAAGGGTCGAAAAACTGGAGAAGTTTGCGAGAATTGGTATCGTCGGAATCGTCGGAGTCGTCAGGTTCAGGTCCGGTTTCAGCAGCCGGTGTTTTAGATACAGCACAAGGATGCCAAGAGGCTGCAACTTTTTCTGATATGCAGATATTGGAAATTGGATTTTGAAACACCGTTAGTAGCAGCGATATGAACCCCAGCAGCATCAGCTCTATACCACAAGCAAACAAACAAACAAACAAAACCAACTGGTTACTGGTCACATTCAATTATTGTTTCCTCTCTATTGTCATACATTCATGCTTGTGTAGTTTAATTATATTTTATCTTAGTGAATACGAATGAGAAAGAGGTTAGCTAGCTAGCTAAAGCAACAAAGTTAGGTACCTCCTTTGACTTTTTCAAGTGCTTCATAGAGTGCCCTTTTGTGTTTCTTCTTGAACCACTGTAAGTCGAATTTGCAGGAAGCAATCAGAACCCGCTCGACATAAAAACCACAAACATTCTAATCATGATAATACTAAAGGTAGTTCTTCACTAAGAAATTAACATGAATTGGTGTCGAGAGGAATCTGTTTATCTAGTACCAGAAATTAAGAAACATCATACATGTCCAACAACGTGAATGAGATGTTCGAGGGCGATGGAGATAGCGAGCATAAAGAAGCACACAACAGCAACAGCCCACGTTGGTGTTTCCTCCAGGGTTTTCTCTTTAACTAGAACTTCAGCCATATCTTGCCAGTGCTGTATATCAGCTAGCTGATGTCTCTGCAACTGCAAGAAACAAAGCAGGCGAAATATGGAGGGAAGAAGATGATGGTTATGCAGAGAGACCAGGGAGAGACAAGACAGCGTACGATGATAAGAGTGGAATAGCTAGGTGCCTTATTTCTATGAATGTCTTATAATATAATATGGATCGGAAGGGGTAAATATTAGTAGGTAGAAAACGATGAGCGTGTTAACGTGTCTCATTCAGAGAAATGAGACTTTGACATTTTCAAACCAATGATTGGTCAAACATTGACCAACGCCTGAACAAAAAAGAGTATGGAACTCTGCGTCTTCTGCTCTATCCTGCTCTGCTTTCTGTACGCGACAATTTCAATTTTTTTATTTATTAAAATGCTAATAAAAAGTTGGCTAACAATTCCTCTTTTCTAAATATAAGTTATATTTTAATTTCTTTTAAATATTAAAATAGAATTTATATCTTAGATTAGAAAAAATATATTATCTTAAATTCAATTTATAACTGTATGAAAAAGATTTTATTAAAAGAAATAAAATTTATTTTAATCTCTACACCTAAAAAAAATTAATTTTAAGCTATTTTGTAATACCTTTAGTACCCGAGAAAATAAGAAAAGAAAGTACCAGTTAAGTTAATCTACTTTAATATCACGAGGTTTAATTTTTTTTTTAAACTTCCTCTATATCCATTATATGATGTAATCGGTATTATTTGTTTCAAATTAGATGTCATGTCTTTAAACACTATTTATATAACCATTTTGAAATCAACCTTCTAAATGAAACAGATTTGATTTACTAAAATGAATCGATTAGGTCAAAATAATGAGATAAATATGTAATGTCCTCCTCTAGTTGTAACTGGATTTTATAATATTTTTATAATTTGACATTATAACATCAATTCACATATACATGTTTTATTTACTCAAAGTTTTCAGATACGAGAAGGACCTCATCTTTGATTTGAATTTTGAACGGCAAAGCCTCTCGTTCTGTTCTTAATTGGATTAATTAATATAATCAATCAATCAAGGGCATGAGGAAGATTCAAAAATTTATGAAAATTAAGAAAGGTATCCTGTGACAATACAGCAAATTTAATAATTGTTTCCTTTATTGATCTGCTTGTTTACTTTTATAGTCTTAATTTGTAACGGAAAATATTAGTGCAAAACAAAAAATGACGTGCATATATATTATTTTAGTAATTAACGTACATTAATCCCTGGTAGGGTCAAAGCTGAGTGAGTCACCATTGAAAAAACGTGTAAGAAAAAATGTAAGTGCAACGAATCAATTTCTCCTTGTCATTCTGTCAAACTTCGTACTGTTTTTTTTTTTCCAGGAAATGCGGAGTATGAGTATCCCTTGCAAGCTAGAATGACTAATCTCTCTTCGATCCTGAGAATAAATAGTAAAACCCCTCCAATTGAGGTTAATTTATACATAAAATTAGAAATTAAACTTTTAACACTTACAAAAGGAGTAAAAGTCAATATCACTCATGCTAATCTAAGTTAGTTAAACTTTACAATTTGATCAATAGATCTTTATCTATGTTTGGATATTTGAAAAAAAAAAGGAGGGCTCAATTTAATTAAAAATATCAAGTTTGATTTTTGGGAATGCAGTTACATTAATACTTAAGTGATTGAGTTTATTATCTAAAAAAGTTATACTTAATTTTAGAAACTAATAAATTTTCCAATTAAAATAAAGTAGTTGAGGGAAGAAAAAGTTGGGAAATGAAAAGAAAAATGTGAGAAATGTGAAGTAAAATTGTACTTGTTCCACGGATAAATTATGATAAGGCCCCAACAGCTGAATTATTATGAGGCTTTCGGGTTGGGGCCTCAATTAAAAAATAAGAATAGTTGAGGCGCTCTAGAACGGTTTTACAATCCACAGTACCTAAAAGTAAAGCTGGAGAGACATTTAGTCCCCCTTGGATTTTAATGACGTTAAATATCATATAATAAAACAAATTTCATTCAATAAAAATTAGTTTAAAAGTGATAAATGAAATAATAATAATAAATGGATAAAACTAATTATCATGTCAAATTAAAAAATAAAAAAATCTTAGTGTTTGAATAATTTTGATAACCACTTATGAGATCTATAAGTACTTATATATATAGTTTTCAAATATAAATTACTTTTAAATAAATATTTATATCTTAAATAAGTACTTATAAAAAAAATTAATTTTTTTTCGTAATCACTTATTCTCTCATAATCACTTATTTCACTTTTCCTTCATATTATTCACTCCATAATCACTTAAATTACCAAAATTTAAATATTTTTTTCTCAAAATCACTTATAAGATAAAAATATCCAAATATAAATTACTTTTATTATAATTATTTATTTTTCATAATAAATATTTATTTTTATAATTATTTACGTATAAATTAATCCAAAGACAGTTTTAGTAGATGAATTTGTCTGACTACATTGTTCCGTGGTTGCAAGGGCATTGACTAAATAAATGAACTTCATTTTCTTCATTTTCAGGCGGCGGGATCAGGTCGTTATCTTTTCAATCATACTGTGTTATTAAAGAACTGTCTTCAGCTTTCAGCATCATATTTTTTTTGGGTAGGCTTTCAGCATCATATTTTAGTAAATGCATGTCTCTCTCAGAAAAGAAAAAAAATCTTTATGCACAAAAATTATTATAATAATAATAATAATTTTCTCACCATCAGAGCCGCGTGTGGTCCTCTTCTAACGACATACATGATCCGATGGAGCCTTCCAAAAGAGAAAAGTCTATTCAATTCCAATTCAAACCCATGGCAGTCATACCCAAAAAGAGAAAATAATAATTGTCTCCTTTCCCCTCCCATATATGCATTTTCTCCCAAAAAAAAAATGTCTAAGTCATTGACGATTTTATTAAAAAAAAAAACTGTTAAAAAGTGTCGGCTCAAACGATATTTTGTAACTATAAATATTTTCAATATCTTGATGTATGTGGGTGTGAGTTCAATAATCTCTACATCACTGATTTCTTCGCTTTTTTTTTTTAAATTTGTTAGACCTGGTGCTTCTTCTGTGAGAGAAATTAAGAAAGTTATTTGAGATATATAAACAAAAAATAATTTCAGTTGAACACAAACAAACAAAAATATGCACTTGGAATAAATTCTATAAAAGGATTATTATGAATTGGATGGAAAATACAAAAAGACATTCTATTTTGACTGCTGGCAGACACAGTTTCATGTGGGAATTTATGTGGTACAGGTATTCCACAATTTCGGGATTAAATGAATTCTTCTTCTGATTCTGTCCAATTGTATTTGTTTTCTTATTGCCACCTTTTAGTCCCTAGGAACCTTCTCAATACAATTCCTCCCTCCGTTCTTCAATTCACACTTAAACCCTTACATATATTGTATCATAAATTTCTATTATTGTTGGAAGAAGTTATATTAATTTTGCATGAATTCTAGTAAAATTATAAATTTCTTTTTAAAAAAATAAAATTATCCATTTGAATAGTTTAGATTCATGATTTTTCTCTTCAACAAATAAGAATTCAATAACAAGTTTTGAAACAAATAGAATTTATGTCACTTTAAAATCATATGCCAAAACCATTATTAATGGCAACTATACGCACTCATTTAAATTATCTTTTTATAAAAATTTTATTAGAATAATCACAGTTTATAAAAATAAAATTTAAATAAAAGTAAAAAAATTTACCATAAATCTATTTAGATAAAAAAATAATGGTTAGAAACCATAATTTGATAGGTCCGTAGCCAATGCTCAAAAAATATACATTCAGCAGTAAAGCGTATTAAAAATTAATTTATTCTAACAATTTATTTTAACCTAGAAAGTGGTTCCTAAAAGATGGTCTCGTAAGGAATCACGCATTATCAACCAAAACGAGGTCGTTGTAGCACCCATTCTTTTTGGAGCTCTGTTGCAAATAAATCGATATTTGCTCAATGCTCGGAGAGTGTGCCTGAGGTTGACACCTCAGCTTTAAAATTTGACTCCTAATCATATTGATTGCAAGCCTCTGTAGGATCCTTTTTCACATTTACCCTGCAAATCCTGAAAAATCAAAATGAAATTGAAAATTTAAATTTGTGAGAAATATATTGAACTTAATTTTATAAATACTGCCAATAATTACTTTTAGGCTTAAAAATTTTTAAATGGGTTTTATGAAATTATTTTTAATTTTTTATAAAAAATTTTAAATGTGTTTTAAATTCATTAGACTTCCAAAAATTATTTGGGCTTGGCCTAGCCTCTGCAAGTTTAAGCCGAAACAATTATTTCCAAAGTGTATATAGAAAGTGAATTTCAAGTCACCAACCAAATCGCATAATCTTGATCCAACGAGGCCGATTATTCCTTGGACAATATACAAATATTCTCTGTGTCAACATGTTATCTCACATAATTTCTAGGTATTACAAGATTAATTATCGAAGCAACTTTACACGTCAGTTTATTGACATATAAATGTTTATAACGCTAATTTTGACATATAGTCAATTCAATCTTTTATCTGATTGACAACAACTAGTCTATTCCATTAATCTTCTACTAAGCAATACAATTGATTTTATTACACTCCCAGCTTAAAACAAAACAAAATAAAATAAATATCATGCATTTATTGATGACAAAGTATTATACAAGATGTTGCATATATTGGCTAACACATTTCATATAATCAAAACCTTGTAAAGAATAACAGAGACATAAATATTCTACACATTTCAAACATTGAGGAAAGAATTTTTTTCTTTAATTTAGCAGGCAGAGAGGCAAGAGGGAGCTCATGAGGAATGCATTCCTTATTCTGTGTCTCTCAGTGTAGTCCCGTGTAAATGAATGATAGGTGTTATTTTGTTTTGGAGTATAGTGATTGTTTGTACGCTAAAAGAAAATTATAACTGTCATACCCAAAAAAGGAAAATCATAATTGTCTTTCCCCTCCCATTTTCTCCCCAGAAAAAATAATAATAAAATAATAAGATCATTGTTTAAAAGTTCGACTGATCAAATGATATTTTGTAAATATAAATATTTTGAAGAACTTGATGTATGTGAGTTCAATAATCTCTATATCATTTCTTTCTTCATCAGTTCTTGATTTATTATTAGACTTGGTGCATGTTTTGTAAGAGAAAGAAAGTTATTTGAGATGCTTAATCAACATAATAATAATAATAACAATAATAATAATAATAATAATAATAATAATTATTATTATTATTATTATTATTATTATTATTATTATTTCAGTTAAATGCATAGTATATTACTCCTTCCATCTAGTATATTACTGCTTCCATCCAAATTTGAAAAACCCTTTTAAAAAAATCATACATATTAAGGAAGATAGCTAAAGTTAGTTGAAAGTTTTAATTTTATTTCAAAAGAATTACCATCATTTCAAAAATGCCCTTTATTAATTTCATTAACTTTTCTTTTCAAAAGAAATATTAGTTGTAAAGTGAATTTCTCTAGAGTGAATTTATGAAAGCTATTATTGGGAAAAGTTTATAAATATTTCACGAAATTCTATATAATGTCATATATTATGAGAGAGAGAAATTTTTGAATAGGGAGTTATAAATTGGGACAGAGGGAGTATAAATAAAAGAATTATCATTTGAAAAGTACAGAAGGCCAATTAAATTTAAATAAAATAAACAACAATATAGAAAGAAGGTTCATGGGAAGTTGATTGAGTAATGTAATGTTCAAAGGCTCAAAAGACTTCAAGGACAGAATAGTGTCTTATTTTGACTGCAGGCAGAATGTAAAAGTTCCATGTGGAAATATATGTGGCTCCCTGTACAGGAAGTGGTGTTCCACCATTTTGAGTTTATTCCTTTGAATTATTTCTTTTGATTCTGTCAAAGTGTTTTCTTCTTGCCACATTTTGGCCACTAGGAATCTTTACAAAATAAACCCTTACAAATTATCTAGATTCAAAAAATCGAATTGGATATTAAACCGATTAAGGCACTAATTCAAGATTCAATGATTCAATCATAGTTCAACTGATAATAATAAATTCAATAATTTTTTAATTTTATATATTATATAAAAAAATTAAAAATATTATTAATAAGTTGTACAATCTAATATTAAAATATAACAAGTTAATATTAATTTATGATTATATTTTAAATTCAAAATAGTCTATTAATATTCTATTTTCATATTATTTGTTAAGTAAATTTATTATTATTAATAATTATGTGTCATAATAATTCACATACAATATTATCATATAGAAAGAAAAAAAATTATACAAAAAATAATGCTATTTAGTACTAAAAATAATATTATTTTATCTTAAAAATAAAAAAAATTAAAACTAGACTAGTTTTACTGTTTTTGTATCGGTTTGTGATCAGTTCAACCGATTTTTTACCTGTTCTCACTAATTTTAAAAACAGACATCTGTGACCAAATCAGATCTGGTAGCGGTTCTCAATATGATCAATCGAATCGGCTAATCCGATCCAATTTTTTGAACTTGACAAATTATATAGATTAAGTTTCTAATGTTGGAAGAAATCGTAATAATTTTGCATGAATTTTACTAAAATTATACAATTTCTTTGAAGAAATATAATAAAAACTACGCATTGGAATGTAGAGTTTTAAATTCAAGATTATTCTGTTCAACAAATAAGAATTCAATAAGAAATTTTATAACAAATAGAATTCTTGTTATCTTTTAAAATCATATAGCAAAACCATTATCGCAACTAAGTAGCCACGACTCAAAAATGTACATTCAACAATAAGCATATTAGAAATTAATTAATTCTACCATTATCACCTCATAAGGAATGACATGTTGGCATCCAAAACGAGGTAGTTGTAAGTAATCCATCTGGCACTTTGTAACAAAACAATAATTTCCAAAAAAAAATAGATATGATGTAGGCAAATGGATCTTTATAACGCTAATTTTGACAGATAGTCATTTCAGACTTTATCTGATTGACTAGTCTATTCCATTGATCTTCTAAGGATACACTTGGTTTCATTACACTCCCAACTTTTTAAAAAATAAAAAATAAATATCATGTATTAATTGATGACAACAGTATTCATAAATTGGCTCACACATTTCACATAATCGAAACCTTATAAAGAATAACATTCACATAAATATTCTACACATTTCAAACATTGAGGAAAGAACATTTAAAAAAAACAAAAAAGAAAAAAATTAGCAGGCAGAGAGGCAAGAGGGAACTCATGAGGAATGCATTCCTTATTCTGTGTCTCTCAGCGCAGTCCCATGTAAATGAATTATAGGTGTTATTCTGTGTAGGAGTAATATGAATGGTTGTACGCTTCTTGTGATTGATTATTCAACCAGGCATGGACTTATTCTCCAAGAATGACCTGAAAAGAATAAATGCTTGGCGAGGCCTGTGAAGTGGAACCTCATGCCCTGCTCCTTTAACTGTAACCAATGTGAGGCCTTTATAGATTTGGCTCCATCCTCCAACCTTCCAAATAGGAAAAGAAAATTAAAAATAAGTTACTCAGCAGAAATGCAAGATGACAACTAAACAACACAATTAGCTACTGTACACAGGCAGAGTTGTAACTCTCGGCCACTTTGATGGAAATTGGACCGAACTAACCAGAAGAATCAGTGAACTGGTTCATGGTTCAGTTTGGTTGCCCTAAAAAACCAGTGAGCCTAAAGAACTGATAAAAGACCTATCTAACAAGTTAAGAACCAGCCAAACCAGTAAAAACCGATTTGAACTAGCTTTCTTTATTTTATTTTTTTTCATTTTAAAACTTTGAACTAGCTCCTTTTAGTAACTACATGACCAATTTAGGCATATGACCACTTATTTTTTTTACTAAAAATCATAAAATGGCTTTTTTTAAAAAAATCATGGTAGTCAATATATTTTTAATAATTATATTAAATTTTTAATATATAAATATATTTTTTTTTTTGTGAGTACCAAGGAAATCCTAACCAATAATTGAAGACTAATTTCTTTAAGGTGTAAAAATCACTGAAGTGGGTTTAGCTTATCCTGATAAGATTTTTACCATATACACGGTCAAAAATCAAACCAAAAATAGCATACTTAAGAAATCCAATTATTTACCAACTATGCTAGGACTATATATATATTTAATTACTAATGATTCAACCATTATCAGGTTAATAGATTGTAAATTTGTACTTTTACCAGTCTGATATTAAAAACCTTGATCTCAGCCTATGAAGCACCTATACGTCAAATTGGAGCCGTATCATGTTGGATACGGCATTTCAAATTGCAGCTTGATACTTTATATTTTGTCATGTCACGGGGTCCATATTGTGTTGTGTTAGTGCTGGTGCTTCTTTAGCTATTAGGAGTTAGTAGTCAGCACCAACCTTGCCATTATCATTCCAAGGATACCAGTTGATGATGGTAGGCAGCTTCAAGGCATCAATAGAATATCGAGTTGCTGTTACTGGAACCACGGCATCTGTATCTCCACTGCGCAAAGGATTAATGCAGAGTTATCATGAGAAATAACACAAAACTCATAAAATCCAGGAATAACATTGACACTGTCCACATTTCACTTAAAAAACCAACCATAGAACAGTTAGACACAACGAAGTTAAACATTCCACAAAAGAGAGCGATTTCATGGACATTATAGGTCAGGGAATTTCCTGATATGCTTTATAGGTATGGGAATTCCAGAACTTATTATTGTTTTCAGCATGTTTCTTAAACAGATCAATATGATTTATCCACCTCAATGCCGAAGCCTCCTTTTCCTCTAAGTTACTACAATTTATCACTTGAGATTACAAGAAACTCAGTAACGTTAGAAACTACAAATAGTCTGAGCCTGCCTGCATGAGTAAAATACACGGACTATCATATTCCAGGAACACAGACTGAACCAGCAAGCTAAGAAATATGAAAGTATTGTGGATAAAATTTATGATAATTGTATTGCTTTCATTTTATAATGTAATTGTAATTTCAGAATAGAGCTTTGTAATTGAGAAATCAGGGATTAGATATGAGTCATTTGGGAATGTAAGATTTAGTTGTTCGGCTCTCAGAGTATCTTATTAACCAGATAAGGAGTCATTTCCTTTTTTGGATTATGTTACTGAGCCTTAAGTTGCTTCTCTTAGTAGAATCAAAGGAGCTTGACTGTTTGAATCAAGCAAGAAATATCATTTTAGGGATTTCAGCTTGGTTATTTGATTTGATTATTCTGAATAATTATTTTTATAGTTTTCCCTATCTTCTACATCACAGGATAGCACATCATCAATATATAATTGAAGAATATAATATCTTGAGTGATAGAGCTATGTCACATCAATATCAGTTGGAGCCATGTTGTAGAACAAAATTTTCTACTCCATAACCCAAAGTCTGGTCATATATATAACAATTGTTGCCCATGGATCTAAATTATACATTAGTACTCAGGAAAGAGCTTGGAAACTTTGAGCATTATGATAATTTAATCAGAGACGTCCAAAAACAACCAATCCAATGACTTCGATTTCCTATGTCCTAACCTCATCCACCGTGATGGGAGATTAATCACAGTCCAGCTCAGTCTGTTAAGTTTCGGCCAGCCTTTTCTCCCCAAGAGATTGTATATCAAAATTTTGAGCGTAGCAAATTTACAAAGAAGGACTTTTGTGGAAAAATGTATTAAAATCTAGAATACTAAGTAATAAAATTGGGAGAATGAGTAGTAATAGTTCCTATTTTATAATTAATTTATTATTTTGGTCTCAAAATGTAATCCTCCCTTTTAAATTTTTGGGCCAAGAATCTGGAATGACTGAACAATCCCTCATTTTAGCTTGCATGTTTCCAGATACTATTAGGACATTCAACTTGTCAAAACTACAATAAGAAACTCAAGAAGAACATTTAAGACCGAAGGGGTTTTAGTGGGGTGCAAGCTCTTCATATCTGAAGTCTTAACTTTGCAGTGACTTGATTGGCACAGGCTGATAAATTTTAGCTTTTGTGAGATGGTACCTTGGTACTAGCTGTGTGGCATCAACTCAAAGTTCCAAACATAAATTTGAATCATGGCATAATAAATAAATGGCATTCATGGAAACCAGGCAAAATCATTTTTATCTTTCTTTTGGATTTGGAAGGGAGTAAAGACAAGTAAAAATCTAAAACAGTTACTTACACAAAACCTTCTGAAAGTTTTAAGTGGAGTTTGTCAGGACTCTACACAAAAATGATTTCCTATGAAGTTTAGAGAATGCTAAATCCATTATAAGCTCTAGAGCAATCATATAACTAAAATGCTTCAGCTTCACAGTCATGTGATGGGAGAAGAAAAGAAAGGTCAGAGGCAGGGGGCAAACTCGCCTGTATACCCATATCCTGAGAGCAGCATTTATGAGTTCTTGATATATAGGAAGCACAGATAGTGGAGAATCAGCCCAATAGTTCCCAACAATGTCACTGTTAAGTGAAACTTTTTTAAGTTAAAATTCCAATTGAATAACTCTCTAAAGAACAGTTCATATATTGCTTTTAAATCATATACCTGCATGACTTCCATGAATAAAGAATACCAGTTGTATTGGCATGCAGTGCTTTCTGAACTTCAGGATAATTGAAGTACAAGTCAGCAAACCTTTCTGTGCAGGGATCATATGCTCGAGACATCCATGGCTGAGCTTGGAGGTCACAGGTTAAAAAAACACACAAAATCAACCAAATACCCTGATAAGGGGCAGCCAAAATTTAACTACTAACAAACTGACCAAAAAATCTTTTTTCTTTTTTCCAGCGGGGAGGGGGTGCGAGTGAGGAATGCACATACGTTTTCAGAAACAAATAAATAAATGGTCCTTTACAATATAATTTAGATAATTCTCTTTTGTTAAAAAAAATGACCCTAAATTAGAAATTAAACACTCAACAAATTCAATCAGCAGGTTTTGACTGCTGAAACAATAAAGCAAATTAGCTAAGCCAGAGTTACATGACATAGCAGAAAAATTCAGAAAGAACCTCCTGTCAAAGATCTCTTCCCTGTAGTATTTTAATTAAAAAAATTATCGGGATGAGTGAGTTTGAGGCAACTACAATAGTGAGTTCCTTCTCCAAAACTACCACAACTCATCTGTAATATCTTAAATGAAGCAAAATATTGATGGAAAGTGGCAGGCAAGCAAAGAAAAGGCAACTTGAAGAAGATAACATGATGAAGTGACCACTTAATAATTGAAAATAAACTTAAGTAGATGTGTTTTTCTGAAAATTAGAAAACAATAAGTATGTTTGCCTGTTTGCATCAGGATAGGACAGCAATACAATGCGGAGTTTAGGAAAACCAATATGCCATTCTTTGATCAAGAATGTTGGGCAGGTTCTCCCAGGTGTAGCCTCCTCCAAAAACTATCAACACCTTTGAGAGTTCCTGCAAACTAATAACTAAAACAGATATTTCAATATCCCATAGTATTTACCCACTAATTTTTAGTTTCAAAGATTCCAGTACTTGCAGCAGTGAGATACTATTTTACAACCAAAAATCAGCATGGGAAATTCTCATTGATAGAAACCTCTCAAGCAGTAAGGCAGAAATCATTGCTAGTTTCATGATTGCTTTTTTTCACGTAATATACACCATTACGATCTACATCTACACAGGTATATGAAATCTTGCATCTTAATGTACTTTGCATGCTTATAAGTAAATCAAACAGGTTGATAAAAGGGCATACATAGCGACCCCTCAAGCCATGTCTCAGTGATGCTGTGTTATTGCATGGCTGTGTATAAATGCTGTAAGGATCAATGTTCCCCTGCTCCACAACTGCTGCTCTGAGGGCCTGCATGCATTGTAAAGTTGGATGCTGGGAGGAACCAGAATTACAGGCAACTCGGAGCATCCTATATGTGGAATCTGAAATTAAACCATGCGTCCACCAATACTCAAATGTACCAACGTAATCATGGTAATCATCAGTTACAGCATTTCCAACCTGATAGAGATCGGTGAAAGATCACAACCATTAGATGATTATTGAAAAGCATAAAGGTCTCTCAACGCGCCTAGATGATTTTTTAAAAGAAAAAAAGTATCATTGTCATGTGAATCCTTACAAACTCACCATAAATCCCTTAAAATTTATAACCGGCTTCTTCATGCCATTGTTTTTCTGGTAAATAATCTGAGCCAACTGAGGAACATAGTGACCTGAACAGAATTTTTAAGAATCGGACCTTCATCTTCTTCACACAAAAGCATTGAATCAGTAATTATTGAACAATTACCTGCATAACTCTCGCCAGCAATGTAGAATTCTCTATGCTTATACTGAGGAAATCTTTCAAACCAATTAACAAGAAATGTATATGCATCTTCAGCTGCAAAGTCACGAAACTTAGATCCCAAAATTTCAAACTAGTATGCAATTATATCTCAAGCAGATAGAACAAAATTGTAACGAGTGCTACTCCAAAAATGGCACAACTTCAATATAATTACCCGTTCTCCGGTCTCCCATTGTATACAGATCTGATGTTTTATTCGTATATGAAAAGCCAACACCGGCAGGTGAATCAAGGAACAGTATATTTGCCACTGCAATACAAAAATTCAATAAACACGGAGATGTTTTGCAGAGGGAAAAAATAATTCAAATAGGAAACTGCTGGAGCTGCGAATTTCACTAACATTTGTTCCAAGAGTAAGGATTTAAGTAAAGTGTTTTCCCATCAGGCCTAATGCGAAAAGGACCTATCTCTTCAGATGCCCCATAAGCAATAGAGGAGCATCCAGGGCCCCCATTAAGCCATAACACCAATGGCCTTAACTTAGGTCGACGACTCACTGGTGCTTCAGTCAACCAGTAAAACAATGCCCGCCCTGACTCCTCATTCACTGTCACATAGCCCGAGTACTGAGCAAAACTCACATTCTTTGGTTGTCCAGGCAACTCAGTGATCCTATCTCTCTTTTGATCTCCAATGGGAGAAGCCAGACAAATTCCCAAAAGAAGGAATAAATGTAAACATAAATAGAGCTGAGGACAAAATCCCATAATTCTTTCAATCTGAAAGTTGCAAAAGGCAAGGAAAACCCAGGAAGAGAGCACAAAAATTTCTGGGTTTTATAGCCTTCTTACAATCTTCCTGCTAGCTTACTCCAAAACCATGGAAGAAAAGCAGAGAAGTGAAGTGAAGAATAAGGATAACAATGTAGTTTATGGAAGAAGCGCGGATCCCCAAAACAAAACAATCTGGATTATAATGCCAGAGATTTGAAACAGGTGAGAACTGGCAAATCAACCCTAACGAAGCGCACAAACCCAAATCAAAGAGACAGACTTGGTAAGAAACGAAGACAAAGAAACAGGAGAGTCAGAGAGTAAAAATGTGACCCACTGAGGAAGGTTGAAAGGGATTGATATTTATCACACACAACAAAATCCTCATTGCCAATGATCGCAATTAGTTGAAATGAGTTGTAGCAATTCAAGTCCATGCATTCATATGCATTTGTTTGATGGTCAGCGTATGTTTGATGGTCCAGTAATTAGTATAATGATTAAAAGCTTGCTTTGAATATTGTTTATCTTTGGGGACAAAAAAACAAAAACGAAAACGAAAAAGAAGCTGGCTTAATGGCTTTGAATATTCTGTATAACTTGTGTGTTCAGTTTCTTTCATATGCGTCCATCACGCAAATTGATTGAGCAGTTGGGTGGCGCACATGGGACCGTGGATGAATTCTGTAATTTTAAGCATGGATTTTCTTCCATTTTTTCAAACGAGTTTTTGGACCAAATTTTAATTTCAAAAATTAATTTAGATTTTTTAGCTAAAATAAATAATTACGTTTAATAATTAAAACTAATTCAAATGGATTGAATAATTAAAATAATCATCATTTTTATTTAAAATAATAAAAAAGGACGACGTTTATTGCTTCTTAGACTTCAATCTTCCATATACTACACTTGAAGAAAGCAATACTCAAGAAATATATAAATATGAAAAGTTTGTCAACCTTTTGCTTCATGCTATAAATCAATTAATTAATCTGTTATTTTAGAAACAATCGAATATTTTTAATGCCAACTCATCGGTGAGAAAATTTGACGCCGTCATTAATGATTGAATGCCTTAATTGTACAGATGCGTCCCAATTTGATGCTATTCTCAGAAATGATATTCTGAGTTATTTTTATTTGAGATTTAGATTATCCAAATCTAATTTCTACAGTCCAAATTTAAGGTTCTTATTTTTTTAATATGTAAGTTCATTTTTTAATGCAGTTAACATATTATCTTTTGCTTATATTTTGTATTTATTAAAATATTAATAATAAAATGAAATAAGTCTAATTTTAATTTGGACAACACATATTATATTTTTAAAATAAGGATAAAACCCAAATTGCAATACAGTTAGAAGAGGTGGCAATTTTGGTTGTTGTTTTTATCACTAATCCATCACACATTATTGAGAAAAAAATTAGAAACAATTATAATTTGAGGCTAAAATAATAAATTTATTATAAAATAGAATTTATTATTATTTATTCTCTCAATTTTACTATTTAGTATTCTAGATTTTAATATTTTTTATTATTTAAAATTTTTTCTTTATAATTAATTCACTCTATCAATCTGTAACTATAATTCCTCTAAAGAATTATAGTCCTAGCCCATGTCATGTTTTGTACATTTGTTTAGTTTACTGATGATGATGTTTTTTTGGGTTCAGTATTCAACTTTATTACTAAGTGAATATAAACTAATTGGGTTATTTTCTTAATTATTTTCAAATAAGACATTTTTTTTGCCAACATTATCAAATAAGACATTAAATTTACTGTTTATATATCCATATATAAACAGTTAGAGTTAATATATATAGTTTTCAGAATTGTGGAAATAATAACAATCATCAATATGTTAATATATTAATTTAATATAAAATCTATACTAAATATATGCACCTTCTATCTTAATATAAATTTTTTTGTAAAATTTAGTGAAGTGTAAATGTGTGATTTTTAAAAATATTTTCAATAATTTTAATTCTTTCTCTTTAAATATTAATTTGTTAAACAAGAATCATATAAAAATATTTTAAAATTGTTATAGTAATTTTAAATAAAATTAAATTTTTAATTAATTTTAACTATCCATCTCCAGCTCTGAGCGTGATTTGGTTTAAATATCGTTATAGAAAGGATAGATCCAATGGATGATAAATGCAGTCATGAATTTGACAAGTTGCTTTTTCTCTTTGTTGGGAACATATATTAAATATCCTGTCTGCTTCAGGTTCAGTGTCGGTACGCAAAGGACAAATGAAGTCCCAGATGACACGTCATGTGTTTGCTAATGGTTGTGTTAATTATTATTACTACTTCTATTATGAAATATAAAAAGATTTAGAGAATGTTATTTTAGTTCAAATTATAAAAAATAAATTTGGATGTTTGATATATTAAATAATTTTTTTTCACTAATCTTCCTCATAAAATTAGAGAATCCATGAGAATTTGATATTAATTGGGAAAAATTTATGATTTATCAAGACTATTAACTAAGTATAATTTTAGAAAAATACATTTTGTTATAAGTTTAATTAGTTTAATTGATATAACTATTTTTATTTGTCTGTATGGGGTAATTATTTCTTTCCTATATTTGAAACCAAAAATAATATTAGCAAAGAATAATAACACTTGGACTTAAAAAACAAATTATGAATGATGGGATCAAAATCCTTGAAAGCACTTTAGAAGTGTCATAAATAAAGGTACAAATTTCTGGAAAATCCATCCTTTGTGTGTGTACATGTGTGTATATATATATATATATATATATATGAATTATTCAATTTTAACTATAAGTCACTTTTAACTATTTCACTCATATTAAAAAAAGTTATTAATCACATTAAATTGATCTCAAATTTCATTTACTTTTATATTTATTTCTAACTAAATTCTACTTCCTTTGTTTGTTTTTACGTGCTCCCTCTGGTTCTTTTTATAAAGATTTAAAAAAAATAGTTAAATGTAATTAATAGTAACAATATAAAATTTTAACCTTTTTTATTATAACTTAATTAATACTCCCCATTACAAGCAAAGAAACTTTCCACAATAAATAATTGACTGGTGTAAAAGGAATTCATTAATATATGCACAAAACAATGGTAGTTTTTTTTTATAACAAATATGACTAAAATAGTACTCTCAAAAGTCTCTTATATAAAAAATCAAGGAGAAATATAAAGAAACTTTTTATTCTTGTTAATCTATCACTTTTAAATATCAAACTAGCATTAATTACTATTTTTTTAATTATATTCTTATCTATCTTTTTAAAAGTATAAAATAATATTAATTATTTTTTTATCTATCTATTGATTGAAGGACATATTAGAAAATTTAACATATTAATTGTTTTTCTAATATTTATGCCAAAACTTTAAATGATAAATAGAAAGAAATAAGGGAAGCATATCTTTCTAATCATAAATTCCAGTATTTTTATTTAACATACTTAATGAAGAGTATTTAGAAAAAAATTATTCAATAATCCTACTCTTATCACTTTTGCTTGGGATGGAAGGGAATAAAGAATAATATAATAATATAGTTGAAATGGTAAGAACATTTACCTTGATAGGAGAAATGGGCTCCCTCCTCGCTGCCGCAGCTTGACCTAGTCTTGGGAGTAGTAAAGAATGGTAGGAGATGGAGATCAATACGATGTGGCTGCACTCGTTTTCTCTCTTCTTTTTCTATTGGGTTTTAAATACCTCACCAATGTCAGAAATTCAGGGGTAAAAAATAGATAATGATGAGGGAACAAAAGTTGGGGCATTCCGAGAATTGAACTCGGGACCTCTCGCACCCTAAGCGAGAATCATACCACTAGACCAAATGCCCAGTTTGTTGGTGATCCATGAATGTGACAAATTTTAACAAATATAAACTAGAAATTGAACCCTACTTCACAGTGAAATGGCTCTTTCTTTAGCGGGGTTTTCACTCTGTAGGGTAGAACGATGGCAAGAGCGGCCCTCCTCCACTTGCTGCGATCGCAGGCGACTCGCTCCTCTCCCAGACTCCTCCCTTCAGGTTGGTTTTCTTCATTTCTTCTGCCTCTCCCTCCCTCTCACTGTTACTGATCCTTTTTTGTAGTTTTTGCGAATGACCTAAAAATAATGTGAATTTGCATTCCTTTTTTCATCTGTTATGGGAATGGCTCCATTACTCTTAAACCTTTGAGATCCTTTGTTTGCTACCTGAAAGAGATTGGGCCCTTGCTCTACATGGCCGTCTTGGAGATTTCTTTTGGATTCTTCATTTCGATGACATGTAAATGAAAGCGGGACAAACTAAAGGAACGACAACTTAAACTTAGTCCTTCTGAGTAGATATGGGGGAATCAAATTTCATAAGTGAAGTGCATCGAATATCCACTACTATGGATATTTTTTGTTAGTGCAGAGAAGCATTATAATTCATTTTCAATCGCATGCTCCTTGAATTTGTAATGAAAGAAGCAATATAGCTTGGTACAAGCTTATGATGATCGTGACAGGTGGCATTCATTTGATAGTCCCAGTAGGTTAATGGTAAAACCTGACTTGTGAAGAAAATAATAGCAATTAAAGGAGTTTTCAGATTAACATATTTTTCCTTGGTTCTTACAGAGCTGTGAGGGGGCCCCGGGGGGGGGGGGGGGGAGAGAAATTCAAAATCAACTATTTATCGGGTAATATAAGATCCCAGTTTTGCTTATTTGTCTAAAACTATGTGCATTGCATCATGTTCTTACCCTGGAGAGTAGAATTTACCATCATTATTTGGCAACTATTTTTGGAGAATGTACTCTCTTTTTTTCATCATCATACCATAATGCTACATATCTCCTTTGGTAATGAATTTGTTCTGTGAGGTGTGTTATGTGTGTAATATGCCATGGATTTGCATCTCAAGCTTATTATTCCTAGTTATTCAAAGATGTCAAATCTATCTGAGAAAATAATATAATAAAAGTGTTGTCAATTGTTCCTATTTAAGTCTTTTTGTTGCATTGCGTATATGGATTTAATGGTTCCTCACAATTGATGCCTGGCATTATATGCCTCTTCTATCATGTATCATATTTTCTGAAAAGTTTGCATTTTTTATCTGTTCATGCGAGCCTTTAATATGTGGCTCTTTTTATCTAGTACTTTGATTCGCATCTAATTTACTGTATTCAAATTAGTCATGCATTTGATTTAATTAGTCATACGTCTTAAATTTATGTACATATGACTCTTTCTGGGATATTGGTTCTCAACTTACTGTTCACAATCTCTGTATAATTATTGTGAATGATATGATTTTTTCAAATATTGTATATTCATCTCCATGTTTCAGTCTGTCGTTGCTCTAGCTCCTGGACATGTGGACGTGTTATCAGCACAAATCCTGCATCCAAATTTTCCACTCAGCTTGCTGCTGTCCAAAAGAGATGGGCATCCCAATCCGTGACAAAAGAGGAAGATGACAAGATTAGCATTGGACCTCGTAGTAGGGGACAATCGAGTGAAGATGACAAGGAAAATGGAGTTGTTTATTATGGTCCAATCTCATCCACCATTAAAAAAGTTAAACTTCTGTCTCTCTCAACTTGCTGCCTCTCAGTATCTCTGGGCCCTGTTATAACCTTTATGACATCCCCTGATATGAATGTCATCTTGAAGGGTGCAGTAGCATCATCTGTAATATTCCTCAGTGCTTCTACAACTGCTGCACTTCACTGGTTTGTTAGCCCTTACGTTCACAAACTTAGGTGGCAGCCTGGTTCAGATAGCTTTGAGGTGGAGATGATGTCATGGTTGGCAACTTATATGCCCAAGACGATTAAGTGTGCTGATATTCGACCACCTGAAACAAGGAGACCTTTTGTGACATTTAAGGCTAATGGGAACTTCTACTTTATTGACTCTGAGCACTGCCATAATAAGGCGCTTTTGGCGAGACTGACTCCACAAAAAGTACCACATGAGTCAGCTTTCAAAAACTTGTGATTTGAAACACACTGACATGAACCGTTTGATAGTTTGCTGTTAAGGATGATAGTGATATCCGTGGGTTAATTTCAGTCTGCGGATTAAATTTTTCTATCCCGATATCTTTGTTTTGATAGAATAAATTTTTTAAAGAACTCACTTGGTGTGGCATTTTGCAATATGACAATATCAGATACTAAAGTATTTTGATGAGACTGTAGCATCACTCTTGGTTTCAACGTTTTTTTTTGTTGCTCAAATTAGTGCCTGTTCTTTGTGGGATTCTACACGTTATAATTGGAATCTAGATGCTCTTTCTGTTTTTATGTTGTTGTGCTACTGCTGCAGTGTCGTGGTCATGATTATTGTTGGTAGTATGTTTGTAGAACTGATTAGACTCAAAGCTCTTGGTTGTTTGTTTTGGACTAAATGACATTTGTAGCTACATGAGTCAATTGGAATGTATAGTATTATTTGTAGTTATGTTGGCTTGTAAGGATCATATATTAGGTCAATAATTTGATGAATTTGTTAGAGAACTTGTTCATGCAATAGTAGTTGTTATGAAATGACTGAAAATATACAAGTATATAGCTCGGTTAGTAATGGACTATGTTAGCTTAATGAATAAAATGTAAATTTTCTTAAATTGTTCATTTATTTATTAGAAAGTAAGAAGGAATGAAATTCAAGTTGAAGTTGCAAAAAATTTTAAAAAAAGCAATATAAGAGATGAAATTTTTGCTGTATAAGATACAAACGTCTTGGAGCATTGAACATGCTTTTTATACATTACAGAGTTTGAAAAATAAATTGCATTGTTGATGATTTATATTTGAAAAATAAATTGCATTGTTGATGGTTTATAGTTATTATGGCTCGCTATAAATTTTATATTTTATATGAATGATATGACTGTAACCATATCAAACAGAGTTAGAGTAATAAGAAAAAAAGATGTGAGTTAGTCAGTTAGGTTGGCTGAATTCAAATTGGCATTTCTGTTTTTTGGGTGGGAATTCAAAATGGGAAATACTTGTAAGATAAATTTTCCCTTTAACCTTAAAAATGTTACATTGACTTTTTTATGAAAAATTATTAATTATCACTACACCAAAATATTGATACATTTTTCTTCAAGAGGTAATAAAATTCAATCTAATATAATTTTTTTTCATAAATACATATGGCTGAAATGCCAAAACTATTAATCAGCTTGGGCTAACTCAAATGATAACAATTGGGTGAAGTATGAATAATATCCAAAACTCAAAAGCTCCTCATGTAATTCAAAAAGAGAAAAAGTCAAAATTATTCGTCCCTAGCATATCTTTCACAATCCTAATTTAATTAATTATAATAATTATGATTTAGTCCAAAAAAATAATAAATACGATATCTTTTGAAATTATTCGATAACAATTATTATTTTATTTAATTTTTAAACCTTTTCACTTATTATATAATCTTTTGTAAAAGATATAAAAGGAGATATGCATACATTTTAATAAGGAAAATATTTATATGCTTTTTTTTTATATATTTTTTATATTATTTTCTAATTAAAAGTTAACATATGAATTATTTTTTAATACATTGTAGATTTAGTCATTAACTATATATTAAAAGTATTAACTTCTTAAATTTAAAAAAATTTAAAAAATCTATATGTTAAATTTTAATTGGAGAATAGTATGAAAAACATATAAGGAAAAAATATATAAATTTAGTTCTTTTGATAAATTAGAATTTACTTCTTTAAAAAAATTATTAAATGGTCACATGTAGTTGTATAGGTTACAAAAGGAAATAAATTTTTTTCCAATAATAAATATTTTATACTTTGATTTTAAAAATAACGAAAAGATTAGTAAATAATAATAACAAAGATATATTATATTTTTGTACAAAAAAAAGATATATTATATTTTGTAAAAAGTTGACAATTTTTCCATAAGATTGAAGGCATTAACTACAATGAAAATTCCAAAATTATATAACACGAACTTAATGAATATAACTTTTTTATCGCATTGGATATTGACAAAATAGAGAAAAAATATATTTTAAAATATAACAACCATATTGTGCCTACCAAAAATTTATGATTTTTGTCACTTATTAGATATTTTTTATTTGTAATTCAAAATTTTATATGTATGAAATAAATCACCTCTAAAAATTTTTTAAATTACATATTAAATATAGATTATTTGCTTAAACATTTACAAAAAATTCCAAAAATTAAAATCTAAACAAAAACAAATTAAAAAATAGTTAAAAGTTTAAATAGATTACAAGCTCTTAAAATGTAGAGAAATTTTAATTTGGTAGAAAAGTGAAAACCTGCAGGCTCATCATTAATGATTTGGAAACTGCATATTGGGAAAAGTTAAGGTATTAAAAATCAGACTGACTATTGAACCGTATAAGACAATGGTCCAAGATTCAATGGTTGGATCGGAATTGGACCAGTTGTAATTAAATCAATATATAGATTAAATAATATATACAAAAAAGATAAAAAAAAATTACTATCTAAAGTCAAAAAAGAAAGATTTACTAATTTTAAAGAAAGTAATATCTTTAAATAAAATAAAATAAGAAAAGATAATGCCTTAGAAGATACATCTACAAAGTAATTAAGCTTTCATTCAAATTCATAATTATATAAAATTATAAATAGCTTATTTTATAATTTTCATCCAATTTTGGATATTATACTGATATTAGTTTAAAATTTAATTTTATTTGAGATTATGTTATCTTTTAATTTTTTTAATAGAAAGCTTTTGAAAAAATGATATATGAAAATCATTTGAATTTTGAAATTTGAATTATCTCCCCACTATTATGTTATCTAAGATTTACTCATTGATATGTTTGTATTAATTAAATAAATCAATTAATCATTAATAACTTTGTTAATTGACATCTTTATATTATGGCACTCTTTCCAATAAAATGTCACATTTTTTATTAACTTTTTCCACCAGAGTTGAAAAGTCCACCGCACGGTAACATCAAGCAAGAAGCAACAATAGAAACAACAAAGAAAACATCTTGTTTGCTCCAGAGTTTTGTCCCTTTTCATTTTTTCCGATGAAAATGCTCCACCATCGTTCTCTGCAGCAAAATAACTACATCTCTTCCCAACGTTCATTCCTCTCTTGCAGAGTTGAAAAGCTAATGTAGATCCTAGTGAAAGTAAGTCCTCTTCATTCTCCATTCAAAAAATTGCAAACCAGTCCATGCTCTTTCCCTCTTTGCAGATCTAAAGGTCCCTTTCATCCTTTTATTTTTTAT
The DNA here is from genome assembly GCA_026686845.1 of Adenanthera pavonina. Classification (NCBI taxonomy): domain Eukaryota; kingdom Viridiplantae; phylum Streptophyta; class Magnoliopsida; order Fabales; family Fabaceae; genus Adenanthera; species Adenanthera pavonina. Next base: position 20,741,123 of record JAIVEN010000013.1, read on the forward strand.
TTAATTATTTTATTTTCTTTTTCTTCTTCCTTCCCTTAACGTCCTATTCGTCTTTCTTTCTTTTTTTCTCCCCTTCTTCATCTTTTTTTTTTCTTTTGCTCATTTACTTTTCTCAGCTGCGCTTCTTCTTAGAAGTTCAGTGTTGTTTTCCTATCAACCGGCTAAACTGGTCAACTTGCTGGTTTCATCGGTTTAATGTCATGGTGATTGGTTCTTGGCCGGTTTTCAACCTCTCCAGTTACTCCCTTATTCCGGACCAGACTGGTGACCGATTCCTGATTAAACTATCCGGTTCAGTTTTTAAAACCGTGGAAAAAGTACAAATAATGATGTGATATTTCAAGAGTACTTAAGAGTTACCTTGTAGACTAGTTGATATGCTTTTGATGAATATCACTGACATCATTTTGATAGGCAATGTGATAATTTTGTGTATTTCCTCTCTCATTGTGGTGCATGACCATTGGAAAATCTCGATTGAAGCCAAAGCTACTAAACTACTCTATTTAATTTATATTATAATATATTTTATATCAATTACACGTATAGTAAGAAAATTATTTTTTATATGACATCAATATAAAAAGTACTAACATTTTCTATTTTACCCTCATTAAAAACTCCATCCTATTATCATTGTAGGGTTATAAATGAAAGAACAATAATTAAAGATAAAAGTAAAATGAGAAAAAAAATATCTAATACCATATATTTTGGACTAAAACCTTATCTTACAAAATACCTTATAATATGAACCGGAGGAAGTATTCTTGTGAATCGGATTACCAACTCCTATAAATCATGGGGATGAGAACCATATGACTCTAGCATACTCACATTTGAAAAACAAATATGATCAACAATTTATGATTCTTCATAGAGAGGGGAAAACACAATAATGGGTGACTTGCGTGTGGTGATTCCTTAATATGTCCGTTGCAGGTATCACTTTTTTGTTTTTTCATCAACTTCTAAGCGAACAAAATCATTGTCATAGGTAACTTTATCTGCCAAACCTTTTCCCAGGATCTTGAGGTTTTAGTTTTTGGACTCAAAAGGCCAATATCGTTGTTCCTTGGGTAGAGAAAGAGCTATTCTCGTAACCTGTCCGAATCAAGTTGTATCCTTGTCAAATATTGAAAAAAGCATTTTGATGATGTGGTATATGATTTCTTCTAAATAGAGTGACTTGGATTTTAGTTAGATTTACTGTGCAATATAAGATTTGTCGTTGTCCCAATCTATGGCAGTGGACTTGATTAGGTTTGTTATTCTAATTGCATAGGCCATCATAAGTGAGACGAGTTGGGGCCAGCTTTAGCAAAATCGCACATCCGAAAGGCATTTTAATTATTAAGGGAGACAAAGTTATTTCCATCCCAAGAAACGCAATATAGCCTTTTCAGTTTTAAATCCTTGAAGAAATATGACATCTTACGTCAATGAGTTCACGACATATTTGAGAGCGCCATTCTCATTGCTTGAGATAGTAGATTGCTGCTAAGCAGTTAAGCCAGAGAATTGTATCATCAATGTCCTCTAGCTTCTGCTGATAAATCTGGTTCTAGTTACTTCTCGCATTAACTCACTGTTCTTTCAAGCCAGAGAGTTGTATCATCAACGTTTATAAATTTGTTCGGATACATGGGACTATCGCTGATGAGGACGCGATATAAATGGGACTATACCAATACACTGCGCAATCACGAAATACCACCTTGAAAAGTTCATCTTCCTAAATGTTGCGCTTCTACAATTTTTGTCACTGCTTAGAGCTTCAATATTATATCATTATTTCTTCACAATACTCAATAGTAAACGAAATCACGAGACATGATGCGAGGCACTATTATCTTAAACTTCCTTCCAGCTCCTATTTCGGATTTCTCCTTTCTTTTTCAAATTCCAAAAAGAATATCTCAAACAGTAAACAAACCAAGGCTATTTATTAAGCACAGCTTATAAGCAAAGTATCATACTAATACTATAGCACCAGAACCCTTCAAAAATTTGGTAAGACCATGACATCAAACCCAGACCCCAGGTTAAATCCAAAAATAAACGTGAAATAGATTTTAAAACCACTATCGGCCAAACAGAACAGAAGCAAACTTTTAAACTCAACAGCATAAACTAGGACGAAAATATGATGCTAGCATTCAACTAGACAAGTTAGCAGCGTAGGAATAATCCTAAAACACACTGCAGCTTTACAAAATTGAGTGTTCAATCAAACGACATTGTGCAGGCAGAAGCAAACACAAAAAACAAATAACCTGGCCACCGTTTATCAAGAACCCAGTTCTGAGAACAAAAGTTGCAAGATGAGGGTGGAAAATTCAAAATACAAACAACAAACCATACACTTGGACTCTGGAAAGCGGTACCACCTAAATGAGACCAACGTCCATTGTAACCATAACAGCATACTTCCTCCAGTAAAGGAGCCGGCACAATTCATTTGCCTTTCTTCTGTGCAGCCTTGGTGATCTTGGCTGATGTAGCATCTTTCTTTTCCACATTTTTGATGACTCCCACAGCCACAGTTTGACGCATGTCCCTCACAGCAAAACGACCAAGGGGAGGGTACTCAGAGAAAGTTTCAACGACCATAGGCTTGGTGGGAATCATCTTCACAAAACCGGCATCGCCATTCTTCAAAAATTTAGGCTCCTTCTCAAGCTCCTTGCCAGATCGCCTGTCAATCTTGGTCAAAATTTCAGCAAACTTGACAGCAATGTGGGAAGTGTGGCAATCAAGCACCGGGGCATAACCATTTCCAATCTGACCAGGGTGGTTCATTATGATAACTTGAGCTGTGAAGCTAGCGGCCTCCTTGGCAGGGTCATCCTTAGAATTTGAGGCAACAAACCCACGCTTGAGATCCTTGACTGCAACATTCTTAACATTGAATCCCACATTGTCACCAGGAAGAGCCTCCTGGAGAGCTTCATGGTGCATCTCCACAGACTTAACTTCAGTTGTCAGTCCACTAGGACCGAAAGTCACAACCATACCAGGCTTCAAGATACCAGTCTCAACACGTCCCACTGGGACAGTGCCTATTCCTCCAATCTTGTAGACATCCTGAAGGGGCAATCGAAGGGGCTTGTCTGATGGTCTCTTCGGCTCCTGGAGCTGATCAAGGGCCTCAAGCAGGGTTGGACCCTTGTACCAATCAAGGTTGGTTGACCTCTCAATCATGTTATCACCCTCAAAGCCAGATATGGGAACAAATGGAATTTTGTCTGGGTTGTACCCAACCTTCTTCAAGTATGAAGACACTTCCTTGACAATTTCATCATACCTGGCCTTGGAGTACTTGGGAGTAGTAGCATCCATCTGGCGTGGAGATTAAAAGACAATAGAACAATTATTAGTTACTTAAAGAAACAAGGAACTTGCTACACTAAAGAGAGTGTGTATTGATCTATGAGGCTTAAGCACCAACCTTGTTGCAGCAACAGATCATTTGCCTGACACCAAGAGTGAAAGCAAGGACAGCATGCTCACGGGTCTGTCCATCCTTGGAAATACCAGCTTCAAAACCACCAGTGGTAGAATCAATGATAAGAACAGCACAGTCAGCTTGGGATGTCCCAGTAATCATGTTTTTGATGAAATCCCTGTGTCCTGGAGCATCAATGACTGTGCAGTAGTACTTAGTAGTCTCAAATTTCCACAGAGCAATATCAATTGTGATTCCTCTTTCCCTCTCAGCCTTAAGCTTATCAAGAACCCAGGCATACTTGAATGACCTCTTGTTCATCTCAGCAGCTTCTTTCTCAAATCTCTCAATAACACGCTTGTCAATACCACCAAGCTTGTAAATTAGGTGGCCAGTGGTGGTTGATTTCCCAGAGTCGACATGGCCAATGACCACAATGTTGATGTGAACCTTTTCCTTACCCATTCTAGAATGAAAGGCTGAAAAGAAATATCACAATTACACATAATATACTTCAAATACACTGAAATAACCCAAGACACCAATACATATTCAGCTTATATAATCAATCATATATGATCTATTACATTAGATTACATAATCAAAGAAAAAGCAATATCAAACGCAGTGCCACCTATGCACGCGGAGGGAAGAAAATTATTGCGGCTCAAAGGTTATTCCAAAACGTAATCAGTGGGATGATCCGTTCAATATAAAATTGAAACATGCATTGATCTTAATCCATAACGAGATCAATTCAATGCCAGAAGCAATAATTCCGAAAGTCGCAAAACCTCATATACCAAGACAATGTTAAGATGATCTGGTTCCAACAGTTGAATCTATAGAAGCAAAATATTGCCAGCGAAATCGAAAATAAAAAAGAAAACATCGATCAAAATCAAGCAAACAATAATCATACACGAATATGCACATAAATTTGGAATGAACAGAACGGGAGGCAAAAAAAAAATTGAATGAATTGAATATAAGATAGAAATAAAACTCCTGCAAAACCATCCAAGAATGTAATTGAAAGAAAGACAATTCAGAGAGGCCAAGAGAAGAGAAAATGAACCTCTGAAGAAAAACTCTGATACAGGGCTAAAACCCTAGCCGCAATGGAGACTAACGAGGGCGGAATGTAATGACGCGAAATAGATTTAGGTTGGGGGGAGATCTTTATGGAGAGCATATTTCCGTTGTGACATAAATACCCTCAGTTTTACTTTATATTGACAGCAATATCCATAGAGTTCAAGTAAAGATCCTCGAAAAAACAGCAAAGAATCAAGGGTAAAACTTTCTTTTTTTACCATCAATCAAGGGCAAGGCGTTTTTTGGGCCAGAAGGGCAAGGAGTTTACATTGGCCTGTTCCCACTTTGTACAAGATATTCTTTGTTTATTATTATTAAGTAGTTCTTCACACGGAGCATTTTCAGTTTTGATCTAATATAATAATAAAATGAGTTCTACAATACATTTAAAATCTGAATATATAACATAAAATATAAATAAATATATCATACCATAAAGAATTACAATTTTAATAGCTAACAAATATTAAACGAAAATAAATCAACCAAATAACAACCCTATATAATATAGCACCTTAATTGTCATTCCAATGTAAGAAATCACAAATCATACTTATTAGAGATTATTGAACACTTCCTTATACACTACATTTGAAGTTTTATTAGGTGGATTACTGTCTGAATCAAGAATTAGTATCTTCAAATCCCTTTTACTTTGTACTCTAGACATTGCAACATAAAGTTGACTATGAATAAATATGGTTCTAGGCAAGTATAGACCTACATTGTAGAGATTTTGACCTTGATTTTTATTTATTGTCATAGCAAATAATAACATTAAAGAAAACTACCTCAGTGCAAAAAAAAAAAGTTAAAGAAAATAGTTGTTTGCTTATTATAACACCCTACCTCCTAACTTGACCAAAATCTTCAAGATTTAACCAAACATAACCCCCAATACCTTAAAACAACTCTTTAATGCCTCAAAGCAGTGGAAACGACCATAAAACCACCAAGTTGGGGCCACGACCGCTACAGTACTACCGTGGCTCCAGCCTTCCCTATTTCTTCATCGCTTCTTGATTCACTGGCACCGCGGCCTGGACTCTAAAGCCGCGGCGCCTCATGTTGATATCCCATATCAGCAATTTCCACATTTCGGGGTGAACTTCCGACGCGCATAACTTTATGCTCCAACCTTTGATTGACTTGATTCTAACTCCTACAAGTCAATTTAGTCTCCATCTATCCAAAAACATCACTTTTACCTCAATCCAACTTCGTATGGAGATTCTGGACCCTCAAAATGGTTTTGACCACTTAATGACCAAAACTCATCGCTAACCACCTCCAATTGCCACCAAAGGCAAATTGACACTTACAGACCAATCATACAGGTCTAAAACCCCCAAACCAACTTGTCCAAAGAGGCTTCACCTCAAAGGAACCACTCTTCTGAGATTTGACCCCTTGGAACCCAACTTGACGAGATGGGCTACAGGCCCTTAAACAAACCAACAAAGTCCCAAAGCCACTCTGAGCTCACCAACACTAACATACAGACTTCTCAACATTCAAAACCATACAACCATACATACCATATACATACATACACTTATAACTAGTCTCAACTATATCATTTATCCATTACAATTCATTCTATCCTACTTGGCACATGATACATTATCCAAAATACACACTCTACATAGACTATTCCCACGCACAAAGCTACTTTTGCGTCTTCTCCGGACTAGTGCTAGAACCGTCACCTGAAAGGTTAGTTTATGGGAGAGGGGGTGAGACAATGTCTAAGTAACCGGGAATAATCACACACAAATATACATATACATATACATACATCTCACACAACTCATGAATGCAATATGAAATGAATGGTATGCATGTCGCCCTCGCAGGGACTCCATCATTATCCTCCTCAACACATATATCATCCATCCTTATCCTCCCTAACATATGTTGAAACAAGAGTTTTGATGATTCCAAACCAACATTCAAGAGCTTGGATTGAAGATATCAAAGGAGAGCAAAACTGTTTCAAGTGAAGATCTTCTGAGTACTTGCTGTTAGATCTTTTGTAGGATCCTTAGTTTTGTTATGACTGGGTAAAAGATTTTGATTTGAAGAAAAGAAGTTTTCAAACTTTGATTTTATGTTAAACCTTCAAATATTTGAAAAACACCCACAAACAGACGATGGTTGAAAGTTTAAGCTAAACTGTCAAGTTGGAAATTCGAACTTTGCCTTTGGAAATTCGAATTTTGAGCTAAAACTGAATAAGTCTGAAGAGATGGCTCTCTGTCAGATGAATTTTGGTTGTTCAAAATTTGAATTTTCATCTAGTATGAAAGAGGCCTTTTGGTAACAGACGAACTTCATACTTTCAAAATTCGAATTTCAAGTAAAATGAAGTTTGTAAAAACCAAAGAAATTTGTCTGAAACTATGATAAAGTGCATCTGAAATCAAAATGAAATTGAGTTTGATAAATGCTCTCTGACAGACGAATTTTGAAGTTCCAACATTCAAATTTTCATATAAGTCTGAAAGATGCTTCTTTGCAACAGACGAACTTTGAGTCTTCAAAATTCGAATTTCAAACAAAACAAAACTTGAGAAAATGGAAGAAATTCGTCTGAAACTATGTTAAAGTTCACCTGAGATCAAGAGTGATTTAAGTTTTAAAACTGCTCTCTGACAGACGAACTTTGAACATTGAAATTTGAATTTCAGAAGCTAAGTTCTTGAGTCTGTTGAAATGAAACATTGACATACGAATGATAAGAACTTGCAACATTCGAATGATGAAATTAGTCTGAAAAGAGTTTCTCTGGCAGACGAATTTCGCCCTTTCAAAATTTGAATTTCGATGAAAGTAATCTACTGTGTCCCTTTAAACGTTCAATGGACAGACGAATTTTGGGGATCCAAAATTCAAATTTCGAAGGCACTGTAGAAAAGTGAAAACACTGTTCACACTTAACTGAAAAACTTTCTTCTTGAAAATTCGTATGTCACATTGTGAAAATGTTTTGTAAGTTTCAAAATTCGAATTTCACTTCATGAACAGACGAACTTCGTGCTGTAACGTTGGAAGCTTTAATCTTCGGTTCCTTCGAAATTCGTCTGTTGGCCAACCAAAATTCGAATTTTAGTATGTCAGAAACATTAAATGCGGTTGGTAAACGGATAGTTTTTCAGAGTAACCGTTGAATAACTTCCCCAACGGATAGATTTGGTCTCTAACGGATATTTGAGACCTAAATCTATAAATACAACATCATTTGAAGTTGTGGGTAACAAATCAAACTTGTATATACCGAATTTCTGCTGAATCTTCTTCTCAAAAGCTTTTACCCTCTTAACTTCTAAACTTGTACTTAAACTGTCATATCCACTCTTTACAAGAGAGTTATTTCATTGTAATCAATCTATTCTTCATCTGGGAGATAGATTTATGTGTGAGGGGTATTCACAAGGGGATTGGGAAGCACATAGTGAAAGTGCTTGGAGAGTTTGAGAGAGCTCAGAAACAGAGCATACTCATGTACTGTGGCTTTAGCAAGAAGCCCACTGAAATTCTTGCTGTATAGTGGATAAATCTCAAGAGGTGTCTTGGGGACTGGATGTAGGTCAAGTGAATAGACCGAACCAGGATAAATCACTGAGTTCTCTTCTCCTTATCTTTACTTTTCACCTTGCTCTGTTTTACGCATTGTTTTCATTATACTGTGATATCTTCACTTACTTCACTTTGTGCAGAAAAATCTCAAACTTCTCAATTCACCCCCCTCTTGGGAAGTCAGCCCTGCTAACAAGTGGTATCAGAGCTTGAATTCCCATTCAAAGGAACTCACAGTCCGGGAATTATGATGGCTGGCTTTGGAGAGAGTATACTTCCTGAAGGGAACAATACTAACAGACCACCAGGCTTCAGTGGAGAGCATTATGGGTACTGGAAGATGAGAATGCAGATCTACCTCCAATCAATTGATCTTGACATCTGGTCAGTCATTGAAAAAGGAGATTTCGTTCCAATGGCTCTAACTGAAGATGGAGGACACAAAGAGAAGCTGGAAGCAGAATGGAATGATGAGGACAGAAGGAGAGTCCTACTGAACTTCAAAGCAAAGCATTGTTTAGTCAGCGCCCTAAACCAAGATGAATTCTACAGAGTCTCGCAATGCACCACTGCAAAAGGAATGTGGGATACTCTGCAGATTGCACATGAAGGAACATCTGGAGTCAGGGAGAACAGACTGAACACGTGCATTGGGGAGTATGAAAGCTTCAGAATGGTTGAAGGAGAGACTGTAAAGGAGCAGCAAAAGAGATTCACCCTCATTGTGAATCAACTCAAAAGCCTGGGAAAGGAATACACTCAGCCTGAGAAAGTAAGAAAGATACTCAGAGCTCTCCCTCTGGAATGGCAGCCCAAGGTGACAGCAATAGAAGAAGCCAGAGGAGAATCAATCGCTTCTGTCACAGCTCTCTTCGGCAGCCTTGAGAAATATGAAGGAAAAATCAAAGCACTCAAGGAAGCTGGGTTGGACAGAAAGAAAAAGGCCTTGCCCTCAAAGCTGCTGATAAAAAGGAAGAAGAATCTGACAAGGAGATGAGCTGGAAGAGGAAACTCTGGCTATGATGGTCAGAAAATTTGGAAGATTCTACAGCAAGAAGAAGAAGAAGAGATTCTTCAAGAAAGGAGCTGCTGGAGAAAGCAAGAAAGAAACAAACGAACCTGTGACTTGCTATGAGTGCAAGAAGCAGGGACACATAAAGTGGGACTGCCCCCAATTCATCAAGAAACAAGAAAAAGAAAAGAAAGCTGTTGACAAAGGGAAGAAGAAGAAAGCCTACATCTCATCTATATGGGGTAACAGTTCAGATGAAGAAGAAGATGAGGATGAGATTGCCAACATTTGTCTGATGGCACTTGCTTCTGGACAAGCCACACCCTCATGCAGCAGTGATCAGGAAGAAGAGGTATATGAATCTGAACCTTCCTATTCTGAATTACTGGATGCATTTCATGAGCTTCATGATGAATTCATTAAAGTTGCTAAAGAACTGAAATTGGCAAAGAAAAAGATAAGTAAGCTGGAGTCTCAAAGCATAGTTTCTGAAACTGTCTCTTTGCCTATTTCTGAATCTGTTTGCTGCACTTCATGCACTAAACTTAAGCAAACTAATGATTATTTAGTTAAAAGCATGTCTAGGCTCACTAGAGGTAAAGATATGTTATTTGCATTGATGGGGAGCCAAAAAATATCACAAGGAAAAGCTGGTCTTGGCTATGATCCATGTGCTGTCAAGGAAAAGATTAGGAAGAAAAATCAGAATGCGTATATGAGACATTTTGTGCATGCTGAGAACAATAAAAAGAAAAATGATGCATCACCTCACATTGAAACATATGATCAACCAAGGCATGCTAGACAAAAATATTATCTGCATTGCTTTCTTCCTGCTTCTCAATCTAGCAGTCCGTTCACTACCTGTCATTTCTGTAACAAAAAGGGACATATTTCCAGTTCGTGTGTTTTGAAGAAAAATGGACTTGGCAGAAAAGTTGAATGGGTTCCCAAAGTTGCATCTGCATCTAGGGAAATACCTACTGACCGAAAAGGACCCAAGCAAGTTTGGGTACCTAAAAGGAATACATAAACTTCGTTTTGCAGGTCTGTCTCAAAGCTAAGAAAAGCAACAAATGGTATATGGACAGTGCCTGCTCAAGTCACATGACTGGTGATAAGGAGAAGTTCATCACCCTTAGAGACAAGAAAGGAGGAAAGGTGACATTTGGAGGTAACCAATATGGAAAAATCGTTGGTATTGGAATTGTGGGCAAAAATCTGGAAACATCCATTGAAGAGGTGCTGTTTGTGATTGGCCTCAACCACAACTTGCTAAGCGTGAGTCAGACTTGTGACAAAGGAAACTTGGTGCTGTTTGACTCAAAGTTTTGCCTGGTCATCAGAAAAAGTGATCACAAAGTAATCCTCAAAGCCCAAAGGGATGGTAACTGTTATACTATTGACCTTGATGAACTTCCTCCCTTGGATTCTGTATGTCTAATTAGTCAGGATAATGATAGTTGGTTATGGCATAGGAGATTAGCTCATGTTAACATGAATCAACTGTCTAAACTGATTAAAAATGAGCTAGTAACTGGTCTACCAAAAATATCTTTTGAAAAGGATAAAGAATGTGATGCATGCTTAAGAGGAAAACAAACTAAATCATCCTTCAAATCTAAAAATGTAGTTACCACAACTAGACCACTTGAATTATTGCATATGGACTTAATTGGACCATCTAGGGTGAAAAGTCTTGGTGGTAATTTGTATGTGCTTGTAATTGTTGATGATTACTCTAGATTTACTTGGACATTATTTCTCTCTTCTAAAAATGATACCTTTGATGCATTTGTAACCTTAGCAAAGAAAGTGCAAAATGAGAAAGGTATTTCTATTGTGTCTATCAGGTCAGACCATGGAGGAGAATTTGAAAATGCATACTTCCTGGAGTACTGCAATGAGCATGGGATTGACCACAACTTCTCAGCACCAAGAACTCCTCAACAAAATGGTGTGGTAGAAAAGAAGAACAGAACCATTGGAGAGATGGCTAGAGCTATGCTGAATGAGAAGGAACTCTCTCAAGTGTTCTGGGCTGATGCAGTGAATACAGCAAGTTACATCATAAACAGAGCCTATATCAGACCAATCCTTGGGAAGACTCCATATGAGCTGTACAAGGGAAGAAAGCCAAATATGTCACACCTCCATGTGTTCGGGTGCAAATGCTTCATTCACAACAATGGGAAAGAAAATCTGGGTAAGTTTGATGCCAAATCCGATGAAGGTATATTTTTGGGCTATTCAAGTAGGAGTAAGGCTTATAGGGTTTATAATAAAAGATCAAATATAGTAGAAGAATCAGTGCATGCGGTTTTCATTGAAAATGAAACTGTTTCAAAACATGTTACCAATAAGGATGATCTTACTATCAATTTTGAAAAACTGAGAATTTCTAACAAAAGTAAAACTGAACCTCCAAAGATATATGAATCTGTTGACACAGAGGAAGATATCCAGGAGCAAGAGTTTGATGAAGAAAATAATGAAGAAACAACTCAAGAACTCCCTAGAGCTTGGAGATATCAAAGGAATCACCCTGTTGATCAAGTAATAGGGAATGTTCAAGAGAAAGTCAAAACCAGAAAACAGTTAAGGGATCAAATGCTCAACTGTGCTTTCATTTCTGAAATTGAACCCAAATGTGCTAAAAAAGCCTTAACTGATGAATATTGGATTATGGCTATGCAAGATGAATTAAATCAATTTGAAAGAAATCAAGTTTGGGATCTAGTGCCCAGACCCAAAAATCATTCTGTTATTGGAACTAAATGGGTCTTCAGAAACAAACTTGATGAATCTGGAACAATAATCAGAAATAAAGCGAGATTGGTTGCTAAAGGGTATAATCAGGAAGAAGGTATTGATTTTGAAGAAACCTTTGCACCAGTAGCTAGACTAGAAGCTATAAGAATACTGCTAGCATATGCATGCATGAAAAATATTTTATTATATCAAATGGATGTAAAAAGTGCCTTTCTGAATGGATATATCATGGAAGAAGTTTATGTAGATCAACCTCCAGGTTTTGAGGATTCTACAAAACCGAACCATGTTTATAAATTGAAGAAAGCTCTTTATGGTTTAAAGCAGGCCCCTAGAGCATGGTATGAGAGACTGAGCAATTTTCTGACTGAAAAGGGGTTTAACAGAGGCAAAGTTGACACAACCTTATTTACTAAGAAAGAAAATAAAGACTTACTAATTGTCCAAATTTATGTTGATGATATTATTTTTGGTGCCACTAATGAGGCTCTTTGCAAGAAATTCTCTAAGTTAATGCAGGGAGAATTTGAGATGTCTATGATGGGTGAACTCAACTTCTTCCTTGGATTGCAAATTAAACAGCAAGGTGATGGTATCTTTCTTAGTCAATCCAAGTATCTAAAGGAGCTGCTAAAGAAGTTTGGAATGGAGAATGATAAGCCAATGGGAACACCAATGGCTATTGCAACCAAACTGGATATGGATGAGAATGGGAAGATGTTTGACATTACTCAGTACAGAAAAATGATTGGATCCCTGCTGTACTTAACTGCCAGCAGACCTGACATTATGTTCAGTGTCTGCATGTGTGCAAGGTTCCAATCATGCTCCAAAGAATCCCATGCAACAGCTGTGAAAAGAATTTTTAGATATCTTATTGGAACATCACAGATGGGTCTTTGGTATCCAAAAGGCAATGGAGAAGACCTCAAAGGATACACTGATGCTGATTTTGCAGGATCTAAAACTGACAGAAAAAGCATAAGTGGAACCTGTCAGTTCCTTGGAGGATCCCTGGTTTCATGGTTCAGCAAAAAGTAAACCATTGTGGCCTTATCTACTGCAGAAGCTGAGTATGTTGCAGCTGGAAGCTGTTGTGCCCAAGTCATCTGGATTAAACAGCAGCTTGAAGATCTTGAGGTTAAAATAAAAGAGATACCAATCATGTGTGACAACCAAAGTGCTATAAATATCACCAAGAATCCTATCATGCATTCAAGGACGAAACATATTGAAGTTAGGCACCACTTCATAAGAGATCACGTTCTGAAAGGAGAAGTCAGATTGGAGTACATTCCAACAGAGGATCAAGTTGCTGATATACTCACAAAACCTCTGCCAGAAGATAGGCTTTGCAAAATAAGGAGAGAGTTGGGAATGGTAAATCCTAATGAAATGTAAGATATTTTTGTGCAATTCTGTCTTTAGAATTTTCCATATTAGAATCAATTCTAACTTGAGCATCGGAGTATGTTTAATTTTAGTTGCAGGTGCTCCTTGTGAAAATCAATAGCTAAAAGCTTGAAAGATTGGAGCACTCCAGATTGGAACAACCAGAAAGTGAAAAGAATGACAATTATTCTAAGTTATGGATTCATTCTGTAAGTTTTAAGGTTGAAATTTGTATGTTGTTTGATTGCTAGATGAATTTCATTGATAATATGTGTTTTTGAACTGGTCAACATGGTCAACATTCGAATTTTAGTTGACCAATAGACGAACTTCGGCCTGTTATGCCTTGGAACAGTTCTCAGTAATGCCTTGAAATTTGTCTATTGAAGCTTGAAAGTTCGGATTTTCAAAATCAGAAATTTCAAAGTTATGTTTGTCCATCTCTGTTATACAAATCATTACCTCTTAACATACGAATGTTGGACAATCTTTACAAAAGTTGAAAAATTCGAATTTTCAGTTCAAAATTCGTCTGTTGAATCATATCCTTCATGTTAAATTCTTGAAAGATGCAGTTCTGCATGTTTACTTCGTCTGTTGATTGATAGTTTGATTGATGCCTGCCTTTTTCATTTCAACATTCGAACTTTGGTGGAACAAAATTCGTCTGTTGTGCTTGTATTGCTTGTTTCAAGCCACTGTCAGATGAACTTTAAGGATGAAAATTCGTCTGTCAATAAGCTGTGCTGAACGGCTTAACTTGTAACTGCCCGAACTTCGAATTTTGACCCCTCAAAATTCGTCTGTCAGATGGTTACACACGTTAAATGCAACGGTTTTCCTCAGAACAGACGCAACCCTATTTGTAACCTCTCTAAATCTGTTCTGATTCTCTCTTTAATCCTCTTAACTCCTGTCCAAAAACCGTCATTCTTCACCGTTTAAACTTCCATTCGCATCCCATAAACCTTTCCTTAACCTCATTCTGCATTATTCCACTGAAAAATGGTGAGAGTAAAGATCCCTGGAGCAGGACAAGCTGGAACTCGGCCAAAAAGAACGGTCAAATCTCAATATGCTACAAAGGAAGGAGAGAAATCCAAGAGAAAGGCCGAACCCAGTAAAGCTACCCCTTCTAAACGCCAGAAATCATCATCCAAGGCAGATTCACAGAAAACTGGACCTTCCTCATCAAAAACTGCGGTCCCTTCGGCTGATACTGCTACTGTGGCTTCCTCCTCTTCTACACAATCTGGAGAATTTGAGCTTACTACACTGCCACTTTGGAGCACTCCTGAGATTCAAGAAGAGTTTTCTGTCAAGTTTTCCAGCAAAAAGGTAATCAAGCCTCACTGTGTAAATATGGAGCAATTTTTGATATCCAACAACTTTGATGCTACATTATGGTTAATAAGATACAAAAACCTGTTGGAAATTGCTGAAAAATATGATGATGAAGTAGTGAAGACTTGGTATGCCTCTCTTCAATATAACAGCAAGAAAAAGAAATGGGAGGTCACTTTGAGATCAAGGACCATCTGGCTTGCTGATGAAACAATCAATTAAGTGCTGGAAATCCCAGGACAAGATGGGCTGAAAATTGACATCACTGCCTCTGGATATATGGATGAGGCAAGCACAGCTGATGAAGAAGGTGGATCCTTTCTGAACTACAAAGAGAGCACCATCTTGGACACCTTATTCAGGAGAAGGGAGAACAGGCCAACAATAAATCTGTTGAAGCCCACAGACCTAAGTGTACAAGTCAGGATCCTGCACTATATAGTGTCCAGGATCATATTCAAGAAGGGTGGCAGCTTCAATTTGATAACAAGGGTAGAGGCTCATGTGATGACTGCTATCATACGTGGGAAGCTAATTAACATGGGTCATATCATCCTCCAGAGAATGATAAAGGCAAGGTATCAGAGGAAGGATTCCACACTCCCCTATGCTGCAATTATTTCAAGAATCCTGCAGCATGCTAGGATTCAACACATTGAAAAGGGGAAAGGGAAACTCACTGAGGCATTCAAAGAGGAGGAACTGCAAAGGATGGGCATTGAAAGAGATGAAGGACGATAGGTTGGAAAGGGAGCAGGGAAATCTGAAGACTTGTTCTTTGTTGCTGATGCATCCCTCCAACAAGAAGGAACTTCTGAGGCCCCTGGCAGATTTGTACCTCAGCCTTCTCAACCAATCCCATCTCCCTCCAGGCCTACTCACCCTCCTTCCACTCCCTCCTCACGGGCCAAGCCAACAAAGGTCACTGAGTTGTTTGACAGTCTGTCAACACTCATTCTCGGCATAAGAGATGAGCAAAATGCCAAATTTGCTCATCTACAAGATCAGATCCATCAGTTGGCTGTAAATATGAAGGTGGTGGCTGATGCCTATAAAGAGATAAGAAATGCAATTCCTACCACTTCAGCTCCACCTCAGCCTGGTGTCCCTGAACCTACTCTGTCTCCATCTCCTGTGCCTCCAAGTCCCTTCGAGATTGCCTCCTCTGACCATGATGATGATGATATAGATGGTGCTGGTGCAATGCGAACACCAAGTCCTGGTCCACCCTTGGACTATGGATTGGGAGAAGAAGGACTCCAAGATACAAGCCCTCATGAGCCCATGCAAGAAGATGCTCAGGAATCAATTCTGTCAACTCAAGAATCTGAGCAAGTTGAAAGACTAGTTGCAGCCATTTCAAGCTCCTCTATGCAAGAAGATGTGAGCACTGAAGAAAGGAGCCTTGTACCTGTTGTTGACTATGTTGCCATTGCTCACAATGCTCTACTGGAAGCTCAAAGGAGAAGGCTGGAAGAAATGTTTCCTCCTGCTAAACCAGCTTCCTTTTCTCTTGCTGCCTATGGTCTTAACAGAGGAACAAAGAGCTCAACTAGCTCTTTCCAGACAGGCAATGCAGGAGCTGCTAGAAATCTCTGACGAGGAGACAAGCACTGAGCCCCCAGCTGAACCTGAAATCCCTTTTGCTCCTGTGCCCCTTCGTGCTATTCCTGTCTCTCAGATCCCTCCTCCGGCTGATTTTGTTGGCCTTCCTGATGATGTCAAAAAGGGGGAGAAGTCTGGGCAAACTGGAAAGCCTGCTGCTGAGCAATCTGGGAAAGGGAAAGGGAAATCCTACAGCAAGAAGACCAAGTCCAAGAAGAAATGATTGGAGATTAGGCTTAAGTCCTCTTGTTGTACTTTGTACTGTGTATTTGTGTTTTGAATTTGATGTTTGAATTGGATTTGATGTTTGAACTTTGCTTAATTTGTTTCTGTACAAGCAACTCTTGATTAAATGAATGGATCCCTTTGTTGCAATATTTTGTGCCTTAAATCTGTTGTTTTGATATCTAATGCATATGTTGAGGGGGAGCTTGTGAAAGCAAACCTAAGTACTAATCCAGTTTGTAAGTTGTTTTATCATCATCAAAAAGGGGGAGAATGTTGAAACAAGAGTTTTGATGATTCTAAACCAACATTCAAGAGCTTGGATTGAAGATATCAAAGGAGAGCAAAGCTGTTTCAAGTGAAGATCTTCTGAGTACTTGCTGTTAGATCTTTTGTAGGATCCTTAGTTTTTGTTATGACTGGGTAAAAGATTTTGATTTGAAGAAAAGAAGTTTTCAAACTTTGATTTTATGTTAAACCTTCAAATATTTGAAAAACACCCACAAACAGACGATGGTTGAAAGTTTAAGCTAAACTGTCAAGTTGGAAATTCAAACTTTGCCTTTGGAAATTTGAATTTTGAGCTAAAACCGAATAAGTCTGAAGAGATGGCTCTCTGTCAGACGAATTTTGGTTGTTCAAAATTCGAATTTTCATCTAGTATGAAAGAGGCCTTTTGGTAACAGACGAACTTCACACTTTCAAAATTCGAATTTCAAGTAAAATGAAGTTTGTAAAAACCAAAGAAATTCGTCTGAAACTATGATAAAGTGCATCTGAAATCAAAATAAAATTGAGTTTGATAAATGCTCTCTGACAGATGAATTTTGAAGTTCCAACATTCGAATTTTCATATAAGTCTGAAAGATGCTTCTTTGCAACAGACGAACTTTGAGTCTTCAAAATTCGAATTTCAAACAAAACAAAACTTGAGAAAATGGAAGAAATTCATCTGAAACTATGTTAAAGTTCACCTGAGATCAAGAGTGATTTAAGTTTCAAAACTGCTCTCTGACAGATGAACTTTGAACATTGAAATTCGAATTTCAGAAGCTAAGTTCTTGAGTCTGTTGAAATGAAACATTGACATACGAATGATAAGAACTTGCAACATTCGAATGATGAAATTAGTCTGAAAAGAGTTTCTCTGGCAGACGAATTTCGCCCTTTCAAAATTTGAATTTCGAAGAAAGTAATCTACTGTGTCCCTTTAAACGTTCAATGGACAGACGAATTTTGGGGATCCAAAATTCAAATTTCGAAGGCACTGTAGAAAATTGAAAACACTGTTCACACTTAACTGAAAAACTTTCTTCTTGAAAATTCGTATGTCACATTGTGAAAATGTTTTGTAAGTTTCAAAATTCGAATTTCACTTCATGAACAGACGAACTTCGTGCTGTAACGTTGGAAGCTTTAATCTTCGGTTCCTTCGAAATTCGTCTGTTGGCCAACCAAAATTCGAATTTCAGTATGTCAGAAACATTAAATGCGGTTGGTAAACGGATAGTTTTTCAGAGTAACCGTTGAATAACTTCCCCAACGGATAGATTTGGTCTCTAACGGATATTTGAGACCTAAATCTATAAATACAACATCATTTGAAGTTGTGGGTAACAAATCAAACTTGTATATACCGAATTTCTGCTGAATCTTCTTCTCAAAAGCTTTTACCCTCTTAACTTCTAAACTTGTACTTAAACTGTCATATCCACTCTTTACAAGAGAGTTATTTCATTGTAATCAATCTATTCTTCATCTGGAAGATAGATTTACTTGTGAGGGGTATTCACAAGGGGATTGGGAAGCACATAGTGAAAGTGCTTGGAGAGTTTGAGAGAGCTCATAAACAGAGCATACTCATGTACCATGGCTTTAGCAAGAAGCCCACTGAAATTCTTGCTGTATAGTGGATAAATCTCAAGAGGTGTCTTGGGGACTGGATGTAGGTCAAGTGAATAGACCGAACCAGGATAAATCACTGAGTTCTCTTCTCCTTATCTTTACTTTTCACCTTGCTCTGTTTTACGCATTGTTTTCATTATACTGTGATATCTTCACTTACTTCACTTTGTGCAGAAAAATCTCAAACTTCCCAATTCACCCCCCTCTTGGGAAGTCAGCCGTGCTAACAACATATATATATTCCAACCTTATCCTCCCTAACATATATATATCATCATACATCATATCATCATCACATCATCACCACTCCAGCCGCCATACATCACAGTCTTACAATATCATGTGGTAATGCTCATGTATCATCATATCATCATCATCGTAATGTCATGTATGCATCATATCATATCATATCAACACCATCATCACATATCTCATCATCATAAACATAATCATCATCTAACTGTATACATACCATGATATATATATAAAAATAATACACGCAAACACATCAATATTGTGGTATGAAAGAGACATACATATATACACAAATATACTTACTATTATATAACGTAATCAATATAATATAAGCAAACACCCGGTTACCTCAATTGTTGTTACCACATGCACACGAGTTCCACAAGCTTCCTTGAACTGTCCAATACACGTGAACCCCTCTCGATTAGCCAACAACCTTTACAATACCACAATTCTTCTATTAACACAATGTACCTAAGAACCAAACATCACAATTCAACTACATTAACCTAACCTAAGGTTCCAACACCCTTTTCATGTATCAATAAGCTCTTAGGGATCACTTAAACACCACACAACCACATACCCTTCGGATTCCTAAGAGCTCTAACAAAAAACAACCTAGGGTTAAGCTCAAATCATACATACACCCTTCAAAACTCATATCCAAGCAACAAAAATACCAAAACACATATCATTAACCTCAAATCATCCATTTCAATTGGTGGATTTCACCCCAAACCGGAAATCCAACCTTAACCTCAAAAATCCCAAACTTCAACCGAAGAAAATGGAGAGGAAGGAGTAGAGAACACTTACCAACTTGAATCCAAGCTCTTGAGGTCCGAAAATCACTCCCAATGGCCGAAAATCTCGAACCCTAGCTCAGCTCCCTCGGTTTCCTCCATCACTCCCTTCGTTTCTTTCTTTTCCGTTCTTTTGAAATGATTTGGATTTAAACAAATTTCCCGCTCCTCGCCGCGGCCTCAGTATACCTCGCCGCGGCTCCACCAAGTTCCTTCAGAACATTGCCATTGGAAAGGTTCTCACAACGGCAGCCCTGCTTTTCGCCACGGCTTGGAGCTCTTCCAGACTCCACTTGAGCCTTCCTCCGTCCTGTTTTCTCCGGTCCTGAACACAAAGCCAAGAAAAATAATATGAGGGGTGTTACACTTATAGTGAATGGGAATTTGGAATCAGTTGGTGTAAGAACAATTCTTAGAATGAACACCTTAACTCTGTCATGTATACCTGATATCATCCTTCCTTCAATAACATGCTTCAAAAGTTGTGTAATGATGGATGCGTTCTATTGCACAATCTTAATGTCTTGTCAATATTATGCATCAAAATAACTAGAGTACCCACCTTGAGCCTTAACTCATGATTTGGTATGCCTAACATAGATAATGAGTTCAAAAATTCAATAAAATGAAGATCATCCATGGAATCAATGTTCCCATTTTGTCTGCAAACACTATTTACAATATAGATACACCACCTCCTCATCAGGAATCATTGAAAAGCATATAATTATTAACCTTATCAACAATTGCCAAAGTAAAAGCCAGTATAACTCTCTCTAAAATATTCAACATCATTGATATGCTCTACAATATTTGGATAAGTAGAATCCACAATCGTTTGTAAAGGATCCCTAGACGCATGCATCAGGAATTCATATGGAATGGTGATTTCTGACTCACCTTCATTATATGGTACATGTGTTCCATCTCCTACAGAAATTATCTAATTAGCAAAATCTTTTATCTCTTTGTGCATATCCAATGACTATGAGGACAATAGCCTCATGTTTTTTGTAAGATTGAAAATTGTGCATTCACTCCAGAAGTATGATGAGTTTATTGATGCAAATACTATATCCTTGTGTGTTCCTTTTGGTACTATAGGCATAATCTTATGGGAATCACAGCCCAAAACTAGAGCTTTACCTTTGAAAGCACATTGGAAGCTACCTGATTATGAAATTTCATTATATTTTTTAGACTTCTATCAAGAGCTTCAACACAATATTTATGTGCCATAGGTGTCTCATCTCATATGATGAGAGATGTCTGAGTCAATAATTTAGCAAGATGACTTCCCTATTTTTATTGCATATAAAATCCTTATTAATGCTAATTGGTATGCAAAATTAAGAAGGAGTTGTTTGTTCACCTAGCAATAAAAGTGAAGCAACATTAAGAACTATTTTCCCTTTAGAGCTAAGGCATGCAAAAGAGTATTCCACATGAGTCCTACCAATACCACCATATCCATAAAGAGAGAAAAAATGAGTCTATTAGACTCAACTGCAATAATTATCCTATCATACACATCATTTTGTTTGCTTGTCAATGTCTTGAACAGCTCATGGAATCTATTAGCGAATTCAACTTTATCATAATTTAACTCCTGTGAAATTAATCTATTTACCCTCCTGTTAAGAATATAGATTGAAAATCAAATAGACTTCTATCAGTAGATTGGAGTACCTTTTCAATTTCAATTAAAACAAAGTTGTGAAGTTTTTCTTCATCAATACATAGCCTTGAAATATATAAAATAAGAATTATTAAGCTAGTAACATAAAAGAACATGACAACTAAATAATAAAACAATTAGCCAACAATTCACTGGAAAAAAAAGACATAAACCAATGAATAATTAATATGTATGTATAAAAATAACTATTAGAGAAAAGAAATTAATAATAAAGTAAAGAATAATTTATAATGATGTATAAATTATATACAAAGTTTAAATCAATCATTTAACATAATAGTGCAACATATTTTATAAATATGACTACAAAATTGAAGTTATAATTTCTATTGGAATACCTTCACAATTCAATTAGAACGAAGTTGCAAAGTTCTTCTTCATTAATATATAGCCCTGAAATATATAAAATGAGAATCGTTAAGCAGTAAAAGAATGTGACAACTAAATAATAAAACAATTAGCCAACAATTCACTAACAAAAAAATAAAAAGACATAAGCCAACAAATAATTAATACGTATGTATAGAAAATAAAAATAAAAAAAATAATTAATAATGAAATAAAGAATAATTTATAATGATGTATAAATTGCATTCAAACTTTAAGTCAATCATTTAACATAACAGTGTAACATATTTTATAAATATGACTACAAAAGTGAAGTTATAATTTCTATAAGTATAACAATTTACAATACATCATATATATAATTGTATACCATCCATAAATAAATATAAAAAATAATACATTCAATTTTTTTATTTCATAGGCTAACTAAATAGTATAACGAATAAAGGCCATAAAACATCCATTATGAATAAGAAAAGAAAAAACAACTACATACCTTCATGGCCTGTTGTTCTTCTTTACATATACTCAATGTCATCTGAGAGAATTTGTAACATCCTACCTCCTAACACTTCCAGACTTAACCAAAAACTTCAAAATCCAAATTAAACACAGCCCCAACAACTCCAAACAACTTCTCATAACTTTGAAATAGCGGAAATGACCCTAAAACACCAAAAACTAGGTTGGGGCCATGGCCGCTATAGTACCGCCACGACTCCTGCCTCCCTTGGTTTGCACTCGTTTCTGGCCTTAATGGCGCTGTGGCCTAGACACTGGCGCCGCGGCGCCTCTTGCTGATATACCATATTAGCAAAAACTCCACACAGGGGCGGACTTCTGACATGCATAATTTTATGCTTCGACCTCTGATTGACTTGATTCCAACTCTTACAAGTCAATCTAGTACTAATCTAGCCATAAACACCACTTTCACCTCAATCCAACTCCGTATGGAGATTCTGGACCCCTAACACAGTTTTGGCCACTTATTGACCAAAACTCATCACTAACCACCTCCAATTGCCATAAAAGACAACTAGGCACTCAGAGACCAATCATACAGGTCCAAAATCTCCAAACCAACTTGTCTAAAGAGGTTTCACCCCAAAGGAACCACTCCTCTGAGATTTGACCCCCTTGGAATCCCAATTGGACAAACGGGCTACCGGCCCTAAAACACACCATTCAACCTAAAACCAACTTCCATCAAACATAACACATACACACAACATACATACCACCAACAACACCTTTCCCACATATAACCATACATACAATCATCCATATTCATAACCATTCGTTTATTACAAAACCTTCTATCCTACTTGGCACATAATACCTATCCAAAATACACAAACTACATAGACTATTCCCATGTACGCTGCTACTCCCGCGTCTTCTCTGAACTAGTGCTAGAACTGTCACCTAAGAGGTTAGTTCAAGGGAGAGGGGTGTGAGATAATGTTTCAGTAACCGGGGACAACACACATACATATATATACATATATCTCATGCAACTCATGAATGCAATATGAAATGAATGGTATGCATGTCTTCCTCACACACAGCTAGAACCACGAGCTATCGGCATAACATGATATTTTATATAGGTAACTCCCTTCCAATAGTCGGTGAAGACCAATTCCGGGGCAATACCAAGCTCACCTTACACTAATGCAACCCGGTCAAAGGTTACACTAGTGCTCGGACGGTGGATCTCCTTCCCCTGGACCACCTCGAATTGGTGTTGTTTTAGGGAAGGTGTAGTCCATTACCGCCTGGCTCCCTGGGCCATAGGGGAGGATTTAGTGATAGGGATCTCAACCTTATCCTCTCTAACATATCTCATATCATCATCACCACCCAATCCACCATATATCACAATCTCACAATGTCATGTGCTGATGCTCATGTATCATCATATAATCATCATCATCATATCACAGTGTCATGTATGCATCATGTCATGTCATGTTAATATCATCATCATAGTCATCGCATCATCATCTAGCTGTGTGCATACCACGTATAGAAAATAGTACACACACAAATATCAATATCATGGTATGAAAGAAACATGCATATATATACAATTATACATACTATGATACAATACAATACACACAAACAAACAAACACCCGATTACCTTAAGTTGTCAATACCGCGCTCACACGAGTTCCACAAGCTTTCTTGAACACTAACATGCTTCAACCCCCTCTTGAATAACGAAACAACCTTCATTATAACACAATTCTTCCATTAACACAATATACCATATATCTAAATTCCACAATTAACCACTTTAGGCCTAAACCAAGATTCTAACACCCCTTTCATGCATCATTAAGCTCTTAGGGACCATTCAAACATCACACAATCCCTTATACTTTGGATTCCTCACACTCTCAACCAAGAACAACCTAGGGTTAAGTTCTAAACACATATAATCCCTTTAAAACTCACATCCAAGCAACAAGGACATTACAACACACTTGATTAACCTCATTTCATCCATTTCAATCGGTGGATTTCTTCCCAAACCGGAATTCCAAGAGCTGAATTTAAACTGGTCCTAATTCATTGGAGGATCCATCGCTTCGACACTGGGGAGAACACTCCTCCACTATCTCTTGGCCTTCCTTTCCAGCTTAAACGCCGCTACTAGCACCCTTTGTTCTGAGGTGTAGTCCATCACACTAAAGATATTGTCCAATTACTCTATCCAATCTTCAGCCTACGAAACATCCATGGTCCCTTCGAAAGTCGGAGGACTAAACTTCCGAAAGTCCTTCAACTACAAAGAGATACCCCTTCTTCCAACCCTTGGAGCTCTCTCAGGCTCTACCATATTTTCATTCTCATCCTCTCCTGCATTCAGATCCACAAACATGTCAGCCTCTTCATTCACTTCACCTTGCTCTTGCCTATCCATCCGCTCTTGTAACCTGTTCAATGTTTCCCCCTAGGTATTCACCTGATTGCTGAGACTAGCCAGCATCTCATGCATCTGCCTTATGAGATCGCTGTTACTCGGTCTTCCTCTTCGAGACATCCTTCCTACACACAGGCAACAACACATTCAATTATATGGTTCTGGACTAGTATTGCAGTGGGAATATAGTCTATGTATTTTAAACTATGCCAAGTAGAACTTTAAGCAGAAACAATGGCCCAAAACCATTGCTCTGATACCAAAATGTAACATCCTACCTCCTCACACTTCTAGACTTAACCAAAAACTTCATCCAAATTAAACACAACCCCAACAACTCCAAACAACTTCTCACAACTTCAGAATAGCGGAAACGATCCAAAAACACCAAAAACTAGGCTGGGGCCACGACCACTACAGTACCACAACGGCTCCTGCCTCCCTTATTTTGTACTCACTTCTGGCCTCACTGGCACCGTGGCTTGGACACTGGCACTGTGGTGCCTCCTGTTGATATCCCATATCAGAAAAAACTCCACACCGGGGCGGACTTGCGACGCGCATAACTTTGTGCTCTGACCTCCGATTGACTTGATTCCAACTCCTACAAGTCAATCTAGTCCCAATCTAACCATAAACACCACTTTCACCTCAATCCAACTCCGTATGGAGATTCTAGACCACTGACACAGTTTTGACCACTTATTGACCAAAACTCATCACTAACCACCTCTAATTTCCACAAAAGACAACTGGCCACTTAGAGACCAATCATACAGGTCCAAAATCCCCAAACCAACTTGTCTAAAGAGGTTTCACCCCAAAAGAACCACTCCTATGAGATTTGATCCTCTTGTAACCCCAACTGGACAAATGGTCTACCGGCCCTAAAACACACCATTCAACCCAAAACCAACTTCCATCAAACATAATGTAACATCCCAAGAAAGCTAAAATATCTAGAAATATATAGAAATTTTATAAGAAATAGCCAGACACCGTTTTGTGTGGAAAAGGGTAAAGAGATCATTTTTTCCGGTTGAATGGAAAAATGAAAAAAATTATATTTTTGCCCCTAAAAAAGTTTAAAATGACATTCATGTCCCTAAAGTCATAAAAATTACGTGGAGAAGAGAAATGCCCTTGGGGAAAATTACACTTAATGACCCCGAAAGTTTCAGAAATTATAATTTAACCCCGGGTCAAGGGTAATTTTGTAAATATGTAAAGTTACTGTCAAAATGAAGCCCTCGACAAGAGAAGTTCAATGGTATATGGCACTGAGGGTTAATGTTCAAGAATGAAGAAATAATCAGTGCCGAGTGTCTAAAAGTAATAGTAAACCAGGTCTAGATATGGACCATACACAGATACCATTTGGGATATGATAATTATGGAAATATAAAAATAAAATTAGAATAGTTCTGTATCCCAAAAATGCTAAAATAATATAAAGGCGTTTTTATCTGCACGATTAAAAAGTATCCGAATTGATGTATATCTGGATTAGGAAAATTGGGC
Source organism: Adenanthera pavonina (assembly GCA_026686845.1). NCBI lineage: Eukaryota > Viridiplantae > Streptophyta > Magnoliopsida > Fabales > Fabaceae > Adenanthera > Adenanthera pavonina. The sequence goes on from JAIVEN010000013.1 coordinate 20,767,068, forward strand.
AATTTTTGGATACTTCTCTCTCACCCATGCGTGACTTTTGCTGCAGCCCATGAAGCCCACCACCAATCATGTCAAAAAGGTTGAGAAAACTTCTTAAAGAAGGAGTTGAATTTTTTTTGCCAAAAAGTAACCATGATTAGCAAAAAGTAATTATGGTTGATTCACCTAATTAAGTCCATTAACCACTCATTTTTGCACCATTTCACGCATGACTTCTAGCAGCAAAATAGAAGAGAAAAACCAAAGAAAGAAGAGAGAAAAGAGAGGAAGAGGAAGAGGGAACTCAAGGCAAAATGGAATGCTTCACTTATGGTAAGTGTTCTTCCATCTTCAAGCTTACTATTTATGGTCTTTAGAGCTTGAACCATGGATTAGATTTCCCTCTCCACTCCCTTAGGTTTTCATTCAAACATGATCTAGCAAGGAAATGAATTTACAAACCATAGAACATGGGGGAAATGCTAGGATACTCATTTAAAGCTTGAATATGTTGGTAGTTTGATGTATCAAGAAGTGTATCAATTTCCTCCTATTTTCTAGGATTTTTGGCCAGTTACTGTTCACACTTAGAGTTGGAATTTCATGTTTTTGATGCCAAAAATGGATTCCCCACGGTGGAATTCCTTAAAGACAAGGGATAGATTCAAGAGAAAGCTTGAGATTAAGAAAGTGAAATTTTTAGGTTTATGAAGTTAATTCGGAATGAACAGTAACCGAGTTAGAAATGGAATTTGGTAATTTTGAGGCCATATTTGGATTCCTCATGAAAAATTACATGGAATAGAGGTATAATTCATCATTTTTGAGTTAGAAATGAATTTTTGGTGAATTTTTGAAGAATTAGGGTTTCATGAACAATTTTTGAAGAAAGTCATGGAACCATAGTTTGAGTAGTTGTTTGATGATGCATTAGGACTTGAAGAAGCCCAAGGAAGCTAGTGGGAGAATTGGTATCAAGTTGAGGAGTAAGAGAGAGCATAAAGGTAGCAATTTACCTATGCTTGCCTTATATTGTCATGTGATTTTCAATGAATTTGATGACTTGCCTATTATTTGATATGATCATTTGTGATGCTTTGAGAATCTTGGCTGAGTTAATTGAGGGGTTTGAGACCCCGGGATGTCCAAAATACAAAATGAAACTCTGCCAAAATTTTTGTAAAATATTATGGCATGAATGTTTAAAAGTATTCACTTGATGTTTTATGATGATTATATGCTTAATGTGATAATATGATTGCATGAATGGTGATTGCTACTGAGATTCTTTGAATCTCACCCCCCTTCAATGACTAACCATGCTAGGAGAACCAATGCAAAAGAGTTAAGGAAGGAGAAAAAGGCATGAAGAAAGAAATGATGTTGCAAGCCATTGTGTTATAATGTGAATGGTTATTTGTGCCTTGCTTTGTATGAAATTGTAAAATAATGAATAATATGTTAATGTTGTAGAAAATGTATGAAAATTTCCAGTTCTGTATGTTGGGATATTAAGTTATATTCTAACAAGTTACATGCCAAAATGAGTTCATTTACAAGGGTTTTCACAAGCAAATTGCAATGTAGACTGAAACAGGGCATTTTCCAGATGTATCCGTTTCATTCACCCTTGTTCTATACTTAATGTGAGGTTAGGTTTATGATATTTTTATACCAGATAGAGGGCATCTCCAGCTTTAATGGAAAACCTAATTCACCCCATTTGGAGTTGTGTACATTAAATGGTGAATTTTCAAATTTAGGATTCAGAATAGGAAACTATTGGGAAAATGGGAAACTAAAAGTTAAGTACTAGAAATTTCAAAAGATAACATAAAGTCGTACAAAGCTCCAAAAATTCATTGGTTTATGTGTACAAAAGGAACTATGTCTCAAAATCCAGATGCCACTAATTTGGAGGTGATTGGAGTTATAGAACAAGAGATATGAAAGTTTTCCCAAAACTGTTCCAGTAAGAGTTGAATTCTCACCCTTCATGATTTAAATTAAAGTTATGCCCTATGTGAATAAAATAAATGTATAAGGAAAATATCTCATTAAGTAGATACGTAGATATTTTGAATGATATAGAGTATGCATAATTTGGAATAGAATAGAATGAGATATGATTTTTCAAATTTGAGGCCAGAAAACTAGAAGATAGAAGAATGACCAAATGAACAGTAAATGTCCACGAAATTACTGTGCAAATTGGCCTAATGATGTTACTGTTTCATGTTTTTCCCACGTAGATCTGAATTTAAGATAAATTTAGAGACTTGAATCACTTCAAGATGAATTTTTTAGATTTAGTTATGAATTTTCAAATTCATCAGGTAAAATGGAAATTGCCAAATGAACAGTACCCCAAATTTTGAAAAATTCTGATTTTATCATATTATGATTTTAGTCTCTAATCCATGATGAAATGCATCTAAAATGATCTAATACATGGGAAATGGGCTATAATATAAGGTGTTACACATAACACACACACAACATACATACCACCAATAACATCTTTCCCACATATAACCATACATACAATCATCCATATTCATAACCATTCGCTTATTACAAAACCTTCTATCCTACTTGGCACATAATACCTATCCAAAATACACAAACTACATAGACTATTCCCATGTACACTGCTACTCCCGCGTCTTCTTCGGACTTGTGCCATAATCGTCACCTAAGAGGTTAGTTCATGGGAGAGGGGTGTGAGACAATGTCTCAATAACCGGGGACAACCACACATACATATATATACATATATCTCATGCAACTCATGAATGCAATATGAAATGAATGGTATGTATGTCTCCTTCACACACAGCTAGAACCACGGGCTATCAGCATAACATGACATTTCATATAGGTAACTCCCTTCCAACAGTCGGTGAAGAATGATTCCGGGACATTACCAAGCTCACCTTACACTAATGCAACTCGGCCAAAGGTTACACTAGTGCTCGGATCATGGATCTCCTTCTCCTAGACCACCTCAAATTGGTGGTGACTTAGGGAAGGTGCAGTCCACTGCCGCCTAGCTCCCTAGGCCGTAGGGGAGGATTTAGCGGCAGTGATAAGTGAACCCTTATGGAATTCGTCTAAAAAACCCACTTGTATGTGTATGACACCCAGATCTTTGCTAAACAAGGAACACAAAGACTAGACAGCAAAGGAAAGAATAAAGACGCACGATAACAGAAGCAAAAGAAAGCTAAAAATAAAGAAATAAGATTGAGAGATGTTGGTCTTGAGAAGTAGAACCCAAGAGAACTGGTCTCTTGAACCCTAGTTCCGGTGATGCCACAAGGAAGGACAAATTCCTTGATAAGTCGTAGTTCGCTCTAGCACTTAAAGAACGCAAGAGAAACATACAAAAGTTTGAAACTTTAATCATTCAAATCTGAAAAACGCACATGAAAGTTAGCCTTAAATAGGCAAGGTAAAATCTAACCTAATAAGCCTATAAACCCTAATTAATTTGGACTCAAGTAATCCTAATAGGATTAGGAGACTTTAGGCCCAAATAACAATCCTATTAGAACTAGGAAACTATTAAAATAAATCCATAAAATAAAATAATGAAAATTCATAAGAAAATAGTAAAAATAAGACCTCTGCCCTTATAAACATGCCACCATATTAATGAAGTCACATGTTTGGCACATGATATGCTTATTTACAATGTGGGCTATCAAAAAGACTACTAATTAACTAATTGGGCTTTATTAATTAACAAAGTTTAGCCCATAATTAATAAAAATGAAATTAATACTAATTAGGCCATTAATCCTCAAGTCACATGCTCTTTAAGAGAGTCACATGTTGGGCTTAAATCTGAACTTCTATATATGATAACATAATCATACCATTGTTGTGCTCTTGGGCTTCAAGTTCAGTTAAGTGCAAAGGCTTCATTTCAAGTTACTTGTTGATCACACCACTCAGGCCTCTTTCATTGCCTTAGCTCTTGATCTCGTCATTGGTCCTCCCATACCTTGTAATAGATCAACTGTTTTCCACTTTTGGATTACATGATTAGCCTCCTTTTCTCCAATGTCTTGAGCTTGCTTCATGCTTGCATCATTCCCCCCTCCTGAGAAGGATTCGTCCTCGAATCTGAAATGTCAAAAGGAGAAAGGTCAGCGACATTAAAAGTTGCACTTATGTTACCGTATGAACTAGGTAAGTCAATCTTGTAGACATTATCATTTATCCGCTCCAAGACTTGAAATGGACCATCACCACATGGGTGCAATTTAGATTTCCTTTGTTTATGAAACCTTTGCGTGTGCAAGTGAAGCCACACCTAGTCACCGGGCTCAAAGATAACCTTCATGTTAGTTAGGCTGACTTCCCAAGAGGGGGGATGAATTGGGAAGATTAAAAATTTTCTGCACAAAGTGAAATAGGTGAAGAAAGCAAGGTATAATGAAAGCAGCGTATAAGCAGAGCAAACTGAAAAAGTAATGATAGGGAGAAGAACACTAAGAAATTTATCCTGGTTCGGTCTATCCACTTGACCTACGTCCAGTCCCCAAGACACCTCTTGAGATTTTTCACTATACTGCAAGAATTCAATGGCCTTCTTGCAAATGCCACAGTACACAGCTTGTGCTCTATTTTCTAGAGCTTTCTCAATCTCTCTAAGCACTTGCACAATGTGCTTCCCAATCCCCTTGTGATATTCCCTCACAAGTAAATCTATCTTCCAGATGAAGATAAGATTGTTTACAAAGATATAACTCTCTTGAATAGAGTAAATATGAAGGTTAAAGTATAGATATTGAAGTTGAGAGGGTAAAAGCTTTTTGAGAAGAAGATTTGACAGAATTTCAGTATATACAAAGTTTGATTCGTTACCCACAACTTCAAATGATGTTATATTGATAGATTTAGGTCTCAAATGTCCGTTAGAGACAAAATCTATCCGTTGGAGAAGTTATCCAACGGTTACTCTGAAAAACTATCCATTAACCAACCGGATTTAATGCTTCTGACATACTGAAATTCGAATTTTGGTTGGTCAACAGACAAATTTTGAAGGAACTGAAGGTTAAAGCTTCCAACGTTGAAATACTGAAGTTCGTCTGTTCATGAAGTGAAATTCGAATTTTGAAACTTAGAAAATGTTTCCATGTTGTGACATACGAATTTTCAAGAGAAGAGTTTTTCTGTTAAGTGTGAACAGTGTTTTCAATTTGCTACAATGCCCTCGAAATTCAAATTTTGGAGTCCCATAATTCGTCTGTTCTCAGCAGGCTCAGAAAGCATAGTAGTTCATTTACATTGAAATTTGAATTTTCAAAGAGTGAAATTCGTCTGTCAGAGAGACCTCTTTTCAGACTTACTTTGACATTCGAATTTACAAACACTGTTATTCGTATGTCAACATGTTATTGCAACAGACTTACAACCTTAGCTTTTGAAATTCGAATGTCCATGTTCCAAGTTCGTCTGTCAGTGAGCAATTTTGAAACTCAGAATAATCTTGATTTAAGGTGAACTTTAACATTGTTTCAGACAAATTTCTTCAGTTTTCATAAGTTGTATTTTATCTGAAATTCGAATGTTCAAAACTCAAAGTTCGTCTGTTGCTTAACAGCTTCTTTCAGACACATATGAAAATTCGAATTTTGGAAAATCAAAATTCGTCTGTCAGAGAAATATCTCTTCAAACTTATTCAGTTTTAACTCGAGTTTCGAATTTCCAACATGACAGTTTAATGCAATATTTTCAAACTTCGTCTGTTGGTGGGCATTTTTCAAATATTTCATAATCTAACATAAAATCAAGGTTTTAAAACATTTTTCCACCAAATCAAAGACTTTTTTACCCATGACAAAAGATCCTACAACAATCCTAGCAATGATTACTCAGATTTTCTTCACTAGAGACACTTTTGAGCTCCTTTGATATCTTCAATCCAAGCTCTTCAATGTTGGTTTGGAATCATCAAAACTTCTTGATTCAATATTCTCCCCCTTTTTGATGATGACAAAATAACTTACAAACTGGATTAGTACTTGGGTTTGCTTTAGCAAGCTCCCCCTCAACATATGCATTATATTTCAAGAGATATCATATATAGTACATCAGTGAAGAGATTCTGGAAGTGATAAGTACAAATCATTGCAACTAAGGAACTCATTCATTTCAATACTTGTTGCTTTACAGAAACAAAATTAATCAAAGTTCTTCACAATACAAAATGCAAACAGTTAAAACAAACAACAGAAACACAAAGCACTATAAGAGGACTCAAGCCTAAAACACTAAACAAGACTTCAATCACTTCTTCTTTGGCTTGGTCTTCTTGCTGTACGTCTTCCCAGATAGCTCAGCAGCAGATTTTCCAGTTTGCTTCTTCTTCTCCCCCTTTTTGGCATCATTAGGAAGACAAACGAAATCAACTGGAGGAGGAATATGAGAAACTGGAATGGCTTGGAGTGGCACAGGAGTAAAAGGGATTTCTGGTTCAACTGGGGGCTCAGTACTTGGTTCCTTGTTAGAGATTTCCAGCAGCTCTTGCATTGCCTGCTGGAAAGAGCTAACTGAGCTCTCTGTTCCTTTGAAAGCCCATAAGCAGCAAGAGAGGGAGGAGCTGGTTCATTAGGATGAAACATTTCCTCAAGCCTTCTTCTTTGAACTTGCAGGAGAGCATTGTGAGCAATAACCTCATAATCAACAACAGGCACAGTGCTTCTCTCTTCATTGCTTGCACCCTCCTGCATAGAAGAGGTGGAAATGGTTGCCACCAATCTTTCTACTTGCTCAGATTCTTGAATGGAAAGAATTGAATCTTGAGCATCTTCTTGCATAGGCTCATGAGGGCTTATCTCTTGAAGTCCTTCCTCTTCTAAGCCATAGTCCAAGGGTGAACCAGGACTTGATGTCCTCATTGCACCAGCAGGCTCATCTCAATCATGGTCAGAAGAGGCAATCTCGAAGGGGCTTGGAGGCTCAGGAGTTAGAGAATGGACAGGCACAGAGAACCTTGGCTGAGGTGGAGCTGAAGTGGTAGGGATTGCACTTCGAATTTCTTCATAAGCATCAGCAACCACCTTTATATTCTTTGCCAACTGATGAACTTGATCTTGCAGATGAGCAAACTTGGCATTTTGCTCATCCCTGATGCTTAGAATGAGTGTAGATAGGCTGTCATACAACTCAGTGATCTTGGTTGGCCTGACACGAGAGGAGGGAGTGGATTTTATATGAGTGGGCTTGGAGGGAGATGGGAGAGGCACAGAGGGCTGAGGAGTAGGTCTGGCAGGAGCCTCAGAAGTACCTTCTTGCTGTAGGGAGGCACCTTCAACAAAGAATAAATCTTCAGTTCTTCCTACTCCCTTTCCAACCCATCTTCCTTCATCCCTTTCAATACCCATTCTTTGCAGTTCTTCCTCCTTGAAGATCTCTGTGAGCTTACCCTTTCCCTTCTCAAGATGTTGTATTCTTGCATACTGCAGAATTCTGGAGATGATAGCAGTATAAGGGAGTATGGAGTCTTTTCTCTGATCTCTTGCCTTGATCATGTGTTGGAGTATGATATGTCCCATGTTGATCAGTTTTCCACGCATGATTGTAGACATGACATGTGCCTCAGCTCTGGTTATCAGATTGAAGCTGCCTCCTTTATTGAATATGATCTTGGATACTATGTAGTGCAGGATCCTCACTTGAACACTGAGGTCTGTGGGCTTCAACACCTTTATGGATGGCCAATTTTCCCTTCTTCTGAACAATGTCCTCAGAATTGTGCTCTTCTTGTAGTTCAGAAAGGGGCCACCTTCTTCATCAGCAGTATCTGCCTCATCCATGTACCTAGAGGCAGTGGTGTCAATCTTGAGGCCATCCTGCCCTGGGATCTCTAATACTTCATTAAACGTCTCATCAGTGAGCCAGATGGTCCTTGATCTCAGATTGATAGCCCATTTCTTCTTTTTGCTATAGTACTTTAGGGAAGCATACCAAGACTTCACTACTTCATCATCATATCTCTCTAATACTTCCAATAGATTCTTGTATCTCATCATCCATATACCAGCATCAAAATTATTTGAGGCTAAGAAATCTTTCAAGTTTACACAATGTGGCTTGATTACCTTCTTGTTGGCAAACTTGGTGGAGTATTCCTCTTGAATCCATGAAGTGTTCCATAATGGCAGAGTGGTAAGCTCATATTCCCTAGATTCAGTGCTTGAGGATGAAGTGGAAGCAACTGGTTCAGCAGCAACAGGAACAGGGACCGAAGGTTCTGTTACCTTTGAGGAGAGGGTTCAGCCTTCTTTGATTCTCCCCTGGGTGTAGATTTCTACCGTTTGGAAGGAGTTCCCTTGCTGGATTCGACCTTTTTCTTCAGTTTTTCTCCTTCCTTTGTGGCATATTGGGATTTTACAGAACGTTTTGGCTGAGCCTCTCTTTTGCCAGCTTCTGGATTCTTGACTCTTGCCATTTCGCTGATGAATGTTGCAGAATATGGCAAGGAACAGGTTTAAAGGATGCAAAAGGAAGTTTAATTGGTGGGAAATGACGGTTTTGGATTAGAATTGAAGAGGATTGAATGCAGGATTGGAACAGACTCAGAGAGAATAAGAATAGGGTTGCGTCTATTCAAATGAAAACCGTCAATTTTAACGTGTGTAACCGTCTGACAGACGAATTTTGAAGGGTCAAAATTCAAACTTCGGGCAGTTACAAGTTAAACTGTTCAGCAAAGCTTGCTGACAGATGAATTTTCTTCAGAAAGTTCGTCTGACAGTGGCTTGGCTCAAGTAACACAAGATGAACAGACGAACTTTATCTCAACAAAGTTTGAATTTTCAAGAGAAAACGCCAAGTAGCAAGCAAACCGCCAAACAAGAGATGAATTAAGCATACAAAACTTGTCTTTCAAAGATTCAACATTGAGTAGCATGTTTCAACAGACGAATTTTAAGTTAGAAATTCAAATTTCTCAACTTTGTGAAAGTTGTCCAACATTCGTATGTTAAGAGATAAGCATTAGTATAATCATTATGTTGGACATTCATAACTTTGAAACTTTATTCTTAAAAATTTGAATTTTGAAGGATCAATAGACGAATTTCGAGGCATCACCGAGAACTGTTCCTTCTAATAACAGGCTGAAGTTCGTCTGTTGGATATGCAAAATTTGAATGTTGACCATGCTGACTTCCTCAGAAACTTAATTTTTCACAGAAATTCATCTAACACATAATCAATATACGAATTTCAACTATAAAACTTACAGATTGAATCCAGAAATTCAGGATTTTTTGCCCTTTGCTTCAATCTTTGATTGTTCCTTTCCTGTGTGCTGCATTTTTTAGATTTATCAGCATTGAATCTCATGAGGAGCGCCTGCAACTTAAATTCAACACTCTCCGATGCTAAAGTCGGAATTAATTCAATATTGTAAGATTTAAAAATAGAATTGCACAAAGAATTGCTTACAGTTCATTGGGACTTACCATACCCAATTCTCTTCTTATCTTGCAATATCTATCTTTTGACAGAGGCTTTATCAGGATATCTACAACTTGATCTTCAGTTGGGATGTATTTCAATCTAATTTCTCCTTTCAGAACGTGATCCCTTATGAAGTGGTGCCTAACTTCAATATGTTTTGTCCTTGAGTGCATGACAAGATTCTTTGTGATATTGATAGCACTTTGATTGTGACACATTATTGGTATTTCTTTCAACTCAACCTCAAGATCTTCTAGTTGTTGTTTCATCCAAATGATTTGGGCACAATAGCTTCCAGCTGCAACATACTCAGCCTCTGTAGTGGATAAGGCCACACTATTATGCTTTTTGCTAAACCATGAAACCAAGGATCCTCCAAGAAACTAACAAGTTCCACTTGTACTTTTTCTGTCAGTTTTGGATCCTGCAAAGTCTGCATCAGTGTATCTTTTGAGATTTTCTCCATTGCCCTTTGGATACCAAAGACTCATCTGTGATGTTCCAATAACATATCTGAAGATTCTCTTCACAGCAGTAGCATGGGTCTCTTTGGGACATGATTGGAACCTTGCACACATACAGACACTAAACATAGTGTCAGGTCTACTGGCTGTTAAGTACAACAGGGATCCAATCATTCTTCTGTATTGAGTAATGTCAAACACTTTCCCTTTCTCATCCATGTCCAGTTTGGTTGCAGTAGCCATAGGTGTGCCCATTGGCTTGGCATTTTCCATTCCAACCTTCTTCAGCAATTCATTTAGATACTTGGATTGATTGAGGAAGATTCCATCATTGCACTGTCTGATTTGCAATCCAAGGAAGAAGTTGAGTTCACCCATCATAGACATTTCGAATTCCCCCTGCATTAACTTAGAAAAATTCTTGCAAAGAGATTCATTAGTAGCACCAAATATAATATCATCAACATAGATTTGAACAATAAGTAAATCTTTATTTTCTTTCTTAGTAAATAAAGTTGTATCCACTTTTCCTCTGTTGAACCCCCTTTCAGTTAGAAAATTACTCAATCTATCATGCCATGCTCTAGGGGCTTGTTTTAAACCGTAAAGAGCTTTCTTCAGTTTATACACATGATTTGGTTTTACAGAATCCTCAAAACCTGGAGGTTGATCTACATAAACCTCTTTCATGATATGTCCATTCAGAAAAGCACTCTTTACATCCATTTGATATAGCAAAATATTTTTCATGCATGCATAAGCTAATAGAATTCTAATTGCTTCTAATCTAGCTACTGGAGCAAAGGTTTCTTCAAAATCAATTCCCTCTTCTTGATTGTATCCTTTAGCAACCAGTCTATCTTTGTTTCTGATGATTGATCCTGATTCATCAAGTTTATTTCTAAAAACTCATTTGGTACCTATGACAGGATGATTTTTGGGTCTAGGCACTAAATCCCAGACTTGATTTCTTTCAAATTGATTTAATTCATCCTGCATAGCTAGAATCTAGTACTCATCAGTTAAGGCTTCCTCAGTACATTTAGGTTCAATTTGTGATATGAAAGCACAGTTAATCATTTGATCCCTTAATTGTTTTCTGGTTCTAACTTTCTCTTGAACATTCCCTATTAATTGATCAACAGGATGATTCCTTTGATATCTCCAAGCTCTAGGGAGTTCTTGAGATGTTTCTTCATTATTTTCTTCTTCAAAATCTCTCTCCTGAATATTTTCCTCTATATCAATAGATTCAGATATTTTTGGAGGCTCAATTGTATCTTTATTAGAGATATCTAACTTTTTAAAGTTTGAAACAAGATCATCTTCATCAGAAACATGTTTAGAAGCAGTTTCATTCTCAATAAATACTACATGCACAGATTCCTCTATTGAATTAGACCTTTTATTAAAAACTCTAAATGCCTTACTTCTACTAGAATATCCCAGAAATATACCTTCATCAGATTTGGGATCAAACTTACCCAGGTTTTCTTTCCCATTGTTGTGAATGAGGTATTTGCACTCGAACACATGGAGATGTGACAGATTTGGCTTTCTTCCCTTGTACAGCTCGTATGGAGTCTTTCTAAGGATTGGTCTGATGTGGACTCTGTTTATGATGTAGCTTGCTGTATTTACTGCATCAGCCCAAAACACTTGAGATAGCTTCTTTTCATTCAGCTTAGCTCTAGCCATCTCTCCAATGGTTCTGTTCTTCCTTTCTACTACTCCATTCTGTTGAGGAGTTCTTGGAGCTGAGAAGTTGTGATCAATTCCATGCTCATTGCAGTACTCCAGAAAGTAAGAGTTTTCAAATTTTCCTCCATGATCTGACCTGATAGACACAATGGAAATACCTTTCTCATTTTGCACTTTCTTAGCTAAGGTTACAAATGCATCAAAGGTATCACTTTTAGAGGAAAGAAATAATGTCCATGTAAATCTAGAGTAATCATCGACAATTACAAGCACATACAGATTACCACCAATGCTCTTTACCCTAGATGGACCAATTAAATCCATATGCAGTAGTTCTAGTGGTCTGGTTGTGGTGACTACGTTTTTGGATTTGAAAGAAGATTTTGTTTGTTTTCCTTTTAAGCATGCATCACATTCTTTATCCTTTTCAAAAGCAATTTTTGGCAGGCCAGTGACTAGCTCATTTTTAACCAATTTTGAAAGCTGATTCATGTTAACATGAGCTAATCTTCTATGCCATAGCCAACTATCGTTGTCCTGACTAATTGAACAAACAGAATCTAAGGGAGGAAGTTCATCAAGATCAATAGTATAGCAGTTACCATCCCTTTGAGCTTTGGGGATTACTGTGATCACTTTTTCTGATGACCAGGCAAAACTTTGAGTCAAACAACACCCAATTTCCTTTGTCACATGTTTGGCTCACACTCAGCAGATTGTGGTTGAGGCCTATCATAAATAGCACCTCTTCAATGGATGTTTCAGGATTTTTGCCCACAATGCCAATGTCGACTATTTTGCCATATTGATTACCCCCAAAGGTCACCTTTCCTCCTTTCTTGTCTCTAAGGGTGATGAACTTCTCTTTGTCACCAGTCATGTGACTTGAGCAGGCACTGTCCATATACCATTTGTTGCTCCTTTTAGCTTTGAGACAGACCTACAAAACAAGGTTCAAATTTTCTTTTTAGGTACCCAAATTTGTTTGGGTCCTTTTCTGTCAGTAGTCCTTTCCCTAGATACAAATATACCCTTAGGAACCCATTTAGCTTTCATGTCAAGTCCATTTTTCTTTATAGCACAAGAACTGGAAATATGTCCCTTTTTGTTACAGAAATGACAGGTAGTAAAGGGACTATTGGATTAAGAAGCAGGAAGAAAAGAATGCAGATAGTACTTTTGTTTTGCATGCCTTGGTTGATTATATGTTTCAACGTAAGGTGACGTATTATTTTTCTTTCTATTATTCTCAGCATGCACAAAATGTCTCATATATGCATTCTGGTTTAATCTTTTCCTTGATAGCACATGGATCATATCCAAGACCAGCTTTTCCTTGTGATATTCTTTGGCTCCCCATCAAAGCAAACAACATATCTTTACCTTGAGTAAGCCTATACATGCTTTTCACCAAATATTCATTAGTTTGCTTCAGTTCAATGCATGATTCACAGCAAACAGATTCAACAGAAGGTAAAGAAGTAATTTCAGAAATGTTACTTTGAGATTCCAGTTTATTAATCTTTTTCTTTGCTAGTTTTAGTTCTTTAGCAACTTTAATAAACTCATCATGAAGCTCATGAAATGCATCTAGTAATTCAGAATAGGAAGGTTCAGATTCATATACCTTTTCTTCTTGATCACTGCTACATGAGGGTTTAGCTTCCTCAGAAGCAAGCGCCATCAGACAAATGTTGGCAATCTCATCTTTATCCTCTTCTTCCTCATCTGAGATGTTGCCCCATATTGATGAGATGTAGGCTTTCTTCATCTTCCCTTTGTCTGCAGCTTTCTTGTCCTTTTCTTGCTTCTTGAGAAATTGAGGATAATCCCATTTGATGTGTCCTTGCTTCTTGCACTCATAGCAAGTCACAGGTTCTTTTGCCTCTTTTTGCTCTCTCCAGCTGCTCCCTTCTTGAAGATTCTCTTGTTTCTCTTCTTGCTGTAGAATCTTCCGAATTTTCTGACCATCATAGCCAGAGTTTCTTCATCCAGCTCGTCTCCTTCGTCAGATTCTTCTTCATTTTCTTCAGCAGTTTTAAGGGCAAGGCCTTTCTTCTTTGTGTCCTATCCAACTTCCTTGAGAGCTTTCATTTTTCCTTCATACTCCTCGAGGCCGCCGAAAAGAGCCGTGACAGAGGCCATTGATTCTCCTCTGGCTTCCTCTATTGCTGTCACCTTGGGCTGCCATTCCAGAGGGAGAGCTCTGAGTATCTTTCTTACTTTTTCAGATTGAGTGTACTCCTTTCCCAGGCTCTTCAGTTGATTCATAATGAGAGTGAATCTCTTTTGCAGCTCCTTTACAGTTTCTCCTTCAGTCATTCTGAAGCTTTCATACTCTCCAATGCATGTGTTTAGTCTGTTCTCCTTGACCCTAGTTGTTCCTTCATGTGCAATTTGCAGAGTGTCCCACATTCCTTTAGCAGTGGAGCATTGTGAGACTCTGTAAAATTCATCTTGGTTCAAGGCACTGACTAAACAATGCTTTGCCTTAAAATTTAGCAAGACTCTCCTTCTGTCTTCTTCATTCCACTCTGCTTCTGGCTTCTCTTTGTATTTTCTATCATCTGTTAGGGCCATTGGGACGAAATCTCCTTTCTCAATGACTGACCAGATATCAAGATCAATTGATTGGAGATAGATTTGCATCCTCATCTTCTAGTACCTATAGTGTTCTCCACTGAAGCCAGGTGGTCTATTTGTGTTGTTCCCTTCTGGTAGTATGCTTTCACCAAAGCCAGCCATTTTAATTCTCGGACTGTGAGATCCTTTGATTGGGAAACCAGTCTCTGATACCACTTGTTAGTTAGGCTGACTTCCCAAGAGGGGGGTGAATTGGGAAGATTAAAAATTTTCTGCATAAAGTGAAATAAGTGAAGAAAGCAAAGGTATAATGAAAGCAGCGTATAAGCAGAGCAAACTGAAAAAGTAATGATAGGGAGAAGAACACTAAGAAATTTATCCTGGTTCAGTCTATCCACTTGACCTACGTCCAGTCCCCAAGACACCTCTTGAGATTTTTCACTATACTGCAAGAATTCAATGGGCTTCTTACAAATGCCACAGTACACAGCTTGTGCTCTATTTTCTAGAGCTTTCTCAATCTCTCTAAGCACTTGCACAATGTGCTTCCCAATCCCCTTGTGATATCCCCTCACAAGTAAATCTATCTTCCAGATGAAGATAAGATTGTTTACAAAGATATAACTCTCTTGAATAGAGTAACTATGAAGGTTAAAGTACAGATATTGAAGTTGAGAGGGTAAAAGCTTTTTGAGAAGAAGATTTGGCAGAATTTCAGTATATACAAGTTTGATTCATTACCCACAACTTCAAATGATGTTATATTTATAGATTTAGGTCTCAAATGTCCGTTAGAGACAAAATCTATCAGTTGGAGAAGTTATCCAACGGTTACTCTGAAAAACTATCCATTAACCAACTGCATTTAATGCTTCTGACATACTGAAATTCGAATTTTGGTTGGTCAATAGTCAAATTTTGAAGGAACCGAAGGTTAAAGCTTCCAACGTTGAAATACTGAAGTTCGTCTGTTTATGAAGTGAAATTGAAATTTTGAAACTTAGAAAATGTTTCCATGTTGTGACATACGAATTTTCAAGAGAAGAGTTTTTCTGTTAAGTATGAACAGTGTTTTCAATTTGTTACAATGTCCTCGAAATTTGAATTTTGGAGTCCCAAAATTCGTCTATTCTCAATAGGCTCAGAAAGCACAGTAGTTCATTTACATTGAAATTCGAATTTTCAAAGAGTAAAATTTGTCTGTCAGAGAGACCTCTTTTCAGACTTACTTTGACATTCGAATTTACAAACACTGTCATTCGTATGTCAACATGTCATTGCAATAGACTTACAACCTTAGCTTCTGAAATTTGAATGTCCATGTTTAAAGTTCGTCTGTCAGTGAGCAATTTTGAAACTCAGAATAATCTTGATTTTAGGTGAACTTTAACATTATTTCAGACAAATTTCTTCAGTTTTCATAAGTTGTATTTTATCTGAAATTCGAATGTTCAAAACTCAAAGTTTGTCTGTTGCTTAACTGCTTCTTTCAGACACATATGAAAATTCGAATTTTGGAAAATCAAAATTCGTCTATCAGAGAAACATCTCTTCAAACTTATTCAGTTTTAACTCGAAATTCGAATTTCCAAAGCCAAAGTTTGAATTTCCAACATGACAGTTTAATGCAATATTTTCAAACTTTATCTGTTGGTGGATATTTTTCAAATATTGCATTAGTTAACATAAAATCAAGGTTTTAAAACGTTTTTTCACGAAAGCAAAGTCTTTTACCCATGACAAAAGATCCTACAACAATCCTAGCAATGATTACTCAAATTTTCTTCACTAGAGACACTTTTGAGCTCCTTTGATATCTTCAATCCAAGCTCTTTAATGTTAGTTTGGAATCATCAAAACTTCTTGATTCAACACTTCCTTCTACCTTTGTTAGCCTGGCGAGCATATTGTTCATTTTTCCACTCGATGTTTGCCTTGACTTTGGCATGCAAATCTTGCACAAATTGAGCTTTCTGCGCACCATCAAGGTTAGTAAACTCATGTGATGGTAAAGGAAGCAAATCCAATGGAGCCAAATGATTAAAACCATATACTATCTTGAAAGGAGAAAAAACAGTGGTAGAATTCATAGTACGGTTGTAAGCAAACTCAACATGGGGCAAACATTTTTCCCAATTTTTAAGATTCTTTTAGATTACAGCACGTAAAAGAGAAGACAGAGTTCTATTAACAACCTCAGTTTGTCCATCAGTTTGGGGATGTGCAATAGTAGAAAACACAAGCTTAGTACCTAATTTAGCCCATAAAGTTCACCAAAAATGACTCAAAAACTTAACATCACGATCACTAACAATAGACCTGGGTAAACCATGCAATCTAACAACCTCCTTAAAGAACAAATCAGAAATATGCACAGCATCATGAGTTTTTGCACATGAAATAAAATGAGCCATCTTGCTAAATCGATCCACAACAATGAAAATACTATCCTTTCCTATGGAGGACCTAGGCAATCTAAGCACAAAATCCATAGAAATGTCCACCCAAGGATGCAAAGGAATAGGTAATGGGGTGTATAAACCATGTGAATGCACTCTAGACTTAGCATGCTTGCACACAATGCACTTGTCACAAACATAAATGACATCCTGTCTCATATGTGGCCAATAGAAATGCTCTTTCAAAATAGCTAAAGTCTTTTCAACCCCATAATGTCCCATTAAATCACCCCCATAGGACTCAAGAACCAATAATTCATGCATAGAACAAACAGGCACACACAGTTTATTCCTCTTAAATAGGAAGCCGTCAAAACAAAAATAGTCATCAATACCATCCTTCACACAAAGTTTCCAAACATCAGTGAAGTCAACATTACATTCATACATGCTTTTCAAAGATTCAAAACCAATCAATTTAGCTTGCATAGATGTAATGAGACTATACCTCCTAGACAATGCATCAGCAACAACATTTTCTTTTCCATGCTTGTGTTTCAAAATGTAAGGAAATGATTCTATAAATTCAAGCCACACAGCATGCCTCTTATTGAGCTTATTCTGAGTCTTAAGGTATTTCAGGCTTTCATGATTAGAATGCAAAATAAATTCCCTAGACCACAAATAATGTTGCCAATGTTCTAAGGTTCTTTTAAGCGCATACAACTCTTTATCATAGGTAGAATAATTCAAACATGCACTACTCAACTTTTCACTAAAGTATGCAATCGGTCTAGCCTCTTGCATCAAGATAGCACCAATTCCAATTCCAGATGCATCACATTCTACCTCAAAAACCTTAGAAAAGTCAGGAAGAACAAGTAAAGGGGCATTGGTTAACTTATCTTTCAAAGTTTGAAAAGCCCTTGCTTGTGCCTCTCCCCATTTAAACACAACATTCTTCTTTACTAGCTTGTTTAAAGGTGCAACAATGGTTGAGAAGTCTCGAACAAATCTCCGGTAGAAACTAGCTAATCCATGGAAACTTCTGACTTCATTTGCATTTCTCGGTATAGGCCATTCATAGATTGCTTTCACCTTCTCCTCATCCACACGGACACCATTAGTACCTACAATAAAACCAAGGAAAACAATAGAATCCAAACAGAAAGAACACTTCTCTAGATTTGCATAGAGTCTATTCTCACGTAAAATCACACAAATAGCACGCAAATGCCCAATATGCTCATCTAAACTCTTGGAAAACACAAGGATATCATCAAGGTAAACTACAACCAATTTTCCTATGTAAGGGCAAAACACATGATCCATAAGACACATAAAGGTACTTGGGGCATTAGTCAAGCCATAGGGCATGACCAACCACTCATACAAACTAGATTTGATCTTAAAGGCAGTCTTCCACTCATCCCCCTCATTCATACGAATATGGTGATAACTACTCCTAAGATCTATTTTAGAAAAGATACATGCACCATGTAACTCATCTAACATGTCATCAAGTCTAGGAGTGGGATATCTATACTTAACTGTAATTTTGTTGATGGCTCGACAGTCCACACACATTCGCCATTTGCCATCTTTTTTGGGCACAAGAATTACTGGAACAGCACATGGACTAAGGCTTTCTCTTACAAACCCCTTTTTCATCAACTCATCAACTTGCCGCTGAATCTCCATAGTCTCCTCATGATTTGCCCTATATGCAAGTCGATTTGGAATTGCTGCTCCGGGAATGAAATCAATTCTATGTTCAATGCCTCTAATGGGAGGTAACCCATCCAGTATCTCCTCCTGGAACAAGTCATTGTATTCCTGCAACAAACTTAGGACACTAGATGGAAGAGAGTTGTCAAGGTTAGAAACAGTCAAATACACATCCTTATACATCAATACAAATGATGTCTCACAAAATAATGCTCGCTTAATGTCTCCTCTTCCCGCAAACAATGTTACCTTACTCTCAACACATTCTTTCTTTTTCTCACTTCCTCTCTTTTCTTTTCTTTTCATCTCACTCTCTTTTCTCTCTTTATCATGCTTTTTCTTTTCTTTCTCTCTCATGCTACATTCTTGTGTGATTCTTCTTTGATCTTCAAGAGCCTGCACTGGACTAGGAGGTGTTAGTACAATGGTCTTGCTACTATGCATAAGGGAATACCTGTTAGTATAACCATCATACTTAATCCTCCTATCAAATTGGCAAGGCTTACCAAGTAATAAATGACCAGCATTCATAGGTGCAACGTCACACAATACTTCATCATTAAAACTACCTATTGAAAATTCTATCTTCACTTGTCTAGTTACCTTAGCATCCCCATTTTCATTAAACCATAACAAATTATAAGGTGTGGGGTGCCTCATAGTCGGCAAACCTAGCTTTTCAACTAATAAGGTACTAGCTAAGTTGGTGCAACTACTATTATCAATGATGAGAGTACATACCTTGTTGTTGATGAAACATCTGGTGTGGAATAGGTTCTCACGTTGCTATTTTTCTAGATCCTCCTTTGGATGTATGTTAAGAGCTCGTCTAGAAACCAACACTTCACCAATGACGGCATCAGCTATCTCCACATCAGAACCACCATCTCCATGATAGCTCCTTTTAGCCTCATCTTCTTCTCTGCCACTGCTTTCACTAGTCACACAACCATTCTCAAGAACCATCATAGTCCTCTTATTGGGACATTGTGCAGCAACATGACCAAAGCCTTGACATTTAAAACACTTAATTTTAGAGGAATTAGAAGAGAAAGGTTTAGAATACTTACCTGTAGATTCCTTTGACTTGCTTTCCTCCTTTGGTTTGGTCTCACCTTTGGACTTGAAAGGCATTTTATACTCTTTGTTGGATCCAGCAAATGATTTCACTTTCTGCTTTGCCTTCAAGTGCCTCTCTACTTTAATAGCCTTATGCAATAACTCTTCCATATTGATGTAGTTTTGCATCTCAACCTCAGCAGCAATCTCGGGATTTAATCCCCTGAAGAATCTCGCCATTGTTTGTTCAAGATCTTCATCCACATTGGCTTTTATCATAGAAATCTCCATCTCCTGATAGTACTCCTCCACACTCATGGATCCTTGCTTAAGTTTCTGAAGCTTCATGTGTACATCCCTGTGGTAATGATTAGGCACATATCATTTTCTCATAATTCTTTTCATCTCATGCCATGTCCTAACCGGACCCTCTCCAATTCTCCTCCTAGTAGTACACAATTGATTCCACCAAATACTAGCATAATCAGTAAACTCAACAGCAGCCAATCTTACCTTACTTTCCTCAGAGTATGAATTGCATTCAAGCACAAGCTCCACATGCCTTTCCAACTCTAAGTAGGCATCAGGATCAGTTTTCCCTTGGAAGGAGGGAATCTTCATTTTTATATTGGCAAGGGAATCCTTCTGGTACTCTTGATTATTTCTAGTTGCATGTCGATTTTGTCTAGTTCTTCTTGGTTGTATTTCTTCCTCCTCAAATTTAGTTCCTACTTCTTCTTCACCATCATCATAATATATCACACGGTTCTTTCCTCCTTGGCTTGTCTTAGAATAAGAAGGAGAAGCTTCAATCGCATCGAATCTTGTACTCAACTTCTTGAATTGATCGTTTATTGAGTCCATGAAGAGCTTCCAATCTGGAATTTGAGGTTCGCTACTGCCAAACATGTTTTGAGGATTTGAAATGTTAGTGAAAATCAAGGAGAAAATGGACCTTACCACTCCCTCATGTGTTTCACTCAAAATAATGCAAATGCACTCATGTTTCACACTAAATCAAGGCTTTTTCAAATATGATGCAATTTCTCTCTTGCCTTTTTCCACTCAAAGCTTGCTTTCTTATTAGAGTGCTAAATTCAAACCATAACTTCAATCAAAAGGAAATTGGTTTTTAAAGAAGTGGCAATCACAGAAAACAAAAGTCCAAAATTGAAGTTCTCAAAGATTCTAATTCAATTAAACAATAACCAATACAAAATGAGCACAAAGAAACTGAAATTTCCAACAAGAGAAATCTGAAGGAAATAGAACAAAGAATGATGAAAATTGGTAAGAATTGATAAGGAAAGAAATCTAAAGAAAAGACAACTTATAGAGATTTAAGCTCAACAAATTAGGAAACAATCCTAAATGATCAAATATATGATTTTTTTTTGAACAAGATTGAGCTTAAGGAAAAACTACTTCACAAATACATAGGAAATACAAAACACTATGATGATGAGATGGAATGACATAGAAGGATAAACTAGAGAAAGAAGGCACTAAAGTAACTAATGGACTCATTATTGTCTCATGCAATTCAGACTCAAAAGAAATTGCAGACTCATGCAATAATGATAGATGACATAATTTAAAGAAATTAGAAACATAATGAGAAAGAAGAAGAAAACACAATGAAGACACATAAGAAAGATGAGATGAAGAAGGAAAGAGCTTTGTATAAACTACTTTAAGCTCACTTTCACTCTCATTCTTCCACAAACTCTTTTTTTTCTTTCTCTTTTTCCTCTTTTTCTTCCTCTTTTTCACTCTTTTCTCACTTCTCTTCTCTCTTACTTTTTGGCATTCTTTTCATTTTTTTGGACACTTTCTCTCTTACATCTCTCTTTTCTTCTCTCATTTCTACCACTCTCATTTTTCCACTCTAGCTCACTCTTCAAGTTCTCATGATTTTCACACAAATGAATACATGGTAATGGCTTATAGGCTTTATCGGAAACACAAGAACAGTTTTTAACATGCCCATTAAAATCAACGCAATAAAAATCTCCAATCACCATGTCAACATGCTCAATCTCATCAGTGTAATCATAAGAACCAACTTTCAATGAAATCACATCATTAGGACTACTAGGAATTAGTATGCTACTATCCAAAGAATTTTTAATCAAATCATTAGCAACATGTAAATCATGATTCTCATATAAAAGTTGCTTATAATCAGGCTTAATCTCAACATCATGAAAATAACTTTCCAATTGTACTATATTTGTAGCACAACTAGACTCAACAAAGCTATCATTGCTAATAACATCTAGCACAATTTTCTCTTCAAGATCTAGCAAGACATCATGTTCAATCAATTCAATGGAATTCTTATGATCAACACATCCAGATTTAATTTCTAATTCAATTGATTCAACATAAGAAATATCATCAACATGATTCAACTTACTAGGACTAATACATCCTAAATCATCTACTTCAATACAAGAGGTATCATCATAAGAGATTTGAGAGTTAGACATACCTTTAAGTGTAGTTAACTCTCTTGTCACAACATTTGTCAATGTATCACAATGGATCCAACCTTATCCTCCCTAATATATCTCATATCATCATATATCATATCATCATCACCACCCAATCCACCATATATCACAATCTCATAATGTCATGTGCTGATGCTCATGTATCATCATATCATCATCATCATCATATCACAGTGTCATGTATGCATCATGTCATGTCAATATCATCATCATAGTCATTACATCATCATCTAGCTGTGTGCATACCACGTATAGAAAATAGTACACACACACACATCAATATCGTGGTATGAAAGAAACATGTATATACATACAATTATATATATTATCATACAATACAATACACACAAACAAACAAACACCCAGTTACCTTAAGTTGTCAATACCGCGCTCACATGAGTTCCACAAGCTTTCTTGAACACCAACGCTCTTCAACCCCCCTCAGATAACCAAACAACCTTCATAATAACACAATTCTTCCATTAACACAATATACTATATATGCAAATTCCACAATTAACCACTTTAGGCCTAACCTAAAGTTTCAACACCCCTTTCATGCATCATTAAGCTCTTAGGGACCCTTCAAACATCACACAATCCCTTACACTTCGGATTCCTCACACTCTCAACCAAGAACAACCTAGAAACACATATAATCCCTTTAAAACTCATATCCAAGAAACAAGGACACTACAACACACTTCATTAACCCCATTTTATCCATTTCAATCGGTGGATTTCTTCCCATACCGGAATTCCAACTTCAAAACCGGAAAATCCCAAATTCCAATCGAACAAAATGGAGAGGGAGGAGTAGAGAACACTTACCAACTTGAATCTAAGCTTCCAAGGTCTGAAAATTGCTCCTAGATGCTGGGAATCTTGAACCCTAGCAGAGCTCTCTTGATCTCCCTCCGGTTTCCCTTAGTTTCTTTCTTTCTTGATCTACTGAAATGATCCGGATTTAAACAAAAATCCCAAATCTCACCGCGGCCTCAGCATACCTCGCCACGGCTTTACCGTGTTCAGCTGAAACCATGCTACTAGAATGGTTCCCGGCACGGCATCCCTGCTCCTCGCTGTGGTGTGGAGCTCTTTCAGACTCCACTTGAATTTTCCTTCATCCTGTTTACTCCGGTCCTGAACACAATGCCATGAAAAATGATGTGAGGGGTATTACAGAACTCTCCATACTTGTTCTGATACAATCTCAGGCATTGATATAGTATTAGATAATAGAATAATATAGAATGAGTGACATAAGAAATTAGGAGAAGCTAATTGACTTACCTAGATTATGCCATTTATGTACTCTTTATCATCATCTAATAATCCACAAGCATAATATGCATCTCTAAAGGATGAGTATATAATACCATAAAATATTCTTCTATCTTCATATGAGAGAGGACCTCTAAGTACATTTAGTAACAAACATAGGTGGTATGGTTCTCTGCTTCTAGGAGGAGTAAAGTGTAACCTGCCAATACAAAAACCATTCTTCATAGGTTTCCATCTATGCTCATCTCTCTTATGCACGAATTTAGTAGGAAATTCAATATATTTTAGCTCCATAGCAGATATGTAATCCCTATTAGCAATAAACCATGCTTGAAACATCGTAGGAATGTTGATCAATAATAGAATATAATGACTCATTCCCTCTATATATTACCATATTCTAATATGGGAGATGAAATGATAACCTTTCTGTGACATTCGGGTGTTGATGAGGGCGGGGAGTGATTGTCAGTGCAAGAAAAAAAGGGGGTGAGATAAAGTGATGAGGCATGGACAAGAAGCTGCTCCTGGTAGGCTTCTAAGCGGGAGGGGTATATGAATGAATTGAATACATATAGGAATGAGAGGGATCCATAAAGTGTATAGGTATAGGACTATATGGTTAAATGATAGCTTAAAGGAATCGATAGGTACTATCTATACCAACAAGGTACACTTACCTTTTCGGTAGCCTATCCCTTAAGAACTCCTCAGTTAAGTGTGCTTGACCTGGAGCAATTCTGAGATGGGTGACCTTTTGGGAAGGAGTTGTGTGAGCGAGGTCAAAGCACACCAGAAAGGCTTGTGTTAGCTTATGGGGATAGTCGTCAATCTCAAATAGCGATCAGACTTTACAAGTTGGTATCAGAGCTCAACCTCTCTCAGTACGGTATGGTTCGAGTACGAACCACATGTCTCAGTATAGTATGGTTCAAGGACGAACCACATGGAAGCTGGTGGGGATGTGACATCCAGGCCCTGATGAGGGTAAGAAGTGATTGTCGGTGCAAGAAAAAGGGGGTGAGATAAAGTGATGAGGCACGGACAAGGAGCGGCTCCTGACATGATTCTAAGCGGGAGGGACATATGAATGAATTGAATACATACTGGAACGAGAGGGATCCATAAACTATATAGGTATGAGACTATATGGTTAAATGATAGCTTAAATAAATTGATAGGTACTACCTATACCAACAAGGTACATCTACCTTTTCGGTAGCCTATCCCTTAAGAACTCCTTAGTTAAGCATGTTTGACCTGAAGCAATTTTGGGATGGGTGACCTCCTGGGAAGGAGTTGTGTGAGTGAGGACAAAGCATACTGAAAAGGCTTGTGTTGGTTTGTGGGGACAGTCGTCAATCCTGAATAGCGGCCGGACGTTACACTTTCAACACTATAATCCCTAAAATTTATATCAAATGATAAAATCCTCCAGACAGCCTCATAAGGAGACATGTATTTGTAATCATAAAAATCTTGATTTCGTTGCATAAATTACCATTATTAGGATCACTCACATCAACATATAAAGTCATAGTCACCCTGTCATGACCCTTATTAGCATACTTAAACATATATTTAATAGATTTTGCTTGATTTGGTCTCTTAACATTAATATTTGCGTTATACTTCAGCAACAAATAAGGATTGTATAGAATAACATATCTATTGTAAAGAGCAATTCCATTTTTCAAAACACTACTCCCATTATCTGATCTGTTATATTGTGGATGTCCATCCGCATTAATCTTCATGGAAGAGTTAAAAGCCTTTGGGAAATTCTCTGAACATATACCATCAACCATAAATGATGAATTAGGGTTACATACCCATGTCTCATGGCATCAATCTTAGCAAAGCTCAGTGTCCTTGTTCACGAGATGAGCGAGAACACATGAGCAAGATTTCATATGCTTCAACAATTGGATTTGCAGTGTATGCCATGTTGTGTACTCGACCGGATGTATCATATGCCTTGAGCATGACTAGTAGATATCAATCAGATTTAGGTGAGAATCACTGGACTACTATCAAGAATATTTTGAAGTACTTAAGAAGCACTAAGGATGTATTCTTGGTGTATGGAGGATTGGAAGATGAGCTGATTGTAAATCGTTACATAGATGCAAGTTTCCAATCTGACAAAGATAATTCTAGATCGCAATTAGGATTCCTATTCTGTTTGAATGGTAGAGCAGTTAGTTGGAAGAGTTCCAAGCAATGCACTATAGCTAATTCTACAATAGAAGCTGAGTACCGAGCAGCATCAGATGCAGTTAAGGAAGCTGTTTGGATTAAGAAGTTCATTACTGAGCTTGGAGTGGTGTATACTATCTCAAATTTGATAGATCTATTTTGTGACAACAACGGCGCAATAGCATAGACTAAAGAGCCTAGGTCACATCAAAGAACTAAACACATACTTAGGTGATATCATCTCATCAGAGAAATCATTGATAGGGGTGATATAAAGATATGCAAAATACCAACTGATGATAATGTTGCTAATCCTCTTACTAAGCCGCTTGCACAGATAAAGCATGAGCGTCATGTTAGGTTGATGGGTATTAGATACATCAACGATTGGGCCTAGTGCAAGTGGGAATTGTTAGAGATTGTGCTCTAGGTCAATCATTGTATTATGAACATTGTATTTCATTATAAAAAAAAGTGTTTTTCCTTACATTATTATATTGTTTGCATGTTTTTCTGTATAATAATTTCCTTGGATAAATTATTTTATCCTAAATATCCCTAGTCAATCATCTTTGTGGGAACAATGATGAATTAAGACTAGTATGATTTTGATTGATAATTATGTATGAAGATACAAATCAAAATTATAAGCTCCTGTTAGAAAATAGGCACTGGATTGACCCGTCATAAGATAGCTACATGGATCAAGTCATAAACATATCTCATATATAACCATGTCACTAAATCCTCATACCTGAAATCACCATGGCTTCCTACATGGGGAATACTATACTTTGGCATAGTCAAAAGTCACCTTTAATCGAGAGATCATAAAAGCTATGATCGAGTATAGTAGAACTCGTGTGGAGGAAGATGAATGGTTAAGATGAAATTTGTCTCTTTAATTAATGGAGAGATATATTTGTGCCCCTTGATGAGTGAGTGACTGAGAAAATGCATGGCCGTGCTCGAATGGAAGAGTTTCCATTTGTTCTGTCAGTCTACTAGCAGATCGAGAAATTGATGGTCGAGTAAAATGAAGATGACATTTCCATGCCTGATACTTGACTTATATATCATGAGACAAAAGTGATGTGATCGGGTTATATGATAGGTTGCATCGGATCACCAATCTCATATGATTTGGGTAGTCACAATGTCTTGCTAGAGGTCACTTGTGACTTGTGAGTCCAATAATGTTATTAGCCCACTATTAACATTACATGGGCCAACAGGGCCACACATAAGAACGGGCCAACTTGAGCTAGAATGTCCAGATTCATTGAATCTAAAATTGTCTAGATTAAATGAATTTAATGTTCAATTTAGGGTGACAGAATTATATATATATTTGATATATATATATATATATTAAAATTTGAAATATATATGCTTGTTATATTATATATTTTGATATATATTTCAAAATATATATTGTTCAAATTAATTCAAATTAATTAGTTTTAAATTTAATTCTACATGATAGATTTAAATTTAAACTAATGTCATAATCTAAATTAGATTTAGATTGGATTCTAAATTTGAATTTAAACTAATAATCTAAATTTGATTTATATGATAAATTAATTCTAGATTTGATTCTGAATATATATTAGATAGTTAGTTTAAATTTAATCTATTAGATAGATTTAAATTCAAACTAATCTATTTAATTAGTATTTGATTTAATTTAAATTATTGATTTAAATTAAAACAAATATTGAATCCTATCTATATATATTGATATAGACTAGGATACAGGATCAACACGATTCAATCACCCTAAAGAGAGAACGACTGTATACTTAGAGAGTGAGACTATAAGGACGAATAGCGCATGGATGTACGGACAAATGAAGAACAATGTACAGATTAATGGCGAACAGCGTACGAACGAACAACAAATAGTGAGACTATACAGATAGATAGCGAGACTGAACAGACAGACAGTGGGTTGTACGGATGAACAATGGAGTTATACAGACAGATAGTGGGCTGTACAGATGAACAACAGAGTTGTACAGGTAGAGAGTAGGCTGTACGGATGAACCGCGGATTTGTATGGACAAAATAGCGAAAGCTAAACTGACGAACGGACATTCACAAATAGAGGTGCTAGCACACCGTTCAAGTTGGACTCACTGTTCGTGTGGATATCGGTAGAGGGAGCTGACTAGTCGCGTTAGTTCTTGGGGTTTGACGAAACGAAAAGAATACTAAGGGACATACCGGAGGTAAATTCTCTTTCTACATTTCAATCTAAATAATGTTGATGGATCCATGGAGGGAATTTCTTGATAGCTTTCTACTGTGTGTATGTTGAAATTCCTAATAGAAACAAAACTAAACGTGCATAGAATACAAAACAATACATTATTAAAGCATACAAATTTACTTGCCCTAACTTTGCCAAATATATTGTTTATATGAATGCCTTTTATCATTATGTCTAGTTTAATCTTGAAAACTCTATAAGTTCAACTTGATCTTCTAGGTTTGAATTATTATCATCCACATTCCTTTCGATTTTTGGCCACTTAGGCATGCATGTAAATGTAATGAAAAAGTCTAAACAACTAGCCTATCTGCAAATGGTCATTGCATCTTGATAATTATGAATAGTATAACACGCCCCACCAACAAAAGAGGATGGCAAGATAACTTTTTTCCCATAAGGAGGGCGTTAGTCTCACCTCTGAATACAACATCAACACTATCACTATAAATGTTTGTTCTTAGTTGTTTTTGGTTGTTCCCATTAAAGTTTAGCCTTGCAACTTCAACCATTATGTAACTATCAACTATAAACTATTGGAACAGTCTTCCTACATTTAAAATTGCTGACAACTTATTATTTCGAACTTGTATCATATAAGCAAAATGCTCCCTGAGCATAACTCTATTTCTTTTAGATGTATTCTTAGATCCATGAGTTTTGTGTAAAATATCTTCCTTTTACCCACTAACACCATCCTATGCATCTCCAATATCTCAGACTATAAGTGCTATAATCTCATTAGAATTTGAGGGCAAATTGTATCTTGAGTTAGAACCATGCTTGTGCACAAGCCTTATCTTCATCTCTTGAGAACCAGCTTCATTAACAATATCTCTTGCAAAGACAAAAGGTCTTTATTAGGGGGTTGCATTCATCTAGCATATCCTTCAATATTTGCACTATCTTGTTATCAATATCAGATCTTTCCATGTTGCCTCTAGTGAAATGAACAAATAAAAAACACCATCAGTTGAATTAAAAACTAATATCACCAATAATTATATACAATATCCTATGTATAACATATAAAAAATTTAAAATATAAAACAAATAGATTAAATGTACCGAACTACATATGTATTGGATTGCATTAATCCTGTTTGAAACCTTATTGCCTGTATTAAGGATGTATAGCTGTGCAACTTTGACAACTGATCCTTTAATGGAAGTAAGCTACCTATTAAATGCATGTTCTGACCATAAATTTGATAAACATAAGAACCTCATCCATTATTTATGTCTTTATCAACCTTTCCACTCATTAATGTAAATGTAAACATCATATTATATATTCTAATATTATTTGTAAAATGCTTGCTTCTGGTACCACCATCATACAACAATTTCAATAATATATTTTGATAAGCAAGCGTCAATGGCAAATGTACCTTCCCTTGGTTACAACAAATGCCAAATTTTGGTGTCCAGATTGAAGCATGTTTTCTAACCCTTTCTTCATATCATATGCTTGCCTTGCAACATTGACATGTATATATAGGATCACCAAGATCCTAATAAGCTAAAAATAGATGCATGCAAGAAAAAGTTTGGTTAACTGCGGTGTAATAAAAACAAACTATATAACCATTTAACAATAAAGTTATGTTACACAAACAAACAAAATATATTTAAAAAATCTTTAATTTGGAAACTATTAATTACCTTATCATATCTAAATATCAAATTAGTTTCGTTATAATATAAAAATGAAAGCAAAATCTGTAAATTGTCAATAATTATTTCTATAAAAAAATAAATAGTGATATGTGAGACATAATTGCACAAATACATATATTGATTAATTATCATAGTACCTTCTTTTGATTGTTCTGAATTAACCGCTGACCTCTCTACACATAGTATACATTTGACGGATTTTGACATTGTTATGAACTATATACAAATATAATACCAATTCATAAATCATATCTCAAAATATTATAAAAAAACGTATACATGAATGGAACGTAGGATAATGAATTACCATTCTCAACATGTGTCATTTGACTCATTTCAAAATTCAGCTTCACAGATTCGTTGATATTATTAATTATGATCGATCGAGTACCTATTTGATCAACATAATAATATACATAGATAATATTATTTAAGAAATAATATACTATCAAAGCAAAATTACAAAATACCTAAACTATTCCTAACTACATAATAATATACAAAGTTAATATTTGATGTTAAATTATTTATATATAACAATATTAATACAATATAATTTAGATATCAAACAAAACAAGCAACAATTAAGCAGTTAACAAAATAGCCTGTTTAAATGCTATATTCATATAAAAATATATATAATCTGTTAAATAAAATATAATATTTTGTATTGAAGGCACTCATTAATTTATATTAATTTCAATGACAAACTAATAATAGAATTGTTAACATAATATCAGTTCAACATATACAAATCGTATCAATATCTTCAAGGCCATAATTGAAATTATTACAAAAATTTATACTCATAACTTTAAAATTATAAAAACATAATATATATATATATATGCATAAAATGATATAATATCTAGGTCTACACAATGTGACAGTTAATGTTATCCAAACTATCTCATAAATTAAAGCATTATTTATATTACAAACTATGATAATCTATAATACATTGTTTGTAAAATTACTACATTTATTTAAATATACTACAAATAACTCTTTGTCCATAATACACGTTATTAATATATACACCCCTGCTTAATTGGCTGATCTATAGAAATTAAACTTTTTGTACTAATGCTCATAAATTAATACTATTATAGCATTATTTTATAAGTTTGCATTAGATATATATATATATATATTATATTTTTTTAAAAGATTACAACTAAACTTTATATAATTGCAATATATATGTAAATAAATTAAATGCATATAGTACTAAATAAAATGATACTTTCATATGTAAATTGAATTCTTAAAAATAAAATAAACTAATCGAATTACTCATTATCTAAATTAGATACAAACTGCACAAATATATGAATTAATACAAATTTAATAACTTTGATACACACACACACATATTGTACTCAACAATCCCGAAATATAATAGTTTGTAACTTTATATACCAGCATATATGTAGTTACTAAATAACTATGAAAATTACAATGCAATATATCATATATACACCATGCAAAATTGAACACCATATATATTAAACAAATATTTATTGAATATCATTTAATAACTAATAAGCAAAAACCAAATTTATTGGTCCAATGATCCTTAATCCAACTAAAAACATAGGATACTAAAAATATAAAACGAATAACAAAGAAAACACTAATCCATTATCTAATACTTTTATTATGCTAAATGAAAAAATTAATGAAAATTAAACAACTAAATAATCAAATCAATCCTCGTTAGATGGTGACTCAATCTTTACTCACTTCAGCTTTTTTGTAGACAGCTCTCCATTAGATCTTCTAACATTGTCTTTTAGCACAATATGACATCTGACACCATTATTGTTAGTAGGAGTCACTGAATCTAATACACCCACCTCAGATTGAGATACGCAATACTCCATTATCTACAACAACATGACATAAACATAAGTATAACAATTGATATTATTGTGAATACTATAATAAACACAACATTAATTAGAGCATACCTTTTGATGGAAATCTAAGAGGCATTCAAAAGATACATAACTACTCGTGGAAAGAGCCCATTTACCTTGATAGATTGGTTGCATCTCCAAGGCCTAATCCAAGGACAAGTATGGTGTTTCTAAGTCTCAATCCAAGTTCAAATGAATTGATCCACCAAAAAACCATGTTTTGGAGAGCCCATGGACAAATGAGTTATTCAAGAGCTTACAAGAGCAATTTGGAGCTTATATTATTATAATGAAGGCCCATCGTACCTATATGTACATGGAGAAGTCCAATAGAACCTTAAGCATTCTTATTCAAGCCCAAATGCAAGCTCTTCTAGCCCATGGAATTAATGTGATATGAATAGTATTTTGAGTTCATTAATTAATTATTTAATTGTGTTTTGTTTTATGTTTAATTGGGTAAAACTTGAATTATTTAAATAAGCCCATTTGTGGAGTCTTTATTGGGTTCCTAATTATATTTTCAAGGGCCCAAATTAGTATTTTAAGTATCTTAGGTCCATTATGACTACTTGGCTCTCAAGTAGATCATAAATTAGGTATGTTTTTGAGTCAAACATGTCACTTTCTTTGTTGCTCTCAAAAAGTGATGTTTTTAAAGTAATTTCCATATTTATTTAGTGTTATCTAGTGTCTTCTAGGATGTTCTTACTTGGTTAGCAAGTTGGAATATTCTAGAGTAATTTAGTTTCCAAATAAGTGAGATTCTTGTAATCTCAAAAGATTTAGTTTTAGAATTTAAGTAATTTCCTATTATTTAGAGTCCCTTGGCTTTAGGAATAATTAGTTGCCTATTTTATGAGATCCTCTAATTATTCTAGAGGATTCTAGATGTCATTATAAATATATGTATTTAGACCTACATTTTTTTAACAAGTTGAATAAGAATGATTTTCTATCAATTCTCTTATGTGAGGATTTTCTGAATTTATATTCTTTTGAGAACTCGTGACCCACCAACCAAAGTAATCAATTGAGTAGGTGTCATCGTTAGAGCTTAGGAACAAATTTCCTTGGTTCTAGCACGTGATCATCAACTTGTTCTTGGTCGTGAGATTGTTTTTGCTGTATTTTCTAGTTTGCTTGGTCATCCACCAAAAGGGCTATATCACCTTTCTATTTTCACTTAAAGATATCCCATGAATCATGTCAAAAGCTTTGAGTACCAGAAACTTCTCTATATTTTGAAGCTTTTGAACCTTCATGAACAGTGTAAAAACAAAATTAATTAAATAAGTATATATATATATATAAATTTTACCTACTCTAACTAATTATAAGGATTGATTTGTATGAAAATAACATATAGGCACTAACAGTCTGTATCATGACAGTCTCAATTTAAACTAAGTGAACTACTATGTAGTATAGTAGTCAACGCAAATCATATTCACAAAGGAGGAACGATTGGAAGTGATTATGAAAGTTTAAGGAATGTTTACCTAAAGTGCAACTAGTCCTATATGTAGGGATGGATCTAGAGGGGGGCAAAAGGGGGTTCTTGGCCCCTATGATCCAATCCTCCCTTAATAAAATGTAAGCAAATAGAAAGGAAGGAGATATCTTAGGTATGTGGCACCCCCCCCCCAAAAAAACACAATTTTGCACACATGTAATTAGCCCCCCATAGGTGTTAGTCTAGATCCATCATTGGTTATATGCAACTACCTAAATACACTAGTAAACTACTATGAATGAGGAACAAAATGAGTATGTAGAGAATGAATGGAATGATATGTTTAGGAATGAGGTTAGAAAGATAGAATAATGGGTTGATGTCATACAAATGCAATGTAATGCAAAATACTACTAAACTGCAATAGACGGTTTTTGGTTCAATTGGAAAGCAATAGAGCAATGAATTAAAATTAAGAGAATAACAATTCAAGACTAAGAGAAAGAATTTGAAAATAGTGAAAAGGAATTATTCTTAACAATGCAAATGAATGTGGTAATCCTGAATTTGACTCAAAAAGGTATTAATCACAAGGCTCTTTAAGAATTCTACAAGGGAATTTATAAAAAATGGCTTAATAATGAAATAGAACATGCAATCCAATTAAAATCTTTTATTTCAAGTGCTTAACTTAGCTAATTTTATGTGTCAATTTTACCCAAACATTTAGTCAAACACTTGGAAAGCATTATTCATTACCAAGCCTTAGGTTGATCAATTAAATTCCCATTAATTCCTTTGTCATGTTTTGATCAACTAAACCTAATTTTGTTAACAACCAACCATACAATTCATATAAATCATCAATTTAGCCATCCTAATCCACTAACCATGCATTCAAGATAGCTAAATCAAGGCTAGAGACAATAGTATAGTAAGTTGAAGAATTGTCATGACATTAATATAAGAATATCAATCCAATTACATCAACCAATGTACTCTTAAATGGAATAGATCTCAAATAATCAAACAACTAGCAAATTACCAATTCCAATCCATCAATCTAACCTAGGATACAAAAGAAATCCAAGAGAATAAACTAGGAAGAAAGTAGAGTAGAAATTCCTCCTTGTAGCCTTGTGAGTTCTTGTGCCTTCATAATATCCTTCCAAGCTTCATTGAAGATCACCTCCCCAAAGCTCACTCTTGCATCATCATGCTTACATGTTCAACATCAAAGAAGAAGAGAATTTGATTAGCCATGTTCAAGAACAAGAGTGTAAATTGATTGAAGCTCATTGAAGATTTAAATCTTGCTCTTGCCAACAAAGATGAAAATTCAATTCCTCCTTCAATTGAATTCATGTCCAGCTTTGCAAGTGTGATTGGGAGATCAAAATGGATGAATTAGATGGTGGAAAAGTGGTGAAATGGTGGATAGATGAAGGATTTAGGCTTTGGAATGAGATTAATTGGTGGAAAATGGAGAAATCTAGGGTAGAAATTGAGAAAGAAAAGAAGAACAATGGAGAGAATTGAAGGAGGTGAAGGGACCATGAGTTAGAGGCTGTAAAGTCTTTTTCCTTCTTGATCCATTTTTCATATTAGGGTAAAAGCATGAAGTGTTAGAATTGATCTTAGCCCTCAATCTTATGCTTAGTGGCTTCGAATTTGAGATAAGTATCTTCAATACCCTCAATGTCCTCTCTCATAGCCCTTGACCTACATATAAAAATGTGACATGAAAGTACCTAGGCCATAGAATATAGCAATGTACATGATATGTATAAAACCATAGTCTAATGAAATAAATTCAATAATGCTAGATTAGAGGACATATTTGCACAAAATTAATCATCAAAATAAAGGGGAAAAATTTGGAAAAATGATGGAAAAGAATGCAAGAAAAATCTCTAAGAAAATAGCAAGAAAATAGACTTCTAAGAAAAATTGACTAAAATGTCATTCTTTAATCAAACTTTGACTGGCTCTAAAATGAAAACCTTAATCACTATGGTTGATTTTGGTAAATTAACTCAATCCTAATTAAGTGCTCTAGATGATAATTGTAACAACCCTCAACATGTTTCCCTAGACTATCACAGGCTAATGAGAAGTTGCCTTGTATCGTGTACAACATTGAAGGGACCAGGACCGGAGGAAGAATCAAAATAGGAAAAAGTTTGAAATTGGAAACAGAAAAGCATCACATTGTGCCGAGGTGTAGGGCCACCGTGGTGAGACACTCATGAAAAATTTAATAGCTTTGGGCCGAGAGGTTTCACACCGCAGTGATCTTGATGGTGTTGTAGTGTGAGTTGCAAAAATTGTTTAAATCAAAATGCGAACTAATCGGAGGAAGAAGAAGAAATTAGAGAAGAACGAATGGAGCTCTATTAGGGCAATGAATTTCTGACCTTGGGAGGTAATTTTTGGACCCTAGAAGCTTGATTCTTAGTTGGTATATGGGTTTACATCTTTCTTTTTCCTTTTTCTCTTCTATTTTAGGATGATTTTCATTAGTATTCATGAGAACTCAAATTTGGTCAAATTCCACTGATTAAAATGGTTGTAAAGGGATCAATGAAGTGTTGTTAAATGCTATTAAGGCATGGGTATGAGTTTAAGAGGGATTATGCATGAATATGCTAAACTATAGCTTGGTTTTGACTATGAAAGTTGGAATCCAAATTGTAGGCAGATGTTTATGAGTTGGATGGTTGTTTAGAGTTCATTAGTATATGTTTATGCTACTGAATCCTTGGGTTAAGCTTGAATGGTGAAATTATGAGTTATGGATTGTTATGTGCTTTGTGTTAGTTGGAGGTATTATGATATTATAGTGTATAATGGGTTAATTAGAGGTGATTGAATTGTGTTTGGTGCTCCAGAGACTTTCTAAATCCCTTGTGTGCATTGTGTCAGCAACTCGAGGTAACTGAATGTTTATTGTATATGTGTGTATCCGTTATTGTATATAAATGTGTGTATTCTTTTGCATACCATGATATTGGTTATGCGTGTGTGGTCCTTTTTGATATAGTGGTATGTGCATGGCTAGCAAAGTTATGGTAAGCCCTCTTTCCTTGTTACTTGTATACGATGGATGAGGTGATGACATATATATGTATGTTTATACGTATCCCCACATGATAGCATGCTAGCATGATTATTACGTTGATGATAATGAATATATATAGTGACATGTTAGCATGGCATTGAGCATCATCACTGCATTGTGCATACTGAGACATGGTGGATTGGGTGATGATGATGATATGATATATGAGATATCATATGGTATCTCAAACCGCTAGTAGCCAAGTGGTGAGGCTGATGATTATACATCCTTGCCACTAAATCTTCTCAAATGGCCAAGAGAGCCAGGTCGTAGTGAATCTAGGGATGCACCTTCCCTAAATCATCATTAATTCTGGTAGTCTAGGAAAAGAAGAACCACGGTCTAATCATTAGTGTGGACTTTAGTCGGGTCATGCTAGCATGCAGTAAGCTTGGTGATATCCCGAAATCAGTCTTCACTAGTTATTGGAAGGGAATCACCTATATGTCATGTGATGGTACTAGCCTATGGTTCTAGCTATGTACGAAGGATAACATGCATACCATGACATTTGCATTGCATTGTATCATATGCATTCATTGAGAATATCCTATTGTATGTATATATAGTCTGTTGTGTTGTGTATGTGATTCCCAGTTACTGAGACTCCATCTCACACACTCTGTGGCTAACATTTCAGGCAAAAACTTTGGTACTAGTATGAAAAAAACCATGGAATCATAGCTTTCTCTATCATGGGGAGTATCCAATTTAACTAGTAGCTTTATGTTAATGTTTATGAAATGAATTGTGCCAAGTGTTATGGTGTCACTTATTCTACTTGTGACTTGTATCTTGGGAGTATAGTGAAGTATGCGGTTGTGTATGTTTGGTAAAGTGATGTTGAGTGTGGTGGATAAGGCTGGATGTTGATGAATGTTGTGGTTATGTGATGCATGATGACCTGGGCCTCGGTATGGGTCAATGTGTTATGGTGCATGTGTGTATATGTATGTTAAGCTAGATTGGATGTATTGTGAGCCTAGTATGACCCTTGGGTCTCGTATGTGTGTTTTAGGGCATATAGCCCATTATGTGGAGTTGGGGTTCAAAGGGATCAAAACTTGAAGGAGTGGTTTCTCTAGGATGGAACCTCTTTGGGTATGTTGGTTATGTCGGTTATGACTTGTAGAAATGGTCCTTAGTTGCCAATTAGCCATTGGTGGCAAAGTGAGCATTTAAGTTGTGAGTTTTGGTCAAAAAGTTACCAAAACAGTTTCCAGTGTCCAAAATCTCAATACGGAAATGGTTTGGGGTAAACTTAGTGTCTATAGTTAAATTTGGAAGAGATGACTTGTAGGAGTTGGAATCAGGTCAATTGGAGGTTGGAGCATGAAGTTGTGCGTATTAGAAATTCTATCAAAAAATCAGCAAAGTGCTGATTTGTTGTTAGCTATTGGCATCACGACGCCAGGGCTTGGTTGTGGAACAAACCCATTTTACCACTTTGAGGCTGCAGT
The DNA here is from genome assembly GCA_026686845.1 of Adenanthera pavonina. Taxonomy (NCBI): domain Eukaryota; kingdom Viridiplantae; phylum Streptophyta; class Magnoliopsida; order Fabales; family Fabaceae; genus Adenanthera; species Adenanthera pavonina. The sequence goes on from JAIVEN010000013.1 coordinate 20,804,378, forward strand.
GGTACGGTTCATGCTGCGGCCCTTTTTGAGTGATTTCCAAGGTTTTAAGTGTGTTTGGGGTTGATTTTTGCTAAGTTGTTACAATGATTAGGTAATTAACCCAAGAATCATTAAGAATAATTAAATGTAATTTCAAGTGTGACTATAATTAGGGGCATTTTGGAAAATTGAAAAATGGGCAAATAGCACATGGAAATGAGTCTAATATGGATGAAAATCTAATCACATGGGATGGTTAATGACATTAAATGGATAATGGAATGGAAACTCCTCAGAAAAATCTCACTCGAAATCATATAAAAAATCCTAATTTAATCACCTGAAAAAGTCAAATCAAGCACTTAATTAGCTAATCAATGTGAAAAATGCACCGATGGAAAGAATTAACAATCAAATCTATAGAATATGGTAAAATATCACAAAATATGTTTAAAACTAAGGATTTAACACATTTGTTCACAAAGTGTATAAAATCGGCTAAAACATGAAATGTACTAAAACGATCAAAATAGCATAATAAATGTGATAAAATGCTAGATTTATGGGATAAAAACATAGTAAAATGGGGTCACATTAGGGACCAAATTAAAAATGAGTGTAAAATGCATGAACTCTATCTACTTATTGTGCGAGTTCGGTGAAGATATTCTTGAGAGACTTTTAGTGGAAAGTCTTTTGAGTCAACGACACCTCTGACAAAGCTTAAGTATAGTGTCAACTATTATAAAGAACGATTGAGTTACTATAGGTTGAAGTTATGGTAATAGGATGAATCTCTTTTGGATAGGATAGTGTAAAAATTTCTATACTTGTTTGTCACCAAAGTCATCTGAAATGAAATTTGACTTCTTATACAACTCTATATTCTTGGTGTTAGGAATCAGTATGCCATCCTTCAAAGATGCAGAAGTGGGAGGAACATAAGGTATGGACCTAAATGCTACCTTACCCTGCAAAAGCAAACATCATTAGCACAAAAATCAACATTAGTAGAGAGCAAAGCAATAATTGCAAAATTATGATTGTTAATCCCATTTAGGTTACATAACTTCATGGCCCAAGGCTATAGATGAATACATAATTTCCAGATGACTAAATATAACTTGTAGCATGAAACACAATATGCTACATACTCATACCTTTACTTTGAAATGTGAGCATGCTAAAGGGTCAAGTTAATCTTTAAAAGTTTTCTTATAGAACTTATTGTACTCTTCCTTTTTGACATCATTTGGGCTCTAAAGCTGCACAAATAGAGTGATACTCAAACAAAAGTATAAAACATGGAGTTAGACATAAAAAAACTCACCCAAATAGGTTTCAGTAGCATAAAAACTATGTTAAGTGATATTTGTATTAATCCAAACACTGTCACCCAAATAGCTACCAATCCCAATATCACTAATTAAGCATAACACTTTATTAAGCGATATTTGTATTAATCCAAATACTACGTCATTTACAAATTTAATTTCAACCTACATATCAAACAGGACAAAATATATAACAAAAACAAAATTTAAACAACTTACAAATATGCAAATGATCTTTTATCAATTAATAATGAAAATTCTATAAAATTATATATATTTACAATAAAAATTTATATTAGTTAGGCTCTGATACCAATTAAACCAATGTTGCTTTTGTTTAATTTATTATTATTGGCTCTGATACTAATATTAGATAAAAAAAACTGAAAGTAAACAAGAGAACCAAGAAGTTAATTGTAATATAAGATTTTATTTTAAAATAAAACTTACAAAGATGAAGCTGCGGAGAAAGATGATGATTACAGAGAACTTCAAAGGCAAGGGTGTGGTAGAGTGAAGAAGTAGATGTGAAGCAATGAAGTGAAGTGCATCGTGTCTAGCTTGATGTTGGAATGAGCTTTTTTATAGAGAGCTCCCCTTCCGCATCTCATTACATTTACTGTATCCAAATTCTTTTTTGCTTTTTTTTTTCTGACTAGATCCTTCCTATTTTTAGCTTTGTCATTCTTTAGTGACAATTATGACTATATTCCTTTTACTTTTCTGCTAGCTAGATTCTCTGTTTTAGACTTTTTTTCTCATGAAAAAATTATCTTTCTTTCTTTGGGCTTTCTTTCTCTCTTTCTTTTATCATTTTCTCTCTTTTCTTTTCCTTTTCTCTTTTTCTTTGTTATTTTTTCATAATTGTATTTTGATGTTTTATTTCGTTTAAGGACTTTGGTCTCTCAGTATTATTTCTTTGCTTTAGGATCTTTAATTTAAATTATGTTCATGGTTTGTAGATGTGACTCTGAGGGGGAAACAACATATGTTGTTCATTAGATTCATGGATTTAATGGTGTTAGATTTCTTTGAACTTAAAGACAAAATATAATCTAGCTTTGGTATAAATTGTTGACCGCAGAATAAGGAAAAGGTGAAAGGAAAAGGCCAATGCAAAATAGAACTTCAACTTAGTTACTCAAAATCAAATCAAACTAAAAGAATATCAATTTACATCATAGGAGGAAAGTTGAAAATATAGTTGTTAAGAGGCAAAATATTTGAGAACCATACCGAGGTGGATAGTGCAGCATCTATATTTTGATAAGGAGTACCACCGTAGTGCAAAATGATAGAAACGGAGTATTGCCCGAGCCAATGTATTTCAAATGCAAAGACGGAGATAGATGAAGAGAGTGAAGAAAGCAAGTGAGTGAGAAGTGAATGAGTGGCTGTGGGTCCTAAAGATTTAGGGTTTAGGCCTACTAGAGGGTTTTTTCTATGGGTTTGGATCCCTGTGCATTTCTTGTTTCATTATTTTTATTTTTATATTATAGCCAATGACTCCACTTAGTGTTGTAACTAGACCAAATCAGCTGATTAGACCGATTCAACCAGGAACTGGTACTAGGTGCGGTCCAGATGAAGGGTAAGACCAACTGGTTTAGGAATTAGTATGAACTGGTGGAATCGGGTGAGTGATAACTCACATTTTTTCATATAATTTAACCCCTTTTTCTTAGTCTTCTGTAAATAATTATGGTTGAATGAATTAATTTGATATAATTTTATTTTAATTAGCCAATTTTTAGATTAATTGAATTAACTAATTAATTAAGGGAATTTTGAGCTTAATTTGTGAATATTATATTTTCCTTTTTTAAGGACTCATTAACTCCATCTTATATTTCTACAGATATTTGGAGATTCATTGAAAATCATGGAGTAGATAATTTTGAACTTGGATTAAATTCACATCTTGAGAATTTTAATAGTTAAATTTCATTTTGCAATTATTTATTTTGGGACCTTAGTGGTATCTTTGTAAATATTTTAACTTTGGGTTCCTAAGTGTAGTTTTAATTAGGGCCTCCTTGGGTAGTTTTGTCCATCCAATAAAAAGATAATAAGGAAGGGTTAGAAGAGACCATTAAGGTCCCGAAAGAAATGATTATATTTTGGGAAAAGCGAGAAATTTTTTTACTTGTGGCCGACACACACACACGGGCGACGAAGTGAAGCAAAGGAGAAAAGAAATGATGGAGACGTGGGTCTGTGGGATTGTGCGAGACTGAAGGAGCTGTGGCGTTGAAGGATTTTTTTAGCTTCTTCTCTTATGGTGCCTACATGGTTTTGTTTTCTTCTCGTGCTCATCCTTGTTTAGCCATGGGTTACTAAATTTTCTTTGCAACTAGCTACAATGTTTTGAACCTAATGCTTAATCTGAATCTTTGAATTACTTAGTATATTATTCTGGTTTGGTTTCTTCTTTATTTTCATTCTTTTCTTTCCTGAAAATCTATTCTGTTTTATTTTGTTACTGATTGGAGTAAAAAGGCAGTACAAATTTGGGTAATATAGCTTTATTTGAGGTTAGTAGTTACTGAATTTGATTGATGCAGTGGTTAAGGATTGATTATATTGAATTTATACAATTGTTTAAGCTCTATTTCTGGTGGTGATTGAATTGATGTTGTTGCTATTTTGTTAATTAATTAAGATTTTAATTAATTTCAATTTTAGTAGTAATTAGTCTCTAAATGATCATTTAGAGCAAATTATTTGTGCATACCAAGAGTTAAAAATTTAATCAGTTTAATAAATTTATGAGAAGGATGAGGATGATTAAGTATTAGGGGATTAACTTGTAGCTAGTTACATATTTTGGTCACTTGTGTGTTGGTTTTACATTAATTTTGGTTAGTTAATTAGTTGAATTTAATTTCAGTAGAGAAAACCCTCCTTTCAATTGTTTTGTTTTGTTAATTAGTTTAACCTTCGTAATTTAATTAATTAGATTTAGTGGTTCTTGGAAGATTACTTGGATTGCACTATATTGCAAATCTTGAAAATTAAATTATTCTACACAATTCGACGGTTGTGTTAGAATGTTGGCTCCATTTCCGGGGAGCCACTTGTTCTTATTTAATTAGATTAAGTTTTGGTTTATTTGCATTTTGAGTGTTTTCTTTATTTTGCTTGGAATTTGATGTATGTCTAGATTCTCTTGTGATTACTTAGCTGACTTTGATCATGAAATTGAGAGAACCTTTCATAAGAGGGCTAAAGAAAGTAACATTGGCAACATCATAGTTAAAAAATTGATTGCTGAGTTGATTGACCCTGCTTGTGGATCTAATTCTGCATTTGAAAACATGGTTGAACATAATAATGATAATGGTAGGATCGTTAAGCAATTAGGTTCTCCTTATGTGCATTTTCAACCCTTATGCATTCAATATCCTGAACTTAATGCTAATTTTGAACTTAAATCTAGATTGATACACTTTCCTTCAAAGTTTCATGGTCCTGCAGGTGAGGATCCACATAAATACTGAAAGGAATTCCATGTGGTTTGTTCAACCACGAAGCCTTAGTTTGTCTCTGAAGAGCAAATCAAGCAGAGCATTTTCTTTCTCACTTGGTGGATCCACAAAGGATTGGCACTATTACTTGCAACTTGCTGCTATTTCTACTTGGGATCAATTGAAAAAGTTATTTTTGGAGAAGTATTTTCTAGCCTCCAAAACTGCAGTAAGCACAAAGGAAATATGTGGGGTGCAACAAATGAGTAGGGAAACTTTGTTTGCATATTGGGAGCATTTCCAAAAGCTCCTATCTAGCTGTCCACATCACCAAATTCCACAGAATCTCTTAATCCAATACTTTTATGAAGGGCTCCTACCAATGGGCAGGAATATGGTTAATGCCGCATCTGGAGGTGCCTTGGTAGAATCAACTCTTGAAGCTTCATGGGCTTTATCTAAAAGAATGACCTAAAACTCTCAATAATTTGGGACTCGAGCATCCATCACTGAACCAATTAGAGGTGTTAGTGAAGTGGATATCTCACGCTTAGAGCAAAGAATGGATAATCGCTATGATGAGTTAGGTTCTATGATCAAGCAGTTAGCTATTATTCAGAAGCAATCCATTGTCAAACTTCCTATTCCCCATATACATCCTGTAATTTCACTACCTTAGTTGGACCTTTATGCAATATATGCCACTTAGCCACCCATACTTCTAATCAATGCCTTATGTTGAATGAAGGACCTGAGCCAGTTAATTCCATATACCTAAGTAAGCCTACATACCAGAGTACCCAGAGATATGACCCTTACTCCAACACCTATAGTCTTGGTCGGTGTGATCAGCCAAATTTAAGGTATGAAGGAGGAAACAATCAACATAGGTATATCAATATTGGGCCAAGCAATTCTCAGTCACAGCAGCCTGTAAGGCAATTCATCCTTACTCAAGAGAGTTCTAAGAAAGATACTGCATTGGAAGACTTAGTGAAGCAATTGGCCAATAATAGCATATAGCAACAATAGAGCATTAAGAATTTGGAGAGGTAGATATGCCAGTTAGCATCTTCCATCAGTGAAGTTCAAAATCAAAATTTAGGGAATTTGCCTTCTCAGACGGTTGTAAACCCAAACTGTGGGAATATTAATGCAATATCTTTAAGAAGTGGAAAGCAAGTTGGGCTTGATGATGATGATGATGAGCAACCCAAGGTATCCAAGGGTATAGAGGTGATAACTGAAGATACTTTGCTTAGTATAGAGGTTCCAATGAAAGATTCTTCTTCTTCACCATCTAATATGGGTAACTCGATTTTAGAAAAAACACAAACCTCTCTAAGTGAATCTAAAGAGAAGGAAGAAGAGAAGAAGATCTTGGCCTTTCCTAATAGGTCAACACAGAGCAAAATGCTGAAGGAGAAAGAGATTAAGAAAGAGATTCTGGAGATGTTTCAGAAGGTGGAAATCAATGTTCCATTGATAGATTTGGTCAAGCAATTTCCCAAGTATGCTAAATTTCTCAAAGAACTATGTACTAACTGTTAGAGATTGTGCCCTAGACCAATCATTGTATTATGAACATTGCATTTCATTATGAAAAATAAGGTGTTTTTCTTTTTATTACATTATTATATTGTTTGCATGTTTTTTTCTTTATAGTAATATCTTTGGATAAATCAATTTATCCTAAATGTGCCTAGTCAATCATCTTTGTGGGAACACTGATGAAGTAAGGTTAGTATGATTTTGATTAAAAATTATGTGTGTTAATTATGTATAAAGATGCGAATCAAAATCATAAGTACCTGTTATGGAATAGGCACTGGATCGACCCGTCATAAGATAGCTGCATGGATCAAGTCATAAGCTTATCTCATATATATAATCGTGTCACTGAGCTCTCAGACCTGAGATCACTATGGCTTCCTACATGCGAACATTGTACTTTGACATAATCAAAAGTAACCTTTAATTGGGTGATTATAAAGGCTATGATCGGGTATAATGGAATTTGTGTAGAAGAAGATGAATGGTCAAGATAGAATTTGTCCCTCTAATTAATGGATAGATATATTTGGGCCCCCCGATGAGTGAGATTGAGAAATGCATGGCTATGCTTGAATGGAAAAGTTTCCATTTATTCTATCAGTCTACTTGAAGATTGAGAAATTAATGGTCGAGTAAGATGAGGATGACGTTTCCATGCCTCATACTTGATCTATATATTGTGAGACAAAAGAGATATGATAAGGTTATATGATAGGTTGCATCAGATCACTAATCTCATATGATTTAGGTAGTCATAATGTCTTGCTAGAGGCCATTTGTGACTTGTGGATCTAATAGTATCATTGACCCACTGCCAACATTATATAGGTCTGCAGGGTCGCACACAAGAACATACCAATTCGAGTTAGAATGTCCAGATTCATTGAATCTAATATATGCCTAGATTCAATGAATTTTACGTTCAATTTAGGGTGTATGAATTTTATAAATAAATTATATATCTATTTAATATATATATATTTATAAAATTTGAAATATATATATGTTTGATATATTATATATATTTGATATATTAAATATTTCAATCTATATATAATATTTAAATCAATTTAAATGATTTAGTTTTAAATTTAATTATATATGATAGATTTAAATTTAAACTAATAATTCAAATTTGATTTAGATTTGATTGTGAATTTAAATTAAATAGTTAGTTTAGATTTAGTCTATTTCATAGATTTAAATTTAAACTAATCTATCTAATTAACATTTGATTTAATTCAAATATTTGATTTAAATTAATCAAATAATAAACTCTATCTATATATTGATATAGATTAAGGTTATTAGATACAGAATCAAGAAAGAATCTCCACTCACCCTAGAGATAGAACGACCGCACACTTAGAGAGAGAAAGTGTATAGACAAATAGAGTGAACATACGGACACACAAAGAGAGCGTATGGATGTTTGCAAATAGTAGTGCTAGCATGCCGTTTGAGTTGGACTCATTGTTCATGTGTATACCAGTAGAGGTAGCTGATGGTAGGAGAAGAACTTGAAAAAGACACACATCAAAGGTCAAATTCTTTTTCTATATCTTGATTTAAACCACATTGACGGATCCATGGCAAGAATCTCGGTGTTGTTATCCACTGCATGTGTACCGAGTTTCCAACACTAACAAGAGGCAATTTAGGAGGGAAGAAAAAGTTCAGCTTCGTGTGAGTGTATCCTCATTGTACCAACTGCCAATACCTGAGAAGTATAAGGACCTAGGGAGTTTCACAATCCTATGTACTATTAGCAACTTGGAGTTCCCTGATGCACTAGCAGATATAGGAGCTACCATTAATGTGATGCCATAATCAGTCTTTGCCAATTTGAAGGAAGTTGAATTAAAGCCTAAAAAGTTAATTGCTCAATATGCTGACCATTAGTGTACCCATCCTTTGGGAGTTTTGGAAGACGTTTTAGTAAAGGTGAAAGATCTAATCTTCCTAGTTGATTGTTATATACTCAACATGGAAGATGATAGATTTAGATCTCATTGTCATGCTCATTTATTCTTAGGAAGGCCATTTTTGAAAACTGCTAAGGCCATAATAGATGTGGATGCTGGTATATTGAGTATGGAATTTATCGGTAAAGCAATTAAGTTTAATGTCTTTGATGTCATGAAGCATCCTGCTAATGATCATTCTACATTAGGAGTTAATCTAATTGACATGTTGATTGATGATGCATCAATAGAAGTTAGGGATAACATTTTAGTGATTCATGTGACATTGCTAAGTTAGATGATAGTCTTGCTTGTACTAGTGATGGATCATATGTTTGTGTTGGTTGCAAAGCTATTGATTCTTTTCTTGCTAATGATGTGCATGTTCATGAGATTAGTGGATCCTTAACATCTATCAAGTGTGATGTTATTGCTTCTGGTACTTCTATTGGATCTAATGGAATATCTGGATATACTAGTTCTGTTGATGATGTTATCTGTGTTTCTAACATTGATGTTGTTAGTAGCTGTGGTGCTAATTTTGGTTGTTTTGCTGACCAAATCGGATCTTCTGATTGTGCTATCATTGTTGAGACTAATCATACTGTTAGTGCTGGTTCTACTATTGATTTTGAATTAGTTGATTGTTCTAATTCTAAGAGTGTTTTACATGTTGATGTTTCTGCTAAGTGTAATGGTATTTCTAATGATGATGTACATATTGCTAGCATATCTATTAGTGAGGATATTGTTGTGCCTAGTTGTACATGTGATGTTGACATAGTTGGCAATACTAGTTCATTGATTATGCACTCCTCTTGTTCTTATGATAATGTTGGATCTTCTGGTTGTGATGACATTGTTAGTTATGCTGAATTATTTCTCTTGGACAAGATATTGTGGCTTGTGATCTTTTTGTGCAGGTATACAACTTGGAAGATTTTGTCATCATACTACTAGTCCCTGTTATTTAGCAAGCTCCTAAACTAGAATTGAAGCCCTTACCAGAGAATCTGAAATATGCTTATTTAGAAGAGGGAGAGAAGTTGCCAGTGATCTTAGCAAGTGATTTGCACCCTAAAGAAAAACAAAGATTGCTAGAGGTGTTAAGGAAGAACAAGAGAGCCATTGGGTGGACACTAGTAGACATACCTGGCATTAGTTCCACTAGTTGTATGCATAGAATATTATTGGAGGATAAAGCAAAGCCAGTAAGATAGCCACAAAGGAGGCTAAATCCTATGATTCTTTATGTGGTGAAGAAAGATGTCACTAAACTCCTATTTGCTGAGATCATCTATCTTATCTTTGATAGTCAGTGGGTAAGCCCAGTTCAAGTTGTGCCCAAGAAGACTGGGGTCACAGTGGTGAAGAATGGAAAGAATGAGTTGGTTCCCACAAGAGTCCAAAATAGTTGGAGAGTGTGCATTGACTATAGGAAGCTAAATGTAATTAATAGGAAGGATCACTTCCCTTGATCATTCATTGATCAGATGTTGGAGAGATTAGCAGGGAAGTCTCACTACTATTTCCTTGATGGCTTTTTTGGATACTTACAGATTCACATCACTCCAAAGGACCAAGAGAAGACAACTTTCACTTGCTCCTTCGGTACCTTTGCCTATAGAAGGATGCCATTCGTTCTTTGCAATGCACCTGGTACTTGCCAAAGGTATATGATGAGCATCTTTTTTGACTTTCTTGAGAAATGTATAAAGGTCTTTATGGATGATTTCACTATCTATGGCACTTCATTTGACAACTATTTATTGAGTCTTGATAGAGTTCTTGGGAGGTGCATTGAAAAGAACCTTGTTTTAAACTTTGAAAAGTGTCATTTCATGGTAAAGAGAGGCATAGTGTTAGGGCATGTGATTTCCTAGCATGGTGTAGAAGTAGATAAAGCCAAGATTAATGTGATTACTTCTTTACCTTATCCAACATGTGTGAGAGAGGTTAGATCATTCTTAGGGCATGCAAGGATTTATTGTAGATTTATTCTAGACTTTAGCAAAATTGCATTGCATTGTCCAAGTTATTGCAAAAGGATACTACTTTTTCTTTTGATAATGCTTGCAAGATAGCTTGAGATGAGTTGAAGAAGAGACTCACTTCCCCACCTATTGTTCAGCCTCCTGATTATAGCCAACCATTTGAGTTGCTTTGTGATGCATCAGATTATGCTTTGGGGCAGTGTTGGTTCAAAAGGTGGAGAAGATGTAACATGTGATTGTATATGCCTCCATGACCCTGGATCCTACTCAAGCTACGTATACCACCATAGAGAAAGAATTTTTGCTATTGTTTTTGGCTTAGAAAAATTCAGATCTTATTTGCTTGATACTAAGGTGTTTGTCTTTACTAACCATGTAGCCATCAAGTACTTGTTGAAGAAGCTAGACCCTAAGCCAAGGCTTATCCATTGGGCGATTTTGTTGCAAGAATTTGATGTGGAAATCAACTTAGTGGTGGATAACTTGAGTTATATTGAGGTTCTGTTGGTAACTTCTTTTATTGCTTATGATACCTTCCCTAATGATAGACTTTGTGCTATGACTATTTCTGATCCATGGTATGCAGATTTAGTTAATTATTTAGTAGCTTCTGAGTTGCCTGCACACTTTAGTAAGCATCAATTAGATAAACTTAGGAGTGATGTTAAATATTATGTTTGGGATGATCTATACTTGTGGCACATTTTTAGTGACAAGGTTATTAGGAGATGTGTACCTAACCATGAGTTCACATCTATTTTACGTTTTTGTCATACTCTTGCATGTGATGGTCACTTTAGTTCACAATGTATAGCTAGGAAGGTCTTGGATTTTGGTTTGTATTTTCCTAGTCTATTTAGGGATGCATATGAATTTTGTAAGCATTATGTACATTGTTAATATATATAGGAAACATTTCTCATAGGAATGAGATGCCTCAACAACTTTATTGTTTTGTGAGATTTTTTATCTTTGGGGTATTGATTTCATGGGAGCATTTCCTGTTTCATTTGGTTTTACTTGCATTATTCTAGTTGTTGACCATGTTTCTAAGTGGGTGGAAGCTAAAGCCACCATGACTGATGATTCTGTAGTTGTTGTGGATTTTGTTAGATCACATATCTTTTACAAGTTTGGCATTCCTAAAGCCATCATCAGTGATCAAGACACCCACTTTTGTAATAGAAATTTGAAAGCCTTGTTGCATAAATATGGTGTGGTGCATAAAGTGGCAACTCCATATCATCCTCAGACTAATGGGTAAGCTGAAGTCTCAAATAGGGAGATCAAGAAAATTCTTGAGAAGATAGTGCAACCCAACATGAAGGACTGGAGCAAGCAATTAGATGATGCATTTTGGGCCTATTGAACTGCATACAAGAGTCCCATTGGCATGTCACCTTTTAGGTTGGTCTTTGGGAAACCTTGCCACTTTCCAGTAGAGGTTGAGCACAAGGCATATTGGGTATTGAAGAAGTGCAACATGGACTTGGATAAAGCAAGATTTCAAAGAAAACTTCAATTGCAAGAGCTTGAAGAGATTCGTTTGGAGGCTTATGAGAACTCAAGAATCTACAAAGAGAAGACTAAGGATGTGCATGACAAGTTGATAGCAAGGAGAGAGTTCAAAGTTGGAGAGCCAGTGTAACTTTACAACTCTCGCCTTAAGCTTTTGCCTGGCAAGCTTTGTTCTAGATGGACTGGTCCCTATTTAGTCACTCATGCATATCCTTTTGGTGCAGTTAAGATCATGGACTATTCTATGAACAAGTATTTCATGGTGAATGGGCAAAGACTAAAGCACATCTATGAGGGATTCAAGGAGGACATTGTGGAGGAGCTCTATCTTAGCAATATCATTTGATCATATGAGACTGTTTCCTTTTTCCTTGCTCTTCTATTTTACATGTCCATTATCCACTGGCAATATGATTCACATTGAGGACAATGTGAAATTTAAGTGTGGGGGAGGGAAAAATCATTTTTTGTTTTCTTTTGTTTTCTTTTGCTATTTTTTTTCATGGTGTGAAAACTATGAATTGGATGCAATTTAGGTTGAAAGATTCTCAATATGATTAGCAATTTGTTGTGTTTTCCTTTAATACAAGTAAATCAGCAATGAATTTGGTTTAGATGGATTGATTTAGGTAGTCTAGTAACCTACGAGGATTTTGAGCCTTATTGTTCATTTCTTAATGTGAGTAATCACCTATCATGATTTTTACTCTAGAACTTGTTTTGATTCTTGATTGAGATTACAGTTGCTTGTGCTTGCCTAAAGATGATTTAGGCATTCATTTCTTTATCAACCACATAGACAAATAGCCAACCCTTGCATTCTATCCATTGTTTAATCCCCTTGAGCCAAGACCATTTTGTCAAAATTTTGACAAAAAAGAAAAAGCCAACAATGATATTCCATTTTCCTACCTGACCTTACCTTACCTTAGGTATTGATGAGCATAATAGTACATTTGTTTGAATGGAAGATTGTGTATATAGTAAATTGATTGGGTTATAGAAAAAAGTCCCAAAAAGAAAGAAAGAAAAAAATGAAAAAAAGGAGCTTGAAAAAGTATTGAAAAGAAGAAGAAGGAAAGAATAAAATATACATATTTAGAAAAAAAAGAAAAAAAAAGAAAAAAAAAACCAATTCAAGCTACTACTTCTTTCATTCTACATGCACATTATTGTTGAGTTTATGCTTTTTATGTTCCTAAAGTTTTTAACCCATCTTTTCCCATGCTTTTCATATGCCTTTTACCCTAGCCCCATTACCGCCCTGAATAAAGTCATTTTGATTTATACATTGCATATGGTTCAAGTAGTGGAGATTGAGAAGATAAACAAGTTTATGGTAGTGATGTCTTGATAGGTTAAAATTGAGTGATACAGTAATCCATATACTTGAGTGAGTTGAGAGAATACACATATCCATGTGAGGGGTTACAAACTTTGATTCATCTTTGTCAAATGAATTGCCATGCTACTTGTGTTTTTTGGAATTCAGGAAAGATTGTCTTTGATTGTTGGAATCAGAAAACTTGAGTTGTTTCTAACTTTATAGTTTGTATACCTTTATCTTTCCTTTGTTTTTGTCTTCGTTTTGAGTGTTTAGAGTTTTTGCACAGTTATTTTCACTAGTCTAAGTTTAGAGTTTTGCCCAGGAGTGCAAAAAGCTAAGTGTGGGGGAATTAATAAAGCACATTTTTTTCATATAATTTTACCCCTTTTTCTTAGTTTTCTGTTAAATAATTATGGCTGAATGAATTAACTTGATATAATTTTATTTTAATTAGCCAATTTTGAGATTAATTGAATTAACTGATTAATTAAGGGATTTTTGAGCTTAAATTGTGAATATTATATTTTACTTTTTTTGAGAATTGATTAGCTTCATCTTATATTTCTACAGATATTTGGAGATTCATTGAAAATTATGGAGGGGATAATTTTGAACTTGGATTGAATTCACATCTTGAGAATTTTATTAGTTAAATTTCATTTTGCAATTATTTATTTTGGGACCTTAATGGTATCTTTGTAAATATTTTAGCTTTGGGTTCCTAGGTCTAGTTTTAATTTGGACCCCCTCGGGTAGTTTTGTCCATCGAATAAAATAATAATAAGGAAGGGTAAGAAGAGACAAGGGGCGGCTGAAAGAGCGAGAAAATTTTTTACTTGTGGCCGACACACACACACGGGCGACGAAGTGGAGCAAAGGAGAAAAGAAATGATGGAGACGTGGGTCCGTGGGATTGTGCGAGACTGAAGGAGCAGTGGCGTTGAAGGATTTTTTTAGCTTCTTCTCTTATGGTGCCTACATGGTTTTATTTTCTTCTCGTGCTCATCCTTGTTTAGCCATGGGTTATTAAATTTTCTTTGTAACTAGCTACAATGTTTTGAACATAATGCTTAATCTGAATCTTTGAATTACTTAGTATATTATTCTGGTTTGGTTTCTTCTTTATTTGCATTCTTTTCTTTCCTGAAAATCTATTCTGTTTTATTTTGTTACTGATTGGAGTAAAAAGGCAGTATAAATTTGGGTAATATAGCTTTATTTGAGGTTAATAGTTACTGTATTCGATTGATGCAGTGATTAAAGAAAGATTATATTGAGTTTATGCAATTGTTTAAGTTCTGTTTCTGGAGGTGATTGAATTGATATTGTTGCTATTTTGTTAATTAATTAAGATTTTAATTAATTTCAATTTTAGTAGTAATGAGCCTCTAAATGATCATTTAGAGCAAATTATTTGTGCATACTAGGAGGTGGAAATTTAATCAGTTTAATAAATTTATGAGAAGGATGAGGATGATTAAGTATTAGGGAATTAACTTGTAGCTGGTTATATATTTTGATCACTTGTCTGTTACTTTTACTTTAATTGCTGTGTTAATTAATTTTGGTTTGTTAATTAGTTGAATTTAGTTTCAGTAGAGTAAACCCCCTTTCACTTGCTTTATTTTATCAATTACTTTAACTTTCCTAATTTAATTAATTAGATTAAGTGGTTCTTGGGAGACGACTTGAATTGCATTATATTGCAAATCTTGAAAATTAATTTAATTCTACACAATTCGATGGTTGTGTCAGTGAGCCAGTTGTGAACCAGTTTGAACCAATGTTATTTTTTAAATTTTTTTAATTTAAGACAAAATAATATAATTTTTAGTACAAAATATTTTTTCTTTTTATATTATAATTTTATATAAGTATTATTATGATGCATAATTATTGAAAATTATAAATTTATTCAACAAATAATATAATAATATATTATTATTAGCTATTTTGAACTCAAAATTTGATTATGGATGAATATTAATTTATTTGAATTTAAATATTAACTTATAAAACTTATTAATAATTTGTTTGTAGTTGATGATAGATTGATAATTTATTATGATTTAGCTTAAAGCTTTAATTAAATTATGAAATTTGTTTAAACTTGTATTATTTATTTCAAATACTACTGATCCAACCTTGATTTTGAGTTTAATTAAGTTATAATTGAACTATTAAACCTTAAACCAGTATCTTATCTGATTCAGTACAATTTAGTTATATCAACATTGGATTTTGACTTTTGAGCATTTCAAATCACTTATATATATATATTTACACTCATTTCCTATAATAAAATTTTGATGAAATTATCTTAACATCTTTGTCAATGAACATGGAAACAAGCAGCACTAGGTCACCTTGTATGATATAAGAAAATTGATCGAATTAATTAAAAAGTAAAAAATCACAAAAAAGATAAAATACCTTTTTTATTTTTTCAGTATCATAACTCAATAAAAATAAAGACAAAAAAATCACTTAAGAAAAACTAAAGTTCGTATCAATATTTGCTCTAAAAAAAGTTCATATCCATAAAGCCCATGCCAATTAAAGATAGTGGTGTATAAATCCAATATATAAATTCAGAACAAATGTTAACGAAATCAATTCATATAACCACATACAAAGCATGACTAATAAATTAGCAAAAAGAATGAGAACAAAATATTATCATCATGTCATTGTAATATTGAGTTCACATGAAAAAATATTGTAGAAAAAACAAATATAACCTAGATACAATCCCTTAACAAAATAATTCCCATAATCAATATCTTCATGCTCCTGCATATTCGCGACTATGATCAGTGTCTTCATACTCCTGAATATAGCGATATTTATATTAATCTAAACACTATGCCGTTTACAAATTCAACTTCAACTTCAAGCATATCAAATAGGACAAAATATATAACAAAAACAAAATTTAACAACTTACAAATATATAAATTAACTTTTTTCAAACAATAATCCAAATCCTGCAAAACTATATATATTCACAATAAAAATGAACGGATAGCATGATTAATAACTTGCTGATTAGTTAGGTTGATATTATATACATTCTGTAATATCCTAAATTTTTACTGAATATTAAGTAATATAGAAGGTAAAACCAAATGATATTTTAAAATGCATGAAGAATTACAGAAAATGAAGAGACACAAAAAAGACGGGGAAGGACAAAATTGTCATATTTCCATGTTAGAATGGAAAATGAGAAAATTATAGTTTTACATCAAAAAATAAGAATTCTATGCAATATAGTCTTTAAAAGAAAAAAAGAATTTTATGCAATTTAGTACTTGGTGAAAATTACAAAAAAGGACATAAAAAATTAAAATTTATAATTTTTGAACTTTTGGAAATCCTGTTATTACTACAAAATGTGATTTTTATATCGGTTATTTACATCGGTTAAAAAAAACCGACATAAAATGACGACCGATGATAATTTTGTAAATAAATTTATTACTTTATATCTTTTTACATCGGTTTCTTAATAAAACCAATGTAAATATGCTTATCTTAATAAAATTTATATTAATGAAAGTAAATAAAAATATAATTACATTACGTAATCTATTACAATATATCTTAAAATATTTTATTTATTTATTAATTTTTATTTTGGTTTTTAAGAGAAACCTATATAAACATGTCTTCATTTTTTTTTCTATCTTCATATTTTTAGTACATGATCAACTTAAATTTTCAATTGTACAGAAATATAATTTTCTTAAGAATTAAAATGATATATTAAAGTTTAATAAATAAAAATATGTTATATAAAACAATATGATTATAATTAGATTTTTATATTATAATATTTGTAAAAAAAGTATAAATTAATATATTTTCATATATATATAAATACACATGATATTTACATCGATTTTTTTTTAAAAAACCAATATAAATTTGAATTCTCGTATAAATTATTTCTGTCCAACACACAAAAATTGTATGACTATACTAGATTTTTTATATTGCAATATATTAATTCTTTAATTAATAAAAATAAATAAAAATATGAAAGTAATATAAAAATATAGGATTATGATTATATTTTTATATTAACATATTTATATGCAAGTATGATTTATCATTTTATGAATGAAAAATTACTATTTATTATATTCTTAATATTTATATTGGTTTTATATAAAAAACCAGTGAAAAAATTTATGCATCGATTTTTTATAATAAACCGATGTAAATTTTTTCTCTTATAGATCTTTTCCTTTCGTTTTGTATATAAGTTTTTCAAAAAAAGTTTGCCTTGGTTTTATATAAAAAATTGATGTAAAACTTTTAGTTTTTATCTGCTTCCATCCTTTTATCAACATTCAAAATTAAGTTCCAGATTTCAACTCCCTTCAAACGCAGTCTTCTCCCTCTAAAGCTCCTCTCGGCTTGCCACTCCCACACTCTTCCATTGCCTCTAGATCTCTATTGCCACCACACTACTTCCCTCTCACATACAGTGATTGCCTCTCTCTCGAACGTCTTCGCCATCCATGCTTCTTCCCTCTCACACTCGTCCTCACTTTTTCAATCAAAACCCACAAACAAATCGAAGCTCCCTCCCACGCGATTACCACCGTCATCCACTCTACTCCCTCCATTGGTCTTCATTGAGAACTCTACTCCCTTTGTGGGTCGCCACTGTCCTTCACCTCTACTCCCTTTGTCAGTCTCCGTCT
The DNA here is from genome assembly GCA_026686845.1 of Adenanthera pavonina. Taxonomy (NCBI): domain Eukaryota; kingdom Viridiplantae; phylum Streptophyta; class Magnoliopsida; order Fabales; family Fabaceae; genus Adenanthera; species Adenanthera pavonina. The sequence continues at coordinate 20,822,230 of JAIVEN010000013.1, forward strand.
TTATCATCTACGTGAGTTTTTTTAATTATTTTTTTAAATTTTTAGTTGAATTTATTTTTCTAATTTTTAGTTAATTTAATTAATTTCTATATTTAGGCAAACACCCATCCTTTTAGTTTCCTTGTTCTAAAAATAAGCTTATTTTGTTCTAAAAATGACACCTTCGAGACTAGAAAGGATATATACATCTATTCTAGGAAAGTCAGGAGCATTTTATAGAATGAAGATTCTTGATCTTCTTGGATAAAGTTAGAGATGCTAAGTAAATCTTGGAATCCATGAACTACTATTATATGGAGGTAGCTTGGATTGATGCAATGATAAATATGCTACTAGATGATGAGTACTAGATGCCACATAAAGTTAGACTCCAAAAAGAAATGCCAAAAACTTTTCGAGATTGTATTAAAAGGCTAGCATATTTGGAGGTGATCCGACTAGAACAGAAGGATCCTATTATAGACCTAGAAGAAGAAGATTCTAAGGAGGGCTTGGAAGAGAATCTATAGGAGGATTTTGATGAAGCCTATAGTGAAAGCGAAAGCAGCTCTAGTCTCTCATGAATGAAATGATCAAGGAGACCATGTGAAAATATGTATAAATGTATGAAGGTAAAGAACAAGGATGAGAACAAGTTTTGAGTTTATCATAAGCAGTCATAAGGAGGTAGTAGAATGAAATGATAATGTAATAAAGCTATAAGGATTCATGTACAAAGTTCACTTGTGTGAATAAAGGTATTATGATATTTATATGTTCTTTGAGTGCAATTATTGTAGGTTTATGAATTATAGATACAAAATGGTTCTTACAGGAGATAATCAAGAGCAAAGACTCTGCAATAAAAAGAGATACAACAAGTTGATACTTTGCAAGTTATTGTGAATAGATGAGAGCAATAGCGAAGGATTATTGAAAATTTATAGTGAACATTAAATACTTAGAGACAATCTCAAGAAACTAGAGACAAAATTCCATCTCTGAGTCAATATCAGCAACTGGTACCCCAGGCTATGCTAATGAACTAAATAGTAGGGAGAAGGATTGATCATTTTAACTAGTAGCATGTCAATTCAATTCTGGAAAAAGACGTACTTCCTCATTTGACAAAAGGTTGGATGTATAATTGGCCGGGGATCAGATACTAAGTTTAGAAAAGATTTCTAGGTTAATAGGCTACTTCTTTGAAGTGAAAACCCTGTGGACTACGTAAATGCTTGAGGAAGAAGTAGAAAGGTGGTGGCTTAATATTAAGTTAATCCTACGAACTAAGAACATACCCTTGACGCAGGAACTATTTTGTAATATTTCTATGATAAATATTTCTTGCAGTCAAAGTGGGATGAAAAAGAAGATGAGATCATTATGTTCTAACAAGCAGAGGATTAGTCAGTAGATAAGTACGAAGCCACATTCATGCAGCTATTCTAGTGCTCCACTTATTTATAATAGCATGATGATGAGAGGTGGAAGATGGAGAAGCTGGGAAGAGAACTAGAGCCAGCCATTAGGAAAGGGGAACCCAGTGCAAGGTATACAATTTAATATATTGGTAGAGGTTAGCAAAAATACAAGAAGGAACTTGAATTATCAAAGTTTTATGTCTGCTATGTAGTAAATGATAGAAAAGCTACTACTGATAAAGGTAAAAAATTAGAAAGAGAATGAAGTTATGAAGTAATAGGAGCAGAAGAAAATAAAATAAAATACCTTTTTCCTTTATAGTTCCTCTACGAGTGTAAAGTATTGTTTTATGAAAATTTAGCTTATAAGAATTGTAGTAATATAAGAGAATAAGTCATGAGGATAGTAGTTGCTGGATTTCATAGGTCATGAAACCTTCTAGAGTCAAATACTGATGGATCTTATCAATTTAGTAATGATACAGGGTCATAAAGGATCCTAGTAGGGTTCTGAGATCATAGTAGATCTCATGGTTGTAGTAGACCAATTGTGAAGTTACAGTAGACCTTTAGAGAAAATAAGAAAATGAGAAAGATTAATGAGCCTAAAGCTTTGATAGTTCTCTGAAAAGAGGATGACCTATAATAATTGTTTCAAAAAGATACGAAGCTTCATTAATCAATAGCTAGAATAAATATTTTACATTAGACTTTCCTCTAACACCAAGCCATTGACCAGAAAATAATAAAGAAATATGATGATAGGTGATGACAATGAATATGAGATGCAAGTACTCCACCTACAAATAAGTGTAGTGGTGAAATGTTTCCAATGATAAATGAAAGAGGCCAGTAAGGAACGAATGATATTGATAAAGATAGGTAGCTATTAGAAGAATCAATAGGGAAACTAATGTAAGATGTATAAAGGAAAATAAGAAAGGAAAAGAAGTAGTCATGAGAAAATAAATGAGAAAACTAATAGATAACCAAGGAAAGAGGTTAATCAGCCCATGAATAGTAACAATTCCAATAAGTTTGAGCCAGTTGAATTTTTTGATAAGAATGGTAGCTTCCTTTAACTAAACCAAGGACTCCAAATACAATCGGATATTAGAATCATTTATGATGAATGCCATGGTTTAGAGGGTATGTTCAAGTTTTAGATTCCCTGAGCACTGAATTAGAAGTGAAGAAATTCTTAAAAGAGCATTATGACCATAGACTCCTTGAGAGTGAATGGGTTAAGCAAGTAACTGATGTCATCATCAGTTATGAGTTCTGGAAGTACATAAAAGAATTGTTCCAGAATTTAATATATCTTAGTTTGGAGATTGTGTTATTGCCTATGAGCTCCAGGCAACATGCTATCATGAGAAGAAGTTGAGATCAGATGACAATGATAAGTCAGTACCCCCTTAAGTTTGGTATAACAAGGAATGATGTAAGCACAATGTAATGCAAGTATAAATGTAAATTATTCATGTATGATGTACAAGATATAATTATGAACCAAGAAAGGTGGAAATAGTGGCAGATAGTTTAGGGAATTATGAAACTTTGAGAGAGTAGATTACTTAGCTTAGTATGAAATATAGCTAAAGAAAGAAAGTTCTTGGTCGAAAGATCTCATGAGAATGTATAGATGAAATCCTCTGTCATCTATCAAGGTAAACGGAGATAGCACTCGGGGAAAAGCCTAATTGAGCAAAGAGATGAAATCCTCCATATGATGAAAGCCGCTGAGGCAAGGCAGATGAGAGGTAACTCCTAGGGTGATTCCCAATAGAGCAAGAATGAATGATGATGAGAGGTCGAGAGCTAGATTCTACCTAAGCTAGTAAGAGACTTTTGAAAGCTAAGAAATCTCCCTCAAGTTACCAAACCACTAATTAACCTTGATTAAGCAGCAGAGAACGCTATACAAGAGAACAAATGAAGCAGAAAGTATTAAAGAGTATATAGTTAAGACTGTTGTCCTAATATCATTAGAACCCAATCCACAGGAGGGCAAGAGATTTTGAAGGCCATGATAAGATAAGCAAAACTATTGGGTTTGGGGATTATATGTTTATATAGGAAAGCAAAATGGTAAATGGGGACTCTAAGTTAACAAAAACTAGAGTAAAGAATAAAGAAGCAATATAAGGATAAGCAATGAACAAAAATGGGAATGGTGATGAGACGCCATCATAAGATATTATGCCAATTGATAGAAGAAAGATGAAGCAGGGATTGAATGCCTTAAAGTTAAGTTGTAAATCATTCAGAGGTCATGTAGATCAGTTATGATCTGAAAGGAAGCCATTGCCAATAAGACCAGTTTTAGCATGAGTACTGTAGAACCCCTCAGCATTCCATAGTTAAACGTGCTCAAGTGAGGAAAATTCCAAGATAGGTGACCTATTGGGAAACAGTAAAGAATGAGAAAGATGTAAGAAGTAAGAAAAAAAAAGATGTACTAGTTGTTAAATAAAGGGCATTATGAATTATGATTATGCCAAATAGTCTTGCTAAGTCACCTATTAAGACTACATGAATGAAATTATGAGTAGTTAATGGAGGTTCTTAAGAATGATATGTTAAATTACTCTAAATCTTTAAAGTAGTATAAAGCCAACTGAGATTTTTTGAAACATTTTAAATAAAATCAATGACTTGCTAACTCAGTGAATGTAATTCATGAAAGTATGGTCAGTAGGTTACAATATCTCTCACAGGATCGTAGTAGATCCTAGTAAGCGAGTAAAGTTACAAAGTGGGAAAGACCGAAAATCAGAATAAGATAAGAAATTTACTAAGTTTAACAAAATGTTATAAAAAATTTTTCTCAAGTTGTTTTATCGCTTAGCTAGAAAGAAAGTTTTGTAGGAAATGAATTACAAAATAAATTTTTATGAATTAATGAGGCTAAACCTCCTCCCCTATGTTAACATTCCCAATCCAATGATGGCCCAATGAGTCTATTATAATGAAAAGTATATATGGATTAAGGTATAATATCCTGAAATTTCTCTTAAATATTTAAGGTCCAATATTTTAAAATCTATAAAGAATTTGCAAAAATAGATATACGCTGTTTTCATGAAATAAGATAAAGAGGTCAATTATCTCGATTAGAAGGAAAAATGAGAAAATGATCATTTTACCTTTGAAAAAAAAGGAAGAAAAAAAAGAGGGAGGAATTCGAAGGCGGTGGACATCACGCGTTAATGCAACAAATTTTATTAATTATGGGAAAAATTACACCTAATGGCCCAGAAGTTTTAAAATTATAAATATTTCCCGGGTTAAGGGTATTTTTATAAATATAAAAAATTATAGTCAAAATGAAGCTCTCACTAAGTTAAGACCAATGGAATGTAGTATGGAATTTATTAAAGTCAAAATAATATTTATTGGGTAATTAGGATTTAATATTAATATCTTACCCGATAAAGGTCAGTCTGGACTATAGGAAGAGGCAGTATTCATTCAAGAAAATATGTGGATTTTATATTTGAATCAATTGGGATAAATATATTATGATAATTTTATATCCCAATATAATTATAATTTGTAGTCCAATAATAGTAAAATATACTGTTAAAGTAGCTTTATTTGTCCAGACCGGTTCAAGATATATCTGGATAAGTAAAAGCCTGAAATTTTTAGACCAAAATACTCCCCATTTCATGATCCACAAGCTGCACATCAGAAAATATATTATTTAATTATTTATGTCATTTTCTTAAAGGATTATCAAGAGGTTTCAAGAATGATTTGGTGGCAAAATATGATTGGTCTTATTTTTCTATATAATGATCCCTCTTGGCCGACCCTAGCAAGAGAGAAAGAGAGGGAGCGAAGTCTGAAACACCAAGAAAAGAAGAGAAAAATGTGAGGGAGAAGAGAAGAAAAGAAAGGAAGGAAATCAAGCCAAAAATTAAGGTAAATCTCCTTTCTTGATTCTCTAGTATTTTAGTTATGATTTTAAGAAGATAGCCATGGTTCCCAAGAGTGTTCTTCCTTTTCCATTGGGTCTTTAATTTCAGTTTTGGTATGGGTTTATGAAAAGATGGGGTTTTGATGCCATAAAGATTTGAGAAAAACATAAGATTAAGTGAAAGGAACAAGATTTGATATATTTGGAAGCAAGTTTTGAAGAATTTCCTTCTTCCCTCTTACACTCCTATTTTGGACAGTTTAATATGATACGAAAGAGTTGGATTTTCATTATTTTGATGCTAAAAATGGATTCTTTGGGTCCAAATTAGCTAAAAACAAGTATTGGATTCAAGGAAAACCAAGAGATAAAGAATTTGGATTTTTAGGGCTTTAGTGAGACTTTGTAAAGCAACCTTTGTTTTGAGTTAATTAAGTTGATATTGAATGATGTTTTAGGACTTGTGGAAGTTCAAGAAAGCTAGTGGAGGTTTTGGTTTCAAGTGCAAAACCAAAGGAAAACATAAAAGGTAGCTAAGTTTCATATTCTTGTTTTATGTTCTTTCATTGTCTTTCTATGATTAAATTGTGTTGCCATATTGCAATTGTGATTTCTTAGATTGGTCTTGGCTCTAAAATGAGGGGTTTTATTCCCCGGGATATCCATTTTTTAAGCCGTTATGCTGCCAAATTTTTTTATGACCAATGTGGCAATTTATTGTTTAAAGGTGATTGATGTGATTAAATGTGATCAAATGTGAGTTATTTGACATGATTGACATAATTGCATGAAATGTAACTTGCTATTGAGATTTTCCCAAATCTCACCCCCAAGCACTAACATGATAGGTTCAAGTGATGGCAAGATCCCCAAGAAGATAAGAGACAAGGAGAAGATTAATGATGATTAGATTTATAGCTACCTTGGTTACTTGTTTTCTTGTAATTATATGTGAAATCATATGTATTTTCATGAAGCTGTGTTTTGTTGCTATAATGTTCCTTTAAAGTTACTGTGATGTTAAGAATATATTTTGGAAGAGTTTGAATCATGTAAGTAGGTTATGTAATTAGCTTTTTGGAAGTTGGTATGTAAATCTGTCCATGATGCACACTGATCAGTTATACAGTTACTGATCATTTGAAATTCAGTTTCCTATATGAGTGTTATATATTTTTGGAAATTAGACATATAGATCTTTCCAAAGAGCTAAAGATCACTTGATTTGGATAGGTATACGAATTGTTATGAATTTTTGAAGATGGCTCAGAAAATCTGGAAAAGTAGTTTTGACCAAATGAATAGTATACTTCAACGAATCTTATGAATGAATCAGCTCGATTAAGTCCCAGTTATATATTTTTCCCATGTAGGAAATAGTTTTAGCTATTTTTAGAGACTTGAATCATCCTCATATGATTTTCCTAGATTTAGTTATGATTTTTCAAAGTTTAGCTGGGAAAATCAAATTACCAAATGAATAGTATTTTGAAAAATTAAATTTTTCTCATTCAATCTTTTAATGATTCAAGCTTCTAAATTAGCTCATTTAGCATTATATATGCTATCATACATGGAAAATAGTGTAAGAAAGCAAGATATGACACAAGGTATGAGTAATGTAGCATGGTTGAGTTGAGGAAATAGCTTATGTTTTATATGAAAAATTTTATGAAAATTTGTTCCCATAAATAGTAGCGATCATTAATGCTCTTGAGAAGTGTGGTTATTATAAGTTAAAATAAGTTATAATCCCTATGATAATACCATAGAAATATTATAAGACTACTAAACACCTCAAATAAGTATGAAATAAGAGGGAAGTGGATTGAGGTAGAGATAAGAAAAATGAAAAGAAGATTGAGATGGCTTAGTAAGTGCCATTCAAGCAAAATTGATACAGAAAACTTATGCTTCAGCAGAAAAAGTTATTCAGGCAATTGGGTTAAAGGCACAAAAGAAAAGGTAAAGAAAGGGATGATGTCAGGTGCCAATGGAAAAACTATATTATAAATACGATAATAGAAAATCATGACGGTCAAAAAAAGTATATTAGATAGAAGTTTTAATGCCCTAAGAAAAAGATAATATATGATGTTTTAACATTTCTCAATATGAAGAGTATCAATCAAACCATTGTAATGTTATGATTACTCGAGTGAAACATTGACTTCTAAGTCAAACAAAGAAGAAAGGAAGTGTTCATATGGTAGAAATGATATTGAAAGTAGGAAATGAAAATTAAAATGAAAAGAGATATGCATAATTATTTAAGTAATATATACTTTAAATTTCGTGAACAAAATTTATTTTAAGGGGTAGAAATGTAATATCCTAAATTAATATTGGATATTAAGTAATGTAGAAGGTAAAACCAAAGGATATTTTAAAATGAACGAAGAATTATAGAAAATGGAGAGACAAAGGAAAAGACGGGGAATGACAAAAATGTCATTTGTTCAAATTAGACCAGAAAATGAGAAAGTTATAGTTTTGCACCGAGAAATAAGAATTTTATGCAATATGGTCCTTAAAGGAAAGAATTTTATGCAACTTACTCCTTGGTAAAAATTATAAAAAGGACCAGAAAGAATTAAAAATTAAAATTTTACCTCAAATCAATGGAATATTGTTCAGATGCTAATAGAGTTTGTATGAATTTATAATTTTAATTTAAGGTTGAAAGCGATTTTTAATCCAAAAAAGAGGTTTATGAGCTCCATAAAAATGTATGGGTGAAAAAAATAGTATATGGATCTTCATAGATATATTTGGAGATCAAAATAATGAATTTAGTACAAAACTAAAATTTAGAATAATCATATATCAATTAAATTGCAATTGCGCTAAAGGTATTTAATTGGTTTGGGTAAATTTTATCGGTAAGAGTTATTTTAGACTAATAAAATGTATGAAGCAATTTTTAGCTAAAAAACTCCCATAAGTGGCGTGATTTGAAGCAATAGGACATGGAGGGAATTAATTCATTTCATTTTAAGTGGGTTTTTCATTAAAATTAACCAAAGTTAGTTAATTAACTTTAGAATACTATTCACTCATTTGATATCTGTCCTCTCCACCTTGAGTTAAGCCACTTAAATCATTCCTTCATCTTTATTTTCATATCTAAAAACAGAAGTAAAGGGAGAGGGAGAGTTTGAAAAAAAAAAACTAAAGAGAAAAAAGAAGCTAGGAAGCAAGAGTTGAAGTTCAAACGAGCTAGGTATGATTCTATGTCTCCTACCTTGTATTTTCAAGTATTTAGTGAAGTTTCCATGAAGTTTTGCCTCCCTTTTCCTTCTCACAAATTTTGGCTACTGTGAGTTCTTGAGAGAGAAAGTAGAGCTCCGTGAAATAAAACCATGGAAGAGTTTAGACAAGTCCTAAGAGGCAAGAATCTATGAGATATTGCAAGTTTCATGGAGTAAATAATTTTCTCCAATTTTTCTTCATATTGGGTCGGACTTGGGTCTGTAATAGGAATAGAATTTCATGATTTTGAACCCAAAAATAGATTCCTTAGGTCCAAAATAGGTAAGAACAAGTATGTTATACAAGAGAAAACAAAAGGAATGCAAGATCATGTAATTGGTGATTTATGACCTTGTTTTATGATGCAATAGGGTTCAAGGAAGTGAAAGAAAATCAAAGGATAAGTATGCAAGGTTTGAAAAGCCAAAGAAAGTCATAAGGTAGTTAATTACCCTTTTATGTTCAATGTTATCATACTTTGTTTTTATGAAATTTATGACTATGACATATGTATATTTGAATGTTTTGTGATGATATTGCATTGTTGTCTGGTTGATTGAGGGGTCTTGTGACCCTAGGATGTTCATTTTACAAGGTGTTATCATACCAAAATTTTTATAAAAATGTTATGGCATAATACATTCTTATACTTTTTATTGATGATTTTATGAAATGTGATGATAATGTGAATGTATGATTGGGTATAACTACTCAAATTCAATGAATCTCATCCCTTCCTTATGCCAACATTGTCTAGGAACACAACATGGTAAAATTTCCCAAGAGGATATAGGCAAAGAGAAAAAAATTGATGATTAAGATATTAATGCTTCAAATGATTTTCTATTATGAGTTGTGGTTTAAAATCATATGAGTTATGTTAAGTCTGTATCCTCATACAAGCATTTTTCTCTAAGTCATATGTAATGAATGACATGGTATGAGAACAAGATATAATCATGTAATTAGGTTATGAGTTTTATTTTGCAAACTTAAGAGATAGAAATAACTATTCTAACCCCTGTGCAGTAATTCTTCTATTGTTTGGACAAAATGAGAATTTATGTATGAATGTTATATATACTCTTAATGTAGATAGATAGAGTTTTAAAATGGTCAAAGAACATTCAATTTGGATGTATGTGTGAATTGCTATGATTTTTCAAATAGAGGCCAGAAAATTGGAATTTCAGAAAAATGACCAAATGAGTATGAGATCTTTTCAAAATTTACTGCACTAATTGGTCAAATCAATACTTTGATTCATATTTTTTTCCTGTAACAAATGTTTTTAGCTATTTTTAGAAATTTGAATCACTTGTACACTTTTTTTTTATATAATTAGTTATAATTTTCCAAAATTCATCCAATAAAAGGAGCTTTACCAAATGAATAGTGATCAAATTTTGGAAAAATTTATTATGTTATTTTATGTGATTCAAACTATCAAATGGACTTAAATATAATCTAATATATGGGAATTGAGCCTAAAGATCCAGGTTTAACACACTCATTTAAAGCAGGTAGAACATTAAAAAAAATACGGATATTATTCTGCAAATTGAAGTTGTATTTGACCTACAAAACAATATATACTATCGAAAAATCGTAAGCAAACTTATAACTTTTAACGATAAAATGATCCTCAACCTGCAAAACAGCGGGAAACCTGATTAACAACTTAGTAATTACTAACTACAATATTCATAAATAACAACATAGTGATTACTCACTACGAATCACCCCCTATCACCTAATTAATAACATGATGATTAATGGAAAAGCATTAATGTTGGATAGAAGAACCACACGAATCCTATATAATAAATGATTAATCAACATCAACCTACAATACAGGGGAATACTTGATTAACGGCATAGTGATCACTTGCTACGATATTCAATTCAATCATTAATTTACACGAACCAAGAAATGAAATAAAAAATAATATTGATAATATCCAACGTGCGATGCCGTGTTCACCCTACAAAACAATATATATTTTCAAAATAACATGAGCTAATAGACATTGGTTAATAACATGATGATTAATTGAAAAACATTAGTAATAAATAAAAAAAACCACACGAATCTTATATAATAAATGATTGATCATTCACAACCTGCAAAACAACGGAACACTTGACTTACAACATAGTGATTACTCACGATGATATCCAATTCAATCATTTACAAGAGCAAACAAATGAAACAAAAAATAATACCGATAATATTCAATGTGTGACACCGTGTTCAACCTGTACAGTTAACAATATATATTTTCAAAATAATTTGAGCCAATAGACCTTGATTAATAACATGATGATTAATAAAAAAGCATTAGTAATAAATGAGAACCACACGAATCCTTTTCTGTAAATGAATAATTAGATGTAGAAATATTGTATTAGTCCGTAGAAAAAGAAGAAAAATGAATGAAACAGGGAAGAAAAACCTAAATCACAATTTTACAAAGCAAATAAGCGACTGCAATCAATGTCACACCAATTTATAGAGATACTGTTAGAAATAGTAATTGAAAACAATTGGTATCCAGAAACGTATGATAATACACTACCCTTAAGGTGTTATTCTCCCCCATTAGGTTTGTTGCAGGGATCCAGTGAATCACCTTTAAGAATTATTCTAAGTACCAAAGATATCTGACAATAATTTCAGATATCTTGAAACACAGAATAAAACAGAAAGATTGTAAGCAAGAGAAGAGAACGTAAGAGATTCTTTCGGTCTCTGGTCTGACCCTTATATAGTAGTGGAAAAAAGAAATGTTGTTGATAAAGCAGTTTATTTTTGAACGTTGTAATTGAAACATTTAGAATGTCAAATAACATGTTGTTTCAAAATATTAATGTGTTGTTCCAGAACATTGTCATTTAAAATTCCATTTATGAAAAAATAATTAATTAAATATATTAATCTCAAATTTATACCAGACCAGATCTCTACCATTAGATCAATCCAACGATCACGATACCCCATGTGCTAAATGTTTTAAATATTAAATAAATAATATTTAAATCTACTTAACATTTTTCTTTCCATAATTATTTTAGCATGCTTTGTCTTCTCTCTCTTATATACAATTCATAAGTCTTATTCACATCAAATGTGGGACTCAATTATTTCAAACTATCTCTAACAGATACTACGATAGGTTTATGATGCCAATTCAAAACAAACCCTAATAAATCACGTAGAATAATTTTTGAATTAAATCTCATTTCAAATTGAATAAATTTTTTATATGCTAAATAAAATCACAAAACATAGTTTGCACCTCTAAAATCCTAGTCATCATGCTTAGGTGGCTCTATGTCTTACCTCCACGTCACGTCTTTGACCATTGCTTTTATATTATAATTGATTACCTCTTGAAAAGAAATTTGGATCCTTTTTATTGAAATATTTTTCTTCCTTGTTATTTTAGTTTTAGTTTTTTTTTTGCCAAAGATCAATTTTAATGATTCAAATCAATATATTTAGTTCAAATCACTGCATTCTAGGCTAGTGAAAAATAAACATCTTTTGGGATTGATTTGGACTTTAAAAATTGATCCAACAACTCTGAATTAAATTGAAAATAAAGGGAGAGACATTCCAAATCTCCTAAAAACATCCCTCAATTGCAGGAAGAACATTATAATGATTTCATTTTAATCCCTTTCTTGCAAAAACAAAAAAAACAAAAGAAGATTAACTCTGTGGATCGGTATTGAGACCATGAGATCAATGCAAATAAATCAAATGTGGTAACGTACTATTTTATCCGTGATGCATGTATGAATCGAAATCTGCTTGGACCAATGACCAAAATAGTTAGTATGTAATGCAAAGTTTCTTATCTTATAAAAGTTTTATTTTTATACAAAAATTTAGCTGAGTTGGACTTTTGCACTCACCAAAAAAAAAAATCTCACGGCTCAAAAGAGCCTTTTCATATTCCTACTCACCAACTTCATTGACCTCACTAAAAGTCTAAGATTATAACTATATATTTTGTTTTGCATTATTATCATTGGACATTGGAAAAATAAAAAAATTAGAAGTAGAACTCAGAATATAGGTTATAAAGAGTGGATAGAGATATATGATGTATGATGAGTTGATAAAAAACAAAATTATTAAGTGATGGATTATGTGAGTTGAATGTATTTTTTAAGAATTTAGATTAATTTATATTTAAATAAATATATATTGGAGGATTGGCAGCTCACCCTTAATGGACTGGGCTATGAAAATTCCAACCCATTAGAAAAAATGGGCTGGCTACTCAACTAGTGATGGGTCAACCCATATCTATCAAGTTGGCTCGTATTTAGAAGACAAGTTGGCCTGTATTTAAAAGAAACCATCCATCAAATAGATGAGAGCACATTAGCACATTTGCTTCTCTCATATGTGAATTGTCCATATTAAAATTTTTAGACAATCTAATTTAATTTAATTTTATTATTATATTTTAAAGATATTTTTATTTTATTAACTGCAGAATATAAAAAAAGATAATTTTATAACTATTACTTTTTTAAAATAAATATGTTATCATTTAAAAAATCAAAATAAAAATATTTAACTTATGAACCATCCAAATTGAAACCAAATGGTGCAGATCCTATTGAGGCCAAATGATGGTCCTCAAATAGACATCAATCCTCTCTTATAGCCCCTCTTCTCTCTCTCTCTAACATCAACAATGTAACAACCTCACTCCACTTCGCCTCCATACTTAACCAAGACTTCCATTATACAATCCAAACAACTCAAAACATCTCTCTAATATCTCATAATAGCGAAAACGGACCCAAAAATGCCAAAAATTGGGCTGGGGCTGTGGCCACTACAGTACCACCGCGGCTCCAACCTCCCCTGTCTCAACATCGCTTCTGGAAGCCTGGCACCGCGGCCTGAACTGATGGCACCGCAGCGCCCCCTTGCTGATGAACCACATTAGCAACTTCAACATTTAGGCCGAACTTCTGACGCGCATAACTTGATGCTCCAACCTCCGATTGACTTGATTCTAACTCCTACAAGTCAATCTAGCCCCAATCTAATCATAGACACCACTTTCACTACAATCCAACTCCATATGGAGATTCTGGACCCCTGATACCATTTTGGCCACTTATTGACCAAAACTCACCACTAACCACCTCCAATTGCCACCCAAGGCAACTGGTCACTTAAAAACCAACCATATAGGTCCAAAATCCCTAAACAAACTTGCCCAAAGAGGTTTCACCTCAGATGAATCACTCCTCTAAGATTTGACCCCTTTGAACCCCAACTTGACAAACGGGCTACAGGCCCTAAAATACACCACCAAGGCCCAAAAGCACTCAAGGCTTACCAGCACAACCATTCCGACACCCCAACAGCTAACACTATGAAGATCGACACAACAGGCATACACAACACAATCATACCACATACATACAACCATCTGATAACATCATACGTCCAATACAAAACCTTCTATCCTACTTGGCACGGGTTACATCATCCACATTACAAACACTACATAAACTATTCCCACCTACATAGTTACTCCTGCGGCTTCTCCGGACTAGTGCCAGAATCGTCACCTGAAAGGATAGATCATGGGAGATGGGAATGAGACAACGTCTCAGTAACCGGAAACAACCACACACAATATAATATATATATATATATACTGACCCACACAGTCGTGTAATGCAATGCTAATGAATGGTATGCATGTTCTCCCTCATACACGGCTAGAACCACGAGTTGTCGTCATCATAAGACATTTCAATAGATGATTCCTGTGAACACCCCAATTCGTCCGGGCATTTTACAAAAAAATAATAAATAAAACAAAATAAAATAAATAATAATAATAATATATAAATGAAAAAACAAAAAAAAATAATAATAAAGAAAGAAGAAAGGAAATAAGAGAAAATAAGAATAAAATAAAATGAAAAACTAAAACACAAAAAAGTAAAAAAAAAACAAACAACAAAAAAAAAACTAAAACCAAATGACTAATAAAAAAACGTGTTTTAGGCCCATGATACCACGAGCCCAATTGAAGGCTCGTGGACTTAGACCCAAAAAGGCCTACACCCCAAATAATTAGGGTAGCAGGCAACCAGGAAAAAAGCTCAGGGAGTCACGGGAGAGGTAGTCGCGTGATTTGGAAAAGAGGGAGTAGAGAAAGAAAAGAAAAGCAGAGGCAGCTGCTGAAAAAGGAAGCAAAGGGAACACGGGAGCTGAGGGAGTCAGGCACACGTGGAGAAAAGAAAAGGAAAGGAGTGACCGGGAGCACGCATGGTGAAAGAAAAAGCACGATGGGATGGCCATAAAAATGGAGGAAGGTCCAGACGGAAGGAGAGGGGGGAATTCGGGGAGGAGCCCTAGAAATTTTGGGGACCGAGGGCGAGAAGGAAATGGAATCGGAACCAAAAACAGAGGAAGCCCGAGGACGAAGGTGAACGGAGGGAGTTGCGAGATTGGGAGGAGAGAAAAACGGAGGGGCCAAAGGAACCCGAAAAGAAAAAGGCTAGGGAGGGATCCTCTCACTCCATAGAGGGGGTGACCTCCATCAGTCTGTCTCTTCTCTTTGGCTGGTGGTGACCCCTACTGCCTTCCGGATCGGACAGCGTCTTCAACCCTCGGCCTCTGGAACAAGCCTTTCAAGTTTGAGCTTCAAGCCTTCAACACTTCCCACCGCCACCGTCATCATCGCTTGCAAAGTGCCAACTTTGGTCCCCGGGAAAACTCCATGAAGTGATTATCTTGTGTTGCTGCTGCATTGAGATTGAAACAGAGGAGGCACGTAACTGGACGAAGAAAAAGGGGGAGGTAGTTTCATATCCTTCTCTTCGCCGTTTTGATCCTTCTTACTGTATTAATATGTTCTTTGGTTTTGGTCTCTCCTTGCTGCTTATTCTGGCTTTGATTTCTGCATCAGATAATGGGTATGTGAGCTTAGTAGTTAAAGACCTTCAAATTTGAGTATAAGGAATCATCTCACTAGTATATGTTTGGCTAACTCGTATTAGTTGATTTGGACAACAAACTTCTTTGAACTTGGACATGGAAGGGCATAGATGTTTAAATCCACTGATTATGCAGATCTATAGTTAAAGTTTCATATTATTGATTTTCTTACGAACCATTTATGTGCTTCGAACTCTGACTTCCAAATGAAGCTCGGTGTCACCTTCAAGTTCTCACATTTGATGTGAATTAACTCTTGCAGTCATCTTTAAAGTGTGTCTTCTAGGTAGATGCTAAAATGTTTGTGAGAGTTTATCAGGAGAGGATGCTTTCCATGTGTTTAGCCTGTCTCGCATTGTTTAAGTCCTTATCATTCTTACTGGGATTTGAGAATGTGAATATCATTTATTTGGACCAAACTTTTGTGCCCCTATCCCATCAAGATCTAAAGGAAACCCTTAATTGCATTTTGTGTCCAGTGGCCCAGGGGTGCATTTCATATCACTTTGGAATGGGGTGATGTTGAGTATAAATGTTTTGGGGATAAATGTGGTACTTTGATGTGAAGGTATTGCTTGCTCCTTGTATTGAAATTATAATGATGTCATTAATACAAATGTTATGATTTACATTCCTAACTTACTAATACAAAGCATTTACTTGAATGCAATTGTGAGGCTTGTATCTGTGTGCAAGTTAAATTGGCTTATTTGAGTCCAAATAACAAGGGTAACCTAGTAGGATTGCATGCTTGACTCTGAGGCATCGTGGCTACAATTAGTTTTCCAATGTATTTGAACAAAGATTTGGGGTATTTTATGATAGCATATTGATGGGATTTTCAAGTTGGAAATTAATTCATGTCTTCTTATTTTCTTTCGAGCATCATGGGAACGTGAAATCAGGCTTGAAAAGAGCTAGTCGTCCTCATCAAGGCAAGGATGAAGCACAAAAGCAACACAAAGGCAAGCACGGGAACATCAAGCCAAGCATGGGAAATGGATGCTATCAACCTCGAAGCAAAGGAAGACAATGAGGAAGACACTAGAGTTTGCATCTCATCATTTTATGATTGTATTTAAATTATCTGAGTTTGCATGATAACACCCACCACCACAAAATTATACACATTTTTAAATATTTGGCATAATAAATATTTTTCATGTGCTTTAGATAATTGGTCACGAAGGTTTTTAGAACTTTCGCAGACCCCTAAAACAATTGCACCGAGTGACCCTACGGGGCTGCACGAGTGTATTATGAAATTATATGTATAATATGTCCCAATGACCTTTTCCCTCCAAAATTTTATTTTTTTCATAAAAATAAATAAATAAATAATATAAAAAATAATAATAAAATGAATAATGGAAATAACTGATTTAGTATCCACACCACGTGAGGTTTTGGAACTCACGAAGGTATTTGGGTCTACTGAGATGTCGCGTGAGATTACGAATCCACGTACATATACCAACTGAATAACTTTCTTTATAAAAAATAACTACGTTTCAAAAGGATAAAATAATGTAACAAATTTCATTTTAAAATATCTAATAAATTATTATATGGCGTTTTTGAAGTTTAATAAAACCTTTATACCGCGAGGTCTTAGAACTTTCGCAAATAATTAAGGAATCGATCTATCTAGCACGACTGCGAGTTTGCAATGGGTAGATTGGTTTTTCTCTTTAAAAGAAGAGTTTTCAAAAATGCAAAAACATGATGATTTGAAAGCATTTTTCAAAAATCAAAAAAATAAAAGAAATGTTTTCAAAACAAAATAAAACAAGAGTAAGTACACGGAATTAAATTATCTTTTGCAAATTAAAACACACCAACTCAATTCCAGAAAATTATTTTTTTTGTAAAAAGGTAAATTATTTTCAATCAACTTTCTCTTATTACAAACTCATGCAAAAACAAATTAAAATTAAAAAATGTCAACCAACTGACACGCATTTTTAGTCCCGAACTACCTGGACTTTGATCCACATCACAGGGTACGTAGGCCCCAGGCTCTGATCCTGAGTCAAGTCCGCCTTTGTAAATAAATAAATATCTTCTAATTTATTTGGTATTTTTTCCCTTAATTTAATAAATGCTTCTCAATTCCTTTTCCTCATTTTGCTTAAATATCCCCAATTCTAATCTAATTTATATTCTTTTTCAAATTTTCTAGATTTTCTTAATTTCTCTTCTCTACCCTTTTTCTCGCATGTGAACGATAAAAGGAAAACCAAAATACGTTTTTAAGCCATATTAATTTGCACAATCAATGTAAGATAACCGTTCCCAGGAATGAGTGTTATGGGGTGCCTAATACCTTCTCCACACACAATCGACTCCCGAATCTAACTCTGATTATGTAGACCATCCTTTCCTCTTTAATTCGGTTTCCCAAGATTTTTCCTTAAAATTTTGGTGGCGACTCCTCATAAATCGGTTTTCGCTCGAAGACCAGATATATTCTCTTTTTTTCTTCCGTCGCATTTTTCCGGGTGCGACAATTCCCTTCGAACAATTGGTGAAGACCAATTCCGGGACATCACCAAGCTTACCTTACCCTAATGCAACCGGGCCAATGGTTACACTAAAACTTGAACCGTGACTCTCCTTCCCCTGGACCATCACGAATTAATGGTGATTTAGGGAAGGTACATCCTCTAATCCACTGCCACCTGGCTCTCCCAAGGAGAGGATTTAGTGACAGGGATATCATATCATATCATGTCCTCTGCCGCTTGGCTCTCCCATGGAGAGGATTTAGCAACAGGGATCTGTATCACATCATTTCTCATCATCATCACCTCGTCATCCATCTCTCACTATGCAATCATATGGTGATGATGTCAATGTCATGCCAACATGCCTCTACACACATATACATATACATATATCATCATACCACACATCATATGGACATGCTAGCATGCAATGGTATGGGGATGCTACACATCATGACATATACAATCATCATCTATCAACAAGCCGTGCATACCATGATATGTAGAGAAACCATACACACACACACAATCAATACCGTGGTATGAAAAGGAACATGCATATACGTACATATAGATATATTAACATATAATCACATAAAACAAACATCTGGTTACCTCAAGCTGTCAATACCATGCTCTTACGAGTTTCACAAGCTCTCTTGGACACCAATCCCAAGACTAGCTTCCTCCGAGTAATCGCACAACCTTAACAATACCACAAATCTCAAATAACCAAACACACTAATATCCAAACATTGCAATCCAGCCAATTAAGCATAACCCAAGGTTCCAACAACTCTTTCATGCAACAACTAGCTCTTAGGACCCATTCAAGCACCACACAAATCCATACCACTCGGATTCCTCACACTCCCAACCAAGAACAACCTAGGGTTAAGCTCTAAACACGCATAATCCCTTCAAAACTCACACCAAAGCAACAATAACACTGAAACACACTTCATAAACCCCAAGACATCCATTTCAATCGGTGGATTTCATCACAAACCGGAAATCTAACCTAACAACCGAAAATCCCAAATCCAACCGAAGAAAAGTGAAGAGGGAGGAGTAGGGAACACTTACCAGCTTGAATCCAAGCTCCCTCAGTCCGAAAATCGCTCCAAACCGCCAGAAATCACAAACTCTCGCGGAGCTCTCGAAATCCCCCTCCGTTTCTTTCTTTCCGATCGATTGAAATGATTCAGTTTTAACCAAAAATCACGATCTTCGTTGCGGCTCCAGGCTCCTCGCCGTGGCGCCACCGTTAAATTTCCAGAAAATGCTACTGGACATCACTCACTGCGGCGGACCTTCTTCAGGCCGCAGCGTGGAGCTCCTCCAGACTCCACTTCGAGCTTCCTCCATCCTGTTTTCCTCCGATCCTGAATACAAAATAAAGAAAATATCATGAGGGGTGTTACAAACAAAGTACAAACAAATGCAAACTCTACCATTGTCTCTTCCCCCCATACATTACTCCAAACTCATTAAGAGTACATTTGCACCATGTGTTCATATCAAATCTAGACCGTTTAAATCAAAATTAGACAATTTAAATTTAATTATATATTATTATTATATTCAAAAAATATTTTTATTTTATTATATACGAAATATCAAATAAACATAATTTAATTTATAACTATCACTTTTTACAAAAAGATGTCGTGACCTAAAAAAAAAACTTTAAATTTGGACACTGCAAATTGAAACTAAATGATGGAGGTCTTATTGCACTGATAAGTACCCAATGATGGTTCAAACTCATTTCCTAAATCACTTTTCAATGTTCAAGAAAGTCAAACCAAGTGTTGTTAAACTAGATTGAAACGCCAAGAAAAAGACCTTTTTCTTGAATCTGATCGTCCAGACTGAAACCTCTTTAAAATCATCCATCTCGCCCCTTGTCCCCTTCAATATTATCTGATCAAACTCTTCTTTTTCTTCACCATCAAACCAGTAATTGAACTTATGACCCCAATATTAAATCTTTTAGCGAGGGGGTTCACCACTGAGTCAGATATGTCAGTTAACTCTTTTCCTTTATCTCACGTCTCCATTTTTGTTCATCATTCGACCAGTTTAGCGGACTAAAAAAAAGAACATAACACTTATTACAATTATAATGATCATAAGATATTTAACTTCAAACTTTAAACAATCAAATACTACTTTCCGCCCCATTCATAAATATAAGGGACAAATAAAGTTGTTAGGTGCATTTAATTTTTTTTTAAATAATACCCCTTATTAAGAATTATTTTAATTCGTTATATGATAAAAATCTTAAACATTAAATGGGGTTTTTTTAAGCTATCTTAAATTTTTAACATATTTAATGGTTCCAACTATTTTTAACTGTATTCTTTAATATATGTGAATTTGTTATTTGTTCCTTATATTTAGAGATGATAGGAATATTTTTTTAAGCTTTAAAAATTTTACAAATATATAAAATTGAAATATTTATTAATTCTTAAAATTGTTAATATCAATAAGAAATATTAAATTAATATCATAACATAATCACAAATCCCAGACTTCTCTTGTAGCTGTTTTTTCTTTTTTTTTTCTTTTGTCTTTTATTTAATGAAGACTCTTGTAGCCG
Source organism: Adenanthera pavonina (assembly GCA_026686845.1). NCBI lineage: Eukaryota > Viridiplantae > Streptophyta > Magnoliopsida > Fabales > Fabaceae > Adenanthera > Adenanthera pavonina. The sequence goes on from JAIVEN010000013.1 coordinate 20,842,916, forward strand.
TTTCAATCTAGCATTTTGAAGGCTATCATAAGAATAAAAAGTACATATAATATAACTATATTTCTATATTTAGAAGGGATTAGTTTTTATACTAGATTGAAGGATAGTCTTGTTGCCTACGAAAAAAAAAATACCAAGCATTGATGCATTGATGCACTGATGTTCACCTTCAGGAGTTGTTTCTCACAACTTCCTGTGCATGCATTCAAACCCCAATAATGACTTTAACGTTTTCCAGTACCCTTTTCCGCTTCTCCTCCTCTTGTTCTTTCCCACTATGCCTTGTTCCGTCGCCGGTGAGCTCCTCTGGATTTGCCTGCTTCTAATCTCTTTCAAGTCCGTCTCCCTGGACAAACTTGACATTCCAAACTTAAACGGATACCATCTCGATTTCGCACTAGACCTGGACCTTCCCAGCGATGCCTCCCCCATTGAGTACTCACGATTCATCGAATTGCATGACTTAACGGTCTTAGAGTCGTCCCGTTCTGGGTGTCCTTCAAGTTTCTGGCCTTTAAATGGAATGATTTTGCCGCAGAAAATGACGTTCTCTGATCTCGCGTAAGCCGAGGTGGTGAAGTCTTCGCTGAGAAACTCGAAGAAATCGTCGTCGTCGTTTTGATCAGACGGCCAGCTGTGTTCATCTTGTTTGGTGAAATCTTCCCATCGAGCTGATTCGCTACTGTAGAGTGGGAGGTCACTGAGGGAGAGAGCTTCTTCTGTTTCAAATGAATCTTCGAGAACGCTACATTCTTTATTCCCCGCTTCTAGGTCTGAACAAAATCCCTTGACCTCCATTGCAGGGCTAAAAGACACAAGTATATAGAATTGAAAACTACTGATTTTCTCAAGGTTTGTTGCTTATTGGGTGTCTGACATGAAAACAAGTATTCCCAATATATATATATATATAGGGCTAATTAGTGTATGTGTTATGTGTGTGTGTATATATATATATATATGAAGAGAGAGAGAGAGAGAGAGAGAGAGAGAGAGAGAGAGCTTATAATAGGTGAAGGTGTGATGCCTTCTAGGTGAAGAAGAATAAACAAAGAATTAGAGGGCAGAAAGGAACTCAATTTCAGCAGTTTAATCATCTAGAAGGGCTGGCGGTAAAGTTAATTAAAAGGTATGTTATAATATTAGTTTTCAAATATTAAAAGAAGTATTGTCCTTCAATATTAAAAATAAATTTAAAAATTTATAATATTAAAAATTATGTCATAATTTTAATGAGCATGAATGAAAATTCTAAACAATATAGGTCTTATTGTCTTAACTTACTTTGATGATATCCTGGAAAGGTGCTTATTATTATGTCAAGAAACTACATTAGTATAAATAAGTGATGAATTTAAAAAAGTATGTATGATAACTTATGCTTAGTATCTTTGAGACAAACTTTAATTTTTAAGATTCTTAATTGTTATTGTTGGTCCAAAAAAGTTCTTAATTGTTATTACTGTAAATTATAATTCTTTAAATATTATTTTTAAGTAAATTTTTGAAAGAGTTATTACTAAATATTATCAATCAAAGTTATTATTATTCCTTTTTAAATCAAAATTTAATTTTATTGACATTAAAAATAGTTTAAATTTATGACTTCAGAAAATATAAATAATAATTTAAAAAATATTATTATAATTTTAAAAATAATATTAAATTACGCAACGCTGATGAGTAATATTTTTTTGGTTAGGTGCAAATTATAAACTCTTTCACTTTTAAAAATTGATAAAGAATCATCCTAAACTTCTAAAATTCATGCAAACAATCCTATACTATTAATTAATTCATTATTTCACCTGGAGACATATCATTGACCATATATATATATTTCCTTAAGTATGTATAAGGCTTATAAGCCTCAATCATGTTAAATTATATTAGTTTAAGTACTAGGATTTATTGTTAATTTTGTACACATATATATTTTAAAGTTCGGGGAATTAAAAAATATGAATGCTCAAATTAAATTTTAATTTTAATTTTTGAAATTCTTCATCCACAAAAATCTTATGTCATTTATTGAGATGAAAGTCATATTCTCTGTCGCTTTCTACTTTCTTTGTTTAATTAGTTTAATGGAGGCTCATTGGTTTGGCTCCACGTGTTTAACATTCTTGTGTTTGGCTCTTTCATACCGACAACGACACTTAAATTATTTAACTAATAAGAGCCAGGCCAGTTGACAATCGTAGAGCCGGCAGAAAAACTTTTGACTTAAAGGAAAAAAATTAATTTAATTAGTTTGTTTACAATCAATATATATATATATATATATAGTCTAGTATTATTTTTGTTGGAAGCGATTTCATTTTACACGACTAATTAATTTAGTTTAAATTGATTTCGATTCAACATATATTCAAAATTGCAAGACTTATATCATTTTACACGAAACATTCGTAATTTTTAAGTAATAAAAAGTTAAAAAAGATTTGTAATGATAATTATTAAAATAATATCTTATAAATTTTACGAATTCTTTTGGGAAAAAAAACCTTCATTCAATATATTGAGAAAAGGAATATCAAAGGAAAAAAGACTGAAGAGAACTTAATTGCATATATCAACAATCACAAAAAAATATGTAGGCAAATGAACTGTTGCCCATCTTGAACTTATGCAAATAGTCGGTCCACTCTAATTATAATATATGAAACTAAAATGCGATGATCATGTGCCATTACTGTTAATTTTTTTGTAATTTCTTTTTTCTTTTCTGAAAATTTTAATTCTTGTCTATTTGAAAACCAATGAAGTGTCGATTTCAATTTTAAAATTCTATCTGATGGCACTTTTCGTTTATAAAGGCAAACAATAACTAAAGGTGTTAGGCGTGCCAGAGCCATTCAGCCTCAAATAGATAATAAACCACATCTAAATTAAACATTGTGAGCATTTAAGGCTCTTTACTATAATTTTTCCAAATGTCAATGATGTAGACCCTTTAAGATCAATACTCTAGGAACCCAGAAAATTGAGTTATCTGTAAAGCAGAAGCACAAATCCAAAGGAAAGCTTGATCAAAAACTTTGAAACTAATAGAATATGAGGATTCTAAGAACTTTAGAGGGGGATGCCACAAGAAAGAGATCAATTCTCTTGATAAGTTGAAACTTATATTTTATGAAAAACACAAAGAACTAGTGAAACTCACTATATAAGAGAACTCAAAATATTATTGATGTGTCTAAAAGTGGCACTACAAAGGTCTATAAATTGGAAAAGAAAATTAAATTCTAATGAATCCTCTAAAGGCTATTAGATAAATATAAGCTCTATCTAATAGAATTTAAACTAAATTAAATTAAATCTAAGCTTATGATTGGTCCATTTGAATACAAATAGGAAACACCAAAATTATCCTAATCCTAATTTAAATCAAACCAAATCAATTAAAAATTAAAATAAAATAAATATGAAAAAATTATCCTAAAAATAATTAATTAAGATGCCCCATTAAGTAAGCTCTTCTATTATTAGGCCTTGATTTGGGAATTGAGTCTCAGTTGAAACTTGGGTTTGAATTAGAGTTATTATTCTTTTTGTCAACAATGGATTTAAAAGCCTCTTACTCCTTAAACATGGACTCATCTTCATGTAATTTTTGGATCAAACCTTGTAATGCTTCCTTCATAATTTTAGTTCGGGTTTGACTCATTGGGCCTCCAATAGTTTGTAATGGATCATTTGGGACATTGGATTTTCATTGTTAGACTTGTAGGTTATGACTTAGATGGTCTCTATTATTCATAAAGACAGATTTGCAACATTGAATGTAACACTAACATTCCCATAAGAGCCTAGTAGATTAAGTTTGTAAGTATTGTCATTGACTCACTTCAAGACTTAAAAATGTCTATTTCCACGTTGCTGCAACTTTGATTTCCTTTGCCCAGGAAATCTTTCCTTTCTCAAATGTACTCAAATCAAATCACTTTCCATGACCCTTGTTAACTTGTTCATCATATTCTACATTCTTCTTTCAATGTTAGCTTTTACTTTAGCATGAAGGTCTTACAGAAACTCAGCTTTCTTCTTACCATTAAGGTTAGCTTTCTCATTATAAGGTGGAGGCAAAATATCAAAAGAAATCATAGGGGTGAAACCATACACAATCTCAAAAGGAGAACAAGATGTAGTTGAATGCACAACCATATTATATGCAAATTCTATGTGAGGCAAACAAGTTCCCAACTCTTCAAATTTTTCTAAATTATGGCATGTAACAATATGGTGAGTGTCCTATTTACTACTTCAGTTTAACCATCAATTTGTGGATGTGCAATAGTGGAAAACAAAAGTTTAATTTCTAATTTACCCCATAAAGTATGCCAAAAATGACTTAGGAACTTAATATCTCTATCACTTACAATTGTTCATGGAATGCCATGCAATTTCACAAATTCTTTGAAAAACAAATCAACAATATGTATGGCATCATAAGTTTTTGAACATGCAATAAAGTGTGTTATCTTGATAAATCTATCAATCACAACAAAAGTGCTATCCTTACCACTAGTAGAACGTGGTAATCCCAACGTAAAATCCAAAGAAATATCAATCCAAGGTTGTTAGGGAATGGGTAAGGGGGTATACGATCCATATGCATTAACTCTAGATTTCGCATGCTTGCAAGTAACACATTTTTCACACACAAAAGCAACATCTTGCTTCATAGAAGGCCAGTAAAAGTGTTCATGCAAAATTTCTAAAGTCACATGAATTCCAAAATTTCTAAAGTCATACATAACTTGTCTTTCTTAAAGAGAAACCAATCAAATCTATAGAAATCTTAAACCCCATGATTTTCACATGATTTCTAAATTTTTCCAAAATCTGAATCAGAAGCATACAATCCCTTAATCAATTCAAAATCAAGCAATTTAGCATGTAAAGAAGTTAAAAGACAAAATCTTCGTGAAAGTGTATCAGCCACAACATTATCTTTATCTTGCTTATATGCTTAAGGATATATGGGAATGTATCAATGAATTCCATCCATCAAGTATATTTCTTGCTCAACTTACCTTGTGACTTCAAGTACTTTAAACTCTCATGATCTGAGTGAATGACAAACTCTTTTCGCCATAAATAGTGTTGCCATGTTTCTAAAGCTCCTTTCAATGCATAAAGTTCTTTCTCATAAGTAGAGTAGTATAAAGTTGATCCACTAAATTTCTCACTAACGTATGCTATGGGCTTTTTGTTTTGCATAAGAACAGCCCTTATTCCTATCTCAGATGCATCACATTCAATTTCAAATAATTTATTAAAATCAGGAAGTACAAGGAGTGGTGCATTGGTGAGTTTGTGTTTCAAAGTGTTAAATGCTTTCTTATGTACCTCACCCCACCTAAAGGTTATATTCTTCTTAACTAGATCATTGAGAGGTGTTACTATAAAAGAAAAGTATTTAACAAACCTCTGATAAAAACTATCTAAAACATGAAAACTCCTTATCTCATTTGCATTCCTTGGGATTGGTCACTCTCAGATTGCTTTCACCTTGTCTTCATCTACTTGGATTCCTTGGGCTCCTACAACAAAACCAAGGAAGACAACCAAATCCAAGCAAAAGGAGCATTTTTCTAGATTTGCAAAGAGCATATTTTTCTTAAGAACAATGAAAACTTCACGTAAATGCATAAGATGATCATTTAGACTCTTGTTGTACACTAAAATATCATCAAAATAGACTACAACAAATTTTCCAATGAATGAATGGAAAACATGATTCATTAGACTCATGAAGGTGCTAGGATCATTAGTCAAACCAAAAGGCATAAATAACCATTCATAATGACCAAACTTAGTTTTATAAGCAGTTTTCCATTCATCACGTTCTTTCATTCCAATTTTGTGATATCCACTCCTAAGATCAATTTTAGAAAACAATGATACACCATGTAATTCTTCTAACGTATCATCCACCTAGGGATAGAATAGCGATATTTTAACATTATTTTTTCAATGGCTTTGCAATCCATGCACATTCATCATTTTCCATCTTTCTTTGGTACTAGGATCATTGGTGCTGCACGGGGACTTAAACTTTCTCTCACGAATCCCTTTCTCATGAGTTCTTCAACTTGGGATTGAATTTCTTTTGCTTCCTTTGGATTTGCTCTGTATGCTGGATGGTTAGGAATGGTAACTTTAGGCATGAAATCAATGCAATGTTCTATACCTCTTATGGGAGATAGGCCATTGGGTATTTCTTTCAGAAAAAGATCTCCAAATTCCTGCAATAGAGAAGAAACACTGGAAGGTATAAAGGAATCAAGTTGGTCAGTGGATAAACAAATATCCTTATACATAAGTACAAAGATTTTTGGGCTCACACATAATGCTCTTTTAACCTCTTTTTTTGTACTAACAAACTCACTTTGTTATTTTTCTCACTCTTTTTCTCACTTTCTTCTCTCTTTTTCCACAATTTTTCACTCTTTTTTCATTTTTCTGTAATTTTTTTGGATTTTTCATCTCACTCTTCTCTTTTTCTCTCTTATTTTGATCTTTTGATTTATACTCATTATGAATTTTCTATCGGTCCTTGTACGCTTCAAAAGGAGATAGAGGAGTAAGTGTAACTTGCTTTCCAATGGAACTTGAAGTAGTAGAAATTCTTACACCCATCATGATTGACATATCTATCATACTACCATGGACAACCAAGTAACAAATGCCCAGCAAACATAGGTGTAACATCACATAGCACCTTATCTGTATGCTTCCTAATAGTGAAAGTAATAAGAACTTGCTTACAAACTTTAATTTCACCACAATCAGTCAACCATTGCAATTTATATGGTCTAGGATGCTTAATGAAAGGTAAATTCAAATTTTCAACACGGTACTAGCCACAGTAGTACCTTGTTGAAAATTTGAATGACTAGACAATACACCTTGTCTTGGATAAAGCACCCAGAATGGAAGATCAGTTCCCTTTATTCATCATTATGCTCTTCTTTTGGCTGAATGCTAAGAGCTCACCTTGTCACACAGATGTCTCTTCCAATGGGATGATCATATTCATCTTTTGAGATATCAAATAGAGGAGGACTTTTAGGGCCATCATTTTCTTCTTCATCATCATTGGAGCTTGCATATTTCATATCTCCACTATCAAGTAGTAAGTCTTTTTGTTTGGACATTGGGTAGCAATATGTCCAAATCCTTGACACTTAAAGCAACGAGTGTCTTAGGATTTAGAAGAAGTGGAAGTATCAATGTGGCTTTTTAGAGGAGCAAATTTGGTTTTGTAATAATCTCTGGACTTGATAGCAGATTTGGCCTTTGGAGACTTTTCCTTTTTTCTAACTTCTTTGCTTTGTAGATAGGATTATTTTTCCAATAGGTAGATGAGCTAGACTTCTTATTCTTCAATTGCCTCTCAATATGGAATGCCTTGTAGAGTAATTTCTCTATGGTAACATAGTTTTCAAGCTCAATTTTATCTCTAATTTCATATCTTAACCCATGAATAAAGCAGGCTATAGTTTGCTCAATATCTTTTTGTACATCAGCTTGGATCATGAATAGCTCCATCTCTTTGTAATACTCATCAACGGACATTGATTGCTGTTCAAGAGCTTGTAATTTAATGTGTACATCACAAAAATAATAGTTAGGGATATACCTCTTCCACAAAAAAGTTTTCATCTTGCACCATGTGTTGATGAGCTCTTCACTATATCTTCTATTTCACTATAATTGGTCCCACTAAACACTTGCATATTCTATGAATTCAACGGCTACAAGTTTCACCTTCTTTTCTTCTAAGTATTCATGTTCAAATACTATCTTCACTTTTCTTTCCTATTCGAGATATGCATTAGGATCACACCTTCCTTAGAAAGAAGGAATTTTTAGCTTGATGTTGCCTAAATTATTATCTCATTTGGAGGAGGATTTATTTTTGAAGAAGGAACTATATTCTGAATTTACTTCATCTTCTTCAAAAAGGTGAGATCTCGAATTTTTGCCTCTAATTTCATATCTCATGCTTTCTATGTCAGTTTTCATATGTTTGAATTGATCACTCAAACATATTTCTTCTTTTTCTTCAGTTACAACAATTACAACAAAAGATTCAAATTCAATTCAATTCAGTTAAATCTTTTTCTTCTTTAGGGTGGACTTCCTTTCTACAGATTTCTTCTTTTTCTTTTTCTTAGTCTTCTTTACTTTTTCTTTCTCTTTATCTTTTTTCTCCCCCTTTTTGTCATTAGCAATTTGAGAGAATTGAGCTGCTTTAGCATCTATCTGAGCAATGTCCTGATCAATTTTGGCCTTCCATTCCTTGATCCTTTGAAGTCTTTCATCTGGAGAAAGAGGGAATGTGAGAGAAGGAGCTTAGACAGAGGACACTGGGATAGGCTGGAGTGGCACAACAGTATGAGCAGGAGGTGCAGAAGGATACATAGGGATAAATGGTATATCTGGCATGACTAGAGCAGGTACATGAGGATTGAGAGCAGGTGAAGGATCAGTAATCTGAGGGAATGCTTATCACTTCTTGTACAACAACCTCAGCTAGATGGCTAATGCCCTCAAATGGAGCTAGATCATGAAGAGGAGGGAAGAAAGCATTAAGTTCTTGTCTGCGATGATGGAGAAATATATGGTGAAGGAAATCTCTTGCAATTATAGGTACTAAAGCTTTCTCTTGATTCTGATCAGTTTCCACCATTTGAGCAGATTCCATATCCTTAAGTCTATAGTCCAAGTTAGAACCCAGATCCTTTGATAGAGCAGGGGACTTAGAGGTAAAGGAAATAGCTACATTAGCAAGTAAAGACTTTACAGAAGTCTCAGGAAAAGTTGTAGTGCCAGTAAATATAGGGGGTGAGGGTTGGAGAGGTGATGTAGATGGCCAAGATATACTAGAAGCTGCTTGTTCACGCTGGAGTTTGACTTCTTGGGTAAGATTTTCTATTTTGGTTTCAAGCTAATACCTTGTACATACTTGAGCTTTGTAAGGATTCATGGAGCATTTTCTCAAATATTTCCACTAAAATTTCTGATCTAGAGAGAGAGTAGAGAGAGAAAATTGTGCCATGAAGAAACCAATCCATAAAAAGTAAAGCATATGTCACAAGATGCAAGATTATGGCATTGGTTTCAAAGATTGATGAGTTATTATTTTTCTACAATTTTTTCTATTTTTTTGCTATTTAGGGTTTGTGAAATGAAAGGGAATTTCAAGTTTTTGACTCTAAAAATGGATTCTTTGAATCCAAATTAGAAAGATACAAGTGTATTGTACAAGAGAAGTCAAAAGGAATGCAAGATAGAAATTTAAGGATTTTATGCATACTTTTTTTTGGAGGTCATTGAAACAATGAATAGTGACCTTAAATTGTGATGCATTAGGGTTTAAGGAGGATGAGGACCAAAGAAAAGTCCTACAAAGCTTGGAAAGCAAATGACTAGCATAAGGTAGCTTAATCACCTTACTTGCACTATATTATCATAATTGTTTTCTATGTGTTTAATGTCTTGTCATATGATTGTAATGTTGTTATGTGATATTCTTTTGTGATTGGCTGAGTTGATGAAGGGGTTATGAGACCCTGGGATGTTCATTTTACAAAGAGAAACTCTGTCAAAGTTTTTGTAAAATCATATGACTTAAATGTGCAAATGAGTTTCTTTAATGAATTTCAATGATTTTATGTAAAATGTGATAATGTGAATGCGTGTATGGGTGTTAGCTACTGAGATTCCTTGAATCTCATCCTTTCCAAATGACTATCCATGATAGGTCTAAAGTATGTCATGAATCATGGCAAAGCTACGAAGATTGAGGAGGAGCATGATTATTGTGTCAATCGGATGCATTATTTGGCAATTTGTATAAAATCATATTGTAACACCTTATACTAAAGCCTATTTCCCATGTATTAGGCCTTAGTTATGATTCATTAATTATAATTAGAGGTTTAAATCACCTAGAAAATTAAAATAGAACTTTTTCAAAATTCGGTGGTATTGTTCATGTTGAAAAATCATATTGAGGTGATTCAAGTTCATAAAATTATATTAAATCCAGATATACAAGGAAAAAATATGAAACAGTAACTTCATTGGGCTAATTCATACAGTAAATTTTGTGGACTTTTACTGTTCATTTGGTCATTGCTCTATCTTCCAGTTTTCTAGTCTCAAATTTGAAAAATCATATTTCATTATATTCTGGACCAAATCATGCATACTCTATGTCATTTAATATACATATGTATAATTTCTAGACATATTTTTCTTGTACATTTAATTCACTTACACAGGGTATTACATTAACTTAAATCGTGAAATGTCAGAATTCAATTTTTACTGGAACAATTTTAGGAAAAATTTCATATCTTCTATTATATAGCTCCAATTACCTCCAAATCAGTGGCATATGAAACTTAAAACATAGATATTTCTATACATACAAACCATTAAATTTTTAGAGTTCTGTATAATTTTATATTATCTTTTGAATTTTTCAGTACCTAACTTCCAGTTTCCAATTTTCCCAATCTTGCCCTGGTCTGAATCCTAAATTTGAAAATTCACCGTAAATTGTACAATTATCCAATTTAGGTGTTCTTTAGCTCTATGAAAAACTTATTCCATATACTTTTATAGAATATAAATTACCTAAACTAATTGTCATGTCTTTCATAAATAGTACCTATTTATCTATCAGGATGTTTAGATTGAACATTTCCATTCATGTCTTGACCAAATGAGCTTCATATTTTATTTACATCATCATTCATTATACCACATTCATGCATAACATAATGAGAAACTTAGAAATACATAATAACAAATAATGGCAGCTTCACTCATCTACAGATATATTGATACAACTGATCACATTATAACATAATGACTTTGTATCATCAACCATTCATCATTATCTTCTTCATGCATCTAGCTCCTCCCTTAGCTCTTTTCCATTGTTTTTCCTAGCATGGTTAGTCATTGAGGGGGGTGAGATTCAAAGAATCTTAGTAGCAATTACCCATACATGCAATCATATTATCACATTTACATAAAAACATTGCAAAATCATTGATCAAACACACTTGCACATTTAAGTCATATGATTTCACAAAAATTTTGGCAGAGTTTTGTTTTGAAAAATGGATATCCCGGGGTCTCAAAGCCCCTCATTCAACTCAGCTAATATCATAAAAATATTACAAGGAAACAATAAAATCATGACAAAGCATCAAATATATTGAAAGCAACCATGATAACATAGCGCAAGTAGAAAAGTAATGCTACCTTTGTGAATCCTATCTCCTTTTCCTTTTATTCCACCTCTTTCTACCATTTCCACAAGCCTTAGGCTTCCCCAAACCTAAATACATCATCAATTAACCACTTAAGCCAATGGTTTCATGACTTTAATCATAAAGTCTTGATGAAACCCTAAAATTCCATTTTATTTTTCGTTGACTTTTTCATAAAACCAACACTTGTTCCTAGAGTTTTCCACCATGAGGAACTCATTTTAGGCATCAAAAACATGAAAATCCAACTCTAAATTGATGCTCTGTTCTGGCTGAAATTATCAAGAAAAGGAGAGAAAATGATTTGTCTTGAAAATCACCCAACTACTTCCAACATCATGTTCTAGGTTGTTAGTTTGGTGTTTCTCCTAAGTTTATTGCATCAAAATCCATTCCTTGCTTCCTCTCAAGTTTGACCAAAATCTTAACATGAAAAAGGGAAGAGGAACACTCCATGAAACTAAGGTTAACTACTTAAGATCACAAGCTCAAGGTAGTAGGAATCACTTACCAAATCCTTGAGTTCTTGAACTTTGCACTTGCCTCCACTTTGTCTCTTATTCTTTCTCTCTTTTCTCCTTTTCTTTCTTGCATTTTTATTTCCTTGTTTCTTTGTTATAGACTCACATTTAAAATGAGGAGAAAGGAGGGGTTAAATGAGCTTAATTAGCTCACTAATTAGTCACTTAAGCTTAATCATTTTTTTTGTCCAAAAGTTAAAACTTCCTTTACAAGTTTTTGGCCAAAAATTCATGACTTCCTTAAGAATTTTTGGGCCAAAAAATTAAGCTACACACACACCTAAAAGAGAGAAGAAATTATCCAAATATTGCTTAATTTTTCCTGGTCCAGATATATCCTGAACCGATTAATTTTTAATAGTCCCGTTAAAATTACTTTTTATAGTCAATTAACATTTTAGGGATACAAGACTATTCCAAATTTATATCCATGTTCCCTTAATTATTTTATCCTAAACAATATCTGTGTAAGGCTCAAATCCTATCCTAGTTACCTTTTAACTGTCTGTGTGATCCACAATCTACTTTATCAGTATTAAGTTACTTTTGGACATTCGATATTAATTATTTCCTTATCCTTAAATATTAACTCTTAGTGTCATATACCATTAGACTTGTCTCGTTGAGAGCTTCGTTATGACAGTAATTTTACATATTTACAAAATTACCCCTAAGCGAGGGTTATAATTTTTTAAAGTTTCAAGTTATTAGGTGTAATTTACCCCAAAGACTTTTGTACTCTCATTCCGCGTGAATTCTTTTTAAGCTTAGGGACATTGATATCATTTTTATAATTCTTTAAAGGTAAAAATTTAATTTCTAATTTTTCCATGCAACAGGAAAAAATGACATCTTTGTCTTATTTCATGTAAAACAGTGTCCGCCCATTTTTGAAAATTTCCTATGTATTTCTAGATATTTTAGCTTTCTTGGGATATTACACATGTAATATACTATGAATCTATAATTTGGCATAGTTATGCTTTTATGCGTCTTATATGATGTTGTGAATGGATATGAAACCATGAATGATGATGAATTATGTTTATGAAGTTTATTACGATAAAGTATAGATGAAAAGATTCAATCTGAATATCCTAATAGAACATAAGAACTGTTCATTTGAAATAGGACAATTAGTCTAAATGATTTATATGATTTGATAGATAGAATAAGCTTTCTATAGAGTCAAAGAACACCTAAATTGGATAAGTGTACAATTTATGGTAAATTTTCAAAGTTAGGGTTCAAAAATAGGGCAAGCTTGGAAAATGGGAACTTTTAATCTAGATACTGAAAATTTTTAAAGGTATTATAAAATCATACATAGCTCCAAAAATTCACTGGTTTGTATGTATGAAAAGATTTATGTCTTACCTTTAATGTGTCATTGGTTTGAGTGCAATTAGAGTTATATAACACGAGTTATACATATTTTCCTAAAATTGTTCCAGTTAAAGTTGAGCTCTAACCCCTATTAGTTTAAGTTAATGCTCTACCCTATTTTAGTGGAATAAATGTACACAAAAAAATATTTCTACAAAGTAGAGATACATAGCTTTCCAATGACATGAAGAAGGAATGATTTGACTCAAAATAATAGGAGATATGAATTTTTAAAATTAAGGCCAAAATCTGGAAAGTTTCAAAATGATGAAATGTGTAATAAATGTTTGAGAAATAAACTGTATAAATTGGTCCAGAAAATGCTATGTTTCATATTTTTTCCATGTAGAATATCTGTTTAACTATTTTCAGAGACTTGAATAACTATGAGATGATTTTTCTAGAATTAGTTATGAATTTTTAAAATTTATTGGATAGAATGGAAAATGCAAAATAAACAGTAACCAAAATAAAGAAAAATCTGTTTTGATATTTCTATACAAGTCTCTAATCATGCAATAATGGACATAATTGAAGCCTAATAGATAGGAAATAGATTTAAGTTTAAGGTGTTGCATTGGGAGCTTGATGTTGTGCGTAAGGTTTGTTTGCATCTATCTGTATGATTTTTGTCGATGGATGTATGTCTTTTATAGTAATGGAGGTCATCGCATATTCCTAAGTCACTGAAGATCGCTAGGCCAAAGGATCCCCAACTATCACACATAAGAAACATGCAATTCAAGTCAACTAGTTGATATTCCACATCAAAACAAAGTCCGAACATTCATCACACTCCAATAAAATCGTTAGAATCCACCCATAACTACTTAGTGCCTATAAGACCTAATTCTACCATATCACCAATTTAATCACTTACCATTGCTTTTGCCAGACCCAAACAACTTCTTTGAGCATAGACACTTCTATCAAGCACATATACATCCTATACAATTATCAAACACACATGTCAAGTCATGATCATAACCTCCAGTATAGTTCAACTTGATATCCCAAGCAAAAATCTAATATTACCAAGATTCCAATGTCATTCCATACAACAAAAGATCCAATCAACACATACAATTAATTTAAACCTCTCTAATTTTGTGCTCCACCAAGAACCCCAAAACCAAAGGCTAGGGTATAGGAAAACAAACATAGGAACACCTAAAATCCATGACCTAAAGCTTAAATATACCCAATAACACATCAATGAAGCATTTACACACAATTTTATTGGTGGAAATTCATCCCAATCAAACCCAAACATCTAACACCAAAATCAACTGTTTAAAACCAAAAAAAGAGGAAGGAGCAAGTGAATGATCTTCACTTATGTTGATATACTTCTTGTTATCATGCATCCCCATATGATAACATGCTAGCATGATGATGATAATGATTGTATGTGACATTGACATGTTAACATAATCTTCAAGCATCATCACTACATTATAAATATTGGGATATTGTGGATGGGGTAATGGTGACTTATGATATGATGATACCACGTGGTATGCAGATCCACTAGTGGAACATGTGAAGCCTTGTGTGTTACACCTGACTCTCATATATATTTTTCCATGTACTATAACATTTCTAATATCTAATTAAGCCATTTTAGAAGCTTGAATTATCATAGGGTCTAAAATAGAAAAATTAAAAAAAATGTGGTACCGTTCATTTGGTACTCAATTTTCTAGTTGAACTTTAAAAAATCATAACTAATTTAGAAAAAATTGTATCAATAAGATTCAAGTCTTGGAAAATAGCTAAAAACATGATTTACAAGGGAAAAATAAGAAACTTGAATTTTGTTGGGCCAATTTGTACAATTTATTGCTCAAACTTTGATCACTGTACAAATGGTCAATAATAATGCCTAGGTTTTTTGGCATTAATTTGAAAATTTATTTCACATTTTATCCTAAGTCAATTCATGCTTTATTTACAGCATTGGAAATCTTTACATGTCTATTTTACATCCATATTTTTCATATACATTTGTTCAACTAAAACAGAGTATGGTATCATTTTAAATTCCTAAGGGCCAGAATAGAACCTCTACTGGAATAGTCTTAGAAAAACATGCATATCTCTCGTTGTATAGCTCCAAGTGCACTCAAATTAGTGGCATATTAAACTTAAGACATTGATATTTTCATGCATATAAACCACTAAATTTTTTGAGCTCTACACGATTTTACTCTTTCTTTTGAAGTGAGTGATACTTACATTAAAATTTGCAGTTTCCATTCTACTGTCCAGTTTTGACCCTCAATATAAAAAATACACTATAAATTATATACATGTCCAATTTAAATGCCCTTTAGCTTGCCAAAAAACTTAGTCTAACTACTCTTAGAGCATATATAATTAAGTACTTTGTTTTGAAAGAGTACCTCTACTTCTTTCATGACTAGTCAACTTGGACAAATTTACATTTTTGAACTTTAAAACCATTACGAAATATAATACACATGGCTCATATTTATCCAAAGCATGTTCATAACATTATAAGAGACATAAAAGAACATATTTACAGAGATACAGGCCTCATAAATCTTCATGCAATATTAAATAAAATTCTTCAAAATATACATTCATAGCTTAAACTATTGAAGCAAGCATTAATTTCTTTTTCATCCTCCTTAGCCCTTGAACTCCCTTGACATAGCTTAAACCTAGCATTTGGGTACTTGAGAGGATGAGATTATGACAATCTCAGTAGCAAGTTACATTTCATACAATTATATCAATCATGTCACATAAACTTACATTTGATCACATTTAATCACATTAATCACATATAAACAATAAATTGTCACATTGGTCATAAAATTTTTGGTAGTATAATAACTTAGAAAATAGACATCTTGGAAAATAAAACTCCTCATTTCCCAACCAAAACCAATTAAACAAATCACAATTGCAATATGGCAACACAATTTAATCATAAAAAAACAATGAAAGAACATAAAGCTAGAATGTAAAACTTAGTTACCTCTTAATGTATCACTTGTACTACTTGGCTTTCCTCTTGAAACCAATGATTTCTCTAGTTTTCTTAAGCTTCTTCAAGTCCCTAGGCATCAATAAATAATGGCTCAAGCCACTGATATCATAGCATGAGATATAGAATTCATATAAAACCCTACAAACCCTTGGAAGTCCACTTTGGCTACCTTAACTTATATCATAAAGCATATATTTGTTCTTAAGGTTTTTTATTATGGGGAATCTATTTTTAGCATCAAAGTAAGGAAATTCCCACCTTAAGACACACTAATTCACTAGCTGAAAATCTTCCCTTAAGAGAGAAAATGGGTTTTTCTTAAAACTTGCTCAAATTATGCCTAACTTGCTTTACTTTGTACAAACTCATGCTTTCGCTTAATTTTATGGTTTAAAAACACCTTTCCTTCCCTAAACTTGCCATGACCGAAACTGGGCTCAAGGAGGAGGAGGAGAAAACTCAAAAATACCAAACCAACCTACCTAATACCCATGGCAAAATCACTTGAAGTTGCAAGGAAAGTTTTTACCTTTTCTTTCCTTCTCTTTTCTTCTTCCTCTTTCTCCTTCTTTCTCTACGTGGCTTCCTCTTTTCTGGCTTCCTAGTACTGCCTCTTCCTTCCTTCTTTGTGCAATACGTCGATCAAATGGGAGGGAGTTTAAATAAAACCATTAACCTTAATTAATTATACAACTACGGTTGAATGAAACCAAAACTTGACCATCAATTTTTCAAATAAATTAATAATTAATCCAATTCTCCCATGTGCAAGCTGAGTTTGGACGCTACTTTAGAGAGGAGAGAGAGTAAAATAATGCTTATGTTTCCCAATCCAATAATACTTTGTACTAATTACTTTATACTTAGACCGGTGAAATTACTTTTTGTAGTATAAAACCACTTTATGAGCACAAGATTAAAATAAACTTGTATCTAGAATTACTTTATTATCCTGTCTCTTAAAAGCTCTTTTTTGTGTTGCCTAACTACTTTACTATCTGCCTTTTTCCTTTTTTGCATATCTAAAAGCAACTTTTCCAATACAAAATTACTTTTTAAATTTCGGCACAAATTATTTCTTTAGTCTTGATCTGTTAATCTTAGTGCCATATACCATTGAGCTCCCCTCATTGAAAGTTTCATTTTGACAGTAATTTTACGTATTTACAAAATTACCCTACTTGAGGTGAAATTATAATTTTTATTTATTTTAGATAATTAGCTATAATTTTCCCCAAGGTCTTCGCAAAACTCTACTCCATGTTATATTTAACTTCTAGGGAAAAATTGTAATTATCTTAATTTCAAGAGGTAAAAACATAATTTCTCATTTTTTCATCAGATAAAAAAAGATTCATTTGCCCTATTTCACGCAAAACTGCATCTGTCTATTTTCACAAATTTCTTATACATTTTTAGTTATTTAACTTTCAAGGATATTACATTATGTCCAAGTGGTGAGGTTGAAATACATATATCCCTACTACTAAATTCTCTTCCTTTAGCTAGAAGAGCCAGATGACAGTGGATTAAGGATGCACCTTTTCTAAATCATCACCAATTTGAGTGGTATAAATGAAGGAGAACCATAGTCTACACACTAGTGGAATGACCTTTGGCTGGGTTATGACTCATGGTAACGAGCTTAGTAGTGTGTAACAACCCTCAATATATTATTCTAGGCTTAGTCTCAAGCTAACGGGAAGTATACTTGATGATGTGTGTAAGACCGGAGGAACTAGGACTAGAGAAAAGATCCAAATGGGACAAATTTAATTATGGAAATAAAGAAGGGTTACATCATAGTGAGATATAGGGCTGCCGCGATGAGACACTCATGATATTTCAAAAAAATTTTAGCCGAGAGCACTCACAGCACGGTGAAATTACTAGCATTATGACGAGAGTCACAAAATTTGTTAAACCGTATGAGTTTCAAAGGGAGAAAATAGAAAGAATCGGAGGGAGAACCAAAAGAGCTGCACTAAGGTTTGCTTCAACAGACATTTAGGAGTGATTTTCAGACTCTAGGAGCTTCAATCCTTGGTGGTAAGTAAATCTTGCTTCCTCTCCTCTCTTTTCCTTTCATTTTTAGGTTGAAATCCGAGTTTATTCATGGGGTTCCCATTTTGGTCAAATCCTACCTATTGAAATGTGTGTAAATGGATTATTAAGGTGTGGTTTGGTGTTATTGAAACTTGGGTGTGAGTTTTAGAGGGATTATGCATGATTTGATGGAAACCCTAGGTTGATTATGGATGAAGAAGTGTGAAATTTGATATGTATGAGGATGATTATGATGTGGATGGTTGTTTAAAGTTCATTAGCATGTGTTTATGCTATTGAAACTTTGGGTTAAGCTTGAATGGCTAAATTATGAATTTTGGTTGTCATGAGTATTATATTAATTGAGAATATTTTGACATTGTAGTGGTTGTTTGATTGATCGAAGGAGTTCAAGTTGTGGTTGACAACCTGAAAGCTTGTGAGACTCGTGTGTGTGTGGTGTCAGCAACTTGAAGTAACTGAGTGTTGTGTTTATATGTTATTTGTTGATTGTATTGATACGTATATATACATATATATGTATGCTCCCATTCATAACACAATATTGTTATGTGCGTGTATGATTTTTCTGTATATCATGATATGTACATGTCTAGATATAGAATGAATTCATATTCCCTGGCATGAATATATGATGATGATAAGCATGACATTACATGTGACTTCATAGCATGCTAGCATAGCATGACATTAATAGATATGATGATGATTTTATAGTGGCATACATGTGTTGACATGGCATGAATATCATTACCACATAAGCATTGTGAGAAAAGGTGGATCGGGTGGTGATGATGAGATATGATATGGTGAAATAGGTAAGGGATCCCTACCGCTAAATGCTTTCCTATGGCCTGGAGAGCTAGGCAGCAGTAGATTGTACTTTTCCTAAATCACCACAAATACATGATGGTCCAGGGTAGGAAAGTCACGGTCCAAGCATTAGTGTGACCTTTGGCCAAGTGCACTAGTGTGAGGTGAGCTTGGTGATGTCTTGGAATAAGTCTTCACTGGCTATTGGAAGGGAATCAACTATTTGAAAAGTCCTGTGATGATGCCAGCTGGTGGTTCTAGTTATGTTGAAAGAGACATGCATTTCATGACATTTGGCATTGCACTACATCATTCGCATATATATATGTGATATTGATGATATTATTGTATGTGCGTGTTTGTCGCAATTACTGAGACCTTGCCTCAAACTCCCTCCCATGACTAACATTTCAGATGAAGACTTTGGTACTAATTTAGAGAAGACCAAGGCATCATAGACCTCTTTGTCTTCAGAAATTTCAAGTGTAATTGATAGTTGTTATTCAGTTTATGTGATATTGTGACAAATAAGTTCTCATTGTTTGGTTGCCTATAAGAGTATCCTAGGGCATTGATTAGTATAATATCCTAAAATTTTACTGGATATCAAATAATGAAAAGAGAAAATAATAAATGATAATATAAAATGTACAAGGAATTTGCAAAAATGAACAGACAGCATTTTGCGTAAAATAGGGTAGAGATCTTTTCCCCACAAAAAATGAAAAAATTTTATTTTTACCCCTAGAAATTATAATAATTGTATTTTGAACCTTCAAATAGAAAAGTCATGTGAGTATATATTTTGAAGAAATTTACAGCTAATGACCCAAAAATTTCAAAAATTATAATTTAACCACGAGTTAGGAGCAATTTTGTAAATATTAAAAATTACTATCATAACAAAGCCTGTGATGAGCTGAGTCCAATGGTATATAGCATGGAGGTTAACTAATTGAAAATGAGGAAATAATTGGTGTCAAGTGTCCAAAAGTCACTTTACATCGATAAAGTGGATGGTGGGCCCCACAGACTATTAAAAGGTGAACGAGACAGGATATGAGTCTCACACAGATACCATTTGGGATAGAATAATTAATAAAATATAAATATAAATTTGGAATAGTCCTGTAGCAAAAAATGTTAATTTATTATAAAAAAGCAGTTTTATCGGTATAGTTAAAAATTACCTAATTCAGGATACATCTAGACCAGGAAAAATTGAGTAATTTTTGGACACCCAAACCTCTCTCTTGAGCATCAGAAATTAGGCAGATTGGGCAGGGAATTTTTGTCCAAAACTTCCCTTAGAAGGCATGGTTTTTTGTTACAAAAAGTAACCTTGATTAGGTTAATTAACTAACCACAATTAGCCATGTAATTAAGCCATTAATCTTTCTCTTTCCTCTCCATTCTGAACATGTTTTCCAGCAGCAAAAATAGAGGGATAAAATGCAAGAAAGAAAGGGAGAAGAGAGAAAGAAGAAGAGAAATCTTGAGGAAATTTCAAGGATCAAGTTTTGGTAAGTTACTTTCCTAACCCAAGCTCGTTGTTTGTAGTATTTAGTGGTTAGTTCATAGTATAGTTTCTCTTCCTCTCTCCCTTAGGGTTTCGGTCAGACCTTAATCCATGGAGAAAATGAGTTTTCCAACCACTAAATTTAGGGAAAACACTAAACTATTCACCTAAAGTATGCAAATGGAAGTAATTTGAGGTATTATGAAACATAGCAATTTCCCTCTATTTTCCCTAATTTTTTCCCAGTTAGGATTTATATCTAGAGTTGGAATTTCATGTTTTTGACCCCAAAAATAGATTCCTTGAGTCCCAATTAGTTAAGTACGAGTGTTGGCATCAAGAAAATCTCAAAGGAAAGCAAAATAAGAATTTTAGGTTTTATGAGTATTGTATAGTATTACTCTTGAAACAAGTGGCTAAAATGCTTAAATGATAATATGGCTAGGTTCAAGGGAGTTGTGGAGGGCTCAAAAAGTCATGTACCAAGTGTGTGGAGTTAGGGAACACTCAAAGGTAGTAAATTTACCGATTTTGCACTATATTGTCTTTTATGATTTCTATTAGTATAATCACTTGTCACATGGTTTGTTTGATGATTTGTGATTGTTTGTTGAGCTAAATGAAGAGGTTTGTGACCTCTGGATATCCATTTTGCACACTGAAATGCTGTCCAAATTTTTGTAGAATTATGTGACTTGATGTGTTCAAGTGGTTGTTGTATGTTTCTATGAACCCTAATGTGAAATGTGATAATATATGTGCTTGGTTTTTTAATTGCTACTGAGATTCTTTAAATCTCACCCTCCCACATACTAACCTTGTCTAGGAAGCAACTATGGCAAGGCCACCAAGGAAGAGAAAGGAAAGGAGAAAGAACTTGGTGATTAATATGTTATTGCTTGCAATGGCCATGAGTTTTAAGCTTTTGTGTAAATTTGTAAAATGATGTTCAATCTGTTTCTTCAGGATTTTACATTCCTTTAGGTATTAGTGAATGCATGGCATGATTTGAGGATAAATTATAGCCATGTAAATATTTTATATATTTTACTTTGCAAAATACTTGGATGCAAAGGGTTATTCTGACCTCTTCATGGCAAGCCCACCACTGTTTGGACATTCTATTGTATAAAGTATGAATGTCATATATTTTTAAAAAGTAGATAGAAAGAGCTTTCAATGGTCCAAAGATCACTCAATTTGGATGTGTATACAAATTATATTGATTTTTCAAATTTAGCTCCAGAAAACTGGATTTCCTGAAATAGACAATAAGAACAGTAGAAATTCTCAAAATTTACTGTACAAAGTGGCCTAGTTCTTGATCTATTTTATATTTTTTCCATGTAGACAATCATTTAATATATTTTTAGAAACTTGAATCACTTGCATACGATTTTTATAGAATTAGTTAGGATTTTCTAAAATTCAGTCGGTAAAAGGATTTGGTTCACATGAACAGTACCAACAAATTTGAAAAAATCTGTTTTGGTATTTTCTTCTAAAATCAAGGTGTTACACTTAGCATGTGATGTGATGATGTTTGGATGATATCGATGATGATACAGTATAGGTGTATTCATGTGTTGGTGTATGTGTATGATGATGATTTGGCCCCAGTATGGGTCAGTATTGTTGGAGTGTGTGTTGGTGAGCTAGAATGACCATATGTGTGAGCCCAAAGGGGTTTTAGGTCTCGTAAGTGTATTTTGGGGCATATAGCCCATTAAGTGAATTTGGGGGTTTCGGGTGGTCAAATCTTTGAGGAGTGGTTTCCCCAAAGTGAAACCTTCTTGGATAAGTTAGTTATGTCAATTGGGACCTGTGTGAATGGTCCCAAGATGCCAAACTGCCTCTGGCGGCAATTGGAGACTGTAAGTGGTGAGTTTTGGCCAAAAGTGACTAAAACAGTTTCAGGTGTCTAAAATCTATATATGGAGATGGATTCAAGTGAAATTAGTGTCTATAGTTAGATTGGAATGAGAGTGACCTATAGAAGTTAGAATCAGGTCAACCAAAGATCAGAGCACAAAGTTGTGGGCATCGAAACTTTGACCTGAATATCAACAACTTGCTGATATGGTATCAAAAGGGGGCGCCGTGGCTCCAGAAGCTTGGCCGTGATGCAAACCTATTTTGTCTCTCCCCAGGCCGCAACTACATTGTAACTCGCCACGGCCTAGACCTGTTTTGGTGTTGTTTGAAGTTTTCTGACAATTCAAGGTATTAAGGAGTTAATTTGGGGTATATTGTTACTTAATG
Organism: Adenanthera pavonina; assembly: GCA_026686845.1. Classification (NCBI taxonomy): domain Eukaryota; kingdom Viridiplantae; phylum Streptophyta; class Magnoliopsida; order Fabales; family Fabaceae; genus Adenanthera; species Adenanthera pavonina. Next base: position 20,865,806 of record JAIVEN010000013.1, read on the forward strand.
CCCGGAATCTTCCTTCACCGATTGTTAGATGGGGGTTGCTCATCAAAGTTAGTTTATAATAGTAACTAGTTCATAGTTCCTACCGTGAATGATGTGGGTTTTGCATATCAAGTACATAGCATCTGCATAATGCATACAACATGTGTGTAGTTTTCCATTAATCTCTAGTATTTTGACTTGTAGTAAGCTATTATGCTTGTAATCTTTATTATATTGGAAATCTTTCATTTTATTTGTTACCCCTGGTTATTGGACATTTATCTTACCTCCGTTGATATCCCCTTTCAGGAGAGGATATTTGGCTCTAGTAAGAAGGTGACAGAGGTAGGTTTCCCCTTGGACAGGCATGGGATATTTGAGTACTCATGTATGATATGTGTTATCACAACACATGTTGTCTAAGTGTATACAGTATTGTGCTAAGAATAGTTTTATGATTGGGTGCCATGTGTGATTATGCCCTGTGTGCTCCTTGGGTTGTCTAAGACTTGGACTATGTTGTTAGTCTTATGTTATTTTGATTATGAGGTTGTTTGTGGTTAGAGTACGTATAGACAAGTTGTAATGAATTATAGAGTTGTTATTTTGGTGGTTATCGTATGTTTTTGGGTATGCACCCTATTCTTTGTTTTCGAGAGTTTGGGTCCAGAGCATTGGTTGCCCATGTGTATCTTGTTGAATTAGAGTATTGTAGAAGGTCATTTTTGGAATTTAGTGTATTCTTTGGAAAAAGGTTATGTTAATTGATAAGTAAGATTAGGGTTCAAGGGGGTTAAAACCTAAGAAAGTGGTTTTCTTAAGGTGCCACCCTCTTGAATAACGTTCTTATTTCATTTGTGACCTATTGGAAAAGGTTTGGAGACCAAAAGATCAATGGTTTGATATTGAAAGCTTTTGAAGTCAAGTTCTGGCTGAAAAAGTTCGGTTATAGGTGTCCAAATTCTCCATACGGAGGAATTTCAAGGTGAGTTTGATGTTTATAATTAAAGGAGATGATGAATGACTTGTAAGCATTGGAATCAAGCCAATCAGAGATCCAGTTAGAGAGTTATGCGCATTCAAAATTCATTCTGAAAATCAAATTTACTATCATTTAACAACAAGAGATGTTGCCATGACACCACATTTCTAGGCTTTGGCACAACAAGGGAGATTTGTCTTTCTCAATTTTCTTGTCATGCAGTATTAGTTTGAGGCCCTCTGGTTATGTTTAACCCCATTTTCTTAGTCTCTCCTCTTGTTTTCTCATCCTTGGTATATCCTTCTGGTTATTCTTCATTTATGTCTTGGCCAAGTAATAGCAAGCTATGCGATTGATGTCCTTTTTGTGGTTAAAAAGTTTAGGGTGTTACACCTACTGTTAAAATCACAGATAAATTTAATGAAATGTGCTGTATTATAGTAATCAAGAACACTTAACATTTGACATGTAATATTAAGGTTATATGTGATTCCGTCAAAGTTTATGGAAGTTATATATATTTTAGCCAAAAAGGAATGATAACGATAAAAATATTTTTAAAACTGAATATAAATTAAACATTATTTATTCAATTTTATTACTTTTGTTATTATCCTTCTCAACTCTACAAGCATCGCTAACGTTGGTGCAATGAGAGCTGGTTTACCTGCTGTGTTTAGCTCATGCAGTTTTATTCCTCATTGTTAGACCATCATCCTCTAATCACAATAATCTTTATCTTATAATCCCGTAATACATAGTACAGGAAATAAACGAAACAAAAATTAAATGTAAGAGATGATATTACATTCATAAACAAAACAAACAAATATTAAATATTACATTCGTAAATTTTTAATTCTCAAGGCGTCATTTGTATCTTTCTCTTATATATGCTTCTAAATGTATTTTATCTTTCTTTATAACAAAGATAATAAAGTTATATCCCACGAATCAGAGTTTACAATACTTTTCGATAAAAAATAAAAATTATAATTATTTTTATATTTTAAAAATTAATATAATCATCAATATATCAATATATTATATTAGATATAATTAATAGCAAGTTACACTTTAGACCCACTTTATTTAATATATAGCAAGCCATGGATTCACAATTTAGACTTCATACAATGTACAAGATAATTGTTGATAAAATTTTTTTAATAATTAAATATTATTGTTAGATAGATTTCATTGTAAATGATCAATTGAACTCTCAAGAAATTATTTATAATGAATTTTTTTCTATTGCAATATATGATATATAAGATAATTAAATTAATAATTGTAAATTTTTAAAAAAAAATTATTAAAAATTTGAATTTAAATTTAGATTTATTAAAAAGCAGTAACACAAGGCTATAAGATAAAAGATGTCCATATTAGGGAAACAATAGATGATATTATGATGTTTAGGGAATTAGGGATAGTTATCATACACACACACGCATGGAGTTAAGTGTTGCTTTTTTTTTTTTTTTGACAAAAATGAAATCAAGTTACTTGGGGCCGGAGAATCTTCTTACTTATGAAACTCCCGAGAAAATTAATGCTTTAAAGAAAATATATAACTAATTCTTATTCTCTTAAAGGAATAGAAACTACTGATCATTTATTCTAATAATCCAAGGTTTTAATTTTAAAAATCTCAAACTATAATTTAAAGATTCTAAAGGAATAACTAATTATAAACTATTTACCCATGAGTATTGGCTCTAGTGGAAGCGTTTAGGGTTATTTAAGTATGATATCTTGAGTTCGAGACCATAAGAATGCAGAAGGCATCTTTAAGAGAGCTTTCCGGCCCCGTCTGAGGCCAAAGCGACTCAATCCGAACTAGTCAGAGCCTAAAGTGGATATCATATGGTTTAAAAAAAACTATTTTTTAAATTGAACATAAATTAAAAATTCTTTATTAACTCTTAGTTTTTAATTTTAAAAATCTCTAACCAGAATTTAAAGATTTCAAAAGGAATGATAAAAGTTCTTCTTTCAAATCCATTGCTTTCACTCATATTTTCAAAATTCTTATCCATACGCTAACCTCATAATCAGTTAAAACCCAGATGGTAATGACATTCTTTTTTAATCTCACCAAACAAATTGACTGATCCAAACTTCTCAATTTCCCACATTTATATACCCATTTGGCAAGTTGAGTCATGAGCCAATTCTAGCTTCTTTTGGAAGCCTAAGCATTCTTGCTCTGCCAGCTTCAATGTTGTAAGCCATTATATATGGCATGAAATAAGCGCTCTTCTGCTGAGAAAAGGATAGCAATCAAGGTCTAGCACCAGTGAAAAAGCTTTTTTCAGTTGCTTTCCACATACCCTTCTTTTTGGAATAGAATTTTACATCATAATATAGAGAAGCCCAGTCATCTTGAACCTCAAATAAAAATAGCATGAAGTCATTTGAGTCTTCAAAACTTTCATAATTGCACTCAAATACAATTTTAAGATCAGCATTTAGGTATTCTTTCAAACTATCTGGAGTGGGAATAGACATCTATGACTGTGTAACCGTGTTGCAAATGAATAACTTTGTATTGCTACGACCAAGAATCAAACCATTGCTGGAAGCTACAATTCTTCAAGCTGGGTAGTTTTCTAAAAATTGTAGAAATTTATGACAAACACCAGAGGTTTGCTTCTCTTAAGGCAAGTGATGGAACTCAGTTATTGCACTATATATTTGAATTGTCTTTGGTTGTAGAAAGAATCATGAATAATCCATTAGCAAGAAATTTTGAAATTGCTTCTGGATAAAATAACCTTCCTTTGAAGATATAGTGTTAAAGAACTTGTTGGCGCATATGAACTTGTAGATAAATTTTGCAGGTAGCCATGAGAAAATCTCATGCATCACATCATTAGGCAAGTAATGAACACACAAAGAAACGTTAACGATTTTGAAAAAGAATGGAAGAAGAGAATTAAATTGTGATGAACTAGAAATGACTCTAGTTTGATTTGGTAGATCAGTCTTGGTCTCCGTATGCATGTGTAGGAGTATACACACACACACACACACGAGATTAGTCCGAATCCTAAAAGGAAATTAATTTTGGTACAAGAGAAAGATATTAATATAATTCTAACGAATTGATATCTTATTTGAGATAGATTAGGGTTAGGAAACATTAATTTGGAGATATTGATAAAAATATAAAATTTAAAAGACTTCGACGTGTTTGGCAAAATATGGCTTTGAAAGGAGAAAATTATAATATTTAAATTTTTTAAAGTAAAATATGTTAATTTATGTATTTGCATTGTGTTCAAATCAACATATATAATTAAATATATTACATGTCACACTATATTATCACTTATGAACAATACAACTTATTTCATATTTTTTTGCAGATGCAAGAAAATATGTGTAATAAATAAAATATAATTATGTCTAGCCAAAAGGTTATCCCATAAAATTTGGAAGCCATCGTAATCACAAGCGTACGCCACAACTATGATCCAAATATAAAAGCTCGTAGAATCCTCGTACTGTCTAATCACAATGCATTATGTTATATCTTACATTTTAAAGCTTTTCTCTTAAAAACTGCTTTGGTTTTAATGTATGAAAATAGTTATAGAAAATTTGAACTAATTGGAACTTTAAAACTTCCTAAAACTGTTTCTTACAACTTTTCGGTTCATTCTGTAGTAATTTTTCAAAAATCATAATTAAATATAAAAATATTATTTCTTAGTGGTTCAAATTTCTAAAAATCATAAACATCCTGAATTTCAATAGAAAAAAAAAAAGAAACTGGAAAATGAACACACAAATTCCTATAGTTTACTGCATCAACATTACTATTTATTTTCATGTGCCGATTTATGTATGAAAACTGAATCTTAAATTTAAAAATTTATTTCACTTAAAATACAGAGCCATCTGGTTTATACTTACCATCTTTGGAAGCTTTACATATCCACTTTCTAAACATATTCATTTTGTGCATTCATTTTGCTCCTACCGGAAAGAATATTGTTTTAAATGTTCAAGGGTCATAAACAACTTTCACTCGAGCAGTTTTGGCAAAACATACATAACTATCATTATATAGCTCCAAATTGAGTCAAACTAGTGCCAAGATATTTATAAGACATAGTTCTAAACATTCATACAAACTATGGAGTTTTTGGAGCAGTACATAAATTTATACACAATCCCCAAATCAAACAGTGTTTACAACAGATACAGTTTTCAGCAAACAATTTCTCTTCATTATTCTTGGCCCTATAATTGGGAAAACTTGGGGGTGAGATAGGGGCATCTCAGTAGCAACTTATCTCAAGCATATCACATCATCACATTAGCTTAAACATTGCAAAAACATTGTACAATTATCATGCCTTCATGACATATTTTTAGAAACAATTAAAATACTATGTTGCTGTAAAAAATTTTAATAGCATAACAGCTCAGTAAATGGGTATATCTTGGGTTTAGCCCTTGACATAAAAATAGTCAGACCACTCATAAAACATAGCCAAACATCATAGCAACACAGTTTAAAATATAAAGCACAATGAATCAATGTAAAAGCTTAGAATAACAGTTACTACCTCAAGACTTTACTTCCTTTGCTTTAAATCTTGCTTTGAACTAGCTTAGGCTTGCCTCTTGAACTTGTTTGAAGCCTAAGAATATCATCAAACTTCACTAAATAACTTGCTTACTTAATGGGAACTTAGTATGCATTATCATAAACTCACTCCATCCCTTAGCTATAATGAAACACAAACCCTTCCATTCTTTTATGCCTTGGCCGAAAAACTTTAGGACCATGGAGGAGAAAGAAATTTCTTCAAACCTTAGACCAAATCATACTAAATGAAAGAAGAAACATACTAGAAGTTTTAACCTCACTCCAAGCATTAACATTGCTTTCTACATCTCTTTTAGGCAATATTCCTTTACGCTCCTTGGGAAAATATTTCCATTAATTCCTTATCTCATAGGAACTTCTATTATTTCCTCACTTATCCCTTTTGCTTGAGTTTTGGAGGAAATATTCTTGACTTTCTTTATCTTTGATATCTTAATCAGTTTGGTCATTAAACTACTCACTTTGTCTTAATGTATGGGACAGTTTCACAATAGGTATGATTATAGTCTTGTCCTCGTATTCAAGGAGAACATTACTTACTACCATCAATTCATACCAATATCATCATTAATGTCAAGGTTAGACATATTATAAGGCATCTTTCTGTATACTCATTTTACCTTGTTTTCCCTAGTCCTTAAATCTCTTACTATTTCCAGGGTCTCTTTCTTTTCTTCTTATTTACAATCTTTTCTTTTACTAACTTTCTCATCATTGAGGAATGCCCTTTAATTATTAACTTTGTCTTCATGCTATTTACTTTCTTTAGTGTGGGGTCATTAACAAACTAGATTTCCTAATAGATCACCTATCATAAAGTTTCTCATGCTCAAGCACACTTAATTAATAAATGCTGAGGGGTTATGGAGAATTAATACCAATACTAGACTTAAAGGTTGTAATATCCCAACTTTTATAGGATGTTATAAAGTGAATAGAAGAAAAGAAACGAAGCAAGATGAAAATGTTATATATTCGGACTTTATAAGGAATTAATTTCTCATTTAATTTTTAGAAGAAGTTATGTTTGATCTTTAATTGGAATTAATTTTTCATAAAGTTCTTAGTAAAAATTAATTCCAGAGCTTGCCCTTGAAAATATGCAATATACCACTTAAATAAAAACCCGCTCCAAGTTGAGTGTAACGGTATAAATATTGCATAGCTGAAAGGTCTAAGTTGAGAGATATATCAATATGAAATTCAATGTGAATAATGAAAAAGAAATAATAAAAAAATTAGTTTTTGGATGAAATTACAAGAAAGTGCCTGAAAAAATAGATAATTATGTTTTGCCTTAGTCAATTTTCAGATTAGAAGTAAAATCTGAATATTATATTTCAGCCTAAAAAAATGTTCATATCATAAAATATATAAGAAATTTACAAAATTGGGAATACACTATTTTGTATAAAATAAGGTAAAGAGATTAATAATCTAAATTGAAATAAAAAAATGTTGATTTTGTCCTTGGAAGAAGAAAAGAAAAGAAAAGAAAAAAAAAGAAAGGCGGCGACGCTGCAGTAGAAGAAAAATTTATAAATTTTGAAGAAAATTATACTTAATAACCCAAAAATTTTTAAATTATAAATTACCTGGAGTCAAGGTTACTTTTGGAAATATGAAAAATTATAATTAAAATGAAGTTTTCAATGAGTTAAGCTCAATGGAATATAGTATAGAATGTATTAAGATCAAAATAATATTTATTGGGTAATTTAGGTTTAATATTAATATGTTACCCAATAAAAATCAGTTTAGATTGTAGGAAAAGACAGTACTAATTCAATAACAGTGAATGAACCTTTATAAAATATATTTTGGGTCAAGATAATGATTTTGGACTAAAAATAATCTTTGAATAATCTTGTATCAATATAATGCCAATTGTGGTAAAAATATTTAGTCGGTACAGGTAAATTTAATCAGTAAAAGATATATTGGTCCATAAAAAATTATTAAATTAATTTTTGGCCAAAAATGGGCTCAAGACATGTCTAAAAACTGATCAAGGATGCCAAGGAAATTTCTTAAAAAGCTTTATTACTTGAAGTAACCATAATTGAACAAAAATAACCATGATTAATTGGTTATTACATCTCTTTCCTTAATGACTTAAGTTAAGCAATTTTCACCACTTCAAACACCTCTGATTTAGCAGCCCTTAGGGAGAGAGAGAGCACAAAAACTTGAGAGGAAAATAGAGAAGCAAGGGGAAAAAGTTGGAGCTCATTTGATCAAGGTAAACTTTTATGACTATTATCTTATGTAATCAAGTGTTTAAGAAAGTTTCCATGGAGTTTTTCTTTCTCTCTTGCCCTAGAGAATTTTTGCCATGGATAGCCTAGAGAGAGAAAATTGAGTTATGAAGAAATTAATCCATGGAAAGGCTAAGTAATGTCCCTAGATGCATGGATGTACAAGTTGTTTGAAGTTTCATGAAGTAAATAATTTTCTATCATTTTCTCTAAATTCTTACTGACTTAGGGTTTGTATTGGGAAAGGAATTTCATATTTTGAGCCCAAAAATGGATTCCTTGGATCCCCATTTATGTAAGAACAAGTACGTTGTACAAGAAAAGCCAAGTAGAAATCAAGTCAGAAATATAAGGTTTCAATGTGCCACTTTGTGAGGGAAGTTGTGTAATGAGTGGCTCATGGCATGATTTTGTGATGCTATAGGATCCAAAGGAGTGTCTAAAGACTAAAGGAAAGGTGTACAAAGTTTGAAGCTCATTGGAAAGCAAAGGAAGACTATAAGGTAGTAAAATACCTATCTATGCTTATGTGATCATATTTGATTTTTCATGAAGTTATTGTTATGGCTTATGTGTATAATGATGTTTTGTGATGATATGTATTAATTGGCTGAGTTTTTTGATGAGGTTCATAATCTCCGGATGTCCAATTTCAAAATGAATGCCGAAATTTTCATGAAATGTTATGGCATTGAATGTTTAAAATATTTGATGTATGATTTCAAGATGTTTCTATGATTTGAATGATAATATGGTTGCAAAATTGGGTAATTACTACTGAGATTTCATGAATTAAGCTCCTTCCAAATTACCAATGTGCTAGGGTCAAGATATGAAAGAAGCCAAGGAGAATGCAAGAGGAGTAAAGAAGATAAAAATGAATAACTTGATTTTTACAAGTTATAATACTATGTTATGAAATTATGTACTAATCTATGTATGAGGTGTGAACTATGCAATTATGCATGATTATGTACCTCTAAGTCCCTCTTGATGTTGAGTATGGATTTGGAACCATGAATGATGACATATGTATGTTAAGGATTTAATTTGCAAAATATAGGAATGAGGAAGCTTATTCTAACCCTTGGTAAATAGACGAGTTATTGTTTAGACCAAACATGGGATGATGTATGAGTTTATATGCTCATAAAGTAGACAAAATAATATTTTCAAAGAGCCAAAGGTCACTCAATTTGGCTTAGTACACAATTTGTAATAAATTTTTAAAGTTAGAATTCAGAATAAGGCAAGGCTGGAAAACTAGAAGCTCAAATCATAGATACTGGAAATTTCAAAATGCAATAGAAAATAGTTCAAAACTCCAAAAATTCAGTGGTTTGTATTTCTAGAGACCTCTAAGTGTTAGGAAACGAATGCCACAGGTTTGATAGTATTTGGAACTCTAAAGAAAGAGTTATGTAATTTCTCCTAAAATTGTTCCAGTAGAAGTAGTGTTCTAAACCTTAATGATTTAAGTCAATTCCATACCCTATACAAGGTGAATAAATGTACTAGAAAAATATATCTAGAAAGCAGACATATAGGAATTTCCAATGACATAGAGAATACATGATTTGGCTTAGGAAATCATGAGATATGAATTTTTAAATATAAGGTCAAAACTTGGGAAGTTTCAAAATGACCAAATGCATAATGAATATTTGAGAAATAAATTCTATAAATTGGTCAGAAGAATGCTCTATTTCATTTTTTTTCCATGTAGAAAATCTTTTATCTATTTTTACATACTTGAATTACTTTGAAATGATTTTTCTAGAATTAGTTATGAATTTTCAAAATTCATCGGGCAAAATGGAAAATCCACAATGAATAGTACCCAAAATAAAGAAACATCTGTTTTGATATTTTTATTCAATAAAGTCTCTAATCATGCAATAATGGACATAATTATAGTCTAATACATGGAAAATGGACTTAAGTAATAGGTGTTACAAAGGTTGCTGGTATTAAGCTCACTTTTAAGTCATAGTTCATTATTGTGATCTCTGGATAACTTACTATTCTTAGTTTGGGACATTTGATCCTCATTTTGTCTTGTGATTTTTGGGCACAATATCCCATATGAAATTTCCCATTCTTACTCTATAGGGTTCTTACTATTCTGTAAGCTTAGTTTCACTTTATGAAACATACTTTCCGAACTTTATTTGTACTTTTATGTTTGAACTTCAACTCATACTTTCTTTTATACTTTATTCATAATGTGCCTACATAATTATACTTCATCAAAGATTCATCTCTATAATGTTCTATCAACTTCCTTCTTAATTTCTCACTTCATCATTTAACTGGCCATATACATTCTATGCTTCCTATACTTAGCTTTCACATTGGCCATTTCTAGTTTGTACTATGCGGTTCACTATAAACTTATAGTAGTTAACCATCATACCTTCTTTAATCTTCCTAAATAATCTTACTCATGATTGTGGTTACCATACATTTTTTTACAACATTTTATACCTATATAGTTTCCTTTTCAAAAGGTTTTCACTACTATTTTAAGGGAGAATATTCTTTTTCTTTAACCTTTAGTATTTTAGAGGTGCTCATTACTGCTATGTCTTTGTGCATAAGCATGTACCCAAACCCTATACTTTACTTTCATCATTATAGATCTTGGAAGTTCTTACCTTCTATGGGTTGGGTGTTCAACTGCTTTTAAGGTAGTGGTTACTAATTCCGTAACCGTTTCAACTACTTTTGTCTCTCATATACTTCCTTAGCTACTTTGCTACGGTTACTTAGTGCTTTGACAATGTAAGGAAACTTTCTCAACCCTTCTATAGTCTTTGCTAGGCCAGTTAGAATCCAACCTTTATACTAACATTGACCTCTCTATCATCTATTCTTCCTCAATTAGGTTCTATGACCCAAAAGCCACCTCCTCTTTGCCTTGCTTCGGCTGCATTTATCCTTGGGAGGATTTCTTTTATACTTTCTTGTGAGATCTTCCGAACGAGAATTTTTCCTTCTATAACTAGGTTTTATACTGAGCCTAATAGTAAACTACTTTTAGGTTTCTCCATTCCCTAACTGCTCACCACAATTCTTGAATCCCTTATGCTCGTAATTCTTTCCTTTTGTGCCCATTAACATATCTCATATTCTGAACCCAAATTGATTACATTCAAGAGTTATTCTTTTTCCGGTCTACTTTATGTTGTGACAATACTCTTACTTCTTTTATAATAAGTTACTTCCTTAAGGCATTAAATCTTTATCCAACCTTATTCCCTTTGTGCCAAGTATGAGTTTCCTCATTATCCTTCTCATGTTTATTTCTTTCTTTATAATTACCTCTTCTTCTTTATTGCCCATTATATCCATTATTGAGATAATTTTGCCACTGATCTAGCTTTTCTCCATATGTGGGATACTTGACTTTCATAATCATCATCACTTTACATAGGCTTTTACTTGCCTTTAGCTTTAATTCTTTCATGGGACCTTGCATTCTTTCTAGTTTATTGGTTACCAGATAAGGGTATCTAGCTTCTGGCTTTAATATTGTCCTTTTTATCCCACAATCAAGCTCCTCTAATTAGTGGCTTGGCATCTGAGAAAAGTTTTTATGTAAATTTTTGTACTAGTTGCCAAATTAATGAGGGTGTAACATTTGTAAAAATCATCTTAAATTTGTCTTAGGTCATTATCTCTCAAAGTACCATCATAATTATAGAGCTCATAACCTTTTTTTATCATCCAATTCTTTTTGGAGGTCTACTGTGACCTCACACTTAGTCTACTGTGACCTCACATTTGGTCTACTGTGACCATAAGATCTACTATGATCTCTGAGCTCTAATAAGATCTTCTATGATCCCTGGATTTTATTGCAATCTCACTTTACTATTAGGATATACAACGATCCAACTCTGAAAAGATTTCATAATATAAGGGAAAATAAATTTATAAAATGACCTCTCATCTAATCCAGCAACTACCTTAAGTTATTTTTGAGACTTATCTCTTTTGCCACTAGAACATTCTTAGGCCATACTTCTATAAAGAATAATGTAGGTCCCTTAATATGATTTATATCCAAAGGGGAAACTATTACTTAATGAGTAGATATAGCTTTCCAATTGCAAAGACTGCTAGAATCTCTGCTCTAATACAAAAAATGCTACATCTTATGTTTTAAAGCTTTTCCCATGATAACTGATTGGTTTTAATGTATGAAAATAATCTTACAAAATTTGAACCAATTGAAATTTTAAAACTTCCTAAAACTGTTTCTTGTAGCATTTTAGCTCACTATGCAGTGATTTTTAAAAAATCATAATTAAATGTAGAAAAATCATTTCTTAGTGGTTCAAGGGAAAAATAAGAAACGAGAAAATGAACACAGAGATTCCTATAGTTTACTGCATAAACATTACTGTTCATTTTCACATCCCTATTTCTATCTGAAAACTGAACCTTAACTTTGAAAATTCATTTCTCTTAAAATACAAAGCCATTTGGTGCATACTTATCATCTTTGGAAAACTTTACATTCTAGACATATTTAATTTGTGCATTTGTTTAACTCCTGCTAGCCAGAATACTATTTTAAATGTTCAAGGGTCATAAACAACTTTCACTCAAGCAGTTTTGGCAAAACATACAAAACTACCACCATATAGCTCCAAATTTTGTCAAACTAGTGCCAAAACATTAATAACACACAGTTCTATATATCCATATAAACTACGGAAATTTTTGGAGTAGTACTCAAATTTATACAAAATCCTCAAGTCTAACAGTGTTTACAATAGAAATAGTTTCCAGCAACCAATTTCTCTTCATCATTCTTCCATGCCTTTACCCTTTACCTTGCTATTACTTAGCCCTATAATTGGGAAAACTTGGAGGTGAGATGGGGATATCTCAGTAGCAAGTTATCTCAAGAGTATCACATCATCACATTAGCTTAAACTTTGCAAAAACATCGTACAATTATCATGCTTTCATGACAAATTTTTAGAAAATGTTGCAATAAAAATTTCTGCAGCATAACGGCTTAGTAAATGGGTATTCTGGGCTTAGTAGTTGATATAAAAATAGCTAGACTGTAACACCTTATACTTAAGCCCATTTCCCAAGTATTGAACTCCAATTATGTCCATTATTATATGATTAGAGGCTTGATTGCATAAAAATATCGAAACAGATTTTTCTAAAATTTCATGTACTGTTCATTGTGTCATTTCCATTTTGCCTGATGAACTTTGAAAATTCATAACTAATTCTATAAAAATCATTTCATAGTGATTTAAGTCTCTAAAAATAGATCAAAACCTTATCTACATGAAAAAAATATGAAACATAGCATTATCTTGATCAATTCATACATTTTATTTCTCAAATATTTACTATACATTTGGTTATTTTCTCTTTCCCAGGATTTTGGCCTTATATTTATAAATTCATATCTCATTATATCCTGAGCCAAATCATACATTATGTATATCATATGAAATCCCTAAATGTACAAATTTTTAGACATATTTTTTTTGTACATTTATTTTACATGCACAGGGCATGGTGTTAACTTAAATCATAAAGGGTCAGAATTCCACTTTTGCTGGAATAGTTTTGCGAAATCCTCCATATCTCCTATGATATAACTCCAATTATCTCCAAATCAGTGGCATATGAAACTTCAAACATAGTCCTTTCTACAAATACAAACCACTGAATTTTTGGATCTCTGCATGATTTTATTTTATCTTTTAAATTTTCTAGTACCTAACTTTCAGTTTCCAGTTTTCCCAATCTTTCCATGTTCTGAACTCTAACTTTGAAAAATCACTATAATTTATACGTATCTCCAAATGGAGTACTCTTTAGACCATTTTAAAGCTCTACTTGTGAACTTTAAGAGAATAAATATTACTTAAACTAGTTGCCCTGTCTTATATGAACAGTACCCATGTATCTGTCAGGGTGTCCAAATTGTATATCTCCATTCATGTCTTGGCAAAATAAGCTTCATATCATATATACATCATCATTCATTGTACCTTATTCATACATAATATCAAAAGGTATCTCAAGAATAATACTTGCATGAGTATACATGATTCATCTTTTGCATACAAATTTATACATATTATCAAAAATTAACATCAATCCTTGCATGAACATAATTTTCACCAATTGCTTCCTCCTTTCTTTTGGCTCTTCATGAACTTTTTGCATTGCTTGACTTAAACATGGTAAGCATTTGGAAAGGATGAGATTCAAAGAATCTCAATAGTTACCACTAATTAATCAAATATATAATCATATAATGCAAGCACAATTCATCAAATCACCATTCAAACATTTAGAATCATTTATACTTAAACATTTTATAGAAAATTGGACAGAGTTTCCCCTTACATTTTGGACATCCCGGGGTCACAAAACCCCTCAAATAACTCAGCCAATATCAACAAATCATCACATAACATCATTGCAAACATTTGGTATAACATTAAAACCATTGCAACTATATAACCATATAATGCAAGATTAAACTAGTAAACTACCTTTTAACTTTTCAATCCTTCCAAACTTTGCACACCTTTCCTTTGAACTTCTAACACTTCTTTGAATCTATAGGGTCACTAAATGAGGCCATTAGCCACCAATTACACAACCTCATTCACAAAGTGTGCATACTTGAACTAAAATTTTCACTTTATTTTCCTATGAACTGTTCTTGTACAACATACTTGTATCTACCTATTTTGGAACCAAGGAATCCATTTTTGGGGTTAAAATCATGAAATTCCCTTCCTAATTCAAATCCTAATTCAACAGAAAATTCAGCAAAATTGTAGAAAAATCACAACTCAACAAACTTGCAATCTAATGGTATATTTTTGCATCTTGAAACCTATACAACACTTTTTATTGATCACTTTCTTCATGGCTTCATTTTCTCTCTCTAGGCAGAATTTTTCAGATCAAAAATAGAGAGAAATACTCCATGAGACATTACCATACTTAAGTAGATGCAAGATAATCACTAAAGAAACTTACCTTGAGAGTTTGTGATCAAACTTGTGATTTTTCCTTCTCCCTTTTGCTCTCTATCTTTCACGCCTTCTTTCCCCTTTTCTAGCATCTGGTTTAGCGTGAGGGAGGCTGAAAATGATGATGGTTAATGACTTGTAAAGATATTTATCTAATAAAATCATTTAATTAACTTTTATTTTTGACTTTATTCACTTTTTATTTAAAAAGCTTTTCCATTTACCTTGAAAAATGACATCTTTGTCCCTTATGATGCTTAGCGGTGTCTTTCTATTTTTCCCAGTTACTTATGTATTTTATGATATCAACACTTTTTTCCTTGAGATTTAAATACAAGATTCACATTTTTACTTCTAACCTAGGAAATGACCATTTTGTCCTTAGGTCGGGTCAAAACGTAATTATCCATTCTTTCGGGCACTTTCTTGTAATTTTACCCAACAATTAATTTTTTATCATTTCTTTCTCACTATTCACATTAACTTTCAAATTGGCCTATCTCTTAACTTGGACCTCCCAGGAACACAATACTTATACTATTGCGCTCAACTTGGAGCAGACTTTCATTCAAGTGGTATATTGCATACTTTCTGGGGTAAGTTCTAGAATTAATTTCTGCTAAGAATCTTATGAAAAACTAATTCCAATTAAGAATCAAACATAACTTCTTCAGAAAATTAGATGAAAAATTAATTCCTTCTAAAGCCCGATTATATATAGCATTTTCGTCTCGCTTCGTTTCTCATCTTTTATTCATTTATAACATCTCATAAAAATAGGGATATTACACAGACTAGTCACAAAATATAGCCAAATGTCATAGCAACACAGTTTAAAACATAAAGCATAATGTATCAATGTAAAAGCTTAGAACAAGAGTTACTACCTCAAAACTTTACTTCCTTTGCTTTAAATCTTGCTTTAAACTAGCTTAGGCTTGCCTTTTGAACTTGTTTGAAGCCTAAAAATATTGTTAAACTTCACTAAACAACTCGCTTACTTAATGGGAACTTAGTATGCATTGTCATAAACTTACTCTATCCCTTAGATATCATGAATCACAAACCCTTTCATTCTTTTATGCTTTGGCCGAAAACCTTTAGGGTCATAGAGGGGAAAGAAATTTCTTCAAACCTTAGACCAAATCATGCTAAATGAAAGAAGAAAAATACTGGAAGAGATTGGGAGAAGATGCTTACCACTTAAAGATCTCCCCAAGCCTTCCTTTCTTTCCTCTTTTCTTTCTCCTTCCTTCTCTTCCTGTCTCTCGGCTACCCCCCTCTTTCTTCCTCTAATTGGTGCCACTCTCTCTCTAACACCCTCTTGGTGTTTCCCAAATGAGTAATGAGGGAGGGGACTTGAGGGGTTATTTATAAGGTTTCTAGAGTAACATTGCCATTAGATTTCATTTTTATCCAAAGACCATGAATTATTCTTGCTTTATTTATTATTCTTTACCATTTTACCTCAGGATATTTTATCTCATGTAAGAGAGAAGTAAGGGGCATTTCTATTCAATGATTTTTGGTCCAAAAAGTCAAAATGTGAGTTTGTACTTGTCACTACATTATTAGATCTATTTGGATCTGGTTTGTGTATTTTGCCCTAATTTTTTCTTTATATTATGTATCTTTATCTGTTTACTCTATCTGTGTAGCCCAATAATTTTTCTCTCTTACTTTTTCATATGGGATCCACCAGTCTTGCTTACTTTTCACTATTCATCTCCCCTGGCATTTACTATTTATGTGGAATGTAACACCTTACTTTGAAATTCATTTCCCATGAATTAGACTTCTTTTTCAATCTGATTATACTTGATTCTAAGCTTGAATCACATAAGAATGAAAATCAGAATTTTCAAAATTTTCGGTTATTGTTCATATGGTAGTTTCCACTTTGACGACTGAACTTTGAAAATTCATAACTAATTCTACAAAAATAATTTCTTAGTGGTTCAAGTCTTTGAAAATAGATAACAACCTTATATACATGTAAAAAATATAAAATATAGAATTCTATTGACCAATTTATACAGTTTATTCCTCAAACATTTACTGTATATTTGGTCATTTTCTCTTCCCTAGGATTTTGGCCTTATATTTAAAAATTCATATCTCACTCTACCATGAACCAATTTATATATTATTTATTTCATATTAAAGCCCTGAATGTACACTTTTTATACATATTTTTTGTTTGTACATTTATTTTACTTGCACAGGACATGATGTTAACTAAAGTCATAAAGGGTCATAATTTCACTTTTGCTAGAACAATTTTGGGAAAACCTCCATATCTCCCATCTTATAGCTCCAATTACCTCCAAATCAGTGTCATATAAAACTTAAAACATAGACCTTTCCATACATATAAACCACTAAAATTTTGGAGCTCTGCATGATTTATATAATCTTTTTAATTTTCTACTACCTAACTTTCAGTTTCCAGTTTTCCCAATTTTTCTCTGTTCTGAACCCTAAATTTGAAAAACCACTATAATTTATACATATCTCCAAATGGAGTGCTCTTTTGACCATTTTAAAGCTCTAATTGTGTACTTTAAGAGCATATATATTACTTAAATTAGCTTCCCTGTCTTACATAAATAGTATCTACATTATCCTCAAAGTGTTCTACTTGAGTATTTCCAATCATAACTTTACAAAGTAAGCTTCATAGACATAATACATCATCATTCATTGTACTAAATTCATACATAACATTTCATAATGCTTTAATGATCATAATAGCATGGAGATACATATTTAGTAACATGCTCATAACTTTACATATCATTTCAAACAACTAGATCATAACTTGAAAACAACATTATGCTTCATCATCTTTCTCCTTTCTCCTTGGCACTCTTGACCCCTTCTTACCATAGCTTGGGCCTAGACATGATGATCATTTGGAAGGGTGAGATTCAAAGAATCTCAGTAGTTATATCCAATCATGCATTCACATCATCATATCATTTCATAAAAACATCAATGAAAATCATAACTTCATATTATGCCATACAATTCCATAAAAATTTTGGCATGGTAACACTTGGTAAAATGAATATCCTAGGGTCATAAAACCCTTCAAACATTCAGTCAACAATGAAAATACATCATAAAGCATTGAAACAACTATATGGCATAGTCATATTATCATGGAAACAAAATATGACAACATTAAGCATAATAGGGAAAATAACTACCTTCTTGCTTTCCAATGACCTCCAAACTTTTTGGACACTTCCATTGATCTTAAAACACTTCTTGTAACCCTATAGCATCATGAAATAATACCATGAACCACTGATTCATTAAGCTCATTCACAAAGTGACATACTTGAACTAAAAATTCCATTTTGTTTTCCCTTGAGCATTTATTGCACAACATACTTGTATCTACCTATTTTGGACCCAAGGAATCCATTTTTGGGGTCAAAATCATGAAATTTCCTTTCCTTTTCAAACCCTAAATAGGCAGAAAATTTCAAAAACTTGTAGAAAAATATCCACCTGATTAATTTGCAATCTAATGGCATATCCTTAATCCTTGAAGCCTATACATCACTTTTCATGGATCACTTTTTTCATGGCTTCATTTTCTCTCTCTACTCTCTCTCTAGGAAAAAATTTTCAGAGGTAAAATGGAGAGAAATAATCCATAAAACTTCTCTAAACTCAAGTATACACAATAAAATAGCCATAAGATTTTACCTTGAGTTTTTGAGACTTTAACTTTGCATTTCTCTTCTTCTTCTTTTTTTCTAGCGACTTCACGCTTTCTCCCCTCTTTCTGTGGCTGCAGATGTTGTGAATGACGTGAGGAAGATGAAGCTTAATGACTTGCTAAGATATTTATGTAATAAACTCACTTAATCAACTTTTCTTTTTGACTTTATTGCTTTTCTTCTTAAAAAAGCTTTTGGAAAATTTCACTTGTGTCCAAACCTGAATTCCAACGTGATTCACTCCTTTTTTGGCCAAAAATTGCTTTATAAATTGTAATGGACCAAAATACTCTTTACCGATTGAATTTACCTGTACCAATTGAGTATTTTTACCAAAATTGTCATTAAATTGGTATAGGAATATCCAACAATTACTTTTGGTCCAAAATCATTATCTAGACCCAAAAGGTATTTTATTAAGGCCCAATAATTTCTCTTGAATCAATACTGCCTCTTCCTGCAGTCCAAATTGATTTTTATTGGGTAAAATATTGATATTAAAACCTAATCACCCAATAAATATTATTTTGACCTTAATAAATTTCATACTATATTTCATTAGGTCTAACTCATTGAGAACTTCATTTTGACAATAATTTTTCATATTTATAAAAATACCCTTGACCCGAGGTAAATTTATAATTTTTAAAACTTTTGGGTTATTAACTATAATTTTCCCCAAACTTATTTTCTCTTTTCCTTGGCACGTTGAGTCATTCTTAGGGACCAAATTGTAAATATTTTTAATTCTTGAGGATAAAATATGATTTTCTTATTTTTCCATTTAATTAGGAAAAATGACATATTTACCTTTCTTCACGTTTAACAGTATCTATCCATTTTTCTCAATTCCTTTTACATTTTTCGATGTCAACTTTTTCATTTTTGAGCCTTAAATGCGTTATTCACATTTTGCTTCTAATTTAGGAAATGACCGTTTTGCCCCTAAACAGAGTCAAAATATAATTATTCATTCTTTTAGGCACTTTCTTGTAATTTCACCTAAAGACTAATTTTTTATTATTTCTTTTTCACTATTCTCACTAACTTCAAATTGGTCTATCTCTTAACCTGGACCTCCCGGTTATGCAATACTTATACCGTTGCGCTTAGCTTGGAGCAAACTTTCATTTAAATGGTATATTGCATATTTTCCAGTGTAAGTTCTGGAATTAATTTCTGTTAAGGACCTTATGGTAAATTAATTCCAATTAAGGACTAAACATAACTTCTTCTGAAAATTAAATGAGAAATTAATTCCTTTTAAAGTCTAATTATATGCAGCATTTTCGTCTCACTTCGATTCTCATCTTTTATTCATTTTATAACATTCTATAAAAATAAGGATATTACATGGAACCCACTTTTACCGGACTTATATTTTTCCTCTTCGGGCATACATATCAAGCATCACTTATACTTTTAATTTGCACTGAAGTATTATAATATTATTTTCTCTCTCTTCTATTGTAAAATGACCACTTTATTCTTACTGTTTTGTAAAATGATCATTTTACCCTTTTAAGTCCCTTTTTGATATTTTTATGATATTTTTTGCCTTAAACCTATTTAATTAAATATCCATGCTTTCCTAATTATCATAAATTAATCCAGAATAATTAAATATTATTTATAATATTATCTGGTCATAATATACATACTTAAAAAATAAGAATATTACATTATATATATTAATCTTTTATTATTGTGATCATGATTAAATACTCTTTCATAAGAACATTACTAAATATTTAAATTTAAACTAATGAATACCGAATATATTAATCTTTATATTTATATAAAATGTTTCCAAAATAATAGAACTAAAATTTAATTTAAAATATTTTAACATAAAAGTACTTGGTCTTGACTACTAATCTAGGCTTGCTGCTTTAATTTTCCCCATTCAATTTGTAGTCTTCATAATTTAAAAAATCTATAATTATGTCAATTTAGATATTGTTTTAGTATAAATCTTATCATGATATTATCGTCAATAGCTTATCAAAACTGTTATCAATTTATTTTATGATCTATACTTTTATCTTTTTCGTTTATATTTTTTTAAAATCGTTATATAATTATTAAAAAAATGACTATAGTTTTGTGCTTAGAAAAAATGAATGATTTTATTATTAAATATTTGTTGTTACTTTTTTCTAAAATTATTCACCAAAATTAAAGGGAGAATTTGGTTTTGGTAAAAAAAAAAAATATTCAAGAAATGAGACCAAATTTCACCTGATTTCCAAGTTAGAATAGCATTTTTCTAAATAAGAATAGAAAATTTCCAAGTCAGAACAGAAAATTTTTCTATTTTTACTTGGCACTAAAAAATTCTATTATGATTTGAAAATTTTCTATTTTTACTTGGAAATATTATATCATGACTAAGAAACAAGGTGAACTTTAGTCTCAATTCCTAAATATTTTATTTTTTGGTCTTTTTCCCAATTTTACCAAAATTAAATAGACCTATTCAAATTCAAAGGATCAGTAAAAATAATACTTCTTCTGGTCCTTAATATAACACCATTTTAATCGAATCACGCGGATTAAGAATGTGAATTAAAACTAATTAACTATCTCGATTTCTCTAAAAATCTCAATATTTTTTTGAAACTACCATTATTTAATCTCTCTTTTTTTCTCATTGGATACATTAAATAAGGGTATTTTTTGAAAATATATAATAAATACTACCTCGTATATTGTAAAGGGTTTTATATTTAGGATAGGGATAAAAGGTCCTATATATAAGACTAGAGGGAGTATATTATTGAGACTAGAGGTATAAAATCATCGGATTTTAAACTTTACGCTACTTTGAAGTTAAAGAGAGATAAAATCTCACTAAATTATAGAGAGTTTTTATAAAAGATTAAACCTCACTAAATTATTACGGTGACACTTCTATGAGTTCAATCCATCTATTTATTTATCTCTATCTAAATTTATTATCTCTTTCTTTATAACCAAAAATTTAAATTATATGCAGCAAATCAAAGTTTAAAACTTTGAAATTTAAAAATTTTAAAAATTATAATTACTTAAAATTAAATCATTCAAAAATTACTATTAAATTTCAAAAATCTTATCTTGTAACACCTTACCTCCAAACACCTCCAGAGTAGACCAAAACCTTCAAAAACTAACCAAACACAACTCAAACATCTCAAAACAACTTTCCAAAACTTCAGAACAACAGAAACGAACCAAACAACATTAAAATCTAGGTTGGGGCTCCAAACCTCCCCTGTTTTTCACTCGCTATTGGATTGCATGGCTCTGCGACGCCCTATGCAAGTTTTCTATACCAACAAAATTCATCCACCAGGTCAAACTTTCGACACACATAACTTTATATTCCGACCTCCAATTGATTTGATTCCAACTCCTACAAGTCAATCAAGTCTCAATCTATCCATAGACACCAACTTCACCTTAATCCAACTTCGTATGGAGATTCTGGACCTCTAAAACCATTTTAGCCACTAGTTGATGAAAACTCACCACTAATAACCTCCAATTGTCACCAAAGGCAAATGGTTACTCAAAGACTATTCATATAGGTCCAAAACCCCCAAACCAACTTGTCCAAAGAGGTTTCACCTCAAAGGAACTACTCCTCTGAGATTTGACTCCTTTGAACCCCAACTTGACAAAACGGGTTACAGGCCCTAAAACACACCAACCAGGCCCAATTCCACCTTTCATCATACATAACACATACAACACATTTTCACATATATAACCATACATACATCCATCCATAACAATCCTTATCCATGTCGTACATTGATTACAAAACCTTTTGTCCTACTTCACACAAGATACAGATCCAAATTACACACAGGCTACATAGACCTAATGTCCCCACTTCCGATGCTACTCGCGCATCTTCTCCGGACTAATGCCAGAACCATCACCTGAAAGGTTAGTTCATGAAAGAGGGGTGTGAGACAATGTTTCAGTAACCGGAAACAACCACATACATATATATACATATATCTCATACAATCCATGAATGGAATGCATGTCTCCCTCGTACACAATTAGAACCACGGGCTATCATTATAACAGGACATTTAGTATAGGTAATTCCCTTCCAACAGTCGGTGAAAACTGATTTCGGGACATCACTAAGCTCACCTCCCATTAGTACACCCGGCCAAATGTAATACTAATGTTTGGACTGTGGCTTTCCTTCCCTTTTCCCATCACGAATTGGCAGCAATTTAGGGAAGGTGTAGTCCACTGCGCACCTTTCCTTTCCTAGCCATAGGAGGTGATTTAGCTGCAGGGATCTCATCCTTATCCTCCCTAACATATATATATAGTTCATCATTATCCTCTCTAACATATATCATCATATATCATATCATCATCACCACCCAATCCACCATATATCGCAATCTCAGAATGCCATGTGGTGATGCTCATGTATCATCATATAATCATCATCATCATATCGCAATGTCATGTATGTATCATATCATGTCATATCAATATCATCATCTCTAATCATCATCATAATCATCATAGTCATCATAATCATCATCTAGCTATGTGCATACCACAATATATAGAAAACAGTACACACAAACACATATATATCGTGGTATGAAAGAAACATATATATATACATGAATATATATACTATATACAATATAAACAATACAGTACAAACAAACACCAGATTACCTCAAGTGTCAATACCACACATATGAATTCCATGAACTTCTCGAGTCATCCGACAAGCTCGAACCCCTCTCAGGCTACCAAACAACCTTCATAATATCACAATTCTTTAATTACACAATATACCATTAAACCAAACATCACAATTCAACCAATTTAGCCTAACACAAGGTTCTAACACCCCCTTTCATGCGTCAATAAGCTCTTGAGAACCATTCAAACACTACTCAACCACATATACTTCGAATTCCCAAGAGCCCTAACTGAAAACAACCTAGGGTTAAGCTCAAATTATGCATAAACCCTTCAAAACTCACATCCAAGCAACAAGAATACCAAAACAAACTTCCTTAATCCTATTTCATCCATTTCAATCAGTGGATTCCGTCCCAAATCGGAAATCCCAACTCATAACCGAAAAACCCCAAGTTCAACCGAAGAAAATGGAGAAGGAGGAGTAGAAATCACTTACCAACTTGAATCCAAGCTCTTGGATGCCAGAAAACACTCCTAATGGCCAAAATCTTCAAACCCTAGTAGAGCTCCCTCGTTTCTGCTCCGTTTCTCCTTCGTCCATCCTACTAAAATGATCCGAATTTAAACAAAAATCTCGATTCTCGCCGCGGTTCCGAGTAAGTTCACCACAGCGCTGGTGCTTCCAGCCTGAAACCTCATTCTAGAGCTCTTTTCGTCGCAGCGATCATGTTCCAAGCCACGGCGTAGAGCTCAATTTTCCTCCACTTAAGCCTTCCTCCATCTTGTTTTCCTCCGGTTCTACACACAATGCCAAAACAAAGTCATGAGGGGTGTTACATATCTCATCAATATCAAATATAAAGTTCATTTAAAAAATACACTGTTCATAAATAATAGGGATTCTTTCAAATTTTAGGCAAATTTCTTTTAATTAGCATATTTTCAATAAGGTTTAAATATTAAAAAGGTTAGTATAACGATAATTTTTTTGGATGAAAAAGAACATCAATAGCAGTACAAGTATTATGACTTAAAAAGCACTATAGAGATACTTACATATTATTGTTCTTACATCAATGGTGAAATTTAAATCTATGCCTTTTACAAACTATGAGTCACATGTTACCAAATTTCATCAGTAAAAAAAATCTTTTAAGTTGTTAATAGTTATTACTCTCTTAGTCCTAATACTATTTTTGTTTTAGAATTTCCATTTTGTGACAAAACTATTGTTGTTTAAGAAATCTAATGCATAATTAATTTCTCTATACCCTCATTTAATTAATCCCATTTTTCTTCTCTCTCATCTATAAATATTTACCCCTCTTGTTGTGCTCATTCACCAACCTTTTATCATTCTTTCAAGGATTTTTAGTCCTTATAATGCTTTTATATGT
This sequence comes from Adenanthera pavonina, assembly GCA_026686845.1. Taxonomy (NCBI): domain Eukaryota; kingdom Viridiplantae; phylum Streptophyta; class Magnoliopsida; order Fabales; family Fabaceae; genus Adenanthera; species Adenanthera pavonina. The sequence goes on from JAIVEN010000013.1 coordinate 20,890,494, forward strand.
GGTTAAGTAAGTTTGAATTTAATCAGTGTTATTCAAGATGTATAGATGTGCTTGTAACACTTCTTCACAACCCATGGGTATCAATTTTACTCCCCTTGTACCCTTACCTGCACCTCTTCCCTCATGGCGAGGCTTAGGAAGTCTAACAGCTTCTACTTCTAACAAGTATTTTGTACAAAACTCAACAGCTTCTTTGGCAACATATCTCTCAACAATATATGCCTCAGGCCAATGTCGATTCTTGACATACCCTTTTAGGATTTTAATATATCACTCAAATAGGTACATCTATCGTAGATAAGCAGGGCCACACAACCTTATTTCCCTCACTAGATGGACAATTAAATGCACCATTATGTCAAAAAATTAAGGTGGGAAGTACATTTCAAGTTGGCACAAGATAATGGTAGCATCAGTTTCTAATTCATCCAATTTCTGAGGGTATGACTTTGCTACATATAGCATTGAAAAATTAAGGTGTCTCTCAATTTTTTTGGTAAAATGTTTCGAATAGCCATAGGTTGTAGTTGTTGCATCAAGACACGGCAATCATGAGACTTTAAGCCTACTAATTTTAGTTCTTTCATTGACACAAGTCTTTTAACATTTGAAGAATATCCTTGTGGCACTTTGACACCACGTAAACACTCACAAAAACTTCTTCTCTCATTTATGGACAATGTATGACAAGTTGGGGGCAAATAATTCCTCCCACCTCTTTCTTGCACAGCTAACTCTACTCGCATTCTTATTGCAACCATATCTCGTCTAGCATCCATACCATCCTTGGTCTTTCCTTATATGTTGAGAAGTGTTCCAATAAGACTATCACACACATTTTTTTACATATGCATGACATCAATACAATGCCTAACCTCAAGACTCCACCAATATGGAAGCTCAAAAGAGATGGACCTCTTTTTCCATAAATTTTTTTCAGTTGCAAGCTTTTGAGTCTTACCAAAGATAACATTGATGTTTTTCACCCGTTGATAAACTTGCTCTGCAGTTAATGCCTGTGGAGCTTTTTGATCTTCTTGTAAGCCATTGAAAGCTTTTTTCAATCTATGATATGGATGGTTTCATCTAAGAAATCTCCGATGGCCAAGTTAGACTGTCTTCCTTCCAAATGGTAGTTGTTTGTAGCATGTGCCTTCTTCATCTATAGGGCATGCTGTATGCCCCTTAACACTATATCTAGACAAATTTTCATATGCTGGAAAGTCATTTATCATGCAGAAGATCATGGCACGCATCCTAAAAGACTACTTGTGATACGCATCAAATATATCCACACTTTCATTCCACAACATTTTCAAGTCTTCAATCAAAGGTCACAAGTAAATATCTATGTTATTTCCTGGCTGTTTTGGGCTTAAAATCATCATAGACAACATGATGTACTTGCATTTCAAGCAGACCCAAGGAGATAGGTTATAAATCACCAATAGAACTGGCCATGAACTATGTTTACTGCTAAAGTTTCCATAAGGGTTCATTCCATTAGTACAAAGTGCAAGCCGAAGGTTTCTTGGGCCATTTCCAAGCTCAGGAAACAATTGATCAATTTTTTTCCATTGAGGAGAATCAGCCGGGTGTCGGAGCTTTCCATCGGATATCCTCTCATCAGCATGCCATCTCAAGTTCTTTGCATCCCTTGCATTGGCAAATAGGCCCCTGAACCTTGGTATTATTGGAAGATACCATACTACCTTCGCAGGAGGACCCTTAGTGATCTTATCACAACTAGCATCATCATTATCCTTTACTTTATAGCATGATGTCCCACATTTCGAACACACATGCAACCATTCATACTCATTTCTATATAATATACAATTATTAGGGCAAGCATGCATCTTTTTATACTCCATACCCAATGGACACAAAATTTTCTTTGTCTCATAGTTATGATCTAGTAGCTCATTACCTTCAGGAAGCATAATTTTCAACAACTCGAGCAAATCTATAAAACTCTTATCACTCCACCCATTTTTTGCTTTCAAGTTGAACAATCTCAACACCGCTAACAGTCATGTAAATTTAATGCACCCCAGGTACAAAGGCTTCTCTACATCATTGCACAAGGTATCATATATATGTGCTCGTTCAAACACATCTACTCTAACATCACGAATAATGTCCTCTAGTTGATCATCTATATCCACTTCAACTTCTCCCATCTGAGATACAATGGGCTTTTCTAATGATTCACCATGCCATATCCATCGTGTATACCTCTTGTTGAACCCATCACAGAGTACATGCTCTCTTATTTGTGCAACACTCAGTCACCTTTCATTCAAACACTTGACACAGGACAATAAAACCTCCTATTGCTATCAGGAACATTTCTTTGAGCAAATACTAGAAACTCCTCCACCCCATTCTCATATTCATCACTTGTTCGTCTAGCGTTCATCCAACTACAATCCATGACTAAATTTAAACAGCAACCAATAGTAGAAATATAGCTTATGAGGCAAAAATATATAACTTGACCCATTACCAACTAATTAGAAAATAGAATAATTATGGACTAATTTAAAAGGCTGTGAAAATAGCCTATCATTATATTTTCATACAATTGAAAGAGACATGTAATTTCATTCACAAAGTAATATTTAAAAGAATATCCTACAGACATGCCCTACTTTTACCATAATGTAGCATCAATTTAGCATTAAACAACAACCAATTAGTAGAAATACAATTAATATATGAACAAGTTTAACATGGAGAGAGGTTACCTTGCTATTGCCTTTACTAGAATTGTGAGTAGTCTCAAGCCATGGTTATGATGTAGCAAATCACATTCACATGGACGTTTCGCTTCAGAACTAATATATTAAATCCATGAGGCAGGTTAAACTACTAGGCATTTTATAATACATTTGTTAATCAAAAAATGCTTGTAACTACGAAGAGTAAATATAGTGTACTGATTTCTAGTCATAATTATATTTTTGCATGTGTAGTTGGGTGTTTTGGCAATAAAGGAAACAAAATCAATGAAATTAGTAATCAAAACTTAAAAAGACATAACAACCAAAGAAAGCAAAAATAGGAATTGATAATGGAAAAAATGGCCCACCTCTTACCCAATGAAACTTAAAAGATATGAATTGATAATGGAAAATGTGGTCCACCTCTTATTGAAAAACAAATAAAAGCTAAAACCAAAACACCTTCACAAATGTTAACAAACTAAGCATACATAAAAGTTCCACACCATAAAAATAAAAATTATATCAAATTGTCCTCTTATTGATCATTAATTTGTGAGACCATGACTTATAAAAAGAAAAAAGAAAAACCTACTAACCCATCTCATACGTTATGGATAATTTAGAAATTACGTTGATTCAATTGTGGCCATCTTACACGTACAATATGTTAATGTCTATTGTCGATGGACTCCAATGACTTTGATGCTCACCAACATCATTAACATTCAACGTTTTCAATTCATCCCTTTAATTTTTTTTAAACAACAACGAAAAGTATATGATTTTAATTTACGATCAAATTAAAAGAACCATATAATAGGAAAAAAAAGTTCACATTGAATGAAATATTAATTAACGAAAGCAATAAAGAAACAAACTTTTTGGTTGAAATTGAGAGAAACTCATTCAACAATACTTGGAAAGTGAAAGATAAGCTTTGGTCATTTAGCTTCAATAGTGGCCGACCTTTCTATAAAGACCCAACCTTTCTATGAAGACTCAGCCTCTCACCCAACCTTTCTATAAAAATTATATCAAATCAATTTTTAAGAAAAAAGAAAAGGCTACGAATGAGAAACATATTCACTACAAAATAGAGCAACAAACACAGGGTAATGGGTAAATATTCACTAACTACCATAAAAAAGCAACAAAGCACAAGATAAAGAATGAAAGCCGTGAACAAGAAACATTACCTGCTTTGATGTGTGTCGAGCTCCTACTTTGATGATTGTAGAGCACTGCAATGCTTCCTCTAAAGATGACGGCCAAATGAGCTCTTCTAAAGATAAAGGCCGAGTGAAGGTATAGATCAAGGAAGCTGAAAACTGAATGAGGAGGTAAAGGGAAGCTAAAATGAAGAGCACCAAAATGAAGACAAAGGTTTGGATTTAACACTGGAATGAAGAAGGCATGGGTTTTTGAGTGGATTTAGGGAGGAGCATAGTGGGTTTTTGCCAGATTGAAGAAGACTTTGGAGGAGCACATGGGTTTTCACTGAAATGAAGCAACATTGCTGGAACAAATTGAAGAAGCCTGTGAGTTTTACAGATGAGTGAACAGTGACCATGAGCTCTAGGTTTTCAAGAAGAGGGAGTCTGAAATTGGAGTTGACCAAAAAAAAAAGTAATGACTATTGACTAAAGTATTAGGAAGGAAAAAGAGCTAAGAGGTAAGTTATATTGACTAAGAGGACATCTTCAGTGAAACTGTCCTCTTATATATTATAATATCATAATAAAATTTAATTATAATAAAATTTTATTATTAAATTTTATTATATTAAAATGTAATAATAAAATTTTATTATACTTAAAAGGACGATTCCTATTAAAGATGTCATCTTATATGCACTTAAGAGGACAGTTCATGTAGAAACTGTCATCTTAAGTTTAGCACATTGCAACTTAATTATAAAATTGCCACCAATCATATTTTAGAGGACAGTTCCCACACAACCATCCTCATATGTTGTCCTAGAATTGCTTTTCTGTACTAGTGAAGGCAAATCATGCATTTTTTACGTGGAACTTATTAAAATCGTTGGACTAAGCCACCATGACCATCTCCATTGGAAATCAGTCATTTTAAACATGTGTACTGACTCTTTTAATGTAGTCTTTCCCTCTATTGAATTCTTGGTATTCATGCAGTACATAAATTTGGTTCCAAACAATATTTTATTATTGTTTGGAAAAAAGCACTTGAATTTGTAATGCAACTTACGATACAAATTATGGTGTTTTGAAAAATTAGTGTGGGTCAACTAATTAGTATTCCCTCAGTTCCTATATATAGAGCATATTTTAGAAATTTTTTATGTATTTAAAATACAAATCACTTTGCAATATTTAAAGTGCATTAAATTTTTCCCCATATATTTTACCCAAAACATTTATGATAGAAATGGATTGATAGAGATATAATTATGATGCATTACAATTTAATAAAGGTAATATTGGAAAATTTGAGTAATTTTTGAAATTTTTAAAAACCTTAACTAATTTCAACTAATTTTCTTGATTAGTATAAAGTAGTTAAAAATGACTTTTATATATAGGAACAAAATTAAGGAGTAATAAAACTAAAAATTATTACTAGTTCTTAAGTAATTAAATAGGGGTATTTACTCCTACTAATCAGTGTAACACAACCGATAGTTTTGGGACAGAGGGAGTAAAACTGAACAGTCTTTTGTCTTTTTCCAATGGAAAAGCTTTGGTGGGAAAATAAAAGGGTTTGAATTTTAAATCTTTATTTATATATATTCTCCAACACTGGACAGTCTCTAGTTTTAGATAACACTAGTAACATTATTTTATTATTGCCAAAATGTTAATGTAGAGTATGTTTGGTTTAGATTATAAGTGATTATGAAGTAGAGAAAAGTGATTATGCAGCCACTAAACAAATGCAATCCAGATCAAAATAATCACTTATGGCCATTTAAGTGATTATCTCCATAAGTTATACTTTTTCCAGCTTATGATAATCACTTTTCTCTCATAATCACTTAAACCTTAATATTCAAACACATTTCTTTTCTCAAAATCACTTATGGGTTAAAAATATTCAAACATAATTCACTTTTGACATAATCACTTATTTTCATAATCTATTATAAATAATCACTTATCCTCATAATCACTTATATATAATCTAATCCAAACACACACGTAATCTGTATGATTTTAATTGAATTGTGGTCTTTTAATATTTAAAAATAACTAAATCTTTGGCCTTAATGTTGATGGAACCCGAGACTGGAAGTCGTACTGTTGATAAGTGTCTTCCACTAACTTTCTTCAATTGATATGATTAAATCATCCAACTAATTCATGTAACAAGTCATGTCTAAGTAAGCAAATTTAACCAAAACATTAGTCTTGTTCATTATAACATGAAAGAATTTCTTGTATTTTGTTTTTACACATTTTTTGTAAAAGTTATTTTAGTCAGAAATTGAAATCAATATATCAATATAAAATATTAAAAAAATACAGATCTATATTGTTTATAAATCATAAACATTATGATTCATCTTGGTCCTTGTCCAAATATACCCAAGACCAATTCTAATTGAACTAAAATATATACTTTAGATCATTATAAAAATATATATATACTTTAGAGTATACAAAAATTATATGCATATAATTCAGAGAAAGTATGTAATTTTGAAAAATATTAAAATAATATGAAGCTGTATTATTTATAAATCATAAGCATTATTAAGACTGATCTCTTGGACCTTGTCCAAATACTCATGAGCTAGGAGTATTTTAGTTGAACTAAAATATATACTTTAAAGAGACATATGTAATTTTGTGGGGGGAAAACTTCACATATATAATTATATAAATATTTTTTAGGGAAATCCCTTAAAAATACCAAGGGATGAACTTACCTCCAAAAAGATACTTCAAATATGTCTAATTCTAATTAACTACCAATGGCACCAAATTGGAAATAAAATTCAATTTGAAAATATCAAACTACTCCTACCTTAATTAAAACAACCCATAACCCTAAATTCCAATTCCATGTCAATGCCTCCCCCTTCCACTTCAACTTCATTTTTGTCAACTACCTTCCTCCACCATCAGTCACCACAACTCTCTTCTCCAATTGAGATCAGGTTAGAGGTGCTTTGACGAAGAAGTGCTTCAAGTCTGAGATGAAAATGAGGGCAATCTAGTTAGGGGATTTAGAGTATGCCTTTCTATTCATACCCGCACTCTTGAGCTAATATTTTGAAAGCTTTACAAGGATCGAGTGATTTAGTAGCTCTATTTGTAACAACCTACTCCAAAATACCCCCACACATCATTTAAACCTTCGAAATACTGCCTAAACAAAGACCAAACAGGCAATCAGGTCATGGCACTGCGGCCTCTACAGTACCAGCATGACCTAAGTGCTTTTGAGTTGAAAAATTTTTGGAACAGAGGAGATTGGCACAGCGACTGGCTTCTAGCATTGCGGCGCCCATATCAACATTTTTGGGCGAACTTCCGACTCACACAACTTCATGCTCTAACCTCTAATTGACTTGATTCCAACTCCTATAAGTCAATCTTATCACAATCTATCTATAGACATTGGTTTCAATTAAATCCATCTATATATGGAAATTTTGGACACCTGTGATCGATTTGGTTGCTTTTTGGCTAAAACTCACAACTAACAACCTCCATTTACCACCAAAGGCAATTTAACACTTAAGGACCATTCGCACAGGCTTTATTTGACTCAACCAACTTATCCAAGAAGGTTTCATTTCAGAGGAACCACTCCTCTGAGATTTGACCTCCTTGAACCCCAAATTCACATAATAGGTTGTATGCCTAAAACATACATACTAGGCCCAAATCCACTTTAGGCTCTCACATACGGCCATTCTGACTTACAAAAACTCACTCCAACAATAATGACCCATATCGGGGTCCAAATCATCATCACATGCATATAACCATCCATCATCATTAATACCATCACATAATCATTCATAATCATATATAACATACACAACATTGCTCCCAGGATGACAAGGTCATACATTCATACATACAACTGTACTTGGCATAGGTCATTACATAAACTAAAGCTGTAAAACTACTGAATTACAATTGATACTCCTAAAGGTAGAGAGGCCTACGACTCCCTTGTTTTCTCCAGGTTAGTGCCAAAGTCTTTACTTGAAATGTTAGTCATGGAAGGGGATGTGAGACAAAGTCTCAGTAACCGGGCACAAAAACATAGGCAACATATATCATCTATGCACACAAGTATACATATGGTGCAATGCAATGCAAAATGTCATGGAATACATGTTTCTCTCATACAAGGCCAGAACTACTGGCTAGCATCATAACAGGATATTTCTAATAGGTGACTCCCTTCTAACAGTCAGTGAAATTTGATTCAGAGACATCACCAAGCTTACCTCACACTAGTGCACCTGGCCAAATGTAACACTAATATTTGGATCGTGGTTCTCCTTCCCCTGAAACACCGCAAATTAGTGGTGATTTGGGGAAGGTGCAGTCTGCTACCGCATGGCTCTCTGGGCAATAGGAGAAAATTTGGTGGCAGGGATCCCTTACTTATTTCATCATATCATATATCAATATATCATATCTCATCATCACCACCCAATCCACCTTTTCTTACAATGCTTATGTGATGATGATGTTCATGCCATGTCACCTTAATTATTATCATATTCATCAATGTCATACTAGCATGCTATGGACTCATGTGTAATCTCATGTTCATCAATATCACATATCAATGCTAGGGAAATCTAAATCCATATTACATATAGCCATGTGCATATCACGATATGTAGGAAAACCATACACACACACACACACACATAGCAATATTGTGATATGAACGGAAACATGCATATATATACAATCAACAAAACATAAAAACACAGATGCCTAGTTACCTTAAGTTATCAATACCACACCACATGGATCCCACAAGCTTCTCAGATTGCCAATCATGACTTGTACTCCTCCGAGCAATCAAACAACCACTACAATATCATAATATCTTTAATCAACATGAAGCATAATTATCCAAAATCCACAATTCAACCAATTATTCTTAACCCAAGGTTCCAACATAAAACTACACACTAATAAGCCCTAATTAACCATCCATAATATAACCATCCTCATACCTCTCGGATTCCAAACTTCCTTAACTAAAACAACCTAGGGATAGACATAAATCACACATACTCCCTCTAAAACTCATACCCAACTATCATTAATACTAAATAACACCTCATTAATCTTATTTCATCCATTTTAATCAGTAAATTTTGGCCAAAATCAGAAACCCAAACATATATCCAAATTTCACTTCAAAAACCAAAGAGAAAATAGAGAAGCAGAGGTAAGGGATCACTTACCCCCCAAGACTGAAGCTCCTAGAGGTCAAAAATCACTCCTCAAAGAGTGCCCTCCATTTTTCTCTCCGATTTCCTCTGCTTCCATTGACTGAAATGTTTCCAATTTATCAAAGTTCGAGGTTTGGCTCCATGATGGGAAGTAATTTCACCACAACGTGGAGCCCTACTGTCTGAAAATTTTGTCCAAGTTTCAGCTCATTCGCCGTAGTAGTCTTTCTTCTCACTGCAGCATGGAGCTCTTCAATCTCCTGTTTGTTCTTCCTCCATCCTAGTTCCTATAATCCTGCACACATCATTAATTATACTTCCCATTAGCTAGAGACTAAGTTCAAGATAGTGTAATGAGGGTTGTTACACTGTTCACCTTCAATCTAAGCATCTCATTGCCCATATAAATTAGTACATGACCTTTTGATGCCGCCCCAGTCCTTGCTTCTTCTTCCTTCCCTCTCTCTCTTCCAAATCTATATAATAGTCCTTCTGCCCTCTCATTGAACTAATTGTTGTTTGAATTTGGTTTATAATTTGTCATCAAAATCTTGCGATTTTTAGTTTGGTTTTTTTCTATTACTAAAATCTTCTTGTGGAAATCATGCATGTTTGTGATTTTTGGGTGGTTGAATACTATATGTGGATCAAATGTGAATATAGGTGGATCATATGTAAATTTATGTGGGTCAATTTCAAATATATTTGAGTTTACTTTGTTAGGTTCACTTGAAAATGTAAGTGGATCAGTTACAAATATAGGTAGATTAATAACAAATTTATGTGGATCAATTGCAATTATATTTGGGTTTACTTTGTTAGCTTTACTTGTAAATGTACATAGATAATTTGTAAATATTGGTGGATCACATGCAAATTAACATTAATCAATTGCAAATGTAGTTGGTGTTAGGTTTGGTGACCTACAAATTAGTTTTGATAATGTCAAATAGTTAAGCAAAAAGTTTGTGTGATATCCTTATTTAACGCTCTTTATATTCTTTATGTCATGCTTATTATTTGAGGAAGTAATTTAACTAACTACCTAGAACTCAAATGAATATCTTATGTAGAAATGTCCAAGAATGAAAAGAAAAGTTTTGGAGAAGAAGAACCTAGGAGCTCAAATGGGAAGTTCAAAGACTTAGGTTTCATTTGTATATAAATAGTTGAGGATGTTTGAGTTTAATAGGGTTTTCAAACAATTTTAGAACATCTCTTTCAATATAATTATAGATTTTAAGTCCAATTGACAAATTGAGCAATGGTTCTATATATTCAATGTGCTTATCAAAGTTCTTGTTACAATCAATTGAATCCTTATGATGCAATTGATTCTATCAATTTTCACTATCATTTTGCCCTTTCATGCTGATACAATTGATTGGATCATGCCCTTTCAATTGATCGCTTATGTTTCATCAAGTGACAGCTCTCTAGTTCACTCGACAATCGATTGAAACCTATTAGGCTTAATATAATATAAGTTTTGATGATGATAAAAGTAGAGTAATAAGGAACAAATGTATCATATTTGCTTAACATATACATTGTTCCTAAAAGAAGTAAAATATGCATTAGCATGTGATTAATTGTGTTTATAATGCATATATCATGTTATACACTAATATATCTACTGTGATTTTATATTGTATAATATAAGTTGGATATATAAATTGGACTAACTACTTAGTTTATAAGTATAATATATTAAATGTAGGATTATCCAAGAAGGAAGATTGAGCACTAGAATAAAGAAAGGAAAATCAACATCATGTCTCACTCAAAGAAGAAGAAGAGAAATGATGCTCAGAGAATTAAAGATCAGAAATGAGCATGCCAAGAATAGAATGACTAAGTGAAAGTGTAGCTTAATTAAGGCCTAACTATTAGGTATATTTTGTTTTCACTTAGGTCTTAAGGTGGTTTAATCTTTGAAATTTATTTAATCTTATTATCATATATTTTAAACAAATTAGATTAAGTAAATCTGATGTTAGCATGTGTTAGAATTGAGAAATATTGGCTAACATAAGAATTTTGCTTATGATTCATGTTTATTTTCTGCAAAATTTGAAGTTTACTTAGTGAAATTTGAAGTTACAGAGTTTTCATCTCTGATAGATGAATTTAAGTTGTGAAATTCGAATTTCGGGTTAAGTATAGTTAGTGAAAGTATGCAAAAGTTGCAAAGATTTGAACATGCCTTTGATAGATGAATTTCAGTCTTTGAAATTCAAATTTTGGCCTCTAATAGATGAATTTCAGTTTATGAAATTTTAATTTCAAAGTGAGATGTGAAAACTTAAACATGCCTCTGATAGACAAACTTCAGTCTCTAAAATTTGAATTTTGGCATCTGATAGACGAATTTCGGTCTCTAAAATTCAAATTTCAATTTCTGAAATTCTAATTTTGAAAGGCTATGTGAAAACTTGAGATAACTATTTAATCTCTTCAAACGCACTTCCAATATGAAAATTCACACAAACTAACATGGGATATCTTTTGTAAACTCAAAATCTGAATGTCACTTTGTAACAGATGAATTTCAAGGTTTAACGTTAAACACATAACTATGCTGACTCTAAGAAATTCATCTATTGAGCCTCAAAATTCAAATTTTGGTATATTAAACACATTTAATGTGGTTGTCAAATGGCTCTTTTGCAGAGTAACGGCTAGAACTTGTGTCTAACGAATAGTTAAGTCACAAATCTATAAATAGAATCTCATTTGAATTTATAGGTAATGAATTTAAGTGAGTTTATGTCAAAATACTGCTGCAATTTATAAAATCTTCCTGTATCAACATTCATAGTTAAACCTACCTCAATAGAGTGAGCTTTCAATATATCATCTACTCTAAAAGAGAGTTTCAATTTTGTATTCATTCTTTTCTACTATTTTCTAGGTGGAATCTTAGTGTGGGTAGAGCCGTCAAAATGGGTCAAGCCCGACCGCCCGGCCCGAAAAACCCGAAAAAATGAGCGGGCTTGGGCCTCAATTTCGGAAGTAAATACATAATTCGGGCTTTTTGAGCCCAACCCGAAAGCCCGAGACTTTTTTGTTTTTCCTTTTTTTTGGTTTAAAATATTAAAAAATACATATTATTTTATTAATTAGTGATATATAAATTGTAAAATTTAAATATTATGTTAGTTTTTGATGAATTATGATGATAATTAGTTGTATTAATTTAAATAATTATATAAAAAAATTTTATTAAAAAAATATTAAAAAATTAAAAAAAAACCCGCGGGCCGGCCCGTAGGCTCGATCCCGCGGGCTCGGGCTTGGAAAACCAAGCCCGTTTATCAAATCGGGCTTTGTGGCCCGGCCTGAGGCGAGCCGACCCATATGGGCCAGGTTGGCCCGATTTGACAGTTCTAAGTGTGGGGATAACACTAAGGGAAATATACATCTTGTAAAGGTGTGGAGAGAGTGGCTTTACAAGTACTTACTAACATTTGTAGGATGCACTGAGACTTCACAAGTGTCCGGATCAAATTTGTGGGATATAGTAAAAATCTTAAGTAGTGGCTTGGAGACTGGATATAGGCCAAGTGGTTTGGGCTGAACCAGTAATAATTTCTATGTCTTGCTCTTCATCTACACATTTCATCTATCAATTTCTTCACACTCTGTTCATCCCTATTCTGCTGCATGTCTGGTAAAATTAGGCTGTGCTTTAAAAGGGCAAAAATCTTTCATCACCCAATTCACCCCCCTCTTGAGTGACTAGACAAACCTAACAAAACCTACCTTTTCAATCAATTGTACCTTGTCTTAGAAGACATCCTCTTGGGTTGATGTCCAAAATCTATTGTTTTCACCTCTTTAAATCGATTGTAACCTATCCTTCATATCTATATCATGTTTTCTACATTCACAATCGATCTTTTGGCTCTTATATCAATTGTCCTTTGATTGTCATGGGATCTTTCTCTAGACAATAGACTTTCTTGAATATAATCGATTATACTTGCTTTCAAACTTCTCTATATCTTTCTTTAATCGGTTAACTTATATAAACTCAATTGATTGACTTATACAAACTCAATTGATTGTCATGGAACATGTTACTAAAGTATAGTCATGAAGCAAAATCGAATCAACTAAATTCTTCATGGTCCAATCAATTGAACTGGGTAAAGTGCTTCCAACGGCTAGTTCTTCATAGTAATGACTAGTTAATTATGTTAATAGCTAATTAACGCTACTTTCACCTATAAATAGAGCTTTATTTAAGTTGAAAGTAGAGAGAATGATGTTCTGAAATTATTTTTATTTGTCTAATAGATTTATTTTTCAATCAAATACTCTCAACTACATTATGTGAGCTTCATTGTATCTATTTACTTTTTGAGAGAGCATTTCATTTGTATTAATTTGCTATCTTTGTCAAAAGATGCTCTAGATTGTCTAGAGGGATTACTCAAGGTGAGATTTCCTTGAGAGAATTTGTAATCACATTTGTGTAAGGGGTGTGGGGAGAGATTTAATGGTGCAATATCCCTTGTGTTATATTGTGGATTCATAAGTGCCCAGATCAAACTGGTGAGATATAGTAGAAAATCTCAAGAGATTTTTGAGAATTGGATGTAGGCCAAGTAGCTTAGGACCAAACCAAGTTAAATATAGGTGGATTAGCTGCAAATTTATTGGATTAGTAGCAAATGTATGTCAGTCTATCTTGTTAGCTTTCACTTGGAAATATAAGTGGGTCAATTGCAAATATAAGTGCATCAAATGCAAATGCAGTTGCTGGAAAAGTCGCCAGAAGGTTCCCACTATTGCTAGAATAGTCACAATATTGCCGAAAATGTCACCATTGGAGGACGGAGGAGGAGACAGGGAGGAAACGGTCAGAGGAGGGAGAAAGCAAGGAAGGGAGGGGCAATTTGTTCATTTCATCCCAAATTTTTATTTCCAATTAGATACTATGGTGGGTTGGAAGTAGGACAAATTGGAGTATCATTTTGGAAATAATTTCCTACCTTGATATTTTAAAGATTTTTCCCTATTTTTTATCTATGAAGTATACGTATGGCGAATAATCAATAGTTCAGTAAAAGGCATGCACGTTGAATGTAAAAAAGTTACCTAACAATTACCAATTTATTTGGTCTATTGTAGCAATTATTATTTTATTACTAAAAATAGTAATTACAATAAGTAGTTAGGACCCAGTTCTCCTAACCCCACTTATATTAATTTAATTTCTTGAGTAATTGTTGCATTTCCTCATCCAATTGAAGCTTTCTTGGCCAAGTTCTGGTCCCTCTCTGAAAATTTCCCTTCACGCTTCACGCCTGGCCATCAACTTGTTCTCTTCACACCCTATTCCCTCGATTGCCATACATCCATCTCAAATTGCTTGCAAAGGTATTTTCATGCATGTTCTCTCCACTTCATTTGAGCTTCTTAATTGTTTTGTTGTTTTCTCCCCATTAATTGACACTGGTGCTCTAAATTGCTGATCATATTCACCTGCCTGTGTGGTTTCTCCAATTGACCATCTTGGTTATTCTCAGATCTTTTTCCTGAATTTAAAGACTCGACCTTTCCAATTTGAGGATCTGTTAAAGTTTTGTGGCAGGTTTCTTTTACAATTCCATTCATGCAATTTGGTTTCCTCTTAACAACTAGCTTGGAAATTCAATGAAGAAATTCTCATGTGTACCATGTGGATGTACGATAAGGATTTGCTCCATGTATAAACACCAACTATTTCGTACACCTTACTAATATGTAAAGTATATCCTAACCGTTGGATGTACATGCACTTATTAGTGCATATAGAATTCTTTTGGATTCAATGATATGATTGATTGACGTAAATTAATATGTCATGTATTCCCTATGTTAAGTTTTATAACTTTTAGCAAGTGTCCATCCTTCCCATCTTGTTTGCCTTATACGAAGTTTTTTTTTTTCTGTCTTAGAAGAGATAAATGACTGGGACATGGCTAGAAAATGGGGTTGGTTTTCTGCAGTGAAGAAAGTCATCAGTCCTGATTCCAAGAAAGATCAGGTAATTTATTTTATTTTTTGTATTGTACATGGAATTCTCACATTATTTGTGGCAAGAAAAGGAAGAAAAGATATATATATATATATATATACAGATTTGACATTTCTGCTTTGACACCAGAATAGATTTTAATTCAGTACAATTCTCTTATCTTTTAATTAAAAAAAAAACAGAAAAACCATAAGTTGAAGACAACATGGTTTGCGGAGCCTGCGAATCTACAACCAGCTTTGTCAACCAAAGAAGCAGCATTTGATGTCGCTCCTGCTCTTCGTTCTATTGGCACCAAGGAAGAGAATAATGAAAAGAGCAAGCAAGCTTATTATGTGGATGTTGAAGTAGCCGCTGATAATATTGCTAATGCACCGACCCCTACAAAGTTTGTTCATGATCTCACAAGTGAACCTCATTCCTTAGGGAAGCCAAAGGAAGAAATAGCAGCTACCAAAATTCAAACCGCATTTCGAGGGTACTTGGTATGAATTTGTTATCTCAAAATTGATTTAGTGATTCTAGCAGCACTAGCATTTTCAAAAGCAAGTTCTGTTGTTTGGTTTTAAGTTTGCAAACTTATGTTAAAATAAAATGAAGTTTATCAAAATGAAATTTGGATTTAAAGTAAGTTTGTTGTAATATGATTTATATTTGGAATTTGTAAAAATAAGTTTGACAAATTAATTGTGAGACAAAAGTAAATGTGCAAACCCAAAAGTATCTTTTTCAGTCCGTTGGCTAAACATTGATTTAGTACCTTTTTGTTATCACATTTGTAATGTGGTTTAGGAGAAGAGTCGGTTCTCCCTAAACCATGTTTGTAACGTGGTAACAAACACACCCCTAGGATGTAAAAGTAACTTTATAGAATGAGGTTTGAAATAATGTCAAACAACATTTTCCTTCCAACATCTGTTTGCAGACCCACATTTGGAGTTTTTAATAAAAATCCAAACAGGCACTTTGATCTTGTCCACTAATACATATAATTTGCAGTAAGTGCCACAGCTTGAGTTATCATGTATGTACGTAACGTTAACTTTTTGTTTGTGGGTTTCAGGCAAGAAGGGCATTGCATGCACTGAGGCGTTCGGTGAGGTTGAAAACACTAATACAAGGGAATTCTATTAAACAGCAAGCAACAACCACCTTACGATGCATGCATGCTCTTACAAAGGTTCAGTCTCAAATTCGTGAGAGGAGAATCAGAATGTTTGAGGAGAACCAATCCCTTCTGCGCCAACTAAAGCGGAAACATGAAAAGGAACTCAATAAGTTGCAACCCACTGTAAAATCCCTTTACATTTTCCCTTTTTCAGTGCAACTTGTGGTTCAATGTGTGTTGAAGGGCCAACTTTCATTAAGATCTGCGGATTTAATATAATCAGCCTAAAAAAAATGTGCCCTTTATATTTAACATCACTGTTCTTTGATGTATTTTATTTAATTAATTGTATTATTGTATTGTTGTTGGCTGTCATGGTGAATGTTTTGAATGAAATATATATAATGTTTACCTTCAGATTAATTTTTGACAATTAGTTAATATTTGCCTTTACACCTTTTTTATTCATAAGCATGTAATTAATGGCTAAATTTCTTCACGGTAAATATGATTTAGTGAATGTTTTAAGTTAGGCCTCTACTTATATATTTTTTATATTTAAGGTTCCCATGTTATGATTACATCAGTGGTATTGTGCTATACACATTCGGCTCCAAGACTCTTCTTTAATAAGATTGCCTGGTTTTTCTTCTTAAAATGAAGCTGGGAATGGATCTTACATTATGTGATGAATTCTGCTTTTTATAATTCTTCTTAAAATGAAGCTTGGAATGGATCTTACATTATGTGATGAATTCTGCTTTTTATAATTTGGACTAAAGTGGAGAATAATACAAAGCAGGTCCGAGAAGAATGGAATGATAGCATGAAATCTAAGGAACAAATCTGTGACATCTTATTTTACTAGGCTTTTAATCATATATTATATATCTAGCGGAAAGAATTAAATGTCTAGAATAATAAAACTTTTAAACTTTTCAAAATGAAGTTGTTCAAAAGACAATAACTAATATGAAAGTTTACCTTAATTAATAATAATTAAACCAACCATACTGTAATCATCTAATAATTGTTCCAAAACATCTAAAGTAAAGCCAGCAAATAGAAATCATAACTAAAACATATCTCCATAATTTAATTACATTTATTATAAAGCAAAATAATATTTCTCCGGTCTGCTTCCTCTTAGTTAACCATCCCCTTGTCTTTGCTTTTGCTTGTGCTTGTTCCTAACAATGTTAGTCATTGGGTGTGAGATTTGGGAAAATCTCAGTAGTATATATATTCATTCATACAAATCATGCTCATAATTAAGTAGTTATGCAAACAACCAAATAACTCATATTTCATGATGCATAAAAAAAAACTCAATAGAGTTTCCTCTTAATACTAGACATCCATAGCATTTTAAAACATTTATATTGAAATAACTCATCCAATAGTATCACATAACATCCATAATTAATTTACAGAAAATGCATGAAATAAATAATATACTACCTCCACCGAAAAGTATTTTGAGCTAAACAGCCTGCCTTCCTTCTTTTTCCTTCTCTTGCACTCACACTCTCTTTCTCTCCCTTGGCTCTCTCTTTCTTTCACTCACAATTGGTGGGGTGCTAAAATGAAGAAATGAGAGGGGTATTTATAGTGTTGATGTCTTGGCCATTAAGTGACATCAATCCAATGAATAACTTTATTCAGTGTATGCTCATTAATATAATTCATTGTATACCTCATTCAATGTAACTTATTTAAACCACAATTCATTGTATACCTTATTCAATGTAACTTATTTAAACCATAATTCATTGCATACCTCATTCAATGTAACTTATTTAAACCATAATTCATTGCATACTTTATTCAATGTAACTTATTTAAACCATAATTCATTGCATATTTTATTCAATGTAACTTATTTAAACCATAATTCATTGCATACTTTATTCAATGTAACTTATTTAAACCACAATTCATTGCATACTTTATTCAATGTAACTTATTTAAACCATAATTCATTGTATACTTTATTCAATGTAACTTATTTAAACCATAATTCATTGTATACTTAATTCAATGTAACTTTTTTAATCCACAATTCATGTAACCATATTAATCATAGATTCATGGATGTTACATTTCTATCCTCCTTAACAAAATTTCGTCCTCGAAATTTTAAAACATACCTTAATCAAATAACTTTGGGTATTTTCGTCTCATATCGTCCTCCATTTCCCAAGTTGCTTCTTCTAACTTTAAACCCTTCCAAACCACTTTAACCAGAGGAATACTTTTATTTCTCAGCTGCTTGACTCGTCGGTCTATGATTTTCTCTGGTTTTACCTCATAAGATAAATTATCTTGTAAAGTAATATTTTCATATTCTATAACATGTGTTGGGTCGTGTTGGTACCTTTTGAGTTGGGAAACATGGAAAACATCATGGATTTGACTCAAATTTGGGGGTAAGGCAATTCTATAAGCTACAGGTCCAACTTTGGCTAGGATTTGAAATGGCCCGATATATTTGGGACTAAGCTTTTTAGTTTTAATTGACCAACCAACCCCAATAGTTGGAGATACTTTGAGAAATACATGATCACCAACTTCAAATTCTAATGGCTTCCTTCTCTTATCCGCATAACTCTTCTATCTACTTTGTGCCATTACCAACTTTTTCTTCACCATCTTAATTTGTTGGGTGGTCAGATCTACAATCTCTGGTCCAAGAAATTTTCTTTCGCCAAGTTCAACCCAGCACAATGGGGACCTGCACCTTCTTCCATATAATGCCTCGTAAGGTGCCATCTGAATACTGGAATGATAACTATTGTTATAAGCAAATTCCGCCAATGGCAAATATCCATCCCAGTTTCCTTTTAGTTCCAAAATACAAGCTCTCAGCATATCTTCCAATGTCTGAATAGTCCTCTCTGTTTGCCCATCCGTCTGAGGATGATATGCTGTGCTAAACCTCAACTTAGTTCCTAATGCTTCTTGTAATGACTTCCAGAAGTTCGACGTGAACCTTGGATCTCTGTCAGAAACAATGCTATTTGGCACACCATGCAATCTTACTACTTCCTTGATATACAACTGTGCCAACTTATCCAGTGTATATGTAGATCTTATTGCTAGAAAATGGGCTGATTTGGTTAACCTATCCACAATAGCCCAAATAGCATCATGTCCAGATGAAGTTCTTGGCAATCCCATTATAAAATCCATAGATATACTATCCCACTTCCATTCTGGGATATTCAAAGGTTGTAACAATCCTGATGGCTTTTGATGCTCTACCTTAACTTTTTGACACACTAGACACTTGGCTACATACTTGGTTATGTCACTTTTCATTCCAGGCCACCAAAATAGCCTTCTCAGCTCATGGTACATCTTTGTGACACCTGGATGAATTGTGTAATTGCTCTGGTGCGCTTCTTCCAAAACTTTTTCTCTCAACTCTGCCTTTGGGGGTACATATATCCTCTTCCTAAAACTCATCACACCATCTGCTGCCATCTCAAAATCTTTGGCTTCCTCTCGTTCCATCTTCTCTCTTATTGTTCCTACTAAGTCATCTGTCTGCTGTGCTTCTTTAATTTGAGTCCTGAACTCATTCTCTATTTTAGTCTAGCCATAATGTACTTTACCTAGCTGAATCTTATATGCTAGATCTAGGTCTCTATACTGCTCAATTAACTCTTGCTCCTTCACCATCATCCATGCTACATGAATAGCTTTTCGACTCAAAGCATCTGCAACTATATTGGCCTTGCCTGGATGGTACTTGATCTTATGATCATAATCTTTCAATAACTCCATCCATCTCCTTTGCCTCAAATTCAACTCTTTTTGATCTGATAAATATTTGAGGCTCTTGTGATCAGAGAAAATTTCTATTGTTGCTCCATAAAGATAATGTCTCCATATCTTTAGTGCATAAATTACCGCTGCAAGTTCTAAATCATGTGTGGGATAGTTTTCTTCATGAGGTTTTAGTTGTCTAGAAGCATAGGCTACAACTCTGCCCTGCTGCATTAATACACAACCCAATCCGTTCTTACTAGCATCAGTGTATAGCACATAGGGCTCTTGAGGATTAGGTATGATTAACACAGGGGAAGAGGTTAACCTACGTTTTAATTCTTGAAAACTCTTTTCACAATTATTATCCCACATGAAAGGTTTTTCTTTTCTTGTCAATCTAGTCAGCGGTGAGACAATCCGAGAAAAATCCTGGATAAACCTTCTATAATAGCCTGCTAGGCCAAGAAAACTTCTTATCTCTGTAACAGTTTTAGGTCTATCCCACTTAAGAACTGCATCTACTTTATTTGGATCTACGGCGACCCCTTCTTGAGATATTATATGACCTAAAAACTGTACTTTTGTGAGCCAAAACTCACACTTGCTTAATTTAGCAATCAATTGCTTTTCTTTTAAGATTTCCAAAATAATTCTCAGATGTCTCTCATGCTCTACTGAAGATTTAGAGTATACTAGGATATCATCTATGAACACAACAACAAACTGATCTAAATAAGGCCGAAAGATTCTATTCATATAGTCCATGAATACTGCTGGTGCATTAGTGAGACCAAATGGCATGACTAGAAATTCATAATGACCATATCTTGTCCTGAATGCAGTTTTCAGGACATCTTCAGCTTTAACCCGTAACTGATGATACCCAGATCTTAAATCAATCTTGGAGAATATACATGCTCCAGCTAACTGATCTAAAAGATCATTTATTCTAGGTAATGGGTATTTATTCTTTATGGTCACCTTGTTTAATTCCCTGTAATCTATACATAGTCTGAGACTTCCATCTTTCTTTTTAACGAATAGCACAGGAGCTCCCCATGGTGATACACTAGGTCTAATAAACCCTTTTTCTAACAACTCCTCTATTTGCTGCTTCAATTCAGCCATCTCATTTGGAGCCATTCTATATGGTGCTTTGGATATTGGCTCCGCCCCAGGTACTACTTCTATTCCAAACTCAACTTCTCTTTCTGGGGGTAATCCGCTAATTTCCTTAGTGAACACTTCAGGAAATTCTCGCACTACTGGTATTTTCTCAATTCCCTCTTCTACCTCAACTCTTGCAGAGAAGAAAACTAAGTATCCCTGACATCTCTTCTCTAAGCATCTCTCTGCTTGGGTGGTTGTTAAGAAATTTAGCTTAGTCTCAACACATGGGGCAATTTCTGGGGTGGGTAAGATTAAGATTTTATTTTTACAATCAAGGAGGATATTATTGGTTGATAACCAATTCATGCCAATAATCACATCTATATCATGGAACGGTAGGCAAATAAGGTCAAGGGTAGTGCAACAATGCTCATATTGGATAATGCAATTTAAGCAAGCATAGGAAGTAACCACTTTGTCATCAGTAGGTGTAGACACATGCATGTCATAAGGTAACAAAGTCATAACTAGGCCCAACTTTCCAGCACAGTTATAGGATATGAATGAATGACTAGCACCTGAGTCAAATAATGCATGTACAAGATATTTATTTATCTTAATCGTACCTTCAATCATATCCGGTGACTTACGAGCCTCTTGTTGAGTGAGAGCAAAAACTCTTCCCTGGGTCTGTGATCTATTGCTGGTTTGTAGTCGAGTATTAGCAACTTCCATTGTACAATCTTTCGCAAAATGTCCAGCCTTGCCACATCTAAAACACACATTTTGACCAGCTAGACAAGGTCTATTCCCATGATTACGTCCACACTGCTCGCAGACTGAGACCATAGCATTCCTGCGGTTACTAGATCCGCCTCGAGTATTTGATCGCCTAAAACTCTTGTTATTCCAAGGCTTTTTACCTTTCTTTCCATTCTCTGGTTCAACTTCTATTGGCCTCTTGTTGTGATTTTCAGGAGTTTGGGTAGTGGTTTTAGAATGATTTAGACTTCCTTCAGCAATTCTGCTTACTTCCACCAGATTGTTAAAAGTCCTGATCTGCATTGGTGCTACTATTTCCCTTATCTCAGGTCTTAATCCTCTTTCCAACTTCTCAGTTCTCCATCTTTCATCATCATGTTGCTGCAAGTAGGTGGAATACCTGGACAGCTGAACATACTTAGCAACATATTCATCTACAGATTCATTTTCCTTCTGCTTCAGTGTAATAAATTCAGCTTCTTTCTCATCCCTCACCGAGCGAGGAAAATACTTTTCATGAAATTGCTCCAAAAATATCTCCCAAGTTATCCGTACATTCCTAGCCCTCAGTATATTCTCTGTATTTTGCCACCACCTATCTGCCTCCTTCTCTAACATGTATGTGGCCATTAAAGCCTTAAGTTCTGTATTGACCCTCATGATTCTAAAAATTTTTTCTAGTCTCATGATCCAATCTTCTGCAATTTGCACGTCAAATTTCCCTTCAAAGGTAGGTGGGTTATGCTTCCAAAATTGCGTTATAAACCTCTGTTGTTGAGCTAGCTCTGCCTCTTGATCACCTGGAACATGTGGGGGTTCCATTCGTTGATTTTGTACTGGCGGCACATTTGTCCTAGCAGTTTGTTGTACTCTAGCTTGCTCTTGTGCTGTTAAAGCAGCTTGTATTTGCTCAATAGTATGTTGCTGTTGATCCAGCCTATTTAGTATAACCTGAAGAGGATCTATCTGAGTTCCTCTCGAAGGTCCCTCATTATGTGGAACTCTTCCACCTCTTATATTGACCATTCTGAAATAATTTTAACAATTCAGCAACAGCCTATTGGGTTATTTCATCTCGTATACATAACAGGTCATATATTATGCATTTATATAAAATTTATCAAAGTACCACAACATATAAACAACAGCAGAAACATTATACTTCATTATAAGTTTAGATGCTAGTAAATATTAACAATACCATCAAAATACTTAAATAATCTAATGTTCTAGCTTGCAATATTTATAACAAAAATTGCAATCACTACATTCACCTTACTATTATGATTCTATGGAAGACATAAATTCTAATCTTCATCAGTATCTTCATTAGAATCCTCCATAGGATTGTACTCTAAGTATTCATCGGAGTCATAATCTATGTAATAGTCACTTGTATCATCATCTAGTCCAGCCTCCTTCCACAACTCATCAATGTCTGGACCATACTTTTCCCAATAATACTCCTCGACATTTATCACTTCCACTTCCTTTTCTACTTCAATAGGGTACTCTTCCGGATCTTCCTCCGGGTCTTCCTCCGGGTCTTCCTCTGGATCTTCCTCTGAGTCCTCCTCTGGTATTTCTTCCTCTGAGGCTTCCATTGCCTCAGCCTCTTCCTCTTCCCTATAGCGTTCTGCTTGAAGCGTGTAGGCAATAACACAATCTTCCAGCGTATTGAACACACGCTCTTGTAACTTCGCTTTCATGTGATTCCAGAACCAATGGTCAGGGAGAGCATCGAGCACTTGCTCAACCCAAAGCGCCTCAGGGAGTCTATGACCATGTTTCCTTTCGAGGATCTCTTTCACCTCCAATACTGTGCTCAGGAATTCCAAGACTGGAACATATCCTCCATATTGAGCACGACAGTTATCAGAAGCACTCATGACTATTAGTTGGATTTGGAGTCTTTGGTCTAGTTAGGAAAGACCACCATTTTCTCCAAATAGTTCAGTCGAGTCAGAGTTACTGGAATCCACAGAGTTCATGGGCTGATCAACTTCCTCATCTATGTTCATGAATGTTATCCCTGGTCCTGGAGGAACTATTCGTAAGGGATTAGTAGCAGTGAGATCATTTCCTAACTCCGGATAATCTTTTAGGTCAGTGATTGTCACGTTGCTGTCATCGCTGAAAGTTAAATTAGATCCCATACTCTCCTCCATAGGGTCTAGGTTAGGCTCATCCCAATTTCCTGCATTCGGGTTATTGGCCATCTGCAACTAAGGCAACTGATAAGCACTAGCTATCTTAAGAGAAAATTATAACTAAAAACATACAAAACTTTCCAATTGCAAGGTTTTACCCAGATCGTTGCTCTGATACCAAAAATGTGACATCTTATTTTACTAGGCTTTTAATCATATATTATATATCTAGCGGAAAGAATTAAATGTCTAGAATAATAAAACTTTTAAAACTTTTCAAAATGAAGTTGTTCAAAAGACAATAACTAATATGAAAGTTTACCTTAATTAATAATAATTAAACCAACCATACTGTAATCATCTAATAATTGTTCCAAAACATCTAAAGTAAAGCCAGCAAATAGAAATCATAACTAAAACATATCTCCATAATTTAATTACATTTATTATAAAGCAAAATAATATTTCTCCGGTCTGCTTCCTCTTAGTTAACCATCCCCTTGTCTTTGCTTTTGCTTGTGCTTGTTCCTAACAATGTTAGTCATTGGGTGTGAGATTTGGGAAAATCTCAGTAGTATATATATTCATTCATACAAATCATGCTCATAATTAAGTAGTTATGCAAACAACCAAATAACTCATATTTCATGATGCATAAAAAAAAACTCAATAGAGTTTCCTCTTAATACTAGACATCCATAGCATTTTAAAACATTTATATTGAAATAACTCATCCAATAGTATCACATAACATCCATAATTAATTTACAGAAAATGCATGAAATAAATAATATACTACCTCCACCGAAAAGTATTTTGAGCTAAACAGCCTGCCTTCCTTCTTTTTCCTTCTCTTGCACTCACACTCTCTTTCTCTCCCTTGGCTCTCTCTTTCTTTCACTCACAATTGGTGGGGTGCTAAAATGAAGAAATGAGAGGGGTATTTATAGTGTTGATGTCTTGGCCATTAAGTGACATCAATCCAATGAATAACTTTATTCAGTGTATGCTCATTAATATAATTCATTGTATACCTCATTCAATGTAACTTATTTAAACCACAATTCATTGTATACCTTATTCAATGTAACTTATTTAAACCATAATTCATTGCATACCTCATTCAATGTAACTTATTTAAACCATAATTCATTGCATACCTCATTCAATGTAACTTATTTAAACCATAATTCATTGCATACTTTATTCAATGTAACTTATTTAAACCACAATTCATTGCATACTTTATTCAATGTAACTTATTTAAACCACAATTCATTGCATACTTTATTCAATGTAACTTATTTAAACCACAATTCATTGCATACTTTATTCAATGTAACTTATTTAAACCATAATTCATTGTATACTTAATTCAATGTAACTTTTTTAATCCACAATTCATGTAACCATATTAATCATAGAATCATGGATGTTACAAAATCGAAGCAAGGCTGTTAGGCAGAAAAGAAGCAACTATCAGAAGAGAGAAAGCTCGGGCTTATGCATTCTGGCATCAGGTAGCAAACCAAGAACAAGAGGTGTTTAATTTATATATATTTGTACGATGAAAACCTTAATACTTCTTTCCTAACAGCAAACACGGAGGAACCCTTCGAAGTCTGTAAATAGCAACATGGTTATGGTTGACAATCCTCAATGGGATTGGAGTTGGCTAGAGAGATGGATGGCGTCGCGACCATGGGATCACAATGACCTTGCATCCGGAAAGAGTGGTGAAAGCCATGCCATTTCGGTGAGGGAAATCAGCAGAATGAATTCTTTTGGCGATCATCGTCTTGGTAGCAAACCTTCCCTTGCTGACCAAAAATCGAGCCGGCCTCCTATTCCCCATCCTCCTTCTTTGTCATTTGCAAGTGGAAAAGCAAGGCCACCACCAAACCTCAAGGAGAATTCCATAGGCAGTCACAGTGAGGAGTCGAGGAGCACGTTGAGAAGTCGGCCACGGCACCACCGGAGGCACAGCATCGGAGGATCGTCGGTAAGAGACAATGACAGCCTCGTGAGCTCACCTTCCACAGCTCACAGTAACAGGACACCTACAAAGTCAGTGAAGGCCAAGTATTCTGCAGCATCAAAAGTATCTGCTATCACTGCAAAAGAGACGCTCTCCTTCCCATCTTCTTCAGCTGGTTCAAAGAGGCATTCTTGTCCTCCTCAGATGGAATCTTTTTGTGTTCGTTAAAGATGGGATAAGCTTTAATCTTTGCTTGTCCTCTTTTTCTTCAACAACTCTATCTCTGGGACAATGCATAAGGAGAGAGAAAAAAGAAAATCTATGGACCAGATACATGTAAACCTGACTGAATTGTACTTAGAAAAATATATCTACTACCTTTTTTTTTTGGTAGGTTCAATCTAGGTAAAAAAATTTTGACAATGCTAAGGAGTGAATCAGAAAATGCCTTATTCTTACTCCTATAGTTCCCTTGGTAATCAATATCAACTTCTTTCATTTTTTCATCTTAGCATTTTTGTTGCAGCAGTGCTATTTGTAATGCTGTGTTACAGGATTAGTTCTTAAACAGTTAGACAAGATTACAATTCTTCACATCGGCTTCTTTAACAGTATAATTCTCCAAAAATGCAGCTTTAATCACTGCCATTCATCAATCGGCTGCTACCCGTTATGGTTACCTTTGTTTTTAGCAAGCAAAACAGACTGCAAGAAGATTCTATACTAGTGAGAAAGCAATTCGAAAGTCGATATGGAGAATTGTTAAAAAAAAAAAAAAAATAAGTAAACTTGCACTTTGTTGTTTGGAACATGACATGAACGAGATGCAGAATAGAGGCATGAAGAAAACAACTTGAGACTTAGCTCCTCCTAGTCGCATGTGATGGAAGCAGAGTTATAACGGCGTGTTAACAAAGATTTTGTAGTAACGTGGATCACAACCAAGCAGAGATGACATGGGCAGTTTGCTTCCCCTCCATGTGATTCTCTTACATGAAACAAACATATTTCCTTAACATGGAGGACGACATCGCACATAAGCAAGACAGTCCTCATCGTTGAAGCTCCATAAGTCAACAGCCATGGTTATCTTCTATTAAAATGAATAAATAAATAAGCCTTTTATTTTCGTTGTTACATAAAAATATGGATACTTTGCGTTGAAGGAATTAGTCATCTCCTATTGGCTGAGATATCTTGGTACTAAAAAAAGTGGTGCTAAATACGGGTATCCCTTATAAGTGTAAATCAAAGAAACCCAAGTCGTAGTGACTCATCCCATTATTGCCTTGTCACCACTCGTGTCTGTTGTTTTTACCACATCATCAGTGACTTAAAGCCGTTAATGCCACCTATGCATTTTAGGTATAGTTTTGCAATGGGAAAAAACCATTGGATATATATATGTGAAAAATTTGTAAATCTAACGGGACTATTTATCAAATTTGGACAGTAAAATTGAAGCCCTTTTTCCTTCATTAAACCAAACCAGATAAACAAAATTAACCGGGAGCCAAATACTACTTGCAAAAGAATAAAAAATCAATAAATCATTAAGTAGAAGCTGAAATTAATCAATGGTCAATTTTGAGGCATTAAAAATATTTACCTTAAATACAACAGCTAAAATTTAGTCAGAAAGTCAAAACCCCACCGACCAAGATCGTACCCTGTCATGCTCAGAATATATATGTTAATATATCAATTTAAAAATGTATATAAATTTATATATTAATTTTTAAATTAACATCTCAATACCACCTCAACTCAACGAATTGAGGAGGCATATGTCAGGGTCATATTAACCCTGACAAGTTCTGACAAAAATTTAAAATATTTTAAAAGTAAAATTCATAAAAATCAGTAAAAAAAATAGCATGTTGTCCAAGTCACATTATTCTTGAAAAGATAATAATCCATGAAAAAATTATTATTTATTGATAATTAAAAATTATATATTGGTACAAATAAATTAATTAATTAAATTTACAAATTTATATATACACTTATTATTTTAATATAAATCGTACAATTTTATATAAACTTACTACTTTTAAAGTTTACATATTAATACCTCTAAACGAATGGAGAGGTATAAGTCAAAGCCGATATTAGTAAGTATAACAACCCTCATATTTAAATTTTATTTGCAATACAGCTAATTAGTAATTTTGAATTAAAATGAGTATTTGTTTGATTTGGGAATTTAAGAGAAACAGGTGACACTTTGGATTGAAGACACAACACTTGAAAGCCTTGGGTCTAAGCCTGTGGAAGCCAAAAAGAGGAGCAAAGAAAGGAAAAAAGAAGGAAAAGAGGAAAGAAAGAATATAATATAATAAGATTTTTTGTGTTAATATGCAAATCTACCTTAAAAGTATTCCTGAAATCATTACTAGCACCTTAAACTAGTTTTTTGGTGCAATGTTACCTTCTATCATAGCAATATTACCCTTGTTACAGATTTGTTATCTTTAATCGTTAGTGTGCCACGTGCATTTTTTTAATCAACTCATCCCTACTAGCAATATATGTGGTATCCTAGTTAACAAAAATCCCATGTGGCATCTAAGTAGACTAAAATTAAAATACTAAAAAAACCATAATTTTGACCTCAAGCCAAAAACCAAAACCCTAATTATTAGAACCCTAATTAAAAATTTCAAAACCTAATAAAATCAATTAATAAATATAAAGGAATATACAAATCAGAAAAATTATATGTAGATTTATAGGAAAAAAAATGAACTAACAGAAAATGGAAAAATCCTGAGAAATTTGTAAAAATACAAGAAAAATAGAAAACGCAAATGACTCAATATAAGGGGGGTAACAGAAAATGCAAATGCAAGGAGATAAATTCAAAAGCTAGCGGGAACTCTAGTGTGAAGGAGTAGGATTGAATTGCATCAATTTTGAGCTCTAGGTTTGCCATTTTTCATTCGAATCCAAGCTCAACTATTGATGTTGGAGATTTTGTAGCCACGTAGATTGTTGAAGATGCATGGTCAAAAACATATCTCCCCTTTCTATATTCTGAGATCATTTTCATGCACACAGATGCAAATATTTTGTATTATACATCCAAACATTTCAAGCACACAAATGCAAGACGATGTGCGTTTACATAATTTAATTTTTTTAAGCCAGTTTTCGAGCAAAGCTTCACTTTTGGGGATGAAATACTCTCTGCCTTTCAGGGCCCATTATCATATCCATTAATAGGAAGCAACAAAGATCTCTATACTATTTCTTTGATAACTTTTGATTTGGGAGGAGGGAAGAGAGAAGAGAGATGATTTTGGGCCTTTTCGTAATACTCTGACAAAGCTCTTCCAAATCCAATATCAAATCTTCACTTAAAGGCTGCTAATTATAACTATTTTGGCAATTACTAGAAAAACTATGTAGCTATATATCACAACACAAGAGACAAGCATAAATTTAAAAAAAATAAAAAGAGTAATTGCTCGTAATGTGTGAGGGTAATGGCGATTTAGTTTAAGATCTAATCTAAACTTTTATCACTGCAAATTATCTGGACAAGCATGATTGTCGAAAGACCTTCATGAAAGGTTGGGTAGTGACCATAGCCATCAATTTTCTCAGTGGAGGAAAGCGGGTGCCGAAACATTTCCAAAGAGGTTCTTGACTAGAAGAAAAGAATCATTGTAGTTGTGCCTTATCATGTCCAACTTGCAATTCTATTTGCCACATTTGCAAACTCTTAACGCGGTTTGAGCCACATGGACAAGAAGGGATCAATTTGTTAACAAGATGAAAGACTAAGGATTAACATTGTAAAGTGGAAAAGTGTAAGGATTGATTTTAAAAAAATTAAAGTATAGGGACTTAATTCAAAGTTGGTTTAAAACACAAGGACAAAAAAGATTAATTTTCCCATTTTTTAATCACATGTTTTAAAGTAAGAAAAACATAAGTTGTCTAAAAAAATTATTTTAAAAAATGATAAGAGATGAAAATTAATCTACTTTTTACAAATTAAGACACACAAGCCAATTTTGAAAATCGTTTTGTTTGAGAAAAGATAAATTATTTTCTATGAACGTTCTCTTTTAAAAAAATATATTTGTAATAAAAATACCAATTCAAGTACACACATTTCTATCCGGAATTATGTGTACTTTAATTCTATCACATGATATGTAGACCCTAAGTTCTCATTCTAAGTTAAATTCGCATTTGTAAATAAATAATATTTTTCTTATTTCATTTTCATAATTTCTCTCATTTTTATTTTAGCATATGAATGATAAAAGGGTAATCCAAATAATTTGAAGGCTATATAAATTACATAATTAACTTAACGCAGCCGTTTTTAAGAATGGGTGCTATGAGGGTGTCTAACACCTTCCCCACTTGCAATCATACTCTTGAACTTAACTTTATTTCGCAAACCATCCTTTTTTTTTTAATTTATTGGTTTTACAAAGTTTTCTATAAAATTTCAGTGGTGATTCCTCCTAAATTAGCTTCCATTGTGAAAGTTGATTTTTCTCTTTTCCTTTATTTTCACATTATCCACATCACATTTCGGGTGTGATGCTTATTTACTTGAAATTTTGGCTTCGTAGACTAGTATATATATTTTTGTACCCTGGTTACTGAAATCTCCATCTCACCTTAGTTGTTTTTTGTTATCCAGGTGAGGCTTCTAGCACATATAAGAACAAGTAAGTGGATCAATGAGCACCTTGGGGATGAAAGGATAACTTACTTGAGTTCCTTTCATACATTGTTATTTTTGGAGCATGCTCATTATAGTGTAGATTTCCAAGTGTAGTGTAATGAACTATCACACATCTAACCATAAGTCTCACTATTTCGGATATCAACTAGTGACTGTTAGGATTTGAGATGAATTATTGGCATATTATAATACATGGATTGATGAGGCACGGATAAGCATGTTATTTTGATGGACCTGGATAACCAATGAATATTTGACTGAGACTAATTTCTAGTTTATGTACTTTGAATTTGAGTTGGAACTCCTCGAATGTATGAAGGGCAATATGAAGACCCATATAATTTTCTCATTGTGGTCGTTATTAGAATTGTTGCTATATTAAGTGTTTTTTATAGGTTAGAGTTTTTGGAACCATAGGAATATAGCGGTTATACTACCGAA
Source organism: Adenanthera pavonina (assembly GCA_026686845.1). Classification (NCBI taxonomy): domain Eukaryota; kingdom Viridiplantae; phylum Streptophyta; class Magnoliopsida; order Fabales; family Fabaceae; genus Adenanthera; species Adenanthera pavonina. The sequence continues at coordinate 20,921,700 of JAIVEN010000013.1, forward strand.
ATATCGGTAACTTGGTCCATGACCCAATTAAGTTTGAACTAAAATTGTATTTAGACTTGTATTAGGTCCAAGTTTTCTTCATTAAAAAAGAAAAAGTATTGTTCCTTTTCTTTTTATCTGTTATTATTATGTTTTTCTTATTTTATTGATAATTACAAGTCCAATTTGGAGTCAAATCGATTCATCTATTAAATTTGGTTTAATTGAGAGTCTAAGGTGTTACATATTTAAAAAATTAAAAATTAAAAAGCATTTAAAAAGCAAAATTAAAATATATCAATTAAAAAAATAGCATAATGTCCGAATCACATTTTTTCTTAAAAAAAGTTTAAGTGACTTTCAAATGGTTTTTTTTTGTAATAACCTATGGTATCCAATAATCACTTTAGACTCTTATTAATTTAAATTGAGCTATGATCGGGCCTATTTGGGAGAAACTCTCCCAAAAATATTTTCTGTATTTACATGGTCTCGAACCCCAGATATGTTTAAGCGACCATAATCCTTTCAACTAAGACTAATACTTGTTGGTTCAAATGGTTTTACTTTTTAGGCAAAAATACCTTTTTAGTTCTATAACTCTATCATAGGTTACAATTTAGTCCAATAACTTTTTTAATTTCCTTTTTAATCATTTATCTTTCAAAACATAAACAAAATTTTCCACATTTTAAACACCGTTAACTTATTTAACGAAAAATGATGACATGTGAGTTTTAAAGCAAACTCATTATTATTATTATCTACTCACTAATTTTATTTGTAAAATATACTTATTAATTATGACTTAGAAGAAATTAAATCAGTTCACTAATAAAATCTAAATTCATTAATCAATAATCACCAACAAAAAAATAAACTGCCGCCTGCATCTCTCTTTTCCAACTTGTTTTTGAGCCGAAGCATCTTTTTTCCAACTTGATTCCCTTTCGTAATGGCTTTTGGTTGATAGTAGCAAAGTAGAGTGCCACTCAGTTTTTAACTTGCATTTCTAATCCCATAAAAATGTATTTCGTCTATTGCTTAATTAATTGATACCATTGTAGCAAGTTTGAAGTGGAGTAAGCTTGAAGTCAAGGGGCTGGAGAAGAAGAGTTTTCTTTCAAACAAACAATGAGTGAGGGATGGGGACAGCCGAATGAATATACACTAGAAAAAATTAATAAGAGAATAATGAGTTGGTAGAAAAATATAATGAATTGGGAGATAAAAAAAAATGATTTGTCAGCATGATTTGTTAAATAATTGACAGTGTCAAAATTTAGGAAAATTTTGGTTATATTTTAAAAGTTGAAGATTAATAGGGAAACTTATAAAGTTAAAGGACTAAATGGAATCGGATATAAAGTTAAATGACAGGAAGTATATTTTTGCCTATTTTTTAATTATATACTGACTGATATTAATAATTTGATATTGATATTCATGAATATAGAAAATATTGTTGTATCAAATTTAATTAGTATCCTCTTAAAAATTAGAAAAAATAAATCATATAAAATAAGAAAAAAACCGTAAAAATGTTAGCATGGCATAGGATGCATAGGTTGTCCTAAAATAATTATAAGACACTAAAATTTAAACTACTCAAACCATATAAATAGTTTATATTCTAGATTCCCAATATTATTTTCATAAATAATCAGTGAAATTTTTTGTTTTTAATATTATTAATGAAACATATAAATATAAAAGAGAATATAAAATATAAATTTTTAAATTTATTTTTCACAAATGTGTATTTACTAAATAAATATGTAAAATTTAAATTTAATTTTTGTATGTATGTTTTATTAATGATTATAATTAGTGTTTGGACAAGAAGAGCGCATTGGGCCCGGCCCAATAGATACCATATCTCTGACTGGACCAAGGCAACCTTGGAGCACACCGTTTTACTTAAAACTCTTCCTGCCATGCTCATACGTGAGAATCTCGGGCACTAGATATGTACATATAATCTAGTAGACTAGTACTAGCATACCAGCATATTGGACACTGGAGTCCAAACCTGGTCCCCTAATGCGTTGTATATATATAATTTTAACCTTTTTTACATAAAAAAGATTTTTAAATATTAATTTAATTTATATTACTACTTTTCTGGATACATTTAATGTAATAAATTGATTTTATTATTATCATAAATATTTTTAATATTTTAATTATTAAATTTTATTTAAAATTTTAAAATAATTTTATAATTTTATATAAAAATAGTGCATAATTATTAAGTATTTATAATTTTAGAAAATATTACTTTTAATTTTAATATCATTTTTCAAAGAAATATATTTTGAATAAATGTAATTAAATTTTTATTAATAAATAAAATTAATTTATTATTGATTATTATTTTTTAAAACAATTTTTGACAACTAGGTCAAATCTAGTCTCATATGCTGAATTGGACTCGTCCGACTTGATCTCACAAAGATCGGGCCTTGGATTGACTATCAATCCACTCTTTATACATCCTATCAAGTATAATGAAATTTGTGAGAGTGTATTGTGAGGTATATGGGAGGATTCCAAGCGAGAAGCTTTGCACTATAACCACCAAGGTGATCACCGGCATCTTTCACTATAAACAAATAGGGGTAAGGCTGAGTTACAAGAAGTTAGACATACAGACAAATTAACACTAGATAAATCTATTTCTGTTTGGCAACCCACCATAAAACCAATTTGGTATTATAATCCTTTGAGTTCTAGAGATTCAAGTATACCTAGACTCATGATGTTGGGGCCATGGTTATCTTACTCCTATTACATTGATGTTAATTTCATTGCTTTGTGCCTAGTTTGTTTATATTTGGGGATATTGTGATAAATGATTCTGACACGTTGGATTCATATGTTAGATTTTTACTTTGTTACATATTTCTTTTCTAGGAGCAATTCCTCTTGTAGGTTTATTAATGGTCTTTTTTATCTGTAAACTATATTCGTGAGAGAGCTAACAAATAGTAATTTAATTAGTATTAATATATATTTAATATTTATTTATAAATTTAAAAATTATATATAAATAAAATTTTTTCAAAAATTATATATTTATTTTTTCTTAAACTTTTTTAAAAAATTGATCCGATTTCCTCTTCCCTCTTCTCGGTTCTCATAGTCTTCTTTCTCCCTGCCATCCATATTGGTCTCATCACAAACTATGTCTAAGATGCATTGCTTGATCCCCCTACCACCTGCGAATCTTATGCAAATTCTTCCTTTCCATTAGCTTCACTCTTTGTTCTTGCCCTGCGTCGTGTACTCCTGCGCCCAGAACCATAAATTCTGAACCAAAATGGTGTTAATCTAAATCTCCGTTTTCTCAATGATTCCCTGTTCCCACCACTGGGCTATTTCTTGTTCTAGGCTTCATAGCATCCTGACGACAATACAATATAGTTCCTTCAACTGTTTTTATTTATTCGAACTAGATGCATGCTATGAAGTCTGAGGATTGATCTATAGCTTTGACTTTTGATGCTGATGATTTGCACCTTTTTAACTTCATTTTTGATAGCATAGTGAAAAGAGATTGTGTAGCCTGCGACTCCAAACCGTTAATCAGCAATGATGTCCGCGAATGATCCAGTTGATTCTTTCTTTAATTCGAATAAAGTTGTGAAAGAAATGCTTTTGCCACTGGAAGTAAGCATCAGGCAGGGGGTGACGTTTGAGCATTGCTGGGCGGGGCCTCGGAATAAGGGAAATGGTGTTCAGTTGGCTGCCCAAGTGAGCGAAGGTGGTAAGTTTCAGATCTGTGTGAAGACGAAGGTTGGGGATGAGAAAAAGAAAGGCTTGTCAAGAAAGGCTCCTTCAATGGCTTTTGTAGGTATGTCTTCACAGAATTCAGGAAATGGGTCAAAAGAGAAGGCGTTGACTAAGGAGGATAGATCTTACACCAATTGTTCGCAGTTTGCTGTAAATTGGTCTTTATTGGTCAGTGGGTTTCTTCAGTCGCTTCCAACTCCTTTCAAATCTGGAAAAAAGCAACTTCAGATAATGGATGCTGAAGATTGTCTATGTTCCTGCTGGAAATCCAATGTTTCATGGGAATTGAAGCAGACGGAATTTAACGGTCAGTCTGTTGAGATATTTCGGGATAAGGATGTGAAAAAGGATGTAAATCATGTTTCACTTGAATGCTTAGTAGGTTGTATTTCTGATCACATAACTCCGAATCTTCAGACTTTTGATCAAGGATTGCAAGGAAATGATTGTGACCGTGAGAAGACTCCTCTGCTGCCTCCTTCATCTCATTTTAATCATTTGAAAGTATTCACTAGTATATTGGAAGGGCACCAAGTATACGTAAATAGGTTCTTGAGAAATTTAAGATTCGCAAAAGTGGGAGGTGTGCCATCAAGTATAGTTGAAGTAAGCCCTTCAGCTACACAAGAGGGAGATGGTAGCGCTTCTGCTGAAAACAGGGAAGAAATTGGAATAGGTTCTTCACAGAAGGCTGCCACTGGCATTCACAGTATTCCTCAATCAAAAGAACATCCAGACAAGAAGCAACTATTGTCGGTACAAGACGTCTTTAGATATTCAGAGGGCGAAGGTATGCAATTTCAACTAGGGGCAGAAATGCTTGAATTTTGGTTGCATAAAACACAAATATGCTCTTATTTCCTGCTTTGGAGCCATGAGCTACTTTATGATGGTGTGGTATAAAACTTTATAATCTGAATGTATTTAGCAAAAGCGTATCACAATTCCTGCTTAATTTAAACTTCCAAACACGAGGAAAAGAAACAAAAGATTATGTGTACTATTTATATGCTTTTGGTAAAAATGGGTTACTATTTATACGCTTTTAGTAAAAACGAGTTATGTTCCATGGCTAAATGCTGCATCAGTGAACGACTCCATCCTCTTACTCCTTCTAATCTAATCCTAAATATTTTCATTAAGTTTATTTTATCTTAGCATAGAAAGCATTTTAAGTCAAAACTTGTTGCAGATATTAGTTTCTGATTAGGTTTTATACTTTTATTAAACTGGACAAGTGTTTGTGCTTGATGGTGTCAATGTCATGCGTTGTCAGAATTAAAACAATCAATCATAACTTATGAATATGAATTGTAAAGAACACATCCTGTTTGCTTTGGTTATGAACTTGTGTTGATATAGTGCATGTGGACTCTAGACTTAGAGCAATAGTTAAAAGCTACTTCATATATTGTAGCCTCTTGCACTGTGGCTTTGTACCAAACCAGCATGGCTTATATAATCAATCTTTGATAGTGGTTCTTAGATATTGCTCGGCTCATTTGTTTCTGGCACCATCTCTCACAATACCCAAGATTTTTTCTCCTCCACTTTTTATTTATACTAACCCTTATTTTCATCCTCATGTTCGTACAGGGAGGAGGTTCTTTGAGGAGCTGGATAGAGATGACGATGGCCAAGTAACTCTGGAAGATCTAGAAGTTGCAATGAGAATAATAAGAAAATTGCCACGAAGATATGCTCCTGAAGTTATGTCCCGTACCAAAAGTCACTTATTTTCCAGGTCTTTTGGTTGGAAACAGTTTTTATCTATGATGGAGCAGAAGGACCCAACAATTCTACGTGCATATACTTCTCTGTGTCTAAGCAAGTCTGGGACACCTACGAAGAGTGAAATATTGGAATCACTAAAGAATGCTGGACTTCCGGCAAATGAAGACAATGCAGTTGCTATGATGCGATTTCTGAATGCAGACACTGAAGGATCACTCTCTTATGGACACTTCGGCAATTTTATGCTTCTTCTTCCCTCTGATCGTCTTCAAAAGGATCCAAGGTAAAATTAATATATTGAAAACAGTAAAAGCTTGTCTTTTGTAATCTTTGTAAATATATGAAATGGAAATGAACTTGCTGACGTTGAGAGAGGAAGTTTTCACTGTAACAGCTTGTCTTCTAAACTCTCAAAACTGCATATTCTATAGTCATGGAGTGATATAGTTGCTCTTCTTTTATGCAATATCAATGCAAAATGTTTAATAGTTAAATTTCCCCACTGCCTCAACTCTGCCAATGTCTAAGATTCAAAGCTTATGTTAGAAACTATTTTTGCTATGGTTATACCTCTAGGAGTACTGTAGTTGCTCTTCCACCACCTGCTGAAATTCCTGCTGAAAGTGTTTTAAAATCTGCATTGGCTGGGGGTCTTTCTTGTGCCCTGTCTTGTGCATTAATGCATCCGGTTGACACAATCAAGGTATATATTCTTACTAATAATTTCATTAGATTACTAATTTACTAGCCATGTTGATGATACTGTCTGCTTATGTGCCGCTTGTAATTCGATCTTCCTCTCATTTATCTGATATTTTTGGATCCTTCATGCAACTAATGCCTGTCATCATGTTCTGTATGTTAGACTCAAGTACAAGCATCGACCCTAACCTTCCTTGAAATCATTTCTAAGCTGCCGCAAATTGGAGCACAGGGTTTATATAGGGGGTCAATCCCTGCAATTCTGGGACAGTTTTCAAGGTTATGTTTGTTTCAGTACTCTCCATATCTTCCCCATCCTTAAGCAATATAAGCAGAAAATAAAGGGGAAAGCTTCATTAATTCTTTTGCGCAACAATGATAGTGCCATCATTGTTTTAAGCTCATGATAGCTTCTGATAATGCAGCCATGGCTTGCGAACTGGAATATGTGAAGCAACTAAATTAGTGCTGATAAATGTTGCTCCAACACTACCAAACTTCCAGGTCTGTTGTAAAATTCCTCCCATTTGCTGTTATTTACATTGTGGTCAGTTCCTGATCAAGTTTTTCTATATCTTTCATCTTCCATTCATATTGTTAAATTTCCTCTGTGATAAAGGTGTGGTTGGTCTGGCATTTGAAGGGCTGAGCATTCAGATAATTATTTAAAGCCATGATTTATGCAGGTAGAAGCTATATCATCATTGTCTAGCACATTTTTGGGAACCGCAGCACGGATCCCCTCTGAGGTTTTGAAGCAACAATTGCAGGCTGGTTTGTTTGACAATGTGGGGGAGGCTATAGTAGGGATTTGGCGCCAGGATGGAGTCAGGGGTTTCTTTCGTGGAACTGGAGCTACCCTTTTGCGCGAGGTTCCGTTTTATGTTGCTGGCACAGGAATTTATGCTAAATCCAAAAAGGTGTGAACTTAATTTTCAAGTATAATCCAAAGTTCTGTCACTGGGGTGCTTAATTCAACTAGTAAAAAAATGTACCAACTTAATAAAATGTCTCATCAAATTTGATTTAGATTAGCCTTGATTTCAATAAAAATGATAAATCCTTCGATCTAGGTGCACGTGCAAAAAAAAAATCTGTATCTATTAGTGAGTAGTATATTATATTTGCCTATAAATTCCAGATTTTTATTGAAAAGAAAATATTCCGTGGTTGAAGGCGGTTGAACAATTACTAGGGCGGGAACTGGAAGCCTGGGAGGCGGTTGCAGTGGGGGCTATAACCGGTGGCTTGACGGCTGTTGCGACGACGCCGTTGGATGTGATGAAAACGAGAATGATGACAACAACACAGGGTCAGTCTGTGTCCCCCACCTTACTTTTTCTGTCTATACTCCGCCAGGAGGGACCACTCGGCTTCTATAAAGGAGCAGTGCCCAGGTTCTTTTGGGTTGCTCCCCTCGGTGCCATCAATTTTGCAGGCTACGAGCTCATTAGAAAGGCCATGAACTAGCAGCCTCCCAAGATGGTGGCCACTTCTGAATGTAACATATAATAACCAATCACGCATTATGTAATAAACTGTGAATTATCTGAACTGAGCCGAAAAGAATTTTCTTGGGCAAGCAAACAAATTTATTCAGAATATGGCTTGACAGAATTTCCTTGACAACAATCCTGTTTTCTAATCAACTACAGCTGCACCAAAAATGTTCCAACAACTCTGCAGTTGAGTACATTGAACAATACCATAATCGAGGAAAAAAAAGTTACAAGCAAATGAATGGAGTTAATATTTTATTTTATTAAAAAAAAAGAGCAAAGAGAGACCTGTGATATTTTTGACCCAATAATCATTTCTGATCTCTTCAAACTTTTTAAGCTCAGGATGCTTGGTAAAGTACTCATCTGCTGTCATAGTACTAATCTTCTGTGACAATAACATGATAGAGATCAGATATTTAATTGCAAGAGACCACAAAGGAGACCAGAAAAAAAAAAAAGAATAAATTACACGGACTTGCATTATATTTCGTTGAAATAGATCTCCCCCTTATTGTTAAAACCTATACAAAACACCTGAAAAAAAGTAGATTATTAGACTTCTCAAGTTTTGCTAAATTAAATAAACATCTAATTTATTTTCAAAACCGAAAAACAAGGAAACTGTAATCGGAAATCATCAGAGGAGACAATCAAAGCTTGTAATTTTTACATATACACATCTTGACAATTGAAAGCCCCTTTCATATTAGGGAGTGGATAATAGCAAAGCAACGATCTGTTTGTCTAGATCTTGAAAATAAGTAACACCAGATCGAAATTTACAATTAATTATCAAAGTTTTTACTGAAAAAGCATAAAGTGACTATCAATCATTTCCACAGCAGCTCAGCCCTACAAGCTTATACAATCTGATGTAGCCAACAAAAATAACCTATCTAACACTCAGCCTAAATTACTGACAAAGTAGAATCTAACCAAAAATTTTATTTCTGCCAGATCAAAATATTGGTAAAGAATTTGGACTAATTTCAAATCTAGCAGCTCTTCCCCACCCCCATTTCTGCCCCAACCCTTCGTCATGGCCCAGATGCCCCACCAGTGGTTTGTTTAGCAACATAGATTTGTTTCACTTTCGATGTTGAAAAGCTCTTATCAGCACCAATAGTTTGGTTTTCTTCTTTGCAACCCCATTCTTTGGTTAGACCATTCACCCCCAGAGCTATTTTTCTGGGAAACACCTATCTGATGCGGAGAATGGTCATAGTGCTGGGCAGATATATTATTTTGCTGCAAGGGCTGACTCTTGAAAACAGCACTTGCATGCTGACTACTGCTGTTGATGCCATTGCCATTCTGAACATCAGCCTTGGCAGCATCTGCAATAACGCTCACCGATGGAATCTTGATAAAACCGCTTTGTGCTGTAAACCCCTATTTTTAATAGATAATTATTTTTCTTATAACTTATTTTTATATTATATATATTTATAAAAACAATAAAAAATAGAAATTTAAAATTTTTCTTATACAACTAAGCATCAAGTCTATAACTAGTCAATATATCAATTTCAAACAGCAAGGTTGTATATATAAAACAAAGCTATTAGCTTAACAATGTCTCCAAAAATCCTATCATAGGAATATCATAAGTATCAAACAAACATCCACAATAATCATTCGTATTATTCCTAATACTAAGTCTTCATACAATGCCTAGAGATAATGAGTCTTAATCTGGATTGGTTGGAGGTTTCTGATTTAAGTCAATAAGTGGAGGAACTAGATCCTTAACTTCAGGTGGAGGTGCCTGAAAATCCTCTACTAGAGGTACCGGGTAAACTGCTGGAAGTGGTGCTAAGAAGTTATCTTGTGGGGAAATTAGGTAGTTTGCTGGTGGTGGGGCAAGATAGTCCTTTGGTGGTGGGATATAGTGGTCATGAGAAGGAGAAAAGAAGCTGTAGAAGGGGGGAGAACTGACAAGGAATTCAGTGGGTATATTTATAGGATTATGAATATAAATGTTTTGTATGACCTCCAACTTTCCAACACCCAAGTAGTATATCGTGATCTGTTCAATCTCTATTAAAATCTGAGTGAGTGGCATCTGGACCATTACACTTCAAAAGTGAGTGAGACATGAATAAAACAAAAGAATTCTTTTAAATAAGAGTCCAGCTGCTAATAGCAGAAAATATTTTATTTATTTTGTTTTTCTTGCATTGAAATATAGATATAAATATGCACAGAAAGTTTTAATTGTTAACTCATCCAAATATATATCTTTCACAATTCATGTAAGCAGGGCGTCCTCGGAGTGGATCAACAGAATATCAAAATTCTTACCCTCTTTGGATATTCTCCCAAAGGATTCTTTCTTTGGGGTCAACTTGAGTGTTAACCTTCAATGATGCTTTGCAATTATACTTTTCTATGCATATTCATATAATTTTGTTAATCAAAATAGTCAATTGATAAAGCATACACACTTTTATGGATCACTTAAGGTACACCCAAATTCCTCAAGTAGGTTCTAGAGATTTATAATAGTTCCTAAAAAGAAGTTTTGATGTGCATAAGAAAGAACATTTGATGTGCACATATTTAACAAGAACTATAATATGTAATATAATAATTTAGTAAAGAAATAACTAACTTCAAGGATAGTTTGTAGAATCATTGTTGTGATATTTTTGAAAAAAAAAAGGAAGAAAAACATATATAATTATGTTTCATCTAATAAATAAATAAATAAAATAAGAATTTAAATGTACCATGTCAACAATATAATTAACTAAATAAATAAATGTTAAATTTATAACAGAATTTAAATACAAATTTTAGATACAATATTATAAAGGAATAAGAAAGCAACAACATTCTCGATTCTTGTCTGGAGTTAATTATTAATTGAGTAGAGAGAGGGTATAGTATAAAGGAAAAGGAATCTCAAGTTCATGCATGATTAATACCACAGAAGCAATAGCTATAGTTATACATATGTGTAGATGTTTGAAGAAAAGAGATACAATATATATACACACATATATAGGTGTGTGTGTCAGATGGATGCATTGTGAGATAGGTGGGTGAGACATGTGAGATAAGAAACAGGAAAGAATAGGATTTTATAATGAATGGAAATATATATATATATATATATATATGTCATTACACCACCTATAACAAATCTACCAACAGAGCCATATATAAAGATTAGTAGTATTACTCAGTAAGACCCAAGAGTCTTACCTCTTATTCTGAGTCTTACCTCTTACTCTTTTTGTCCAACTTTCAGCCATATGTCCCCCCTCTATCTCTCTATTTTTTTTTCCTGATGATGTCTCCCAAATAGGAAACATACCCTTTATATAAAGAGAATGATGGCAGAGTCAAATAAAATTCCCTTTGTCAAGTTTTAGATACGTACATGTATCAAGCCATTTTAATCATTGAGGATTCATGCATCTAACCTGTCTATAAGCCATCTTTAGTTTTATCTTCAAATGATGTCAGCCAAAACTTTATCATTGCTTAGGCAATTTTTCTCTCTCTCTTAATATTCATGGGTTTCCCACGTATGAACCCATAGTATAATATTTTTGGGCCTATATGCATACGTATCATGCATGTTATTTATATATATATATATATTTTATAGGTGTATATATATTATTATTTTAATAATTAAATATATATTTTTTAAGGGTGTTACATTGATTGCTTAGAAGTTGAGGAGTTTGAAGGGTCCACTAGTCCAAGTTCATCTGGCAACCGGTTAGCATTTACACCAGGTTCAGTAGGAAAATTTCTATCTCCATCATAGTTCACTGAAGTTTGAGAAGTGGGAAGCCTATGGACACTTATTGGCTGGTCAACAGAAGGACCGTGACTAAACTGAGAAGTATGCACTCCTTCCTCCAGTGGCATTGACAGAGGAATGGATGAAAGTAGCAAATTAGGGGCATGTGGCCAATGAGCTTGAACTGACATTTCAGGAGGGGACTGGCAAAACATTTTACACAAACATTTTGTACCCCAAACAAAGTTAAATTACAACACAATATGTTAATTTCATTATCTTTTAGCTAGAATTATACTACCCTCCCACGCTGGACTGCAACATATTGCTCCAAAACACTCATTAAAGTTTACCTGAAAATGAGAAATATCAAACATGGCCAGAGGAGAAGCTATCAGCATAAGCGGTGAACCAGAAGCAAGAAGCTGAGTTGGAGCAGGCAAGTTAACATGATTTTGCTGAGATGGTACCATATTCATATTTTTCATATCCCCTTCACTAGTGCTCGTGGCTGAAGATGTGGGTTTGTGCTTCCAATCAGATTGCTTTCCTGATGGGATATAGGTGGCACCCATGAAACTCAAACCAACGTGTCCAAATTGTCTAATAGGTGCAAAATGGTTATAAACAACCATGTGTGGCAGTGGTCCCTGGACACCTGGGATGCCTCCATGAGGAGTGATAAAAGGGACAGTAAATCCTACAGTAGGTCCATAAAAAGAATCAACACCTGAATGGCATTGTTGCCAGCTTCTAATTGGCCCTGATGCCTACATGCTACTCTTTTGGGACTGTGGTTGTGTTGTAGATGTAGATTCATCCTGTGGTCCAAAAGCAAAAATAGGACCACCCATCATAGGATTCATTTCATAGAAGGGAAAATGCAGAGGGGGGCCTCTAGGAAAATGCAAGAGCATTTAGCTTGAATTTTGCCGACTTGGTAAGGGTGGCCATAATGAAATTTGTGGAGTCTTAACAGATAGATCTGCTGGAAGCATACACTTAAAGGCTCTTCAGATCTAGATTTGCTAGCTGATTGACGATTACTAGCAACTCCTACCAAAGAAACTTACAAAAATAAATACAAAGGTCCAGATGGTTTAAGTCACATTAGCATCTACCCAGAAGAGAAAAGTCTAAGTCATCAAGTGGGGATAATATTCACCTGTTGCTATACCACCAATATCTGCAACTCCATAAATTCTAGCATCCGGAACTGTCATAGAAGTACCTAAACCACTAGCAACAATCTCATCATTGCTAATTGCAGCAACAGCAACAGCTGAGGCAGTTGCTTCATCTTCATCTTCACAATCTTTTGAATTGTCATGTGATTCATTACTGTGTTTCTCTTTATCATAGAAAAGACTTCAATCATTATCAGGTCCAGCATGCTTATGCAATATTTGCATGTCTGATCTAGATGAATGAGAAGGGCCAATCCCATGAGATATGGCATGACTACTAGGTGGAAGTATCGTTGGAGATGTCACTGCCCCTGATTAAATTAACGTGTCCTAAGTCAACTGAATTTTCTGAAATCTTAAATAAACAGCAAGAGCACTGTCATTAAAACTTAATTCCTTACCAAACTGAATTTTCTCCCCAGCAAGCAAGGAATTGATTAGGCTGGGAACAGAAGAGAATGGTTTTTTTCGTGTCAATATGGATGATGTTGGCAAGCTGGACTCATTGAAGTTCCCAGTCAAATCTCTAATACATGCTCGGGAATCAAACTATTGAGGCTTCATAGCCTCATCAAGTTGCCTCTGCGTAAGGGCCATGACCTGCCATAATAAAGTTTTAAGAAGATCAGCAAACTACTAAGCATATGATTTAAAAATGCAGATTCTGCAACGGCTCAAACTTCTGAATCTCAAGTATGGTAATGCAATACTTGATCAGATGCCCTAAGGCTCTTTCCTCCAGCAGAGACAGCTGGAATGCTCATCTGAAGTGACTTGTGCGAAAAATAAGATTAATATTTTCCATTCAATAAACTCAAAATAAGATCTTACTAAACACCAAATACCTGCTTGTCTGTGATCGTAAATCAGTCCCTGTATTAATTCTCAAAGGAGGTGTGCCTATAGCAGCTAATACACATGACATTTCAATCTTAAACATGACTTGACCATAAAAAAAACAAAACCAGAGTCATTTTTGTTTGCTGCTTCTCCCATAGGTATAGTTGCTTTGCTACAATTATCCGCAGCCACAACACCTTGTGTGTTGGTTTTATGAACTTAGTTAAGTTTAACTAAGAGGAAAAGTTACAGAGCAAGTGAAAGACATAAGTGTATTGGATGAAGGAGTGTACTTTTTATTGAATGAGCATCTGCTTAAATACAAAAGCTTGTAACAGAAAAAATAGGAATTAAAGCAACAACTATTCCTAAATATCAGCCACTAACGGGAACAATAAGTAAATAACAGAAAATCAAATAAAATCTCCTAAAAACTTGGTCAAAAAATTAATCTGCAGATTTTTAGGAAATTGATAGCTAGTGATGCACACGTTCAACACTCCTCCTTGCATTAGTAGGTGCAAATTCCAAGTTTCTCTCTTAGAAATTCAAACCTACTTCTTGGAAGAGCCTTGGCAAAAATATCTGCAAGTTGATTTTTAGTTTTGCAATACTTCAGACATACTGCACCACCCTTTTGAACATCTTGAATAAAGAGCAATTTAACATTGAAATGTTTAGTTTTCCCATGAAAAACTGGATTGTTAGAGACTGCTATAGCTGCCTGGTTGGCCACCATCACTTCTGTACTCATCTCTTGCTCTAGATGTAAATCAAACAGCACTTTTCTTAGCCATAATGCATGATTAACAGCTGCTATTGCTGCAATAAACTCAGTCTCAACTGTTGATTGTGCAACAATGTCCTGTTTTTTTGAACACCAGGTGAATATGGCTGAACCAAAGCTGAAACAATATCCTGAGGTGCTTTTCATGTCATTTAAAGACCCAGCCCAATCACTATCAGACTAACCTTGTAGCTGAAACTTTTGTGAAGAACAGAACTTGATGCCACAGCCTATGGTCGCCTTAACATATTGTAGAACTCTTTTTGCTGCTTTAAAATGAGACTCATTTGCACAATTTCTGAGTCTTGAAAGTACACTCACAGCATACAAAATATCTGGTTTGTTACTAAGAGATACATTAAGCAGCCAATTAAACTTCTATAAAGTGTTTCATTTACATGTTCTACTCCATCACCCTTGCATAGCTTCTCCTTTTGACACGTAGGAGTACTAATGCTTTTACAATTCTCTAGGTTGAATTTCTTTAGGATCTCCTTTGCATACTTCTTTTGACATATGAAAATCCCATCATCTTTCTGTTTGACTTCCATTCCAAGGAAATAAGACATTTCTCCCAAGTCTGTCATTTCAAAAGCTTGCATCATATCTACCTTGAACTGTTGAATTTGTTTAATGTTGCTGCCTATAACCAAGAGATCATCAACATATAAGGAAACCACAACAAAGCTAGCTTGATCTCCTTTGATATATAAAGTGAACTCACTAGGACTTTTAACAAAGCCCAGTTTCAATAAGTATTCATCAATTCTGCTATACCAAGCTCTTGGAGCTTGTTTTAAGCCATACAAAGCCTTCTTTAACAAATAGACTTTGTCCTCATGCCCTTTTACAGCAAAGCCTTCAGGTTGCTCGACATAGATCTCTTCATCTAAAAATCCATTTAAGAATGCCGACTTGACATCAAGTTGGTAGATTTTCCGTTGCTTCTGTGCTGCAATAGCTAGTAGCATTTTGATTGTATTTACCCTTGCAACAGGAGCCAATGTATCAAAGAAATCTACCCCAAAAATTTGAGCATACCCTTTTACAACTAACCTTGCTTTGTACTTACTGATTGAGTCATCCACATTAAGCTTTTTTCTAAACACCCACTTGACTCCAATTACTTTTCTGTCTCTCGGTCTTTCAACTAGCTCCCAGGTCTGATTTTTTTCAATCATGGAGAGCTCCTCCTACATTGCAGCTGTCCACATGAGATCTTTTTCAGCTTCCCAATAATCTGCAGGTTCAAGAATAGCAACATTGCATTTTTGATAAATGTCCTAAAGCAATCTGGTGCCTCTTACAGGAGGTTCATCAACTAACTCAACTTGATTTTATAGAGGATTAACAATTTTTTTTTTCTGTATCATCCCAGCTCCATTGCTCATTCTCCATGAAGTGCACATCCCTGCTTATAAGAATTTTCCTTGTGTGAGGCTGGAAAACTCTCTAAGCCTTTGAGATTGCATTATATCCCACTAAGATACCAGGTTCAGCTTTCTTGTCTGGCTTGTCTCTTTTAATCTGGGGCACATAAAACACAGGCATCCTAATACTTTAAAATTTTTAAATGAGGGCTTATAACCATACCAAACTTCAAAAGGAGTCTTTCCATCTACTACTTTGGTAGGCAGTCTATTTAATAAAAATATTGCAGTGTTTGCAGCCTCGGCCCAATATTCCTTAGGTAGCTCTTTTTCATGAAGCATGCATCTGACCATCTCCATTATCATCCTATTTTTCTTTTCACTAACTTCATTTTGTTGAGGGGAATATGGAGCTGTAAGTTGATGCTCAATGCCTGCTTCTTCACAAAACTGATTGAATTGTTCTGAGGTGTACTCCTTATCATTATTTGACCTCAAAACTTGGATCTTGCAGCCACTTTGATTCTTAATCCATTGCTTGAATTTCCATAATACACAAGCAACTCCTGACTTGAACCGGAGAAAATAAATCCAGCAGATTCTAGTGAAATCACCTATAAAGGCAATATAATATTTACTCCCTTTCAATGAAGGAGTACTTTGAGGTCCAGCCAAATCTGTGTGAATCAACTGCAGCTTCTTAGTTGCTCTCCAAGATGCTTGTTTGAAAGGTAGTCTAGCTTGCTTGCCATATTGACAGACCTTACAGCTTGGTAATTCAGCCTCCAACTGAGGTAAGTCTTTAACCAGCTCTTTTCTCTGCATATTCAACATAGCTTGCATGATGAAAATGGCTTAATCTCTTGTGCCAAATCCCTGTATTGTTTGTAGTCACAGGATAAGCTACTTGCTCCTCGTCCAATGGATCAAGTAAGAAGCTTTTTCCTCTCATTTTGATTTTGAATATTAGCATGTCGTTAGCATCCTTAATCAAACATTGCTTGTTTTCAAAAATGACTTTGAATCCCTTGTCAACCAACTGACCAACACTAAGGAAATTTTGATCAAAGTTAAGTACAAACAAAACATCAGAAACTAATTCGTACCTTTGCAACTTTCAATGGCTACAGTCCCCTTTCCTTTAATTGAAATATGTTTATTGTTGCCAATTCTAACAGTTGACACCTTTGATCTGTCTAGCTCCTTGAAAAGCTCTTGATCAGAGGTCATGTGATTGGTATAACCACTATCCACCAGTCAACATTCCCTAGAACTAGTAGTTGTAAAACAAGTTGCTACAAACAGCTGCTCTTCCTCCGATTGATCTACAACTTGAGCCTCATTCTTTTGTTGAAAATTGCTTTTGCATATTTTTTCATGATGCCCAAGCTTGTTGCACTTGTCACACTTAACATCAGGTCTCTTCCAACATTTAAATGGAGGATGACCTTTTTTGCCACAATGCTTGCAAGGAGGAAATTCTTTGTTTTTTTCTCTATTACTGCAACCGGTGTTTTCAGCTGCTTATTGTTTGTTGAAATTCTGCTTTTTGCTTTTCTGTTTCTTGCCCTTTTCTCCTTGGTTGATTTGCAGTTTAGCCTGCAATGCTCCTTCAACAAAACCTTCATCCCTTATCATTCTTCTTTGTTCCTGAGCCTGTAAAGCATTTAAAAGTTCTGCCAAAGTAATTTTCGATAGATCTTTAGTATTCTCCAAGAAAGAAATAGTGGCTTCAAATCTTTTAGGGACAGTCACAAGTATTTCCTATACTATTCTAGAATCAGAAAATTCAGAACCAAATAATCCAATTTTGCTGACAATACTAAGAAGTTTACCAGCATATTCTTTGACAGTTTCTGACTCCTTCATTTTCTGCATCTCAAATTCTTTGACTAGATTCAGCACTTGCATTCCTCTGATTCTTTCATCACCTTCATATTTGTTTTTCATGAATTTCCAGACTTTAAATGCTGATTTCATTGTCATGATTTTGGTAAAAATTTATGATGAGACTGCAGCAAACAAAGAAGCTCTTGCCTTTGACTTTCTTGCTTTCTTTTCCTTATGATTTTTCATCTAAGCCATTGTTGAATTATCTGGCAAAGGATGAAATTCGTAGTCTTCCTCAACAGCTTCCCAAAGATCATATACCTGTAGGTGTGCTTGCATTCTAGTGGCCCAAACATGATAATGGTCATCGTTAAACACAGGTGGTGCCAATGCTGTAAATGGTGTTTCAGGATCCATTTATTTGATAGATTGGAGCAAGAGTTTAGGCTTATATGGTAGGGTTTCACTCGGTTCACTCACAGGTCCCTCTAAGAAGAATGCTCTGATATCACAATGTTGGTTTTATGAACTTAGTTAAGTTTAACTAAGAGGAAAAGTTACAAAGCAAGTGAAAGACGCAAGTGTATTGGATGAAGGAGTGTACTTTTTATTGAATGAGCATCTACTTAAATACAAAAGCTTGTAACAGAAAAATAGGAATTAAAGCAACAACTATTCCTAAATAACAGCCACTAACGGGAACAATAAGTAAATAACAGAAAATCAAATCAAAACTTCTAAAAACTTGGTCAAAAAACTAATATGCAAATTTTTAGGAAGTTGATAGCTAGTGATGCATACGTTCAACATTGTGAAGTAGAATGAGGTTTCCATAGCATCTAGCATGAAACAAATTAAATCTAATTGATTAAAAGAAATGATATACAAAATTGTGTTACATGAAGAATAGATAGAAATTATATACTTTATAAGCCTTTGCAACTCGTGACTTTGCCTTGATTTCTTTCTCTCTCTGTTCTCGCTTATCATTTAGCATTTGCCTCTTTGATCTGACTTCGAAAAAACCATCTTTGTCACTAGGAGCTTCAATTCTAGGTTGCTCAAACACATGTATAATTCTACTTTGCAAAGGAGCATCAACTTCTTCCCCTGAACACACATTCCATTTAAGATGACTCTGTCCAGAATAGGAGGTGATCTGAATATTTGTTGAATCTTTTCCATCAACTTTGTCAACTCTACCTCCGGAATCTACATTTTGTAACGCATTTGTAGCTGAGCTTGTGCATGCTGATTCTACAGCCCATTTTCCCACTTTATTGGAAAATGCCTTCCTAGATCCAGTCCTTACAGATGCAACTATACCCATCCCATTGATATTTGACTTAAATAAAAATATAATCCATATTCGATCATCACAATAATCAAAAGAATCATTCTTGAGACGCCCATTCTACACTTGGCAACTTCATTACATGATGCATAAGCCTAGGGGAGAGAAAATGTACCAAGTAACTACTACAATTATCTCCATATGAGATAGATAAGAGTACATTGTTTTGGTTTCTATCCCTTGCTAAAACTAGAGTTATTACCTAGAAATATAAAACATAGAGTGAGATAATAATCTCAGCAACCAAAATAATAGTTCAATACAAGACTAATATGCATAAATATGTGAATAAGATGCATGGTTATATCAATGTCATAACTTTTTTTTTATAACCTATAAAGTAACTGAAGATATGGCTACATGTACTAGAAGCCGCTAGAAGTGACATATACCTTGGTGGCACTTTTGCATTAAGTGCTTCATCCCAAGGCAAACATACTTACTTTTTCTCAAATAACTCACATTGATGGCACACATACAAGAGGTGCTACATCCCAATAACCAAAGTAAAGTTCTATGAAAAATTACTATGCATAACATGGGAATAAATTGCAAAATTACACAATCAATGCATGATATTGTAAGTTTCATTTACGCACTCGATATAGCAAACACATACATGTCCATCGTGATGGCACCCATCAACATAAGATGCTTAACCCAAGGTAGTTAGCTTCATATGTGAATGACCTATAGTGATAGTACACCCACATAGAAGGTCCACCCCAAGGTAGTCTAATTTTATACTAATATGACTCACCATGATAGCATACCCACACAGGTGTTCACCCCAAAGTAGTCTAATTTCACATTATTATAACTCAACGTGATCGCATACCTACACAGGTGTTCACTCTAAGGTAGTTTAATTTCATATCCATATAACCTACCATAATGG
Source organism: Adenanthera pavonina (assembly GCA_026686845.1). Classification (NCBI taxonomy): domain Eukaryota; kingdom Viridiplantae; phylum Streptophyta; class Magnoliopsida; order Fabales; family Fabaceae; genus Adenanthera; species Adenanthera pavonina. The sequence continues at coordinate 20,941,438 of JAIVEN010000013.1, forward strand.
TACAACCCCCAAAAGGTACTCCCCCCAAGGTAGTCTAATTTCATATCCACATAACCTACTGTAATGGTACACACCTACATAAGGTGCTCCACCCCAAAGTAGTCTAATTTCACTATCATTATGACTCACCAAGATAACACATCCACATTGGTGTCTATCCCAAGGTAGTCTAATTTCACATTTACATGACCTACCATAATGGCACACACCCATAAAAGGTGCTCCACCTCAAGGTAATCTAATTTCACATCAATATGACTCACCGTGATAGCATATCCACACAAGTGTCCACCCTAAGGTAGTCTAACTTGCACACCCATGAAAAAGTCAATTATGGGACTCATGTTTGTGCACATATAAAAAGCTCTTAAGATAGCCCATCAATTTAGAAGCTCATGATGAAGTGTGATATTTAAGAAAAGGAAGAGCAAATGATAACCCATTATCTTGGATGATTGAACACTAAAATCACCCATCCAGTCCAGCTTCAGCAATATTGGACTCTAGATGATGTCGTCTGTCTAGCTATTCATATTGAGAAGCAGTTACCTAAGAAGTTCTCCTATCAATCGGGTTCTTCTATTAGAAGTTTCTTTGAAGGTCGTAAAACACAAGTTCAGCAACCTAGTTCTTCGAGCAGGCCTCCACCTAAGTTTGCCAAAGAATCTAGCTCCAAATCACCTAGATGTTTCAAATGCCAAGGGTTCAGCCATATTGTTTCAAAATGTCCTAATTGCAAGGTTGTTACCATTATTGAAGGGGAAGCTTATGCGGCATCCAACAAAGAAAAAGAGGTTGTCTTTGATGAGATGCTTGAAGAGAAAGAGACAGTGTATGATGAAGAGTTTGTTTCTGGAGATCAAGGAGAGTCCTTGATGATTAGATGAAGTTTGCACATAGCACAAGCCAAAGAGGAACCTTGGCTTCGACATAACATTTTCCATACTTGTTGCACTATTCAAGGCAAAGTCTGGGATGTCATCATTGACAATGGGAGTTATGAGAATGTAGTTTCAAATTGCATGGTAGAGAAACTAAAGCTGCCAACTCAAGATCACCCACATCCATACAAGCTACAGTGGCTCAACAAGGGAAGTGAGGTAAAAGTTACTAAGTATTGCCTTGTTTCTTTTTCAATTGGCAAGAAATATCAAGATGAAGCTTGGTGTGATGTTGTATCCATGGATGCTTACCATTTACTTCTTGGAAGACCATGGCAATATGATCGTTGTGCTATATATGATGGACATACAAATACTTATTCTTTTATGAAGGATGGGGTGAAGATCAAGTTAGCCCCACTACCTCCTAGTGAATACAGCAAAAAGGAGTCCAAGTAGCTAGTGTCTTTAGTTGCCGAACAGCAGCTCAAAGTGACGAAAGCAGAAGTCAAGGACATGGAATTCATTCTATTGTTTAAAGCAAATGATAGATCCATTATTCCTTCCGGAGTTGAATAGTTGCTAGCTTAGTTTACAGATGTGATCTCAGATGAGATTCCTCTAGGATTGCTGCTTATGCAAGACATCCAACATGCAATGGACTTTGTTCTAGGTGCAGTGATTCCTAATAAGCCTGCTTACAGAATGAGTCCATAGGAACATACTGAGGTTCGGCGACAAGTTGAAGAGTTACTGAAGAAAGGATTGATTCATGAGTGTTAGTCCTTGTGTTGAACCTGTACTTCTAGTACCTAAGAAGGATGGAAGTTAGAGAATGTGCATTGATTATTGAGCAGTCAACAAGATCACCATCAAATATCGGTTTCCAATTCCTCAGCTTGATGATATGTTAGATCAGTTACATAGTGCTGCTATCTTTTCTAAGATTGACCTTCATAGTGGATACCATCAAATCCGAAATCGACCGAGAGATAAGTGGAAGATTGCCTTCAAAACAAGAGATGGACTTTATGAGTGGACTATGATGCCTTTCGATTTGTCCAATGCTCCCAGCACATTCATATGTTTAATGAATTAGGAACTTTGACCCTTCGTCGGCAAGTTTGTTGTTGTTTACTTTGATAACATTCTTATTTACAGTAAGAATCAAGAGGAGCAGAGCACCTACAGCAAGTCTTACAACTCTGCGAGAATAAAAACTTTATGCCAACTTGAAGAAGTGCACTTTCTTGACCGATGAAGCTGTTTTCTTGGGCTATATCATCACTGCAGAAGGTAATTGAGTCGACCCCAGTAAAGTTAAGGCTGTTAACAGTTGGCCAACCCCAAGATCTATCCAAGAAGTCCAAAGTTTCCATGGATTAGCTTCCTTCTATAGGAGGTTCATCCGAAATTTTAGCTCCATTGCTGCACCACTCATAGATTGCATCAAAGGAGATAAATTTTAGTGGACAGAATAAGCCCAGAAAAGCTTTAAAGAGTTGAAGAAGCATTTGACTAAAGCGGCTGTATTAACCCTTCCTAATTTTGACCAAGTGTTTGAAGTTAGCTGTAATGCCTCTAACACTGGAATTGGTGTTGTACTAAGCTAAGAAGGACATCCAATTGCCTTTTTCAGTGAAAAGCTCAATGACGCCAAGCTCAAATATTCTACTTATGACAAGGAGTTCTATGCCATTGTTCGAGCTTTGCAACATTGGAGTCACTATCTGTTGAATAAAGAATTCATCCTATACTCTAACCATAAGGCCCTCAAGCATTTGAATTCTTAACAGAAGATCAACTGCAGACATGCTACTTAGAGTAAGACTTTGCAGGCTTATCCATTCCTGCTTAAGCATAAGGCTGAGACTTTGAACTCAGTAGCTGATGCACTTAGACACCGAGATGCTTTGCTAACTACCATTCAAGTCAAAGTTGTTGGTTTTGAGACCATCAAGGAGTTGTACAAAGATGAACCAGATTTCCATCAAGTGTGGAGTGCCACTGAAGCTCAACCTTTTCAGCAATACTATAGGCATTATTTTTATTCAAGGGAAAAGTTTTATGTGTTCCTCAATGCTCATTGCGAGAGGCTATAATTTAGGAGGCCCACAGTGGTGGTTTGGTAGGTCATTTTGGCCGAGATAAAACTATGGCTTTGGTGAAAGAAATTTTTTATTGACCAAAACTTGAACGAGATGTCAACAAGCATATACAAAGATGCAAAATCTGTCATTTGCTAAGTCTAAGAGCGAAAACTCTGAGTTGTACATGCCTCTTCCAATTCCAGAAGCACCTTGGGAAGATGTGAGTATGGACTTTGTCCTTGGATTGCCTAGAATCCAAAGACAGAAAGATTCCATCGTGGTTATTGTAGACAGAATTCAAAGATAGCTCATTTTATTCCATGCCAAAAGACCAATGATGCGGTTCAAGGAGATTGCTTGCTTACATGAGTATATGGCATTCCCAAAACCATCACCTCTGATCATGATATCAAGTTCCTCAGTCACTTTTAGAGAACATTGTTGAAGAAAATGGGAACTAAACTGCAATTCAATAGTGCTAGCCATCCTTAAAAGGATGGATAGACTGAAGCAATTAACAGGATTCTTGGAAATCTTCTTTTAAGTTTTGTTGGGAAGAAATTGAAGCGATGGGATCTTATCCTTGCTGAAATTGAATTTTCCTATAACAATTCAGTCAACCAAGCAACTGGAAGGTATCCATTTGAAGCGGTATATGGTGCTTATCCACTCAGCCCATTAGACTTGACACCGTCATCTAACAAGCAATTTTACAATACTGATGTAGATCAAAGGGCCAAGGAAATCAAGAAGCTGCATGAGCAAGTTTGTGAACGAATTCAGAAGCAGAACTTGAAATTCAAGTTTTGGCGTGACAAGCATCGAAGGTAGTAGACTTTTAATGTGGGAGACTGGTTTGGATACATCTAAGAAAAGAATGTTTTCCCAAACAACTAAATGCTAAGCTATACCCTAGACCAAATAGACCATTCAAGATTATGCAAAAGATCAACAATAATGCTTACAAAGTAGAATTGTTTGGTGCTTATGGAGTTTGACTCGAGAGCAAGTCCCATCCAACCCGGGAAGAATGAAATGGAAATCATTAACAACCTCCTTGATTAGCCAACGTCAGTTACATGAGTTGTGAAGCAATCCAATAAAAGGCAATAATAAACCAGTAGAGCAGTGTTTGTAACCCTGTAACCCCCATCTCATATTTACTACTCTTCTTTAAAGCTTGTAGCCTTTTAGAGTAGTATAAATAGGACCCCATTGTTGCAATGGAAAATCATCAATTTGGAGAATACTTTTCCTTCTTGCTATAGAGTTTCGTGGTTTCTGTACCATTAATTAGATAAAAAAAATTTCATGAAAGATACCTTAGACCCAAAACCAAGCCCAACTCCAAAAGTTTCACACAAACTTAAAAAATAAAAAAAATATAATAAATACAACAACATTTCTACCAAAATTTTAGCAGTATAACAGCTATAAATTCAATAATCCTAAAAAAAAACTTGTCAAGAACAATGAATATAGCAGCTTTTCCAATAACAACCATCAGCATGTTTATCAAATATATTCAAAATAGGTTTTAATTATAACACCTTATACTTAAATCCATTTTCCATGTATTAGACTCCAATTATGTTCATCATTGTATGATTAAAGACTTGATTGTATAAAAATATCAAAACAGAATTTTAATAAATTCGGGTACTGTTTATTGTGCATTTTCTATTTTACTCGACGAACTTAAAAAATTCATAACTAATTCTAGAAAAATCATCTCAGAGTGATTCAAGTCTCTAAAAATAGATAAAAATATTTTCTACATGGAAAAAATATTAAATAGAGCATTTTCTAGACCAATTCATACAGTTATTTCTCAAACATTTACTATACATTTGGTCATTTTGAAACTTTCTAGGTTTTGGCCTTATCTTTAAAAATTCATATTTCCTGATATTCTAAGCCAAATCTTGCATTCTCTATGTTGTTAGAAAGCCCTTTATAAATATTTATTTTATATATTTATTCTACTGGAATAGGGCAGGACATTAACTTAAACCAATAGATATCGGAGTTCAACTTTAATTAGAACAGTCTTAGGAAAATATGTATAACTCTTGATATATAGCTCCAATTGCACTCAAAATAGTGACATATTAAAGCTAAGACATAGAAATTTCTATACATACAAACCAATGAATTTTTAGAGCTATGTAAGATTTTATAGTCCCTTTTGAATTTTCCAATATCTAGGTTCAAGGTTCCAGTTTTCCAACCTTGCCCTATTTCTGAACCCTTAATTTGAAAATTCACCATAAATTGTGCACTTATCCGATTTAGGTGTTCTTTAACTCTATGGAAAACTTATTCCATCTACTTTCAGTTTATATAAATCACTTAAACTAATTGTCCTGTTTCAAATAAACAATACCTACGTCCTATTAGGGTATTCAGATTAAATCTTTTCATCTATACTTTAGCATAATAAACTTCATAAACATAATACATCATTATACATGGTTCCATATCCATACATAACATTATATAAGACACATAAAAGCATAACTATGCCAAATTACATATTTATAGCATATTGCATGATTTTATACAAATTGCCAAATACTGCATCCAATTAGCTCAATAATCATGCTCCTTCTCAATCTTCTTAGCTTTGCCATGATTCATGATATACCTTGGACCTATCATAGATAGTCATTTGGCAAGGGTGAAATTCATGGAATCTCAGTAGTTACCACCAATCAGGCAATTATATTATCATATAATACAAGCATTCATCACCAATCATCATTCAAACATCTAGAATCATTTATACTCAAACATTTTGTACAAAATTGGATAGAGTTTTCCCTTACATTTTAGACATTCCAGAGTCACAAGACCCCTCAAATAACTTAGTCACTATCAACAAATCATCACAAAATATCATCACAAACATTTAGCAAACCATTAAAACCATTACAAACTATATGATAATACCATGCAAGATTAGGTTAGTAAACTACCTTTTTAGCTTTCTAATCATTTCCAAACTTAGCACACTCTTTCTTTGGCCTTTAATTGCCTCTTGGAACCCTATAGCATCATAAAATCAAGTCTCAATCCATTGATTCAACTTGTAATAAAAAGTAATACATATAATGTAATTAACTTATTTACTTTATTTTTAGCCTTTTAAAAAGCTTTTGTAAAAATTCCTTTTGTGTCCCAACTCCTGATTCAGATGCCACTTGCTCAATTTTTTTGGCCAAAAATTGCTTCACAAATTTTAATTGCCTAAAATACCATTTACCGATTAAATTTACCCATATCGATTAAATATTTTTGCCAAAATTGTCATTAAATTAATGCAGGATTATCCAAAAGTCGCTTTTACACTAAAATATTATATTGCTCCAAAATATATTTTATTAAGGTCCATTCAGTGTCTCTGAATTGATACTACATTTTTCTGCAGTCTAAATTGACTTTTATTGGGTAAAATATTAATAATAAATCTTTAATGCCCAATCAATATTATATTAATTTCATTAAATTTCATACTCTAGTCCATTAGGTTAGGATCATCAGGAGCTTCATTTTGACTATAATTTTTTATATTTATAAAAATACCCTTAATTTGGGGTAAATTTATAATTTTTGAAACTTTTATGTTATTAGCTGTAATTTTTTCCCAAAACTATTTAACTTACCCAATGTGACTTTTCTTAACAGAGTTACTAAATTGCAAAATATTTTATTTCTTGAGGTAAAAATTTAATTTTCTCATTTTTCTATTTAAACTAAAAAATACCTCTTTATTCTTTTTTATACTTAATGGTGTTTCTCTATTTTTTCAATTCCTTATGTATTTTATAATATCAATATTTTTTCTTGAGACTTAGATGCAATATTTATATTTTAATTCTAATAGGGGAAATAACTGTTTCGCTCCTGAGTCAAGTAAAAATATAATTATCCATTCTTTTGGGCACTTCCTTGTAATTTTACCAAAAGACCAATTTTTTATTATTTCTTTTTTACTATTTACATTAACTTTCAAATTGGTCTATCACTCTACCTAGATTTCCTGAAAACGCAATACTTATACTGTTGTGCTCAACTCTAGACCAACTTCCATTCAAGTGATACATTACATACTTTCTAGGATAAGTTTTGGAATTAATTTCTATTCAGAATCTTATGGAAAATTAATTCCATTTAAGAACCAAACATAACTTTTTCTAAAAACAATATGGGAAATTAATTTCATCTATAGACTGGGCATGTAACTTCTTCATCTCACTTCCTTTCCTATTTCTTTGTGCATTTTATGGCATCCCATAAAAATAGAGATATTACATTAATTCTTACTTGAAGACAAATTGTGTCTATAACCCAGGGACAAATAATCATCAGTCATACCAAATGTCACCAAAATGACAAGGTCAACCATGCTATGTTAATAAAGTAGTTTATATGCCAATAATTAATCCTATGATCCAACCTTTATAATGTGTTCAGAATCAAAAGAAACAAAAGTCACCATCTCCCATGTTACACTTGGCATTCATATTATAATGTGCATACTCCAAACAAAAAGAATACAAAAGAAGTTGAGTTAGGTTCTCATTTGATTCCAAGAGCAGTTGTTGCTCTTCCTACTTGTTCTTATCAGCACTAGAAGCCTCACCTGGAAAATGTTGAGCAATCGAGTGAGATAGAAATCTCAATAACTAGGGAACTAAATCTATGACAAGATATATATATATATACAAAATAAATCATGCAAGGAAAGCTATTATTTTCCTTTAAATGAACAGTTAGAAATACAAATATATGGCTATATACTAAGAACCACTCATCATGTAAGCTTGATGGCATGCACATTCTTTCGTGGTACTACATCCCAAGCGGCTCACCTTGGCAGTACGTATATCCTCAAGTGGTATTACATCCCAAGGTAACGTAATCTACATTCAAGGGACCCACTTCGGTAGCACACATATCCATTTTAGTGGCACTACATCACAAGGTGGTCCGGGAATCCACATTTCACAAATCCACAAAAAGGCTGGTTACAAGGCTCTATATGTGCACACATGTAAAGTTTTCAATGTAACTAACAAATTCATGGTCATATAGCTTAATATTTTATAATCAATCCATCATAGTATTAATAACTAAGTGGATCATGCAAAAAAAGCAAGCAAAGAACCAACCCTTTAGTTACCTCACAATAGAAGCCAACACCAACACTTACTGCCACAAGAGAGCAATTACCACACCAAACACTTAATATTAATAATATATATAAATATATATTTTCACAATGTCACAATTGAGCCTTCTAGAACCCACCAAGTGCTTCCAAGAGTCAAAACAAAGTTTTAGGAGTTCCAAGAAGTTTAAGCAACCCAACCAAGCTTTAAGAAGTTTTCCAAATGCAATGGATCCGAAAATTTTAGGCTATGGGGACAATATATATAATATAATAAATGTGAATATATACATACAAAAAGAAAGTCTGAATATACACATTGTCACACCTCATCTTTGGATATCTTTTCATGAATACTGCCTCATTTGCATGCAGAAAAGAGACTCTGAAGATCTTGAACCAGTTAAAAACTCAAAATTTTAAAATTTACTTTTCATGCACTGTTCATTATATTGCGCAACAAATTTCAAAAATTCATAACTAAATGCAATAAAACTATTTCACTATGGCTCAAGTCTCTAAAAATCATGCACATCCTGAATTTCATGAAAAAAAAATAAGAAATTGGAATTTCAATAAGTCAATTCATATAGTTTATTCCTTAAATATTATTATTCATTCCCCTATTTCCAATTTCTATCCTATTTTGATCCCTAAATTTAAAAATTTATTTCTCGTAAGTTACAAGGTTGTTTCATGATCTCTATATGTCTCTAAAAACTCTACATATCTACTTTCTATTCATATTTATTTTGTATATTTATTCAATAAGTACAAAGCATAATATCATTTTAAATTCTCTAGGGCTAGAATAATCCTTTAATGGAATAGTTTTGGAAAAACATACATAACTATATATATATAACTCCAAAAGCATTCAAACTAGTGGCATATTAGAGTCAAAACATAGATCTTTTACTACATGCCAACTATTGAATTTTTGGAGCTCTACATGATTTTCTGTATTGCTCTAGATTCAATCATAGTTCTAGATATTCTTTAGCAAACTATTTTTACATTATTAATTTCTTTGAGACATGTAACACATTCCATTAATCAAAACATACATAATCTATTTCATTATAAAGCTTATTGTATCCTCTAAATAGAGGAATTTCATTTGGCTCATTCTCTTTATCATGTCATGCCATAACATTTCTAAATAATTGCATGTCATAACTTGACAATAGAAAAGTCATACATACTTTTCTTATTCTCAATCTCATTTCTTAATTCAATCATTATTTAGCATGCCTTTCTATTCAACATATACTATCATACTTGAAATGTTATACATGCTAACTTAAATTTACATTAATACTTTACATGACATACTTAATGAACAAAAATCATTAAAAATCATAGACATTACCTTGTTCTCATCAATTTCTCCTTTCCTTGGCTTTCATTCATTGCTTTGCATTGTACCTAGCATGGTTAGTACTTTGGAAAATGAGATTGGACATCTCAGTAGTAAACTTACAAATGCTTAAACATTATTACATTTTATAAAAACATTCATAGCATTGCACAATTCATTAAAAATATATGAAACTACCATAGTGGCTATAAGAATTTTGGCAGCATAATGGCTTGAAATTAGGACATCCTAGGCAAAGCCCTTATTACATAAATAGCCAACCAGTCATAAACATTTCAAGCAAAAACATGACAACATATTCTTATCATAAAACATGTATAATACATAACTGTGCAAAAACATAAAAAGCAAGGCAAGAATATTGGAGCTTTATCTATTTTTCTTTAAACTTGAATCCACTTACTTGGATCATTTCTCAATCACTTCCTTGCATCTTCCAAGTCTAGAAATAACTATATAACCATGCTAAATCATCTAATTCTTCATGGTTCTCTTAAAGTTCATTCTTGAACCCTAAAAATTCATTTACTTTATCTTAGAGCTTTTCATGAGTCCAACACTTATTCTTTACTAATTTGGACCCACAAAATCCATTTTTAACATTAATACCTTGAAAATCCAACTCCTTCCCATTCATATATACTAGCAGAAATAGGGGTGTAAGAGGGAAGAATGAAAATTCTCAAAACTTACTTTAAATCCTACCAAAACTTGTTCTTTTCACTTAATCTCAAACTTTACTTAAACTTTATGGTATCAAACCCTCTCATAAACCCATACTAAAACTGATATTAAAGACCTAAGGAAAGAGGAAGAACACTCTTGGAAAGTATGACTATCCACTTAAAAACTTAACTAGAATACTAGAGAATCAAGAAAGGAAACTTACCCTTCTTGGAATTTTTCTACTCTTTTTTCTTCCTCCTTTTCTTCCCTTGTTTCCTCCTGCTTCTTGGCTATTTTTCATACTTTTCCTTCACTCTTTCTTGGCTCTAAATTTCATTCAAGGCAAGGACCAAGAGGGAGGATATTTAAGAAAATGCAACCAATCAAAATTTGCCACTCAAAGTTCTTTAAGATTCTTGATATTTCATATAAAATATTAAATAAATGCCATTTCACCATGTGATGCTTGTTGAGCACAAATTTTACTTTAGCAGTATACTTTACTATTATTGGGATACCGGTTTTAATTATATTGAGATATAAAATTATCATAATATCCTATCCAAATCAGTCCAAATTTAGGGCTCACATAACTTTTTTTTTTCTTTATTCACATTTTGTGGGGCCCACAGTGCCCTTTTTTGTGCACTGTACACTTTTTGATGCTTGGCATAAAATATTTCTTCACATAAATTTTGTTAACTTAATACCTTAATACATTATACCATTAGGTTTGGCTCATCACAAGCTTTGTTTTGACATAAAATTTGCATAATTTCAAAATTACTCTTGATTGAGGCAAACATATGATTTTCAAAACTTTCAAGCACTTTTCTGTAATTTTTCCCTGGGACCAAATTCCAAATAATTTTCTTCCTCTAACCATTTTGCAAATTTCTAATTCTTATGCCCCTAGCCTACAAAATTACCTTTTTACCATTTTCCTCACCCAAAACATGTATTTCATGCTAGTTATCAAATTTTCAAATTATAACATTATATTTTCATGCTATGTCTTTTTATTTGTACTTTTCTCTAGTTTCTACAAAGTATATCATACTTATCTATTTAAGTACTTCATAATTATTCTCTGAGCATATCATAATCATCTTTGCATGGCCCTTTACATTCTAATGACTTAATCTCATTTTGCATAATCCCAAAAATTGGGATATTTCACACATCATAATTATATACATACAAAAAGAAAGTCTGAATATATATACATACAAAAAAGGTCTGAATATACATATCATAATTGTCCTCTTCGAATTTTCATAGTCTGAAAACATTGAATGATTTTCTCATTTTCAATACGATAAAAATTTTATCTCTTTATATAAGTAATCAAAAAATTATTCAACAATTCATCTCCCATATGATTTCGCATCCGATTCTTATTAATATTCATAGCAGAGAAAGTTCTTTCAACTGTTGCAGTTGCTACTAGTAGTATCAAAGCTAACTCTATAAGCAAATAAACTAATAGATACATAACATGCTTCTTGGTCTCTACAAGTTTTATACAAAGATCACCGATTCCCCTCAATTTTGAAAATGCACTATCTGATTACACATCTATGAATAATTTTGAAGCTAACTATTTAAAGCCAAAAGTTCTATTGAAGAAAATTCTGAAGGATAAAACTGAGCCAAACAAATCAACTTATCCTTATCAAATGTAGCAAATGAATCTCTTGGATTTAAACATGCTACACAAAGAAGCAATTTAGTGTTCACTTTTGTAAAACAATTATTCAACTCTTGAAGCTATTGATCAATAACCTAATAGAGTAATTCAACTTGAAAATGATATAAATTAGAAACTTTCTCCATTCTATGCCTTGACCTTCCTTGTGTTTGGAAGGTATCATTCATATTTAGAATGATAACATTATGCTTCTCATAGAATAATGAAACATCATTTAGCAGAGAATGCTAACCATCATCCCTCATAGCTTGCAACCTTTGCTTGGACACTGAAACTAGTTTCATATCATTTACAATATCCTGATCACTCCTTTGTAATGCTTGAGATAACTTACGAGTAATCCCCAAAATGTTTTTCATCAAGTGCAAGATGAAAAAAAATTCAAAAGATTGCATAGAATTCAAGAAAGCACATGCTTCACCTCTTTGCTCTAAACTTATGCCATCTTCCTCAACCATTTCAATCACATCAATCATAGAAGAAAATAAAGAGATAAGACTAAGTAATGTACCACAATGTGAGTCCCATCTTATATCCCCAACTTTCGTGATTGTAGTTTCTTGATTTAAACCATGTCCACTAAAGATTTCTCCCTTTTGCAATGCTTCATTCACCTTAGCAATTTGACTTTCATAGAGAATATCCTGACACATACATGAAGCTTCAATAACACTAGACAAATTAGCAATTGTATTAAAAAACAATGCAACTTTAGCATTTTTTTACTATTGCAACAAGAGCTAATTAGAGTTGATGGGTGAAGTAATGAATATAAAAGGTAGAGTTATTCTCTCTCAATATCAAGCTTTTGAGACCATTAAATTCACCTTGTATATTACTTGCTCCATCATATCCTTGTCCATGCAATCTTGACAAACTTAACCCTGTATTTTGCAAATAATAACTCTAAAGTCAACTTCAATTATTTAGCACTAGTGTTGAAAACATGAACAAGACCAAGAAAGTGCCGTATAACTTCCCCTTTTTTATTCATGTAACGCATGGCTACAACCATTTGTTCCTTAACTGAAATATCTTAGGATTCATAAATCAAGATAGCAAATAAATTATCTCCCAAATCATCAAGTATAATTTTAGTAGTCTCACTAGTAGTAGCTCTAACAATATCTTTTTGTATTAAAGGAGCTATTAATTTGAGATTTTTGCCAGCATTCTTTAAAGCTTTATGGATAGCTTCATTATGGTTAGCAAGAAAATTCATAAGCTTGAAAATTCCCCTGATTACTTGAAGAATTGACTTATCATTACCACGAAAAGCCAACCCTTAGTGCAATAAAAATCGAATGCCATCAACAACTACAGTGAAATGAATTTTGTATTCTTCTTTAATTTGACTAGACTGTTTAGATATAGCAACTTCAATATGTTGCTTTTGTTTCATTAGAACTTGACAATTTCTCCAAGCAATATTATGAGAACTATGTGGACCTCCAACATGAACTTGAAACCACTCACTTTTTTTTTTCCAACTTGTAAAACCTTCTATTAAAAATGCATCACCACTATCTTTATGTTCACCAATATCTAACCTTATAAGATAATGATATAAACAAAATCCAGCATCTTTTTTTTTTTGCTATATTCTAACCAACTTCCATATTTTAAATACCAATCTAGATTAAATCTACAAAAGGCTTCCCCAAATTGCCTTTGTGGAAAATTTACTTCTTTTGGTTGACAAGGATCCTAGGATCCTTTTGCAAGTAATATCCTAATTTCATCTCTATCACTTGGATGGTAATCAGAAATTCTTGGTCTTAAACTAGGATCATTAGGAAGCTTTTCCAAGTCAAGTTCCAAAAACCTTTTCCTTATGGATGGACCTAAGTTTCTAATTGCACACTCATCATATGTTTGAGGAGAAGATGTTTATTCAAATGTTAATTTTCTTTTGAAATATTTTTCCAATTCTAGTAGTAAAAGAAAAAAACCAAATCACAATTAATTATATGCATTCCTTAGATAAAAACAAATTAAAATTATGAGATACAATTTTATGTCAAAATGCATTTACTTGTTTGTTATTTTTAAAACAATTTGTATGCTAAGACTGTAGGAGGGATATTAAATTTAAAACCTTTACTTCATTGTTATGGGCAGATGGCAAACTAGAATAGAAAAAAGCCAAATAACATGTTGTGAACACATTTATAATTTTTTAAAAGATGGATTGCCCTACTATATATTGCCACATGCCAATTGCCCATTTTAAAGTTTTCTACTTAACCTAAAGCTTTGTCTTTTTTCCTTCAAAGGAAAAAAAGTATACCAAGAAAGAAACCAATAGAAGTGTTTTAATCATTTATTCATATTCAAAGTCAAAACAAAAATAAGCAAACTTTGCAATTTTAACATAACATAGGCATAGAAAAAAAATGAAAAACAGATGCAAATTTTACAAAGAGCATTGCTAACCTTGTTAGCAAGGCTGACTTCCCAAGAAGGGGGTGAATTGGGAAGTTTAAATTTTTTCTGCACAAAGTGAAGTAAGTGAAGATATCACAGTATAATGAAAACAATGCGTAAAACAGAGCAAGGTGAAAAGTAAAGACAAGGAGAAAAGAACTCAGTGATTTATCCTGGTTCGGTCTATTCACTTGACCTACATCCAGTCCCCAAGACACCTCTTGAGATTTATCCACTATACAACAAGAATTTCGGTGGGCTTCTTGCTAAGGCCACAGTACATGAGTATGCTCTGTTTCTGAGCTCTCTCAAACTCTCCAAGCACTTTCACTATGTGCTTCCCAATCCCCTTGTGAATACCCCTCACAAGTAAATCTATCTCCCAGATGAAGAGTAGATTGATTACAATGAAACAACTCTCTTGTAAAGAGTGGATATGAAAGTTTAAGTACAAGTTTAGAAGTTAAGAGGGTAAAAGCTTTTGAGAAGAAGATTCAGCAGAAATTTGGTATATACAAGTTTGATTCATTACCCACAACTTCAAATGATGTTGTATTTATAGATTTAGGTCTCAAATATCCGTTGGGGAAGTTATTCAACGGTTACTCTGAAAAACTATCCGTTTACCAACCGCATTTAATATTTCTGACATACTGAAATTCGAATTTTGGTTGGCCAACAGACGAATTTCGAAGGAACCGAAGATTAAAGCTTCCAACGATACAGCACGAAGTTTGTCTGTTCATGAAGTGAAATTCGAATTTTGAAACTTACAAAACATTTTCACAATGTGACATACGAATTTTCAAGAAGAAAGTTTTTCGGTTAAGTGTGAACAGTGTTTTCAATTTTCTACAGTGCCTTCGAAATTCAAATTTTGGATCCCCAAAATTCGTCTGTCCATTGAACGTTTAAAGGGACACAGTAGATTACTTTCTTCGAAATTCGAATTTTGAAAGGGCGAAATTCGTCTGTCAGAGAAACTCTTTTCAGACTAATTTCATCATTCGAATGTTGCAAGTTCTTATCATTCGTATGTCAATGTTTCATTTCAACAGACTCAAGAACTTAGCTTCTGAAATTCGAATTTCAATGTTCAAAGTTCGTCTGTCAGAGAGCAGTTTTGAAACTTAAATCACTCTTGATCTCAGGTGAACTTTAACATAGTTTCAGACGAATTTATTCCATTTTCTCAAGTTTTGTTTTGTTTGAAATTCGAATTTTGAAGACTCAAAGTTCGTCTGTTTCGAAGAGGCATCTTTCAGACTTATATGAAAATTCGAATGTTGGAACTTCAAAATTCGTCTGTCAGAGAGCATTTATCAAACTCAATTTCATTTTGATTTCAGATGCACTTTATCATAGTTTCAGATGAATTTCTTTGGTTTTTACAAACTTCGTTTTACTTGAAATTCAAATTTTGAAAGTGTGAAGTTCGTCTGTTACCAAAAGGCCTCTTTCAGACTAGATGAAAATTCGAATTTTGAACAACCAAAATTCACCTGACAGAGAGCCATCTCTTCAGACTTATTCAGTTTTAGCTCGAAATTCGAATTTCCAACTTGACAGTTTAGCTTAAACTTTCAACCATCGTCTGTTTGTGGGTGTTTTTCAAATATTTGAAGATTTATCATAAAATCAAAGTTTGAAAACTTCTTTTCTTCAAATCAAAATCTTTTACCCAATCATAACAACAACTAAGGATCCTACAAAAGATCTAACAGTAAGTATTCAGAAAATCTTCACTTGAAACAGTTTTGCTCTCCTTTGATATCTTCAATCCAAGCTCTTGAATGTTGGTTTGGAATCATCAAAACTCTTGTTTCAACAAACCTGAACTGAAGAAGAAGGAGAATGCAAAGAGATGAACAAAGCAAACACTAAGCAAAATGGAAAAGCTAGCATGAACAAAATCAAGAATCAATCAAGCAACACATTTCAAATTTTAATTGATGGATTGTAGGTAATTTTATGGGTTTTCAAAGGCAATTAGTATTCTCCTTAGTTAGTGGTGTGAGGAATAACACGCTGATAGATTTCATTATATATATATATGGCTTTTGAAACTAATTTTTTTCATCTTCAAGGGCAATTTTTTTGCTACATGTGGGGGCAACCCTTCTTTATAATTAATATTAAAAGACATAAAAGTAGTGGGGGCAACTGCCCTCACATCCAACAATGTACATCCATCCCTGCAAATGGCTATTAAACTTGCACCTATTCAAATCATTACAAAGCCTATATTGAGTCAAAATCCTAAGCAAGTACTTCATAGAACAAATCACAATCAATTACTACATCAACTCTATAATAATTCATCATTCAACATCCCAAAGTTTTGATATGGGATTTCGTAGCTTCTCTACAACAATTTCTATTTTTCCAACTATTTTCTCTAATTACCAATAACATTTGAGTTATATTTTTGAGCAAGTTGTTTATATATCAAACGAACTCCAAATCCTACCAAATTTGATGCATAAAATCCTCATAGGCTAAAGAAGTATACAATAAAGTTTCAAGCCCCACAAACATGTATTTTTGGATTTCCGTTATTCCCAAACTAGGGTTCTTGTCAACTCCAACTCACAAGCTAAAACTCCAAATATTCACCACCCAAGTGCCAAACAATGATACCACAAGCTTCTACTATATTTATTTGCCAAGAGCCCTCAAGATTTTTGCAGAAAACAGCAGCCACAAGGAAGAATCAAGTATCAAAACCAAAATTCATGAAGAATATGAAGGAAGGAAGGAAGATTTAAGTTTCAAACCTTATGAAAACAACTTTAGATCATCGGAAACCACCCTTGGACGCTTCACCAGTGCAGTTGGACCAGAAACCCATGGTTTTCACCTCTGAAAAATGAGTATTCGGGTGTTTTATAACCAGAAATCAGGTAGGGACTAAATCAAAACTGTTTCCAGATTTACCCCAAAAGTATAATTTTTCCAGGACCATTCTGCAAGGATTTTTCAGATTCACCTCCGAATTCTACTTTTTTAAGTAAATTCAATTTACATTTTAATGACCCATATTTTTAATAATCCCATTAATTAAGCACTAAATAGTGTTCTTTAACCTTTACTTGGCTTAACTAAATTTGGGATATTATAGAAATCTAAAATCAAAATCTGAATATTGCAGCATCTAAACAATATGTAAATCACACAATGATACATATTTTTCAACCAAAGAACATATACTCTCATGGCTCTGAATAAAGAAGTAAAGGTAACGAATAAAAAAGGTAAAAAGTAAATTGTAAATAATTTCATGATTCATTTTATGCTCAATAAGGATAGCTTCAGGATTTGTTTTGTATTCTATATAGATATCTTTAGGATCCATTTTGTATTCTATGTGGTTTACTTCAAGATCCAATTTGTAGAGAATTTAAATTATTATCCATATTTCTAGGTGTAGCATCTCAATTAAATTACTTTGAGTGTAGATAATTTCAGAATCTATTTGATACTCCATGTGAATAACTTTAGGATTTACTTTATATTTTGTAATGATAACTTCAAGATCCACTTAATAAAGAAATTAAATTGTACCCATACTTTTAGATGTGGCATCTCATTTAAACTACCTCATACTTCAGGATGTAGTATAACTTTTATTTACTCAAAAGTTAAACTCAAAATCACTAAAAATAATTAATTCACAATAAAAGAAGAAGAAGAAGAAGAAGAGTAACTTGATAGTATATATCTCATTAGCAATTGAGAGAGTATACCTCAAATCCTTAAGCGAACTTGTGCTAATAATGTATTATGGAATAATGTAGAGAATGGAGAGAATTTGATAGAGGAGAGAATATGAGGAGGCAGAAGTAAGTTTATTTTATTCATTCATCAAGAAACATTTATACAAGAGTTCTAACACTAGAAAGAATAATAATCCTTTAATTAATTAAATCTAATAAATAGAAAAGATTACTTAGCCCTAAATAAAGAATATTTTTCATGGACACTTAAAATCTTCATAACAAAATCATTTATTTATGTATTTAATATTTATTAGGTCATTTATATCATATTTATCATTGAAGTGAAATTGAATTAACTACTTGATTTATAAGTTAAATATTCTTAATGTAGATTTGTCTAAAAAAAGAAGAATAAGCATTGAAGTGGAGAAATTGATTATTAACACCATGCTCAACTCAAAGATAAAGATAAAGAAATGATGCTCTAAGAATTCAAGAATGTGAAAAACTGAAGATATGGAAACTTGGATGCATTAAAATAGCCTTTGAACTCAAATAAGTATATTTATCATAAGCTAATGGTCTTTAAGTAAAACTCAATAGTTTAGATTTGCATTTATTGTCTCAAGAAGTTTTGGAAATTAAATGCACATCTTGGTTTCAAAAGAAAGTGAAATGTGGGCAAATTGAGCAAAATGCTATAGCAAAAAAAAAAAATTTCACAAAAATGCTACACTTTAAAAAATATATACTAAAATACTATAAACATGCAAAACGAAATACACTAGTTTGATTTTCAAATGCTTCGAATTTATTTATTTTTTTACTAGTTTAGAAAGAAATCAGAGGGTAGTACTCTGTTTTGTCTCTCCCTCTGTAAAGTAGGCCTACTCCCCCACCCTTAATTCATTTTTCCCCCTCCCTTATCACTTTCCCCTTATCCCCACAATAAAGTAGTTTTACTCATTATTATGAATTGTATAATTAGTCAAATTGTATTTATATTCTAGATTGGAGGAAGTATCAATTATGAAGATATAAAAATGTATATTCATAATTTATGATTATTATAATTATAAAATTATAAAATATATAATTGTTTTAAAAATAAATATAATTAATATTTATTTATTTATATATTTGTATTGTATGTGTAAGAGTAAAAGGGAGGGAGATGCGAGAATAAGGGGAAAGTGATGAGGGAGAGGGAAAAATGAATTAGGGGTGGGGGAGCAGGCCTGCTCCCTATACTGGAGGGAGAGAGAAAACTGAGTGCTACACTCCGATTTCTTTCTAAACTAGTAAAAAAAATTTGAAGCATTTGAAAATCATATTAGTATATACTATTTTGCATGTTTACAATATTTTAGTATATATTTTTGAAAGTGTAGCATTTCGGTAAAATGTTTTTTTCACTATAGCATTTCGCTCAATTTGTTAAAAATGTGATATTTCAAAATCTTAGTTTGACCTTTGTTTGGTACTTTTGAAATATCTCTCAAACAGTATATGATTTTGATGTGGAACTTGTTTCACTTAAATTGGAGTTCATATGAAAAGTTATGATTATTTGAATTTGAGTAGTGAGATCTGAATTTTGTTGAAAATCCTATTTTTGATTTTTTGTCACTATTTTGATCATAATCTCACAAAACACGTTGAATTTTAAAGTGAAACATATTGCATTTGAAACTAGACATTCAAAGCTTTCCAAAGATAGGCTACTTGCATGATTTGGACTTTAAATAAAGAAGTTACGCCATCTAGAATTTTTCCTAAACTAGCTTAGTTGACCATCCTATAAGTCTTGGTCAACTATCGAAACTCCAGAGAGCCTGAGGACACTCACTATATACCTCTTAGTCAATCAGGGAGTACCTTAGTCAACCATAATTGTCCAAAACTTCAGTTTGAGTTCTGTATCATTCTACTCTTGATTGACTAAGAGGTATATAGTGAGTTTGAGTTCTTAGAATATCTCTCTATAGTTTGAGTTCTTAGAATTTCATTGTATCATTTTACTCTTTGTGAGAAAGTTTATTTTTTGTAAACACTTCTTTTCTACTTAAGTAGATTGCTTAGAGTGGGGAAACTCTAAGAGAGCATTGTATCATATCTTGTAAGGGTGTGAGTAGAGATTCAAGGGTGTGATATCCCTTGTGTTATTTTATGGTTTTACAAGTGCTTGGATTAAACTTATAAGAGATAGTGGAAAATCTCAAAAGGGTTATTTGGGGCTAGACGTATAGTAGGGCCGAACCAGGATTAACTCCTTGTGCATTACTCTTCCTTAATCTCTTTATCTTCTCCTCTATTTATCCCTATTTTTGTGCTTCACTTAGATACATTGAGTTGTTTTTCATAAAGCCAAAAATTTTGCAGCACCCAATCTATCCCCTCTCGTAGACAACCATCCAATCTAACATCTCCCCTCTTGCATGTTGATCATGTTTGGTTAAAACATGATGACCTGGCTACTATTATGATTGGCTTGATATGTTCATTGATGGAATTAAGATCTCTTTGGGGAATCTTATTGATGTGGACTCTCTAGGATCAAAGCTCTAGAAACCAAGAAAGTTGAGTTGTCTGTAAAGTGGAAGCACAAATCCAAATGGATGATCAAAACTATGAAACCCAATAGAATATAGGGATTTTAAGGACTTCAAAGGGGAACGCTATAAGAGAAAGATTAATTCTCATGATAAGTTGATATGTATTCTAAGAAAAACACAGAATTAATGACTCTTCCTAATTGAATGAACTTTGAATATTATTCTTCAATCTGAATTATATGTACAAAATATGTCTATAAATAGGCAAATAAATATCCTAAAGTAACTAAGAATACTTGGAGTTAAAATAATTCTAGAAAATTCTAAAGAGAAAACTAATTATCTAATGGTGTAAAAATAAAAACGAAAATAGTAAAAATATAATAAAAATAATATTCTAATTCAAATACTACTAAATATTCCTTAAAAATAAGGTTTATTTAATAGACTTTAAACTAAACTAATTTAAATTTAAGATTTGGCCCCATAAAATATAAGTTGAAAGCTAACAAATCATAATCCTAATCTAATTTAAATCAAAATCAAATCAAATTGAAACAAAAAAAGATAACCTTAAATTAATGTAAGTGGGACTTAAGACTTCTCACTCCATTTGAGCTTCAAAAACATTATGATTTTTGAGATTGATGAGGATGTCACTAATCTTGCATGACCCATTCCAACATGTATTTGGACTTGAACAAGCATGATTATGGTTTTATTGGACTCCTCCATAGATATGCTAGTGTATTGAGCCTTTAACGAGATAAAATAAACTCCAAAAAGTACTTTTAATCTCTAGAATGATCCTCTTAATAATAAAATTCCTAAAGTTAAGTTTTTTATTTGATTTGGATTATACAATATGTTAATTGAGCCCTCTAAGTTCACATCACTTATATTGTTTGGTAAATGTCTCGTTGGGTGACACAGGGTGGTTTATGAACTTGGATTCGATTTTGGTAGGTTTTGTGAAATAATGAGTGTGTAACTCATTAGTTAAGTTTGGGATTGAAGTCATATTAAGAAATCTTGTATTGTGAATATCCTTTTACATCTTAGTAGATGTTGTTTTCCTATTGGGAATGTTGTAACTTAAAAACTTTTAACAGGTTTTATTTTGGAGGCTTTTGAGTTATAGCCATTATGCTTCCAAAATTTAGGTCGAAAGATTTATTACTTTTTTGAGTTTAAACTTTCAGGCCCATATTTGAACTTAGAGTCCAAACATTTTTCTTGGAATTTGAGTTTTTAAGTACTAGTTTTAGATATTTTAATGGATTGCTTCTAAATCTTTATTTAAAAAATTTAGGGTGTTACAAAATGAGTAGTTGTAATTTATCTTTTCTCACAAATAAATAATTACCATTGAATATTTAATCAGGATGAAATAGAATGACTTTATATTTCCTAAGTAGCCTACAGGTATTAAGGACTATAAATGCATTCTAGTTTCATCAAGTAAATTAGACAAAATCTTACACATTTATTGTAACACCTTAACTATAGCGCACATTACACATGTATTGGACCTTATTATGCTTCATGAAACATATTTAGAAACTTGAATCACATGATAGATTAAGATAGAAAAAGTTTTTCCCCCTGGATAGTATTCATATGATAAACCCTTTTTTCGAGAAAAAATTTGAAAACTTATAACTAATTATAGAAAAACCATATCACGATTATTCAAGTCCCTAAAAATAGTTTAAAATCTCATCTACATGGAAAAAATATGAAATAGTATTTTAGTCATGTCAATTAGTACAGTTTAAAGCACGAAATTTTCTGTTCAAATGGTCATTTTCATTTCTTCATGATTTTGGCCATAAATTTAAAAATTCATGTTTCAATCTATACTAAGCCAAATACATTAGCCTATCAAGGTTAAGTCAAAGTGTATCAATCCTAAGGTTAGCCACAATGAAAGTTCCAGTTTTCTCATTTCAATCCAATTCCGAACCTTAATTTCTAAAATTCACAACAATTTGCACACACATATAAATGAGGTGCTCTTTGAACTATTTTAAAGCTCTACTTGTCTTTTTTTAGAGCATATATAAGATTCCTATTAGAATAAATAGTAGCTACTTAATTGAGAAACATTCAGAGTGTCCAGCTTGCATCATAACTTTGCAAAAGTAAGCTCATACCTCTTAGACATTGCATACATGGTTCAAACTTCTCCCAATCATATTCATAACATCATAAGGGATATACAAGAACATGTTTGCAGAAATACAAAGTCTCATGCTTTCATATACCATATTACATAAAATTCTTCAAAATATACATTCATAACTTAATAACAACATTAATTATCAATCTCTACTCCTTTCACCTTTGCTTCTTAAACTCCATTGCCATAGCTTGTGCCTAACCATGTTGATACCTGGCGGAATGAGATTGAAACAATCTCAATAGCAAGTTATATTTTATGCAATTATGCCAATCATTTCACATAAATCTCACATTCTAACACATTTAATTACATTAATCAAATAAATGTCATATTGGTCATAAGAATTTTGACAACATAACAACTTAGAAAATGAGTATCCTGGGAATGAAACTCCTCATATTATAGCCAAAACCAAGTAAAATCACAATTATAATATGGCAACACAATTTAATCATAGAAACACAATGAAAGAACATAAAACAAAAATATGAAACTTAACTACCTTGAAGCATTTCGTTAGCTCTTTCTCCTAAATCCAACACTCCCACTAGCCTCCTTAGGCTTCCCCAAGACCTATATCAACATTAGACACTAGTTTAAACTACAGATTTCATGGGATAATGCATATGGTTCGTACAGAATCCTAGAAGCTCTTAAAAATCTATTTTGCCTTTTAGCTTGTATCATGAAACTTATACTTATCTTTAAGGTTTTTAACCATGGGGAATCTATTTTTGTAATATCTCAAGAAAGCCAAAATATCTAGAAATATATAAAAATTTCGCAAAAACTGACAGACATCATTTTGCGTGAAATATGACAAAGATGTCATTTTTCCTGGTTGAATGGAAAATTGAGAAAATTATATTTTTGCCCCTAAAGAAGTTCAAAAATGACATCCATGTCCCTAAATTTTTTATTATGGGGAAGAAAGAGAAAAGTCATTGGGAAAAATTACACTTAATGACTTGAAAGTTTCCGGAATTATAATTTAACCCCGAGTCAAGGGTAATTTTGTAAATATATAAATTACTATCAAAATGAAGCCTTCGACGAGAGAAGTCCAATAGTATATGGCACTGAAGGTTAATGTTCAAGAATAAAGAAATAATCAGTGCCAAGTGTCCAAAAGTAATAGTAAACTAATAAAGTAAACTGTGGGCCCTACCGATGGTTAAAAAGAAACTGGGTCAAGATATGGGTCATACACATATACCATTTGGGACAAGATAATTATAGAAATATAAAAATAAAATTAAAATAGTCCTGTAGCCCAAAAATGCTAAATTACTAAAAAATAATTTTATCGATACGGTTAAAAAGTATCCGGATTGAGGTACATTTGGATTAGAAAAATTTCAGTAATTTTGGACACATTTCTCTCTCCTATGAGCGACTTTTATGCAGCATATGAGGCCAAAGAATATTTTATTATTTCTTGGGAATACTTCTTGAAGAAGTATGTAATAAAGCAATCAAGTATTAGCAAAAAGTAATCATGTTTAAGCCACCTAATTAAGTCCATTAACTACTCACTTTTACACCATTTCATGCATGAACCAGCAGCTGAAATAGAGCAAGAAAACACAAGAAAGAAAGAGAGAAAGAGAGGAAGAGGAAGAGGGAACTCAAGGCAAAATTGAAAGCTTCACTTGTGGTAAGTTGCTTTTCCATTTTCAAGCTTGCTATTTATGGTCTTTAGAGCTTGAACCATGTATTAGATTTCCCTCTCTACTCCCTTAGGTTTTCAGCCATGTCATGATTAAGCAAGGAAATGAGTTTACAAACCATCAAACTTAGGGGAAATACTTGACTACACATTTAAAGCATGAATATGGAAGTAGTTTGATGAACTAAGATGCATAGCAATTTTTCTTCAATTTCCATGATTTTTTATGAGTTACTGTTTATGTTTAGAGTTGAAATTTCATGGATTTGATGCCAAAAATGGGTTCCTCAAGGTCTAAAACCTTAGGAACAAGTATTAATTTCAAATATTAGAAAGTGAAAAGTTAGGGTTTAATTTGGAATGAATAGTACTAAGCTAGACATGGAATTTGGTAATTCTAAAGCCATATTTGGATTCCTCATGAAAAATTACATGGAATAGAGGTATAATTCATCATTTTTGAGTTAGGAATGAATTTTTGGTGAGTTTTTGAAGAATTAGAATTTCATGAACACTTTTTGAAAAAAGTTATGGAACCATTAGTTTGAGTAGTTGTTTGATGATGCATTAGGACTTGAAGAAGCCCAAGGAAGCTAGTGGGAGCATTGGTATCAAGTGGAGGAGTAAGAGAAAGCATGAAGGTAGGAATTTACCTATTATTGCCTTATATTGTCATGAGATTTTCGATGAATTTGATGACTTACCTATTGTTTGATATGATCATTTGTGATGCTTTGAGAATGTTAGCTGAGTCAATTAAGGGGTTTTGAGACCCCTAGATGTCCAAAATATAAAATGAAACTCTGCCGAAATTTTTGTAAAATATTATGGCATAAATGTTTAAAAGTATTCACTTGATGTTTTATGACAATTATATGTTTAATGTGATAATATGATTGCATGAGTGGTGATTACTACTGAGATTTTTTGAATCTCACCCCCATTCAATGACTAACCATGCTAGGGATAACCAATGCAAAAGAGCTAAGGAATGAGCAAAAGGCATGAAGAAGAAAATGATGAGTTGTTAATGTGCAAGTTATCATGTTATGACATGAATTATTATTTGTGCCTTGTTTTATATAAAGTTGTAAAATAGTGAATATTATATTAATGTTTTAGAAAATGTATGATAATTTCTAGTTCTAGATTTGGAATATGAAGTTATATTCTACCAGGTTTCATGCCAAAATGAGTTCATTTGCATGGGTTTTGGTAAGCAAATTGCAGTATAGATTGAAACAGGGCATTTTTCAGATGTGTCTAATTAGTTTGCCCTTGTTCTATACTTAATGTGAGGTTAGGTTTATGGGATTTTTAAACCACATAGAGGACATGTCAAGCTTTAACATGACACCTGATCCACAGCACTTGGAGTTGTATACAATGAATGGTGATTTTTCAAAGTCAAGGTTCAGAATAGGGCAAGAATGGGAAAACTGAAAATTGAAAGTAGGTACTGGAAAATTCAAAGGATAATATAAAATCGTACATAGCTCTAAAAACTTAGTGGTTTAAATTTATAGAAATATGCATGTTTTTAGTTTCATATTCCACTAATTTGGAGGTAAATGGAGCTATATAATAGAAGATATGGAGTTTTTCCCAAAACTGTTCTAGTAATAGTTAGATTCTGACCTTTCACAATTTAAGTTAATGCTATACCCTGTCTAAGTGAAATAAATGTATAATAAAAATATGTCTATAATTAGACATATATAGATTTCACATGACATTGAGTATGTATAATTTTGTCATGGATATAATGAAATATGATTTTTCGAAGTTGAGGTCAGAAAATTGGAAGGTAGAAAAAAGACCAAATGAACAGTAAAGTCCACAAAATTTACTGTACGAATTGGCCTAATGAAGTTACTATTTTATATTTTTTCCATGTAGATCTGAATTTAAGAAAATTTTAGAGATTTAAATCACCTCAAGGTGAATTTTTTAGGTTTAGTTATGAATTTTCAAAATTTATCGGGTAATAGGGAAATTGCCAAATGAACAGTACCCCAAATTTTGAAAAACTCTGTTAATATTATATTATGATTTTAGTCTCTAAACCATGATGAAAGGCATCTAAAATGATCTAATATATAGAAAATATGCCTTAATATAAGGTATTATAATTTTTAGCATCAAAACAATGAAATTCCAACTCTATGAATCACTTTTGATATGGCGAAAACTTGCCCTCCATGAGGAAAAATGGCAGTTTCACAAAACTTGCTCAAATCTCACCTATTTTGCTTTCTCTTGTAAAAACTCATACTTTTTCACCAGTTCAAGGTTTAGAAACATCATTTCTCAACCAAACCAAGCCTTAAACGAAATTTACAGAGGTTGAGGAAGAAAATATTTCATGAAAACCAAGCCCAACAACCAAGAAACTATGGTAGAACACTGAAAGATCCCAAGTTAGAGATTTACTGATTTTTCTTGGTTTTTCTCTTCACTATTTCTTCTCCTTTTTCTTCCTTCACTTGGCTGTCTCTTCACTCTCTATTTTGGCAGAGTTTCCTCTCTCATTTATTTATGATTTTCATTCAAGTGGTATGGGGTATTCATAGGCAACTAATCAAGCACTAATTAAGGTTACTTTTTACTAATTACCTTGATTAACTTTAATGAAACTTATCCATTAAGTTTTCTCAATTAATATTTTATTCTAATTCAACACATGGTAGCTTAGGTGGCACCAAGAAGAGGGGGAGCTTATCTCCAAAACATTGCATATTTTTCTGCTTCAGTTATACCATATGTTGGTTACTTTATACTCGGACTGGTAAAATTACCTTTTGTAGTACAAAATCACATATGGGTACAAAATTAAAGTAAACTTGTGTCTAGAATTACTTTATAATCCTATTCCAAAAAGCTACTTTTGTGGTGCCCATCTACTTTATTATGTCTTTTTGCGTTTTGTAGATATAAAAGCACATTTATCATTATAAAGACACTGATAAATCTTCACCACTAATTATTTCTTTATTCTTATACATTAACCCTCAGTTCCATATGTTGTTACACTCATCTCGTCGAGAGTTTCAATTTGACTGTAATTTTACATATTTAAAAAATTACCCCTAACACAGGGAAAATTTATGATTTTTAATACTTTTGGGTCATTATGTGTAATTTTTCTTAAAATATTAAAACTTTTGCTTCCCCCACACGTCGTTTCTGTGCTTCTTCCTTTGGGCAAAATAATATCTTTTTATTTTTGCTTCTAATAGGAAAAAATAACATTTTTATCCAATTCGTGTAAAATGATATATATCCATTTTTGTAAACTCTTTTTGTACTTTGAGATATTTAAGCTTTTAAAATATTGCAATTCCCTCCCCCTTAAAATAAATTTTGTCCTCGATATTTAGATACAAAATTGTACCTCTTATTTCCTTTCTCTTTATTTCTTAATTTTTTAGACCATTTTTACTAGAGGAATACTTTTACTTCTTGCTTATTTGACTTAATAGTCAATATTTTACTCAGGTATCATCTATCTATTTATGACATTTGAAAGGTCTAGTTCATACCCTTTACACTAGGAACTGTGAGGACATCATAAACTAGCTTTACTTTAGGAGTATTGAGAATTTTCACATAACATGCCTATTCTTAATTATCATCCTTACTTTCATAACTCTTTTATCTTATTCATACCATAGTCTTTTTACTGACACTTAGCATCATTTTTCTCTTTACTTTAATAATTTTAGGCTATTTACATGAATAATATTTCTGCTAAAGCCTAAGCTCGATCATCTCATTAGTTTTGTCTAGATGACACTTACAAAGTCATCTCATCTTTCTTTCGTTCTACTCTTTGTACCTCAAGTTTAACTTTTCTCTTATCTCATAATCACTTGAGGATATTGTGATATCAAACATTTCTACAGTAGTACCATAGTTATAAAATCTCATATTAACTTATGACAACTATGTATTTGGAAAGCATTAATTACCACTGCTATGAGTGGGAATAGGCTTTTCATAAAAATTTATCGTATAAAACTTTGGCTAATACCTATCATTCAATCATGTTACATTACTTATACCCTGATTCATTATTACTTTCATTGTCATAAACCCCTTGGGTCATCATTGGATAAGGACTAATCATCTCATAGAAGGAGATTTAGTCTCTTTAGTTCATAAAAACTCATTTCATAATCTCTTTCTCATAAAACTTTCTTCTTTAATCAAGCGATAAGGTAACCTGAGAGAAATTTTTCATAACATCTTGCTAAACTCAGATACCTCTTGTATCAATTACAGTGTTCGGTCTCTCTTATTTCATAATTTTACTTGCTTTATTAGGATCTACTGCAATCCTTATGGGAAATTCAATAACCTACTAACTGTACTTCTTGGAGCCCAGCTCCCTTCTA
This sequence comes from Adenanthera pavonina, assembly GCA_026686845.1. NCBI lineage: Eukaryota > Viridiplantae > Streptophyta > Magnoliopsida > Fabales > Fabaceae > Adenanthera > Adenanthera pavonina. The sequence goes on from JAIVEN010000013.1 coordinate 20,970,292, forward strand.
CTAAGTTTTGCAAGTCTTTACTTTCATTACATTTCAAAAATATTCTTAGTTGTTTTTCATGCTCCTCTAAAAATTCAGAATATCATCATCCGAGATCACAATAAATTATCTATTCTTTTATTCATGTAGCCTAACAGGTGTCTTAATATGACTAAATGGTATTATCCTAATTCATAGTGCCTACTTTTAACTATCGGCACATCTTTCTACCTCTTTCTTATACTTCCTAGTAAGTCACCCATCCTGAAATTTCCCTCACTTGAGCACGCTTAATTTTAAAATGCTGAGGGGTTCTACTGTACTCATGCCACTACTGGACTTAGAGAATGCAATAATAGGTTTTCTTTTAAGCTATAACTCCTTTATGTAACCTATGGATAACTTACAACTTTAATTTTTAGAGCATTCAATCCCTATACTTATACTGCTTCCTTTTACTCTAGCTTTTGCTAGATTAGATATTCCATTTACCATTATGTCTCTACATACAAACATACCCACAAACCCTATACTTTTCTTGTCATACCATAACCTTTAAAATCTTTGGCTTTCTGTGAGTCGAGGTCTAAACAATACCAAGACAATAGTGACTATCTCTTTGCTCTTAACATCTTTGCTTTGTCTGTTCTCATACATAGCCTTCTTAGTTATTCAGCCAAGGTTATTTAATGATCTGGCAATTTAAGGAAACTTCTCAACCCTTCAAAAGTCTCTTGCTAGCTCAGTTAGAATTTGGCCCTTGACCACTCACTATTACTCATTCTTACTCTATCATGCATCACCCCAAGAGCCACCTCCCTTTGTTTTGCCTAGTTTACTTTCATCTTATAGAGGATTTTGGCTCTTTGCTCAATTGGACTTCTTCCCAAGAGCTACATCCTCTTATTTCACTTTGTCAACCTTTGGAGGATTTCATCAATTGTAAGATCTTCCAACTAAGAACTTTCTCATAGCTAGATTTCATACTAAATTCAGCAATCAACTATCTTAAGGTTTTGCAGTTCCCTAATAGCCTATCACTATTTTCACCTTAAGCTAATACTCCATACCTTAGATTCATACCTCATGCCTTAAATATGATAAATACATTACTAACTTTCCGTTATGGAGGCATTGATTTCTTATCAAACTTTCTTGTTTGAATCATACATCAATTTTCATGTCTATTCTTAACATCCTCTTTCAAGCATTTCTTTGCTTGATCTATCAAAATAACATTTAACTTAATCTCAACACATGGAACACCTTCAGAGGTATGAAAAATCATCATCTTGCTCTTACAATCTGAGAGGAGATTTTTTGTAAAAAGCTAGTTTATGCCCATGCTCATATCATTACCAGGGAAAGGAATACTAATCTTTGTAATGCTATGGTGCTTATTTAGATAGACAATGGAGATTATGGCCCTGTTTCTTGTTAAGACATTCTTATGTAACTATACAATAGTAATCTACAGACCCAGCCTCTTACATCATTATAAAACATAAAATTTAGCTTACATCTAAATTGTAACTTTACTAAGGTTAGGTGACTTACAGGCTTTATACTAAGATTAGCACAAAAACATTTTTCCTATGGTTATGGTCTGGAGTTGGCCACCTCCATTGTTCAGTTACTGGCATAATGTCCCGACTCTCTATACTTGAAGCGCACATTCTTCATTACTAAGCATCGCCTTCTACTATGAGTCTTTTCGCATTCTTAAAAATAGAAGTTAGCTTACTCAACTATCTCCTCTACCCTCTTTGCCTTTCTTAAATCTCATGATACTCCAAGGTTACTTACCCTTACTCACTTACTTTCCATTCCTCCGCAGTTTTCTTACTATTGTTAGCCGGAGGTGCTGGTCCAGTAGGCTTGTGATTTAGACTATTTTTAGTGATTCCACTCACATTGATTAATGAATTAAGAGTCTAAAACTACATTGGGTAACTCTTCTCTTATTACTAGCTTTAAGTCCTTTCCAACTTTTATCTTTACTCATTTATAATTATACTGCTGGAGGTAAATTAGGTATCGAGCTAGTTGATTATGCCTTGCTACATATTCATCATTTGACTTATTTTCACCTCAGCGAGTAATTATAAACTCCACTTCTTTTACATCTATTGCTCACTGAGAAAAATATTTCTTGCAGAACTGCTCTAATAATATTTCCCAAGTCAATAGAGCATTCTTCTCTAAATAATTTACTCCATGTTCCACCACCATTTGCAACATCCCTAATAGCTAGAATAATTAGATATCTACAAAGAATATACAAAAATTGATAGACATTGTTTTACGTGAAAAGGGATAAATAAGTCAATTTTCCTGATCAGAAAAAAATGATAAATTACATTTTTGTCCCTAAAGAATTATAAAAATAACATCCATATCCCAAAGCAATCAAAACCACGTGGAGAAGGAAGTTAAAAAGTTCTTGGAAAAATTACATCTAATGACCCAAAAATTTCAAAAATTATAATTTAACCTTGGGTTAGAGACAATTTTGTAAATATAAAAAAATTACTGTCAAAACGAAGCTCTTGACGAGATGAGCCTAATGGTATATGGTACTAAGAGTTAATATTTAAGGATAAAGAAATAATTAATGCTGAGTGTCTAAAAGTTACTAAATACCAATAAAGTAGATTGTGAACCCTACAGATGGTTAAAAGGTAACCGGGACAAGATATGGGCCTCACATAGATACTATTTGGGATAGGATAATTAAGAAAATATAAATATAAATTTGGAATAATCATGTATCCCTAAAATACTAAATTATTGAGAAAGTGAATTTATCAGTACCAGTAAAAAGTATCTGACACTGGGTATATCTGGATCAGGAAAAATTGAGTAGTTTTTGACCAATTTTCTCTCACTTAGGCATGACATTTCAGCAGCCCATGTGCTGTAAATAAATATTTTATTATTTTAAGAATACTTCTTGAAGAAGTATTCAATAAAGTAATTAAGGTTAGTCAAAAAGTAATCTTGCTTAAGGAAGTGATTAGCAAAATAATTAAGTAAATTAAACTCCCTCTTTCCTCTCATTAGGCATGACTTTCAGCAACAAAAGTAAAGAGAGAAAACGCAAGATAGAAAGAAAGAAAGAAAGAAAGAAAGAAAGAAGAAGAGAGAAAGAGAAGAAAAAGTTTGAAGAATTAAGGCTCAAGTGTAAGGTAAATTCTTCTACCACATTAAGCTTGAAATATCAAGTAGTTGGAGGTAGATCCATGGAGTTCTTATCTTCCTCTCTTCAAGTCTTAGTTTCAGCCAACATATAGAAATGGAAGGAGGAGTGTTTTAATGCATCAAAATTAAGATAAAGTAAGAACAAGTAGTCAAAAGCATGATTTCATGAGTAGTTCAAAGTATTTCTAAGAAAACCAATTCTTCATCCTTTGAAGCTTATTTTTGAATGAACAGTAACTATAGCTAGAGATGGGATTTTGAAATTCTTAGTCCATATTTGGATTCTTCGTGAAAAATTACATGGAATGGAGCTATTATTCATTATTTTTTAGCTAGGAATGAATTTTTGGTGAATTTTTGAAGAATTAGGATTTCATGAACACCTTATGAAGAAAATCATGGAACCATTAGCTTGAGTAGTTGTTTGATGATGTGTTTAGGTTTGAGAAAGCCTAAGAAAGATTGTGAAAGCATTTGGACGAGGTACAACTCAAAGGAAAATCTAGAGGATTCACAAAGGTAGCATTTTACCAAATTAAGTGTTATGTTGTCATATTTGATTTCTATGAATTTATTGCTTTGCCATATCCTTGTGTTGATGTTTTGTGATGATTATATGTTGTTGGATGAGTTAATTAAGGGTTATGTGACCTTGGGATGTCCATTTTACTAAATGAAACTCTGCCAGAATTTTTACAGAAAAATATGGCACCATATATTTTAATGAAATTCATTGATGATTTTGTGAATGTTCTTGATTATATGATTGCATGATTAGGTAATGCTACTAAGATTCTTTGAATCTTACTCTTCCAAATAACCAATCATGTAGGCAAAAACTATGAAAAAGGGCTAAGGAAGGAGCAAGAGGCATGAAGAAGATAATGATGAGTTGTTGATGTGCAAGTTATCATGTTATAATGTGAATTGTTATTTGTGCCTTACTTTTGTATGAAGTCGCAAAATAGTGAATATTATGTTAATGTTGTAGAAAATGTATGATAATTTCCATTTCTGGATTCTATGATATGAAGTTATGTTCTATCAAGTTTCATGCCAAAATGAGTTCATTTGCATGGGTTTTAGCAAACGAATTGCGATATATATTGAAACAGGGCATTTTCCATATATATCTATTTAGTTCATCATTGTTCTATACTTAATGAGAGGTTAGGTTTCTAGGGTTTTTACACCAAATAGAGGACATCCCAAGATTTAAAATGACACCTAATTCACTCCATTTGGAATCATGTAGAAAAAGTAATGGTTTTTCAAATTTAGGGTTCAAAGTAATGGTTTTTCCATAAGATTGGGAAAACTGAAATATGGAAGTTAGGTACTAGAAAATTCACAAGATAATATAAAATTGTGCAGAGCTCCAAAAATTTAGTGGTTTATATGTATAGAAAGTTCTATGTTTTGAGTTTCATATGCCACTAATTTGGAGGTAATTGAAGCTATATAATAGAAGATATGGAGTTTTCCCAAAACTATTTCAGTGAAAGTTGAATTTTGACCCTTCATGATTTAAGTTAATGTCATGCCCTGTGTAAGTGAAATAAATATACAAGAAAAATATGTCTAGAAGTAGATATATATAGATTTCAAATGATATAGATTATGCATGATTGGTCCAGAATAGAATGAAATATGATTTTTCAAAGTTGAGGTTAGAAAACTGAAAGATAGAAAAATTGACCAAATGAACAATAAAAGTCCACAAAATATACTGTATGAATTGACCCAATGAAGTTACTGTTTCATATTTTTTCCATGTATATCTGAATTTAATATAATTTTAGGAACTTGAATCACCTTAATACAATTTTTCTATAATTAGTTATCAATTTTCAAAATTTGTCGGGTAAAATGAAAATGACAATATGAATAGTACCACCGAATTTTGAAAAATTCTGTTTTAATTTTCTAGGTGATTTAAGCCTCTAATTATGATTAATGGATCATAACTAAGGTCTAATACATGGGAAATGAGCCATAGTATAAGGTGTTACACCATTGATCAACCTCCTTTTCCAACATATAAGTTACCAATAAGGCCTCTATTTCTAATGTGCAACTCATTATCTTGAAAACCTTTTTCAAGGCTTATAATCTACTTTTGATCAATTTTCACGTCAAATTTACCATTAAAGGATGGAAGCTAATACTTTCTAACTGGGGCAATCATATGTTAGTGGTTGGCAAATACATCTAGTTGCCTTGCAACTTATCCCGCAGAACCTACTAGCTTGCCTAAGGCCGCTGCGACATAAGCAGAACCTTAAGAGCTCTAACTTTTTCCTTGTTGTCCTTGAGCATTAACTAACTCTTGCAATTGCTCTATAATCCTCTACTAATGATCTAGACAGTTAAGGATCATTTGTAAGCGATCTGGATTGGGAATACATTTACTTACTACTACTGGAGTCATTTGAGAGGTTTATACTTGTACTATCAGCCTTTACTGAACACCTCTTTATATCTTAACGACTCATATTTTACAATTAATAATTGCATCAATAACAATTTGAACTCCGCAATTACATTACTACTTTCATTATATCATCACTAGTCATGATACATCAACATGCCTTGATCCCTAATCTCTTTTTGTACTAACCTTAAGTCAGCATCTTGCTGCATATACACTACTATATTTTATTCATGTTTATTGTCATGACACTGGCTTATGGAGATCAAGTACTATTGTCCAACCTAGCATTGCCATATGTTATCTCTATCAGATCTTCCTCTAGATCCTTATCAAAAACCTCTACCATCTCAATTTCTTTTTCATGATAATGCTCTACCTAAAGTATATAGGCAATGACATAATTTGCTAGAGTCTGTGAACCACTTAACCTTGAGGGAACTCAGCTCCAGAGCTCATGATCTCACTATGCCATCTAGTACTTGCTCAACCCATTTACTTACAGTGAGCCTATAATCATGATTCCCTTCTAAGAATTTCTTCGCTTCTAATACAGCTCTTACAAAAACTTAAACATACACTCCAAATCTATTATGACATTCATCATAGATAGCTTTAATAATCATTTGGATTTGGAGTCGTTGGTTTAGTTGGAAGAAGCTACCTGTTTAATCCAAGTAATACAACTAGCCCAAACTTGCTTAACTAACTCATGGGCTGACCTACCTCTACAACTAGATGTGTGCTTTTTTACTCTTAGCAGGACTACACCTGAAGGGACCAGTATTATGCGTTGCTTCCTGGATTCAGACAATCCTTTCATTTAGTGACTATTATATGGATGTCATTACTAAAAATCTTGTTGGATCCTATGTCTTCCCTTATAGGACATTGACTAGGCTCAGGCCAAAATTCTATATCTGGGTTGCTAATCATCTTTCTTTTCTAACTTACCTTTCTTTAAATCTTATATTAATTCTCCCCCGTTGATTCTTTTCCTAACTATCATTTATTCTTTACTGGCCTCTTACATTCATTACAAAAAACATTTTGCCACTGATCCTTTCTCGTAGGTAGGATACTTGTTCTTTATATTCTTTAACATTACCTACCATCACATCTCGTAGCTACTTTTTAGTTAGTGGCTTGGCATTAGAAAGAAGCCCTTGGTAAACATTCATACTAACAGATGATTAATGAGGTTTCATATCTTTCTAAAATCATTCTTAGTCATCCTCTTTCAAAGAACTATCAGAACTGTACGGCTCACTAATCTTTCTCATCTCATATGCTTTAGAGGTCTACTACAACCTCATGCTTGGTCTACTATGACTATAAGATCTGTTGTAATCTCTTAGCCCTACTAGGATCCTTTGTGGCCCTAATATCTCTTTACTGATAGGATCTAATTATGAACTAACTCTGAAAAGATTTATGACCTAAGGAAAACATACTCTACAAAACATCTGTAACTAATCCAGCAACTATCATAAGCTATCCTTAAGATTAATTTCTTTATGCTACTAAAATAGTCTTAAGCCAAATTTCTGAAAAGGAATATATCTTATATTCAAAGGGGAAATTTTAATTAACAGGATTACTTTTCTTTCCTGTTGCAAATATTTGCCCAGATCTTTGTTTTGATACAAAAAGTAATACCTTAACTACAGACCACATTATCCATGTATTGAACCTTTTTTTACTCCATGGAACATGTTTAAAATCTTGAATCATATGATAAATTAAGATAGAAAATTTTCTTTCCCTGAAGTATTATTTATATGATAAACCCTTTTTCCTGGAAGAATTTTGAAAACTCATAACTAATTATAGAAAAATTGTATCAAGGTGATTCAGTCCCTAAAAATAGCTTAAAATCTCATCTACACAGGAAAAATATGAAACAATATTTTAGTCATGCCAATGAGTACAGTTTATTACACAAAATTTACTGTTCAAATGTTTACTTTTTATTTCTCCAAGAGTTTGGTGATAAATTTAAAAATTCATATCTTATTCTATACTAAGGCAAATTGTACATACTTTATGCCATTGGAAATCTCTATATATCTACTTTATAGCCATACTTACCTTATATATTTATTTAATTTAAACAGGGCACAACATTAATTTGAATTACTAAGGATCAGAAGCTCACTTTTACTGGAATAGTTTTAGAAAAATATATATAACTCTCATTGTATAGCTCCAATTACTCTTAAACAAATGGTATATTAAACTTAAAGCATATATCTTTTAATACATATAAACCACTAAATTTTGGAGCTCTATACAATTTTATTTTACCTCCTAAAAAAATCCAGTACTCACAATGAAAATTTCAATTTTCTCATTTCTATCCAGTTCTGAACCTTAACTTCTGAAATTCATAACAATTTACACACATATCTAAATGAGGTTATATTTAGACCATTTTAATTCTATACTTGTCTTCTTTCAGAGTATATATAACATTCCTATGTTATCTTACAATTAGAATAAATAGTAGCTACTTAACTGAGACACATTCAGAGTGGCCAGCTTGCATCATAACTTTGCAAAAGTAAATTCATACCTCATATACATTGCATACATAGTTTAAACTTCTCCCAATCATATTCATAACATCATAAGGGACATACAAAAACATGTTTACAGAAATACTGTGTCATGCTTTCATATACCATATTACATAAAATTCTTCAAAATATACATTCGTAGCTTAATAACAACATTAATTATCAATCTCTTCTCCTTTCACCTTTACTCCTTGGAGTCCATTGCCATAGCTTGTGCCTAATCATGTTGATACTTGGGGGAATGGGATTGAGACAATCTCAGTAGGAAATTATATTTCATGCAATTATGTCAATCATTTCACATAAATCTCACATTCTAACATATGTAATCACATTAATCAAATAAATACCATATTGGTTATAAAAATTTCTACAGTATAATAGCTTAGAAAATGAGTATCCCAGGCAATGAAACTCCTCATATTACAGCCAAAATCAATCAAAGAAATAACAATTATAATATAGCAACACAATTTAATTATAGAAAGACAATGAAAGAACATAAAACAAGAATATGAAACTTAGCTACCTTGAAACATTCCTTTGGCTTGTCTTCTTAAATCCAATGTGTCTACTAGCCTCCTAAGGCTTCCCCAATACCTAGATTCTGATTTCATGGCAAAATGCATATGGTTCCCATGAAATCCTAGAAACTTTTAAAAATCCATTTTGCCTCTTAGCTTGTATCATGAAACTTATGCTTGTTTTTAAGATTTTTGACCATGGGGAATCTATTTTTAGCATCAAAACAATGAGATTCCAACTCCAAGAATCAATTTTGATCTAGCCAAAATCTGTCCTTCATGAGAAAAAATGGGATTTTCACAAAACTTGCTCAAACTTACATATATTGATTTCTCTTGTAAAAACTCATGTTTTTTTCACAAGTTTACGGTTTAGAAACATCATTTCTCACCCAAAACAAGCCTTAAATGAAATTTACAGAGATTGAAGAAGAAAATATTTAACGAAAACTAAGCCTAACAACCAAGAAACTATGGTAGAATACTAAAGGATCCCAAGTTAGATACTTACCAAATTTTCTTAGTTTTTCTCTTCTCTATTTCTTCTCCTTTTTCTTCCGTCACTTGGCTATCTCTTTACTCTCTATTTTGGCAGAGCTTCATCTCTCATTTAGGTGTGATTTTCGTTCAAGTGGTGTGGGGTATTTATAGACAACTAATCAAGCACTAATCAAGGTTACTTTTTGCTAATTACCTTGATTAACTTTAATGAAATTTATCCATTAAGCTTTCTCAAATAATATTTTATTCTAATTCAGCACATGGTAGTTTAGGTGGCAACTAGAAGAGGGGAGCTTATCTCCAAAACACTACATATTTTTTCTAGTAGAGTTATATCCTGTATTGATTACCTTATACTTGGACGGGTAAAGTTACTTTTTGTAGCATAAAATCACTTATGGGTATATGATTAAAGTAAACTTGTGTCTATAATTACTTTATGATTCTATCTCCAAAAAGCTACTTTTATGGTGCCCATATACTTTACTATTTACTTTTTTACATTTTACAGATATAAAAGCACCTTTATCTATATAAAGGTATCACTAAATCTTCTATACTAATCATTTCTTTATCCTTATACATTAACTCTCAGTGTCATATGTCATTGGACTTGTCTCGTCGAGAGTTTCAATTTGATTGTAATTTTACACATTTAGAAAATTATCCCAGATACAGGAAAAATTTACAATTTTTAAAACTTGTGAGCTATTTGGTATAATTTCACTAAAATATTTTACTTTTTGCCTCTCCTCGTTCTTCTCCCCCTCCTCCACTTTGTAGATAAAATTATTATTTTCTCGTTTTTCTTTCTAATAGGAAAAATGACATTTTAACCCAATTTTACACAAAAAGGCATATATTCATTTTTGCAAATTCTTTTAGCATTTTAAGATATTTAAGCTTTAAGGAATATTACATTTATGATTTAATCATGTGAGGAGAATTTTTTATTAAATTATCATATATTTGATTTAGTTTATTAATTAATTAAATTATTCTCATTGTATGATACTTATATGAATGCATATTTATGTCCTTGTACACAATACGATTCTAAATGCCCTGTAATTGGCATATATAATTAAGGAGTAGTCACATTATCCTTATATAACCATATATATATGTATTCCTTATTTGTTTTACCAAACAAGGAGATTATGTAAGAACTTAAAGACATCTAATATTTTTAAGTAATTCAATTAACATATATTTGCTCACAGGATTGATAGTTATAAATGTATATTTAATTACGATGGAATAGAAAATGTCTTGTTCTTTCTAACTAGCCCACAAGTATTGAAAGTATGAATGTCTTTTAGTTTTATCAAAAATGATACATAAATTCATACTTTACTGAAATCTTTTCCTATAGGTAGATTTTGGTAATACAAAATTTATATTTAGTATATATTATATTGGTAAGTATAAATTAAATGTGATGATTGATTGCTTCATATTGAGTTGATGTAAATATGACTAAAATTGAATTATGAAATTGTAGTATTATTATTATCTCTTAAATTATTATCACCTTATTTTAATAAGGTGAATGTAAAGTATAATGAAGTTTCTGAAATCTTAATTCATCATGCATGAAATTGGAGTATCATTGTTATAGGTCCCATCAATTATTTATGAGACATCTTATGATGAATAAAAGATATATAAAAAATATTGATGGATGATACTCTTATTGTGCAACTTCAATCTCAATAATATATTGAATTATGATCAATTATAATTGGGAATCTGGCAACCCTTAATAATTATATGGTGTATGTAACATCCCGATTTTTATGGCTAAGTACATATGAATATGACGTGTTTAAAAAGATAAGAATAAGGTGCCCTTCATGAATGTAAGAAAAGCATGGTTGAGAAAGATGTATTAAAAAACTAAATAAATACCACAAAGGGTAAAATGGTCATTTTACACGTTGAGTCCTCAATTACAATTAATTCATTATATTGAGTCCTTATGTGTAATTATTCAAAATTTTGGGTCCTATTTTGGTAATTTTAAAAAATTTTGAAAATGCAATGTAGATGTTAAAATGGACATTATGACTTGCTAGACCTAATAGAATAATGTATTGAGCGCAAAGAAATTAGTTTGAAAAGAAATAGACTGCTGAATGTAGAAAAAGTATTATGAACCCCACAATACTGATAAAGTAAAAAAGAAAAGCATATGGGCTCCATATAAAGTACAGTTTGAGATAAAATATTAAATTAGATACAAATTCCAAACTAGTGTGTTCCTGTGTGCATAAAGGAATAAGTAGTATTAGAAAATACTGTAAAAGTATCTTTAAATGTCCATATAAAAAATAACTAGTACAAGATATATTTGAATTAGGAAAAATATGCAGTATCATGAACACTCCCTCTACTCCTATTGGCCAATATTTAAGCACATGTTAGAGTGATTATTTTATTATTTTAGGTAGCTAACATGAAGAAGTTTTCATTAGTGGTCATTGGATCAATATTGGAATCAATGGATGAGATATATTCTTAAAGTCTATAAATACCCCTCCCTTGTGCTGGCCAAAATTCTCAAGGCTTAAAGAGGGAAAACTATGCTGAATTTTTGGGAGAGAAAAAGAGGAAGAAGAAGAAGGAAGGAAGGGAAGCAAGCTTGAAGCCAAGAAACCAAGCTTAAGGTAAGTTTCTTCTCCCCAACCAAGCTAGTTTTCCAAGAGTTTAAATTAGGATAGTTGGGCTTTCTTTTTCTCCTCCTAAGGTTATGTGAGCCATGTATGAGAATCATGTAAAGGGATATGTTTTCATGAAATCAAGTTAAGAGAAAGCATATAAATAATGAAAGAAACTAGGTTTGCATGAGTTTTTATGATTAAAGCATGAAATTCCTTCTCTTACACGCTAAGAGGGCATTTTCGGCCAAGTAAGAAAGTCCATGATGAGTCGGAATTTCATGAATCTAATGATAGAAATCGATTCATTGTGCAAAAATTAGTAAACGAGAGGCAAGGGTTTCAAGTTTAAACCAAAGATAAGAAATATGAATTTTTCAGCTATATGATTTGGTCAAGGAAAAAGGTGACCTCAAGGTTGGGATTTCATGATTCTAATGAGTTCTTAAGGTTCAAAATAGTCAAGAAAGGTCAAGGACTTAAGGCTAAAGCTAGTATGTAAAATGAGAAAAGTTAGGGTCCAAGTGAACTTAAATGAGTTCATTAAGAATAAGATAACTTAACATGGTTTTCTTAATATTTCTAGACTTGGGAGTTGCAAGGAAGTGATTGGGAAGGATTTAAGAAAGTGGATTCAAGTTTAAAAAGAAAAGGTTAAAGCTCTTAGGTAGTATAACCTGCCTTACTTTTATGTTATTGCACAATATTTATACATGTTTTATGAAATAATTATGTTACCATATTGTTATTGTGATTGTTTTTATGATTGGCTAGCTATTTATTTGATGAGGGCTTTACCTGGGGTGTCCTGTTTTTAAACCATTATGCTACCGAAATTTTGTTAGCCAACATGGTATTTTTACATGCTTTAATGAATTGTAATGTTATCAAATGTTTTCATTTTATGTAATAATGTATTAGTATGTGCAAGTATACTACTAAAATACTCAATCTCATCTTCCCAACTAATAACCATGCTAGGTAATGGAAATGCAATGAATGATGGCTGAAGAAAAAGAGAAATTGATAGGAGCAAGGCAATGATCATAAATTGCCAATGAAGTGATGATCTTGACACATGCTTATAAATTATGATATGATTGACGTAATTAATGTAATATGATCATATGTGATGTATAGGAAAACATGCTAGATGATATTAAGTAATAAAATGAGAATGAAATTGAAAAGTAATGTATGATCTCTTTATGTACAAGTTATGCCATGTTAATGTTAAAGATGTTATAGCATGATATGTTAAAAAGGAATGAGCCAAAGGTTGATACCTCTAGTTAAAGAATGTTTTAAGTGTTAAGCCAAAACAGATTTTGTGTAATTTGGCTAAGTATGGCATGAGTAGTGGCTTAAAGAAATTAATGGTCAAGAAGTGTAATTGTTTACTAGAATTGCATTTTACTATAATTTACTATTTGATTGGGAATATAACATTAAAATCATACAACACTCCAAAAATTTAGTGGTTTATATGTATAGATAGAGCTATGTTTTAAGATTGAAATGCCACTGGTTTGAATATAATTGAAGCTGTATAATGAAAGTTATATATGTTTTCCCAAAACTGTTCTAGTAAAGATTATAAAGGTCAACATTATGATACATCATAATGTTATAAGAACAACTTGTGTCATGGAGGAGTGCAAGATTGCTAAGCAGTCATTGATTACTTACTTCCACCATAAATTATTAGATTTGATCTATGTTTAGAAGCAAATTAATAGGGATATTGAATTTCATCATTGATTTCAAATTGGAATTCATTGTGATATATAGAAGGTAATACTTACAAAATTTGAGGAGTTGTCACCATGATTCATGTAGTATTGCTTAAATATTCCTTGATATATCAACTGATAAATCAAAATTGGATGAAGTAGGAGAATGTTAGATATATTTAATTATTTAATGGATAATATTTGATTTTTGAAATTATTCAAATTATATATTTATATTATTTATTTAATTAAATATATCTTAACTGAGTATGATCCTTATCTTCAAGAAAAGATATTATCAATTGAGTGATTTAAGGGATAAGGGATTCATGTAGTGGTGCTTAAATATTTCTTGTTGTATCAACTGATGAATTAAGGTCGAATCAAGTGGGAAAATGCTATATATATATATATATTTAGTTATTTAATAGATAATATTTGATTTTTGAAATTATTCAACTTATATATTTATATTGTTTATTTAATTAAATATATCTTTACTGAGTGTGATCCTTATTTTCAGGAAAAGATACTATCAGTTGAGTGATTCAAGGGATTAAGGATTAACTTAGTTAATATTTTATCTTTATTTCAATTCAAATTCAAATTTAAATTTAATAACCGATTATGATCAAGGTTATTAAATAAAGATATACTGAGTTGAGTTGAATACATGCTCAATTAATACTAATTCCCAAACTCCATCCCTAAGTTTTAGTGCTAGTTAACTTTTTTTCCTTACATAATATGTCATATTCTTCTAAATGTTTTCTTTATGATTTTAGATCTAATATTTAAATCAAATAACTCTAAGGATATCTGCAGCATGGTAAGAAGTATTTATAAAATCTTCTGCTGCCTGAAAATTCATATATAAAATTTACATTAAAATTGAATTTGTTTCCTAGCTTATTCATGTTTACAAGGAGATCCTCTAACTTAATATTTTTTAATGAACTCATTTTCTTTGAGATATTTATTTAAAAGGAAATTGACTAACACTTCACTCACTTAACCATCCAAATGCTCCTTTAGGGGATCATTTTCATGTAGTACCTACTATTAGGCTGCCGCTAATTTCGAGTACCTTTTAAGCTCTCACTTTATTCCTAGTTCAAAACCTCAATTTCCTTCATCTGTAAATGACACAGGCAAAGCCTTGACCTCTTCTCTTACCCTGTACTTTTGACCAAACACTCTTTCATATTGGAAAAAAAAGTATTAAGACAGCCTTTTTTATTTTAATAATTTTGCTACTTTGCTGCAACAGTATAAACATGAACAAGTGAGGAAAAAGGATGTGGTTAACTATGAGCTTGCTAAAGATTAGTGTTTTGCGTGGGGTCTTTGCTAAAGGAGAAAAATTACATTTTAACCCTTCCTTTAAAATGTGGGAAAAATATTTATTTTTTTAATTCCATGTCAGATATCAACTGGCATTCATTAATCCCACATGGCATTTTTCTACTAGTAAGTGATGAACAACTCAGATGGAACTCATCCAACAAATCTCCAACAACTTAGGGATAATTTAGGATCATGCTAGAAACAAATCAAGCCACAACGAAACACCTAAGAAACAATACTAGACAAACACAATAGCAATAAATTAAAGGAAGATGAAGCTACACAAAATAGAAATAAAAAGAAGGAGTTGTTGGTGAATGGGTAAAACCTTAAGAAAACACGTTTCTTAGAATTCTAGCCATGAGACACCATAAAGGAAAACCACTCCCTTTGATAAGTCAAAGAGTTTCTGAAGAATACAAGGGAACAAAAGAACCTTACAAAACTTTGCTGAAAAATGCAATTTCATTGATTTGACCAAAGAGTACAATAGGCATCCTTTTAATATTGAAAGAAGCAGTCAATAAAACATTAATCCTAGTTGGAAAATAAGACATTAAAAATAATCCTAAATATCCCTAAAAGTGTCGCCACATATTACAACAAATAAGAAGCAATATCATATTATAAGTGGCACACCAATTTGTCAAAAATAGGAAGCAAATGCAAATATAAAAATAATCTATATATCAACGCCTTTTTGCTCCACACAAGAAAAGTCTGGAACCTAAATCTTAAATAAAAGGAAACTAATTGACCAAGAGGTCTTATTCATGAAATAAAATAATTAAAATAATCCTAAACAAATCAACAAAAAAGATGATACTATAGTAGAGACTTTCAAGGACGGTCAAAATGGGTTTTCAAGAATGGTTCTCACATGGTAGTGGAAGTGACAGTGATGAAAAGTATGACTTTCGAGGACTGTTTTTTAACCATCCTAAAAAGTGACCTTCAAGGACAGTTTTTCTGACAACCATCCTTGAAAGTCAATTTTTTTAAAAAAAAAAAGACTTTCTAGGACAGTTGTGAGCAGTTATGAGAACAATTGCCCTAGAAAGTCCGTTTTTTATTAAAAAAAATTCTTTCCAAGAAAGTTGTTCTCACAACTGTCCTACGAAGCCTATTATTAAAGAAAAAAAATTAGCATTCAATTTTTTTACACAAACATTCAAAATTTAAAAACTTAATTTGAATATCTCACATAATATAGCAAAACAAGCATTAAAAAATGAATAATGTAATCTGCATATTTCATATGATATAGCAAGATAAATAAAAAAACATTAAACATATCACAACTGAAATTAATCAACAATCCTTTACTGAAGTATTGTCACTTATTAAAGGAAGCAAGTTTTTCACCTATGATAGAAATACAATTCACCACCTCAACTATGTTACCAAACTAACACTAAATCATGATAATCAATTTACATAAAGAATGAGCTTGGCTTCACTTTTAATCTGAGAAAGATATAACACATGGAAAAAAGTTTTCATTTCATTATATGCATATGCACAAGTAGATGAGGTTTCTTCTTTCCCCATAAAGTTCATAATTTATTAATTTCAAGTTTACAACCACAATGATTTGCATACATCTCAAGGGCCTATATAACATTAGTTAAAATTTCAAATGCAAAAAATTCTGTCATACGTTCCATACTTCAGCAATATTATGTAATTTGTGCTCACTCCTAGCACGAAAAGAGCTTCATCAGTATTATTTCACAAAAGTTATATCACAATACTCGTAGCAAGTATCATGCCATTTAAGGAAAGTGAATAATGCTATGTTAAATCATGAGATATTTGAAAAACACCCATCAACAGACGAAGTTTGAAAAGTTTATATTGAACTGTCATGTTGGAAATTCAAACTTTGGCTTTGGAAATTTGAATTTCGAGTTAAAACTGAACAAGTCTGAAGAGATGCTTCTCTGACAGATGAAATTTGATTTTCCAAAATTCGAATTTTCATAAGTATCTGAAAAAAGCTTTAAGCAATAGATGAACTTTGGGTTTTGAAAATTCGAATTTCAGACAAAATGCAACTTATGAAAACTAAAGAAATTCGTCTGAAACAATGTCAAAGTTCATCTGAAATCAAGATTATATTGAGTTTCAAAATTGCTCACTGACAGATGAACTTTGAACATGAAAATTCAAATTTCAGAAGCTAAGGTTGTGAGTCAATTACAATGACATGTTAAGATATGAATGACAATGTTTATAAATTCAAATGTTAAAGTAAGTCTAAAAAGAGATCTATCTGACAGACGAACTTCACTCTTTGAAAATTTGAATTTCGAAGTAAATGAACTATTGTGCTTTTTGAGCCTGCTATGGACAGACGAATTTTGGGGATCCAAAATTCGAATTTCAAAGACACTGTAGCAAATTGGAAACACTGTTCACACTTAACAGAAAAACTTTCCACTTGAAAATTCGTATGTCACTACTCAGAAACATTTTCTAAGTTTCAAAATTCGAATTTCATTTCATGACAGACGAACTTCGGTCTTTCAACGTTGAAGCTGTTAACCTTCAGTTTCTGTAAAATTCGTCTATTGACCAACAGAAATTCAAATTTCAGTATGTCGTAAGCATTAAATGCGGTTGGTTAACGGATAGTTTTTCAGAGTAACCGTTCGATAACTTCTCCAACGGATAGATTTTGTTTCTAACGAATAGTTGGGACCTAAATCTATAAATACAACATCATTTGAAGTTGTAAAAAATGATTTTAACTTTGTATATACTGAAACTCTGTTAAATCATTTACTCAAAGCTTCATACTCTCACACTTCATAGTCTGTACTTCAACCTTCATATTTACTCTGATTAAGAGAGTTTAATCTTTGTAAATAATCTAATCTTCATCTGGAAGATAGATTTTCTTGTGAGGGGATATCACAAGGGATTAGGAAGCACTTTGTGAAAGTACAGAAAGGGATTAAGAGAAGCTCTAGAAAACAGAGCACAAACATTGTACTATGGCATTTGCAAGAAGCCCACTGAATTCTTGCAGAATAGTGGAAAATCTCAAGTGGTGACTTGGGGACTGGACGTAGGTCAAGTGGAGAGACCGAACCAGGATAAATTTCTGAGTCTTCTTCTCTTTTCTGCTACTTTCACTATTGTTTATTTATACTCTGTTTTACCTTCATATATTGCATTCTTCAGTTCTTTGATATTTTGCAAAAAATTTTTAATCTTCCCAATTCACTCCCTCTTGGGAAGCCAGCCAAACTGACAAGTGGTATCAGAGCCTGGATTCCCAATCAAAGGATCTCACAGTCAGGGAATTACAATGGATGGCTTTGGAGAAAGTATATTACCATAAGGCAACAACACAAATAGACCACCTGGCTTCAATGGAGAACACTATGGGTACTGGAAGATGAGGATGCAAATCTATCTCCATTCAATCGATCTGGACATCTGGTCAGTCATTCAAAAGGGAAATTTTGTCCCAATGGCTCTAGAAGATGATGGAAAATATAGAGAGAAGCTAGAAGCTGAATGGAATGAGGAAGATAGAAGAAGAGTCCTGCTGAATTTCAAGGCAAAACACTGTCTGGTCAGTGCATTGAATCAGGACGAATTCTATAGAGTCTCCCAATACTCCACTGCCAAGGAAATGTGGGACACCCTGCAAATTGCTCATGAAGGAACAACTGGAGTCAGGGAAAACAAATTAAATACATGCATAGGAGAATATGAAAGTTTCAGAATGGCAGAAGGAGAGAGTGTTAAGGAGCTACAGAAAAGATTCACCCTCATTATGAATCAACTAAAGAGCCTGGGAAAGGAGTACACTCAAACAGAGAAAGTCAGAAAGATCCTCAGAGCTCTCCCTCTGGAATGGCAACCCAAAGTAATAGTAATAAAGGAAGCCAGAGGAGAATCAATTGTCTCTGTCACAGCTCTCTTTGGCAGCCTTAAGGAATATGAAGGAAAACTCAAAGCTCTCAAGGAAGCTGGACAAGACAGAAAGAAGAAAGGCCTTGCTCTCAAAGGTACTGAAGAAAAGGAGGAAGAATCTGACGATGGAGAGGAGCTAAATGAAGAAACTCTAGCTATGATGGTCAGAAAATTCGGAAGATTCTACAGCAAGAAGAGAAACAAGAAAATCTTCAAGAAATGAGCTGCTGGAGATAGCAAGAGGGAACCAAAAGAGCCTGTGACTTGCTATGAGTGCAAAAAGTAAGGACATATCAAATGGGATTGTCCACAATTCCTGAAGAAGCAAGAGAAAGAAAAAAAAGCTGCAGACAAAGGCAAGAAGAAGAGAGCTTACATCTCATCAATATGGGGCAACAGCTTAGATGAAGAAGAAGATGATGAAGATGAAATTACCAACATCTGTCTCATGGCACTTGCCTCTGAAGAAGCTGAAATCCCATGCAGCAGTGATCAAGAAGATGAGGTATATGAATCTAAACCTTCCTATTCTGAATTACTGGATACATTTCATGAGTTGCATGATGAGTTTGTTAAAATTGCTAAAGAATTGAAGCAGGCTAAGAAAAAGATTAACAAACTAGAATCTCAACACAGCATTTCTGAAATTGTCTCTCTACCTATTACTGAATCTGTTTGCTATAAAGCATGCATTGAACTAAAGCAAACCAATGAATATCTAGTGAAAAGCATGTCTAGACTTACTAGAGGTAAAGACATGTTATTTGCTTTAATGGGAAGCCAAAGAATATCACAAGAGAAAGAAAACTTGAACTTTGTTTTGTAGGTCTGTCTCAAAGCTAGAAAGAACAAGAAATGGTATATGGACAGTGCCTGCTCAAGCCACATGACCGGTGATAAGGAGAAGTTCATCACCCTTAGAGACAAGAAAGGAGGAAAGGTGACCTTTGGAGGTGATCAGTATGGCAGAATAGTTGGCATTGGCATTGTGGGCAAGAATCCTGAAACATCCATTGAAGAGGTGCTGTTTGTGATAGGCCTCAACCACAATCTGCTGAGTGTGAGCCAAACTTGTGACAAAGGAAACTGAGTACTATTTGACACAAAATTCTGCCTAGTCATCAGAAAAAGTGATCATAAAGTAATCCTCAAAGCTCAAAGGGATGGTAATTCTACTATTGATCTTGATGGACTTCCTCCCTTAGATTTTGTTTGCTTGATTAGTCAGGATAATGATAGTTGGCTGTGGCATAGAAGATTAGCTCATGTTAACACGAATCAGCTTTCAAAACTTGTCAAAAATGAGTTAGTCACTGGTCTGCCAAAAATTGCTTTTGAAAAGGACAAAGAATGTGATACATGCTTAAGAGGAAAACAAACTAAATCCTCTTTTAAAACCAAAAACGTAGTCACCACAACTAGACCACTAGAACTACTGCATATGGATTTAATTGGTCCATCTAGGGTAAAAAGCATTGGTGGAAATCTGTATGTGTTTGTAATTGTGGATGATTACTCAAGATTTACATGGACATTGTTTCTTTCCTCTAAAAGTGATACATTCGATGCATTTGTAACCTTAGCCAAGAAAGTACAAAATGAGAAAGGTATTTCCATTGTGTCTATCAGGTCAGATCATGGAGGAGAATTTGAGAACTCATACTTTTTGGAGTATTGTAATGAGCGTGGAATTGACCACAACTTTTCAGCCCCAAGAACTCCACAACAGAATGGAGTAGTAGAAAGGAAGAACAGAACAATTGGAGAGATGGCTAGAGCTAGGCTGAATGAAAAGGAACTTTCTCAAGTATTTTGGGCTGATGCAGTGAATACAGCAAGCTACATCATAAATAGAGCCTACATCAGATCAATCCTTGGGAAAACTCCTTATGAGTTGTACAAGGGAAGAAAGCCAAATCTGTCACATCTCCATGTGTTCGGCTACAAATGCTTCATTCACAACAATGGAAAGGAGAATCTGGGTAAGTTTGATGCCAAATCCGATGAAGGTATATTTCTGGGCTATTCTAGTAGGAGTAAAGCATATAGAGTTTTCAATAAAAAGTCTAATTTGGTAGAAGAATCTGTGCATGTAGTATTTATTGAACATGAAACTGCTTCTAAACATGCTATTGATGAAAATGATCTTGTTTCAAACTTTAAAAAGTTAGATATTTCTGATGAAGGTAAAATTGAGTCTCCAAAAATATCTAAATCTATTAACATAGAAGAAGATATTCAGGAGAAAAATTTTGAAGATGAAAATATTGATGAAATGTCTAAAGAACTCCCTAGAACTTGGAGATATCAAAGGAATCATCATGTTGATCAAGTAATAGGGAATGTTCAAGAGAGAGTTAGAATCAGAAAACAGTTAAGGGATCAAATAATTAATTGTGCTTCATCTCGCAATTTGAACCTAAATGTACTGAAAACGCCTTAACTGATGAGTACTGGATTCTAGCCATGCAGGATGAATTAAATCAGTTTAAAAGAAATCAAGTCTGGGATTTAGTGCCTAAACCCAAAAATCATCCTGTCATTGATACCAAATGGGTTTTTAGAAATAAACTTGATGAATCAGGATCAATCATCAGAAATAAAGCTAGACTGGTTGCTAAAGGTTATAATCAAGAAGAAGGCATTAATTTTGAGGAAACCTTTGCTCCAGTAGCTAGATTAGAAGCAATCAGAATTCTATTAGCATATGCATGCATGAAAAATATTTTGTTGTATCAAATGGATGTGAAGAGTGCTTTTCTAAATGGATATATCATGGAAGAGGTTTATGTAGATCAATCTCCAGGTTTTGAGGATTCTACAAAACCAAACCATGTATATAAACTGAAGAAAGCCCTTTACGGTTTGAAGCAAGCCCCTAGAGCATGGTATGAAAGATTGAGTAATTTTCTAACTGATAAGGGGTTTAATAGAGGAAAAGTAAATACAACTTTATTCACTAAGAAAGAGAATAAAGATTTACTTATTGTTCAAATCTATGTTGATGATATTATATTTGGTGCTACTAATGAATCTCTTTGCAAGAATTTTTCTAAGTTAATGCAGGGGGAATTCGAAATTTCCGTGATGGGTGAACTCAACTTCTTCCTTGGACTACAAATCAGGCAGTGTAATGATGGTATCTTCCTCAACCAATCCAAGTAGCTAAAGGAACTGCTAAAGAAGTTTGGAATGGATAATGCCAAGCCAATTGGAACACCTATGGCTACTACAACTAAACTGGACATGGATAAAAAAGGGAAAATGTTTGACATCACTCAGTACAGAAGAATGATTGGATCCCTACTGTACTTAACAGCTAGCAGACCTGACATTATGTTCAGTGTCTATATGTGTGCAAGATTCCAATCATGTCCCAAGGAAACCCATGCAACTGCTGTGAAATGTATCTTCAGATATCTTATTGGAACTTCACAGATGGGACTTTGGTATCTGAAGGGCAATGGAGAAGATCTCAAAGGATACGCTGATACTGACTTTGCAGGATCCAAAACTGACAGAAAAAACACAAATGGACTTGTCAATTTCTTGGAGGATCCTTGGTTTCATGGTTTAGCAAGAAGCAAAACAGTGTGGCCTTATCCACAGCAGAGGCTGAGTATGTTGCAGCTGGAAGCTGTTGTGCCAAAATCATCTGGATGAAACAGTAGCTTGAAGATCTTGAGGTTGAGATGGAGGACATACCAATCATGTGTGACAACCAAAGTGCAATTAATATCACAAAGAATCCTGTCATGCATTCAAGGACAAAACACATTGAAGTTAGGCACCACTTCATAAGGGATCATGTCTTGAAAGGAGAAATTACACTGGAGTATATCCCAACAAAGGACCAAGTTGCAGATATCTTAACAAAGCCTCTATCAGAAGATAGACATTGCAAAATTAGGAGAGAATTGGGCATGGTAAATCCCAATGAACTGTAAGTGAATCCGTGTGCAATTCTGTTTTTAGATTTTCTAACATTGCATTAATTCTAACTTTAGCATTGGAGTGAGTTTAATCTAAGTTGCAAGTGCTCCTCATGAGATTCAATGCTGATAAATCTGAAAAATAGAGCACACCAAAATGGAACAATCAGAAAGTGAAGAAAATGGCAAAAATTCTGAGTTTTTGGATCCATTCTGTAAGTTTTTAAAGTTGAAATTCGTATATTGATTGTGTGTAAGACGAATTTCCTTGAAAAATTAAGTTTCTGAGGAAGTCAGCATAGTCAACATTCGAATTTGGATGCCCAACAGATGAACTTCAGCCTGTTATAAGTTGGAACAGTTCTCGGTGAAGCCTCGAAATTTGTCTGTTGGCCCTTCAAAATTCAAATTTTCAAGAACAAAAATTTCAAAGTTTTGTTTGTCCAACATGGTGATTATATTGATGTTTATCTCTTAACATACAAATGTTGAAAAACTTTTACAAAGTGAATAAATTCGAGTTTCTGATTTGAAAATTCATCTATTGAAACATGCTCATCAATGTTGAATCCTTGAAAGATGAAGTTTTATATGCATAATTTGTCTGTTGTTTGGTGAGTTGTTTGCTGTTTGATGTTTTCACTTCAAAATTCAAACTTTGTCAGAACTAAGTTTGTCTGTTCATCTTGAGTTGCTTGAACCAAGCCACTGTCAGATGAACTTTCTGAAGAAAATTTGTCTGTCAGTAAGCTTTGCTGAACGGTTTAACTCTTAACTGCTCGAAGTTCAAATTTTGTCCCCTTAAAATTCGTCTGTCAGACGGTTACTCACGTTAAAACCGACGGTTTTCCATTGAGTAGACGCAACCCTACTCTTTTCCTCTCTGGGTCTGTTCAAATCCTCTCATCAATGCTCTTAAATTCTGACCGAAAATCTTCATCTCCTACCATTTAAACTAATTTTCTCACCCTATAAACCTAATCTCTGCTTCATTCTGAATCATTCATCCACAAAAATGGCAAGAGTAAAGAATCCTGAAGCTGGCAAAGGAGAGTCTCGTCCAAAGAGAGCGGTTAAATCTCAATATGCTTCAAAGGAAGGAGAAAAACCAAAGAGAAAGGCCGAATCTAGCAAGGGAACTCCTTCCAAATGCCAGAAAACTACACCCAAGGGAGAATCTAAGAAGGTTGGACCCTCTTCCTCAAAGATAGCAGAACCTTCGGTCCCTGTTCCTGCTGCTGCTGAGAATATTGCTTCCACTTCATCCTCAAGTACTGAATCTGGAGAATATGAGCTTACCACACTGCCATTATGGAGCACTCCACAGATTCAAGAGGAATACTCCACCAAGTTTGCCAATAAAAAGTTAATCAAGCTTCATTGTGTAAACTTGGAAGATTTCTTGGTCTCTAATAGTTTTGATGTTGGAATATGGATGTTGAGATACAAGAATCTGTTAGAGATATTGGAGAGATATGATGATAAAGTAGTAAAGACATGGTATGCCTCCTTGAGGTACAACAGCATGAAGAAATAGTGGGAGGTCAATTTGAGATCTAGAACCATCTGGCTCACAGATGAAATTCTGAATGAAATATTGGAGATCCCAGGGCAAGATGGTCTCAAGATTGACATCATTACCTCTGGATACATGGATGAGGCAGAGACAGCTGATGAAGAAGGTGGCCCCTTTTTGAACTACAAGGAAAGCACAATTTTGAGAACTTTATTCAGAAGAAATGAAAACTGGCCAACCATCAACCTGCTGAAGCCCACAGACCTCAGTGCCCAAGTGAGGATCCTATACTACATAGTGTCTGGGATCATATTCAACAAAGGTGGCAGCTTTAATCTGATAACAAGGGTAGAGGCACATATCATGGCAGCAATCATGCATGGGAAGCTGATCAACATGGGACATATCATACTTCAATGCATGATCAAGGCAAGGGATCAGAGGAAGGACTCCACGCTCTCCTATGCAGCTATCAGTATGCTAGAATTCAGCATCTTGAGAAGGGGAAAGGAAAACCCACTGGGATCTTCAAGGAGGAAGAACTTCAGAGAATGGGAATTGAAAGAAGTGAAGGAAGATAGATTGGGAAGGGAGCAGGAAAAATTGAAGATCTTTTCTTTATTGAAGGTGCCTCCCAATAGCAAGAGGGTACTTCTGAAGCTCCTGCCAGACCTACTCCTCAGCCCTCTCTGCCTATCCCATCTCCATCCAAGCCTACTCACATTCCATCCACTCCCTCCTCTCGTGCAAAGCCAATTAAGATCACTGAGTTGTATGATAGCCTATCTACACTCATTCTTAGCATCAGGGATGAGCAAAATATCAAATTTGCTCATCTGCAAGATCAGATTCATCAGTTGGCAAAGAACATGAAAGTGGTTGCTGATGCCTATGAAGAAATTTGAAGTGTAATTCTTGCCACATCAGCTCCACCTCAGCTAGGGAACTCTGTGCCTGTTCAGTCTCTAACCCCTGAGCCTCCAAGCCCCTTCGAGATAGCCTCTTTTAAGCATGATGATGTAGATGGTGCTGAGTCCACTAGTGCAATAAGGACACCTAGTCCTGGTCCACCCTTGGATTATGGTTTGGAAGAAGAAGGACCTCAGGAAACAGGCCCTCATGAGCCCATTCAAGAAGATGCTCAGGATTCAATTCTTTTTACTCAAGAATCTAAGTAAGTTGAAAGACTAGTGGTAGACATTTCTACTTCATCAGTGTTGGAGGTTGCCACCAATGAAGAG
This sequence comes from Adenanthera pavonina, assembly GCA_026686845.1. NCBI lineage: Eukaryota > Viridiplantae > Streptophyta > Magnoliopsida > Fabales > Fabaceae > Adenanthera > Adenanthera pavonina. The sequence continues at coordinate 20,995,866 of JAIVEN010000013.1, forward strand.
AGAAGCATTGTGCCTGTTGTTGATTTTGAAGCTATTGCTCGCAATGCTCTCTTGCAAGCTCAAAGAAGAAGGCTTGAGGAAATGTTTCGTTCTGATGAACCAGCTCCTCCTTCTCTCGCTGCTTATGGACTTTCAGAGGAACAGAGAGCTCAATTGGCTCTTTCCAGGCAGGAAATGCAAGAGCTGCTTGAGGTCTCTGATGATGATGAAGAACCAAGTCCTGAGCCTCCTGCACCAGTTGAACCAGAAATCTCGTTTGCTCCTGTGCCTCTCAGAGCTATTCTAGTCTCTCAGATCCCTCCTCCAGTTGATTTTGTTGGGCTTCCTGATGATGCCAAAAAGGGGGAGAAGAGGAAGCAACTGGAAAGTCTACTGCTGAGCCATCTGGGAAGACTTACAGCAAGAAGACCAAGCCAAAGAAGAAGTGATTAGATTTTAGGCTTGAGTCTTCGTGTAGTGTTGTACTGTGTTTTTGAAGTCTGTTTTGATTGTTTGTATTTTGTATTTGATTTGTGTATTTGAATGAACTTTGCTTAAAATTCTGTAAAGTAACATTTGATTATATGAATGAATTTCTTGGTTGCAATGATTTGTACTTATCACTCCTTGAATCTCTTCACATGATCTGCTATATATGATATTTTTTGAAATATAATGCATATGTTGAGGGGGGCTTGTTAAAGCAAACCCAAGTACTAATCAAGTTTGTAAGTTGTTTTGATATCATCAAAAAGGGGGAGAATATTGAATCAAGAAGTTTTGATGATTCCAAATCAACTCTCAAGAGTTTGGAATAAAGATATCAAATGTGCTCAAAGAGTTCAAGTGAAGAAATCCTGGAGAAATCTGTGAAAAGTTTGTTATAGGATGTTTAGTTTAGTTTTGAGTACAAGGCTTTGATTTGGTGGAAAGAAGTTTTTAAACCTTGATCTTATGTTAAATCATGAGATATTTGAAAAACATCCACCAACAGACGAAGTTTGAAAAGTTTATATTGAACTGTCATGTTGGAAATTCGAACTTTGGCTTTGGAAATTCGAATTTCAAGTTAAAACTGAATAAGTTTGAAGAGATGCTTCTCTAACAGACGAATTTTGATTTTTCAAAATTCGAATTTTCATAAGTATCTGAAAAAAGCTTTAGGCAACAGACGAACTTTGGGTTTTGAAAATTTGAATTTCAGACAAAATGCAACTTATGAAAACTAAAAAAATTCGTCTGAAACAATGTCAAAGTTCATCTGAAATCAAGATTATATTGAGTTTCAAAATTGCTCACTGACAGATGAACTTTGAACATGAAAATTCAAATTTCAGAAGCTAAGGTTGTGAGTCTGTTATAATGACATGTTGACATACGAATGACATTATTTATAAATTTGAATGTTAAAGTAAGTCTGAAAAGAGGTCTCTCTGACAGACGAACATCACTATTTGAAAATTTGAATTTCAAAGTAAATGAACTACTGTGCTTTTTGAGCCTGCTATGGACAGACGAATTTTGGGGATCCAAAATTCGAATTTCGAAGGCACTGTAGCAAATTGGAAACACTGTTCACACTTAACAGAAAAACTTTCGACTTGAAAATTCGTATGTCACTACTCAGAAACATTTTCTAAGTTTCAAAATTCGAATTTCACTTCATGACAGACGAACTTCGGTCTTTCAACGTTGAAGTTGTTAATCTTCGGTTTCTGCGAAATTCGTCTGTTGACCAACCGAAATTCAAATTTTAGTATGTCAGAAGCATTAAATGCGGTTGGTTAACGGATAGTTTTTTAGAGTAACCATTCGATAACTTCTCCAACGGATAGATTTTGTCTCTAACAAATAGTTGGGACCTAAATCTATAAATACAACATCATTTGAAGTTGTGAAAAATGATTTTAACTTTGTATATACTGAAACTCTGCCAAATCATTTACTTAAAGCTTCATACTCTCACACTTCAATAGTCTGTACTTCAACCTTCATATTTACTCTGATTAAGAGAGTTTAATCTTTGTAAACAATCTAATTTTCATCTGGAAGATAGATTTTCTTGTGAGGGGATATCACAAGGGATTAGGATGCACTTTGTGAAAGTGCAGAAAGGGATTGAGAGAAGCTCTAGAAAACAGAGCACAAACGTTGTACTATGGCATTTGCAAGAAGCCCACTGAATTCTTGCAGAATAGTGGAAAATCTCAAGTGGTGACTTGGAGACTGTACGTAGGTCAAGTGGAGAGACTGAACCAGGATAAATTTCTGAGTCTTCTTCGCTTTTCTGCTATTGTCACTGTTATTTATTTATACTCTGTTTTACCTTCATATATTGCATTCTTCACCTCTATGATATTTTGCAGAAAATTTTTAATCTTCTCAATTCACTCCCTCTTAGGAAGCTAGCCTAACTAACAACACATACTCTCTATCATTTGATAATAATAAGAAAAGAGATGAGTATCTTAAACAGGGCAAAGGACATGATCATAGGATCAATTCATAATTGAAGATGCACACACTCCAGAAAGGAAACCATGAAACACAATCACATAATTGAAGGCATAAGAGAAACAATTGAAAACCAAACCACCAAAAACCCATATCCCAGTTCTTACGCCTTACCCCAAAACAAACTGAGAGATATAATAGAATCTACAGCTAAAGAATAAAGTGGCAAGACAACCTTATAACAATGGATGCCCAAGAATGAGAAACAAAGAAATGCAAGAACTAAATGAGGGACTAAAAAAATGAGTTACTTGCTGAACCTAATGAGGACCAAAATCGTTTGGGGTCTCTATTTCTCCTTTTTCCCTCTTTCATTGTTTCTCTGTTACTTGATCTTTGTTTCAGTCTCTCCTCGTTTCACTTCATCTTGTTTTCTCCTTCCTTCATCCTTCCTGTTCTTCGTCCCCTCTGCTTCTCCCTTTAAAGGTCTCTTTTGCACCATTCCCACTCTCACTCTCTAATTTGTTGAATACGCCGAAGCATTAGAAATTTATGACCTAGCTTGATCTTCTGGAATGCGTCCATGTCTTTCTCTCGCAAATAAACAGCCAATGAAATTGAAAGGAAAAACAATATCAATCCAAACATGTGAGAAGATGACAAAACAAAAGGCTTCAATGAAATTATTGAAATTATTAAAGATAGATAGAGTACCCCTAGGTCAAGCCGCACCAACCAAACTTGAACACCAAAGAGAAGAACAGGGAAGGGAAGGGTTATTTACTACATTCTGAGACACAGATTTGTAACACAAGATCTTCAAAGATGGTCTATAGCGCATTTTACGATTGACAAGGGGCGACAAGACATGCGCGGCAAAGCTGGGCATGAAGTGGTGGAAGATGATGAAGACTGGAGTCCGATGATGGCGAGGAGAATGTGAGGTTGAGGCTAGGTTTGGTCATAGGCAATGAAGATGGCAATGAGGAAGTGTCGAGCATAGGTTAAGAGGTTAGGCCTCTAGTGCCCAGCTAAAACCAAGTGAGGCGAATAATAAGTTTTTTATTATTTTATTTGAACTTAACAGCAAAGGTGAGCAATTGATCGTCCTTAAAAAGATTTTCTAGCACGGTTTATGTAGCATCCGTCCTTTTAAATTAAAAATTATTTATCCTATTTATAAAATTGCCACCCGTCACATTTTTTAGGACGGTTCTTCACACTACTATCCTCTTATGTCATCTTAGAATAGTTTTTCTGTACTAGCGGATGCCTCTAATATTTATTACATTAGTACATGATATCTTCAAGTTAGCTTTTCTAAATAAATTTTTTTTGGGTTTAGACTTGGATTTTGTATGAATGAGTGTATGACTATGCCTTTGAGCTTGTTTGGGGCTGCAACTTGTTTTTTTTATTGAATTAGCTCCAAGTCTTCCTGCTTTTGATTTAACCCGTTTAGTACTTGTTTCATTATTCAGCTACTTGGTCATGCTTTCCACGCCCTCCAAGTTCTTGAAAATCACCTTCAAGCTCCTCCTCTTGATCACACCAATCTCTTGCTCCATTAATAAGGTAAAATAACGGCAAGGGATCTATGGTTAAAAACTACAAGTTCAAGAAGGATAATTACAGACTTTAAATGTTAAGAAAGCTATATGCTACTAACTTAAGGTTAAGGGAAATTTTTTATATTTTAGCCTATATTTAATTATTACTTTTAATATTGAATTTTGAAAATCCGGAAACCACTTAACCATTTTTTTTCTTAAACCACTCTTAACTACACTATTATCTCATCTCCTAAGGAAAGATTATGGAAACATCTTAACCTAGCTAGATGAACATAAATTGTGAAATATTGGCGACCAATCTGAAAATGAACATAAGTAAGAATTTTATCAATTAAAATTTTTTTAAAAAAGTATGAGGCCATCAATGTGCTGAACCAGAGAATTGTGCATTCACTTTGACACGTGTGGTGCTGATTCTATAATCCTTGCCCATGGATTATCCTTCATAAAATCCATACTCCGTCTGACGCAGGCCGCGCTCGGATTCTGCTGCCATGGACGCCTCCGACAAATCGAAGTCGAAGACGCCCCCTGTGGTGAAGCTGAAGCCAATCGATGCCACTCCCTCAACTTTCATAGATTACGGTCAGGTCATTGAGGCTTCGCCGGACGGCGACGAGTTCGGTCCTCAAGACGCTCAATTGGACTTGAGCCGTGGAATCCCCAGGTCCCTACCAACCTTCCTTGTATATGACTGTCTTGTTATTCTGTTATGCGGAAAGCGACCATTTGGATTTCTATCTCTCTCTCTCTCTCTCTCTCTCTCTCTCTCTCTCTCGATCGAGTTTATTTTCTGCTATTTGTTCGATTGATTTCTTATCAGACGGCAGTACATGTGGATGGTTTTGTGGACATGGTTCACAATTCTGAGGATTTCGATTTCGACTTACTAGATAATTGCGTTTAGATCCTTTTTGAAACTGGTAGTGGGGAAGATATGTCAGCAGAAACTTGGAGTATGCAGTATAAGAAATCAGAAATTTTTTTAAACTAATATTGTTAGCCTAGGTCAATATGCAAGTGAACTGACTATTTATTTGTTTTCAAGGTTAAAAATCTGGACTTGTGATTAAATTTGCTGTGTTGCTAGGTACCCTGATCAACAAGTGAATGATTTAATGTTATTTGATTTATTTCTATTATTGCCGAAGATGGGTTGATGGCATTGCTGGTTAATCTGGGCTAATAAACTACAGAGATGAGTTTAGCTCCACTTTGTGTTATAGTGACTCCTTGCTGATCAGGTTCTTCCTTCCCAACGTAAATCGAACAAAAAAAAGTAAAATATTTCTCTTTTGAAGATCCACCAATAGATCAGATTATGAGGTACTTGTGCTTTTAATGGCCCGTTTAATATCTCTAGAGATTTCATTTCCACTTTTCATAACATAGAAAATAAGATATGCAATTTCTATTATATTATTGTAAACCTTACTCGTCCCTTTCTTTAACCTTTTTTCAACCCAGGAGCATAAGTGTCATTTTTCATCCACAAAATCTTCTTTCTTTCATTCAACTTCCTCATCGATTTCATATTGTTATTTGCTAGAGCAAAGTAAATCTGCTTACACCGCTGGAATTGCCCTACCAAACTACTGTGTCTAATCGGAAGCCAAAGTTAGGAATTCATTGTGGAAACTTACGCAAACAACAGTATTTGGAAGTCACTTCTATAGAAGTCCATTCCATGTGGAAATGCTTCATGAAATGGAAGACCCCTTTTCAGTATTTAGACAATGTCCGATAGGTAGTTTTAAGGCATTTTCCAGTTGGTTTTATGCAACTTTTTAAAAAAAAAAAAAAAATTGAAGACTAGTCTTTAGTTATTTGGGATACAAAACCTTAATGACGAGTCCGTCTCTCTATAAATAATCTACAAGACAAAGTGAGCAGGATCGCACAGATTCCTTAACTTCAGTTGACATTTTGCTCAAATCCATTCATTCACTTCTTAGAGCATTTTTCGGTAGTCAATTCAAGCAATTTTGGGCTATTGCTTTTTCATCTAAGATGGCAGCATTGAGAAAAACTAATTATGAAATTTTTATTTCTCTCACATCAAATGAGATTATTTTATCTCCTTTTAGGGGAAAAAATGCATTGGAGTTGATTATGATCCATTCCTGTACATATGCTGGCAGGTTGTACATTATGCGTCTTGAAAATCGTCCTCTTAAGTTTTCTACAATTACACACCATGCAAGTGTGACCCAGTGCCTTGGGTCAATTGGTGGTCATGTTTGGTATCTTGGTGTAGCTAAGCCATCCATTGTTCATTCAAATGAAGTCAAAGACGACAATAGCAAGAAGGTTGTGCAATCACACTGCAGTCATCTATATGTGCCCCCTGCTGTTGAGGATGTCCAGGTTTTTAAGGTTTCTGGTTCCAAATTTCTGAAGCTTAACAAAGGGACATGGCATGCTGGCCCTCTATTCAAGGCAGATACAATGGACTTTTACAATCTAGAACTAAGCAACACAAATGTGAGCCTCTTCACCTTTCCCCTTTCCTTTCTCTGTAGTTTTTCATGCATCATTGTTCTTGTGGAAGGTTCTTCAAAGGACCCTTGGGTGTTATGTACTTTTTACCCAAATGATACACCAATTGAAGGTAAAGGAAGACTTGATTCTAAGGCTTAAGGTTAATTTGAATTGAATTGAGAATACAGTTGATGTAATAATATAACCACTTGCAAAACTTGGTTTTCACCTATCTATCTACATGCCATGACCTCTTTGGTCATTAGATTCTTGATTAGACTTGAGTTAAGCCACTAGAGGGGTCTGAGTAGTTTGCAAGAGGTTATAGGTTCAAACTCACTACTGTCATTTACCAAGAAAAACAGAGATTAAAGTTAGATTTTATCGTGTGAATTTAGAGCTTCTATTGTTCCCCCAATCTTTCAATTGGGTATTTACTGTTACAGTATGTCAGCAAAATTAAAAACTTGACGCATTATTACACTCGTTCTTCCATTAGTGTAAATTCACTCTTTATGCCAACTACTAATTTTTTTGCTGCAAAAATCTTAGTTCAATAAAACATTCTTTCCAGCTGTACAAAGTGAGGTGTCAAAATAGATGTATCCTTGTTTTCCCCCTCCTTTTTATGTGTTTAGTAAGGAGGAAAACCTTATTTTGGCTCCGAACATATAGGTAGATTTTCAATTCGGTCTTTCACAGATCATTCTATTCAATTTAATCATTCAATCTTCTCTTTTGTTTTGCCATCGATCATTCATTCATCTAAATGGATGGAAATGGAATAGAATGGCAACATGTGTTAAAATACAATTGTTCTTTGTGAGTATTGCTCTCATGATGATTGTTTCGCAAGTCATTTGCAAGGCCTAACTTCATATTCTGTTTATGTAGGTGATTGATCATACGACACACAGCTTCATCAAGGGCAATGGTGTTGTCTTTTCCATCGATGAGTAATTCTATAGCTTTTTCTAGTTGCTTCCAGCATTTTTAACTACTTCTGCAAACTGCACATAGTTCAATAATACCACATGATTGCCAAAGGAAGGAAAAAAAATGATACTGTATGTAATTTAACATTTATTTGTTAATTATCAACTAAACATGTTTTTCTATGCATTGTATGAATTCCAAAGAATTAATTGTACTGATAATGGTTTGTGAACAGTGTAACTCTCTCTCTCTCTCTCTCTCTCTCTATATATATATATATATATATATGTATATATAGATTGTTGGTCAAGAAAGATATATTGATATACTAGGATAGGATGTATAGAGGGAAAAGAAGAATAAAAATCCATGAGTAATGAAGTTAATGATTCCAAAATGGGTTTTAGTGTAAACAAAACATAATAAGCATCGGAGTTGAAATGTTATGATAATCCAAAATGAATATAATTCCATGCGATATCTCAAAAACGAATATCATTGGGCACCCTCATTGTCTGCATTTCAAGAAATTAGTTAAGATCAGAGTTGAAATGTTATGATAATCCAAAATACACAAGCAGAATATTCAAATGAAATTGTAGTTGGTAGGAATGAGTTTTGAAGCTTGTGCTTGTGTGAGTGTATGATTATGAAACTGAAGAAAAGAAAGAGAAGGGACCTTGAATATATCTTCAAACATGCCCATGGCATTCCTTCGCTGTACTCCATAGAATTTCTCTGCAATTGCATCTATCATCTGCACCACACTTTTCTATGTCAGAGGAACCACACTGGTAGAACTTCAATAACACTACATACACAATCAATGGTGGTTGAGTTGAGTAGTAAGGAGCTCAACATCCCTTGAGTAAGGTTTTGAATTCGAATATTGTAAATAGAAGAAAAACATGTTTGGAAAGCTTTTCACATTTTGGTCTAATAATGTTTAAATCTGACTTGATAGTATTGGATATAAAATAATTATATAAAAGAAATAAAGCTACATACACATCATTCTTCATAAACCCATTTCAATTTGGATTGATCTATTTGATTGATAGATCATATTTTAGTTCAATTCAGAATGCTTCTAAATGTTAATTCAGTTGAAAACCACTAAAAAAATATAATAAAAACTGGGTTAATATATTTTATATGATATCAAAAAATATGGTAATTTAATTATGATCAATTTAACTATAATTTAGTTATGATTGGATCAATAAATCTTAACCTAAAATATATGTATATACGTGTGAACATTTATAGTTTTATACTAACCTCATTGAATGCAGGTTCCCTGTTAATACATGACTTATATTTTGATCTCAACATGGTAAAAAGAGGAAAAACATTTCTCTCCAACCTGCATCAGAAGGGGAAAACCAGTAATAAAAAGACAGAATTTATCCCTATATCTTAGGATTCTGTACACGAGCTAAAACTGATTCTGAAATTTTCTTAATGTACTTGCTCATCATTCATCAGCAAGAAACAAAGTCGGAGCCAAATAGTTTATCTATCGAACATTCAAAATCCATAATATATCAAAGTAGTTCAGATCCCATAAAATTAAAACACCATCTCTTCTTTTCATTTTTTTTTTTAAGTAGTTGATATCACATAATGATTAACACTATTAATACAAGTTAGGAGCAATCTATCAGTATTGTAACGTGAATTAATGCAAAATGTTACATGTCTATTCTTTATATTCGGACTGAGGAAAAAAAAATTGACCAATTAATCTGTATATAACCAATAAGGAAAGCTTACGTTGGCAAAAGAAAACTGACGAACTGCATCAAATCTGTCTGAGGAAACTCAAGGTCTGCAGCCTCAGCTTCTCTTTTTATATCTTCCAAAAGTATTTTTGCATCTTTTAGATTACCTGAAGATAAGTACCTGTCATGTAATAAATGGGTAATTTCTAACTGCAAAACCTTGTTAATTTGTACAAGAAATTACAGGTGACAGACATGATATTGGAAATTAAAATATGTGAACATTATGAAAAATACAGCTCGGATTCTCCTTGTTACATAGCTAAACAGTAAGGATGGCTTCAAAAGAAGATCCAATTATTTACTTTACACAAGGTAAACAAACCGTGCTTGCTATCTAGTTATTTTCAATGATTTAACGTACATTAATGCTCCCTCAACCAAATGACTATGACGTTTTCCACTTGAAACTACTTTTTGGCATCACATTATTCAGAGTTGAACAGAGATCCTCTGAAATGAGAACCCGAATAAAGTTGTGAAGTGCTGTTAAAAAAATCAATTTAACTTCACTTCACCATGTTAGATTTTTAATATGAGGGCTATGGCTATATACTTGTAGCAACCTTTCCACCAAAATAGCTTAAATTAGTTAGTTAGAATTGCCACAAGCAAGCTTATATACCCTTCATCCTTTTTATTACTATTTAATATGAGACTTCTCCGAAGTTGGGAAGGCCATATACTTGGAGAAATCTTTCTACCAAAATAGTTTAAGCTAATTGGTTAGGATTGTCATAAGCTTATTCTCCCTCCGATATATACTATAAGATATTTTGTATCAATTACACGCATATTAAGAAAATTATTTTTTCACTTAAAATCAATTCAAAAAGTACCAGCATTTCCTATTTTACCCTTATTAAATACTCTATTCTATTGTCATTGTAGGGTTATAAATGAGGAGTATGGAAAAATTAAAAATAAGGGTAAAATAGGAAAAAAATATTCAATACCTTATATTTTGAACTAGAAACTTCTCATATAAAATACTCTATAATATAGACCGAAGGGAATATACTGTTTATCTTTCTTGTTACTATTTAATGTAGGACTTTTCTATTTTTTAATACAACAATTCAAGAAAAAAAAAACTCCTAACCCGAAAGGATTCATATTTTTTAATGAGTGCTGTATACTTGGAGCAACCTTTCACCTAGCATAAGTTAGTTGGTTAGGATTGCCAACTACATTTTCCGGTGGCTGCACACATAATACAAGAGACATATTCTTGGAGCAACTTTTCTACCAAAATAGCTTAAACTAATTGATTAGGATTGTCATAACTTTATATAAGCTTCATCTTTCTTATCTCGGACTTTTCTGTTCTCAAATACACCAATTCAGAAAAAAAAAAAAGGTCTCAACTTGAAAGGATTCATATTCATTTAATCAAAGTCTGATCATATTCACCCCCCTATCTGATGTATAATTAGTTTTACCTCAAAATTGCCCGAGCAATGGCCAAATCATCTTCGCCAGGATAACACTAGAAAAGAGTAGGAGGCCTGTTAGTATAATCTTTGTGGAAGCTCCAAGCAAGAATACTATCTAATAACTGAATAAATTTATTTGGAATGGTGGAAAAAAAATTATGTAAAAGGAGAAGAAGATTAGTGTGGAAATGAATATATGCATACAGACCTTGCCCATAAAATTGACGATGGTAGAAGCCAACTTCTTGGGATCATTGCCTCTCACAAAATGATATGTGACCTTAGCCATATCCTGCATTGAGCATCCATTAGTTATCTCTCTCATTTGCTTCTTCTTCAAAGAATGAAGGGTGAGTGATATACAGAGGATGAAGCTACGTACAGGCTCAGGAGACGCAGAATAAACGTATTCCGCAAGCATAATGTGGAGCTCCGGCGATCCATGGCCGTCGGGTCCAAACACCGCCGACCACCGAATGGCGGCTTTTAAGAAAGAGGAACAACCGTCGACTCGTATTTTAGCGACACCGAGCGCTTCTGACAGTTTTTGCATGTCTTCCTCGTCCTCCAAGTTACTTGGCAGCACCACTCTTGGAAACTTGCTGTATATTTTCTTCACCCGCCCTGACACACACACACACACATATATTCCATCATTATATTATTTATATTATTATATTATTATATAATACGTAGGTGCAGTAAAATCATCCTTCATATATACCAAGACTTTGATCATCACAGGGAACTTTGCCTTGCTCAAGTGTCTCTGCAAATATTAAAGCAAGCTCTGCTCCACTGATTTCCTGATATATTCATCCATATAATGCTAATTAATTTCCAAAATTAATCCACACATTTATTTTCTACTAATTAAATTAATACATTCAAATGAAATATTAACTAAAATTAAGATGAAGAGTATCACCTGTCCCTCATCCAACTGAAGGCATGCTCCTGATTCCAGTATTTCTAGTGCTTCCGAGAACCTCTCAGCATTTACATATCTGTGTTATTCATCAATTCCAGTTTAAGGGTATTATTCGATATTTTTTTAAATTTCATTAAAATCATATAAATCTCTTTTTTATTTTTAAAATGTGTATATATTTATTTTAACAATAAAAAATAATTTATATGAATTTTCTTAAATTTCTTAAATTACACAAATTTTCCTTTTATTTCGAACCGGTACTAATGATAGTGGGGAGGAGAGATAAGCTAAGGGCATTTTAGTAATTTGATAATGAAATTATTAACATTTTAGGATCTTAGGTCTCTTCTTACAATTTAATCAAAAGTAGGTCCTAAAATTTAATAAATTGCTTATTTTGGTCTCAAATAATAATTCTCCCAGATTATTTCCATTACTAGAGCAGATATATCATTATAAGAATTGAATATAATAATTTAATGGCCAGAAAAAGGAACAAAAGAGTTGAACCTCGTACTGATAGATTTGTACATTTGTTGAGCTCGATAACAACTGCCCTCTTTTACCAGTTTCTGCAATTTATCAATATGCTGCATTCAATTTCACACCAGAAACAAATAAATACCAAATTAATCCACAGCCAGAAAAGCTAAACAAATGTATATATCTATCATATCACAAAACACTGCAAATTTCTCTACAAGATCTTGGAAACAAATCAAGTAAGCCCCTTTTTGAATTGAATAAAAATAAATCACTCCAAGAATCGCCGATACTAGAATGCATATAAAATGGAACACCATAAGTATTAAAATTTAATTTCTGATACAAATAGCAGAATTATAAATATGTATATATGCAACAAATATGTACCTCTTGAGCTGGAGGTAATACGCCTCTTTTTGTTCTCTCTCGAGACATGGCAATGCAAGAAATGGATAGAAATCTGAGCTTTGGGTTCGAAGGAAGGGGAAACAACTAACTGAAACTGATGCAGAACCAAAACCAAAACCAAAACCTGCCTTTCTCAATCACATTCACATCACAAATCCTAACGCTTAAACCGCCTTCATTCTTGGACGTTGCACAAATTTATGGGCCACTCACAAACCTGCTTATTATTAGTTTCTCAACAAAAACGAAAGGCTCTGAGTTTTAATTATATTTATTTAACGTAATAAAAATTATTAAGTATTAAATATTTATTAAATAAATTATATAGACTTTCTTCTCCATATTATCAAAATTAATACACAGCGTTCTCATTTACTTTTGAAATTATGCAAATCTTTTCTGGATTATGTAAAATTTACACAAACCCCCTATTTATTTTTAAAATATATACTGATCTATCCTTAAAATATAAAGAAGATCCATGCAATTTAAGAAAAGCTCAAGGAAAACTGTGGAATTTATTTTTTTCTTTCGGGGGGAGATTTGAGAAGGCATTTACAATAGAAGAGAGACTTGCGGAATTTAACAAACTCAAGGAAGTTTATGTCATTTGATTTTTTTTTTTAGGGAAGATATAGGTAAGTTTTTAAAAATAAAGAAAAGACCTATGGAATTGAAATTTCTACAAAACTCAATAGACATTCGTGTAATTTACTTATATTTATTTGATAAGGTCTAGAGTTTTACATGCTACATATTTACTTATATTTATTTGATTAGGTCTTCTTCTTCTTCATGCTATTCTAAATCTAAAGTATATAGGTTAGAGGCAAGTGATAAAATCTAGCTCATGATGTAAATTTATATTGAAAAAAAAAAGTAACATGTATTGTTCTTATTGCACTTCTAGACAATGTTGGAGGGAGGAAATGAGAATTATTTGTTATTTTTATTATTTAAATGTTCAATGAGAGATGAAATAATAAAAGTACAATTTATTAAATAATACATTAGACTTATTAAAAAATTCATTTTTCTTATGATCTTTAATTAATTTAGAATAGAAAAATCGGTGGTTCTAACACGGAATTGGTCCTCTTCTTTTTCATTTCTCAAACTATTATTTTATTTTTTTGGTAACATTCTCGGACTAATTTTTTAGCCAAAATAATATTTCTTTTTTTGAAAAAAAATTGGTTTTTTTGGCCATTTGGTTACTTATGATTTAAATCTGAGAGTTGACTTACTCAAATTTGTGATCGATAATTTATTGTGTTAATGTCAAATGCTAAAAATTTAATTTAATTTAAATAATTTGAAGTAGAAATAAAATTCTCAATAGATATGAAAATAAGAAAATCATGCTTTGGGGTGAAATTGTTATTCATGATAACTATATGGGAATGTTGGTGGAATTTGTAGCTACGGTAGATTTAGCAACTTCTATTAGCCCTTTTAAAAGGGATTAAAATTATTAAAATGGGCCTTATCTTTAGATGAAGTTAATTTGAATCTGACGGCAAACCAACGTATTGATTTTATCAAACGCATGTGCATGCCGCTGCACACATATTTTCTCATTGTTGAAAAAATAAATAAAGCATGCAGTATCTCACATTTACTTAAAACAATGCTTAATATATTATTTTAATTTATAGCCCTTCAACCATTAAAAATTAACCTCAGGTTATAAAGGCATAAACAAAAATATTAATGTATATGATGGTACAAAAACATTTATTATGAAAAATGTCACACAGGAAACAATATTCATTTATTTTATATATCTTAGGTTCTTTGAAATGTGTTTAGTAATAAAAATGGGCCAAATCAAAACTTGACCAAATCTTTATTTTCTTTTACCGAATTTTGAAAATCCATAAATAATTCCACAAAAATAGTTTTAAGGTGATTCAAATTTCTAGTTGTAACTCTTAAAGTTCTCTATACGGGAAAAATATCCAATTGCAAATTCATCCAATCAATTGATGCAGTTTATTAGTAAAAAATTACTATTCATTTGACCAACAAATTTTCCAGATTTTGACCCTTTTCTCTTAAAAATTTCATATGTTATGCTATATTTAACTAATTAGGGTCATCTTGGTCTTGTTTTGAAGCTTGAGGACTTATGTAAAAACCTTGATTAAACGTTTCAAATACATATTTTGGATTAATAGAAGGGCATTATGGGAATTATGCAAGACAAGAGAAGAATAAAAAGAAGAAGAAGAAGGGGGCGCCGTAGTGCAACACTAAAAATTTTTAAAATAGAGACAAAACCAACTCACCGGAACAGTGTTTTTAGATGGAAAACCAAGAGAACTATGCTAAGGAACGGGTTTTTGGTGCTTGGGACGGCTTGACTCTTTAAAGTAACTTGATTTTGTCATATTCCTCTTCACTTTTCTCAAGTCTCTTGGTTGATTTTCATGGGTTTTGCTTGGGATCCAAATTCTCTAATGCCTTGGCCAATTAATCTTAGAATGCTTCAAGGGAGTGTTGTGAAATGCTTTGGTTGATTTGAGTTTTTGTAGTTTTTATGCTTGTAGGCAACAAACCTAGCCTTTACCTTGAGGAATGAATTCTTTGAATTGTTTTCTGTTATGGGAAGTTAATTTGAGGTTAAATAAGAGTGGTTATGGTGGTGGTTGTATGATTATGTTGAGCGGGAGCCTTGACCCTTAATTTATGGTTAATTTGAGGTTATGTAACTACTTAAATGGTATGTTTGATGATTGTGAAGGGTGTGTACTTTTTTAATTGAAGTTTCTACACTTCAAGAAATTGTTAAGAAGGAAAAGATTCATTGGTAAGTGGCTACTTGGTTGTATAAAGAATTCGGACCTTGTAGGTGTTAAAGGCTTTGGTAATTGGAAATGTCTATATAGGGCTTTTTATGTTTTGCTTGGCCTTACTTCATGTTTGGAACATTGTATATTAACTTGAATTGCATCCCTCTTGTGTATATGTAGTTGGTTCTCCAATGGCCTACTAACATATTATGTGAGTTCAAGCAACTTGAAGTAATCAGCGAATAACTTTTGTTTACTTTATATGTTTTAAACTTTCATACCATGATATGCAATAATATGGCACAGTTAGTAAGTTTTCTTATACTCTTTATCCACTTTGAGCTTATGGTAAGAAAATGGAAATGGCTAAATGAATGTGTATGTATAGTAGAACTTGAAATTTAAGCATGATATACAACATATTGTGCATTCTCATGTCTATATTGCATATGATATAGTGGTGCCAGCATGGTAATGCATATGATAAAATGACACATTAGCATGAAATATTGGTATTGTCACTAATTATGTACATGTTAAGCATGGTTTGGGCAATGATGTTAGTGAATACCACATAGCATGCCAATCCACTAAATGGCACATGAGGCCTTGTGTCTAAATGATGAGGCTTGTAATATTCTTGTTACTAAATAGCCGTCCTTTGGTTGGGAGACTCGGGTGGCTATAGATTATGGATGAACCTTTTCTAAATAGCCATCAATTCAAGTGATCCAAGGGAAGAAGAGCCATGATCCAACCATTAGTGATTAGTAGGAGGAGAGTTTAGTGATTATCTCAGAATTGGCTTTCACAAATCATTGGAACGGGGCTACTTGGGATTACTCTGTGATGATAATTAGCCCATGATGCTAGCCATGATTGTTTAGGTTTTCATTGCATATCATGAGCGTTATTTCTTACATCCTGATCATTTGCATGTGTACTTGACTATCGGAATATTATTGTTGTGTATTGTTACTCCTTGATTATTGAGAAATTGTCTCACTCCCTTTATGGTTAATATTTTTAGGTGAAGGCTCTAGCTCTAGTAAGAAGAAAGCTAAGAAGAACTAAGTCTCCTTGATAATGTGTGGGATATTTGAGTGTTTAGTTGTGTTGGGTATTGTTGTGTTTGAGAACATATGTTATGATTACCTAGTATTGTACCAAGTGTATGATATCTATCTAATGCCATGTGTATTGTACTTCAGGTTATTTTGTGGTCTCTCATATCTCATATCCCTTTGCATGTCTTGAACCTCTTGTGACTCCCTCGCTAAGTTGAAGATATGTTATGCTTGGACATGTCCATTGTGATTGAGTCAATAGGTATGTGGCCTAAGGCCTACTTGATATTTGTGTTGCACGTTGTTTATTATGGTTAAGTATCCTAGGAGGCAAGGTCCATATGTTGTAACATCAGGTTTGTACACATAGGGATGGTTTTCCCAAGTGTACTTTGATGGAATAGAGTTATTATTGAGGTTGGATTGGATAATTGGAGAGATTTGTAATGAATGGGTATGTCACCCATTAGTGAAATTTGGGGTTCAAGGGACTAGTTTCCTTAAGATGCAACCTCCTAGGATAAAATTCTTGAGTCATTTGAAACTTCTGTGAACAAGTTTGATGGTCAAATGATGGATAGTGTGGATTTGGGGAGTGTTAGAACCAAGTTTTTACCTAAAAGTGATCAAATTAATTCAGGGTGTCCAAAATCTCGACACAGAAAAATTGAGATGTGGTTTTTGCCCATAGTTAAAAAACTTTTAGTGTGATTTATAGGTTTTGGAATCACACAAATCGCAGGTCTGTATAGAAAGTTGTATGCATCGGAAGTTCATCAATGCCACTACACCAAAATGCAGCCACAACATCATTGTTCACAAAAGAAAAATTGTTCCCCTTTCTGTTTTCTTAGTCACGACTTCCCCTATACTAGCCACAACTAGCCTTGATTTTGAGCAATATATTTCCTTTGTTTTTGTTTTGTTGTGGGGTGTTTTATCTTGAGAGCCAATGTTATGGCTTAGAAACTTAGGATGTTACAACTTCTCTTCCAATTACCATTAATTATTCATCATTTCTCATTATTCTCCTAACTTAATACCTTTTTAAACATAAGGTCATTATAGATGTCTTTCTCTTTTTATAAACTTAGCAATAATAAAATAAATACTATAAACCAATAAACCTTCATATCATTTCAAAACATAATTTCACATATTAAGGATCATGTCAAAGACTTTACATGATGTCATTATCCATAACTTTAAATACATAGTTCCTAACATAATTTCAAAATATCATCATAATAATGCTAAGTCTTCATGGCTTCATCTTCTTCTCTTTCTCCTAATATGAGTTGGACCTCCCATTCATGATTAGAAATTATGGGTAACGATATTTGAATAAACCTCAATAAAATCATTATCCCATTCTAACATTATAATTAGATAATTGACATAAAAAAAAGATTTCATAAAGTTGCCATAACAATTCAATATCAAAACATATTTTTGCAAAGTTCATACATGTTCTTTACTATCCAATCATATTTGTTGAAAATGAATTTGAAATGCTCCAGACATACTAGAGGTTTTGACCTTAATGTGTATAAATTACTGATTTTGATAAGAACAATCATGAATTCCTGATCCTTTTCCACAATTTTCTCAGATGAAATGCCAAAATATAATTTAAAGGAAATAAGAAATTTGACAAGGCAAATGAAATTACATGTAGGAAAGAACTATTAAATATCAGTACAAAGAAACATGTTTGAGATATAAAAAAACCATACTAAACAGTGAGAATGAAGCTAGAAAACTCCTATGGCTAGAAAGAAATATAAAAAATGAAAGCTGAAAGCTGAAAGAAAAAGTTTGACAGTATGTTGTCACATCCTATATTTTAATACCTTTCCCATGAGAATTGTCTCACATAGATGTAGTAAAAAGATTTTTGTTAATTTGAACCAATTGAAATCTCAACTGTAAAAACTGTTTTCTATGTACTATTCCTTTAATTGTGTAGCAAACTTCGTAATATCATAACTAAATATAAAAAAATCATTTCTCAGTAGTTCAAATCTCTAAAAATCATTCACATCTTAAAGTTTATAGGAAAAATATGAAACTAGAATTTGGGCATACCAATTCATACAGTTTATTAATCAAACTTTACTATTCATTTTCAGCTTCCAATCCCTATCCAGAATTTGAACTTCAACTTTGGGCATTTATTTCTCATAATATATAGAGTCAATTTGTGCATTCTTAGTATCATTGAAAAGCTCTGTGTATCCACTTTCTACCCATATAAACATTGTACATTTATTTTGTACTTACTAGACAAAATGCTAATATAAACCTTCAGGAGTTGAAAATAACCTTTACTAGAACAGCTTCGGAAAACAAATCATAACTTCTATTATACAACTCCAAATGAAGTCAAACCAGTGTCAAAATGTACATAAAACATAGCTCTACACAACCATATAATTACCTGAATTTTTGGATCATCCGACAATTTTATTCCGTGTTCCAAAATAGACCATAGTTAAAGTCCAAAACAGTTCTAGCATACAATTCCGCTTTTGATCATTAACATCCTTGAACCATATAACTTATTCCCTACTTTGCTAAATCATACATAATCTATCTAGGTTTAAAGCTCATCATGTCCTCTAACCAGAGGCAATCAAACTTTGACCCATTTCCTTTACCATATCATATTAAAACATTTCTAAACATTAACATGTCATAAATTGTTAATAAGAGAATCATACATAGTTTTCCAATCTCAACTTTATATCATTAATAAACTTCATTTAGCATGCATTTTCATACATCATATAACATCGTACTATATTAATTATACATATTAACTTAATTTATTAATCATACAATACTTTACATAACATACTTCATGATCAAAGCATTATTGTCAATTATAAACATCAACTTGCTTCACCACCAATTTTCTTTCTTGGGCCTTCATCCATTGTAACACTTGTCCCTAGCATGATGAGTAGCTTGGAGGTGCGAGTGGGAACAATTTCAATAGTAAACTTGCACATGCAATTACATCATGACACATACAAAACATTGCAAGCATTGCATAATGAAAATACCATATTGTCTAACAAAATTTCAACACCATTTTAGCACAGAAACAAGACATCCCGAACTTGGCCTTCATCAAATAAACAACCAACCAGTCAAGAAAACAGCCATAACAACATGACAACAATCTCATAATAAAAAACATGTATAAACATAATTGTACAATAACATAAAAATATAGTAAATTACTACCTGAGAGTTTTAACCTTTTCACCTTAACTTGATCCCTTTCCAATCATTTCCTTGCAACTTCCCAAACCTAGAAGTAACAAGATAACCATGTTATATCAACTCATTCTCAATGAGTTTTCTTAAAGATTGGTTAAGCCCTAAAATTCCATATTTCTTATACCTGACTTAATCTTGAAAACCTAACTTGTTTTTTACTAATTCATGCATGAGGATTCCATTTTTACCATTAGTATCATGAAATTCCAACTCCTAGCATCACTTTCCATTTGGCCAAATTCATCTACTCAAGGAGGAGAGAAGAATTTTCATTATTACTCATCTCAAACTAATGCAAACATACTTTCTTTCAACTAATTTATGCTTCCTCTAGGTTTGGTTTCATGAGAACATCTTTCCCCACACACCTACTTGTCTTGGCCAAAACCAACCAAAGTCATGGAGGAAAGGAAATCTCACTTAGACCTATTCTAAACTCAAGCAAAACCAACTTAAAATTAAAAAACATACTTACCTCTACATTGCTTCTTTGCCTTTCAGCTTGCTCCAAGCCTTTCCTCCTCCTTCTTCCTTCCTTCTCCTCTCTTTTCTCTCACTAATTTTTCTACACACTTTCTCTCTTCCTTATGCAAGGTTAGGAGGGAGGGGGGTAAGCTTCTATTTATAAACCACAAGATGGCATCCTAGTCATCCAAGTGTTTAATGATCCAATGGCTAATATCACTTGCTTGCTAGGGTTTTCTTTCTCTTTCATCACGCATGACATTATAATTAATAAAATATTCCCCAAAACATGTGCATAAATTTCAGCCAATAGAAGAGCAACATTTGTTCTACTATCCAATATATTTTCAATAGTCTAGATCAATCATGTATTAATTACTTTAAGTTTGGACAATTTCTTGGTATTTTATGATATTTACTAATATCATTTGTTTATTAATATGTACAGGAAATATACCAGTTTGGGATCTATATTTATCTTACTAACTATCCCAAGTTTTTCTTCTTTTATTTTTCTTTATTGTGGAGCCTACATTACTTTTTCTTTTTACTATTTTATTCTTCTACATTTTGCAATCTGTATTATCTCCATACTGTACCGTTTGAACTCAATCCATACTTCAAATAGGACCCAACATGTCAAAAGACCTATTTCCACATGTATATCATTTTCTACAATTTTTGAAAATAATTACAATTAAGGATCAAATTTGCAATTTATATCAATTAAGGACCAAACATAATTTCATCTATGACCATTTAGAGAACTTAATTCCAATTAAGAACCAAACACGTAAAATTACCATTTTGACATTTGTAGTATTCACACAATATTTCAAATGTGACATCTTTTTCAATCATACTTTTTAACATATTCATGCGATACCCATCATAATCACACTTTTATATAGCCATAAAAATGAGGATCTCATATCTGTTATGAGATGTTCATGAGCGTCCCCCTCTAGGCTGCTTCTTGTTGTACTTATAGGTGTAGAGACAGCAGTTCCCAGCCTTTACTTGTTGAACGTGCCCTATTTCATGCAACTATTTTGCTTACCTCAGGTTCTCAAGCCAATGAAATAACCACGTTCTCTTTAATGCTAGCTCCTACTTCTTGAACATGCTGCCTTCCCTACAACCATGCCACACGTTTTGTTCCCATTGTTTTATTGCTTCATCCTTTAGTTTTCCAGTTCATTGACTTGGTCTTGCTTTCTAGAATCTTGATCATATTATATTAAATTCATTTTAATAAATACCACTAATAATTATATTTAGGGCTTAAAAATTCTAAAACAGGCTTCGCAAAATCCATTAGGCTTTTCACAAATTATTTGAGCTTGGCCCAGTACAAAGCCCAAACAATATTCATACATATTGATACTTCGTTCTAGACAAAATCATGACTTTAATTCAAATATAAACACTTTCATACTAAATAAATATGTTTTTCATAGCAATGACAATATAAAACTAGATCAAACCAACTACTTAAAAATAAAATGCAAGAATAAAAATAAGATGCTACCTTGAAAAATTCCCTAAAGCCTTCTGGCCTTCCTTTTACTTTGCAAACTCTCACACTCTACTCTCTTTCTAGTGGATAGCGCCTTGCTTGTGCGAGGAATGGGGGAGGGAGAGCTTCCTATTTACAGGCAAATTCATGGAATCTCAACTATTCATCTCTTTTTAAACAAATGGTCCATATCCCATAATCATGCCAAACTTATTCTTAAATCATAATGGTTCCAATTGTCAACCTCATGCTATCTTGGCTTGATTTCATCATGGCCATACACCAATCTTCTTGATGAAATCATAGCCTTACATCTTTTTTTT
This sequence comes from Adenanthera pavonina, assembly GCA_026686845.1. Classification (NCBI taxonomy): domain Eukaryota; kingdom Viridiplantae; phylum Streptophyta; class Magnoliopsida; order Fabales; family Fabaceae; genus Adenanthera; species Adenanthera pavonina. Next base: position 21,017,795 of record JAIVEN010000013.1, read on the forward strand.
TCCTTCCATTCTTCCTTGCCATAGTGTTCACTTTTCTACCACTCCTTCTCCCATCTTCTTACCGCCATATATGGGCTCTTTCTAGCCCAAGGAAAAGCTTCCTAATGCATTTGGGCTCGGATGAAAAGATTTGACCTAATAAAGTATGCATAATAATTTTGGACCTAGATTACGTATTTTTTATCTAATAAAACTTTCTACATGGAAGTGGACTTAAAAAAATAATTTGAGTCCATTAATAATTGTATTTGATATTTTTGGGCCTAGAAATAGTAGTTTGGTCCATTATATAAAAACTTTATAATTATTGGGCCTAAGTGACTCAACTTGACCCAATAACTTTTAGACCATTTTGGACAAATTTCTAAACTCGAAAAAATTGTCCAATTATTCCATTTTCTAACTTTATGGACTTGATCTTTTCTACTCTTCCACAATTGACGGCTCAATTTCCTTAATTATGCTCTAATTAATTAATTATGCAAGATCATTCTAATAAATCATCACTTGACCCAATTCCTTTTCTTTTTGGGTTTTCTTATTTAAACAAGGTCCAATAACATAAATTAATTTCCTATAAAAAATTCTAAAGTCCATTTGTTAATTTCTCACAAAAATAAATATTAAAAACATTTACAGCTAAGGACCAAAATTTTCTGCTTATTTCCAGTAAGGACCCAAATCATGAGATATAATCCTCTTTAACGTTTCTAAAGTCTTAAAAACAAATATTGTCTCATAATTCTCATTCATGCCCTTTATCAATCACAAATCATGAGATATAAAGGGCATAATTATCATGTAAAAATAAAAAATTTCAGGATATAACAAAAAATCTCTTTCACAGCCATTTATTAGAGAGGTTAAAAAATGTAGGACAATAAAAGTATAGAATGTCAAGAGTTGAGAGGTTATAATTATCTATATTATGTAACATTTACAATACTCCTTATCTTAAATGCATACGGGTCGTCAGACATTCAGTTCAGTTCACATTTAATTACTCTTCAGGTTTGATGAATAGACCCATGTTACATACCTACAAACATAAGAGGTTTCCTATTCACTTTAGAAATGATATATTAATGTCCCTTACGGATCATATTTTATAAAACATAAAAAAGAGAAAGAAAATGAATTTTGAAGTAACTAATAAATAATTGAATGAAATGAAACATAAGATGGGAGATTATTAATAGAGTTACCTGTTCAGAAGATATATAGAGAAGCATGGACTCCCATGAAATCATGAAGCAGCCAATTAAGAAGGAGAACATAGGGAGGCAACAAGAGTTAAGAGATTAAAACACATAAGCCTTAGCCAAGGATCTCTTCTTTGGTCAGATACCATTCCATCATTGCCTTTCTCACAAATATTGGTACATTGGTCGCGTAAATCCTTCTGACATGTCACTTGATATTCACATTCCATTGCATCCAAACTCAAGCTTTTGTGATTTGAGCTAAATTCATAGTTCCTACATGTCAATTGACACTGCAAAACAAAATATTTAGCTCAAACATACTTTTTAGCAAATGATTATGATGTCATTTTTTTTAGCACCAAGTGTATCCCCCATCTAATAGTTGAAAACTAATTTCTTTAAGATATAAAAATCACCGACGTGGGCTTTGCCTCTCCCAACATGATCATTATATCCTTTTGATAAAATTATACTATGAGAAAGACAACAACACTTTACCGGCTATATTTTTATTCACAAAAGATAGATAACATACCATCTAAAAGTTTACTTAAACCCAATTACCCAAATACAAATACATTTTATCCAAGTTCACCTGTGTACTTAGTAAATTCCGAAGAATATACACTTCACACTTGAAACTCTACCATTTATATATTTTCAGAATCATTTCACCATATACACATGCATGCATACATACACATCTACAGATATATACAGAGAGAGAAAGAGAGAGCAATGGAAAGAAAATGCTCTAACTCATAAATATGTAAATGGAGTTAATTTGGTAGGGAGCAACAGTGAAAGAAATGAAGTACTAACAATGTAGTTGCTTTCATAGATCTCCCTCATCAAACATGCAATGTGCTTGGAGTAAATTCCAAACCGGAGCAAATGCCTAAGAATAAAAGCAAATCAACATGGAATAGACAATAGAGCAAATAATGACTAACTGAATTTCGTTCATCCATGACTAATGCTTTGGATATGTATATACCTTTTTGAGGTTATGGTTCTACCTATAAAAATGGTTTGATCATTTGTCTACCAAAAAATTAAATGACTTTGTATTTTAATATAAATATATTTTTCCCACTGAATCTGCTGAAATCTATAATTAAGAAAATATTCATAAACAAAATACTCAATGATAATAATACCTCTAATGTATTGTCGCCCCCTTTTTTCATAGGAATCATTTTCATTGACTATTATATCTTTATCCTTGCCTTTTATGACATTTTCAGAGTTCTCTAGGATTAGAGGGTTGATTAGAGCTTCATTTTCTTGCTGCTTTGTCTGACTAACTCTCTCATCCTCCATGTTTGCTTCTTGCCTACTTAAATCAACTGAAACATTTTCTGGTGATACCAGCACAGCACTAGAACACGGGACCCCAAGGTTAATCTCCGAAGGCTCTACCATGACGGCCAAAGTTGTTGATAAATCAATTGAACCTTTATTAGGTCTGCTTTTGAAAGATTTGATGCCTCCTCTCTCTACTATGCTGTTATCTTCATTTATTGATGTCTGAAGGTTAAAAATTCAGAAAATATTTATAAAATGGTCAACCAAAAAACAAACGCCGTATAGCTCAATGGTCCAATAGGTCCATAAATATAGGAGCTTGATTACCTGTAGAAAAAAGCCATACAGCTCCATCAAATTTCTTTTTTTGTTAGGCTTTGATTCTCTGTCCTTGTTTCTTGTGATCGAGGGTTCTCGTTCTGCTTTTTCTGGAAGAAGAGAGTCGAGGACTAACAGTCATAGTGGTGGAGAATGTGGAAAATGTATCATATATGTATATATAATCAAAGCATTTAAAGGATCCCAAATACTAGGTTAGCTGTGTTAAATACTCATTGAGAGAACTTTGCCTCTCTTACTGTCCTATACGTCTTGACCAAGATTAATTGGAATCCACTACCAAATAATGGGTGGTTTGATACTGAAAAAAGTATTTAAAGGATGAATAGAAATTTAGAAAATAAATTAAGTAGAAATATAATATAACTAAGTTTTATTGGTTGCCTTGGAGAAAATTTCATGTACTCCGTAGTAGTCCCATATAAACCAAAAAGCTTCTTCTACTTAAGTTACATGGTAGTTCAGTGCTAATTCTTTTGTTATCTTTTATTTTTAACTTTAATTTTCTTGGTTATTGTATGCTGATGATGTTACATGCATAGCAAGAAAATATTTAATTACATATTTATAGTTACTAATTTATTTGATAAAATGTAATATACATGAACATCATGATAATAATTTCTAATTCAAAAGGTAAGTCCTTTTTATAAGGACCTTTCAACTAAAATCAAGTAAATTAAGGAAAGTACTAAAAGTTAATTAGAAATTTTGATTTCATCAAATATTACCATACATTTCTAAAATACCCTTAATAAAAGCTATTAAACCATATCCCACATTAATGCTTGAAAAAAAAATAGTTAAAATTATCAAGGACACTTGTGAAAATCATACATTAATGCTTTACAGAATTTTACAAAGGCCATTATAACAAAGGGCCACAAAAACCTTCTAGAAAGATCCTTATATTAAGGACCCAAGGGAGTAACAAATTGAGAAGTATGATAATATTCCCTCCATTATCATCAATAAGCAAACAGATAATTACGGGGGAAATCTAAAAATTAATAACAAAATATTTCAATAATACATATATAATTAACTTGCATTAAGGTATGCGCATATTTATTATTTTTTATTTTTTATTTTCAATACAGACAGAGCAAAAGCTCAAAAACACAGATCTCTAACTAACGAGTAAGAAAAATGATGAGGATTAAGAGGAATACCTTTCAAAGTAGGGGTGCCACCTCCACTCAACCATTTTGATGTCTTAAACCTTGAATTCCAATTGAAATCATTAAATTTTGTCCTTTTATAAGGATTGGTGAATCGGATATCCTCCATTTCTTGATTCATCACATGCATTCCTATCTCTTTCTCATGCTCGGACGCACCTTTACTATCATCAACTACTTGTGAGAAGATACGAATCTCTACATAATTCCATTCACTAAGAAAGTGTTTGCCCATTGGAGTAGGGATGTCAAGATGAAAACCCATTAATATATTATCTGATAACAGTGAAGAATAGCTAAGAAACTTCCGATCCTCCAATTTGAACAAACCGATCCCTGATTGTTTGCCATTCAATGTTAACTCGGCACTTAAACACTGAAAAACGAGAGGACTATAAATCACCATTTGTTTTTTAACAAAACAGAGAGAGATCGCCGGGGTTTGTCATGAAACCAGAAGGAAATGGACGGCCCCAGCTGCGATGGTGCAACCATTCTGGAAGTGTTGAACCTGGCACAAAAAACCGTTTGCGTCCAGCCTCATGTAATTCTGTCAGTAATGAAAATGTTGAGGCATAAAAGAGTTGTAAATTATCAATGAATTTAATAGCTATTTTGTGGTTAACTGCCATGCTTTAAACTACAGAAGCACAAGTTCCAAGGCTAGCATGCAAACGAAAAAAAATCAATGGATTCAAATATCAGAATATCAAATTATACAACCTAACCTGACTCAGTAACATGCTTCTTGACTCTGAGCTCAATGATATGCAACCTCCTGCACAAAATTCTTCTATGTTTGGCGGCATCCCTCGAATTTCTCTTAGATGTTCACAATAATTTAGGTAAAGGTTTCTCAAGAAACGACACTCTTTGATGCAATCTGGCAGAATCGTAAAATTATTCATGGATAGGTCCAAGTATGTCACATGGGCAAACAAAGTAAGAAATACTGGGAGGAATTCATCTGATATATTGCACTCTCTGAGTCTACGTTCCTCCGAGTTTGAACTCAACATGGAACAAACTTCTTCTTGGCCTTCTGTCATACAACCTTCACTAGAATATGAGCTAGGCAATCCTAAGTTTGTATCACTCAAATCAAGCTTTTCTATATACTTCATGTTTTCTAGTATTTCAGGAAATTTTTCGAGACTTGAGCAACCCTCAAGTTCAAGACATCGAAGATAGGGCATCTTGATAGCTTGAGGAAAAGTCCTAAGTTTTTTACACCATCCAACTTTCAAAATTTCTAGTCTTTCCAAATATCCCACTGAATCATGAATTTCAATCAAATTATGACAAACTTCCAGATTCAATTCCTTTAAATTTGGGATGCCAGATACATCAGGGATCTGTGTTACAAATTGGCATTCACTAAGATTCAAAACATTGATATTCTTCCATTTCTGCAGCCATAAAAAAAATGAAACAGTTAGATGGATGGAAACGTTTAATTAATAATAATACATAATCTGACAACTCATACATACATGCATGTATACAGATTCATACATACATAAATATATATACATATATATAAAAAGGATAGAAAGTTAATATACTTACAATTGGTCTCAATGATTGTAAGCAACTACTTCGCAAGTCAAGTATAGCAAGTTTGGACATATCAAAATTTGTTGGTAAACAAGATGCAGGATATCCCCACCATTGCAACACCCTTAAACTGCTGGGCAGATATTTGGGACCTTCTGAAAAGCATGCCTTCGTAAGAGAAAGTATTTTTAGATTTTTCATCCTTTGGAAAGCCTTTCCATCCCAATTTACTTCTACAATTCCATGCCAATGCTCTTGAATTATAAGAGAAATTTTATCTGAACCCTATATATTGAGCAAAAGTTAAAGACAATCACAATAAATTAGGAGTTTCATATAATATAAAGAAAATAATGGAGTTCTAATCAATAAAATTGTCACCTAAAAATTGCGAATCAAACAATAAAACTTAATAAACAAGGGACCAGAAGGGAAATTAAATATCCATGCTTATTCAAGTTACTCACAGTATTGCTTTCCAAAACATGAATGATATCTTCATGGGACCATAATCTACTTCGTTTTCCAGGTTCTCTTGGTGATTCCTGACGAACAATTTCTCTACCCATGCCTTGTATTAAGTCATGCATTTTAATACAACCATTTTCAATCTTTATGAGGCATTTGTCTATCAACACTCCAATACCATAATTTGGATCAAAACCATGAGCATGTTCTACCATATCTTTGACATATTCCAATGAATTTCCATTGAAAAAACAAGTAATGTCTAAGAAAATTTCCCGCTCAACTTCTTGCAAGCTATGGTAGCTTATTTGCAGTATATGTTGAACGTCTTTATTTGAAATTCTTCTATAGATGTTTAATGCAGATTTCCACTCTTCTATACTCTTACCAAACAAGTGAGAACCTATTACTTCTAGGGCTAGTGGAAGTCCCTGGGCATATTGTACTACACAACGCAAAACTTCCATGTAACTTGGATCAATTAGATTACTTTTAAAGGCATTCCAACTTAACAACTCAAGAGATTCTTCTTCATTAAATTCCTTCATGTTATATATTACTTCAACCCCATGCCATTTAAGTAATTGCTTATCCCTTGTTGTGATAACAATCCTACTACCAAAACCAAACCAATCACAATCACCAGCCAATTTCTCTAATTGCTCTCGTTTATCAACATCATCAAGAATTAAAAGAACTTTTTTGTGAGTGAGTCTTCTTCTTATTATTGCAATTCCTTCATTAACATCTTCCACCTTAATATCCATCCTTAAAATCTTTGAAAGGATTCTCTCTTGCATTTGTTCTAGGCCAAATTTACTTGAATTTTCTTTGATGTCATGGAGAAAGCATAAACCTTCAAAGTGATCCGCGATTGAATTATATACGGCACGTGCAATCGTTGTTTTGCCCACTCCTCCAATTCCACAAATTCCTACCATATTGACTTTATTGTTTGATCCAACTCCTAAAAGACGGTTAATTTTCAACACTCGAGTCTCCAATCCCACTGGATAATTTGCAATGTACAAAGGAGTCCTATGGATCTTACTAGAGATCTCTTCCACGATCCCTTCAATGAATTGATACTCATATCCATACCTAAGAAATAACAAAATGTTATGTCAAGTTAAACTAAATTCAGTGCGAGAAGTCAAGTAAGATAAAAGTAGTGAATTACCCAAGAGTGAAATGAAAACCAGATAAATTAGCTGCTTCTTGTAGTGCGAGCTTCCAGGTTTGCATTTTCTCCTCATCAGCCTTTAACTTTGTTTTATGCGTAGCCAATGATTGTTCATAATTTCCTTTTTGATGTCGCACATCAGAAGGCTCCACTCCATAAAAAATTGGCCAAACCAGTCGACCCTTTCCCTTAACACACTGAATGATCTTGACAAGTTCATTGAGACAAAATGTTGAGGATGCATAGTTCTTAGAGAATACAATAATGGCCATCCTAGACTGTTCAATTGCATTAAAAAGTGCTGGTGTAATTTCATCTCCTTTTTGAGCTCCCCATCATCCATGAAGGTGTGAATTCCTTTTTGACAAAAAGCATGATAAAGATTTCCAGTGAAACCATTACGGGTATCTTCACCTCTAAAACTGAGGAAGGCATCATATGTCCATTGGTAGTTGAAGGAAGATGAAGATGTTGCTTGCTTAGTCATAGTAGCTTCTAGAGTCAATCTTGCAAGTTGCAAGAGAGAATGGAAGATCTCAACCTTCACACTGAGAGTGAAGATGCAGACTGAGGAAGCTGGTACCTCACTCCAAGCCAAACAAAAAGAATCATTCCAATATGCACTTATCTGCATGAATTACATAAAGTTGCTAGGCACACACAGACAAAAACACAGCATCTCCTCTGATAATTAAAATAAGAAAGAATTGTTGGTCACCAAAATCTGCTTTTCACACTCTGACGTAAATTGAATGGCTCGTTTTGAAAATGAATGTTCCTTGGAGGCCATTTAATGTGAAGGGCAGGCTCCCAAGTTGCAGAGATAATGAAGAGACAAAAACGAAAGAGAGGAGGGAATAAAGGGAAGAAAAGAGTACATAATTTGGTATTGAGCTGGCTGACCCCAGCAGAATTGTGCTATGAATTTTACAAAATCAAAAAGAAGAAAGAAAAGAAAGAGTTTGAAGAATTAATAAGCTCAAAATAAGAAGGAACAAGGATATTTCAGCTGGATACACACACAAACACACACCAACTCCTCCTCCCTATAAAATTATAATAAAAATAATTAGATTAAGAAACCCAGAAAAACTTTGTAAACGTGCTTCCAAAATAAATAAGAATCCTCTTCAATAGATTGTCTGCATACATTACAGTATGAAATATAAGATATAAAAATAAAAGAGAAGAGAGATATATAGCGATTGAAAATGACACTGTTCTGTTGTTCCCAAAAAAAAAAACAGAGAGACTGTTTTGTCCTTCTCTCTTCAAATACACTATACACACACAATGAGCTTTCTGCGTAGTAGAATAAGGGGCAACCCAGTTTGCATTCCACATTGGCCACAACCAACAATAAAATCCAATTATTAACAATCAAGTGATGTAGTAATAATTTGTGTGTGTGACGTGTGTGTGTGTGGGTGTGTGTGGCCATGAATTGGAGAACAAGAGAACACCACAAACGACTTAATTCATACAATAAAAAGACGGCTTAATTAATTAGATTATTTTCCAGTTTACGAGGAGGCTCAAGACAAAATGGAAAGTTTGCAGCAGAAACGCAGCATCACAGAAAGCAAAACAGGACGTGAAATAAAGGATTGAACCATGAAGTTTTTCAATTGTTAAGATATTTCTATGACATCCCCATTTTGATTTTTGACGAAGATGAGATTGGCACAAGTTACGAGATTTACACACATGAAGCCTTACATGCAAACATGATTTTAACTCATTTAAATAATAATACCAACAAAAAGAAGAATTATGAAAGTTCAAATTTTCATCAAATCTTTGATAATAGATATAGAAATAATCAGCTTATAAAATACACACACACACACACATAATATGTAGGAATTTTTGCAGTGTTTCAACTTAGCGGTACAGCATCATGAAATTTTCTACAAAGTAAGATTCTAAACAAAAAGATTTGAGAGCTCTGCCTCCCTAAAATAAAATTAAAAAAAAAACAAGCAATCATAAACATAAAAGAGGGTGATGATCCTACCTGTGACTAATGGAGCATAAGTACTTCTAATCTAATTTACTTTAAGATCCAAAACATAGTATGGTCACCTGAGCCAATGAAGTCTCATTAGAATAAATGGAATACTCCTATGCTGCTGAGGTAGGTTATGGGTCTATGGAACCCTGAAAAAGAAAAATATTATAGAACCAATGTGAGTGATAACACTCAGTAAGCACTATGGAACCCTGAAAAAGAAAAATATTATAGAACCAATGTGAGTGATAACACTCAGTAAGCACATAGTTATGACTATGACAAGAAAATATGCATCAAAGCATTAATTACTATACAAGAAAAATTTGAAACTCCATAGGTTAGAAAAGCTTGCATATCTATTGCAATAGTGATGATAATGATGATGATAGCCCATTCAAAAAGCATCAACAAAAATATTAAAGTACATTCATGGTAACATTCAAGGATCCAAAAATCAACATTATACCTAATGAATAACTAAACTGCTAGAAAGAAGGTGTCCAAATAGAAGTAAACATATGAAAACACAGGCCCACTGTAAGTCTCATCAGATGGGAGCACAGAGTGTTGAATCAAGAGTTTTGATGATTCCAAACCAACATTCAAGAGCTTGAATTGAAGATATCAAAGGAGATCAAAGCTGTCTTAAGTGAAGATTTTCTAAGTTCTTGCTGTTAGATCTTTTGTAGGATCCTTAGTTTTTGTTATGACTGGGTAAAAGATTTTGATTTGAAGAAAAGATGTTTTCAAACTTTGATTTTATGTTAAATCTTTAAATATTTGAAAAACACCCACAAACAGACGAAGGTTGAAAGTTTAAGCTAAACTGTCAAGTTGGAAATTCGAATTTCGCCTTTGGAAATTCGAATTTCGAGCTAAAACTGAATAAGTCTGAAGAGATGGCTCTCTGTCAGACGAATTTTGGCTGTTCAAAATTTGAATTTTCATCTAGTCTGAAAGAGGCCTTTTGACAAACAGACGAACTTCACACTTTCAAAATTCGAATTTCAAGTAAAATGAAGTTTGTAAAAACCAAAGAAATTCGTCTGAAATTATGATAAAGTGCATCTGAAATCAAAATGAAATTGAGTTTGATAAATGCTCTCTGACAGACGAATTTTGAACCTCCAACATTCGAATTTTCATATAAGTCTGAAAGATGCCTCTTTGCAACAGACGAACTTTGAGTCTTCAAAATTCGAATTTCAAACAAAACAAAAATTGAGAAAATAGAAGAAATTCGTCTGAAACTATGTTAAAGTTCATCTGAGATCAAGAATGATTTAAGTTTCAAGACTGCTCTCTGACAGACGAACTTTGAACATTAAAATTCGAATTTCAGAAGCTAAGTTCTTGAGTCTGTTAAAGTGAAACATTGACATACGAATGATAAGAACTTGCAACATTCGAATGATGAAATTAGTCTGGAAAGAGTCTCTCTGACAGACGAATTTCACCCTTCCAAAATTCGAATTTCGAAGAAAGTAATCTACTGTGTCTCTTAAACATTCAGTGGACAGACGAATTTTGGGATACCAAAATTCGAATTTCGAAGGCACTGTAGAAAATTGAAAACACTGTTCACACTTAACCAAAAAACTTTCTTCTTTGAAATTCGTATGTCACATTGTGAAAATGTTTTGTAAGTTTCAAAATTCGAATTTCAATTCATGAACAGACGAACTTCGTGCTGTAACGTTGGAAGCTTTAATCTTCGGTTCCTTCGAAATTCGTCTGTTGACCAACCAAAATTCGAATTTCAGTATGTCAGAAACATTAAATGCGGTTGGTAAACGGATAGTTTTTCAGAGTAACCGTTGGATAACTTCCCCAACGGATAGATTTAGTCTCTAACGGATATTTGAGACCTAAATCTATAAATACAACATCATTTGAAGTTATGGGTAACGAATCAAACTTGTATATACTGAATTTCTGCTAAATCTTCTTCTCAAAAGCTTTTACCCTCTCAACTTCTATACTTGTACTCAAACTTTCATATCTACTCTTTTCAAGAGAGTTATTTCATTGTAATCAATCTACTCTTCATCTTGGAGATAGATTTACTTGTGAGGGGTATTCACAAGGAGATTGGGAAGCACATAGTGAAAGTGCTTGGAGAGTTTGAGAGAGCTCAGAAACAGAGCATACTCATGTAATGTGGCCCTAGCAAGAAGCCCATTGAAATTCTTGCTGTATAGTGGATAAATCTCAAGAGGTGTTTTGGGGACTGGATGTAGGTCAAGTGGAAAGACCGAACCAGGATAAATTACTGAGTTTTCTTCTCCCTATCTTTACTTTTCAGCTTGCTCTGTTTTACGCATTGTTTTCATTATATTGTGATATCTTCACTTACTTCACTTTGTGCAGAAAAATTTCAATCTTCCCAATTCACCCCCCCTCTTGGGAAGTCAGCCTTGCTAACAATGGTATCAGAGCCCGGATTCTCATTCAAAGGAACTCACAGTCCGGGAATTAAGATGGCTGGCTTTGGAGAGAGTATACTTCCTGAAGGAAACAACACTCACAGACCACCAGGCTTCAGTGGGAAGCATTATGGATATTGGAAGATGAGGATGCAGATCTACCTCCAATCAATTGATCTTGACATCTGGTCAGTCATTGAAAAAGGAGACTTCGTCCCAATGGCTCTAACTGAAGATGGAAGACACAAAGAGAAGCTAGAAGCAGAGTGGAATGATGAAGACAGAAGGAGAGTCCTACTGAACTTCAAAGCAAAGCATTATTTGGTCAGTGCCCTGAACCAGGATGAATTCTACAGAGTCTCACAATGCACCACTGCAAAGGGAATGTGGGATACTCTACAGATTGCACATGAAGGAACATCTGGAGTTAGGGAGAACAGACTGAACACATGCATTGGGGAGTATGAAAGCTTCAGAATGGCTGAAGGAGAAACTGTAAAGGAGCTCCAAAAGAGATTCACTCTTATTGTGAATCAACTGAAGAGCCTGGGAAAAGAATACACACAGTCTGAGAAAGTAAGAAAGATACTCAGAGCTCTCCCTCTGGAATGGCAGCCCAAGGTGACAGCTATAGAAGAAGCCAGAGAAGAATCAATGGCTTTTGTCACAGCTCTCTTCGGCAGCCTTGAGGAGTATGAAGGAAAAATCAAAGCACTCAAGGAAGCTGGGCTGGACAGAAAGAAGAAAGGCCTTGCCCTCAAAGCTGCTGATGAAAAGGAAGAAGAATCTGACGAAGGAGATGAGCTGGATGAGGAAACTCTGGCCATGATGGTCAGAAAATTTGGAAGATTCTACAGCAAGAAGAAGAACAAGAGATTCTTCAAGAAAGGAGTGGCTGGAGAAAATAAGAAAGACACAAAAGAACCTGTGACTTGCTATGAGTGCAAGAAGCAGGGACACATAAAGTGGGATTGCCCCCAATTCATCAAGAAACAAGAAAAAGAAAAGAAAGCTGCTGACAAAGGGAAGAAGAAGAAAGCCTACATCTCATCCATATGGGGCAACAGCTCATATGAGGAAGAAGAAGATGAGGATGAGATTGCCAACATTTGTCTAATGGCACTTGCTTCTGAAGAAGTCACACCCTCATGCAGCAGTGATCAAGAAGAAAAGGTATATGAATCTGAACCTTCCTATTCTGAATTACTGGATGCATTTCATGAGCTTCATGATGAATTTATTAAAATTGCTAAAGAACTGAAATTGGCAAAGAAAAAGATAAGCAAGCTGGAGTCTCAAAGCATAGTCTCTAAAACTGCCACTTCACCTACTTCTGAATCTGTCTGCTGCACTTCATGCACTGAACTTAAGCGAACTAATGATTATTTAATTAAAAGCATGTCTAGGCTCACTAGAGGTAAGGATATGTTGTTTGCATTAATGGGGAGCCAAAGAATATCACAAGGAAAAGCTGGTCTTGGCTATGATCCATGTGCTGTCAAAGAAAAGATTAGGAAGAAAAATCAAAATGCATATATGAGACACTTTGTGCATGCTGAGAGCAATAAAAAGAAAAATGATGTATCACCTCACATTGAAACATATGACCAACCAAGGCATACTAGACAAAAATATTATCTGCATTGTTTTCTTCCTGCTTTTCAATCTAGCAGTCCTTTCACTACCTATCATTTCTGTAACAAAAAGGGACATACTTCCAGTTCTTGTGCTTTGAAGAAAAATGGACTTGACAGGAAAGTTAAATGGGTTCCCAAAGGTGCATCTGCAACTAGGGAAATAACTACTGACAGAAAAGGACCCAAGCAAATTTGGGTACCTAAAAGGAAAACATAAACCTTGTTTTGCAGGTCTGTCTCAAAGCTAAGAAAAGCAACAAATGGTATATGGACAGTGCCTGCTCAAGTCACATGACTGGTGATAAGGAGAAGTTCATCACCCTTAGAGACAAGGGAGGAAAGGTGACCTTTGGAGGTGATCAATACGGCAAAATTGTTGGTATTGGCATTGTGGGCAAAAATCCAGAAACATCCATTGAAGAAGTGTTGTTTGTAATTGGCCTCAACCACAATTTGCTAAGCGTAAGTCAGACCTGTGACAGAGGAAACTGGGTGCTGTTTGACTCAAAGTTTTGCTTGGTCATCAGAAAAAGTGATCACAAAGTAATCCTCAAAGCTCAAAGGGATGGTAACTGTTATACTATTGACCTTGATGAACTTCCTCCCTTGGACTCTGTATGTTTAATAAGCCAGGATAATGATAGTTGGCTATGGCATAGGAGATTAGCTCATGTTAACATGAATCAATTGTCTAAACTGATTAAAAATGAGCTAGTAACTGGACTACCTAAAATATCTTTTGAAAAGGATAAAGAATGTGATGCATGCCTAAGAGGAAAACAAACTAAATCATCCTTCAAATCTAAAAATGTAGTTACCACAACAAGACCACTTGAATTGTTGCATATGGACTTAATTGGACCATCCAGGGTGAAAAGTCTTGGTGGTAATCTGTACGTGCTTGTAATTGTAGATGATTATTCTAGATTCACTTGGACATTGTTTCTTTCCTCTAAAAGTGATACCTTTGATGCATTTGTAACCTTAGCTAAGAAAGTGCAAAATGAGAAAGGTATTTCTATTGTGTCTATCAGGTCAAACCATGGAGGAGAATTTGAAAATGCATACTTCCTGGAGTACTGCAATGAGCATGGGATTGACCACAACTTCTCAGCACCAAGAACTCCTCAACAAAATGGAGTGGTGGAAAGGAAGAACAGAACCATTGGAGAGATGGCTAGAGCTATGCTAAATGAGAAGGAACTCTCTCAAGTGTTCTGGGCTGATGCAGTGAATACAGCAAGCTACATCATAAACAAAGCCTACATCAGACCAATCCTTGGGAAGACTCCATATGAACTGTACAAGGGAAGAAAGCCAAATCTGTCACACCTCCATGTGTTTGGGTGCAAATGCTTCATTCACAGCAATGGGAAAGAAAATCTGGGTAAGTTTGATGCCAAATCCGATGAAGGTATATTTTTGGGCTATTCAAGTAGGAGTAAGGCTTATAGGGTTTATAATAAAAGATCAAATGTAGTAGAAGAATCAGTGCATGTGGTTTTCATTGAAAATGAAATTGTTTCAAAACATATTACCAATAAGGATGATCTTACTTTCAATTTTGAAAAACTGGGAATCTCTGACAAAAGTAAAACTGAACCTCCAAAGATATCTGAATATGTTGGCACAGAGGAAGATATCCAGGAGCAAGAGTTTGATAAAGAAAATAATGAAGAAACAGCTCAAGAACTCCCTAGAGCTTGGAGATATCAAAGGAATCACCCTGTTGATCAAGTAATAGGGAATGTTCAAGAGAAAGTCAAAACAAGAAAACAGTTAAGGGATCAGATGCTCAACTGTGCTTTCATTTCTCAAATTGAACCCAAATGTACTGAAGAAGCCCTAACTGATGAATACTGGATTATGGCTATGCAAGATGAATTAAATCAATTTGAAAGAAATCAAGTTTGGAATTTAGTATCTAGACCCAAAAATATCCTGTTATTGGTACCAAATGGGTTTTCAGAAATAAACTTGATGAATCTGGAACAATAATCAGAAATAAAGCTAGATTAGTTGCTAAAGGGTATAATCAAGAAGAAGGTATTGATTTTGAAGAAACCTTTGCACCAGTAGCTAGATTAGAGGCTATAAGAATACTGCTAGCATATGCATGCATGAAAAATATTTTATTATATCAAATGGATGTAAAGAGTGCTTTTCTGAATGGATATATCATGGAAGAGGTTTATGTTGATCAACCTCCAGGTTTTGAGGACTCTACAAAATCAAACCATGTTTATAAACTGAAGAAAGCTCTCTATGGTTTAAAACAGGCCCCTAGAGCATGGTATGAGAGACTGAGCAATTTTCTGACTGAAAAGGGGTTTAACAGAGGCAAAATTGACACAACCTTATTTACTAAGAAAGAAAATAAAGATTTACTAATTGTTCAAATCTATGTTGATGATATTATTTTTGGTGCTACTAATGATACTCTTTGCAAGAAATTCTCTGAGTTAATGCAGGGAGAATTCGAGATGTCTATGATGGGTGAACTCAATTTCTTCCTTGGATTGCAAATCAGACAGCTTAATGATGGTATCTTTCTCAGTCAATCCAAGTATCTAAAGGAGCTGTTAAAGAAGTTTGGAATGGAGAATGCCAAGCCAATGGGAACACCTATGGCTACTGCAACCAAACTGGACATGGATGAGAATGGGAAGATGTTTGACATTACTCAGTACAGAAGAATGATTGGATCCCTGCTGTACCTAACTGCCAGCAGACCTGACATTATGTTCAGTGTCTGCATGTGTGCAAGGTTCCAATCATGCCCCAAAGAAACCCATGCAACAGCTGTGAAAAGAATTTTTAGATATCTTATTGGAACATCACAGATGGGTCTTTGGTATCCAAAAGGCAATGGAGAAAATCTCAAAGGATACACTGATGCTGATTTTGCAGGATCCAAAACTGACAGAAAAAGCACAAGTGGAACCTGTCAGTTCCTTGGAGGATCCCTGGTTTCATGGTTCAGCAAAAAGCAAAATAGTGTGGCCTTATCTACTGCAGAAGCTGAGTATGTTGCAGCTGGAAGCTGTTGTGCCCAAATCATCTGGATGAAACAGCAGCTTGAAGATCTTGAGATTAAAATAAAAGAGATACCAATCATGTGTGATAACCAAAGTGCTATAAATATCACCAAGAACCCTGTCATGCATTCAAGGACAAAACATATTGAAGTTAGGCACCACTTCATAAGAGAGCACGTTCTGAAAGGAGAAGTTAGACTGGAGTACATTCCAACAGAGGATCAAGTTGCTGATATACTCACAAAACCTCTATCAGAAGACAGACACTGCAAAATAAAGAGAGAATTGGGAATGATAAATCCCAATGAGTTGTAAGTCATTTCTGTGCAATTCTGTCTTTAGAATTTTTAATATAAGAATAAACTCTAACTTGAGCATCGGAGTATATTTTAGTGTAGTTGCAGGTGCTTCTTGTGAAAAACAATGGCTAAAAGTTTGAAAGATTGGAGCACTCCAGATTGGAACAACCAGAAAATGAAGTGAATGATAATTATTCTAAGTTCTGGATCCATTCTGTAAGTTTTTAAAGTTGAAATTTGTATGTTGTTTGATTGCTAGATGAATTTCATTGATAATATGTGTTTTTAAACTGATCAACATGGTCAACATTCGAATTTTAGTTGACCAACAGACGAACTTCGGCCTGTTATGCCTTGGAACAGTTCTCAGTAATGCCTCGAAATTCGTCTGTTGAAGCTTGAAAGTTCGAATTTTCAAAATCAGAAATTTCAAAGTTATGATTGTCCATCACTGCTACACAAATTATTACTTCTTAACATACAAATGTTGGACAATCTTTACAAAAGTTGAAAAATTCGAATTTTCAGTTCAAAATTCGTCTGTTGAATCATGTCCATCATGTTGAATTATTGAAAGATGCAGTTCTGCATGTTTAAATTCGTCTGTTGTTTGATAGTTTGATTGATGCCTTCCTTTTTCTTTTCAACATTCGAACTTTGGTGGAACAAAATTCGTCTGTTGTGCTTGTATTGCTTGTTTCAAGCCACTGTCAGACAAACTTTCAGGATGAAAATTCGTCTGTCAGTAAGCTATGCTGAACGGTTTAACTTGTAACTGCCCGAAGTTCGAATTTTGACCCCTCAAAATTCGTCTGTCAGACGGTTACACACGTTAAATGCAACGATTTTTCTCAGAACAGACGCAACCCTATTTGTAACCTCTCTAAGTCTGTTCTGATTCTCTCTTTAATCCTCTTAATTCCTGTCCAAAAACCGTCATTCTTCACCATTTAAACTTCCATTCGCATCCCATAAACCTTTCCTTAACCACATTCTGCATCATTCCACTGAAAAATGGCGAGAGTCAAGATCCCTGGAGCAGGACAAGCTGGAACTCGGCCAAAAAGAACGGTCAAATCTCAATATGCTACAAAGGAAGGAGAGAAATCCAAGAGAAAGGCCGAACCCAGTAAAGCTACCCCTTCTAAACGCCAGAAATCATCATCCAAGGCAGATTCACAGAAAACTGGACCTTCCTCATCAAAAACTGCGGTCCCTTCGGCTGATACTGCTACTGTGGCTTCCTCCTCTTCTACACAATCTGGAGAATTTGAGCTTACTACACTGCCACTTTGGAGCACTCCTGAGATTCAAGAAGAGTTTTCTGCTAAGTTTTCCAGCAAAAAGGTAATCAAACCTCACTGTGTAAATATGGAGCAATTTTTGATATCCAACAACTTTGATGCTGCATTATGGTTGATGAGATACAAAAACCTGTTGGAAATTGCTGAAAAATATGATGATGAAGTAGTGAAGACTTGGTATGCCTCTCTTCAATACAACAGCAGGAAAAAGAAATGGGAGGTCACTTTGAGATCAAGAATCATTTGGCTTGCTGATGAAACAATCAATGAAGTGCTGGAAATCCCAGGGTAAGATGGGCTGAAAATTGACATCACAGCCTCTGGGTATATGGATGAGGCAAGCACAGCTGATGAAGAAGGTGGATCCTTTCTGAACTACAAAGAGAGCACCATTTTGGACACCCTATTCAGGAGAAGGGAGAACAGGCCAACGATAAATCTGTTGAAGCCCACAGACCTAAGTGTACAAGTCAGGATCCTGCACTACATAGTGTCCAGGATCATATTCAACAAGGGTGGCAGCTTCAACTTGATAACAAGGGCAGAGGCTCATGTGATGACTGCTATCATTCATGGGAAGCTCATTAACATGGGTCATATCATCCTCCAGAGAATGATAAAGGCAAGGGATCAAAGGAAGGATTCCACACTCCCCTATGCTGCAATTATTTCAAGAATCCTGCAGCATGCTAGGATTCAACACATTGAAAAGGGAAAAGGGAAACTTACTGAGGCATTCAAAGAAGAGGAACTGCAAAGGATGGGCATTGAAAGAGATGAAGGACGATGGGTTGGAAAGGGAGCAGGAAAATCTGAAGACTTGTTCTTTGTTGCTGATGCATCCCTCCAACAAGAAGGAACTTCCGAGGCCCCTAGCAGATCTGTACCTCAGCCTTCTCAGCCAATCCCATCTCCCTCCAGGCCTACTCACCCTCCTTCCACTCCCTCCTCACGGGCCAAGCCAACAAAGGTCACTGAGTTGTTTGACAGTCTGTCAACACTCATTCTCAGCATTAGAGATGAGCAAAATGCCAAATTTGCTCATCTACAAGATCAGATCCATCAGTTGGCTGTAAATATGAAAGTGGTGGCTGATGCCTATGAAGAGATAAGAAATGCTATTCCTACCACTTCAGCTCCACCTCAGCCTGGTGTCCCTGAGTCTACTCTGTCTCCATCCCCTGTGCCTCCAAGTCCCTTCGAGATTGCCTCCTCTGACCATGATGATGATGATATAGATGGTGCTGGTGCAATGAGAACACCAAGTCCTGGTCCACCCTTGGACTATGGATTAGAAGAAGAAGGTCTCCAAGATACAAGCCCTCATGAGCCCATGCAAGAAGATGCTCAGGAATCAATTCTGTCAATTCAAGAATCTGAGCAAGTTGAAAGACTGGTTGCAGCCATTTCAACCTCCTCTATGCAAGAAGCAGTGAGCACTGAAGAAAGGAGCCTTGTACCTGTTTTTGACTATGTTGCCATTGCTCACAATGCTCTACTAGAAGCTCAGAGGAGAAGGCTGGAAGAAATGTTTCCTCCTGCTAAACCAGCTTCTTCCCCTCTTGCTGCCTATGGACTTACAGAGGAACAAAGAGCTCAACTAGCTCTTTCCAGACAAGCAATGCAGCAGCTGCTGGAAATCTCTGACGAGGAGACAAGCACTGAGCCACTAGCTGATCCTGAAATCCCTTTTGCTCCTGTGCCCCTTCGTGCTATTCCTGTCTCTCAGATCCCTCCTCCGGCTGATTTTGTTGGCCTTCCAGATGATGTCAAAAAGGGGGAGAAGTCTGGGCAAACTGGAAAGCCTGCTGCTGAGCAATCTAGGAAAGGAAAAGGGAAATCCTACAGCAAGAAGGCCAAGTCCAAGAAGAAATGATTGGAGATTAGGCTTAGGTCCTCTTGCTGTATTTTGTACTTTGTTGTTTTTGTGTTTTGGATTTGATGTTTGAACTTTGATTAATTTGTTTCTGTACAAGCAACTCTTGATTAAATGAATGGATCCCTTTGTTGCAATATTTTGTGCCTTAAATCTCTTCACTTAATCTGTTGATTTGATATCTTATGCATATGTTGAGGGGGAGCTTGTGAAAGCAAACCTAAGTACTAATCCAGTTTGTAAGTTGTTTTGTCATCATCAAAAAGGGGGAGAATGTTGAATCAAGAGTTTTGATTATTCCAAACCAACATTCAAGAGCTTGGATTGAAGATATCAAAGGAGATCAAAACTGTCTTAAGTGAAGATTTTCTAAGTTCTTGCTGTTAGATCTTTTGTAGGATCCTTAGTTTTTGTTATGACTGGGTAAAAGATTTTGATTTAAAGAAAAGATGTTTTCAAACTTTGATTTTATGTTAAATCTTTAAATATTTGAAAAACACCCACAAACAGACGAAGGTTGAAAGTTTAAGCTAAACTGTCAAGTTGGAAATTCGAATTTCGCCTTTGGAAATTCGAATTTCGAGCTAAAACTGAATAAGTCTGAAGAGATGGCTCTCTGTCAGACGAATTTTGGCTGTTCAAAATTTGAATTTTCATCTAGTCTGAAAGAGGCCTTTTGACAAACAGACGAACTTCACACTTTCAAAATTCGAATTTCAAGTAAAATGAAGTTTGTAAAAACCAAAGAAATTCGTCTGAAATTATGATAAAGTGCATCTGAAATCAAAATGAAATTGAGTTTGATAAATGCTCTCTGACAGACGAATTTTGAACCTCCAACATTCGAATTTTCATATAAGTCTGAAAGATGCCTCTTTGCAACAGACGAACTTTGAGTCTTCAAAATTCGAATTTCAAACAAAACAAAAATTGAGAAAATAGAAGAAATACGTCTGAAACTATGTTAAAGTTCATCTGAGATCAAGAATGATTTAAGTTTCAAGACTGCTCTCTGACAGACGAACTTTGAACATTAAAATTCGAATTTCAGAAGCTAAGTTCTTGAGTCTGTTAAAGTGAAACATTGACATACGAATGATAAGAACTTGCAACATTCGAATGATGAAATTAGTCTGGAAAGAGTCTCTCTGACAGACGAATTTCACCCTTCCAAAATTCGAATTTCGAAGAAAGTAATCTACTGTGTCTCTTAAACATTCAGTGGACAGACGAATTTTGGGATACCAAAATTCGAATTTCGAAGGCACTGTAGAAAATTGAAAACACTGTTCACACTTAACCAAAAAACTTTCTTCTTTGAAATTCGTATGTCACATTGTGAAAATGTTTTGTAAGTTTCAAAATTCGAATTTCAATTCATGAACAGACGAACTTCGTGCTGTAACGTTGGAAGCTTTAATCTTCGGTTCCTTCGAAATTCGTCTGTTGACCAACCAAAATTCGAATTTCAGTATGTCAGAAACATTAAATGCAGTTGGTAAACGGATAGTTTTTCAGAGTAACCGTTGGATAACTTCCCCAACGGATAGATTTAGTCTCTAACGGATATTTGAGACCTAAATCTATAAATACAACATCATTTGAAGTTATGGGTAACGAATCAAACTTGTATATACTGAATTTCTGCTAAATCTTCTTCTCAAAAGCTTTTACCCTCTCAACTTCTATACTTGTACTCAAACTTTCATATCTACTCTTTTCAAGAGAGTTATTTCATTGTAATCAATCTACTCTTCATCTTGGAGATAGATTTACTTGTGAGGGGTATTCACAAGGAGATTGGGAAGCACATAGTGAAAGTGCTTGGAGAGTTTGAGAGAGCTCAGAAACAGAGCATACTCATGTACTGTGGCCCTAGCAAGAAGCCCATTGAAATTCTTGCTGTATAGTGGATAAATCTCAAGAGGTGTCTTGGGGACTGGATGTAGGTCAAGTGGAAAGACCGAACCAGGATAAATTACTGAGTTTTCTTCTCCCTATCTTTACTTTTCAGCTTGCTCTGTTTTACGTATTGTTTTCATTATATTGTGATATCTTCACTTACTTTACTTTGTGCAGAAAAATTTCAATCTTCCCAATTCACCCCCCCTCTTGGGAAGTCAACCTTGCTAACACAGAGGCCTACAATAAGTCATACTGGATGAGAACACAAAGGCCCACAATAAGTCTTATTGGATTGGAGCATAGAAGCCCACAATATAGGAGCACATATGCGCACAATAAATCATATTGGATATACAAAAACTTAACCCACAATGAATCTTAATAGAAGGGAGCTCAAGGGCCCACAACAAGTCATATTGGATGGGAATTCATATGCCCACAATAAATTTTATCGAATGGGAGCACAAAAGCTCACAATAAGGTCCTATTTGGTATAACGGAAAAGAGGAAAAATCAGAAAAGTTGATGATTACTTGGTTTGGTATAATAGCAACGAAAGCATGTAGGAATCAAGGTAGGAGTCAACATGGAAATCAAATGCCCCAATCTTTCCATAGTTCAAAGGATGGAATGGTATTGTTCATTACTATTTGTGTTTTGTTTTCTTTATAAGGGTATTTTTGTCATTTATATTTTATTTATCTCCATTCTTTCATTATTTCTATCATACCAAACATTACTTTATATTAGGATTTCATCTATTTTTTTTAACACACCAAACATACTATATCATTTCCATTCATATTATCATTATCATTCTCATTCTCATTCCTTTAAAAATGCTTCCATAGGGCTCAAGTCTTATCTAATAAGTTACATTGGATGGGAGTATAGCTGCCCACAATAAATCTTATTGGATAGGAGCACAGATGCCCACAAAATTTCTTATCTTGGTGCACCAAGGCTAACAACCACCGCAATTAGTTGTAGAGTTATGTGCCAGACAACTTGCAAATAATTTTTTTTCTTTCTTTTGTTTATTTTATTCTTATTTATTTATTTTAAGTTTTTACATGCTCCACAAACTTAGACCATAACTCAAGATATACCACGATAAATAAACACAGAGATGCTAACCATCCCATTCTCCAAGTTCATATTGTTATAAATTTATCCAGTATCAAAGGAAATTTTCACTTACACCTCAACAAACCCTTTATTTTATACCTTTCAAGGTACGGGATTTTCACATTTGATTTTTTAATCTAGCAACATATTGAAGGCATATGATCAACGAACCTGTTTATAGCACCAGAAAAGTTCAAGTTATACGTTCATTAAAAAAAATAGAATGGGACCAAATATCATAACATAAACATAATCCACTACCTACTCACAACATGGGTTGACATTGTAGTCTTCTCTACTGTTCCCTCCCACAGCATACCAGATATGGGAATGCTCCCAAATTCCTAAAATATAAATCAACACAGCTTTCAATACTGGAAACTCCCTAAGAATTATAAGATTAAATTTTGCACTTTGACCCATGGCTCAAGTTCATTTGGATAAAAAATTTCCAACTTCTCAACCCCCGAATTTAACCACTAATACACATGTTCCATTATAATTGCATTTGGCTTCTCTCCTCTTCCATTTCATCTACTTCCTGTCCATTTTTCATTTAGATCAATGGACTAAATTTGAATGGTTTAGAATTAACATTTTACAAAGTGAATTTTTCACAGTTTTTCTATTGCAGTTCTAAACTGTTGATATAAAATTTCAAAAGTTTAAAGTTACTCATTTTTTTATAATTAAATATTTTATTATAGTTTTATAAAATATTAAATATGAACCGTCCAAATTTAATCTAATGATTCAGATGAGAAATGGAGAGAAAGTGGGTGGGAAGGAAAGTGGAGAGAAGTCAACTCCTATATAATTATAGTTGCTTTAATCATGATTCCTTCAACATAAGAAGGGTCATTTAGTCCCAATAACTTCCTTTAATCAAGTTAATAAGATGTTAATGACTTAGAATTTACCTTAGAAGTTACACTTGAAAAATTTTCATCCAAAAGTAACTCTCTCCACTCTACCATATCTATTATTCACAATCTCTAGTAAGGCCCTAAATTACTCTTCTTCCATAACTTATAAAATTTAGGGTTTCCTCAACCTAACTTGTAGGAGCTCAAAAAAGAGAGGAAGATTTATTACATTAAACAAGACTTGCAACGACAATATATGCTAACTGCCCACTGATTCAAGCTCAAATTGAGGAGGGAAAATTGGGTTTTAATTAAATCAAGCTTTAGAGAGTTAGGGAAAGGAATTTACACTATCTTGCCAAGAAAAATTGAGTTCCCCTCATTAATTTTCTCCTAAAACTCAAGGTGAGCTTCCTCCCCTGTTTTCACAGCAAAAGTGACAGAAAAAATGTCTCAAATCTGTTTGAGGGAGGAAGCATGCCTCGGAAATTCATTCGACAGCAGAAATTGGTGGAAAAACACTAAAAATTCTCGAACAAAAGGGAAGAGAAAATTGATTGGAAGAAGAAGCCACTGATTTGGAGAGTTTAGAGGATCATACCCGATGCGCCTAGCTTGAATGAAAAGGGAGGAGGAGAAGAAACGTCATTCAAGTGAAACTAGTAGCTTCAGTAGAAGATAGAGGTAACCGAAAGACTGAAAATGTAGAGAATAATGAGAGGGAGTGCTGAACCAAATTCTAGGGGGTGGGGGAACGAGGAGGCAACCAGCAAAAAATGAAGAAGCCAATTTTTTCTACGTGAGAAATGAACTCTTTAATTAGCAGCTGTTCAGGTCAAAATAATAAGGGTATTATCGGTATTATCATTATATTATGTCTCAAAATTCAAAAATTATATAGTTCGTGTCTTGACTAGATTGGCATCTGGACCAGGAGCCGCGGCACCAACATGAGGGCATGGGAGGGCCACTTTTTTTCTTTTCAAACAAAGATGGCATAAATATATATATATATATATAGATATATTATTTTAATATTTTGTTTTTAAATAAAATATTTTAATAACAAACATATAAACACCCTATACGAACATACAATGCATAGTGAAGAGAGAAGTTAGCCAAGAACACGCATAATGAAGAGAGAAGAGAGGGACATTTTGAATTAGGAAGAGGGAGTTGATTATTACTGTTCTCCAAATTGCCTTGCACAATAAAGAAGAAAATGTTTTTTTTTTTGCCAACAAAGAAGAAAATGTTTAGGTTTGAAGAAATGGTAAAAAAAAAAAAAGGGAAGTAATTGATGAGAGAGACATTGGATAAAAAAAAGAAGAGAATAGTAGAACCTATTAAATATGAGTCGTTATGTTTTTTTAACAGAAGGCTATAGAATAATAGACACACTCACAAAAAAAAATCATAATAATTTTTTTTTACACGGGAATTGAACTAATTTTCTAAACTTGAAATTTTAAGCCTTATCCAAATCATTTGTTAATTCAATTTTGTAAATTTTTGTTAAGTTGACATTAAATAAAGTTTAGTTAATTATACTTGAAAATTTAGTTCATTTCACTTAAAAATTTAGTTTTATCTACTTGAAAAATTAATTTAATCTATTTAAAAAATTAGTTCATTCACTTCAAAATTTAATTTAATCCACTTAAAAATTTAGTTTAATCTACTTAAAAAATTAATTTATTTTACTTAGAAATTTAATTCAACCCATTTAAAAAAATAGTTTAATCCACTTAAAAAATTAATTCATTTGAAAAATTAGTCCAATCTATTTAAAAATTTAGTCAATTTATTTAAAAAAAATTAGTTCAATTTATTTAAAAATTTAATTTATTCTACCTAAAAAAAATTTAAGAATAATTTTATCTAATCATTCAATATATTTTCTCTGGCAAAGATCCAGGCGCTTGTAGGAAATTGGGAAAAGTGGGTCCTTCTTGGAAAAAGAAGATTGGTTGTATTATAGAGATATAATACTCAATTGGTTGTCTTTTGATTATTCAATCTAATTATGATTTTAGGTAGCAAAAAAATAATTATGATTTTTATAATCTTTCACATTAGGTCACATGTCTTTTTAGTGTAATATATATATATATATATATATAAACAAATAACAATTACACTTCCGGTATGCTTTGGGTGGCAGTAGTCACCCCATGCTTCCAAAAAGTGGAAGTCAAAAGTGATCGATGAATAGTTTACAAATTTCCCTGGATATGCTTAGAATTTTCCACAACCGTAGCAATTGTTGATTTTCAATGTGAAAAACACCTGTCGCTTATTTTGACACAAAATTTTTTAAATACAAAATGAAGTATTTTATTAGTTGCGTGGTTAAATCTTATAAATAAAACAAAAAACCAATTTGAGAGAGTTAATTTTGCTATTTATATTTGACAATACTCAACACAAATTGGCAGTATTAGATAATAGAGTTACTTCTTCCATTCGTACTAAGGAAGTGAACTCAATGGAAGCTATAAAATTCAAATGGAAATTTAAGAGCATGATTTTATCACACAGGTCTTTCTACGCGTTCTATACTTGGTTACTAGCAAAATTGTCATTTTCTTTCTTCAAATTTGGACTTTCTTTTCCTGACCATGCCTTTAAATCTAGACCCTAGTAAAATTGGCTTTCAAATTTATTTGATGTTGTTGGTTTAAAAATAAGAAAAAATAAACTTGTTTGAAGTTTTTTTGATAAGTGAACTCTTATGTAACCCGTCTAAAGAACCCACTTTGATATGTATTACACTCGGATATTTGTGAAACAAGGAACACAAAGGCTAGACATAAAGAAAATGAACAAGACGGATAAAAATAGTACCAAAAGAAAATAATAATAGAGAAGATAAGAATGATAAATGTTGGTCTTGAGAAATAGAACCCAAGAGAACCGGTCTCTTGAACCCTAGTTCCGCTAACACCACAAGGATTGATCAATTCCTTGATAAGTCATAGTTTCATCATAGCACTCGAAGAACGCAAGAGAAACTCACAAAAGTCTAAAACTTTAATCATTCAAATCTGAAAAACGTACATGAAAGTTAGCCTTAAATAGACAAGGTAAAATCTAATCTAATAAACCTAGAAACCCTAATTAATTTAGGCTTAAGTAATCCTAATAGGATTAGAAAATTTTAGGCCCAAACAACACTCCTATTGGACCTAGAAAACTAGTAAAATAAAATTCTAAAATAAAATAACGAAAATTCATAAGAAAATAATAAAATAAGACCTAAGCCCTTATAAACATGCCACCACATTAATAAAATCACATATTTGACACATGACATGCTTATTTACAAGGTGGGCTATCAAAAAGACTACTAATTAACTAATTGTGCTTTATTAATTAACAAAGTTCAGCCCATAATTAATAAAAATGAAATAAACACTAATTATGCCTAATAATACTTAAGCCACATGTTATTTTAGTGAAGCACACGATCTTTTAAGTAATCTCTTCTAATGGGCTTCTCTTGGACTTGAATCTTTCCAAGTGATAAGGCCTCCTATCATGTTCCTGAATTTGTCCAAACCATCCTCCATCATTCCCTCCCTCTTCGAAAAGATTCATCCTCGAATCTCCATAATATACATGGAAGGAAATGGAACGATTAAATGCATCAAATAAATTATATGGAGTATACTTACCTTTCAAGTTTGATTGATGCATCTGTGCTTTATTCCTTGCATAAATGTGAAGAATAACATTCTTCCTTGGCTTTGTGAACCAAAACATTGTTCCAATATCAGAAACCTTCACACCTTTAACTTGAATTTCATAAGACCTATCTTCAAGTATTGGTGGATAAGAAATTGAACTTATCTTTATAGCATATACACCAATAACCTGTAGCAAATAGCTAAACACAAACTCGACACAAGAATCTTTAAATGGGACCACGATGTTAAGGGACACATAGGAAAACAAATAGGGACAAAATGGCATACAAGAAGACTTAATTAAAACCAAAGTATTAGAAAAACTAAGGAAGACAAAATCTGGACAAATTTGAACATAATGCAATAAATGCAAAACCCGAAAAGATTTTGATAACATTAATGATGCACAGTGATAGAACAAAGATGGAGATGTAATGACTAAAGGGACACACACTAACATAGAACTAGAAGAAGAGAATGAGTTGAATAGAAAATGGAACACAAAAGACTCATGAAGGTGAAATGGGATAAACCAACAAACAACCAAAAAGACATATGACTTATGAGACACACGATAAACATAAAACATAAAACGAATAGGGACTACTTCACAAATACATAAGAAATACAAAATACTATGATGATGAGATGGAATGACATAGAAAGATAAACTAGAGAAAGAATGCACTAAAGTAACTAATGAACTCATTATTGATTCATGCAATTTGGACTCAAAAGAAATTGCGGACTCATGCAATAATAATGGATGACATAATTTAAAGAAGCTAGAAACATAATGAGAAGGAAGAAGCAAACACAATGAAGACACATAAGAAAGATAAGATGAAGAAGAAAGGAGTTTTGTACAAACTACTTTAGGCTCATTTTCACTCTCATTCTTCCTCAAACTCTCTTTTTCTTTTCTCTTTTTCCTCTTTTTCACTCTTTTCTCACTTCTCTTCTCTCTTACTCTTTCTGCATTCTTTTTATTTTTCTGGACACTTTCTCTCCTACATCTCTCTTTTCTTCTCTCATTTTTCCACTCTAGCTCACTTTACAAGTTCTCATGATTTTCACACAAATAAATACATGGAAATAGTTTATGGACTTTTTCTAAAACATGATAATAGTTTCTATCATACCCATTCAAACTAACATCATAGTCTTAATTTCCAATCACCATGTCAATATGCTCAATCACATCAATGCAATTATAAGATCTAATTTCCAAAGGAATCACACTATTAACACTACTTGAAACTAATATGGTACCATCCAAAGAATTTTCCATCAAATCATTAATAGCATATGAATATTTATTTTCAACTAAAGGATGCAAACAATGATAATTTTGCTCATAAGCACAATTAATATTATGCAATTCCTTTTCCAAATGTGCTATAACATTATTTTCAATTTGCATACTAGAAGCACAACTAGAATCATCTAAGCCTTTTAACACAACACTATTAACATGTGGATCAATTCTCTCTTCAAGATTTAGCAAGATATCATGTATAATATGATTATCACAATTAATAACATTAAACTCATTGGAATTCTCAAGTTTAGCACATCTCAATTCAGAGTTCAATTCAATTGTTTCAACACAAGGGATATCATCAATGTAAGTAACATTATTCATCTTACTAGAATTATCACATCTTAAATCACAAGAGATAATATCATAATTTTGAGGATCAGGCATACCTGTAGTGGATTCTCTCGTTACATCATCAGTGGTTGAAGTGGTAGCAATGTCATCATCCACTTGATCATCTTTCTCTATGTGGAAATCACATGAATTTTGGACCAAAGGCATTTGCATCTCCTTGGAATGTTCAACCACACTTTTAGCTTTGGATGTCATGTATTTTTGCCTCAAAACTACCCTCATTTCATTTCATGTTATAATGGAAGGTTCTCCATTCGTAGCTCGTCTAATTTCCATCCGTTTCCACCAAGCAGCAACCTTTTTATCCAATCGAAGGTAAGCACATTGTGCCTTTTCTATTTTAGAGTAGTTGCAACATGCGAAGACCTGTTCAACTTTTCTTTCGCAATCCAAGTAACCATCAAGATTTTTCTCATCATGAAATAGTGGGATTTTCAGTTTGATCTTGCTAAAAACAATTGTGTGAGTAGGAACCTTTGGATTACACCTTGCTTTGGTTTTAGAAGGAAACTCCAAATGATTCAATTTTGCATTTACTTCCTCAATTTGATTATTGAAAATCCTTAATAAGGCCTTAAGATTAACTTCTCCAACAGCCATATTTACAATCTGAAATGTTAGTGTAAAACAAAGAGAAAGAAATAGGGACCTCACATATTCTCTCACATGTTTCACTCAAAATAATGTAAATGCACCCATGTTTCACACTAAATCAAGACTTTTTCGAATATGATGCAATTTCTCTCTTACCTTTTTCCACTCAAAGCTTGTTTTCTTATGAGAGTGCTAAATTAAAACCACAACTTCAATCAAAAAGAAATCAGTTTGTAAAGTAGTGGCAATTACAGAAAACCAAAGTTCAAAATTAAAGTTCTCAAAGATTCTAATTTAATTAAATAATAACCAACACAAAATGAGCACAAAAGAACTGAAATTTTCAACAAGACGAAAGAAATTTGTGTGCTCGAAATTAAAGAGTAATAGTAGCAAATAGAATAAAGAATGATGAAAATTAGGAAGGAAATTGATAAATTTTTTTTTACTACTCTCTCTTTTTTTTTGCTATATATATATATATATATATTTTTGCAGCAATCAAATTTTTTTTTAATATATATATTTTTTTGCTGCTATTTTTTTTTCAACAAATATATTTTTTTTATGGAGATGAATAACAGAAACAAATTAGCAAACGGACAATACGGATGAACAGTACCAGCGAATAATACCGGAGGGGAACAGTGGTGGCGAACAGTGACCAGAATAGTGCGAACAGTCTGGTGAACAGTGACCGGAATAGTACGATGAATAGTGTGAACAGTGACAAGTCAAATGGATAAACAGTACCGAAAATTTTTTGGAAATAACCAAGATGGAATGAATCAAGGAAAGAAATAAAATAAAGAGCACACCTTGATTTACAAACCTAAGCTCTGATGTTAAATGATAAGTGAACCCTTATGGAACCTGTCCAAAGAACCCACTTTGATATGTATGACACCCGGATCTTTGAGAAACAAGGAACACAAAGACTAGACGCAAAGAAAATGAACAAAACGGACAAAAACAGTACCAAAAGAAAACAATAATAGAGAAGATAAGAAGGATAAATATTGGTCTTGAAAAATAGAACCCAAAAGAACCGGTCTCTTGAACCCTAGTTCCGCTAACACCACAAGGATTGATCAATTCCTTGATAAGTCATAGTTTCATCGTAGCACTCGAAGAACGCAAGAGAAACTCACAAAAGTCTAAAACTTTAATCATTCAAATTTGAAAAACGTACATGAAAATTAGCCTTAAATAGACAAGGTAAAATTTAACCTAATAAACTTAGAAACCCTAATTAATTTAGGTTTAAGTAATCCTAATAGGATTAGAAAATTTTAGGCCCAAACAACACTCCTATTAGACCTAGAAAACTAGTAAAATAAAATTCTAAAATAAAATAACGAAAATTTATAAAAAAATAATAAAATAAGATCTAAGCCCTTATAAACATGCCACCACATTAATGGAATCACATGTTTGGCACATGATATGCTTATTTACAAGGTGGACTATCAAAAGGACTACTAATTAACTAATTGGGCTTTATTAATTAACAAAGTTCAGCCCATAATTAATAAAAATGAAATAAACACTAATTATGCCTAATAATACTTAAGCCACATGCTATTTTAGTGAAGCACACGATCTTTTAAGTAATCTCTTCTAATGGGCTTCTCTTGGACTTGAATCTTTCCAAGTGATAAGGCCTCCTATCATGTTCCTGAATTTGTCCAAACCATCCTCCATCATTTTTCTTGTTGGCAAACCTATCAAAATTTGACATTTTATTTTACTTAGTTTAGATGGAGGGATGAACACAACATATTACAAGACTTAGATGGGTGAATTTGTGCTTTACATGAATTCCAAAAAATAAATTATACTACTCATGGCTTGCTAATAATATGATTTGTTATAAATTTTATATTATATATTAATTAATTTAATATAAATTCAATTTTAAGACCAGGTCTAGATAAGATACTTCTTTTATCTTCCCTGTCCTGAATTCACATGATGTTTTTCTACAATGAAAATAATAAAATTATTGCTAATACAATTCAAATTTGATATTAAGATGTTTATTTTCAAATTAAAATATTGAACAATATATACATTTTTAATTTAATATTTACAAAGGAACAAATAAATTAATTTAAAAAATGTTTTATTAAAAATTAAAATTATAGTTTATAAAAAAATTAAAATTATTAATTTTTTAATATATTTGAAAGGAGTCATCAATCAAAAGGGGGGAAGATAGAGTTAACTAATCCCTCCATTCAAATTGTAATTTATAAGTTACTCTTTCTAAAGATTAAGGTATTAAAAATATAAGTTCCTTTATAAAATTTTTGCATCATTTAATGTTTTTTATTTTTACTTCTGTTGGAATAATAAAAAAAAATTATGATAATGGTAAATTAAAAGAAATACAATTAAAAAGAGTCACAATCTAATAAAGGTAATTTTAAAAAATTAGGGTAATTTTTTAAAAAAATTCAAGGATTCCAACTAATTTTAATGAACTTCATTGATATGTGTAAAGTATTTTCTTGAAAGCAAAAAAAAAAAAAACTCTCCCATTCTATATATAAGTGATTGTTAACTACGTCGTTATACGTAAGGACTTAAATCATTAAATTAGTTCAAAAATTATAATATCAACATTCATATCAAATATAAAATTCATAACGAATTATACTATTTATAAATTGCCAATAAACGAGTTCTGAATAGTTAAAGAATGACTATTTAAATGAAGCAAAATTTGAGTTTGAACATAAGAAAAATAATAAAGTTTTAAGAATTAAATTATAAATTATGGTAAAATATAGAAACTAAAATCAATTATTTTTTAATTCTAATCAGCATCTCTTACCCACGTGTTTGTCACGTCAGTAACTCTGTTTACTACATTATCATCGTTTCATATCAATTTTATCACGTGCCACTCATAGGGACAAATTTACAAATGGTCTGATAGTTGAGGGACTAACTATACCACTGTTGAATAGATTATGGAGTATTATCCAAAAAAAATTAGTACAAGAACTAATTTCAAAATTGATGTAAAGTTCAAAGACCAAAAGGTTGATTTTTCTCATTTTATTTATATTGTCCATAGCTTTTGCACTCATTTGTTCATTATTAGCAATCAAATAATAGTTTATCAACAAAAGAAATCAAACAATAATTGTAACATTGCTTAGTTCGAATAAATCCAGTGTTGTAGAGAAGAGAGCACATATTCCAGAATGATGGTGAAGATTATGTGAGGTCATCTGCATTCTACGAGTTGAAGGGGAAGCTTACAACATCGTCATGAAGGAGGTAACACGTGTCAAACAAAACTGCACGTGACATCCCATCCCATGGTGCTATGAGCACTTGCTATAATTATGAATCTGAAACATGCTCGCAAGGTTTATCTCAATTCTAAACAGATTCAGATAAAGAGGGAAATAATAAATACAGCGATGGGTTCAGAGACGTTCTTAGAAGTTATCTTAGCAATATTGCTTCCTCCTGTTGGAGTCTTCCTCAGATATGGCTGTGGAGTCTGTCCTCTCTAACCATCCTTTTCTTCACTTTTTAATTTAATCACAAATTTTTGAATTTGTGTTGCTTTGATTCAATGTAATATGTAAAACTAGCTGCAGAATTTCGGAATCATCTTTGTTTTAATAATAATTAGAGTTTTGAACACTAAAACTTAATTTGGTTTTAAACTTTTTGTGTTTTCCTCCTTCCTGTCTCGTATCAATGAATTTTTTTTAATATATCTGGGAAATTGCCACTCTTCCCATTTCTAGAGCTTATATTGGAAGATACTTAATAAAGCATATTAGACTTTATCCTGGCCCATGAACAAGCCCATTGGGCTATATTTTGGCCCAGTATTGTCGTGTTTTGCACTGAGCTCCATCACCACATCATCATTGATCCCAACTGTTGTTAACTGCCTGAGGATGATTTTGAAAAGCTTTGTGCTCTTTGTGCAATACTGGCCTCTTGCCCTTGGCTTGTCTTTCTGTGACCACTTTGTGATTTCTGAAGCAATCTTCGCCTTTGTATTCACAATGTAAGAAGCCAAGGGTGGTCTCTCTAGTTTGATGAGAATTTACCTTGGAACTCCTAATAATATCTTTATCTTTCAAAGTTCTTGATGTGTTGGAAATTCCATTTTTCCCACCTCTTTCTTCACTTTCTGCTTCATTCTGTCAATTTAAACCAGCTAAAACGCAGATTTGATTCTATATTTTTTAGTCTACTTTCTCTAACTTGACGATGCTGATGGAGAAAAACGCAAAGGATTCCAGTTGAGAAACCTGCTATGGATCCTAACACCTTCAATGAAATCATGAGCCAAAGTATCATTTTTTTTTTTCTAAAAGATAAGCAAAATACATTTATGAGAGAGAGAAGGAAGCAAGAATCTAAGATACTAATATTTTTCAAAATATGTCCTTGATGGTATAATTACAGTACTTTCTTGGAGAAATACATAAATAATAATGGCTTTTTCCGTAAGTGTAAACCCACTGATTTGGTCATCAATGTGCTATTACATCATGTGAGTTAAAGTGGAATCTAAGAACAACTAACCTCATCAAAGCATCCAATCTTGGGTGATGGCAATTTGAGGCCAGAAGGTTTTAAATTTCTTGAAGCATGAAATGGAACAGGATTGGCTTGCAGGTACCGAGGAAGTTCCTTTTGGACTTATTATCATAGAATTATGAGATCTGTGATCTCTCCTAGCTACAGTGATGGATCTAGAAATGAATGAATGGAGGGCTCAAATTTTAAATAACCAAATCTTTGGGGGGGGAGGGGGGGGTCAAATTTATTTCAGCATTTTTTTACAAAGTAAATCATATATACTATAAAGGCTGATGAGGACCATAGGAGGACACGTGCCCCTACTTGCCCCCCTTTGGATCCGTCACTGCCTAGCTGATGACTTTATGATTGAATGTGGAATACAAAGACACTTCTTTTTCATAGAGGAGGAATTAAGAGAATCATTTTACTTTCCAAGGATTTTATATGTGAACTAGTTTTACTTGATACCAGCAAACTTTCCCCTGAAAAAAAAAAAAAAAAGGACACGTACGTACTCATCAGTTTTGTTGTAATATTCTAGTAAAATTTGAAGAGGAATTCTTTCTTGACTATGAGAATATGAGAACATGGCTATTTATAGAGAAACAGAAAGGGGAAAGAAAGTACAATACAGGGTAAGACAACTCCATACAATGAATCTAGACAATATCCTAAACAATGTTCATCAGTATCCTAACAATTCCTCACAGCAAAAACATAACAAAATAAAAATAGAAGAGTATCATTTAACGTCTTAGGAAGAACTTGAAAAATAGCATACTCCTGATAGACTTAGTTTGAAGAGTTGTACGAGCGTACCGTTTGTGGCTTGAACATTTTTACTAATTCCTTTGACTTCATTTACAAGCAGAGAAACCCTTTTGGTGGGAGCCATTTGGGCACTCTTAACCCATCCTGATGACTTTGGAGGCTTAAGAGACGATGATGATGATGAGCACAACACTTTCACCAATAGAAATATGTTAGTTTGTGAAGTCTAAAATATGATTTTAGACTCTGTAATGTTAATTTGTTGTGCATCTCCTAAAAGTTATAAAAACCACAGGTAATAATACAGAAGCAATACAACATTTCAATGTTATATTTTATTTAATGTAACTTTGATCTTAGTGGGAGGGGTTATAGTCACTTAAGTACCTACAATCTTTTAGATTTAAGATCAAGTGAATATAGAGAATGCCTTCACGAGAGCATCCCCATGACTGGGGCCCGAAATTACTTAATCCAGATTAGTCGGAGCTCAAAATGACGACTACATACCAAATGATTTAAAAAAAAAAAAACGTGACAGTCAACTCATGAAACATGCCTGTTTTGAAGATCGTGTGGGAGCATCCTTAGCAATTTTCTGAGATTGATTGGCAGTTTGGTTTCTGGAATTTGGCATCTGAATTTGGGAGCAAAAAGGAAACATCATTCAAATCAGAAGCTCAAGACCACACAAAGAGTTTGTCAGAACAGTAGTGGCAAGAACATACCTTCTTCAGTTGAGTAAGGCCATCCATTTTTTTCAGTGCTGAAAATTTAACCAATGCACAGAAACATTAATAAAGTGAAAAATGGGAGAGATGAAGGATGAGAGTTGAAACTTAGGATGAATCTGTTATATAGTACAACACCTGATTGGTTAGGTAATGCATGAATAATAGAAGGGTTGGGATCTTCAAAAAGTTGAAGCTCAAGGGTGGCTAAGGAGGAGGAGGATCCATCAGTATCAGTGGTAGCATTTGAGTGAGATGAAATGCTTAGCTCTTGGATTGTAGAAAGAGTATGCATCTCTGATCTCTTCAATCCTTTATTCACAAGACACAGTTCTTGAGCATTCAATACTCCTGCCACACCACAGACAGTAACAGTTAATCATTTTACGCACACACCGGCGCGCATGTATATATGTATGTGTATGTATATATGAACGCATGCATGTATCTATGTTTGTTTGTTTCTTTCTTTCTTCATGTGTATGTATGTATGTATGTTTCTTTTGTTTCTTTCTTTCTGTGTATTATATGTATGTGTGAGCATGTACGAGAGAAAAAGCCCTTTAGACCCCATTTTTCAGTGCACAGTGGTCCCAAATAACTATTTATGGGACCTATCCCAATTTTATGAGAATAAATTAGATTATTAGAGATTCTTTGATTGAATTTTATTGTTGTTACACAATTTTTTTTTCTTATTTTCAGAATTTGTATGGATTTTCTCTAGAAC
Source organism: Adenanthera pavonina (assembly GCA_026686845.1). Lineage (NCBI taxonomy): Eukaryota > Viridiplantae > Streptophyta > Magnoliopsida > Fabales > Fabaceae > Adenanthera > Adenanthera pavonina. The sequence continues at coordinate 21,054,288 of JAIVEN010000013.1, forward strand.
AAAAATTATATTATGCTAATTTTTTAAATTTTGTTAAAATCCTTAATATTATAATATTTCTGATGGAAAGTTACTGTTTATAATTCTGTCTCATAAACAGTACTCTTTCTATTTTTTAATTATTTGAAATAATTTTTTTTTGTTTATTTTAAAAACTTATCTTTTCTCTCTCCTACTTCCTCACTTCCCCTATGTTTTCTCTGTAACTTCTCTTTTCTATACCTGTTGTCTTTATAATTTTATCTTAATAACTTTTCATATATGTTAGAGTTATCTCTTATTTAAACTTTTTTACAAATTATTTTCATATTTTTAAATTCTATAATATTTTAAAAATTTCCTAAATTTTATTATTTTTATGTTATTTTTCTGAAATTTATATTATTTCTTAATTATTGATTATTAATTTCTTCATATTAAATATTAAGGATAAATAAGCTTTTATTTTTCCTAAAGTTTTGCTTGATTTTGAAATCAGTCCCTAAGGTTTATTTGTTTTTAATGCCATCCTTGAAGTTTTATCCGTCTTATCCGTTACTCCCTATGCTTTCATAAACTTGTGGAAGGACGTACATGTGGCATTGACGGTGTCGACTTTAACTGATGAGGATGATAGAGAAACATGTGGCATATGATGTGGCCTCTCTTCTGAACCATGTTTGAAAGAAAAAAAGAAGTTTATCCACCCATATCAATGTTAAAAGTGAAAAAATCATTACCCAATCTAATATTCCCAAAACATAGCGTCTAGAGCACAGTTCCTTTCAGTTCGCTCTTCTTCCCTTACGCTCTGTCATCATGCATTCATCTTTGCTTCATCCAAGGGCTTGTTGATCTTGGAGCTTAAAGTGCAGGCATCTTCTCTTCCTCGTCTACCACATCTATCCGTTACTAAGGTGCGTCTTCTATGGCTTTTTTTCCTGATTCGAAATCTTCTAGGGTTAAGTTTGAGAATCAAAATCTACTTCTTTGGGTCTCAAGTTCTATTATGGTTAATTTTGGGTGTTGAAAATTGCTTTGAAAATTTTCATGGCTTCTTCTTCTTCTTTGTGTGTGCTTTGGTTTGGGTGTTGAAATCTATTATGAAAGGTAGATTTGGACGTATCTTGAAATCTATTATTCCATTCTTATTCTTTATATTTTTCATCTTTGAACGTATCTTGAATCTGATTTGCACACAAAGAAGAAGAAGAAACCCAAGTGTTTCCAATTGGTTAATTTTCACATCCTTGTCTAGTAATGGTTATCTTTCTGTTTCATGTGTAGTCTTGGAAATTCTTGAATTGGCATATCTATTTGTTGAAATGTTGTCCTGGAGATTAATTTCTTCATCATTTTGATATTTAAGCATTAAGAATTTGATTTTGATGTTTATTATTTTCCATTTGGATTTCTGGAGTAGCTCAATTTGCTTCATTGATTTGATGAAGATAAGATGACCATGGTCACCAGTTTAATTGGTGCCCAAATTATAACGTTAGCATATTCATTTTTATAATCTTCTTCATAGTGGTAATGATATTGTGAATGAAACTACCTTGCCTTCCTCTTATGGTTCTATATTGATGATACTAAGAGATAATTTTTTTTATAGACTGAAATGAAATTCTGTTATTCTAATCTTTGAAAGATAATGGCTCATTTGAGATGTATTCTTAAGATGACTGACTTTTTTTTCCTCAATATAGGAGGCATGGTACTGCAATTGCTTTGATTGGATTTGGATAGATGGATCTATATCCAAGCAAACTAAAGCAAAAATTAAGCAACAGGAGCTGGACAAAGGAAAATGCAAGAGAGAAGTAAGGTGCTGAATATTGCAATAGTGATAGTGACTGAGTGAAAGTGATTCTAATGTGGAAAGCATTGATAAACTGAAGTTAGTGAAGGTTGCTGAAGTGAACGAGATTCTGTTGTAGCAGTTTCAATGTTGTATTATGGTTTGGTTTGATCTAGCGTAGTTGCTAGATGCAAGTTGTAGTTTGCTTATGTTTTCATTATGTAGTAGTTTTGTGATGCTTATGTACTTTGCAATGTGACAGAGTTGGTTGGTTAAATGCAATGTTTATTTGTTATCCAATTTTGGCATCCAAATTGTTACGTGTTATGTTAATTATTATGTCAAATTGAAACATCAGCACAAGTTGTCAATATGCTTTGTGGCTTTGGATAGCAAGTCAGCAAGTATATCAGTAGAACAATTTTAATTTATAGTTCCATTCGACAACAATTAAAACAATATAATTGATCCTTTTTGACTTGTTTAACTTATATGCATTAAAGCACAAAGATAACACAAATCAGTAAACCATTTCCTTTCCATTAACTAATTTTGTCTCATTGCATCAAATTGAAAACAACACACTCACATTACAAAAACACTAGCTCACGCTCACATCACAGCACACTCACAATGTAAAGACCACAGCTAAAGTACAAAATAGCTAGCATTGTCTCATTACATAATACCATAATACACTAAATCTAATCTGCTACATAACCAAATGAAAACTGTTTAGCTAGTAGTATCATGCTATCCTAGTGAAGAGCTTTATATTTCTCTTCTATTTAGTAATTTCCTCCTCTTGTTGATTGATCTTCTCTATGCTTTCTTGGGTACTGCACTTTGATTTCTCTAAGGAGAGAGCTTCATATATGTATACCTCCACCATCTAGTAAGCTTTACACCTCTACCATCTAGTCACTTATTTTTTGATATATAACAGAAATAAAGAGTTTTGATTTTCAAGAGAAAAAAGAAAAGAACTTAGCTATTGCAGAATCAGTTAGTTACAGCAGAATATTTACATCACTACAGTAATTATTGGTTTGAAGGTGAAGACTCTTTTTGTGCACAAAGTCATAGACCTTGTGTATTTTTAAATTTTTTCCCACTACTGCGTGAGTAGTACAAATAGATTGAAGGGTCTCTGGCTTTAAAACCCAAATCACTCATGGATCCAATTTGTTTTATCAGACAAAATATCTATTTGCAACTCAAGGTATACAACTAGTTAGAAAATAGAAACCATTGAAGTTAGAAAGTAAAAACCATAAAAGTTGGTTATAGTGATATGTCAACTATTGCCCGGCATCAAATTGTTAAAGGGTCTTTGGCTTTGTACTCCCTCTTAAGCATAAATTTTGAACTCATAGGCAAAGGTGTCCCACATTAATAGGAGAATTGGGTTCATGTCATAGGCTTTCACTAGACTTCTACAATTCCACAGTGGAATAAAGAAGTTGATCGAACAAAACAGAAAAAAGCCAATGAGTTAGTAGCTCAAATGACACCAATAAAATTGACACATGTTTCATTAAAAAAAAGGACACGTTTCATGTCTGGGGTTCAAAGGTAACACTACATTGCTATAGAGGTTTTCATGTCCTTCAAGAACCACTGCCAAGCGTTGCCAACCTTCTTGAGAGGACGCTGCTAGTCTTTGCTTCATCAGAATTGCATTAATCAATCCCTTCATTACCCAAAAAGAAAAATGGGGCACCTAAGCAAACACATAAATGCATGACTCCCAAACATAGAAACATAAAGCAAGCACAAGGCAAACAACGAACTCTAGTAAGCCAAAAAGAGAAATTGAAGCTAAGATTTCAAAAGACAAAACAAAGAAATCGAAGCTAAGATTTATGAAGATGAAACAGAGATATCAGATCGAATCAATGAGCACTAAGACTTCAATCTATGAGTACAAAGAACCCCCAAATTAATTATAGAAGAAGAAGAAGAAGTAGAGTCTACGTCACTTGGAGACTATACCGAACAGAAACTCACCGAAATCAATTATCGAAGAAGAAGAAATATGCAATACTCCAATCACACTCACCTAATCGTGCTGCATGAGGCGATGTTGAACGGAAACTCAGAGATGGATATGATACCGAACAGAAACTTGAAGACAATGGCTACACGTAGAGAACTCAATCTTGCTGGAAAACACCCTAGCAGACAAAGAAGGGATGTATCAAGCGAGGGAGGCAGCACGTCTTTTGTGAAGAGTCATTCCAATACACCGTTTTCTCTTTTATATTTTTGGCCACAATGCACCGTTTCGAAAGGTTGTAGCATACAAGTGTCAATTTTTTCCACCTGTCACTTAGAGTTTGACATGTTATCGCCACGTGTTATTCTGTCTTCCACCTAAGCATATTTGACGTCGTTAGTGCCATGGTTACATCCCTACAGCAATTTTTGAAAGCATGGGGACTAACGAACTAAACCGATGAAACTTTAGGGATAGACTTGAAAAAAATTAAACTTTAGGGACCGATATCCAAACTAACCAAAACCTTAGGGACCAAAAGCTTATTTTTCCCTAAATATTATGAGTTTCATATTTTTTAATATTATTATTAATATTAAGTTCTTATTATTTTCTTAAATTCTTATTTTTAAAATTTACCTTCGTTATTCTCAATTTATTTTAAGTTTTGAATTAATTCAATATTTTAAGTTTCTTTGTATAGTTGTGTATTGTTTCTTAATTATTAATTATTAAATTTTTATTATTAATCCATAATTCCTAATTATACTCTAAACCCACGTCTACAATGGTCTGCACATGAAGCGATGGGGTACTATATTTTTAAATTTGTATTTTATTTTTAGATTCTTAAATCAAATATTTTATCCAAAGGAACATCAAATTTCATAAGCGATTGGTAGTCACAAATTAAGACAAAATCATGCTCCTCAGTTCACGGGAACGTATATATTAGAAAGAATATGATGAATTGCTGTATAGCTGCTATCTACTTATCTTTGTATTCTTCCAACTCCATGCATGATGTCAGAGGCAAAGCATATTAGTGTAAAGTTTTGGATATTACTATTTCTACAAAACCACAGATGAACACTTTACATGATTTCTTTTGTCATCCCTATGAAATATGGCCTTTCTCGGTATGTTTGAGTTCTTTCTCAGTTATGAACTTATTTACTTAATTGTCTACATTTGTTTTTCCAATTTCATCAAAATTTAATGTTTATTGCTAAAACAAGCCAGAAACTACTTTAAGATACAAGTAATAATTAGTAAATAAGGTGCATGGCTTTGTGCATGTATTAGGGGTGAATTTTTTTTTAAAAAAAAAGTCTTGCTGGATCATAATATATTATGCTTGCCTTTTTTATTCAGGAGCTTTTGCATGCTTCTGTTGCTTTTATCGATAAACTTATTGTGGACTGAATTTTGGCGTGGGATCTTGAAGATGCTACATCTAATGAGGTGAATATTTTATCTTTCAACTGTACTGCATATGTTGGTTAACTTATTATCAGATCTCTGATGATTAAATTACTTCTTGCATGATCTTGTTGCCTCAAGTGTGCAAGGACTAATATGCTGGTTTCTTGCCTTTTATTTTCATACTTTTAGTTAGGTTTTAGTTAGCTTATTTAATTAATTGATGGGTATTGCTTACATTAAGTGGATTCGTATTTTAAGTATTTGTTAAGAACCAAGGTAATTGAAAAGTTTTAGGAAGGAAAGTAATCTACTAGAAAGCTAAAGCAAGGATCTCACTCACAACTCACTAATAGCCAAAGGAGAATCTCCAATACAAGTGAAATAATTTCTGAATAACTCCATCCGTTTATTCCTCTTTACCATTGGCCATATTTATAATGGAAGAATACAAATATAATGAATTAAAAAAATCTAGGAATATCAACAAAAATATCAGCAAATGTAACTAATATAGCTGTTAGGCTCCTAATTCCACTCTAGAACGTTTTCTGCTCCTTGAATAAGTCAGCAACTATTTTGGATCCTTATCATTTCTCCCCCCTGGAAAAACGACTTGTCCTTAAATCAGAATTGGGGAAATTGAGTAGCAACCAGATCATAATCCTCCCAACTAGAGTCTTCAAGAGGCCTATGTTCCCACACGATGAGAAGCTCTAACCTTCTGTCAGTTGTCCAACGGTGGTTTAGCACCTTGAATGAGGAAAGAATCAACTCCATGTCTAAAGATAACGGAAGAGGTGCTAGTGGCGATGATAGTGCTTAACCAAGAGCAGGGCAAAGAAGGGAAACATAAAAAATAGGATGAATTTTGGAACCTTGAGGCAGTTCCAATTCATAAGCCACCTATCTAATGTGCCTAAGTACTTTATAGGGACCAAAAAACCTTGGGGACAACTTTTCAAACTTTCTCTTGGCTACGGATTTCTGGCGATAAGGCTGCAATCTGAGTAAAACAGCATCACGGGGTTCAAATTGAAGGTCTCTTCTATGTTGATTAACATGGGCTTTCATGTGATCTTGGGCTTTCTTCAAATTATTAGAAGAACCTTTAGCATAGCATCTCGCATCTCTAATTGTTCCTCTAAGTCAACCACTAATGTTTCATCTTTGACATAGGGACAAAGAGGAGGAGGGTCACGACCATACACAAGCTTTAATGGAGTATTGTTGGCAGAAACATGAAAACTGGTATTGAAAGAAAATTCTGCCCAGCAAAGATATCTGCTCCATAACTTGGGTTGCTCATGAGCAAAGCAATGTAAATATGTCTCCAAACAGCAATTCACTACCTCGGTTTACCCATTAGTTTGTGGGTGGTAGGCTATACTCATATTAAAGCAAGTTTGGCTCAAACAAAAAATTTCTTGCCAAAATGCACTTAAAAAGAGTATATCACAATCTGAAACAATTGACCAAGGAATCCCATACAACCTAACAATTTCTTGACAGAATAATCCAGCCACAAACTTAGCAGAATAAGGATGAGACAATGCCATGAAATGGTTGTACTTACTAAGGTGATCTACTACCACAAGAATAACATCGAAACCTTTAGACTTTGGAAGGCCTGTAATAAAGTCAAGAGATATGTCCTCCCAAATTCGCTCTGGAATAGAGAGTGGCTGAAGAATCTAACAGGGGCAAGTGCCTGATATTCATTTTGTTGGCAAGTCAAATAGTGCTGCACAGAGTGTTGAACATCATTTTTCATGCCTTACCAATGTAAATGTGCTCCCAAATGCTTTAAAGTTTTGAGGTAGCCACCATGACCACCAATAGGAGTTGCATGTGCTTCCTCCACTAGCTTCTGGGAAGAGCTTGGTTGGGAATAACTAGATGGGCTTTGAAATATAATCTGCCATTTACCAAACTGTAATCTAGGTGAGACTGGGGATTTTGTTGCAAAGCATCAATTATTACTTTAGTTTCAAGATTTGTCAATAAGGCTTCTAGTAGTTGATGAAGGTCATCTGCAAAAGGAATGACAATTTGAAAGAAATCAGAGTACTGTGGCCTCCTAGAGAGCGAATAAGCAACTATGTTATCTTTTCCAGCCTTATACAAGATGATAAAATCGAAAGGAAGGAGCTTAAGCATGAGCCATTATTGAAAGTTGGTGAGAGTTTGCCATTCTAATAGATGCTTAAGGCTATTGTGATCTGTTTGAACATAGAAGCAGTGACCAAGAAGGTAGTAACGCCATTTTTTAATTGCAAGTACCAATGCTAGTAATTCACGATCATAAGCGGACTTGGATCCATTAGAGAATGAGAATCCCTTTCTAAAATAAGCTATGGGATGGCCTTCTTGCATCAAGACAGCACCAATGCCTTCCATAGAGGCGTCACACTCAACCATAAATGGGAGTTAGAAGTTGGGCAGTTGCAACACTGGAGTGGTAGTCATAACTAACTTTAAGGCCTCAAAAGTTTGTTGCGCCTATTCAGACCAACAAAAAGAATTTTCCTTTGCCAATTTAGTTAAAGGTCTAGCAAGCATACCATAATTTCTAACAAAGTGCGGGTAGTAGCTGGTGAGACCCAAAAACCCACGAAGCTCTTTAACAGATTGAGGAACCGGTCAGCTTACTATAACAGTAATCTTGTCAAAATCCACTTCAACAGCATGAGCAGAAACCATGTGGACCAAATAGTTAATTCTAGATTCCCCCAGAAAGCATTTCTTGGCATTTGCAAAGAAAGAGTACTGTTGTAGAATGGAAAAAACCTCTCGAAGATGCTGTAAGTGTTGTTGCGGAGTAGAGCTATAAACTAGAACAAATTTCCTAAAAAATGGCCAAAACAAATCATTCATAACAGCTTGAAAAGTGGCAGGAGCATTAGTTAGGCCAAATGGCATAAGTAAAAATTCGTAGTGGCCTGAATGTGTATGAAAAGTTGTTTTATGAATGTCCTTAGGAAGCACACTGATTTGGTGATAATGAGAACGTAAATCAATCTTGGAAAAATAAGCAGCACCATGTAACTCATCCAAAAGCTCATCAATGTTTGGAATAGGATACTTATCTAGTATAGTCATCTGATTGAGTTGACGGTAGTCAATACAGAGATGCCACGACCTATCTTTCTTACTGACCAGCGATACAGGACTTGTGAATGGGCTTGAACTGGGATGAATAAAGCCACGCTTAAATAATTCCTCAACCTAGGCTTCAATTTCATCCTTCTGATAGTGAGGATAATGGTATGGCCGTAAGTTAGGTGGAGAAGCATTTGGGATCAGTGGAATAACATGATAATGGTCATGAGATGGAGGCAGAGAAGAAGGTTCAGAAAAGACTCTCGCAAACTCTTGAAAAATTTCTTCAATATTCAGAGTAGCAGCAACATCAACCCTTAGTGACTCATGTGTCAAAAGCAAACTTTGAAGGTGAACAGGGCTGTTACTCTCAGAAGTTAGCCCTTGAAGCTTATATTTTTTTGCCATTTAACCAGAAAATCATAAACATTTTATTCCAATTGACTTGAATGGTGTTTAAAGAAGCCAACCATTTAATACCCAAAATGAGGTCGGCCCTACCAAGAGAGAAATGATAGTTGTCTTGCTTAATAATTAAATCTGAAACCTTTATCTCAATATCTGGGCAAACTCTATTGCATCTCACCAAACTTCCATTGCCAATCTGCAGTCCAAAAGTGGGAATGGACTAAATAGAGAGACGCAACTTACTCACTAACGCCTTTGAGATAAAATTATGGCTAGATCCACTGTCAACCAAAACGAGAACATCACATCCCTGCAGCTGTTGCCTTGCCCAAAATAACATTAAATGAAATTTCAGTGTCACCACCCCCCATGTCAACTTCGACGTCTTTTGATTTGGAAGGAGGAATGAGTTCTCTGTCTTCTTTCGTGATTTCTAGGAGAGAGAATGAAGATTTACAGTGGTGCCCAGGCTTAAAAAGCTCACCATACTGAAAATAGAGGCCCTTATCTCTCTGATTCCATTGCTCTACATCCCACTGGTTCGATTTGTTAGAGATTGAATCTGAAGATTTAGGTAGATTCAGTGCTGTTAATAATGGTTTGAAGGAAGCTGAAGATTTTGAAGTGCTTCCCCTGATCTCCCATGCGTCACATGCTGAATATGAGTGAGTAGAAGCAAAATGATTTTGGGTATTTGTGAAGTTGGGCTTGGGCCCACGTGAAACTAACAGTTTTTTCTGAAACTCTAGAGCTAAACTTGCTGCCTTGTAGACTGTTCTGGGCTTCTGAATTCGAACATCAGCTTTTAGTTCTTCTTTGAGCCCACTAATGAAGACTCCAAGTGAACAATGTTCAGGCCAATTCATAACCCTTGCAACTCTCTTTACAAACTCTTGACCATATTCCTGTATCGACCCAATCTGTTTAATATTTGCTAGATGTTCATCAAGATTCAAGTATTTTGGGGGGCCATAATGCTCTTACAACACTTTCACTAGTTCGTCCCAGTAGGGAACTGTCCTTTCAGAATTGATCCAAGAAAATAAATCTAGTGCATCACCTTCTAAATACATCAAACTAACATCAACTCTGAGATCGTCTGGAGTTTAGTAATATGTGAAATATTTTTCTGCGTCCTCTTGGGTCACCTCCACTTAATTTTGGAAATTCAATTTTGGTGTGAGGAGGCTTACATCTTGACCACTATGAGTGATCATCTTCTTCACTGTCCTCGTCCCAATGAGAGCATCTGTACGACCCTCCCATTGCTTCTTTACCTAAATTATTGTTATTCTTTGCAGAAGTAGCTTCAAGTGCAACAACCTTGTCAGCCAAAACTTCCAGAGTTTCCAATTAGGAAGCAATGGTGGCTAAGGGGTTTGATAAAGAAGCAAATGGGTTCTCAGATTCAAGCGGAACATTAGACGAGCGTGTGGTCACCATCTCGAATGGGTCTCTAATACCAAATTGGCAAGAACCAAGGTAATTGAAAAGTTTTAGGAATGAAAACAATATACTAGAAAGATGAAGCAAGGATCTCACTCACAACTCACTAATAGCCAAAGGAGAATCTCCAAGACAAGTGAAATAATTTCTGAATAACTCTATCTATTTATTCCTCTTGACCATATGCCATATTTATAATGTAAGAATACAAATATAATGAGTTAAATAAATCTAGGAATATCAACAAAAATATTAGCAAAATGTAGCTAATATAGCCGTTAGGCTCCTAATTCCACTCTAGAACGTTTTTTGCTCCTTGAATAAGTCAGCAACAATTTTGGATCCTTATCAGTATTCATGCATTATTTTAGTATGATGCTTGTTGTGATAGAGGGATGAATAATATATACAATCCCTAGAATTTTTTATATAGTCCTTTGCTTTTATTTCTTTGAATTTCAATAGAATATACTGGGCTACTTCAATCATGGTATCTTGTCATATTCTTTGAATTTCTATATATAATTTCGTGTATCAATGAAATGAGGAAATATTTTCCAGGAGCTCAAATAAGCAGTATATTCTTTCCTCAAGCCAAAGAGCAACAGAATGATATGAAATTGTGAAGGTTTACACTATGACTGGCTTTTATGGTAAATGATATATTTATTCTTGAGTGAACCAACCAAATCAAGGAAATGGAGGAAGCATTTCATGTTGAAAGAAGAGTTGAAAATGGAAAAACTAGAAGCGAAGCCTGATCAGACGTTTCACGAACCATTGTACCTCATCAATGGATGTTTTGAAAACATTACATAATTTATTTTCAACAACATTAATGAATTTCTTTTTTCTTTTTAACAAAACATCAGTTTATGCACTTGACACTCCTTAAAAAAATAGAACACGCAATTGATCAGAATCCTGAAAGTATACAAGACCGATTATAGTAGTAGAAAATATCCTGGAGTATTCCAGGAGTCGAACTTAAGGGAGGTTGTGATTTACTCAATTAAATAATTTCAGTCAAAGATAAACGATTTGTGAAATGTTAAGCAAAGGTTAAAATAAGAGGAAAACAGTAATAAAAACAATTATTTGAGTTTAACTCAATCACTTGAGAGCGTTAGGGAATTAAGTTTCATCCTCCTGGGACAACTAAAGTTACTCTTAAATTGACTCATTCTATAATTATAGTGCCAGTTATTTCTAAATTATCCTAATTACCTTTCAGTCAATTAGTCTATATTTAATTAGGTTTTAATTCACTCTCGTGCAACTAAAATCCCTAATTAAACCTTGAAGTTATAACTAAAGTCATCATAAACACCTAATTCTATCTCTAGAATTGTTGTTTATGTTTATCTCTCTAGGTTTAGGTTTGCTCTTCACCTTTCAATCTATCAAGCTTACCCACAGAATGAATTTCATAGTGGCCATTCACAAAATCTTCAATGCAGCACAAAAGAGACAGATAAAATAAATATATTGGAAGAATTCAATCAGAAACAAGAGTCATAACTTAGAGTAAACTCTGATTAACCCCAGTTAGACTACATCCCTATCTCTAACTACGAGAATTAGTTGCGCATAAACATTTTTCTCAAAAGCAAAATAACAATAATTTCCCAAATCATTCAAACAAAAACTAAAGAAAGAAAAGTAGTAGATGAAGAGATTGATTCAGCTTCACTATGCCTTCAATCCTCTTAGATTTGCCTTCATAATGCTCCCCCTAAACTCCAGAGAATTTGGAATAAGTCTTATAGGGCTCAGAAAAGTGATTCCCCTTTTTTTTGTTCTTAAAAATCCTTAATTATATCTTTCGTATGACCTCGTGGATGAAATTCTAATATTGCTGCTGAACACCTTTACCCGGCGCCGTATCATCCTTCCTTTAATTCAGTTGGCACTAGGTGAATTATAAATTTCATTGCCTCTGCTTATCACTCGGCGCTGTATGGAACACATTTTTCTTCAGCTGGCATCGGGTGGAATGCAAATTTCCTTTTCTCAGCTCCTCACCTAGCGCCGGTTGAAGAGCTATTTTAGTTGACTCGACACCGGGTCCATTCGTAGTTTCAAATCCTTCACGCCTCCTCACCTGTGGTCAAGTGAGGATATGGTTTAGGACCATATAAACTCTATAAAGAGCCTTCTTTTCTTCCTCATTCACTCCCAATTCCTCAAATATCCTCAAAGTTTTCCTACGATACAAATATATCTTAAATTAAATAGAATCATACAAATTTTATATCTAAACTCAACATTTTTCAAGGAAAACAATATCAAATGTGGGTATTTTGTAGGTATAAAATAGATACATCAAATCCCCCCCACACTTGAACTTTTGCTTATCCTCAAGCATATACTAAGCATGAGATCAAAGAATTTTTCTACATAAAATTCACATCCACCTATTTTCAAAATTTAAAAACAACCTACTACCTATCCAATCAAAGAGTACAATGTATATATGGAATACTAAGTTCAATATCCAGACAATAGGTTTTTAATCATATTCACTAACCCAATGGTGTGTGTGTGGCGACCAATCTATAATTAGCGTCAATAACCAGCCAAACAAGTAGATTGAAAATTACGATATTTATTTAGAAACTTGCAACACCTCAATTTAAAATCATATGAGTGCCAATTCAATAACAGAAGATCCTCAGGTTTCATTTTATGCACTAAAGCATTTTTTTTATTTATTTTTCCCCTCACTTTTTGTACTTCAATTTTATCTAGGGATCATCGCTTTTCTTTGGCCGTCATGCGCCCTTTTGACGCGAAAGTCTCGCATTTGTGATGCATACCCCTGGTTACTCAAGTTAACATCACTTTGGCAAAAGATACCTTTAGCTCACTCATAGCTAACTTTGCACCTTTTGATGCGAATGTCTCGCATTTGTGATACGTATCCTCGATTACTTAGCACAGGTCGAACCAGTGGAGTGGAAATTGTTTTTCCTTTTTTCACATTTTTTTAGCTTCTTAAGTCATGTCTCACACATAATAATACTCATAAATTCTAATTGAAACCATGCAAGTTCAAAAATAAATTTATAATTCACTATTTCACTTATTCGACTACTTATTTTCACCTCTCATAAGCTAGTTATTAGTGCTCAAGTTTAGGTTTCATGATTCCTTGCTTATTATTAATTGGTTGTCTATCTCACTTAGTTAACAATGAAGGTCAGACTCATGACTTTCAAGATAGCAAATGTACTTAAATAGTAGGAGATAGATGGTTGTCAATTCAAAAGTAGAAATAAACGCAAAGAATAAATTAGAAAAAATAAAAATTTTCTTAGTTGCCTAATTTTTTTTTCTAATTTGTGGTCCCCCCAACACTTAGCACAAACATTGTCCTCAATGTTTAAAATGGTAAACAAGACAAGTGAAAAGAAAACTAATACTTCCCTCGCGTATGCTGGTGGTGGTTCAATTTTCTACAATTGTTCTGCAATTGTATCTTAGGTACTATTCTGGTTATACAAAAACTCAGAGGGAAGGGGTGAAGCAGATCAAAAGACAATCAAAAGGAAAAAAAAATCTACTTAATTAGAAAAAAATGAAAAAGAAAGGGAAAGATTCTAGGATAAAGAAAAACTAAATGATCTAAATTATGGTGGTGGAGACTGTCTAGCCTAGATCAGCTAACGTAGCAACGCCTCAGTACACTGCCGATGCTCCCCATCCCTCCTATCACATTCGGCTTGTTCTTGTCGTATTTCATCAATTGTCTTCTCTATGCGGGTTATCTTCTTCAGGAGTCACTTCAGTAGGCTGCGCTTAGGTCATGGTTGTGGAACCTGGACAGCTGGTTATGCTAGTTCGGGGTCCTCAGCTGGTTGTTTTGGGGCAGCCTTAGTCATATCATGTGCTTCGGGAATTGGCTGTGGAGGTCCCTTACCTTTTTTTCTCCAAACCCCATCCACTTTTATATATCCCAGGAAGCCAAGCGTCTTTTCAGATAATACATTATTATTAGTTGGTATTCTGGTGACCTCCCCATGCACATCAACTCCTACAGCCTCCATCAGAATATTAATCAGGACAGGGAATAAGAAGGCCGTCTTTTTACGTTTTGCTTGGATGACTTCCTTGATAGAGCGGATGATAATGTGGGCTAGTGGTATCCCTAGGATATTCCCCATACTGTGTGTTATCTTGTGGAGGAAGTACAGATCAATGAATCGTGCTTCTTTCAGGTTGCTTGTGCGTGGTATGATGTTGAAGCTCATGAGATAAACGAGTAACCTGTGAGGAATGACCAATGACTTTGTGAGAAAAGTTTGCCATGAGTACCCCTGGTGGATGCCTACTGGATCTGAAGATCATTCATGGCTTGAAGGATTGTCTAAGTGGGGTCCAAAGAAATCTAGTCTCTAGTAGAGTTAAAATAAGACCTTATTGCGGGAGTCCTAAGAGTTGCGATAACCGCTCAGGTGTGATGATGACTGGAATCCCCTTGACGGATGAAACTATGCTCTATTCAGTTTTTGAGTCCTTATGTTCGATGTTGGTATAGAATTGTTCAACCAAGTTGGGATAGTGAGGGCCATACAGTATGAGAATGCCACCTCATCCAAGTCATTGATATATTTGGCTCAGATGAAATTGGTCTTCAATTGCTAGATGTATTGTCTTCTTATAAATAAATGGGTTGTCCTTCCTTGCATTGTACTAGGCTTCATTGTCTGTGCTTGTAAATTGTTGTGAGTAAGGGGGAGGTGGAGGTGGATTAGTGGTTGAGCAAGATGAACTGGCCCTAGATAGGCTGCCACGAGAAGAGCTTACTTTTGCCATATGTGTACCTGAAAAATAAAGAAGAGGCTCTCTTTAATTGCAAATCTTAACAAGAAAGCAATTAGGTACCGAACTCATGCATTATCTGGAGAAATGAGTAACTACATAACTAGTGTGAAAGTGAAGTTCATAATCAGCATTCACCCATTATATGCTAAAGGAAAAAATATTTCAACCATAGCAATGTTCTCATCCAGGAAGATAATAGACATAATAAAATAAAAAGGGTGGACCACACCAACATGCATGGAAATATTCATATTAGTACCACCTAATGGGGCCCACAATGGAGTAGAAAATAGTCAAATCAGTATCCATGCAGATGTCATTTATCTATACCAAAGTTTAGCAGGACCCCTAGGACAAGCAAGTCAAAAGACACAAGGTAGTACCTTACACCTTAGCAAGCAATAAGAACTGGGAATATACTCATGCACAAATAGAACGTAGTAACCATGTGAAAGGTAAATCAGAAACAACATATAATCAATATAGCGTCTCAGGCATGCAGACAACCAAGAAAGACAATAATAACAACTTATAGCAGATTCGTTATCATGGCATAACAATTCTTAGAATTTCCAGGTAAAAGATGTCAGCCTATTTGCATTTCTAATCTATAAAACTATAAAAATATGTACTATGGAGACTGAGTTTGGTTCAAGATTTATACAATATCAAACCCTGAAGCCAAGATTCCTATAACCACAACAACAATGGCAGTGAAAGAAACTGAGGGAGTGAACATACTGTAAGCCCATATGATGTCAAAACTCAGATGTAGTGCTTAAACTGAGATCCCTCTACCTTAACTGTGAAAAGCCAGAGAAAAATTCACCCCAGATGCTAAGATGGCCATAATCACAGTGGATGGGCTTAAAACCAATCATCAATCTGTGGATTGAGAGAGGGAGAGGGGATTTAAATGGCGGAAAAAAGCATAAATGGATGTAAAATGGAGAGGGGTGGCCGAAATCATGGTAGGGTGGCGGAGGAAGGGTTTCCGATGAGAGGAAAGACAGAATCACGAGAAGAGAATGGAGAGAACATCATACTGCTGAAGTTTATGAATTCTCGGTTTCAGAGAACTCGAGTCTACTTGGCGCCGGGTGGATCCAAATTCATGGATCTGGTGCTAGGTGATCTCCACTTTTTTTTTCACCTGGCACCGGGTGAATCCAATTTAATGGATCCAACACCGGGTTTGTCTCTTCTCCGTGTCTCTCTCTTTTTTAAAAAAAAAATTGTCAAAAACTCCCTTTTACCATTGAAAAATTCCTTGAAGAGCTGACACTTTCCCCCATACTTAAAATTAAGCACTAAAATAAATTAAAAATAAGAAATTTGAGGAGGATTAGAAACTTCTCTAAATTGTTGCTGAACGTTGGTATCTGGCTTGGAGAAGAGTTCCACACAAGTGACTTAGAACCTTAAAAAAAGTACGAAAAAAATTGAAAGAAAATAAAAAAATAAAGAAAGGAAGAAAAATTGGGTTGCCTTCCAACAAGCGCTAAATTTAACATCTATAATTAGACGTAGTTGTGGCAAGGATGTCAAACTTCATTCAGAGGAACTGATTGTGGTGCATCAACTGATTCCCTTTTATAATAAATCTTCAGCCTTTGACCATTAACCACAAAGCGATTTCCATCGAGCCCTTGAACTTCCACAATCCTATAAGAACGCACATCAATAACTTCAAATGGTCCCAACCATCTAGATTTCAATTTTCCTGAAAAAAATTTAAGGCGTGAATTGAATAATAACACTTTCTATCCAGCCTTAAATTCTCTCTTTATTATCCTTTTGTCATGCCAAGCCTTGGTTCACTCCTTATAAATCCGAGCATTCTCAAAAGATTCCCATCTAATTTCATCCAGCTTAGTCAGTTAGAGTATCCTTCTCTTACCTGTAGCTTTCCAATCATAGTTAAGAGTACGTATAGCCTAATATGCACGATGCTCTAACTTTACAAGGAGGTGGCAAGACTTTCCAAAAACCAATCTATAGGGAGACATTCCTTGAGGTGTTTTAAATGCAGTCCTATATGTCCATCATGCATCGTTTAATTTTTGTGACCAATCTTTCTGAGATGCATTAACAGTCTTCCCTAGAATGCCTTTGAGTTCCCTATTAGAAATTTCAACTTGCCTACTAGTTTGAGGATCGTAAGTAGTGCTAGTTTTAAGGTGACACCCATATTTCTTTAATAGGGATTTAAATTGATAATTCTGGAAATGTACCCCATTATCACAAATAAAAGCTCAAGGGACACCAAATCTAGCAAACAACAGTTTCACAAACTTAACCATACTAGCAGCAGTATTATTAGACAGTGCAACTGCTTCTACCCATTTAGTGACATAATCAACACCAACTAAAATGTACAAGTTACTGTTAGAAGGAGGAAAGGGACCCATAAAGTCGAGCCCCCAAACATCAAATGGCTCAACTTCCAGAATTCCAGTGTGTGGCATCTCATGATGCTTACTAGTGGAACCTATCCTCTGGCACCTGTCACATTTTTGACACAAAGGTTTGTGCATCCTTGAAAAGGGTAGGCCAATAAAATCCACTTTGCAACACCTTTACAACTGTCTTGTCAGGACCATGATGTCCATCATATGGAGAGGAATGACAATGTTCTAAGATAGGAGTTATCTCCACCTCTGGTACACATCTTCTTATAATACTATCTGCACATCTTCTAAAAAGTAATGGATCATCCCAAAGATAGTGTCTGATCTCTGCTAAAAATCTCTTTCTCTAATGAAAATTTAGATCCTCAGGAATAATGTCTGCAACTAGAAAATTAGCTATGTCAGCAAACCAAGGTAAAAATAATGGATATATTGCCCCTAATTTTTCATCAGGAAATTCCTTCTTAATGGAAATATCAAATTTAGGTACATGCTCTAATCTAAACAAATGGTTAGCAACCAAGTTTTTAGAGCCTTTTTTATCTTTAATTTCCCAGTCAAATTCTTGCAAAAGTAAAATCCATCTGATCAGACAAGACTTGGCTTCCTTTTTCTGCATCAAATATCTAATTGCTGCATGATCAATGTAAATAATGACTTGTGAAAGAGCAAGATAAGATCTGAATTTATCTAGAGCACACACCACAGCCAAAAATTCTTTTTCAGTGGTACCATAATTGAGCTGCGTATCATCTAAAACCCTACTTGCATAATAAATCACATGCAACTTCTTGTTTTTTCTTTGTCCTAACACTGCTCTAATAGCATAATCACTAGCATCACACATCAGTTCAAAAGGAAGACTGTAGTCAGGGGACACCACTATAGGAGCAAAAATTAAAGCCTTTTTCAAATAATTGAAAGCATTCAAACAACTGTCATCAAAGATAAAAGGCACATCTTGGACAAGTAAATTGGTTAAAGGCTTAGCAATTTTAGCAAAATTCTTAATAAAATGCCTATAAAAGCCTGCATATCCAAGGAAACTCCTAACAGCTTTTACTGTTGTGGGAGGAGGTAAGTTTTCTATAATCTCAACTTTAGCATGGTCTACCTCAATCCCCTTTGCAAAAATTTTGTGCCCCAAAACTATACCTTCAGTCACCATGAAGTGACATTTTTCCTAATTGAGCACTAGATTTTTTTCCTTGCATCTCTGCAAAACTCTTGCAAGATTAGACAAACAGATATCATAGGAGTGATCAAACACAGAGAAATCATTCATGAGAACTTCAATTATATTCTCAACCATGTCAGAGAAAATAGCCATCATGCACCGTTGAAAGGTAGCAGGTGCATTGCAAGGACCAAAAGGCATCCTCCTATAGGCAAAAGTGCCATAAGGACAAGTAAGTAAATGTGGTCTTTTCTTGATCTTCAGGGGCAGTGGGGATTTGAAAGTATCCGGAATAGCCATCAAGGAAATAATAATAATCATGCCCAGCCAGTCTCTCAAGCATATTACCAACAAATGGCAAAGGAAAGTGGTCTTTACGCATCACCTCATTTAATTTCCTATAATCAATACAGACAAGCGAACCAGTAACCGTTCTTGTAGGAATGATTTCATTCTTCTCATTTGGGACCACTATTATGCCGCCCTTCTTTGGAACAACATGCACAGGACTTACCCAAGAACTGTCAGAAATTGGATAAATTATACTTGCATCAATGAGCTTGAGAACCTTGGCGCGCACAACTTCTTTCGTATTAGGATTCAATCACCGTTGATGCTGACCTTTTGGTGCAAAATTTTCCTTCATTAAAATCTTGTGCACACAAAGTAAAGGGCTAATACCCTTTATGTCAGAGATGCTCTAGCTAATAGCAGTTCTATGCTCCCTTAGAATTCTCAATAATTTTTCTTCCTGCTCAGAATTCAGATTAGCAGAGACAATAACAGGAAAACTACTAGAGTTACCCAAAAATGCATATTTCAAATGAGATGGAAGTTGTTTTAACTCAATTTGAGGAGGTGATTTTTCAGAAGGTTGCAAGAGTGACTTCCCTTGTCCTAATGCTTCAAATTTTCTAAAATGTGATGTAGATATAGGACCTAAACCTTCTAATTTCATCACTGAATCAATAAAATTAACTTCTTCCACCTGTTCATTGAGGTTCAATGCAATGCATGCTTCTAGAGGGTCTTTATATAAATGTTTCACAACATGCTCTTCAACTAACTTATCAATTCTATCAATACTAAAGCAAGAAGCTTCAGTTTAATGAAATTTCATAGCCCTTAAAAATTGAAATTCTTCCCGCTCATTACCTACTCTAAGAATTAATTTTCTAGTGGGTATATCAATCAAGACACTGCAGTTAACAAAAATGGCCTTCCAAGAATTAGAGACACATCTAAATCATCATCAGTATCCAATACTACGAAATCAGTAGGAATAATAAGATTACCGACTTTTACAAGCATGACCTCCATGATTCCCATTGGATATTGTACTGATATGTCAACCAGTTGTAGGGTCATACTTGTGGGCTTCAACTCTGTAACCTCGAGTTTCTTACACAAATAATAGGGTAATAAATTTATCCCTACTCCAAGATCACATAAACAATGTTTAATAAGTTGAGAGCTGATAACACAAGGAATAAAGAAACTCCCTAGATCCTTTAGCTTTTGTGGCAAATTATTTTGCAGGATGGCACTGTATTCTTCATTCAAAGGGACTAGAGCACAATCTTCTAGACTCTATTTGTTGGATACTAGCTCCTTAAGAAATTTGACATAAGAAGACATATTCGCTAGTTCTTCAGCAAAGGTAATGTTGATTCAAAGCTTCTTGAACATGTCCAGGAACTTCTTAAACTTGACATCCTGCATCTACTTTTGAAGGCATTATGGAAAAGGAATAGGAGAAACATATGGTTTAACTTCAGGAGATGGAAGATGCTCCTGAGTAATATCTTGGGATTTGCATTCCTCGTTTCCCTTCTCGTGTTTGCCCTTTTCCAAGCTCTCCTCTTTTTCCTTTGAATTTCATTCTTCTCTCACGGCTTCTTTTAACTCCTTTCCACTTCTTAATGTGATTGCCATAGCTTCTTTTTTGGGGTTCACCTTTGTGCTGCTAGGAAATTGTCTTGGATTTCTTTTAGCCACTAATTTAGCCAGGTGATTCATCTGAACTTCCATATTTCGAATTGCAGGTTGAGTGGCATTATTTGTAGTGACTTGGCTAGCCATAAATTGATCAAAATTTTTATTTACAACTGCTTGGCTAACCATGAATTGATCCAGATTTTTGTTAGAGGATCCAGCTAAGATTTGGGAGAACATCTCTTCTAACTACGGAGTCTTCCTTGTGGATAAGGTAGGTATTTAAGGAAACGCCTGAGTCTTATGTTACTAAAATTCTGGTAGTGCTGATGGATTTTTCCAAAAGAAGTTTGGATGAGTTCGCCACTCAGGATTATAGGTGTTTGAATATGGATCATTTTTAATTTGCATTAGTTGTGGACGTTGTACATTTGGACCCATATAATTGACTTCTGCATTCCCTTCAATCATATGCATACATATGTTAGCAATACGACCTGAACCCCCACATGCAGAGCATGACTCTTTAGGAAGATTAGGATTATTGCTCTGTTGTTGGAAAAGAAGATCCATGTGTTGATTTAACTTCTCTAGCTGTGCAGACACATTAGAGCAAGAATTAACTTCATTAACAGGTACTCTCCTACCTCGTACTCCCTTTTGTCTGGTTTGAGTTGCCACTTAATCATAGGTATTCATCATCTCTTCTGTAGTCAAATTACTATCCCTTGCAGCAATGTCAACTAGAGACTGGGAGGTAGAGCATAGAGCATTATAAAACAGTTTAACAAGCATTATATCTTGAAATCCATGGTGTGGACACTCATATAAGTAATCCTTGAATCAATCACAAGCTTCATAGAGCAGCTCGTCCTCCAGTTGTGCAAAGAGATATATTTTATCCCTTAGGTCTATAGTCCTCTGAGAAGAGTAAAACTTGGTAATGAACACATCGTAGATCTCCCTCCATGATGTCAAGGAGTTTTCTGGCAGATTAAGAATCCATCGTCAAGCATTATCCTTCATGCAAAAGTTGAAGCATCTCATTTTAAGTTCCTCTAAAGCCAGATCATTAGGAGGAAGTTGATCAATCCGGTTGTAAAAGTCCTTAAGGAAACCCAATGCTTCTTCGCCTATTCAACCATGAAAGTTTGGTAGTGAGTTTAAGTGAGTGGTTTTACACTCATAGTTCTTTGCGTTGCAGATAGCCTGATACAAGATCGACTATTATACACTACAAGCTTATCTGCATCCCTCCAAAATAGACAATTTGGATTTTGAATGATTGGATTTCTATGAGGGATTGTTTGATCATCTTCAAGTGGATTATTGATGCCATCAAGATCGTCATTATTCACATGACTGTTTTGAGTCATCTCTCTTCTTTTAGCTCAATTTGCCCTGCAAGCATGTTCAATTTCAAAATTAATACAAGCATGTTCAATTTCAAAATTAATAGGAGTTAAATCAGAAGTACTATTGAGACTTTTAGATCTCAATAACATGGGAAAGAAAAGTAAAAATCCAAAGAAATCAATGAGAGAAAAGAAAGACTAAAATTAATAATTCAGTAGATTGTTAGCCTCCCCGGCAACGATGCCATTAACTTGATCGAGATCCTGCAAGTATACATGATCGATCATAGTAGTAAAAAAATCCTGAAGTATTCCAGGAGTTAAACCCAAGGGAGGTTGTGAATTACTCAATTAAATAATTCAGTCAAGACAAACAATTTGTGAAACGTTAAGCAAAGTTTAAAATAAGAGCAAACTAGTAACAAAAACAATTATTTGAGTTTAATTCAATCATTTGAAAGCGTTAGGGAATTGGGTTTCATTCTCCTGGGATAACTAAAGTTACTCTTAAATTGACTCCCTCTATAATTATAGTTAAAGTTATTTCTAAATTATCATAATTACCTTTTAGTTAATTAGTCTGTATTTAATTAGGTTTTAATTCACTCTCGTACAACTAAAATCCCTAATTAAACTTTGAAGTTATAACTGAAGTCACCATAAACACCTAATTCTATCTTTAGAATTGTTATTTATGCCTATCTCTCTAGGTTTATGTTTGCTCTTCACCTTTCAGTCTATTAGCTTACCCATAGAATGAACTTCATGGTGGCGAATCACAAAATCCCCAATGAAGTACAAAAGAAACAGATATATTAAATATATTGGAAGAATTCAATCAGAAACAAGAGTCATAACTCAGAGTAAACTCTAATCAATCCCAGCTAGACTACATCCCTATCCCTAACTGGGAGAATTAGTTGTGCATAAACATTTTTCTCAAAAGAAAAATAACAATAATTTCCCAAATCATTCAAACAAAAACTAAAGAAAGAAAAGTAGTAGATGAAGAGATTGATTCAGCTTCACTACGCCTTCAATCCTCTCAGATTTGCCTTCACAATGCTCCCCCTAAACTCCAAAGAATTTGGAATAAGTCTTCTAGGGTTCAGAAAAGTGATTCCCTTTTTTTTTTCGTTCTTAAAAATCCTTATTTATATCTTTCGTAGGACCTCGTGGATAAAATTCTAATATTACTGCTGAACACCTTCACCCGGCGCCGGGTGAATTATAAATTTCATTGCATCTGCTTATCACTCGGTGCCAGGTGGAATGCAAATTTCCTTTTCTCAGCTCCTCACCCGGCGCCGGTTGAAGAGCTATTTTAGTTGACCCAGCATTGGGTCCATTCGTAATTTAAGATCCTTCATGCCTCCTCACCCGTGGCCAAGTACGGATATAGTTTAGGATCGTATAAACTCTATCCTGAGCCTTCTTTTCTTCTTCATTCACTCCGAATTCCTCAAATATCCTCAAAGTTTTTCTGAGATACAAATATATCTTAAATTAAATAGAATCATACAAATTTTATATCGAAACTCAACATTTTTCAAGGAAAAGAATATCAAATGTGGGTATTTTGTAGTTATAAAATAGACACATTAGCAATATATGATTTAATCCATTCATATAAAGTAAAAGGCACATAAAAGTCACTTGCTCTCTTGGTAGATTTTTCACGTTGCACGAGCTTTAACTCTACAATATTTTCCAGTTACAAAATAAATTTAATTGTTTTTATACTTTACAATAACATTGTGTGTAATCAAAATAATATTTTCCAATTAAAGGAGTAGTAACCCAATTCCCAAGATCCAGATTCAACTTAACTTTCTAATTTTTGACTTATACTAAAATTTCCAGCTTATAACAAAATTGATACATAGACACCACTATCATATTCTTACTCCTTTCAACACAGCTATAAGCATCCCCAGGCCTGCACAACACCTGGGTAATCAAATTAACATGCAAATATTAAATATTTTTTTGGGAAAATCATACTTTATGGCCAAAATATTCAATTAATGTCATTTTAGGACCAAAACATTTCAAAATAATAGAAAGAGACCATGGTCTCAAACTAATCAAAATTTTAAATAGGGAATGATCTAAATACCCTTATTAAAATATTTGACACTCAGCTCCCATGATTTACTATTCAAATTCCACGATTTGATATTGAATTTACCTGGTTTTATACTGGATATATTATGATTACCAAAGAATTCAACTACTAGTCCCAGAGTTTGATACTCAGCTTCCACAATTTACTACTCAAATTCCATGATTTGACATTGACTTTCCCGAGTTTTACACTGGACACATTATGATTACTAAAGAATTCAACTAATCATCCCCAAAGTCTGACACTTAGCTCTTGCGATTTACTACTTAGGTTCCATGATTTGACATTGAGCTTCCCTAGTTTTACACTGGACATATTATTATTACCAAAGAATTCAACTGATTAGTCTCAAAGTTTGACACTCAGTTCCCTTAATTTATTACTTAGGTTCCCCAATTTGACACTGAGCTTCCTTGATTTTACACTAAGCTCCTCAGTTGAATTTTTTCATGATTATAATGTGTCCAATGTAAAATTGGGGAAGCTTAATGTTAAATCGTGGAACCTGAGTAGTAAAAAGTGGGAGCTAAGAGCTTGCTTGGTATAAGTAAAGTAAGTGGTGGAAGTTAATCTTCTCAAGAAGTAAATGAATCAATCGAGCTTGGTTTAAAAAAAAATTTTCATCTTCCTGGAAAGTTGAGCATCTCCTTGAGAAGTTGTACTTCCTGACTTAAACTTAAGGAAGTTCTACTTCTCGAACTTTTTATAATTTTTTACCAAAATTATCCTTTAATTTTTTAATTATTTTCTAAAAACACTTTTAACCCTTTACACCCCTAAACCCAAGCCATTGTGAAACACTTTTGTGTTTTAGCCTCCTCCTCTTGTCGGCAAGGCAACAAAGCAATAGGTGTTCACATCTCCTTTTATTTTAGTCGGCAACAACAAATTGATCATCTTCCTTCCCAAGGTTCTCATATCAACAATTTACTCTTTTTTTTTGTGTTGAGGATGTGTTTTTGCTTAATTATGATGTGTGACTATTATAACCTTGTAATACATTTGTTGTTTAGCTATCATGTATAGTCTACTGATAACCCTCTCTCACCATCTATTGCTTTTTTTGGTTAGCATCATCTCCTATTATTTACTTATGGTATGTGGCCAATCACAAAAAAAGTGTCTTCTACAGTATAAAGTCAAAAGCAAGATTACAAAGTATTGACTAAAGCATCACTTCCATAAAGATGTCATCCATTAAGAGGCTTGGCAATGAAATCTGGTGATTAGATGATCCACACTTTAAGATTAAATAATTACATGTATGTTCTCTTTGGGTTATAATATTCTTATTATTAATCATGTTTTTATTGTCTTTGCTTATTGATTTGCAGTAATGGCAAGAGTTTAAGTGCATAAAAAGAAGAAGATGGTTGTTTCTTATACTGTCATTTATATTAAATTGATGCTCGTGACTATGGAAATTCTGGAAAAGTTTTTGCACACTATTGCTATATTAAATGTTAGAATTCCTATGCCTATAAATTATAGTTATAGTGAGACTACTCAATAAAAATTGAGAAATAGGATTTTAAATTTAGCATCAATTATTAAAAGTGATGATGAAACTTGTATTGATAATTTAAGAATGAATAAAACATGTTTTTATAAATTATGTGAAATGTTTAAGGAAGTTGGTGGGCTAAAAGGAAATAAGAACATGAATGTGGAAGAATGGTGGCTATATTTTTATACATACTCTCACATGACACAAAAGAATAGCCAAATTGTTTTTTAGAAGGAGTGGTGAAATAGTATCTAGGCATTTTAATTATGTCCTTGAAGTTGTACTTAGATGTCACCATCTTCTTCTTAAGAAGCCTAAATCAGTCACTGAAACTTGCTCCAATGAGAAGTGGAAGTGGATTAAGGTTTGTTATATTTAACTATGATTTTTTTTTCAAAATCATAAATGATAGCTAACAAGGCTCATGTTATCTTCTAGAATTGTTTGGGAGCTTTAGATGGAACACATATTAAGATTCGTGTTGGAGAAAAAGATAAAGTTATGTATAGGAATAAAAAGGGTGATCTCTCTACTAATGTCTTAGAAGTTTGTTCAGAAGATTTATAGTTTATTTATATATTACTTGGTTGGGAGGGATCTGCACAAGATAATAGTGCTCTTTCTAGAAGAAATTGATTAAAAGTCCCTCAAGATATCATTTAAAGAAAATTATATTTCAGTATTAAAAATGTAGCATTATAAAATTCAACAATATTGGACTCTTTTTTTTTCCTTATGTTAGGATACTATTACTTATGTGATGTTGGCTATATGAATTCAAATGGCTTCTTAACCCCTTTTAGAGGACAAAGGTACCATTTGAATGATTGGAAGTCTAGACATGAGCTATGTATAGCTGAGGAATGCTACAATATGAAGCACTCTCGAGCAAGAAATGTCATTGAGAGATGCTTTGGCCTATTGAAGATGAGATAGGGTATCATGAGGTGCATAACATGATACCCAGTGAAGACCATTTGTAGGATCATCTTAGCATATGCTTTGTTACATAATTTTATTAGGATGAACATGGAATCAGATCCAATCAAAAGCTAATTAGATTAGCTGCAAGTAGAACAAGGAGTTGAAGATGTATATGGGGGAGATCTAATTGAGCACTTAGAGAACTCTTCAGGATGGAATAATCTTAGACTAAATCTAGCTAATGAGGTTTTCAATAGTTGGAGGCAGAGAAGAAATATTTGACATCCTGTAGTTTCAATGTTAAAATAATTGTTTGTCTTACAAAACTGGTGACATGCTTTTCTGTATTTTGTTTAATAATGAAAATGTTTCACATGTTATATGTCCTGTAAATTATATCCAATTAGTCAATTTGTACCAATTAGATAACTTTTTAGTAGGTTAAAAAAATCCATTAATATTTTTTTTCAGGAATGGCTTTTACGAGTAAAGGGAAAAAGGTTTGTGTTAGATGGACACAAAAAGAAGATGCAGCTTTAGTTTCTACATTGGTGGACCTAGTTAAAATGGGAGGATGGAAACAAGATAATGGACAATTTAAAGCAAGATGTCAGCTTGAGCTAAGGAGAATAACACTTGAAAAAATTCCTACTTGTCAAATGGAAGCTCATCCACATGTTGATTCAATGTTAAAATTTCGAGAAACAAGTATCATGTTATTGCTGAAATGGGAGGTCCAAGATGTAGTGGATTTGGCTGGAATAACAAAGATAAATATATTACGTGTGATGATAATGTGTGAGAGAATTGGATTAAGGTAGTATTTTATTTTTAATTATTATGAATAATATATTTTACATTAACAAATCAATTATTACTAGTACTTGGCTTTTTCATGCAGAGTCATCCAAATGTAGCTGGTTTGAGATTTTAGCCATTTCCTTATTATGATGAGTTGGATTATGTATATGGAAAAAATAGAGCAATTGGGGATGCTTATGAGAACCTAACTGATGCAATTAAGGGAATTGATATGGAGGGGGTACAATATGTGTCATTTGCATAAAAAATTAACAATGATGAAAATGTGGAGACAGCTCCTTCGACCAAAAATCAATCAACCTAATTTGCTACCATAAATAATGATCCAACATCAGTTACTATGAATAAAAGGAAAAGAAATAATTTGGTAGTGGTGGCCAAGGAACTTTCACGACATATGGATAAATTAGGTTGTGTAATGGAAGCAGCTAGAGAACATATTGGCAAACTTGCTAATTGCTTCAAGCATGAGTCTAAAGCAGTAGATAGGAGAATGGCTATTAATGGAAAGTTGACGAAATTGGAAGGGTTGACTCAAGACGAAATTATTGCAGGTGGAAGAAAAATTGCGCTTAAGCCTTTGCAAACTAATTACTTTTTTAGTCTTCCAAAGGATTTTAGGAAGACTTATGTGCTCAATATATTATTACATGATATTTAGTTCTTAGTATTATACCTAAGTGTTATCAATACATTTTATTTGGATTGAGGTTTTTTAATATGTTGTTATAAGAAATAGTATATTTTATTATAAATTTTTGTTGGCCAATGTTTATATTACAAATTAAAAGGGTATTTATGTCTTTAATATTAGTACATAATATATTAATTTAAAAAATTAATTTCAACTTCCCAAGAAATAAAAAATAAAACAAGTAAGATATATATGCACTTCTCAGGAAGTATAGTTCTTGAGAAGTTACTTCCCAGAAAATATACCAAGTAAACCTTGAATGTAAAACTTTTTAATAAGGGTATCTAGATCATTTCCTATGTAAAATTTTGATCAGTTTGAGACCATAGTTTTTTTCTGTCCATTTGGATTGTTTTTGTTATAAAATGGCATTAATTGAATATTTTAGTCTTAAAGAATCATTTTCTCATATTTTTTTATTAGTATATATTAACATATAATAGTAAGATACCATTAAGATTTTAAGATATAGGGAAAAATATGTTTTTATTTAAATTAAGATTTAGATAATTTGATCCATTTTTTTAAATAATTGATAGTTTTTAAATTTAATTAATGATACTATCTTTAAAATTTAGATAGCTTTGTTGCATACTTGAAAGTAATGGTCCAATCTTTATAAAATAAAATTCAGATTCATTAAGTTGAATTGTTATATATCTTTATTCTTTATTTTTTTTTATTTTACTATTATTGCTTTATTTATTCTTATAAATTCAACTACTTCATAACTCGTAACACTCAATACCTGATTGGATATTAAATCTATATAACAAGGTATAAGTAAACCTTAAATACAAAACAACATATATAATATCTAATAGTTCAATGTTTAGTGTAATTAAAAAAAAATCCTGTGCATTGCGCGGGTAATGCAGGCCTAATCCAATTGGGAGATGTGCCTAACCAAGTCCAATTAGTGTAAGTTTGCTTTTTTTCCCCCTGGTTTGGCCGTAGGCTCAATCTATTAAGTTCTTTGTTGAATTTTTAAATTCACTTTGGATCTCAAATCCATTTTCTGCTTATGGTCGGCTTTTAAGAAACTCATCATTCATCAACTTGTTAACAAAAAAAACAAAATCATTCATCAACTATATCAATGGAGTCCGAGTCAAATGTTATGCTGCCAAGAATTAATTAACTACTTTGGTGATTTTATAACCTTGATTCCCCTTCGTCAGTTTCCATCCAAGGGTGTTTAATCAATACGATAATTCAGTAGACCCAATCTTATCAAGCATATTAGATTGGTCCAGGATGCTATGTCAGGTTAGGTATTGGTTTGCGGTCAAATCCAATATCACCCGGTCCTAGTATATATAAATATATTTTAAAAAATTTATAAATATTAATTAATTTTATATAATATTTTTCTTGATACATTATATGTAATAAATTGACTATATTATTATTGTACAAAAATAGTGTATGATTATTAGGTATTTATAATTTTAACAAATGTTACTTTTGACTGTAATATTATTTTTTAACGAAATATATTTTTAATGTATAATTATATTTTTGTTAATAAATAAAATTAATTTTTTCAAATGCTTTTTAAGATTGGGTCAACCCCAATCTTATATGCTAGCTTGTCCCAATCCCATCCATCTCTACAAAGGTTGGATATCAAATTGACTATCAATCCGATTTTACCCAATTTTTATGCACCCTAACTTTCATCCAGCATAGTTAATTATATAAACATTTGTAATTAAATATTTTTTTGCTTCAAATTCATAATTAAATATTTATAAATATGTATTAAATCTTCATATTTATATATTATAATTACATACAATAAATATTTTTAGTTATGTAATTATATAATATATACATTCATACAAATATGACGAAAAATAGGGGAAAATAACTTAAATAATGTAAGGTTATAATTGTTTATTTATTATAAACTCGTGATTTTCTTCATGATTTGGAACTTCGCCCATTTTGTGATCTCTATTTCAATGTGTAGCCAAATTTCCCATTCAAGAGTAGGAATGTAGCATCATTTAAATTGACTAGATTTTAATTTTTTATTATAACTTTTGGATTTGTGCTTAATATATATAATTTTGTTTCCTTAATCATGTTTATGTTCCAACACGTTTTTTTGTTAATTTTGTTACTAGCCCTATAAAATCTAATATGTGGATGAGTTTAAAGGATTGAGAAGTGAAAAGCATGCCTAAACTTAGAAAGATTAAAATTATTGATACTATAAATAGATTGAACAGTTTATAATGACTTAAATTATTGGTTTAGTTAGTGATGTGAATTATGCCGGTAGTTATAATACTATAGAAATAATTGTCATTATAATTATAAAAAAATTATTTAAAATAGTTAATTGAGCTACCTCATAAGGTAAATTTGGTGTGAATTATGCTCGTAGTTATAACACTATAGAAATAATTATCATTATAATTATAAAGAATTTATTTAAAATAGTTAATTTACCTCATAAGGTAAATTTCAATTCCTTGATACTCAGTAATTGAATCAGCCTCGAACTTATCTACTGTTGCTTGCTATTTTTCAATTAATTTTCTCTCATGGTGCTTTTAACTGTTTAAAAATAAAAAATCTTGGATTGGCAACCGTACCCTCCCTTGGGTATGGCTTAGGGACAACAAAGGACTAAAATAGTAAGATACTATACTCCTGGCTTAGGGGTGTGCATGAGTGGGGAGCGGCCCAAGTTTGGCCAAGGTTGTGAGCGGCAAAAGGAATAAGGAGCAACTGGCCAAAAAACAATCACGGCATAAGGAGCAGGTTAGGTTAAATTTAAAACATTAATAAAATTAATAAAATATATTAAAAAAATCGAGAGCGATCTTTACGGAGCGGGCCAAGTTGTTCTGAGCCGAAGACTACGACTTATAAACCAGTCCGGCCCAGTTTTTGTCAACCCAATCAGGCTCGGGTTGGATTGGGTTGGACTTACCAGGCTCATTCGGCCATGCTCACACCGAACAACTAGAGGTAGCTGACCATTGATGATCTAATGGCAGGTGGCCGCGGCAAAAGATTTTGGAAGACAATTTATTCAGAATAGTTAACACAGACCACAGCTAGAAAAGGGTTAAGGAGGAAAATGAAAACTTGTCTAATATATCAAAATCTTGTTAAACCTAATCTCACCCTCATAAGTTTGATTAAAGTATTCTGTATTTTGATTATAAAATAATGATGGTGTATATACACCAAATTAATTGATAAATCTATAATGCATTGTATTACACGTTTAAACAATCGAACTTTATACAACGTGCCAATGAGACCTTAAACTTTCCCCACTATATATCACGCGCTTTTGCAAGTTAACGTGTGTAAACTTGGTTGCTAGAGCTCGGTGAGAATCCTCACTCTGATGTACTCACCTATCATAGCCCACATATTCCAACCAATTAACCTTGATTTGGGTTCAGTGAACTTAATTACCATCATGCTTTAGTCGTTCACGCTAGAATATTCTTTTACGCTATTTGGGCGGTACGTAGCAAGAGAAATTGAAAATCTCACGAAGTATATCACATATATTAGAACATAACAGATACTGCATCATGTGCAAATTTACATATATAGAAGTCCCATTAAGTGTGCATGTAAATCTAACCGAACACACACACACATATATATTTATATAGCACAGAGTATTATATTATATAAGTAGGATTATTACATGATAATACATTCTAATATATCAAGATTGAGCTCCATAAGATTGAAACCCCCTAGTTTAATCAATCATAGCAGTGGACAAACATAGATTGTGTAGGAATCCTAGAGCAATCGGTCAGTAGGTTTTGGGAACCCAGACAACATGATCCTGAGGAAGGAAGTGGCACACGGGAACGGTGCCAGGATTCACTTTTAACACTTGAAAGGCCAAATGCTTTGGGTTCCACTCTGATGTGTCAGTGTGGCAAACAGCGACGGCTTTCACTCTGATCCCGTCGGCGCCCTCCAACGGCACCGTATAGGCCCTCGTCGTCTCTGTTTTGTGACAGTAAAATACCGCGTAAGGGTACTTCTGTCTGTGGCACACCACTGCCTTGTCTTCTCCCACCTTCTTTACTCCAGGTGCTATGGTGTACTCCTGCATCCGCGTGTCCTTCACCTCCTCCGTAGACAAAGCTTCCACGTTCTTTCCAAGCTTCGATGTTGTGAAATCAACCATGGACTCCAACGACGTCGCACAGTACTTCTCTTCTCCTTTAATCCCTGGATCCTCACACTCCTTTATTGTGTTCTTCATAACTTCAGCATCTTCAGACCCAGGCTTTATGTCAAACTCTTTCAATATAGCATCAAACTGTAAACAATAGCTAAACAAATATCATAAATATGTATGGATGTAGAATTACAAATGGGATTTATGATATTAGTGGAGGCTCAAGGTGTTACGTGCCTTGGCTGAAGAAAAAGGAACGGGTTTGGCGAGTTCACGAGGAAGGAAGGAGGGTTGGTTGGAGCTGTGAGTGAAGAGCACAATCATTTTGTGACCCGGCTTTAAGTCCTTCTCTAAGAAGAAGAGAGCCACGTTGGGGTCATCATGGAGTTGGGTCTCGGCGGCAGCGTAATTATAGAGAAAGGGTGACTTCCCAACATTGACATGGACGGGCTTTCCCTTATGGCCATGGGGTGTGTTGACGGAAACACCTCCGCCTTTGCCGCCGACGTTCACGGTGGTACCGCCACCTGGTTTTCCTTTGCCAGCGTGTACGTTGACGCCACCTTTTCCGACATTCACGTTGGTGCCTCCGGGCTTTCCTTTTCCTGCATCCACATGGACGCCACCCTTCCCTACGGCTACCGATGTGCCTTTGTCTTCCCTCCAATCTGCATATTATTTCTTGTGCATGTCAGTATCTCATGAGAGCAGAAGATCCATTAAAATTGAAATTTGAACGTACATCACAGAACGGTTTTGATTGCACCGTACATTCAACAGTTAAAAGCAACAATACACGTTGATTGATTTAATTCAGCTGTTTTTGATACACCAGTAAGTAGTAATAGTAACAATTAGAAAGGAGCTAGAGAAGAACTGAGTCTTCTCTAATATTAATAGCCGAAAAGTTAGCAGCCGAGTCTCCTTATGTATGTGGGTCCAACATATTGATTGACCTCAACCACTGAACGTGGAAGCAGTCGTTGAGAGATTTTGCTCCATTTCTTTCCATTCCACCAAGAAGGGAATATGGGTGTGTATGGAAAAAATATGCGGAAAAAGAGAACAAGAATTGAGAGTAATAGAAAGAAATACAGACCAGTAGGGTGAAGGAGATGAGAGATGGAAGAAGGCATGGGGGTAGTGGGAAGCATCGACTTCCAATAAAGTTGAGGAGTTAAGGCAGCATGGGCTACCAGACCAACCTGCAATTTAACATATCAAATGCTTATATATTCCCATTAGTTTAATCGGAGAAAACAAAAAAAAAAATGAAAAACAGAGAGAAGCTACGGGCAAAGTGGAGTACGTTGAAGTTAAGGAAAAGAAGCTTACAGTGAGAAAAGCAAACAAGGGTAGAAGAGAAAATTGCATCATGGAAGGAAGTAAGTATGATATACTTGGATATGATGATATACTGAAAGTGAGAATGATGAGAGAAAAATGAAGGAGGGAAAGAAATATATATTACTAAGGGAGAAGGGGGAGGCCTGGTTCAAGAGGGAACTTGACACTCAACTATTTTGTCATATTAATTAATGGACCTCAACCGTCTCTGCCTCACTCACTTCAACTATTATTTATCATTGCTATCCCTGTCTTTTGGACGTACGGGTGCAGTGTGCAGAGAGGGAGATATTGTTTTCAAATTTGATTGTAGTGATTAGCCCTTCTCTGTTTCTAAGTACGACAATATGAGATGTAATGTACCTGATGAATATGGACCGGACACGTTCATTAACAATTGGAACTATCTTTTTAAATTATCTTAAATGCGCTAAAATTAATTATCTAAATTTAGGTATAAATTTAATGGCACCAAATTTTAGTTTTAATATAGTTTTTGACAAAAGACCTATTAATATTGCCAAAACTTACTTCATTTTTTCTTTTATTTGGAAAATAAACTGGGATTATTCATTATTTTTTCCAAATATTTTTGACGAAATAATTATAAAAATAATGCCTTCCAAAATATTTTTATCCAAAAATTTTTTTGCCAACAAAAATTGTTTATTGTTTGAATTATGTTAAAAAGGAAACCATTTATTTCATAAAAGGACCAAACAAAAAAAAAGGACAGTAAAAATCCTTTTTTTTTTTTTAGGTGATCGACGGATCGAGCCTAAAAATCATTTGATATAATAAAACAATGGACAAAATAGACAAAAATCAGTAATACAGAAATAAAAATAATACCGAGAATTGATCCAGATCAATTGGACTCTAGCCTAATATCCGTAAGAGAAACAGCTAACTTTCAATGCGGTCGGTTCAAAAAAGTACTAATAAAAAATATTTCCTTTAATTAATTAATTTATTATGTTAGATTGTGATAATAAAATCTTGTATATTAAGGTTATTTCTGTATCATATATAGATGATGAATAATCATTAAGTTATTTCTATAAGAAAACAAAACATGCTCTTCAGAGACATTGCAATATTATAAAATTGGAACAAAGATTAGCATGGCCCCCATAAAGATACAGAATATATATATATGAGCAAAATAAGCGACAAAACCAAGCCAATTTTATCGTGCTTGCATTATTGCATGCACAATCTTTGAAGTGTGCCTACTTCTAGAATGATCCATCTACCAAACAACTACTCCAATTTATTACGACCCCGGTGGGAGTTGAGAGTCGCCTTCTTTCACGACGAATTGACATTCATTTTTCTTGGCTAAAAATATTTTAAAAAATTGATTAAATGGCACTGCATCCATTTCCATTTAATTATAAAACACTTTTTACTTTTGCATATGGAGTAATTAATAATTGAAAAAATTTGGGACTTGCTGTTTTCCAGCACAGTTTTTTGTTTTTGAAAATAAAAAAAACTTATTTTTTATAAAGTATTCTGAAAAATTAAAAAAATAAAAGAACATAAAATTTAGAGTATTTTTAAGGTGTTCTGTATTTTTTATTCTGAAACACATAAGAAAAGGTAGGGAACACTCACTTCATTAATAGTAAAATTATAAATTTTGAACAACTTATTTAACACTTGTTAATTATGATTTTTGTAATAATTATTCAAATAATTTTTTTTATTTTTTGCTCCCAAAACTTATTATAAAAAATACTTTTACAAAATCATTTTGAGAATATTAAAACAGAGAACACATTTTAATAAATCCTTCGTCACTCCTTAAGTTACTTTCATTTAATATTATTTAATATTATTAACCCATCAATTAAACTCCACACCATTAATTAAATCTCATCTTTTCTCATAGGTATTTTGGACAAAACAAAATTAAATATATTACTTAATCCATAAAATATTTTATATTGTCATAAAAGAAATTGAATAAAAATAGTGACATTTAGATGGATCAAGTCAAAATATATCGAACTAACCCATAAAAAACGTTCTGGCTCCATTGTTGTCACTTAATACATAGTACCTCATTATAAACTTTTTTTCTTTTGTGAAAGCGTTGTAATTAAACCTTTTCTTTTACTGGGGAACGTGCATTTTTTGGGTGATATCCTGATATGTAGACGCATATAATATATGATACGATGTTTCGAGGGGTCACTATGACTAAGATGATTTTCAAAGAAGGCGGTGGTTTGTATTAAATGTGCCCTGAAGTTAAAGGGGATCACTTTCTTTCGAGATCTTTCTCAAGAAACACTAATTTCGTATAGGAGAGCTCTAACATGCAAAAAGTTTTGGGGCAACATACCCAAAACCGAGTTATTATTCTAATTTATTTCTTCTTGAACAAGACTACTACAAATTCGGCTTTTTTTTTTTTTCCATGGCAGTGGATTTATCTGTATAATGATTAAGCAAAAGTAGGATAATCCTTTGGTCTTTTTTTTTTTCTTAATTAGTTACATTCTAGCAAACTTTTGTGGTCTTAGATATATATAGATTATATCCTAAAAATTTTTGGAGCATTAACTATTTTATTTCAAGAATATCCTTATTAGTCAATTTTCATAGAAGAAAGTATGTATTTATTTGAATTTGTAGTATTTCATTAACGGTAAAGATGGAAGTCATATCAATTTTAAGAAAATAACAAATTTTCTTGGTTCTAATAAGATTATTAAAAGTAATTTATATCAAGTACTTGACAAAGTAAACTTTCATTCAACTGCAC
Organism: Adenanthera pavonina; assembly: GCA_026686845.1. Lineage (NCBI taxonomy): Eukaryota > Viridiplantae > Streptophyta > Magnoliopsida > Fabales > Fabaceae > Adenanthera > Adenanthera pavonina. Next base: position 21,090,525 of record JAIVEN010000013.1, read on the forward strand.
AAAATTTAAGGTTGGGCAATATATAATTTATAGCTAATGTGACTTTATAATTTATATTGATTATATTAATCAATTGATTGATGTTAAAAATGAAAATATATGTTTGCTTATTTACTTCTAATATCAATGGATAATAAAATTGTAGCATATTAATATTATTGTTCTGATTCTTTTTCTAAATAATTTTTTTATATATTTATCTGATTGGGTTAGATTTAAGCATTGTCGGGTCTAAAAAATTTTAGGAAAATTTTAATAAAGTAGCAAACTTTTTTTATTCCAATAAGATTGTAAAAAGTTGGGGTGTTTAACTAATCTAGTAGTTCAAAAGACATGATCCTACCCGGCATAACAAGTTTGTCTAAGGACCAAATCGGATTGGGCACCAAGTTGAAGTCGGACATAGTCCCAACCGGTCTTGGTATATATAACTTTATTTTTAACTTTTTTTAATAAATATTCATTAATTTTATATAATTGTTTTTCTTTCTACATTATATAGAATAAATTGACTTTATCCATTATCATAAGTATTTTTAAGATTTCAATGTTTTTAATTTTATTTTTAATTTTAATTTTTTTTAATATTATGTATAAAAGTGTATGTTTGTTAAGTGCTTTGTTTTTTGGGCGAATGATTATTGAATGCTTGTAATTTTAGAAAATGTTAGTTCTTATTCTAAACTTATTTTTTAAGAAAATATATTTTGGATAAATATACTTATACTTTTGTTAATAAATAAAATTATTTTATTATTTTACTTTTAAAATAATTTTAATGGTTCGAGTCAAACCCGATCCCATATATCGGGCTAGCTCAATCTAGCCTGACCTTATAAAGACTGGGCATTAAATTAATTATCAACCCGATTTCAGGGCCTTTTTTCATCCCCAGTTGAAAATGATCAAGGACTGGGGAGAGTAGACTTTTATTCTATTGCACAAAATTTAAAGTTGGATAACATAATTCGTAGATTATGAATAATTTGAATTTATAATTAATATGGATTATATCGATATATTGATTGATGTTAAAAATGGAAATTATATATTTGCTTATTTACTTAATAAAATTGTAGCATATTAATATTCTTGTTCTAACTTTTTTCTTTTATTTTAAATAAAAGTTTAGGTGAGTTGGGTCCTAGGACTCAAAGAGTGCTTAGAGAGGTTGTTACAAATTACTCATCAATAAGATCTTGACATCGATAGTGAGATTCGAACCCACATCTTTGTGGAATAAAAGTCGCATCCTTGATAACTAAACCATGCCAACTTTCATTGGCTTATTTTTGTCCTAATTCTAATAAGTACAAAATTTTGAAGAATGGAGACATCAATATCAAAACTTAAAATTATATATATACACAAATAATTTTTGTTAAGAACTTAACCCTATGTTTGAGAGTTTTTTTTTCGATGGAATGGAATAAAGTGGAATAGTTAAAGAGAGTAGACCATTGTTTGAATGAATTTTTTATAAAGGAATGGAATGGCAAGGGAGGGCCTCTCAAGCCCTCCTTAGCCATTCAAAACCCAATTTTTATTTTCTTCTAAATTGGGGGATCACGGATAGAATAACTTGAGATTTATATTATATTTATAAAATTATCTCAAATCTTATTAAAACACATATATATCTAATAATATTTATCATTGATTTCTTCCTCTTCACCCTCATTCTCTTAACTATATGAAGTCATCCCCTCATCTCTCAAATATATCAAGCTATCTTCCTAATCTTTTTATAGCATGAGAATTTTTAATTTTTTCTATTGGGGACTTTGATTTTAAAACGGTGAATAATTTTCCCCTAACAAATTATAATTGTAATCTTATATCTTTATAAAGAATAAAAAACAAAAAATTCTCATTATATAAAGGCTACTTCGGAAAAAAATATTTGAAGTTTATTAACAAATATTTTGTACTTTTTAATTTGAAGTAATTTCATATTTTTTTATCTAAATTAAATTATAAGGATAAATGGGAAAGAAAATGTTATAAATCATCCTATTTCATTAATTTTATAATAACTCACAAACAATGGTTAAATGAAATCATTTTTTTCATCTTAAAACTCTTAAACAATAGAATATTATATTCTATTTCATTCCGTTCCGTTCTATTCCACTTTATTCCATTAATGATCATTCCATTCTATATAATATTAAACTCCTAATCATACCCTAGGATCATAAGAATTTAGTTTGGATTACCATAAATTCTAAAATTTAAACAAAAATAAAGTTAGTTTATTCCTCAAACATTAGACACAGCGTGGAGTTATTTATAATTTACTTGGAATTTGAAATAGCTATTTGCACGTAATTCAACAATTTAGAGAATTTGGAACGCAATAAATTAAATTTATAATAGAATTTTGTTATGATTACGATACTAGTATCATGTTTCCATTAGCTAAATAACGAATTAATTTAACCGACTCAAATTGGCGCATGTGAGTGGTATAGGACTCTTGTTTCTTAGACAAATTGTTAGGAGCTCGCTTCTAGGTATAAATCAAATCATAAGAAAAGTTTTTCCCTTTACCAACAATAATAGCTCTCGTCTCATAAAGAAAAAAAAACAAACTAATTCACAATATATAATTATAGGAGCATTAATTTGTGGCCAAAAAAAAGAATTACTTGTGAGCATTAATTGAATTCTTTGCACATAGCATGACAATCAATTAAGGAGGACTTTATAATTGAAAAAAAGACGAAGGCATGTCAGAAAGATTATTTAACATGATTTAAAAAAAGAAAAAATGCAGACGTGTAGATCTCTGACTGTGACGGGCAACCATAATGCCATCTAAATTTTTGTTAAAGATTTACGTGTGCATTGAAATGGTTGAAGTTAATTAATTTCACATGTGGTAGCAACAAAGAAGGAGAGGGCAATTAGAAGAAGGTGGATCAGGTGGTGGAGATCATCCAATATTAATTCCAAGTTTGAACAATGGGTGAAGTAATTGGGTAGGCATACATATATATATATATATACATATATATATATATATATATATAACTTTGACGTGCTCCAATGCATGAAAATGGCAATTCAACTGCCTCCTGTTTTATTAACTTCTTTATTATTCTCCCACTACGTGGTTTTCTTACACGAAGTTTTGCTCATCTCTTTGATGTGCTCATTAATGATGCTGATATACACGAATCCGACATTTCAATCCTTTGTTTTGACTTTTTAGTCCTTCTAATTAATTAGTCACAATTATATTTCGTGGGCTCGATCAGTATCTTGTATATAAGGTCCACTGAAATTGACCTCTATATCTGTTCATACCACACTTATATTATTCGAGGGCTCCATCAGTATGTTGTTGTGACCTTAAGTTTAAACTTACAGAAAAGGAAACGATCAGCCATTCACTTCTATATATCTCCTTGGTTTGGATCCATCGTCTCTATATATATTATCTCCATTTCTTTTTAATTGTCATTTAAGGTTTTATATATCATACAGATTAATAAATACAATTAATATATTAGAGTTTCTTTCAAATTTATTAATATACTATTACAAAAATAAATAAAAAAGTCAAAAAAGCAATTATTTTGTTATCTTTAATTTTTAAGATGATAGATAATAGTATAAGTGAAAAAGTAATATTTAATATTGTCTTGAAATTTTAAAATGATAGATAAAGAGAAACAAAAATTTTCTTAAAATGTGACATATAAAAATAAATAAAGGGAGTATATATTATTCCAATTAATAGAGTTTCACCTGACGCATTGCGAGGGATCTAATTATTTTCAATACATAATTTCATTTAATGAAGGAATGAGTAATTTCATATAGACAAAAATAGTAATGTGATTTATGATGGAGGCAAATGGAAATTGTTATGCGAATGGCAATTAAATTACCCATAGAAATGGTTATGCGAATGACAATGGAACTATTAGTCATCTTTCTTTTCTCTATTTCCATATTAAAAATTGGTGTTGCAATACTTGCATATAATTCATACTTAAAAGAATAGGAAATATAACTTACCAAATGAAAGTATATGATGCACAAGGCATTATGTATTCATATTGGTCAGTATAATTGTATTACTGCTAGAGACTTGGAAGCATAATAGTAATTTTTCAATGTGTTTAATTTTTCAACTCCACCTATGTAGTGTCATAGCTGATCACAAGTCCAAGTAAAGGAGGAGGGTTCTGTTAAACCCTCAACAGCCTTCATAAATTTTTTCGAATCTCTATGACATAGATCAAGGACGTTTTTGTACTAAGACTAGGTTGTTACCTAGAAATAACATGCTGTATGACTCAAATACAGTATCAAATAAGCTAGAGCAGCTACATCGGTGCCTGGACGTAGTGTTAAATGAGCAAGGGTTCCCACATCATTCTGGACGGATGTAGGTAAAGAACTTATCCTAGGAGAGCAAGATTCGTTTTGGTTTTTGAAATATTGGTATCTTAACAGGTAAATCTATGGAGGTGGTGGACACTATGATTCTAAGGAGAATTAACATGTATCTTCAAGAAACTAAATAGGTAGGAGAAAAGGCTAAAGAGTTAGATACTACTGGTTTCAAACTTTGATACATATGGAAGGTCAGAGTAAGGAATGGAGTTGGTATTATTGTGGACAAAGTTTGTAAAAAGAATGTGGTGGAAGTCAGAAGGATTAAAGATATGATCTTCTCCTTAAAACTGACTATTGGGCATGATACATTCAATGTTATCAGTGCTTATGCACATCAAGTAGGGTTAAAAGCACATATTAAGAATAAATTTTGGAAAGATTTGGAGGGTTTGGTTCGAAACATCCCATAAGAGAAAAAGATTTTCATTGGTGGGGACCTTAATGGTCATGTGAGGAAAGAGACAAGGCAATATGTGAGAGCTTATGACAATTTTGGTTTTGGAGAATTAAATGAGGAGGGTCATTACATTCTTGATTTCTTTATGGCATATAACCTCATGATTGTGAACACTTGTTTCAAGAAACGAGATGAGCATTTAGTCACATATAAGAGTGGAAGCTAAATGTTGCAAATTGACTTCTTTTTTGTAAGGAATTTTGATAGAAGAGCTTGTAAAGACTATAAAGTGATCCTTGGTGAGAGCTTAACTTCACAATATATGGTCTTGATTCTTGATGTACTAGTTAAGAGCCATAAACTGAAAAGTCGAAAAGTCTTAAATCCTATGATCAAGTGGTAGCAACTAAAAGGTGAAAAATAATTGACCTTTACGAGAAAAGTATTGGAGGAAGGTAATTGGGACTCCTAAGGAAGTGTTAATATCGTGTGAGATGAGATGGCCAAAATGATCAGAAATATCACTAAAACAGTCTTAAGTGAATCCAAAGGTTTTGGACCTAAAGATAAAGAATTTTGTGATGGAATAGGAGTGTGCAAGAGAGGGTAAAATATAAAAAATAGTGTTTTAAAGCCTTATATTTGTTCAATAATAAGGAAAATTGAAAGAATTATCACTTAACTAGACAGGAGACTAAGAAAGCAGTGAGTGAGGTTCGATTTAAAGTGTTTGAGGAATTCTACTAGGACTGAACGGAGAATAGTGAACACAAGATTTACAAAATTGTCAAAAATAGAGAAAGAAAGTTAAGAAAGTTAGATCAAGTAAGATACATTAAGGATGAGGAAGGAAAAGTTTTGGTTACTGATAATAATGTCAAAGAAAGATGAGAGAACTACTTCTATAAGTTCTTTAATGATAGATTGGGTATAACTAGTGATACAAAATGTTTAACAACTCATGAAGATGAATTGAATTTGAGTTTCTATTGTAGGATCTAAGTTGGAGAGGTAAAAAAGTCACTTAAGAGAATGGATAATTGTAAGGTTATTAGCCCCGATGGTATTCTTATTGAAATTTAGAATAGAAATTTAGAAGTATTTAGGAGAGAAGGGGGCTTTGTGGTTCACTAAACTTTTTAATGAGATTTTAAAGTCAAAGAAAATGCCAAAGGAATGAAGAAAGATCACTTTGACACCCATATCTAAGAACAAAGGGGATATTCAGAATTGTGCTAGTTATCGGAGGATAAAACTCATGAGTCATACCATGAAATATTGAGAGAGAGTGATTGGGTATAGGCTAAAAAAAGAGTCTCATATTTTAGAAAACCAATTTGGATTTATGTCAAGACGGTCTACAATGAAGGCTATTTATTTATTAAGAGGTTTGATTGAAAGATATCAGAATAAAGAGAGAGACTTGCATATGATTTTCATTAATTTGAAAAAAAGCCTATGATAGAGTACCAATGGATGTGTTGTGGAAAACAATTGAGAAAAAATGTGTTCGTGTGGCCTATATTCGACTTGTAAAGGATATGTATGAGGGGATAACAATAAGCGTGAGAACTCCTAGAGATGAGACAAATGACTTTCCTATAAAGATAGGTTTACATCAAGGATCTTCCTTGAGTCCATATTTATCTAATTTGATTTTGAATGTTCTAACAGAATATATACAGGAGGAAATTTTTAAGTATATACTTTTTACAGATGATATAGTCTTAGTTGAGGACTCAAGAGAAGATGTCAACTTTAAATTATAGTTATGGAGACATACTTTGAAAGTAAAAAGTTTTCGCTTAAATAGAAGTAAAACGGAATATATGCATTGCAAATTTAATAAGAGGCTAGTTAGAAATGATTTAGAGGTAAAAATTGGAGAGCAAATTATTTCAAAAGTGTCAAAGTTCAAATATTTGGAATTGACTTTACCAAGTGATGGTAAAATTGATGGGGATGTTATGCATAGGATACAAGCGAATTGGTTAAAGTGGAGGAAAACTTCAGGGGTTATTTGTGACCATAAGGTAACTACAAAGTTTAAAGGGAAATTTTATCGAACTACTATAAGGTCAGTAATACTATATGGCAGTGAATATTGGGCTTTGAAAGGGCATCAAAAACATAAGATGGAAGTAGCAGAGATAAGAATGTTGAGATGGATGCGTGGTCATACAAGAATGAATAAGATAAGAAATTATTATATACGAGGAAAAATCGGAGTGACACCTATCAAAAAGAAAATTGTTGAAAATCGTTTAAGGTGGTTTGACAGATACAAAAAAGAGGACATAAGGAGCTAGTAAACAGAGTTAATTAAATGACTTAAAGTCTTATCAAAAGATGCAGATGAAGACAAAAAATGACACTAAGAGAAGTTGTAAGACGTGACCTCTTGATCAATAATTTATCTAAAGAGATGGTATTTGATAGAGTCCATTGGTATTGTATAATTCATGTAGTCGACTTTACTTAGTGAAATAAGGCTAATATTATTGTTATTATTTAATTTTCAAAGAATTGAATTTTGTTGCATTTGGAGAAAGCAAAAGCTAATAGTACAAAGGTAATAAATTGAGCCAAGTTTAGCTATCCCCAACCAATATGAAAATTTTCACTTAGCATCTCATTCTTCAATTAAAATCTTCTCAAACTTATTCTCATGAAAATCTGTCATCGCAAACTTGGCTTCCGGAAGCAAAGCTTCGTCTATCCCATGACATATGTTAAAGGATAGGTTATAATTAACACTACGGATGAAACAGAAATAAAGAAATAGAGATAGTACTAATAAAACATGTTGGCCTAATCTATTAAGATAACTCATATGAGGGGGCTAACAAATAATCATGATTACAAAGGTTGGAAAATATACTAATATGAATAGTAGATGAATTGCCAAAAAAAAAAAAGACTACAAGTATCAAACATGTATACATTGACCAAAATTGACCACCTCCCCTATGAAAGGTATTTTATCTGCTCTGATAATTACTTTGGGCATACTAGTATCAAACATGATGAGTATTGCTAAATTTGACTTTAACTGCTCTAATAATTAAAAGTATTTTTATTCTGACAAAAAAATAAAATTATTTTTGTTAATATACTTTTAATTAATATCTACATGTGTTTCTTTTTTTGGTGCCAAAAAAAACTTAAAGAAATATTTGGGAAAAAAAAGAAAAGAAAAGAAGTGCCGAAGTGTGAGGAGGGGTAAGGGATGAAAAGCGTATAAACCCTACCCTGAAGCTAAACACTCCAAGCATTTAAATAATTAATTTAATCAACCAAACAAACATATGATTAAACAATTAAATAAATTCTCCTGCTATTTGTTTATTTAATGTACTCAATAATTGTTTAAAATTAATTTTTTGAGCTAATAAATAATTCAATTATTTAGCAAAAAATAAAACAGTGTTATAATTGCCTACATAAAATTTTTCAAAATTTAGGAAATTAAATAACATAATAGAATTTTTGCAAAATATTTTAATAACACAATTCATTAACCAAATTTTTTAAAGAATTAAAAATGGCACAAAAAAAATAAATAATCAAACAAGATTATAGTGTAAAATACATGTGTGGTTCAAAACAACCCAATGGATCCAAATATTAATTTACGGAAATTTATATAATAGGTTTTTGGATTAAAATCAAATTTAACCACCAAAATTCCACAAAATAATTTCCAGAAATTTAAATCTAAAAGCCCAAATTAAATTTCCCAGAAACTTATAATCAAAACTAGCCCAAAAGGAATTTTTAAAATATAAAAAATACAAGCCCAATCCATAAGTCTAAAAAGGTCTGTGAACAAGTTTATTTGAAATTATCGGCCCAGAATATATGAGCCCAACATGCCAGAAAAATTTAAAATTAAAAGAAACAAGGCACAGACACTACCCAATATCCTACACGTAGCCCAGCCCCTTTTGGATTAGTAAAACACAGTGTTTCACTATACTGACATAAGCGATGTCACCGCATGCAAGGAGAAAGACATTCCAAATTTGAAAAATGACATGCCGTTTAGATGTCAGGTCAAATCGCAACATCATTTACGGTCGTCTCCCTCACTCGCCGGATCCCTGAACCCTATCCGAATGTCTGCGCAATCCGGCATTAGACCCGCCTTTCCAGCTTCATTTCTCCGGCTTTTTTCGCCTTTTTCTCCAGCAATTCTAGCATTGATGGTCATCAGAGAACACCTTAGAGCAATCTCCTCCCATCAATCGGCCCAAAAATGAATCCAAATAGCAAATTGAGAAAACCTAAAAATTTGGGTCATGGTGATCTTTGGATTCTTCGCGTAACTAGAACCAAACATTATGTTTAGAGAAGAGAAATGTACAAATGATCATCACAATCATTTTTCCCTAACCAATTTTCACTAAACATGGCTAGTTTCACTGATCGAAAAAGGGCAAAATTATGAAAAATGGGGTTTTTCGATTTCGCAACTCAGAACCAAACAACTAGGGCATGAAAAATCCTTACATATATTCATTCAAACATGATTCCACATACCAATAAGTCAAACTATGATTCACATTAATAGGTTACAAATCAAAATTAAGCCCTATATGACACCATAGATTTCTTTTTCACATGGTCTACTAGCAATACAATCAACGGAAGAGCTCAGCTTAGCCTGTGATACCACACACGTTGAAATAAATTCAATTTTTAATATAAATTTTATATATGAATTTTCTCATAGATTATAAGAGTAATGAAAGATTTTATAAATATCTTTTATCATTACTGTGCCAAATAATTTAATGTAGATATCCTAAAAAATTCATATATACTTGATCTAAATATTATATCTGAAATCACAAATAAAATAGTTAGAAGAAATAATCTAAAGACAGACAGTTCTTTCAATAAGTTATGAGACTTAGTGATAGAATTAGAAATTAGTCCTAGCTAATCAAGAAATTGGAGCTTGTGTTAAACTCCACTTAGTCTGTCTTTATTTAATAACTTTGGTTATCATCGATTATTAAATTTAAATTTAAATTTGAATTCAAATAAAAATAAAGATAAAATTATGATTGAGTTAATCTCTCATCCCCAAAATCTCTCAAGTGACAATAACTTCTTTTCTAAGATGAGTATCACACTCCATCCTCTAGCTCCATGCTCTTCTTTTCTTTTTTGTTTTCTTTTTTTCTTTTCTATTTGGGTGAGTCCTATTTTTCCTTCATTTATTCATTTATTTTTTCTTTTGCAAGTGGGATCTATCTTTTTCCTTTTTTAGGTGGGCCCCATGTTTTTTTCCTTTTTTTTTCCCCACCAAATTCAATCTTTTTTAATTCTAAATTCTTTTTTTATCATTTTAACTAATTAATTAGTTGTGATTTTATTTTCCAAATTCATATTAATTTTAATTAATATCATTTGATATTGCTTTTTTTTTTTGAGGGGGTGAGAGGAGTTAGTGATGAGGTGTTTGGCAATGTGTAGGTTAAAAGCTTATTCATTTGAGGTTTCCTAACTCCATTGAGTTATTGGAAGACATTGAAATTGCTAGTAAATAGCTATCTTACTATATGAGATGTTGGATGTTGGGTCCCATTGGTATTGAATGAATTGGTTGATTGAGATGGTTTTCAATGAGGTTGCTGTATGGTTTAGATTATGGGTTTACTTGAGACAATGTGGTGACTTGGTCTTGTATCCTTGTTATGTGTTGTAGTTGTCCTTCGACAGCCTATCTAGGTGTTGTATGCATATACAGGCGGTATGAGATAACTGGGGTGTAATTTAGCTTTATACTTCCTAGAAATGTATGTTCAATCATTTTCATATCATGATATTCATGATTACACGGGTAGTAAGTTTTCTAACTTTACTCTGAATAATATTGGGAAATGGTATTGGCTATAGTGCTTATGAGTATATACATATGATTTTGTGAACATGATAGATATTGCTACATTGATGGATATTATGCATCCCCATGATTTATTATTTATGATCATATGGTATGCTAGCATGGTAGAGTATGGCATGTGTTGGCATGTTAACATGCATTGGGTATTGTCATTGTTTTATATTGTTGAGGCATAACGTTGTTGGGTGATGATGTTCTGAATGCCACATTTAATCCGCTAAATAGTACACGAAGCCTTATGGTTAGGTTGTATGGGCAGGGCTGTGTTAAGCAATTATGAGGCCTAAGGTGAAATTATTGAAGGGGTCTAATGTGTTGTAACTTACAAATCATCATATCATTTTTCTTGCTTTTCGAGCTGCAAAGTTAGTTATTAGAGTTTTATAATCAAGTAATTCTAACATTTTACTCTCAATAGATAAGATAGTCAATCCATTTAATCTACCTTGTAATATAGTTGATCTTAAATAGGATTAAAGTAATTTTAATTTTGGCAAGCTTTTTTCGGCAGTAGCAATTATTATAGGTATTGTCAATAATATTTTATAAGCAATGCATGTATTTGAAAAAGAATATAATATTTTGATATAGTTTAATATTTCAATTAGGGTATTTATTTCTTCTGTTAATATTTCTCTCAATACTTTAAATTCTGAAAATAAATCAAGATCGTCACTATCAAAATGTTTATTAAAAATTAAAAACTTTCCAAAATTAATACAAAAATTTTTAATTCATCATCAATCAAAATTTTAAATTTTTGGGACTCAAATAAAAGGTCAAAAATGTTTTCATACTCTAAAAATTGTTCAAATTGGCTTTCAATAGAAGAAATGGATTGATATAATATGTGTAAAAATATTCAATATGAAAACAATCTTCTACTGAATATGTGACTTCATCACTTAACATTTTCATCAAAATGTCTTTTTCTATTAATGATATGCTTTTCATGAAAGGTAAGTTCTATATTTATTTCAATAGCTTAGGCCCAAAAAAATCATTTCAACAGCCATTTTTTTTGTGAAGTCCAAAGTAGAAGTAAAGCCATTTTCCCTATAACTTTTCAAATAAGCAATAAGGCCTCTTAAATTATTTATAGCAACATTACATGCATATCTTTAGATTGTAGGATCTTACTAACATAATTAATAGCAAATAATATATCATACCAAATATTAATTCCTAATAAAAATTCAAAATTAATCTCATAAGTTGCTAAACACATGGCTTCACTTTTAAATTTAGGATCTTCACTACTTTTTGATAATTGAACCAAAGCATCTCTTATCTTTAGTGCTTGAAACTTTATCACTTTGACACTTCTAATTCTACTTTCCCATCAAGTTTGAGATGGTGTTTTAATAGAAAACTTACATTATCTTGCAAAATTTTCTATCCTTTGGTGGAGGAAGTAAAGTGTTGTAGAACTCCAAAAAAAGATATAGCTCTAGGAGATGAATTGGCCATATTACATAAAACTAAATTCAAATTATAGCATCCACATGGTGTATAAAATGCTCTAGGATTTATGTCCAACAATCTTTTTTGTACTCTTCGATTTTTACCTTTCATGTTGGATCCATTATCATAACTTTGTCCCCTCATATTGTTAATATCAAGCTCATATTTTTTCAATACATTAACAAGTTCATTGAAAAGACATTTTCTTGATGTATCACCAACCTTTAAAAATTCTATAAAATATTCCTCTATTTTTATTGGAGAACTCAAAGTATCAACATAACTCAAAATGAGAGTCATTTGTTTTTTATGGCTTGTGTTAATCATGCCGAATTACATCATTTTAACGCATTTTTCTTGAGTTACGCATACATATTTATACATACTAAACACTCAGGATAGGAATATGTGTAATCTAACCTTAATAATGCATGGTAGTATGTTTTTGCCCTATTATGTATTATTTTGCTCTCATGGAAGATTATAAATTCTCATGTTTATTGCAGACCTCATGGGGAGAATAGTGGAACAACCAAGCCCATTTTCTAGAGTTGGGAGAGCAAGAAAAGAAGGAAACCTTTTATCTTGAGACAGATGTGAAAAGAAGGAAGTAAAGGATAGACTAAGCTTCAGAAGCACTCCATGTCGTAGCTTGAGCATATGAGGCTGCGGCAAGAGAAGATGGAGCCATGGCCTGATTCACAAAGAAATTCATGAGGCCACGGCCTGAGTAAGCCTACCGCAGTGCCAACCCCTTATCAGCAAAATGCATAGCTTCATTTTTACAGAGGATTTGAAGAGTTTAAGAGGGGGATTCGGGCATTCTGAGCTAGGGCACGAAGAGGAACATCCAGAGAGCATTTTGGAAGCTTGGGTTTGCTAGGGTTTGGCCTCTTGGTGGAGATTAAAGCTAGGGATTGGAGTATTGAAAAGGTTTGAGCCTCATTCTTTAGTTTTCTTTTATCTCCTCATTCCTTTTCTTACTTGTGTTCAATGATTGTATTGATTGAGATATATTTTCTTGTAGTTTTGTTGAACATGAGTGGCTAGTTGCTCCATTTCTAGCATTATTTTAAACCCTTACATGGATTGAATGCTTATTTCTCCTTTATATTTATGATTATGTTACATTTATGTTGATTTAGCTATATTTTTAATGCTTCTTATTGTTTGGCCATCAATAAGATTGTCTTATTCATTTAAGTAATACATGAGGAAGTTAGCTTAAGTAGAGAACTTGGGTTAGGTTATGTGAGAACTTGAATCTTACCTTATTGAGTAGAGAGTTTTGTTAGTGAGGTAGAGATATACTCACGAACCTCATATAGTCACTTTAGGATTTGAATTGAAATAGGGATTTTAATTAACGGGTTAAGAGATTAATTAATTAATTAAACTAAACACTTATTTGGAGACTTGAGAGAGCATGTATAGGTAAATTAGTATCCTGACTAACATAGTCTAGCATTAAGAGCAAATGAAAAAGGAGTTTAATTGAGTATTTATAAAATACAAGGGGGATAAATAATCCTAGGTCTCTTTGCATTCCTATAGTCCTTAGTCATCCTTATTGCTATTTTTACATACTTTTCTATCTTTGTATTATTTAATTAAATGGTGAACCATTTAGTTGTCTTGCTCAAATTAATTGAAAATGCAATGTCCAATGTTTGAATGCAATTGATTTAAGTTCCTGTGGAAACGATACTTCACTCATCACTTTACTATTAGCTTGGCCCATATGCTTGCGGTGTAGCCCAGTGGCGAACAATTTTTTGGCGCCATTGCCGGGGACTTGGTATCAAACGTTCTTAGGTCAACCTTAGACTAGTGTTAGTAGATTAAGTTTGAGTTTATAGATAGGAAAATAGATACTTTGTGTAATTTAGATTCATATACTTTTTGTTATTAGTTTGATACTTGTTTGTTGTTTTTGGTTTGTAAGTACCTATATCTCGCACATGCAAGGCTTGGATCCCCGCAGATTTGAAGTGGTTCTTGAGGGTGAAAACATCTTTGAAGGAGATAATCCTAACACTCCTGAACCTCAAGAAACTCCAACCATGAATGAAGGTGAGATGGATGAAAATGATATCCGTACTCTTGACAACTTTGTTTGTAGAGAGAATAAGGGCTATCACTCTAGTATCCGCATCCTGGATATCTAAGCTCGGAATTTTGAAGTTAACCAAACAATGCTACAGTTGCTACAAATGAATGGGAAATTTGGTGGAACATACTCGGAGGATCCCAATGCTCATTTGACCACTTTTATGGAGGTTTATGTCTCATTCAAACAAAATGATGTTTCTAAGGATGCTTTGAGATTGAGGCTTTTCCCTTTGTCATTGAAAGATAAAGCAAAGGCATGGCTCAATTCCCTTCCAGAGTAATCTATTGATACTTGGGATGAGTTAGCAAGGAGATTCAGAGCAAGGTTCTTTCCTCATGGCCGTAAGGCCTCTCTTCGTGGTGAACTTATATCCTTTGAGCAAGAACCAGGTGAACTCTTTCATGAAACTTAAGAGCGATTTAAAGATAAGTTGAAGCAATGCCCTAGTCAAACACAACAGAAATGGGTGTTACTTGAAGCTTTTTGGAACGGGCTGGATGATAATTCCTTGAATATACTAGATGCGGCATCTAATGGGACTATTGGAAGCATGACGGTTAATGAGCTCTACAAATTGTATGAGAATCTTATGGCACATATGATGCAAAAGGCCAATAGAAGAAGAACCATGAAGAAGAAGGATCATTCACAAGCCACTAGCTCCATTAATGACATTTTAGATCATTTAAATGCTTTGAATTGGATGTTTGACAATCTAGACATGCAAGTCAGAAGAGGAAATGCTATGGGGGTAAATGCCATTCAATCTCCTATGAGTTGTGAACAATGTGGGGAAGGGTATATTACCGGGCAATGTCCTTATGCTTTGGAGAATGTAAACTACTTGAACAACTTTCAAAGAGGGCCAAACCATCCACAATACAATCCTTTTTCACAAACTTAAAATTTGAGGTAGCGAAATCACCCTAACTTCTCTTAGAGTCAAGGACAAAAATTGAATTGACCTTCTTCATCCAATGTAAGACCTAACCATCCTCTTGGTTTCCAACATCAAGCTAGGCAAATTCCCATTAAGGAGGAAGAATTCAAAATGGAGAAAATGTTGTCTCAAATTCTAGCTAACCAAGAAACTACAAGAATGGAGATTAAGGCTACTTTTGCAATTCATGAGATGGCAATTAAGAATCTTGAAGTGCAAATGAGTACTATGGCTTCTCAATTGAATTCTTTGCAAAAAAAGGTGGTTTGCCAAGTGACATAATTCCTAATCCAAAGAGAGAGGGCAAGGAAGAATGTAAAGCGGTCACCTTGAGGAGTAGTAAGCAATTGCCTAAAGTCATTGATCCTAGGGTATATTATGGAGATGATGAGGAAGTGCTGGCTCAAGAAGAGAATGAGAGTGAAAAAGAAGAAGTTATGAAAAATAGTGAGGAAAAGAATGACACTGGGGGAGATAAAAGAGAGGTAGAGAGAAAAGATGAAAAAGAGGGTGAAAAATTGAGTGGAGAGAAAAGAAAGCAAGAAGAGATTATTCAAAAAGTGACCCTTCCTTTACCTTTCCCTCGAAGATTCAAGAAGCAAAAAGAAGATAAGCAGTTCAAGAAATTCTTAGATATCTTCAAGCAGCTGCATATTAATCTTCCTTTAACGGATGCATTGGAGCAAATGCCTGCATATGTGAAATTCTTGAAGGATATGCTATCCAAGAAGAAAAAGATTCAATGAGTTCGAAAATGGTAGCCTTGATGAAAAGTTGTACCGATATCATCAAGAATCTGCCACAAAAGTTGAGTGATCCGAGTAGCTTTATGGTTCCATGTGAAATGGGTAAAATGACCATTAGGAAGGCTTTATGTGATTTGGGCTCCAGTGTGAATCTCTTGCCTCTTTCTATCTTTAAGAAGATGCAATTGGGTGAGGTAAGGCCAACCACTATGACTTTGCAATTGGTAGATAGAGGCTTGGTTTATCCGAAGGGGATCATTAAGGATGTTCTTGTAAGAGTGGATAACTTCATCTTTCCCATGGATTTCATCACTCTAGATTATGAAGTAGATTAGGAGATGCCCCTCCTTCTAGGGCGTCCTTTCTTAGCCATTGGTAGAGCCCTCATTGATGTGGAAAAATGGTGAGATTACATGGAGAGTTTGCGAAGAAAGGTTGACATTTAACATGTTTAAAGCCATTAAAGCGCCTAATAAATTGAAGGAGTATTGCTTTACTGACGTCATTGATCAAGTGATGGATAAGGAATTCCACAAGTTAATAACTCAAGACCCTTTGGAAGCTCTCTTAATTAGGTGTGAAATGGAGGCAGAAGAATCTGAAGAATGTTTGGCTTTGATGAATGCTTCCTCGACCTTCCCTAAAAATCACATTGCATTTGAGTCTTTGGATGCAACTTCTCTTGAAAAACCTTCTTTGAAGCCATCTCGTGTTGAGCCACCTACTCTTGAGTTGAAGGCACTCCCAACTCACTTGAAATATGTTTATTTGGGAGGAGATAATATATATCCGGTCATAATTGCTTCTGATTTGAATGAAGATCAAGAGAGGCAACTTTTAAATGTCTTAAAGGCATATAAGCTGGCTATTAGGTGGACCATTGCAGACATCAAGGGGATTAGTCCATCAATATGTATGCACAAAATTTTCTTGGAGGATAACCACAAAACCTCCATCGAGCATCAATGAAGGTTGAATCCCATCATGAAGGATGTGGTGAAGAACGAAATTCTGAAGTGGCTAGATGTAGAGATTGTGTATCCTATCTTAGATAGTTCTTGGGTGAGCCCAGTCCAATGTGTTCCTAAAAAGGGGGGGCATGACTGTAGTGGCTAACACCCACAATGAACTTATTCCTATTCACACTGTCATTGGTTGGAGAGTATGTATGGATTATCGCAAGCTAAATGTCGCAACGCAGAAAGATCATTTTCCATTACCTTTCATTGATCAAATGCTTGATAGATTGGCTGGCAAGGGATTCTTTTGCTTTTTGGATGGATATTCTAGTTACAACCAAATTGCCATTGCTCCAGAGGACCAAGAAAGGACTACTTTCACTTGTTCTTAAGGCACCTTTGCATTTCAGAGGATGCCCTTCGGTTTGTGCAATGCACCGGCAACTTTTCAAAGGTGTTTGATGTCTATTTTCTAGGATATGATTGAAAAGACCATAGAGATATTTATGAATGACTTCTCGGTGTTCCAGGAATCTTTTGAGGAATGTCTTTACAATCTTTCGGATGTCTTAAAGTGATGTGAAGAAACCAATCTTGTGCTTAATTGAGAGAAATGTCACTTCATGGTGAGTAAAGGCATTGTATTAGGCCATAAAGTGTCCAAAAATGGTTTGGAAGTTGACAAGGCAATGATTGAGATGATTGAGCAACTCCCTCTACCTGCTAATGAGAAAGGTATTAGGAGTTTTCTTCGCCATGTGGGATTCTATCGTCGGTTTATCAAAGACTATTCCAAAATAGCTAAGCCTCTATGTCTCTTATTAGAGAAGGATGTGGAATTCAAATTTGGTGACAAATGTCTTGAGGCTTTTGAAGAGCTTAAAAGAAGATTAGTAGCGACATTGATCATTATAGCTCCTGATTGAGACCTTCCATTTGATGTCATGTGTGATACCAGTGACTTTGCGGTGCAGGTTGTTTTGGGTCAAAGAAAAGATAAGATTTTCCACTCTATATACTATGCTGGCAAAACTCTTGATGATGCTTAAGAGAACTACACTACCACAGAAAAGGAGATGCTAGCCATAGTATTTGCCTATGGCAAGTTCCAGCCATATCTTGTTGGTGCTAAAGTAATAGTATTCACTGATCACTCCGCTATCAAGTATCTTTTTAGTAAGAAGGAGTCCAAGGGAAGATTGATAAGATTGGTTTTATTATTGCAAGAGTTTGATCTTGAGATTGTCGACAAGAAAGGCTTTGAAAACTAAGTGGCTGACGATTTGTCAAGATTGGATAGCAATACACAAGTTGATGGTGAAGGTGCTATTCATGAGAAATTTCCTGATGAACAACTCTTTGCTGTTGAGGATGTAGTAGACCCTTGCTATGCTAATATTGTGAACTACTTAGCATGTGAAGTTACACCCCCTGATTTAAAGCTTTATCAATTGAAGAAATTCCTTCATGAAGCAAGGTATTACATTTGGGATGAACCTTACCTCTTTAGGCGATGTGCTGATTCATTAATTAGACAGTGTATCCCAGAGTATGAGCAACAAGCTATACTTTATGGCTGCCATGCTTCTAAATTTTGAGGTGACTTTGGAGGGGAGAAAACAGCTTTCAAGGTGCTTCATTGCGGTTTCTATTGGCCAACTCTTTTTAAGGACTTTTATGAGTTTGTGTTGAAATGTGATAGATGTCAAAGATTTGGAAACATCTCCAAAAGAAATGAAATGCCACCAACCAACATGCTAGAAGTGGAGTTATTTGATGTTTGGGGGGATTGACTTCATGGGACCACTTTCCAAATCCTTCAACGATCAATATATTATAGTGGCAGTAGATTATGTCTCAAAATGGGTGAAAGCCACTGCTTGTGTGGCCAATGATGCTAAGACGGTGATCAATTTCTTGAAGAAGCATATCTTTACTAGGTTTAGGACTCCACAAGCCATTATCAGTAATGGTGGGACTTATTTTTGTAACAGCCAATTTCGAGCACTCTTGAAGAAATATGGTGTGAAGCACAAAGTGGTCCTTGTCTACCATCCTCAGTCTAGTAGGCAAGCTGAAATTTAGAATTGAGAGATCAAGACTATTCTTGAGAAGATCATGGGTGTAACTAGAAGGGATTGTGACGCTAAACTTGATGATGAATTATGGACATATCATACAGCTTACAAAACTACCATTGGGATGTCACCATACCAACTTGTCTTTGGCAAGGCTTGTCACCTCCCCATAGAGTTGGAGCATAGTGCTTATTAGGCCATAAAAAAACTCAATTTTGATCTGAAAGTAGCTGCTGAAAAAAGACAATTGCAGTTGAATAAGCTTGAAGAGTTTCATCTCAATGCTTATGAAAGCTTAATGTTGTATAAGGAGAAAACAAAGAGGCTAAATGATCAAAAGATTCTGCCCAAAGCATTTGAGCTAGGCCAAAAGGTGCTTTTATACAACTCAAGGCTCAAATTGTTCCCAAACAAGCTCAAATCTAGGTGGTCTAGACCATTCATTGTGGTTCAAGCATTTTCTCATGAAGCTGTGGAACTTGAAGGAAATGATGATGAGAAATTCAAGACCAATGGGCAAAGACTAAAGCATTAGTGGTGTAGAGAGGTGGATCATCAAACCTCTATCCTTCATTTGTCGGATCAAAGCTAGTGCTATGAAGAGTCAAGCTGGCGGCTATAAAACTAACACTTCTTGGGAGGCAACCCAAGCTCTTTAACTTTTATCTCATTGTTTTGTTTTGGTTGTATACTTTGTGTAGTATGTTTTATATTTGTTCTTGGTTTCAATGTAGGTATGGTGTGTGTAGCCATTTGGGACCAAAAGAAAGCAAATTCATGGTAAGGAAGGATGAAGTGCCAAAATGAAGATAGCCTGTTAATAGGGGAGTCACTTAACTCAATACTCATTTAGCTTCATTTCTACAAATACTGATGGTAGCTATGGTTTGGGACTGAGTATGAGCAATTTAATGCATGAGCAATGCTTGAACATGAAGAACTATGCATGATTGAGAATTGTTGAGCCGTAATAGTAGAATTGGATAGGTTTTGTAGTATTTATGTGTTCATTAATGCCATTTTGCTGCTCCCAATTGGTATGAGGTGGTACATGTAGTGAATGTGCAATTCTAGGCATGTATACAGCTAAATATGCTGATAAACTCAGCATGCTGCATGTGGCCACCATGAAAAATTAAAGCCATGGCTAGGGATGTCACCTGAGAGCAGCCAAGCCGCAGCTAGTCCATGAGGCCGCGACTACTCTGTTTCATCAGTAGCAACACGAAAGGGTGTGACCACAGCGTGAGTGCAACTAGAGAGTTGCTCAAAAACTTGTAAGGTGCTATTGCTGTGGCGTCCAATTGGAAGTTGTAGTGAGATTTGAAATTGTGAACAGACACGTTACGGCCCCCAATTTAAAGCTGTAGTGATCGTTACAACCTGAGAGCAACCATAGCAATTTGGTCACGGCATCCAAGTAAAGCCACTGCGTGAGTTGTGATTCTGAACTTGAAATTTCACTTAGACTCAAGTTTAGCCACTGCAGGATAGGACAAGCCATGACGATGGGTCCCAAATTAGTCAAAACGCAGAACAATCTGTGTTATCTACTGAACCCTAGCCTCATTTTTTCTTTTCATGCCGCAACCCCTATTTCCTCTCCAACCTTTAGCCATCCCTCAACAATTGCTCATCAGTCATCTGTGTCCCCTCCCTTCTCAGCCTCCCCCTCCATTTCAAACCCTCAGTCCCACCTTCCCCTTCTTTGTTCCCTTTCCCCAGTTTCCATCGATCTCACTCCTTCTTCCTCACCCAATTTCGTAGAGACCTTTATCATTCGTGACCACTGCGGCTCACCCACGCTCTCTCCTCCTCGATAGCTCTTCCATCCCTCGGCCCCTTCTTGTCCCCATTTATGTTCTCTATTTTCCCTTAGTCCTAGCCTTTCATCTACTTTCATTCTTGAATCCACTCTAGGTCCATGTTCTCAGTGCTCCTCCATTGAAGAACCCTATCCCACGCTCTCGTCTTCTACACTCAGCCAGTTCTTCTCCATCTCCTCAGTCACAGAGGCCTCGATGGCTTGGAATTTGCTTACTCTTTCTCTCTCTCAGCCTCCTGTTATGCCTAATTGGGTAAGGTTACCTTGGCTTTACTGTGATTATAGATTATAAACAAGACTTTATTGTGATTGGTTGTTTTAAGTGTTCTGGGTGGAATTTTCTTGGTCAAAGGATCGTATTCATGCATAGAAAAATCCTGAAATTTTGATGATTAGGTCACTTAGGTTTGTCATGACTGTTTTGTCTGATACCTTTGTCAATTGGTGGGACCTTGTAGTTGTAATTATGCTGCATGAATGGTTTAGTATTATCCCCTGTGGTCCTGAGTCGTAGTGTCCAGCATAGTTCTATACCTATTACACCTCTTATGCCATGTAATGCTGTGGCCATGTGATAATTGTTAGTCCCCTTAGTGGTCCCATATGGTTGTGGCTTGTGGCTGTTGGTAGTATTGTTAATAGGTTGTTGGCGTGTTATTGTGTCAGCTTGTAGGTCAGGATGTTTGTTTGTCTTTTGTGAGAGTTCTTTTGTCAGTGAGTTCTCATAGTATCTAGGATAGTTCTTGCTTGCAACTCTTGTTTGTGCTTTTGTCTTTTTGGTCTTTGGGCTGGCTGTCTTTTTATCTGCCCGTGGGTTATGTATTTGCAGGTATGGCCCACACTAAGAGAGCGAGTTAGTCATAGGAGGCACCTCCACCTCAGCCTGAACAACAAGAGGACGATGAAGACATGACCCCAGAGAAGCCCCGATCACTGATTTTTGAAAAATACTTCCCTTATGACCCTAACATACCATTCTGGGAGAGGTTACAGTCCTAGAAGTTTATTTTTTTGGCTGAGGAAAGGAAAGGAGGTTCCATCAGCCTCGTCCGGGAGTTCTGTGCAGAAGCCAAAAAATGCACCTCACTGAGGTACAAGGTACAGGGAAAATGGGTTGAGATGTCCAAGGTAGTCATTCAAACATTCTTCCACCTCCCAATTGTGATAGATTGTTAGTACAGATAAGCATCCTGAGGAAGTGCCCTTTCAGGAGATTGCTATGCTGATCACTTTGCCTGGTCGAGCTTAGTGGCACATTGTAGATGGCACCCCTTGTCATATCAAGCATGCTCACTTGCACCGAATGGCGTGATATTGGCTATATTTTATATAACAATTTAGTACCGGTGACACATTTGAGTGACGTCACATAGGAGAGGGCCCTCCTCATATACCTCTTTATGTGAGGAGAACTAGTAGATGCAGCCTAGCTCATCTTTGACTATCTGAGGAACTCGATCACCAAGTCGCATTTACCTATTGGGTTTCCTCATTTCATCACAGGGCTGTGCATTCAGGCAGGAGTGGCTGCAAGGCAAGATGAAGAGTTCTTCCCGCACAAGCATGAGTTTATATATGACTCCATTAGGGTAGCCGATAGCTTTGAGCCTGGAGATGAGCAGCCATAGGATGAGCTCGGGGAGATAGCCCCAATTGATTAGCCTGCACTACTACCACCACCTGTTGAGGAGTATACGCTGGAGTGATTATTTATGATGATGCAGGAGGTTCCTCAGGATGTCCAGTGCATTAGTGCCACTCAAACCAAGATGGGTTAGGACATCCAGAGGTTAGTGCAACATATGCAGATAGCTCTATCTCCCAATGAGGAGACCGGGCCCTCCGAGCCCATGGACACCACCGGAGCACAGGATCCCATAGAGGATAGCTAGCTTAAAGCTTTATGTTATGTTATTTGTCTTTCTGTTATCTTTTGTGTAGTGTAGCTTTAGCTTTTTGGATATCTTTCTATCATTGCTTTGTAGTTTTCTTTTTCTTAGAA
Organism: Adenanthera pavonina; assembly: GCA_026686845.1. Classification (NCBI taxonomy): domain Eukaryota; kingdom Viridiplantae; phylum Streptophyta; class Magnoliopsida; order Fabales; family Fabaceae; genus Adenanthera; species Adenanthera pavonina. The sequence continues at coordinate 21,113,376 of JAIVEN010000013.1, forward strand.
CTCTAGTTTACACTCGTTGTCTCCAAATGGTTGTGTTGAGATGTTATGATATAGTTGAGACAGCTTTTGCATTACTTTGTTACTGTTTTCCCTACATTAACATATTCTTTTTGTCATTCTCTTGCAGCTTTATCTGGTTGTGTTGAGATGTTGCTTGAGAGATGCCCCTCATTTTACTCCGGTGCATTGATCTTGACATTGAGGACAATGTCCAATTTAAGTTTGGGGGTGAGGGATATTGCTTTTATTCTTTTTAGGCTGAATTGGTGTAATGTTAAACTTTTACCATTACTTTTCCTTTTTTTTGAAATCCTACTTTGAGCTAGATTGTTGAGTTATCTTTTGAATTGAAGGCATAAATCCAATGATTGAAGGGTGCTTAGATTATAAATTGCACAGGAAGGGTATGTAATGCTCATAGCTACTTGAATTTCAATATCAATTTCTTGTTTTGTGGTGATTTTGAAGAAAATTTTTGTGCACAATAATTGAGGAATAATTTGAATGCTTATATTAAGAGAACAATAGCACATTGATGTGCATAGTTTGTCTAAATGTCATTACTCTAGAACCTATCTTGGAACCCCTTGAGGTGAATAAATGACTTCATGTATTTTTGGGAAATGATTTAGGCAATCTTTAAAATGCGTTCAAGCCTTTCAAGCCCACCCTTATTGAGTATTTATCCGCTTGAACCCCTTTTGAACCTTGTATTGCAAATCTATATTAATTCTCTTTCTACAACCTACATTTGACCCTAATCCATATAGCTTGAAACATCATGAATTACCCTTAGTCTTGAGATAAATGGTAAATCATTCATGCTAAGAAATAATGGTGTGGAAGGTGTATATTGTAATGTATTGTTGAATTTGGGTATGGGCAATGTAAGGTGAGCATCATGCAATCTATTTGCACACACACACAAAAAAAAATCAATAAGTGCAAATATCACCCTAAGAGATAAGTTTGAGGTAGTTGGTTGGCTTTATGTAATAGCATCAAAATGTGAAGTGAGGAAGAGTGGTGGTTTGTAATGTGTCATTTATCTCAAGATATTTGAAGTCCCTCTTTCCCTTTCATTTCAATAAGCCATCAACCCTGGCCTCGTTACAAGCTTAAAAGTCCCATTGATCGCAGAGTTACATGGTGTTTATCTTATAAGTGGAGAAGGAGGAAGAGGTTAGGCGTATGAAGTGTTGATGTTAAGGCATTCTTATGCATATTGGAGTGTTGCTTTCGATCTTGATACTTGCAGGAAAGTTGCTCTTTGATTAACCACACACACACTATTTGGAATTGCTAAGGAACTGGTTATTGGGTTGGAAGTCATGTAGCTATGGTCATTTAACTCATTCCTATGTCATTTATCATTGGTAGCACTTGGTGAGGAGAAAGTTCATGCCACTATAGTTAAAAGATTAATTAATTAATTAAACTAAACACTTATTTGGAGACTCGAGAGAACATATATAGGTAAATCAGTATCCTAACTAACATCATCTAGCATTAAGAGCACATGAAAAAAGGAGTTTAATTAGGTATTTATGAAATACAAGGGGGATAAATAATCCTAGGTTTCTTTGCATTCATATAGTCCTTAGTCATCCTTATTGGTATTTTTAGATGCTTTCTATCTTTATATTATTTAATTACATAGTGAACCATTTAGTTGCCTTGCTCAAATTAATTGAAAATGCGATGTCTAATGTTTGACTGTGTTTGATCTATGTCCCTATGGAAAAGATACTTCACTCATCACTTTGCTATTACTTTGGCCTATATGCTTGTGGTGTAGCCCAGTGGCGAACAGCTTGCATCAAGAGTACAATCAAGAATAATAGAAAAATATTATGCATCTTTGACTTTTTTTATTAGTACATGTTTTATTTGGTAAGCTAACAATTCTATAAGTTCATTTTGTATAGTATTACTCAAGTAATGAGCATGAAGTTCACCATTTTTTATGCTTTTAACATGTTCTTGCATAATTTGATCAAATTCTGCAAGTATCTCAATCAAACACAAAAAGTTGCCATTATTTTTTTCATATATCTTCTCTTTTGTCCCACAAAAAGCAAGATTAGTTTTAGAAAGATGTTTAACTATAGCTATAATCCTTAAGAGAACATTTTCCATGTATTCCTTTTCTTTATCAATTTGTTTTTGTATGTTTTTATCAATTATCTTTTTTCTTCCTAATCTTGTCTCTAGTTCAATCCATTTGGTCATATTAGTGATATGTTCATGACTTGTTTCATGATTTTTAAGTATTGACATTTAAAAGTGGGGAAGAAATACATACTTGTTGAGGATATTCTTCCACTGATGAAAAGTAAATGACATACAGTTATGCCACACATAGATGGAGTAAAGTCACGATCTCGGACTATACTCACTGGTCCACTGTAGAAGCATGTTGTACTTTTCAAAGAGAAGAATACTCCCAAAGAAAAGCAATCGTCTAATCATATTTGATTATGATTGAGGCCAGTTAAATAAAATCTCATACATGAGTGAGTTGAGGGAGGTGGTTATAATCCACTATCCAAGGCAGTTGTTTAATGCATTTAACTACCTTTTTAATTAATTTAAAAAACAAACAATCTCATTCATATTTAATTAATAATTAAATATATAAAATTGTAAGTGGACATCTTATTTGGGTACCCAATTCTTCATGACCGCATGGGAATGACGTCTCCAATTAGGTATTCTTGTACTTGAAATGCTACTCTAGGATCAGTATAGAATAACCCTATGTATCTCATATTTATCTTGTTCATATATTATGCTTTGGATGTTCTAGATTTTCCCACATATACTTTTATTCACAGTATATCTAACCCTTTTTAAGTTTTCATAGAAACTCAGATTACCTTACTCTTGTATGCTTAGTGTCCATGCTTAAGATGTTAAGAAAATAACTTCTTAACGAACATATCTCAGACACTAGCATAGGTATGTATATTTCAAGGTGATCTTTCTTTAGTCTATATTTCATTTCAATATGAAACAATTGCTTTACTAGCATAACACCTTCAAACCGAATATATCATGACCATTGGATATATGCTAAAGTAGTGAACTCCAAATCATTTCCCCATGAAAAATGTCAAAGTCATAAGGACATTAGTGAAAAGATTTATTCCTCTCTGGGATTCATACAGTAATGAAGTAAGGATCTATTCACTTGCTTCCCAATTGCAGTTCTAAAACACATGCAATATGAATTGCATGCTACGGTGTTACTCTTATCACATAAGAGTGTATGTTGATTTTGGTTTGTTGTTCACACTGTACAAATTTAAGTTCAAATACACACAGTGTCTAACCCGAGTTCTACCAATACTTCCACTTATCATGATGTCTTTGTTGGAGAATTTGTTATTTGGTTACATATATTATGGATTGTGGGTATCCATAATTCGATCCAAAAATTTATGTGTTGGATCTCATCATGACTTACTCTCTTCTTTTTGTGAGGGCTACTTATATTTTGTGTTATTTCACTACCATATCAGCTTTCTTGCTAATTTACTAGTGAACACAAAATGACTCATCTTTGTCCACTCCCCATAAGTGTCAAAGGTAGTTTCTCATGTGAGAAAATCACCCTTATCAATAGGTATGACATACTAGACATTGTATATTTTTCACAAACACATGTACACACATAACTCAATTATAGAAAGTGTACTTCATTTCATTCATGGAATTGATCATTACAGAGATTTGTGTTACATCATATCCCATGAATACCAAGGAATTTCACATGATCAACATACACATCTTTATGTAATGGCTTGGTAAGGGGATTAGCTATCATTCAATGTGTAGGAATATGACGAATTATAACACTATTCTATGCTATGGCATCTATCACAAAATTATACTTAGTGTTTATGTGATTTGTCTTACTATAATACTTGGGATCTTTGGTGTAGGCTATGGTTATCTCACTATCATAGTTTATTAAAATAGGATCCAATTTATCACCAATGACCCCCAAGTATTTTATGAATCTCTTTAGCCATATTACTTCCTGCACTACTGCATAACATGCAGCGAACTTTGCTTCCATGGTAGATAAAACAATAAAAGTCTGTTTCTCACTACACAGATATAGCTCCATTGTTCAGTAAAAAAACATATCCAGAAGTCAATTTTTGCTCGTCTAGATCTACTCTCCAATCTGCATCAGAGTATACTAGTAAGTGTAAATCGCTTCATTAATAGCATAGGGCATAATCTGTTGTGCCTTATAAGTAACTCAGGATTCTTTTCACGGCTTTTCAATGATTTTGCCCAGGGTTTAACTGGTACCTACTAATCAAACCAACTGCATAACATATGTCTGTCTCATACATATCATGGCATATATTAGGTTGCCAACCACACTTGAATAAGGGACCTTTTCCATCATCTTCTTTTCAATCTTAGTCTGAGAACATATATCTCAACTCTGATTTTCACCTCTTGAAATAGGCATATCCATAGGTTTACAATCTTTCATATTGAATTACTCAAGAATTTTCTCAATATAATTCTTCTGAGAAAGGAATATTAGTTTTCTTAAGCTATTTTTATAGATCTTAACTCTAAGTATATAATCAGCTTTACCCATGTCTTTTATCTCAAAATTCAAAGATAGTCATTCTTTGATAGCTATAATCGATTTTAGACTATTTCTGGGTAATAGTATGTCATCCATATAAAGGGATCATATCACAAGATTCTTTTCAAACTGCTTGATGTATACACAATGATCTTCGTTAGTCATCTAGAAATCGTATAAGGTTATTGCTAGGTGAAACCTCAAATATCACTGTCTAGATGATTGCTTAAGCCCATAAATGGACCTTATTAGCTTCCATACTTTACTTTCTTTCCCTTTCTCAATGAAACCTAATGATTGTTGCCTATAAATTTCTTCATCTAATTTACCATTTAAAAATGTGTTTTTTACATCCATCTAATATAGCTCTAAATTTAAGTTTGCTACTATTTCTAGATTCAGCTTGATGGAGTTAAAACATATAACAGGTGAAAAAGTATCTTCATAATCTATACCTACCATTTTGCCACTAATCGAGCCTCGTATCTTTCAATCGATCCATCTGCTTTCCTTTTAATTTTGAAAATCCATTTATTCCCAATTTCCTTTCGACCGGATGGAACATTGATCAATACCCAAACTTGGTTTGTCCTTATGGAATCCATTTCCTCCTCTATTGCTTTCTTCCATTCATTCCTAGGAGGCATGATAGGGCCTCATCTACTGAATGGAGCTTATCATCATCTTGTGGAGTAATAATAAGTGTAGTCCCTTCTATTGGAAAATATCTCTTTGGCATACTTTCTGTGTTACTCCTCCACAATGGGATAGAATCTTGCATTGGTCTCTGAGAGCTCCCACTTGGATCAAGAGGTCCGGGTATATAGACTTGCACCTCAATTTGTTCATGTATCTCATAAAGAGATATAGTACGATCCAACTCTCCCCTACTAGGGAATTCATTCTCTAGAAATGTGGCATCTCTAGATTCTATCTCAGTCATAGTTTCATCTTAGTCTTCTTCAAAGAAAACATAACCCTTTGATTGTTTAGAGTATCCAATAAAAATATATTTCTTCCCTCTTAGACCTAGTTTTCCATACTTGTGGGAATAATTATGGACATACGCTGCTGACCCCTAGGATTTTGAGATACTTAAATCCGGCTTGCGATTTTGTCCACATTTCATATGGTGTGGATGTGATCAACTTTAAAGGCACATGGTTAAGAATGAAGGTTGTTGTTAAAAGTGTATCTCCCCAATATGAAATTGGTATATTAGCTTATGCCATCATTGACCTAACCATATCTAATAATGTTCTATTTCTTTCGGCTACACCATTTTGTTGTGGGGTGCCATAGATTGTAAGTTTCCTTATATTCCCTTTTCTTCATAGAGCTCCTTATATTGATTCGATAAATATTCATGCTCACGATCAGTTCTCAACGCTTTGATATTCTTGTCCATTTAATTTTTTACAAAGTTCTTGTAATGTCTAAAACACTCCAGTGCGTCAGACTTATACGAAATCAAATAGACATGACCAAATCATGACTAATCATCAATTAAAGTGATGAAATAAACAACTTTGTGTCTCACCCTCACACTTATTAGACCACAAATATTTGAATGGATTAATTGCAATAGAATTTCTGCCCTAGTTCCAGTTCCAAATGATTTTCTAGTTGCTTTAATAGCTAGGCAATGCTCACACAAGGACATTTCCATTTTATCAATTATACCTAACAATCTCACTTTAGCTAGTTTAATCATTCTATTTTGGCCATTGTGTTCTAGTCTAGCATGCCATGTGTCTACATCTGTATTAAGATTAGAGCTAGAAGCAGTAAAGCAATCATAGTTATAACAATTATCAAATATGTCTAGAATAACAAAACCATTGGAAATAAAACCAAAACTATAATACATTGTCCCTTTGAAAATATTAGCAAGTCTATTATGAAAATTAACATTAAATCCATAGTCGAGAAGGCAAATAATAGAAACTAAATTCCACTAGATGTCAGGAGCATATTGTAATACCTTATTTTAGGGCTCATTTCTCATATATTAGATCATATTAGATGTCTTTCATTATAATTTAGAAACTAGAATCATAATATAATAAAAATAGAATTTTTCAAAATTCGAGGTACTGTTCCTTTGGCAAACTCCATTTTACCCAATGAATTTTGAAAATTCATAACTAAATCTAGAAAAATCACCTTGAAGTGATTCAAGTCTCTAAAATTATCTTAAATTCAGATATACATGGGAAAAATATGAAACAATAACTTCATTAGGCCAATTTGTACAGTAAATTTTGTGGACATTTACTACTTATTTGGTCATTTTTCTATCTTCCAGTTTTCTGACCTCAACTTTGAAAAATCATATTTCATTCTATTCTATTCTAAATTATGCATACTCTTTGTCATTTGAAATCTCTACATGTTTACTTATAGAAATATTTTTCTTATATATTTATTTCACTTACACAGGGCATAACTTTAACTTAAATTATGAAGGGTCAGAATTCGAATTTTACTGGAATAGTTTTGAGAAAAACTCCATATCTTCTATTATATAGCTCCATTTACCTCCACATCAGTGGCATATGGATCTTAAGACAGATTTATACATGTAAACTACTAAATTTTTGGAGCTCTATATGATTTTATGTTATCTTTTGAATTTTCTAATACCAAACTTTTAGTTTTCAGTTTTCCCATTCCTGCCCTATTCTGAACCTTAACTTTGAAAAATCATCATTAATTGTATACAACTCCAAATAGTGTGAATTAGATGTCATTTTAAAGCTTGACATGTATCTGCCTTAAAAATTCCAGAAATCTAACCTCATATTAAGTACAGAACCAGGACGAGCTAAGCATACCCATCTAGAAAATGCCCGGTTTCAATCTATATTGCAAATTACTTGCCAAAACCCATGCAAATTGTAACACCTTACTTTTATCTATATTTTATCATATATTATAGTATGGACAGCATCCAATTAGCTCATATTAAGAGCTTGAACCATTAATAGAACCAAAATATTTAAATAAAAAAAACGTGGTACTATTCATTTGGTTCTCAAGTTTTCTGGATGAACTTTAAAAAATCATTACTTAATCCATAAAAATCGTATCAATGTGGTTCAAATCTCTAAATGAAGCTATAAAAATGATATAGAAGATAAAAATATGAAAATTTCCTTTAACCTGACCAATTAGTACAGTTTATTACTCAAACTTACACTGTACAAATGGTCATTTCTCTCTTTTCTGGGATTTTGGCCGTAACTTTAAAATTCATATCTAACTCTATATTGAGCCAAATCATGTATACTATATGCCATTGGGAAGATATATATGTCTACTTGTGTTCATATTTTTCTTATATATTTATTTAGTCTAGACAGGGCATGATTTTAACTTAAATTACTAAGGGTCAGAACCTCACTCTTACTGGAACAGTCTTGGGAAAACTTGAATATCTCTCATTGTACAGCTCCAATTGAACTTAAACCAGTGGCATATTAACCTCAAAAGATAAATATTTTCATAAATGTAAGCTAATAAATTTTTGAAGCTCTGTACTATTTTATATCACTTTTCAAAAAGAAGTAATATATTCAGTAAAATTCACAGCCTTCACATCACTGTCCAATTTTGACTCTTAACTTCAAAAATATATTATAAATTGTACACATATCTAAATTGAGTGGCCTTTAGCTCATTGGAAAGCTTGTTCTCTCTAGTTTCAGGAAATATATAACACTTAACTTACTTTCCCTGTCTCAGTGAAACAGTGTTAACTCTACTTTCATTACTACAAAATGAACTTCTAACAATATAACATGGCAAAGTAGACTTCATAACAAGCTCACATGATCATTCCATGTTTCAAATCCATGACAAACATTTCATAATGATCATAAGGACATAATAGCATAATGGCACAGATCTAAAAGCATAGACATGGTTTTATACATAATTTCAAAATATACACTTATAACTTGAAGACATCATTAAGCATCTTCCTCTTCTTCATTCTCCTTAGCCTTTTGGACTCCTTTGCCATAGCTTGTGCCTAATCATTTGGGGTACTTGAGGGGATGAGACTGGGGGCAATCTCAGTAGCAAGTTACATTTCATGCATTTATATTAATCATGTCAAATAACTCACATTTGATCACATTTAATCACATTTTAACAATAAATTGCCACATTGGTCATCAAAATTTTGGCAGTATAACGGCTTAGAAAATGAATATCTTGGGGAATAAAACCCCTCATTTTACAGCCAAGACCAATCAAAGAAATCACAATTGCAAAATGACAACACAATTTAGTCATAGAAAGACAATAAAGGAACATAAAGCAAGAATATGAAACTTAGCTACCTTGAAGCATTCCTTTAGCTCCTCCTCTTGAATCTAATGCTTCCACTAGCCTCCTCAGGCTTCCTCAAGTCCCTTAACATCATTAAACACTTGCTCAATCAGCTAGAATAAATAGTTACTTTATAAAGTCTCATTTAAAACCCTAAAGACTCTATTTCTTTATCCAAAGCCTAATCTTTAAGTCAATGCTTGTCTTTAAGGTTTTTCATCATGGAGAACTCATTTTTTCCATCAAATACATGAAAATCCAGCTCCTTCCCACCTTATTAGTCTAACCAAAATCTGCTCTTAAGGGGAAGAAATTGGTTTTTCACAAAAACTTGCTTTAAAACACACCTAGTTTACTTTTCTTGAAAAATCTCATGCTTTCTCCAAACTTTATTGCATAAAACCACTTCCTTTCTTAAATCCATATCCAAACTAAAACAAAACAGGAAGAGGAGAAGAGGAGAAGCTTCAAAGCTTAGCCTAAACCACTTGAAAACTAAGCTAGGAACCATAAAAATCACAAATAGGAATTTACCTATTTTTTTTGAATTTTATCTTTTCCCTTTTTCTTCTCCTTCCTCACGTTCTCTTCTTTCTTTCCTTGTGTGTGCAGCTGCTCCTCTCACCTTTTCATATGTCTTTCACGTCCAGGAAGTAGGAGTTAATATGGAGATATTGAACCATTTAAATTATGCCAACTTATGTACTTGAAGGTTCTTGAAAATTCATGTAAAAATGGCATAAATGTTAAATAATTGGAATTTCCCATGTGCAGCTTGGTCATCACGAAATGGAGGGTATTTTGGTCTAAAAATTTTAAATATTTACTTATCCAGATATATCCTAGACCGGTCTGGACAATTAAAGCTACTTTAGCAGTATATTTTACTATTATTGAGATACTAATTATAATTATATTGGGATATAAAATTACCATAATATACTTATCCCAATTGATCCAAATATAAGACCCATACATTTTTCTTGGATGTATACTGCTTCTTCCTGCAATCCAGACTGACATTTATCGGGTAAAATATTAATATTAAAGCATAATTACCCAATAAATATTATTTTGATCTTAATAAATTCCATACTATATTCCATTGGTCTTAGCTCATTGAGAGCTTCATTTTGACTATAATTTTTTATATTTACAAAAATACCCTTAACCTGGGATAAATCTATAGTTTTTAAAACTTTCAGGTCATTAGGTGTCATTTTTCCCAAAATTCATAAAATTTACTTTATTATAGGCGAGGTGTCCACCTTTCTCTCATTCATTCTTTTTTTTTTCCTTTCCTTCCTTTTTTTTTCTTTTTCTTTCTTTTTTTTTCTAGGGGTAAAATGGTCATTTTCTTATTTTTCCTTCTGACCGAGATAATTGACCTCTTTGTCTTATATTATGCAAAATGATGTATATCTATTTTTATAAATTTCTTATAGATTTTAAAATATTGAGTCTTAAACATTTAAGAGAATTTTCAGGATATTACACAAATGAACTCATTTTAGCATGTAACTTGGTAGAATATAACTTCATATTCCAACATTCAAAACTGGAAATTATCATACATTTTCTATAACATTAACATAATATTCACTATTTTACAACTTCATATAAAACAAGTCACAAATAACAATTCATATCATAACATGACAACTTGCACATCAACAACTCATCATTTTCTTCTTCATGCCTTTTACTCCTTCCTTAACTCTTTTTCATTGGTTCTCCCTAGCATGGTTAGTCATTGAAGGGGGTTGAGATTCAAAAAATCTCAGTAGCAATCACTATTCATGCAATCATATTATCACATTAAGCATATAATCATCATAAAACATCAAGTGAATACTTTTAAACATTTATACCATAATATTTTATAAAAATTTCAGCAGAGTTTCATCCCGGGGTCTCAAAACCCCTTAATTAACTCAACCAACATTCTCAAAGCATCACAAATAACCATATCAAACAATAGGCAAGTCATCAAATTCATTGAAAATCACATGACAATATAAGGCAAGAATAGGTAAATTGCTACCTTTGTTAATCCTCTTGGCTTTTCCTTTGGTTCCACCTCTTTCTACCACTTCCATAAGTTTCCTTAGGCTTCCTCAAACCTAAATACATCATCAATTAGCTACTTAAGCCACTAATTCATAGGGCTCACTCATAAAGTCTCATATAACCCTTGATTTTCCAATTAACTATCCTTAAGCTTTAACTTGAAATCATTACTTGTTCTTAAGGTTTTGGACCATGAAGAACCCATTTTTGAGGTTCAATTTATGAAATTCCAACCCTAAATGGAACCCTGGTCTGACGAAATTCATGGAGAAAGAAGGAAAAATGATTTACTTTGCAATACAAAAAACTACTCCATGAAATCATATTCTCTTGACTAGTTGATGATTTCTCCTAAGTTTGGCAAACCAAAACTCATTCCTTTCATGATTTAGGGTTTGGCCAAAATTCATCTTGAGAAGGGAAAGAAATATACTCCATGCAACTATCACCATCTACTTGAAATCACAAGCTAAGATAGAAGGAATCACTTACCAACAACTTGAGCTTTGGATTTCTTGGAGTTCCTTCTTCTTCTTCCTCTCTTTTCTCTCTTTCTTTCTTGTGTTTTCTTGCTTTGTTTTTCTGTTTCAGACCTCACGTATGAAATGAAGAGAAAGGAGGGGTTAATTGCTTAATTAGTTCACTAATTGCATAATTAACTTTAATCACTTGTTAACCAAAAGTCAACAACTTCCTTTACAAGTCTTTGGCATGACTTCCATGAGAAGTCTTGGACAAAAAAGTGAGCTGAAATGTCACGCACAAGGGAGGTTTGAGTATCCCAAAATTGTTCAATTTTTTTCTGGTCTAGATATATCCTGAACCGGATAATTTTTAATTATACCACTAAAATCATTTTTTATAGTAAATTAGCATTTTTGGGCTACAGGACTATTCTAATTTTATTTTTATATTTTGCTAATTATCCTGTCCCAAATGATATCTGTGTATGGTCCATATCCTGTCCTGATTTCTTTTTAACTATCCGTGGGACCCACAGTTTACTTTATCGGTTTACTATTATTTTTAGACACTCGGCACTGATCATTTCTTTATCCTTGATTATTAACCCTCAGTGCCATATACCATTGGACTTCTCTTATTGAGGGTTTCGTTTTGATAGTAATTTTGTATACCCAGGGTAAAATTACAATTTCTAAAACTTCCAGGCTATCAGGTGTAATTTTTCCAAGGCATTTCTATTTCTCCTCCACGCAATATTTAATAATTTTGGGACATGGATATTATTTTTATAATTCTTTAGGGGCAAAAATATAATTTCTCATTTTTCCATCTAACCGGGTAAAATGACCTCTTTGCCCTTTTTCACGCAAAATGGTGTCTGCCCATTTTTGCAAATTCTCAATATATTTCTAGATATTTTAACTTTCTTAGGATGTTACACATATAATACATTGTGAAGTATTAAAATTTTCCCACTACGTAAATGTAGCTTGACAGTGCCAATTCCCTTCACTTCAAGCTTTGAGTTGTTGCCAATGAAAAACCATCTGCTACGCTTTGGCACCCTGCGAAATTCTATGAAGGACTCTCAATCCTTGGTCACGTGGTCTGTGGTGCCTAAGTCTATAATCCATGAAAAAGATGAAGACTTAATTAGGAAAACAGTACTAAAAACATAAGAATAATGAAGAAAACAAGATTCCAATAATACCTCATTTTGCTCAGGGTAGTCACAAGCAAAATGTCCCATCCTCTAACAGGCATAGAACTTGACCTTTGATAAGTCAGTCTTCTTAGTGCCCTTCTTACCCTTCCTCTTGAAGGATCTTTTGCCTTTCTAGAACATGGTGCCATTTCTCTTCCCATTCTTTTGGAATTTCCTATCCTTCTTAGCCTTGGGCTTTGTGTTGGATGGACCAGCATCCTTAGCTATCTATGCATGTCCAGAAGACCTATAAGCCTCTAGTCGTTCATCCTCAAGCTCTAGAAGTCTCGCTACATCATCAAAAGTAGCGATGTTCTCATTATGGGTCAAATTAATTTTCATATGTTCCCAGCTTGCTGGGAGAGACCTTATAACAACTTGAACTTGCTGTTCATTTGAAAGTACGTGCCCAGCTTCTTTCAGCTCCCGAGTCATATTTGATATTTCGTGTAAATGCTACTTTATAGGAGTATTTGGACACAACTTATAGGTGTCAAATTTGATGATGCATTTTCTAAGCTTACATGCAGAAGTACCTCTAAACTTGTGCTTAAGAACTAGCCAAATAACTTGTGCAGTTGTATATTGCTCATACTCACTCATTAGATCATTTGCCATGGCACTCAGCATGGTAATTTAGCCAATGTAGGCCTCCATGTCCCTTATGTGCTGAGTAGCATTCCCTTGCTTAGGTTCCACTAATACAGTGGTCAGCAGCTCTATGGCATCTTGCTCATTCAGAATGTAGGATACCTTTCTATGCCATATATCCTAGTTATTGCCATTCAATTTGTCCCCTTTATTAAGCTCCACAATAATATTTTTGCTTGCCATTCCACATAATTATAACACAGGTTATTATACAATGTATTTTATTTTTATTTATCCTTGAGTAGGTCCATAGTAACTATACTAAATTCATGATTAGGAGTCTATATTTTGTTTACTCCCATTACATGAAACTTAGTTTTGTCACTATTTCCTATCTAGGATTTATGCAAATGATTCTTATGTATTTTATAACTCATAGATGTCTCAGTATCTAAAAGCTCCTACTTAATATACATATACTCCCACTCAGATAAAGTATTTACATTTTGATAGATAACATTAAAAAAAATATCACTTAATGAAATCCATAAATAAATAAATAAAATAACAATATTCCATAATTTTAAAAGGAATGACAAATAAAGTCAAAGATAACCAAGTCTAAATCAACACAATTCTAAAAAGAAAAAAAATCAAAGAAAAAAAATAATAGCATCATGCTTCTTTCTCCCCTCTCCCTTTTTTTTGTTCATTTATATTGCTCAAGGGTGCGTCTTTGATCTTTTAGGTGGAGGATGCGTCGAAGTTAGCTCACAATAGTTTGTGTTTAGGTGGCTCTGAAAATGTTGTTGATCATGATCTTTAAAAAATTTGATGACGTCAAGGACCTCAGGTTTTGGAACAACCCATATGCGAGAAGCAATAGGTGTCTTGAAGTAATCAACAAAAATATGATCTAAGAGGATATTGATCCATGTCTGTTCAACAAAAAATTGACTATCAAATATAAATTCCTCAAGAAAGTATTCCAATGCATAGAGGAATGAGCGAAGAGGTAGGGTCTTATAAACAAAGTCATGATGGAGTCTATCGACCAAGCAAAGAATACCAAATGGAGACTCGATTGGGACATATGGGTCCACTACTGGAGCTTCTAACTACACCTCCAGTGCAGGTTGTCCAGTTTGTTAGTCATGTGGTACTTTTGGGAGACCCCTCTTTTGCTTCCTTTGGCTTTTCTTCTGGCTCTTTCTGTGGCTCCTCTGACCAATCTTCTTCAGGAGTATCTTTTGGGCCGACATTAGGAGTGGCTATTAAAGAGCCATTATTCTCATAAGAACCATATGGATCCATCATATAAAGATCTAGATCATCATCATTTAAATAGTCGTGATCGAAGATATGCAAGAGCCTCAGCTAATGGTAGAGGTCTAGCATATTAAACTCTTCAAAGTCTGATAAAGGGAAATATTCTAAAATGTCATCACTAGCATAGGGAAGAGAAATATACTCTGAGTAAGAGTTTGACACCTAGGATTCTAGTTTAGAGGTGGGTTCAGGCTCTAAGGAACTCATTGTACCTAACAAAAATGAAAAATAGGTACTTTTTAAGGGCTTTTAACATTTTTAGCCTTAAAAATAATCAATAAAATGTTAGCCTTAAAAATAATCAATAAAATGTTAAAAAATAAGTATGTAGTATATCAAAATGAAGTAAATGAATTTAGGAATTTTTAGGATTAAACCGTGCTCAAAAATATCCCTACACGCGCTGCATGCACCCCTAGAACATTCAGATTGAAAAAAATACTAGAAAATAGAAAAACTGAAGCTTTTCCACGCACCGTCGTGGGGACAAAATTCGTTAATGCATACTGAACCAGTGAACTCCACGTGTTGTCTCCTCTTTTTCTTTTTTCTTTTTTTTAAATTGAAACATTGCATTTCATTAATTTGAAATGCAGCATGCTTGAAATGACGTGTTATTTTGGCGTAAGGCCAAAACTATGTGTTGTTGAGGTCATCCCTAATCTCCAGTCGGGTCAGCTCGACTTGATTTGGACCCGGTGGCAGACCCGCAAACTTGCCACCGTTTTCTCCATCATCAAATGTCCATTTGACGCGATTTTGATGGCGTTGTTTTCATCTCATCATTCTCTACACAATGATGGCATTCATTTGTCTGAAAAATCACAATTTGAAGGAACCTAATTTTAAGTTTCATTGGGTATGATTTCAAGTTTACAGTAATGCGGTTTAGAAAAAAATTTAGAAAAATTTGGGTCTCGATACATAAATCTAATCTACCCAGATGTCTACTTTGCATTGATGATAAACATAGGGAAAATATGTGAAATTGAATATGCACTCACAATAAACATAGAGACCAAATGCAAATTTATGAACATAGAGAGGGTGGTGTAAAGAAGTAAGCAGGGGATAAAAAAATTTTTAAATAATGAAGTGAATTTCATGAAAGGTCTCTATATGTATATAAACAAATCATATATCAAATAAGCACATACACATAGAGAATATATGAGCACACAATAAGGTAGCTAGGAAAAAAATGTCTAGAAATCAACCAAGCTCTGATGCCAATATTGAAATTTTAAAGTAGAGAAGAAATACATAATCATTGAAGATACTTTTCCACTAATGAAAAGTAAATGAAATACAGTAACACTACATGCTGATGGAGTAAAGTCACGATCTTGGACTATACTCGCTGGTTCACCGTAGAAGCACTTTGTACTTTTCAGAGAGAAAAATACACCCAAAGAAAAGCAATCATCTCATCATATTTGATTATGATTGAGGTTAGTTAAATAAAATCCCGTACATGAATGAGTTAAGGAAGGTGGTTATAATCTGCTATCACAAGCAGTTGTTTAATCCACTTAACTGCCTTTTTAATTAATTTTAAAAATAAACAATCTCATGCATATTTAATTAATAATTAAACATATAAAATTTGTAAATGGGCCTCTTATTTGGGTACCCAATTCATCAAGGGAGAACCCAAATTTTCTAACATTAAGTTTAAAAATAGGATTTTTCCAATCTCTGGTGCCTTCATTAATGAGTAGGTTAACACTATTTTTAAACAAAATACTTACAACAAAAACAATACACTCTATCTAGACTTTTGAATAAATTAGTCATTTTCTATCATATTTTTCTCCATTTGGCAATATTCGTTGGTAAAAAGATGAAGAAAAATGTCTATTATTTTCATCTTTTGGAAATTGTAAATTGTTATATCTAATTGGATCTTTTTCTACAATTAAATCTCCTAACTTTTTATCAATATTTTTCCAATGACCTGGATCATAAATATTTTTAGAAATTTCATTTGATGTAATATTATACTCATTATTTTCTTCTAATAAATCATGTTCATTTAAATTTTTTTCATCAATTTCTTGATGTTGATTAAAATCAGAACTATTAGTATTTTCAATATCATCTATGGGTGAGTGTTCTATCACTTTTTCATTGAGTGAACTTGTTGTTTCATCTTTTTTATTATGAATAGTAACAAATTTATCAAGAGCACCACGTTGAGATTCAATTAATTTTTCAACTTTTCTTTTTTTCCTTTAATTTTTTAAAGCTAGATTCATATTTTCAATTTAACATTTTCTATCACTATAAATATTTTCAAAAAAAATAAACACTACCAAGTCAAGAATTAGAAAAAAAAAAAGGAAAAAAACACAGCTAATGGCTAACACCTCAAATCCAAAATTAAAATCAAAGTTATGATGAGTGTTGTATGCTTCAATACTTCAATTTAATGGCAAGCAATATTAGACTTTAGCAGTAGAAGAAAACAAAAAGTTTATGTGATTTGGCAAAAAAAAGATAAAAGTGAGAGAGTGGAATGTGAGATATACAAAGTAATGACCCTTTTTTATGTTGTTGTCTCTAAATCTAACATTATCTCTCTCTCCCCATTCAGTGGCTAAAGTGTGGTCATGAGTTTGGGAGTAGAGTAAATAAGTGACACACACATTAAATTCCAACGGAAAAAAATATAGCAGACAAAATTATATGAGAGGTGGTGTTATAAAAAAAACAAAAAATATATATATAGGGGTATAAGCAAAGCCAATGTGGGGCCCACGGCGAGAGTCTCAACTGACTAATGCTTGCCACAATGAGTGCAGCTTATGATATCCCAATCACTAAATGGTCTTTCTTTGGCGGGGAAACTCAAGTGGCTATGGATTAGGGATGTACTTTCTCTATAACAACTAATTCGGGTGGATTAGGAGTAGGGGAGCCATGGTCTAGTTTTTAGTGTAGTGGCCTTTGGCCAACTCATAACCATTGGGAGGAGAGCTTGATGATGACTTAGAATCAGCCGTTACAGGTTATTGGAAGGAGACTACCTATTGGGCTTACCTTGTAATGAGAACTAGCTCATAGTTCTAGCCATGTCTTGATTGGAATTGTGTCCACATGTCATGTGCATTGTAATCACCATGAGCATTTACATATAATCACTATTTTAGTACTTCGCTTATGTTTATTGTAAATCCTCTGGTTATTGGGACATATGTCTCACCCCGTGACAAACAATTCCAGGTGAAAAATTCAATACTAGTTAGAAGAAAGCTAAGAAGACTTAGCTCTTGGAGATTTGAGAGTATTGTTGTATTTTTGGGTAGAAACCCTTTTATGAACTTGGATGGTGTGTGGTGAAGTGGCAAGTGTAGTGAAATTATGATACTCTATGTAACCTAGATGTGTGCTGTTATTTCTATTGGTTTTTGCATGGCATGGAACTTGTCTAGGATTCCTTAAACTCTATGAATTGATAGTTATGTTTGTTATGAACTCTTGAAAGCATGTGTGTTTTGAAGTGGAATGTTTATGTGTAAGCTTGAGCCCCGATGTTCCATATTGTAACTCTTGATATTTTGAGTTAGGGAATTGTTGTCCCACCTTTTGTTGGATGTGTTTGGTTTGTTGGTAAGTTCAGTTGAGTCTTTGGACCACCATTGTGTAAATTAGGTTTGTAACCTATTAGTGTTAAGTAGGGTTCAAAGGAGTTAAATCCTAAAAGAGTGGTTCCTTTAAGGTGAAACTTCCCTGGACAAAATCCTTAGGTCTTTTGTGACTTGCATGTGTGGCTTTGGTAGCCAAGAATTGTTCATGGTGGGTGTTGGTGATGGTTGGTAACCCAAGGTGGTCTAAAAATAACCATTTTGGTTCTGAGTGTCCAAAATCTCCATACAGAGGTATTTCGAGACATGGTTTGTGCCAATAGTTAGATAAGAAGTAAAGTGACTTGTAGGCTTCATAATCGAGCTAATCATAGGTTAGAGTAAGGAGTTATGATCGATGGAAGTTGGGCCGAAATATCAGCAAAAAGCATATAAAAATTCTGTGTGTGGTGTCACAATGCTGCCCTGTCAATGAGTTGTCTCCTGTTGCATCTCTATACCTTAGTGTCCGTGTTGGTCATTACATTGTAGGATGTTACAAAAGACCTATGTTTGGAATACTCTTTCAATTTCATTGAGATTTAAAGGTAAAATTGTTTTGAATGTTGCTTCAAACAACATAGCATCCCTTCTGCAACCAGGAGGTAAAATTGCACATTCTCAATTTTGTATCCCATTGGTTGTTACTAAAGATACTATATCTAATATTAAAGAGGGAAGTCAACTTGTTAAGTTATTAGTTCATACTTCTCTAATTTTATGGGATGACGCACCAATAGCTGATAAACATTGTTTTGAAACTCTTGATAGAGGATATCTTGAAATTTAGTAATCCTTAGACTGAAAATATTCCATTTGGTGGTAAAATTGTTGTATTTGGTGGCGACTTTAGACAAATACTTCTCATTGTTCTTGGAAGAGCTGGGGCAAATATAGTTTTCTCGACTATTAATTCATCTTACATATGGAAAAATTGTATTGTTTTGATGCTAACAAAAAATATGAGGCTTATGCAAAGTAATGATACAGATATTAATAGGCAAATTCAAAAATTTGTCGAATGGATTTTTTCTATTGGTGATGGAACAATAACAAAGAATAATGATGGTTATGATAAGATTGAAATTCCTCCTGACTTATTATTGGATTGCCTTGATAATCCTATTAAATCAATTGTTGAATCAAAATATCTTGATATTCTAAGTCATTTAAATGACTCCTCTTATTTCAAAGATACAGCAATTTTGTCATCAACATTATCTGTTGTTGAGCAGGTCAATGAGTATATGCTATCTTTGCTTCCAAGTGAGGAGGTTGCTTACTTGAGCTCTGACAGTGTCATGAATGATGATATTAATGTGGATTCAATTCATGATCTTCAATCTACTGAGTTCTTGAATTCTATTTCCATGTCAAAATTGTCAAATCATGAGTTACGCCTTAAAGTTGATGCTCCTATAATTTGTTGAGAAATATCGATAAATCACTCAATTTATGTAATAGGGCATGTTTGATAGTTTCAAAAACTAGTAAGCATGTTATACAAGTTAGAGTGATATTTGGGTCTAATGAAGGATTGCAGGTATGTATACTCAGGATTGGTATGTGCCCATCTGATTTAAAATTGCCATTTACATTATATAGAAAACAATTTCCTATCATGTTGTCTTTTGTTATGACTATTAACAAAAGTCAAAGATAAAGCCTATGCAATGATGGGTTGTATCTATCAAAACCTATTTTTACTCATGATCAGTTATATGTTGCTCTCTCTCGTGTTAGGAGTAGAGAAAGATTGAAGATTTTGATTCTTGACCAAAATGGCAGACCTATTAATTCAGCAACAAATGTGGTTTACAATGAGGTTTTCAATAATGTATATATTGATGATGTTTCTTTTGTTGAGACTATTATGTACAATCTTTGTTTGTCAAATATATATATGCATAAAATTTAGTATAATTTTGTTCCCGTAATATGTCATAGATAATTTGGTTTTCAAAGTTTATTTATTTGATTTACTCCATGCATCACACGCATAACGCATTTAAGAAAAATCTAACTCACAACCCAAAATAAGAAAAAACAATGGTTGGCAAGGTAGGTATAGTCCAAATCACCGTGCTAATGTGGGAGGCCAATGTTGTGACTAGTTGTGCTGTATACCTTTATTTTATAAAATATAATAGATAGATATTGTATGAATTTAGGACGGGGAAGAGAAAAGAAGACAACAAATTCTCATTAAATAGACTAATATAATATGTTTATAATCAATTGTTTAAGACAAATTTAAGAAAAAATCAATTTTTTGAAATTCAATTTTAAAGCCAAGTCTAGATATGATACTTCTTTTCTCTTCCTTGTCCTGAATTCATGTAATATTTTTATACAATGCAAATTAATAAAATTATTGCTATAATGCTATTACAATTCAAATTTAATGTTGAGATTTTATTTTCAAATCAAAATACTGAACTATATATAAAATTTTTTATTTTATATTTATAAATGGAAAAATAAATTAATTTAAAATATGTTTTATTAGAAATTAAAATATTTTTTTAAATATATTTCAAGCTAGAATGAGTCATCACTCCAAAAGGGAGAAAAAAATAAATGAGTTAACTACTTTCTCCATTTCAAATTATAAGTCATTTTTTTAAGAATTAAGATATTCAAAATATAAGTTATTTTATAAAATTTATGCAGCATTTAATATTTTTTCACTATTTTTAATTCTCTTGGAAATAATCAAATCAAAAAAAGTTATAATGAAGAGAAATTAAAAGAAATACAATTAAGATCGGGTTACAATTGAATGACAATAATTTTAAAAAGTTATATAATAGTTTTATGAAGAAATTCAAGGATTCCAACTAATTTTAACCAAATTCCTTGTAAATTACTTATTGATAGCCCAGAAAAAATAAATATTAAAGGGGGAGTCATCTATGTTTTATGATTAAAATTAGATTTCTTTTTATGTGTAAGAAATGAACACTAATACAATCTTGCTTAAATCAAAGGATGAGCCCAACAAAGATTTTTAGCCCATTAGGCTGAACAAAGGTATAATTGTATTTAGTTTCCGCCTGGAAGAAAACTAAGCCCAACGTACTTGTATAATATTTTGTTAGCCCACTTTGAGAGAGTCATTTCGGCCCAAATCATCAATCTATATAATCAATTTCAACATTAATAGTTTCCCGAAAAAATTTTTTCAACATTAATATTCTCATCAAAATAAAACAAAATTTCAATATCAATATTCACATCAAATGTAAAATTCATTAAAAAAAATGCAAAATTTACAAGTTGCCAATAAATTATTTCTCAGGATCTATACAATCGTGACAATCCACCAAGTTAGAATTAATGTATTGTGACATTTCAAAACCTTTTCTATTGAAACCATTTATTTCATATTTGACATACCAATAGCATATTTAAGACGTTGATTCAACATATTTATTTAATTAACTATGCTTTATCCTAAAAACACTTTTTATGAAAGCAAAGTCACAACACAAGGGTTTATGATTAAATATAGATATGACTCATGAACAAAATGGTGCCTAACGGTCATTATTATACTACTCATTAATATTAATAATCAATAGTTGTAATTGCTGTTAGAGTTGTCAAATAAGCGAACCTGTGGTGAGTAAGTTAATTCATTGAGTCACAGGTGAATGGGTTAAACCAAACCCATTTTACCCCTTTTTTTGGCCAGAAATTAGTGACTTAAATAGATTCACTTGATACCTCTAACCCATGTTAGTTTTGGACTCTCCCCATAATCACTCCAAATCATTTATGGGGAGAAATAATCACTTATGGTTAAATTTTTCAATCACAGTTTAAAATAAAATAATCATGTGTGGTTATTTAAGTAATTATTCCTATAAGTTGATTTTTTTTTATTTATTAGAATTACTTATTCTCTTATAATCACATATTTTATTTTATTTTTATTATCCACCCAATAATAACTTAAACTCTCAAAATCTAAAAGCATTTTTTTCTCAAAATTACATGTGACATAGAAATATTCAAACACAAATCACTTTTAATATAATTATTTATCCTCAAAATTAATTATTTAGATAATCAATTTTAATCCAAACACACATATATTATTTATATATTGTCTATAGTTTTTGCATTATTCATTTGTTCATTATTAGAAATCAAATAATAATTGTGACATTGCTAAGTACAGATTCTAGAACCATGGTGAAGATATCTGCATTCTACTAGTCAGAGGGAAAGGCCACAACATCATCAGTTGTTATGAGAGAGTTAACACGTGTCAAACTAAACCACACGTGTCATCCCACGGTGCTCTGAAAACTTGCTATATATCGGAATAACAGATACGAAACCGAAGCATCCTCGCTAGGTTTATCTCAATTCTCAACAGATTCAGGAAAAGAGGGAAAAAAAATAATAATAAATATAGCGATGGGTTCAGAGACGTTCTTAGAAGTTGTCTTAGCAATATTGCTTCCTCCTGTTGGAGTCTTCCTTAGATATGGCTGTGGAGTATGTATTCTCTCCATTATTTTCGCTCCTTATTAATTACAAATTTCTTCGTTTTGATGATTAATGTAACAAAAACACTAGCTGCAGAATTTTAGAAATCTTTTTAATATAATAATAATAATAATAATTAGAGTTTTGAAAAAAACATTTTGGGTTTAAGACAAAGTATCGTAAGCTTTTCGCAGTATATATCCTAGCAGACTATTGGTGGTTTTCAGGCCCTTAATAAGCTCCAAATAACTTGAGACTTTTCTGTGTGTTTTCCTCCTTCCTGTCTCTTATCAATGAATCTCTTATGTATCTGTAGTTAAGAGAATGTTAAATGAATTTTTCATTTGATTTTTTGCTGGTCTATATAATGAATGAATTCTATATATTAATGAGAAATTAACTATCTATGACTAATGAAGGACGTGAATGGGAATTGCAGGTGGAGTTCTGGATATGTCTCTTGCTGACAATTTTGGGATACATACCTGGCATTATATATGCCATTTATGTCCTGGTTGGATGACACTTCATCTATTCTATGTATATTTTTCTTTTTCTTTTTTTTTTTGGGGGGACTTTTGGCCATTTTGACCCCTTTATGTATTTGGGTTTAACTTTATTTGTATCTTCTACTTCGGTCACTCTGTTGTCTTTAATAAGTTCTAAATAGAATTGTCATAATTATTCTGTACATGCCACGAGCTTTGTGGTTTGAAATGTTGAACTATTTTAAGTAATTCATCGTGTTATGCTCTTCCGAGTTGTTTAGTTCAATTTCAGTATGGTTTTAGATGGAAACGTGATTAGTAGTGACATACAAAGCTATCATATGAATTTGAAACATTTTAGATTATTAATAATAAATGATAATTTCATCATTCAAAGCATCAATGCTTTACCAGCAAACAAACAATTTGAAGTCTATTCCAGAAAAAATCAAATCAAATCTTAGGGACTCTGTAAAGAGAGCAGAGTAGAAATATGAATTTTTTGTCACAATATTTACCCAATAAAGCTTATTGGACTTCATCCTGGCCCATGAACAAGCCCATTGGGCTATATTCTGGCCCAGTACCGTCTCGTTTTGTACAAAGCTCTATCACCACATCATCATTGATCCCAACTGTTGAAATTACCTGAGGACGATTTTGAAAAGCTTTGTACTCTCTCTGCAATATTGGCCTCTTGCCCTTGGCTTGTGTTTCTGTGACCATTTTGTGAATTCTGATGCAATCTTCGGTTTTGTGTTCACAATGTGAGAAGCCAAGGGTGGTCTCTCTAGTTTTCTGAGAATTTACTTTTGAACTCCTAATAATATCTTTATCTTTCAGTGTTCTTGATCTGCTGGAAATTACATTTTTCCCACCACTTTCTTCACTTTCTGTTTCAGCCTGTCAATTAAAGTCTCAAACCAGTTAAAAAGAAGATTTGATTCTATATTTTTCAGTTTACTTTCTCTAACTTCACGATGTTAATGGAGAAAAATGCAAAGGATTCCAATTGAGAAAACTGCTTATGATCCTCACACCTTCAATAAAATCATGAACCATAGTATCAAATTGTTTCTAAATGACAGCAAAATACATTTATGAGAGAGAAAAGGAAGCAAGAATAAAGATGCTAATAACTTTTTCAAAAGATGTCCTTGATAGTAAAATAATAGTACTTAAATACCATTACCAAATGTTTGGTTTGATACATTAAAAAGGATGTCCGTGATAGTAAAATAATAGTACTTAAATACTATTACTCAACTTTTGGTTTATCTAGTAGAAGATTATAGCAATTTAATTAGAAATATCAAGTTTGAGCACTAGAAATACAGTTATATTAAAACTTGGTGGTAGAGCTTGTTACTCTTTAAATCCTGTTTGATTTGATCCGGATTAGTTTGAATCCCAATAAATCATTCGGTTGAAATGGAATAAGTACAAAATACCAATCGCACTTGGAAAAAATAGTATTTTAACTGAAGTCTTTTCCGTGAGTGTAAATCCACCGATTTCATCATCAAACCCTAAGCTCTTTTGTGAGAAATTAATGTGAAACAAGTGATGTATATATAAAACTCAACTTCATTAAATTATGGTGAATTTTTATAATCATACAGTCATTTTAAGAATGATATATATATATATATATATATGAGAATGACATTCTAAGTAATAACAGCAAAAGATTTACATTCTATTGCATCATGTGAGTTAAAGTAGAATCTAAGAACAACTGACCTCATCAAAATATCCAATCTTAGGTGATGGAAATTTTAGGCCTGAAGGTTTTAAATTTCTTGAAGCATGAAATGGTACAGAATTGCGTGCGGCAGCAGAGGAAGTTCCCTTTGGACTTGTCATCATAGAATCATGAGATCTGTGATCTCTCCTAGCTGCTGACTTTGGCAATGAATGTGAAATAGAAGGACACTTCTTTTTCACAGAGGAGGAATTATGAGAATCACTTTTACTTTCTGACGATTTTATTGGTGAAATAGTTTTACTTGATACCATCAGACTTTCCCCTGAAAGAAAAAACACGTACGTACTC
The DNA here is from genome assembly GCA_026686845.1 of Adenanthera pavonina. Lineage (NCBI taxonomy): Eukaryota > Viridiplantae > Streptophyta > Magnoliopsida > Fabales > Fabaceae > Adenanthera > Adenanthera pavonina. The sequence continues at coordinate 21,138,661 of JAIVEN010000013.1, forward strand.
ATCAGTTTTGCTGTAATATTCCACACAGCAAAAACATAACAAAATAGAGAAGAGTATCATTACGTCATAATTCTTGGGAAGAACTTGAAAAATAGCATACTCCTAACAGATTCACCTTAGTTTGAAGAGTTGTTCGGGCTTACCATTTGTGGCGTGAACAATTTTGCTATTTCCTTTGACTTCATTTACAAGCAGAGAAGCCCTTTTGGTGGGAGCTATATGAGCACTTTTAACCCTTCCTGATGACTTTGGAGGCTTAAGAGATGATGATGATGATAAGGGATTAAATTCTCCACTCCCAGCACAACACTTTCACCAATAGAAATATGTTAGTTTGTGAAGTCTAAAATATGATTTTAGACACTGTAATGTTAATATGTTGTGCATCTCCTAAAAGTTATAAAAAGTACAGGTACTAATACAGAAGCAATACAACATTAACTTTGGCCTTAGTCGTAGGGGTTATAGTCACTTAAATACATACAATCTTTTAGGTTTAAGATCAAGTGAATGTAGAGAATGCCTTCACGAGAGCATCCCCATGACTGGGGTCCGAAATTGCTCAATCCAAATTAATCAGAGCCCAAAATGATGACTACATACTAGATGATTTTTTAAAAAAAAGAAATGTGACAGTCAACTCATGAAACATGCCTGTTTTGAAGATAGGGGTGTGGGAGCATCCTTAGCAATTTTCTGAGATTGATTGGCAGTTTGGTTTCTGGAATTTGGCATCTGAATTTGGGAGCAAAAAGGAAACATCATTCAAACCAGAAGCTCAAGACCACACAAAGAGTTTGTCAGAACAGTAGTGGCAAGAACATACCTTCTTCAGTTGAGTAAGGCCATCCATTTTTTTCAGTGCTGAAAATTTAACCAATGCACAGAAACATTAATAAAGTGAAAAATGGCAGAGATGAAGGATGAGGGTTGAAACTTAGGATGAATCTGTTATGTAGTACAGCACCTGATTGGTTAGGTAATGCATGAATAATAGAAGGGTTGGGATCTTCAAAAAGTTGAAGCTCAAGGGTGGCTAAGGAGGAGGAGGATCCATCAGTGTCAGTGGTAGCATTTGAGTGAGATGAAATGCTTAGCTCTTTGATTGCAGACAGAGTATGCATCTCTGATCTCTTCAATCCTTTATTCACAAGACACAGTTCTTGAGCATTCAATACTCCTGCCACACCACAGACAGTAAAAGTTAATTATTTTACTCACACAGGCCTGCATGTATGTATGTATATATGTATGCATGTCTGTTTCTGTGTGTATTATATTTATGTGTGTGCATGTGCACGAGAAAAAGCTTTTTAGACCCCATTTTACACTTGTCCCGGGCAACTATTTATGGTACCCTGCACCAGTTTTATGAGTAAATTAGAGATGCTTTGACTGAATTTTATCGTAGTGACGCAAAGTTTTTTCTTATTTTCAAAACTTGTACGGACTTTCTCTCGAACAAAAAATATATCATGTTATTTTTTTTAATTTTGTTAAAAGTATACAAATTTATGATTTATTTTTAATTTACACATACTTCTCCCAAAAATTAAAGAGTAAACTTATACTAGCTTTTTAAATTTTGCTGAAATAGCAAAAGTGTTCCCTATATTTTCAGGGGAGGTTTGTCTGCATTTTGAATATAGAAGGAAGTTTATATTGTTCTAGCAAAATTCAATTATCAATAATTTTTTTGGTATAATTAATAAGAAAACTTTGTTACAAAATGAAAGAGGAAAAAAATGAAGCTTATTTTTTGAACTAAATTTTTTTTAAAAAAATAATTTTACAACAATTAGATAGTGGGATCCATGCATTAAGATGAAGCTTCATATATAAAACAAACTATATTGTGCACAACATATGAACATGTAGCTTCATCTATATTTATAATATATAGATACAGATATATATAAGCTTGCAAATCATATCCTTACCATTTTTTCCCCAATATGTTTAAAATTTATTTAAATAATTTGAGTTAAAAGTACTAACTTTAATAAGGAATGACTTGACTGAGGAACAATAATGGCAATAATGAGAAGCACTTTTTACATGATTAATAAAATGGTAACTCGTGTTAAAAGAAGTTAATTTGAAAACAAGCAAAGTGGGGGCCGGGAAGCATACCTTCACAAGTGAGAAAAGCATTATCCCAAGCTAAACTCATTCGTGAATTGAATTCAGTAGCTTTAGTTCTCATTTCTGATCCATTAATCGGATTGTCCCAATTATAATGAAACAGCTCCTCTGGTTCTAGAAATCCTGAGAAAATATATGTAATTGTAAGTGCATGGTCACATCACATCATTAATTATTTGATTGATTAAATAAATAAGCCAAATCATTCCAAGAATTAATTAATTAAATACGATAATTAATTGTAAAGTACTATACCATACCTGGGCTCGTGAAAAAGGCACTATCCCATGCCAAGCTCTTTCTCAAATCGAACTTTGTCTCACATTCTGATCCTATGCAATATTTCATACCCTTTTCATTTGTGTTTTTGCCCTTCATATCCACCTTACTTCTCCTTTCTGAACAATCTGCACTCCGATTGATTTTCTTCACTGTTACAATGAACCATTATATATATATATATATATATATATATCATAAGATATCATAAGACTTGACTTATTCAACAACATGCCTTTAAGATTCTCTTAGACATCTCTAAGATGTGTACAATGTTTATTTCTTATTTAAACAGTTGGGTTTAATTTTTAAGATAATTCATACTTCAATTTTGTAATCTAATATTTTTATTTTTTTCTAATCACTATTTTTACATAATGATGATTATAATGAATTAAAAATTCAAATAAAAATAATAAATGTAGACTGTCTAACTTAAATTTAAGTAGTCGATTAAGAAGAGTGTATATAAACTCTATTCGTAAATTAAGATGAGTAGAAGATTTGGACACAACACGACACCACAAGCGTGGACCATTATTTTATTTATTTATTTATTTTCTTTTTTCATTCATTGATCAGCAGAATTCGCAGAAAAAATCACTTTTTGGTTCCTGAGAAAGAGAAGGAAAGTGAAAGAAAATATCGGACCTCCCATTGAGAAACCACAAAAACCATCATCTAAATCATGGAAGTGTATTACGATTTTCATTTACAAACTAACACTTACCAGGGAATCCAAATTCGTGAACACCCTTTTTCGATTCCAGAGCCATTGATGCGAAAGCTTGTTGATACAGCAATGAAGAGAAAGAAAATGGAGGGATCGTGTATTTGAAACCAGGAATAATTGGACCTAAATGACCAATTAAAGCGAATTAATTAGGATTCAACCTTTACCTTTAAGGCCACGATTTTAAAATTGCCTTTTTCCTTTTATTACTGATCACAAAAAATAAAAAAAAAAAGTAGAGGAAAAAAATAGAACTTTGAGACGCTATGAATAGCATAAGGAAAATATATATTTGTTGAAGCAGTATTTATAATTGAGGCATTTGTATGTAAAACTAGTTTAACAATTTGTTGTATATATGTCCATATTCATTCGGACTCGCAAGAAGCTGATGTTATAAAAATTGGGTTGAATTTTTAAGTCCGATCCATGAATTACTCTTGGATTATGGTCTTATTATAGAGCACTTCAAAAATTAAGTCTATTAAAAATCGATGAAGAACCAAAAATAAAAAGGGTAAAAATTATTTTTATGCAATATTTTATCTAAAATTAAAAATATATTAATTTAATTACAACCAATTTACTGACAAGTTGACTACAATAAAATTGATGAATTTTAAATCATTGTTTCCAAACAACTTAATAATAAATATAATTTTAAAAATATTACAAACATCTTAGCTGACCAAGGAAATGTGCTCTTAGTTTAGTTTATTAAAAGTTGACAATCCATATTGTTTGTGTATTACATGTTACGTTGTATTTGTCGGATGTTTTATCAAGTTACACACACACACACACACACACACACACACACACACACACACACACATTAATAAATGCGAACACAAAAGAAAAAAATTACTCCCTCCGGTCCTATATATAGGGCATTTTATCCTAATTCTAAATATAAGACACTTTACAATATACGAGGTAATATTTATTATACATTTCCAAAAAATGTCCCTATTTAATGTATTCTAAGAGAAAGAGAGAGAGATTAAATAAAGATAATTTTATAAAAATATTAGGATTTTTGGAGAAATTGAAATAGTTAATTAGGTTTAATTTCAATTTTTAATTTGTGTGATTCAGTTAAAAAGGTTTTATATTGGGCCTTTTGTCCTAGTCCTGAATATAATACACTTTACAATATACGAAGTAGTATTTATTATACATTTCCAAAAAATGTCTCTATTTAATGTATTTAAAAAAAAAATAGAGATTAAATAAAATAGTTTTAGTCAACATACATTAATGTGGATAGCTTTTCTGTTTTTTGTTTTTTTCCAATTTGCTAATCAATGATTATGAAAATGATGGCCACAATAATAAATGTGATCGGATTATCAGGAAAATTCCTTGCGATTTCCTGATGCACTATTTTGAGTGGGAAAATCTCTTTTCTTTGCGTGATACTGCGTCCATATTAAAGTTAAATAAAATATAATAAATTCTTGCATTAGTGAAAAGGGTAGTACTAATTTGTGAGTATAATATTGCAAGGAGATATATGGAACAGTTATGAGCGTAACGTATATATTGTTTGTGAATAATAATAATGATGATGATGATGATTTTCCTGAGCATTTTTTTCCAAATATTTAAATCCTTTTGAGATACATGTATGTAAATATTAAAGGAAAAAAACAAGGTTGCATGGAGCACAAAATGCAAAAGAAATTATATTATTCATAACTTATAAATAGTGTGGTTTTATATAGTGTTTTGGCTTCCAGTAAAAAAAAAATTCTGGTAAGAAAAAATGTAGTGTTTTGGCAAATCCAATATTAAGCTATTGAGTATTGATGCTAAAAGTACCTAATTTGCAAGAGAGATCATGGAATTTTATAAAGAGATGAGTAGTAATATATATATATATATATATATATATATTCTTGGTGGTGCATTGGTTGCCATGATCACGAGTGTTAGAGCTACAACTAACTTGCCACTTAGGTTTTATAAAGATGGTGGGAGCGAGAAGAGGTTCTATATTAAGGTTTTAGAGGAGTGACAGCACATTAGAATTTCAACAATTGAACTTCAATTAACTCATTTAATTAGCATTGATGCTTCTAGCATGTGCTCTTATACGTAATGCTAAGAGTACCCAATGAAATTTGTAAAAATAAAGTTTGGATAAAAGTAAGTTTGTTAGAAGGTGATGTGTTTGGATATTCTTTTTGTAAAAGTAAGTTTGGCAAATTGAAATATGTTTTAATTATAAGGAATGTTGACTAGGATTAAATGGTCCCTAAATAGTTGAATGATGACTATTTAAATAGATATAAAGTTTGAGGATGAAAATAAGAAAAATAATAAAGTTTAAGGATTAAATTATAAATTATGGTAAAATATAAGGACTTAAATCAGCTACTCTTTAATCCTAGTCAGCACTTCTTGCCTACGTGTCTGCCACATCAGCAACTCCGTCTGCCACATCAGCAACTCTATTTGTTACATCAGTACCGTTTCATATCAATCTTGCTACGTGACACTCATAAGGACTAATTTACAAATAATATGATAGTTGAGAGACTAACTATGTCACGGTTAAATAGTTTAGGGAGCATTATCTAAAAAAAATTAGTTTAGGGACTGATTTCAAAATCGATGCAAAGTTGAGGGACTAACTATGCCACGGTTAAATAGTTTATGGAGCATTATCTAAAAAAAATTAGTTCAGGGACTGATTTCAAAATTGATGCAAAGTTCAGGGACTAAAAGGTTAATTTTCCCAAAAAAATTATATCATTCAATTTAAAACTAGAGTATAGATGTGAGCCATGCGTATGATATGAAGTCTAAGATAAGTTAACATTGCACTATTTAGAGTGAATAGATAGTTTCATTTCTTTTTTTTTCTTGAAATAAACAGTACCATTTCATAATATATATATATATATATTGATTAATTAGATAGTTCATAATATGTTGTTGTAAACTGAGTTATTGTTTAAATTCCCCAAACATCTTGTATGTAGTTGGACAGTATGATTGCAAAATTTTGGTGGGAAGGGGATGGAAATGGGGAAAAATCATTGCAAGGCATGGAATAAACTTACACTAGGAAAGTTGGATGGGGGGATGGGTTTTGGGATTTCTCTGCTCTGAATGACTCTTTTATTGGCCAAAACAGCTTAGAGAATTAGCCAGAATCCTAAAGTTCTGTGGGTTAAAGTTTTGAAATTTGTTTACTTTCCTAATTGTGATTTTATGCAGGCTTGTTACAGGGCTTCTTGGATTTGGAAGGTAAATGAAAAGGAGCTTTGCTGGGCTATTGGTAAAAGTGAATATTGTGAAGGAATCTGATAAGCCAAGATGGAAAGCTCCATCTTTAGGTTCAAATTGAAGATCAATTGCTTTGTAGATATATAGGTGATGGTTGTAGGATTGATTTGCAGAGATCATAATGGTAAGTAAATGGGACTTGCTGAAGGCTAGCTGTCTAACTATATCTGCTAGCTCTTGGTGGTCAAGAAGGCTATTCTGTTGGCTACTAAGGGCTTATTTGGTTTATCAAAAGGTAAACAAAACTATAGTTTCTAAGAATCATTTTTTTCAAAGTTATCCAAATAGATTTGTGGTAAACTTCTCTACTTTTATTTAAATTTCATTTATGTAAATTGTGATTATTTTAAATGACTTTTTACAAAATAAAACAAATCAAATGGGCACTAAACTTACCGGTGGGTTCTTTCAATATGTTTAGTTTGTTGGCAAAATAAAAAAACATTGCAGAAACAATATATACAAGTCCTATCCATTAGTGATAATTAAGTAGACATTTTTTTGGTGCAAATTTTATAGAATTTGAAATAGGTTACATTATTATTTTGGTAGAAAAATAAATTACAGTATTCATAATAAACAATTAATACAATTTATTATAAATTTATATTGATAATATATAAGTGTTGATATTTGATGATAGACAGCCGTGTTAGTGGGCTACTGTGCTTCCATTGAAGCCACTTGGTCCATCCATATCCATGTCGTCCAGCTATCGAAGATGTGCAGTGCAGGGCACCCAACTGAATTTTGAGGTGGTGATAACCTTTTCACCAGTGATTCGCCTGCCCTACCACATCCACTTTTTCTTGTGTCGTTTCACATTTATATGTACTTACCTTGATGCTAATTTGTTTATTTCTTAATTATTACTTCCTCAGGTTTAAAATAAAAAAATTATTTAACTAATTGTATAAGAAGTAAGAAAAATAATTTTACTCATTAAATAATTACGTCAACTAAAATAATGCTGATTTTAAGTGGCAATCAAAAAATAACCATGTAACTACATATATGGCAAATTATCCAACTCACAACACATATAATAGAGAGATAATGTGTGAGAGATTACATTGCTATAGTAATTACTAATACACAGCAACATTTTCATATCACAAAGGCTAAACCAACCTCACATATATTGCTTATCGATCACTAGACTAGCATAGCTAATAGATATAGCTTTCTTCTTACACACCATATTATATTATTTATTACACTAATATTAATAATACCGGACATTAATCTCAAAGAGAAACACTTAATTATTATATATATTGGCTATATTTGGCCTATTGCATTATTTACACACGGCGGTTTCTTCCCCCAGAACTGAACGTCGGTGAGCGGCTGCCATAGCCACCACCACGCCCTCCTCCATAGCCACCGCCCCCACCACCACCAGAGCTGCCTGAACCAGATCCATAACCATAACCAGTACCATACCCAGATCCTGACCCGGACCCGTAACCAACCCCGTAGCCATAGCCTCTACCGAAGCCTGACGGAGAGCGGCCAGAGCCGGAACCATAGCCCCAACCGCTGCCAGGTGCAGAGCCCCAGCCCCAGCTGTAGTCCCAGTTGGGACTGTGGCCGGAACCGGTAGCCCCGGTGGGGGTGCCAGACTGTGGAGGCATTTGGGAAGAACCAAGCTTTCTTCCGGCAGCAGCGACGGTGGGCGTGATGAAGAAAACGAGGAAGAAAGTGAAGGTGAGAAGATTGGATAGCATGTTGTGATGGAAGTGGGAGATTTGTGAATGTTGACCTGAGGATTTATGGTGCATGAAAGTGGTTTATATAGTGGGTTTGATGTGAAGATGATGGATGAGATATGACAACCCCGTGAATGAAGGCAAGTGCGAGACTGCCACTTTTCATTTTCTTCTTATTTTAATTTAATTTTGTAAAGTTGGATATACTAACAAAAATTACTTTACCATTATAAAAAACACTAAAATTGATATGCTAATTAATTCTCAAATATATGTGAGAGCAACAATAATCAACTTTGTTAATAGACTAAACCCTTATACTTTGCCAGTATGTTGAGAAAAGTGAAGAGGCGAGAATAATAGAAAGAAAATAGGAGGAAAAAGATATTTTTGGATGTCAGATATACGTGGGTCCTCCAATGTTTTTTTACCTAATTTTTCTCTCTCAAATTGAACAAATTTTGAAGAGAAATCTCTCTGTTCAAAATTGTCCAAAATAAAAAATTTGAAAAAATAATAAATTAAAATTGGATAAAATAATTATAAATTAATATTAAAATTATATTTTAATCAATTCAATAATATATTATGAAAATTATATAAATAATACGATGGAATAATAAATTTATTATATACAAATATTTTTTTAAAAATAACAAAAGTGTTATTGTGGAATTAATAACTTTTCTTTCCTTTCTATTTTCTCTCATTCATTCAAGTATAGGTAGAGAAAATCTCTCCCCTTATTTCTCTCTTCTTTCTATGCCATTTTCTCTCCTTCTATTTTCTCACCTTTAATTTTCTCTTCTCATCCAATGGATAGTTAAGATTTATTGGCCAATATATGCTAACATATATGATCTTAAAAATATACATTAACAAAAAAGAAAAAGGAAAGTAAGGCCACCTAAAATTAATTAATTGAGATGATAGAATTATAGTAGAGTGGAATGTGGAGATTCAAAATGTTTTGAATATGATATATATAAACAAAAAAAATTAGAAAATCAAAATGAAATCGATAATGATATATCACAAAAATTTAATTTAGGTTGAACACGTGGTTCAAAAGAAGGGAAGGGATTAGCCACGGGTGATTTGCACCACCGCCTTTCTGGTAATTGATACCACCCCATCACCACCTTCAACTCTTCCATCCTATCTTTCTTACCCAAATAATTAATTAATTAAATTGATGATTGTGATTGTGTTTAGGAAACCTACAAATCAGTTCCTCTTTTAGATTTCTATAAATAATCCAACCCCTTCCTTTTCATTCTGCCCCAATCTTTGCTTCTTTTTTCTTATCTCTCAATTTCTCATCATATCATTTTCCCCCACCCCAGCAAACTTCTACGCATCTTCAGCCCACTGCTTTTTCTCTATTAATATTGGAAAATTTTCAGATAAATATTAAGGAAATAAAATATTTTTAAAAAGCAACCTCCAATTTAATGTAGCTAATAAGGATAATAGTATAAAATATTAGCATTTTTTGATAGATTATATGATCTAGCCAACTTTTAATTCCTTTGTTTTAATATGTGTGAGAAAGTTAAAAATGACTTATATTTTAAATTAAAAGGAGTAAGATACAAATATGTAGAAAGATAGAAAATAAACTTATACCCACAAATTCAAACTATTTCTTGCCCATTCTTAGACATATGCAAGTGATAAATACGCATCTTATTTAAACAATTTGAATTTATTTTTTTTTCTGACCAGAATTTGAATTTGATTTAAATGCAATATATATTTCCTCAATATCTCTAAAATACGGAGGAGACCTATACTTTTTTTTTTTTATTTGTCATAAACTAAAAGTATCTCTTTTCAGTAGTAAAGACTAATCTCTTTGTTGTACTAATCTCATATTACCGAATTTTATCAAAACCCACCAAAAACTATCTCAGAAAATTGGAGAGCCTAGAGTATCTCTAAAATATGGAGGAGATTTATACTTCTGTATACAAACCCTCCTTATAGAACTCTCTCTCCTATTTTAAACATTTTCATGTCACAATATTTAAATTTAAATTATTATAATTAAGTTCCTCTTATCTATAAACATTCGATGTGCTGTGTCTCGCTCGTGGCCTATTTTTTTTCTTTTTTTAGAAGGAAGTGTTGTGTTGTGTCCCATTCTATTTGGACTGTGGGAATATTGGAGTGCAAATGGTGTAGTGACAGTTGGTGCATGCATATCTGTCACCATCTTACGTGTTTCAGGCACTATACTTTTTCCTTTTTTTCCCCTTATACCTTCTTCTTTTTTTTTTCACTGAAAAAATGATAGCTAAATATTTATATAAGATATTATTCAACAAAATATTTTCTTTTTTTTTTTGGCCAACAATTCAATAAAATATTTTCAATCACAATTAGAGTAATAATTAAGTAATAAAGTATTGTTTTTCACGGATGTTTGAGCCTAATCATGCATCAATTTTATTTTCACCGCATTCCAGGAAATCAAATATAGAAAAGGACATTAAACACAAACTAAAGCTAAATTGCGATTAGTGATTCTAAAATTAGCTTAGTGCTCAGTGTTAGCCAGCTTTATCTTAGCTGCAATTAAAAAAATATATATTTTCTATTTTAAGTATTATTGTCAGAATTGGACCAGACCAACTGGTTCGATCGGTCGAATTGGGAACTAATACCTCTTCCGATCTAGTTACAGTAGAGGATCGGGATGATTCGGAATCAGTCAATAATTGATGGAACTGGCTATGAACCAGTCCCGTATTATTTTCTTAAAACATTTTTTAGTTTTTAAGATAAAATAACATCATTTTTTTGTATAAAATATTTTTTATTTATATTTTATAATATTATATAAGTATTATTATGATATATAATTATTAAAAATTGTATATTTATTTAATATATAATATAATAATAAATTGTTAATTTATTATTTTGAACTTAAAATATGATTATGAATAAATATTAACTTATTTATATCAAATATTGAATTATGAAACTTATTAATAATTTTTTTGTGATGAATAATATATTAATAATTTAGTATTATTTAGGTTGAAACTTTAATTAAGTTGTAAAATTTATTTAAATTTGTATTATTTGTTTTAAATATATTATTTTAATCACTACCGGTTCAACTTCGATTAGATTATGGTTGAACCATTAAATCTTTAGCTAATGTTTTATCCAATTCAATGTCTGTCCGGTTTTGACAACTTTGATTCTAAGTCCTTCAATTTCCAAATTACTATTTGCCATTCCAATTATGTTAACCTACAATTCTTTAGATTAATACTTCACGCGACTATTTGGAAGCCTAATATGATTAAGTAGGCCAGATAGATATATTCTTGTCTTACAAACATACCAAAGCACCGGGCATCTAAATACTAGATCTTATTAGACTCAATTGTAGTTTATTATAAATTTCCCCAGTTTCATTAGAACACCCTGATCAATCCCAATCAAACTCCTTTTGTTTCAGGAAGATAAATACGCAATTGAATGATCAAATAAATATATTGTTAATGCAATTAAATTTTTGTTTAATAAAAAAATTCTAAAATTTTATAGACTGTAAGACCAAATTTTTTTTTTGTCATAGACTAGAAGAATCCTAGTCAAACTCCTTTTGTTTCAAGAAGATAAATACACAATTGAATGATCAAATAAATATATTGTTAATGCAATTGAATTTTTGTTATATATATATATTGTCAAAGACTAGGAGTATCCAGTTGGCAGCGAAAACTAATTTCCCTCGAGATATATATTAAGAGTAAAGAGTAAACCCTCCTTAACTAAGTTTGCTCCATAAATAAGAGTTGAAAATCGAACTCTCAATCACTTATTTAAGGAATAAGAGCCTAACCATCCACGCCAATTTGAATTGGTATAAGAGTATTCACTATTGTCAGAACCAGACCAGATTGACCGGTTCAACTGGTCAAATTGAAAATCGGTATATGGTCTAGTCCGATTAAAGTAGAGGACCGGGAGAGTTTAGAACCGATGGAACCAGCCATGAACCGATAGAACTGGTCTCATATTATTTTTTAAAAAAAATTTCAAACATGTTTTTAGTTTTTAAGATAAAATGACATCATTTTTAGTATAAATCATTTTTATTTATATATATTATAATATTATATAAGTATTATTATGATATATATTATATAAGTATTATTATGATATATAATTATTAAAAATTGTATATTTACTTAATAAATAATATAATAATGAAATATTAATTTATTATTTTGAACTCAAAATGTGATTATGAATGAATATTAACTTATTTATATATAAATATTAAATTATGAAAGTTATAAATAATTTATTTTTGGTGAATAATATATTAATAATTCAGTATTATTTAATTTAAAGCTTTAATTAAATCATAAAATTTATTTAAACTTGTATTATGTGTTTTAAATATATTATTTTAATTACTATCGATCTAGCCTTAATTAGATCATAGTTAAACTATTAGACCTTGAACCAGTATTTTATCCTATTTAATACCTACATGATCCTGACAACATTGCTAAATACATTTACGTGCCCAAAATCTGGGGCACACGATAATGTGGCATCCCAGCTGGTCACGTGGAGGCAAGTTCAGTGTTGAGCAAAGTTGGGCCCATAAAACCCACTCAAAACACTTAATCCATCTTTTGACTTATGAGTCTATTTGGGCACATCATTGTGGGCCATTGCACCCATTTGCAAGATTCTTTAATATTTAATGGCCCAAACCCATGTGCTCAAAGTAGAAGATATTTTCAGATCATTTATTATACACATAATAAAATTATATTGATGAGAAATTAGAATTGAAAAAAGGATTCTATATATTAAGAAGATAATATTTGAAAAATAAGAAAAGTGAGAAAATTAGTAATCGTAGTAGTAATAAATGTTTACTAAATTTCATAAAATTCCTTTGATAGTGTAGATAATTTTTTTTTACTTTTAAAACTTGATCATATTTTTCATATAGTAGTAGTAGTAGATAATTTTTTTTTTACTTTCAATCAAACCTATTCAACTCCTAAATTTTTGCAAGTAATTTCTTGTTATTAGTTAGTCTGCTATTTCACTAACAAAATGTGATACAATGGTAGTAATGACATACCACATTGAACTTTATTTTTCATATAAATAACTCCCTTAAGCTTTTGATTATATAAAAACAATCCCTTGATTTTCTTTTTTGGTTATATTAGGAGTATTTAAAACCCTACATCTTTCTCACATCCTATTTTATCCTTATCACTATAGTTAAATCCCTTTAAATTTTAAATTGCATGTAAGAATACTCATTCACATATCACTCTCTATTAGTAAAATAATATACTAATTAATGGTACATCGTGTACATTCAAAATCTTAAGAGATTTACTGTTAACTTTTAAACATAAAAAAATTTATCTACACATGACTCATTTAAAAAAAAAAGGAAAATCACAATTAAGAATCAATAGAGGATTTAATTACAAAAAAATTATTTTTAACTAATAAAAATATAGTAAAATTGAAAAACTAAGTAGTAATAGATTCTATTTTGTAATAAATTTGATATTTTGATCCCAAATGTGATTCTCCAAAAAATTATCTGTAATTTGACCATAAATAATTAATAAATACTATATATCTAATTTTGTATCTAGAATTTAATAACTATTGATGGCCATGGGCTATAAAGCATCCTCTTTTCCCTGACCTCATTTAAATGAAAAAACAAAAAACAAAAAGAGCCAAAACAAAAGAACTTGAACGCCCAATACTTCATGCAAGACATCATCTTATTACAAACATAAGCTCTCCTTATCCCTTTGTGCCATCCTCACAAATAAAGTTAGCAATATGGAATAAGCTAGAGAGATCAGCCCATTTAACCCATTTAAATGGGTGGGTTGGACTTTTAAAATTGGAGTTCGAATAGAGAACAAGCTTTTGGGTCCCAATCTCATCAAGCTCGTGACCCAAATAGGCTATCTAAACGGGTCATGGGCCAACCCGTGTGACTTTTTTTAATATTAAAAAATATATATTATTTTATTAATTAGAGATATATAAATTATAAAATTTAAATATTATATTGATTTTTATGAATGATAATGATGATTAGTTGTATTAATTTAAATAATTATATAAAAAATAAAAATAAAAAAATTTAAAAAATGTGGTCCACTTCATATGAATTTGGACTTAAAAAGCCAAGTTCGTTTTGATAATTAAGATTTTCGACTCAACCCATTTTGCTAGCCCTATTTTCAAGACCAATAAATAAAATTGAGGAGTGAAATCAAGCATTGAATATGAAAATTTCAAATTTTATACGCAACATTGTATACATTAATTCAATCTTAGAATTTCAAACGGTTTTAACTTTTTAATTTATTTTCAAAATGTGTTTATATATTTGTGGTGCTTAGAAACTCTTTTCCAAAAGGAGAGATATCGGAGGAGAGAGCGTCGGAGGGCAGTGGTGGTTCGGAGGAGGGAGATGCGAGAGAAAGGAATAAGAAGAAGGTCAAGGCGATAGCAGAAGGAGCCATTGGAGATTGTGAGATTGGAAAGAATGCTCAATCAGGGATCTCGTATAAAGACAAACTTTTGGATTCTCAACCCCAAAACTGTTACATTGATGGGAGAGGAAGTAATGTTTTTTATGAAGCCTGGAGAGATCATATCAACAGTCTGAAGAGCTTCTTTGGAAATGGAAAAGAAAATAATGTGAACGGTAGGGATTCAGCAGAATCAACTACTGATGACAAGGATGAAGATCTTATCCCTAAGTTGGTGATCACTCAGGAGGAGTATGAGAGATGGTGTGCCCCTTGGAGGAAATCTTTGATTCTCAAAATTATGGGTAAAGATATTCCCCTATGGGGGTTGAAGGCGGGGTTAAAGAAGTTATGGAAAACTAAAGAGGCCTATGAAGTCATAGATATTGATAATGGATACTTTGTTGTGTCATTTGTTAATCATGATGACCTGAATTATGTTTACTCTGAAGGTCCCTGGATGGTTGTTGATGATTACTTACTGGTTCAATGGTGGAGGCCTAATTTTGACCCGTGGAGTGTAGAAACTTAGCGTAAAATTGCAGCCGGGGTACGAATTCCCCTGCTCCCCTTGGAGTTCTTTAATGCAAAGAGCCTGAACAAGATTGGGTGTTTGATCAGGAAAACGCTTAAAGTGGACTCAATCACTTATTTAACGGCTCGGGGGAGGTATGCACGTATATGTGTTGAGTTAGATTTGAAGAAGCGTCTGAAACTGGCTATATCAATTTTCAGGAAGAATCACACTGTGGAGTATGAGGGTCTTCATCTCATTTGCTTTCTTTGTGGTCGCTATGGTCATCATCGTGATGCCTGTCTAGAGCATAAAACGGTGAAAAGAACAGGAAAAATGAAAGATTGTTCCGGTAATGATGAAGGAAATCAGAATGACACGAAGGTTGATAATAAAGAGGACCAGGCGGAGGCTGTAAGCAGTCAAGTAGTGAATCAAAAAAGAAGTAGGGTGATGGAGTCGAAGGAAGTGAAGGCGGCGATGGGGCGGAGCTGCCATGGACGGAGGTCCTTGGGACGAAGAACTTGGTCAAACGACCAGCTAGGAAGTTTCAGTGAATCTCGACTTCTTCGGGACAGTGGGAGAATGTTCTGGCGAGATCTTCGAAAGTGAATCAGTTCGATGGGTTTGCAAGGGATATTCACAATCATCGAAATATAGATTTAAATGTTCCTTTGGGGAAGACAAAATTTTCTGCTGGAGTTAATGGAGAATCTAGGAGTTTAGGGAAAGAAATTACTAATAAGAAGTATGGGGTCCCAATTGATCATGTTAAGAAGAGAGTGGATAAGATGGAGTCACGTGGGAAAGAGAGTTGTATACCAGAGAAAGGAGTCAAGGGGCAAATTGAAGGGTCTAGAAATAAGAATCAAATAAAAGAAGGTTTTTTGAATTCTCCCAATCCTTTTCAAGCCTTAATAGAGCAAGATAAGGCCCAAATAGAAGTGTTGCTTGTGGGTTTAAGCGACAATGGGCCTATAGATCAAGAGGGGGGTCAAATGAATGTAGGGAGAGGAGCAGGAATTTACTCAAGGAATCGGACCTTAATGACGATACCTATATGGCTGATTTAGATAAGCGCATAAAAGGGCAAGAAGTTACAGATTTGGTGGCAAATCACGGACCTAAAGGCAAAAACATTTCTAATGATTGTTGATTATGGATTGTCTTTTTTGGAATAGTAGAGGAATTGGGGCAAAATCCTTTCCACGTCTTGTCCATGAATTATGTAAAAAATTTAAATTTCATTTCCTTGCTCTTTTGGAGACTAGGTCGAGTGGGCCTAAAGCTAGAAAATTGGCTAAAAGTATAGGCTTTCATAATTTTGAAATTAGTGATGTGAATGGGCTTAGTAGGGGCATTTGGGCCCTATGGGATGAGACTAAATGTGAGGTGCAAATTCTGGAAAAGTCAACCCAGTGTGTACACTTATAGTTGGAGATTAATGGGTCTATTTACTTTGTTACTTGTGTCTATGCTAGCACGAATCCAGTCTTACGAAGGCATCTCTAGGCGCATCTTTTTGAAATTAAATCTCAAATTGTTGGGGCTTGGTGTATTGGAGGAGATTTTAATAGCATCCTTTTCAGTAACGAGCATAAATCCAATTCAGCTGCTAAGTCTCTCGCTGATAAAGACTTCCTTCACTGGTACATGGACATGGAACTTAATGACATGAGAACTTCAGGTCCTTTTTATACTTGGAGTCATGGGAATTGTCGTAGTAGGTTGGATAATTTCTTATTAAATAATGAATTCTTGGAGCAATTTCCTAATGCATCATCGATGACGTTGTATCAGTTTAAATCTGACCATCGTCCTCCATTGCTTCGTATGGAACCAGGGACTTATCATCGCCATATTGAGCGTCCTTTCAAGTTCGTGGCGTCTTGGATAATGCACAAAGATTTTGATTAGTTTGTGACCTCTGCTTGGGAAAGTAATAATTCATGGAGAGGACGGGTCGAGCAGTTTACTTCTAAAGTAGTATCTTGGAGCAAGGATGTTTGTGGGCATTTGGGGATCAAGAAAAGGAGGCTGCTAAATCATTTGGAGGGTATTAATAAAAAACTCATTGAAGAAGGACCCTTTTCCTCTTTAGAACAGCTTCAAAAGAGTCTATGGCAAGATCTTGAAGAAATAATTCTCCAGGAGGATGTCATGTTGGCTCAAAAAGCCAAATGTGATTGGTTTTCAAAAGGGTATAGGAATTCTAAATATTTCCATGCTAGAGCCAATGCAAGAAAAAAAATATAATAGAATTGATGCTATCCAAGGGGTAAACGGTGACTGGATTTATGACTTGGAAGGCATTAAACGAGAAGCTACCTCTTTTTTTGTGAATCCTTTTCAGGAGGATGAGGTTAGACCTATGCATTGCATTGGAGGTGTGACATGGGTTTTCCTGGTATTGGGGAAGAGGAGTTGATAAGTATGGATCGCTCTTGTAGCAGGGAGGAAGTGAAGAATGCTATATTTAAAATGGGAGTACTGAAATCTCCTGGTCGATGGACTCAATGCCTTATCTTTCCAAGTCAATGGCCTCATGTTTGTAAGTCTGTGGTTGATTTCATTAATCAAGTTGTTGCTTGTCCATAGGTTATAAGGGAAGTCAATCAAACTTTTATTGTGCTTATTCTTAAGAAGGATAATCTTGAGGATACGAGGGATTTCCGTCCCATTAGCCTTTGTAATGTGATTTATAAAATTATTATAAAGGTGGTGGCAAACCAATCCTTCTTTCGATTATTGCTCCAAATCAATGTGATTTTGTTACTGGGAGGCTTAGTTCTTATAATATTCTTGTAGTTTTGGAGGCTATTCACTCTATGATGAATTTGAAGACTAAGAAAGGATTCATAGTTATAAAGATTGACTTAGAAAAAACTTATGATAGATTGCGTTGGTCCTTTTTTATTAATTGTCTGGAAGAGTTGAAGATCCCCAGCAAATTGGTCAATTTTGTGGAAAATTGTATTTCTTCTTCTTCTATGCATATTTTTTAGCAAGGTAGTAAAGATGACTCATTCTTTCATTCTAGAGGCATTTATCAAGGAGATTCTCTTTCATCTTATTTATTTGTTATTTGTATGGAGAAGCTTGCTCATTTTTATTCAGGATGAAATGGAAAAAGGGAATTGGAGACCTATCTATCTTGATAAGACGGGGCCACCTATTTCTCACTTATGTTTTTTTTGCAGATGATTTAGTCATTTTTGCATAAGCTAGTACGCATCAAGTACAGGTGATCAATCATTGCCTGGATATGTTTTGTACATGATCCGGTCAACGAGTTAACAAGGCTAAGACTCGAGTATTTTTTTCTCAAAATGTAAATCATAATGTTCGAGCTCAATTAAGTGAAGAGCTGGGTTTTGTCTGTACTGCGGATCTGGGAAAGTATCTTGGAGTTCCTTTACATCATGAACGTGTGACCAAAAGAACATACCAGTTTGTAATTGACAAAGTTCGAAAGAGATTGAACAACGGGAAGATCAATAATCTCGCTTTTTGCTGGTAGACATACTCTCATTCAATCTGTGGTTTCTGCTGCTCCGAATCATGTGATGCAAACCGAGCTTCTCCCTGCAAGTTGCTGTGAAGAGTTAGATAGAAGTGCAAGAAACTTCCTTTGGGGTTCTACTTCGGAAAAAAGAAAGACACATATTGTGGCTTGGGATCGAGTTTGTAGTGTAAAAATGTGGGAGGATTGGGATTAAGGCACGCAAGGACACAGAACCAAGCGCTTCTTATGAAATTGGGCTGGGGGCTAGTGACGAATAGGAATGCGCTTTGGGTTAATGTCGTTAGGGGGAAATATCGATGTGGAGATGATCTAATACCCTCTATTAATATGAAGAAAGGAGGGTCTCGAGCATGGTGTGGAATCAAGGCCACTTGGAAGACAGTCCGAGATGGTATTGAGATTGTTCAACGTCATGGACAAGAAATGGCAAGATTTCAGCATGATAGTAGTGGTGAATTCACTGTTATTGGCTCAGGGGAACCGAAACAATCCTGCGATTTGGTCAAAAATATGGAAGTTAAAGATTCCCCAATGATGTAAAACCCATATGTGGCTTCTTTTACATGAGAGACTGCTCACTAATGCTGAGAAGTTTAGGAAACGACTTCATTCCACTGGTCGTTGTGATGTCTGTGGGATGGCGGAAGAGGCGATGCATGTTAGTAGGGACTGTGTTCCGGTGACTAATGTGTGGTTAGGATTGGGAGTCTCTCCATCTGATAATAGTTTTTGGGAATCTGATATGATGGGTTGGGCGAGATATAATATGAATAAGAAGGAGCGAGTGGATAAAGGGAAGTGGAGTGATCTCTTTGGTACTGTTTGTTGGTTGTCATGGAAACGAAGAACTGAAAGAAGTTTTCAAGGTGCTCAAGAGAGTATAATGACGTCTATTGGTGAAGCTAGAGGTATTCTGGTTCGTATGAATAATCTTTCATGCAGTTGGATCCATAAAATTCCAAAGATACAGGGTGATCCGAGTGGCTATGATGCCCGTGTACTTGGTGAGGATTTGGTGTCTGTTTTCGTTGATGGAGCGTATTCATATATGAACCATTCTGTAGGCTGCGGAGGAACGATTAAGAGGAGTGATGGTAGCTGGGTTGAAGCATTCATGTTCAGGATGTTGGAAGGAGGAAATCTCACTGCTGAACTCTGGGGAATCCTCATGGGTCTGAAACGGGCTTAGGATCGTGGTTTCCGCAAGATCATTCTTTTCTGTGACTCAAGTGAAGCTGTTCAGCTGGTTTCACGTGTCGTTTTTGATATGCATGAAAATGGAGATCTTATTTTTGAGATTAAACATATGCTCGACAGAGATTGAGTACTCGTATCAGTTTGATTGTGCGTGATGAAAATGAACATGCGGATTTCTTTGCTAAGAAGGCTTTGCAACAGGGACCCGGTCTGCATGTGCTTCCAGGATTCATGGCTTATGATACTGTCAACGAGACTGGTGTTACGTAGCTGTTTTATGTTAGTTTGGTAGTAGTCGTTGTTGTTTATTTTTCTGGTTTATCCAAAAAAAAAAAGAAACTCTTTTCCAAAAGCAAACAAGAAAAAACAGAATCACCATTGCCCTTGGCAGCGGCAATGAACTATGCATATATGAGCTTCTAAGTGTCTTTTTCTTATTTGGAGAAAGCGTGATGCTAGTCTAGGCGGCAACCACTACTGTACACAAATCACGCTTTCAATCAAGCCTACAAGGAATGAATTGGCCAAGAATATAATTCGTGTTCTTAAAAACAATAATCTCTCACCTTTTAAGTGTTTCTTGTTCCATTTTTTTCCCTATATATCTATATCTATCAACTGAACCTTTTAGCAAGTCCAAGAAGATGATCTTTTAATTACTGGCTTCATCTGCTTGTCTTCTTCCAGGGAAATCATGCCCAAGTGAGAGGGGTCCTCCAACATCATCTTCGCCACCAGATAACCTGCTATAGACCATGTTTGATATTTTCTTGCCTGTTTCCCAATATATCTCCCTAGTTTACCATCATAATACTCAGGCCACCCATCCTTCAATAAGCGACTCTCAGCTAGCTCGATCGCCCGTCTTGCTGTTTGTGGTCGCCCCGTTTTGATGCAAGCAGCGGTTAGTAGCCACAAGAGCACTGCATTTGAGAGCAAGGAAATATTCAAAACGAAAGCCATCAAAACCATGTACTTCTATTGAAAAAACTGTCCAAAGTGCTTCTGATCCACCTCTTTTAGACTATCATAAAAAAAAACAAAAGAAATTACTAACTATACTTCTGATAGCAAAAGTCCATCCTCATTTCCCCCGTGGTTTCACTTAAAAAATAAAGTCAATTGCCACTTAACTAATACTCAGACATGGGGCATTCAACACATTCCCCTTGCTTTTATTGTCCTACGTCATTAATAAATATGTTGACATGGCTTTCTTCACTTGGTGTGTTGTAAGTACAATAGATAATATAAATACTGATATGCATAGGATTTTGTCTGATCTGCTCAGAGAAGCTGACAAATGACATCACAAGCAGACAAGAAAATTTAGGCTCATGATTGGTAGAAACATTGAAAAATAAGCATCATTATAAGGAGAGGAACTTTATTGTCCAGCTATAGGTACAAAGGTCTATTTAGGAGAATGGCACTAGGGAACTTTTTTCCAATGTCAAACTTAGATGAGATTTACAGAAGTTTTTTTTTTCTTATTATTAAAAAAACACATATCAATTGGACTGTACTAAGAAACTCTTTTTACAGTGACAAGGTAATGTATTCGCCAAGAACTACACTTAAGTAAAAGTTTTTCAGGTATAACTATCAAGTTCTCCAATAAACATCATGTGCGGAGGACAACTTTTAAAACACCCAATCATAAGGTGTTAAACTATTAAAGAAATCCACGTATCATACTTTTATAACTCAATTGCAAAAGCCTAAACTAAGGGCAAATATACATTGGGGTAGTTACGTGTAAAATATCTAATAAAAAATATGAGTAACTAAAAGTTGGTGGCAAAAGATTGTTTCAACCAAATTTTATCCAATATCCTCATCCAAGAATGTTTAAAACAAAACATCATCCTATTCTTATAATGCATATCAGGCCATCCATATAAAAACACAACAGATAAGCAAGACATGCACTTAGGTCAACCGCAAAAGTATTTTGTGCAATTCTCAATCATCATTATAGATCCCATTGATTTCAGCATCATCTCCTACAACAAACTAGTTAGATATTCACTGCTGAAGATATAAATAGTTATAAAAATTATTGACCACACTACATGTTAAATGCATTTCGCATAACTAAACATGATGAGAGAAGGGAAGCACCTGGCCAAGATCCTCCATTATGATAACTCCATCTGGTATTTTTGGGATCACAACCAGTAACAATTCGCCACTCATGGCTCTCTATTGCAGGATAACATACTTTTAGGGGCATTTCGCCTACCAGTTCATCCCATTTTGCTTCAATAAGATCCATTATAGCCATTGATTGCTCTGGAGTTGCAAGAGAAGAGAGAATTGCAACACAATTACCTAAAGCAAACCATCGGAAATCCATCCTAGCAGGACTGACATTTCCAATAAAGTAGCCACCACGTGTTGGCATAAAATCAAACACCCACTCTGGGATTGAATCAGGAATAACATTAAACTTATTTACTGCAGTATGTGAGTACTCCTCAGTCTTATACCGGTAAATGTCATTTAGTTGTTGGAAATCTAGCCAAAAGTAGCTACGCATGTGAAAACTTAGTGCATGCAAACGCTTAACAACACGATCTATACATTCTTTCCCCTCTGCATCATGTTTCAACATTGCCAAAGCACATCTCAATGCCATGAAGAAAAGCGCTTGAATCTCTATAGGGTAGCCATAAATATCCTGGAAAAAAGAAAGAAAGAAGAAACTAATTGAAGTTGCAACAAGTGAAAGCATACCTAGAAGCACTTGAAAACTATTTAGTATATATGATATCAAATAATGGAATACGAGACTTGTAACAAAAACTGTATATTGCATCAACTTGCACTATAAACAGGTCAACCTGGGCATGAAGAATGGAATTCAACAAAAATGAAGCTTATGGACAGAACAGTCAGTTTATGAGATATATTTATCAGGAAGTTTTCAGTATGCCAGTGTACATTACGTCTAGTTGCAATCCAGATCTATGTACAGAAGTGAAATCTGAAAAATATAAGAAAATTTTACGGATAAATAAGTTCACAGGAAATATGTTTCTCAGTTGACATATATAATCATGTTCATAATTAAATTTGCAATGACAAACACAAATAATGTATCCACCCCTTCTGATGCCAAGTGGATGAAGACACATATTATGACTTATAAAAAGGCATTGATTCAAGAAGGAAAATCATAAAGTAGTAATTTTTTTTTTAAGATTATTAAGCTCCTCACTGTCCTCTTTGATCACAGAAGAACAAATGATCCAAAATTTAATTTCCTGAAGCCATTCTGGCTAAAGCTAATCTTGGCTGAAAAACATTAAATCCATTATTATCTTACTCAAGCATGCACTTCTGTCTGCTTCTTATGTGACACATTCATCTATTCAAGTGCATGCTTAAAGAAAAAACAGACACCAAAACCAGTTTCAGATGAACAGTGCAAGCACAAAGAAATAGTTATTCAAATGAGAAATTCTGATTGATTTATAAGTTAAAACAAATTAGCGTTGATGAAAATCCAAAAATAAATAGGCAGTTTCCGAACTATTAAAGAATTAGGAATATAGCAGCTATCAAAGCAATAAGTTTATTGAAATGTCGAACTGACTAGACAGTTTGACTTACCATTCTTCGGTCAATCATGCAGCACCCATCAGCACAAAGCAGAGTTGGGAATGTATCAAACCCCTCTGACAAACAGAGAGTCAATATAAGTCTCATTCCCTTTTGACACTCTGGTGTTTCAGCCAGAGTTAAATCTCCAGTCGACTTTGTGTATGCACGAAGCAAAATGATCCACCAAAATCCAGAATCAACAGGAGCAACTCTTCCAATTGCACTTTCACCAAAATCTGCAATAAGAGTATCTGTTTTCCTCATAGGATCATGAAGAACTTTGAAACTAGCTGGCATGGCACCTTCACCCAGCTTAAATCGATCTATTTTCTTTTCCCACCCTTGAAGATGAAGTGTCTTCAGTAAGAAGTTCTTAACTATATCTGGTTCACCGTTCATCAAAAAGGCCAGAGCACTTGGCACAAAATCTCGAACAAAAACCTATCAAGTAAAAGGTGATCAATAATGGCATATTTCATTTATGTTTCTTAAAGAACTATTTCTTCAATGTCCTGCATCATAGCATGAATATTAAAAGATTCGGTCCTTGACACTTTGAGATGTGTACTGGATACCACTCATAAAAAAGCCAAGAGTTTCATGCTTTGATCAACAATTTCTCAAGGGAAGCAATCCAATTTCACTTGTAACATTTAAGTCCAAGCGCTAAATCAATATCTATATTCTGGTAATTACAGCTTCTAAATGCAACAAGTGCAGAAAACTGTTGGCGGCTAAACCTAACTCTTAATGATTAATTATAATTATGTTTGTGCCTGATTTTTGGAATCTGGACTGCTTCACAATTTAGTTCTTTGCTAGCCTGAAGTTTTTCATACAATAATCATCTAAAATTGTTATTTTGAAAAACAGTTCAGATCAAGTCTATATCTCAAACTACTAATTTGTCATTGAAGCACTTAAAATTCTAATATCTGCAATCTTAAGTTCTATCACTTGTCATTGATGATTTTCTGCCAATTTTCAAGCTAAAATGCATGTCAAATACATACCAGAGCCTCCATTTTTTGTATATTGTATCATAATAAACAAACAACTTTTATCAAGAGGAACCAAAGATTGTTATGTCTCAGTTAAATTGTTATACATGACAAGTTTTATATTGTAAATTATGCAATAACTTAAGTTGTTATATTTCAATTAAGCTATCATACATCATATGTCTCGTAAATTACCCAGTAACCCTCAAGATTATATGATGTCCCAGGCTCAAATTTCCTTCAATTACTTCTCAATAATCAACGGATCTTTCCTTTTTTTTTTTTTTTATTTCAAGTTAAAAGGCAGTGTCTAGCAAGCATATACCAGTTCCTCCATTTCATAGCTCAATTACCTTAACATAAGTCAAAAGTTTTAAAATATTTCTAGTCAAGCCAAAAAATAGAATAAGATGTTTCAGTATTAAATAAGTAGTTCACCTGATCATAGTTTAGAACTTCCTCAGATTGATGGTCAACAGCTGCAATTGTGCCGACTGGTTGGCCTCTAAAATATACAAGGGATTTTCTAAGCGCTTCCCACGCATCAGCAACAATAGGATGAGGCTCAAATGAGTCCCGCGTTGATGAAACTGGAGTGTCCAGACCAGATCTATATCCAGGTGAGTATGTCTCAAAATTGTCCACTCCTCCTCTTGTGAAACCAAGTGACAATTCACTGAGTGACCTCTCTTCAAATGATCTTTGTCTCTCTATGTTCAGCCTTGGCTTGCCAAGGAGACGTGAGATATCATAATCATCCATATCAGAGATAGAGCAGTTCGAGTTGACAATCTGAAATTCCACAGGCCCATCCATTTTTCTGCACTTCTGCAATACCAAAATGATTATAAGAAAAATAGATGGCTACATCCAGAAAACAATATGCCCAAGGTCAATCACACTACTGGAATAAACAAAATGTTTATAAATAAAATAATAGAACCCGATGAAGAAAGTATAGAACCAATGATTTCATCCGAAAATTAAAGCATACACACAAATCATAAGTAACATGATCCACTTGATTACCAGCTAAAACTATTTTACTTACAATACTTTCTAAATATTATTGTTTCTACCTAAGGTAAACACAGTAAAAGAGGGAAGAAAAATAAAAGCTCAATAAAAAGATAAAAAAGATTACATTGCTGAACCTACCGGGAATAACATCCTGAAGTCATACGTCAAACAAAATTTACTTTTACCAACTGTATCATCAAATATGAAAGATGTAATAGGATACTGACACAAGAAATGAAACAGTAAAGGAAGAACTTATTTCGGAAGAGAAGAAAACGCAATGCGAAAATAAGAGTTTCATCGTCTCGTAAAAATATAATCAGAGTTACAGAAAAATATAGTAGTCTAAATAATAAGCAACAATACTGCATTATCAGAGAAATTTCTCTCACAGACATACTGCAAGGAGCAACAAATGAGATCCATTTAGAACATTGAAAAGCGCCATTATCACACGGCTCAGACAATATTCCACTAGGAAACACACATAAACGAGTCAAATTACAAGATCAAACAAAGAAACTAGCTAATTCATCAATATATCCAGAAAGGAATAGATCTGAAGCATTGTTGAGAAGGAATGAGAGAGAAGAAAACAAGTCAGAAAGACGCTCAGAGGTATAAAAGAGAAGGAACGAACCTCAAGGAGAGACGAGAGGCAGCTGGGAAGATTATCCAACGGAGGACACGGCAGGTCGCCGGTGACTTCCCCGGGGAACGGTGGTCGGGAAGGTAGATGAAGAGGAGGGAAGAAGAGAAAAAACAAACACGTCCTTCGAAGCTGGTATTTATATGAGGAGAAGAATGCGAGAGCAAAGATAGTGTAACGAGAGAGAGCAACGGAACGGAACGTTGCCTTCTCAGATGATTTGTCTCTGCTTTCCAATCCAACTAACCCCTGCGACTTGCAAGTTGGAAACAGGGATTACCGGCACGGCCGGTTTGGAGCACGTGCGAATTGTACCTGTAATCCCATTATTCTATTTGTGTGCTCCAGTGTCAAATAAAATAAAATAAGACAAAATAAAAATAAAATTAAGCAAAATAAAAGATACTTATATATTTGAAAAATGTAAACAATAAAATAATTCAAAATAATCATTAGTATTGTTATTAATATAAAAAATAAAATACTATTTGCAAGTTCATAATAGTGTTAGTGTGACTGATCATTTCTCCCATATTCTGAACATTTGAATCGAAAAATGTGTTTAATATTAATATAAAACATGAAATTTATAATAACCTTGTTCAAATTCTTATTATTTACATAGGTAATTGCTTTAAATTTGCGTTATATTCAAACAATTTCTATAACTTCGATCATAAAAACTTAGATATATCATATTTCGATTGTATAAGATAGCAAATGGATTATGTTAGCAAATTTATGAGTTTAAGAAATTTATTATCAATTTTTAAAATATATAAAAAAATTTAAATTTTTAATCTTAAAATAATTTTAAAATATCTCCTCTATATTTTTATTAACTACACACATTTTTTAATATATGGCATAAAGTTTAAGATTAGCTGCAATTTGTAATTTATAAATAGTGAGATTTGTTATAAATTTTAAATTTTATATTTAATAAATTACATATTTCCAAAAATAAGAATAACGGAGAATTGAAGTACTCTTAAAACATGATCTTATATTTATCCGAAAAAAAATCTTATATTCTGGCCAAAACAATATTATGGTAAAACATATTTTACAGACCAGGTAGGTAGGTTTTGATTTGATTTATTATATAAAAGATATTTTTTATCTAATGGGGACGTGATTTATTTGATTGTATCATTAATGGTATGACTTTATATGAACGCATGAAAACAAAATTTCATTTCCGGTAAACTTTATTTAATTTTCATAATTTCATGCATTACATGAAAATGAGATGTATTGTTTAATAAGACTCATGTAGATTTTATTATATATATATAAATGATTTTATTTTTAAAATACCAAATGAAAAGATATTTATTTGAAAGAATAAATAAAAATATTTTATTATATATTGATGATTTAGTGTTAATAATTAAACATCTTTATCAATGGTGATCACATCGAGTGAAAGTGACTCAAATCAAAGTTCGAATGTTATGAATGAAAAAAAAAATTACATTGAAAGTGCTATTCATTATGTCAACAGAATTTGACCCAATAATACAAAAAGATTGGACTTTTTTCTATGTATTTATATAGAATTTGAGAAAAGAAATATATTATTTATGATTTATGTAGATTTTATTATATATATTGATGATTTTATTGTTAAAACGCAAAATGTAAAGGTATTTATACAAAATATTAAATTAAAAAAATTATGAAGGATTAAATTAAGATATGCTTAATAAATTAAATTGAAAAGCCAACTATTGAAAAAAAAAGCTAATGAAGATTAACGACTACCTAATACAATTCATTCAATAGACTATTAATTAATCTATTGAAACAAAAAACTTGTTAATCTGTTGAAACAATCAAACATTCTAAACATGGGAATGACATTTCACGTGTTTTAATTAGCCTCAAATTTGAAGGCCATGGAACTTGATTGGCATAAACGGTCATATTGATTAATTAATAGACTATTAATATTAATTTAGCCACACCTGGCTAAACTCAACTCTGAAAAAATATTTTCAATTTTTTTAACAAAACATAAATACTTCATCCAGTCTTAAATATAGAGTCTTTTGCCCTAATTCTAAATATAAAACTCTTTATAGTATACGAGTTAATATTTATTATATGTTTCCAAAAAATATTCATATTTAATGCATCCAAAGAAAAAAAGAAAAACATTAAATAATGGTAGTTTTGAAAATATACTAGGATTTTTGGAAAAAACAAGGTAGTTAATTAATTTTAACTCTCATTCTTAATTTGTGTGATTTGGTTAAAATAATTTTATATTAGGCATCATCAAAGGAAGTATTAATTAGTCATGCTTAAATTAATTAATTAAAGATAAATAATATATGTGAATTGTGAAAGGCAGATGATGACAATGAACAACCATAATAGTGCACGACATTTTACATTGCTGAATATATGTAATCAAAACGATCTCTTGCATAAAAAATTTAAACATTATGTACTTCAATTATTTAATAACAACAACATCAATAATTCTTGAATTAATCACAAATCCATATATATATAATTAACAAACAAATTGTCAGCAATCGAAGTTATAAAAAAAATTGATATCTATTTTTTGCAGACTTGTGCTCTGTTCTCTCTCTCTGTTTTTTTTAGTAAACAGATTAATTATATCATTATATTATATTTTTATTAGTGGTGTATCTGTTTTGAATTAATGACTCACTCAATCATAAATTATAGTAAATGATATAATATGGTCCTTTCTGGCCAAGCATAAGATATGATATGGTCTCTTTCTAAAATAAAAGATTGTTATAACATATATGAAATATATCCCTCTTAAAACTATGTGATTATGACATGATGTATATCATGTTAATTATAACTTGTAAGTCCCCCTATGTTCACCAAAACATATATATATATATATATACATATATCTGTATATGTATATGTATATATATCATGTTATAAGTCACAATAAACATTTTAGGTAATAGATTAACCAAATTATGACTCAAACTTTTTTTTGGGAAAATGACATATAAATATCAAGTTAGGAAGATATTTCCAAAATGATACCCAAATTCCCCCTAATTCCAAAATACCACCAATGTACCAGGTTGGAAATAAGATTTTGTGGTGAATTAATTAAACTACCTTTTATTTCTGCCCTCCCCCTCCCTCCTCCCTTTGGTCACTTTTCCAGCAGAGGAGTCTGGCAATGGTGACTTTTCTAGCCGTGATGGCAACTTTTCCAGCAATGACTATAACAATAATCAATTATCACTTGGAAATGAGCGTGAATCACATATAAATGAATGAGAATCATTTTGCAAATTAGTTGAATTGTGCCAAGACAAAAATAGTGTACGGTGGTCGACTACCAAGGAAGGGCTCTTTGATGGTCGACTAGTGTAGAAGAAATAATAGTACAAATCACTAATGATCACTTGTAAATTAGTAAGAATCACTTGCAAATAAATGAAAACCTCTTATAAATGGATTCTTTATGTTAAAATTGGACTAAATGGATGTGACTTTTATTCTTAGACCATCCCTATGTGTTTCTAACAACAATAGTAGTTTTGCAATCAATAATATTAGTTAGAACTAAGGATCACACCTATAACTTGTAAATTAGGTATGTCACTTGCACATACATGATGATCAGATGTATTTACATGAGGATCAGTTCTAAATTTGATATCAGCAAGAACAAGCAATCTACAAAATCAAAGAATGAAGTTGTAGAAGTTTGTTAGCAATCAAAGAACCATTGACAAACAAAAAAAAACAAAGAACCAAATTGCAGAAGAAGCCTAGAACAAGCAATCAAAGAAATCTCATAGCCTAGAACTCATCGCAAGGCCACCTCCATCACTTGCAACATCAAAATCCATGAAACTAGAAAAATTAAAAAGATGAGGAATTGTTGACTTCCAATATTTTATGATCTTTGTTATAATTTATAGTAGAATTGGGAGTCATCATAGTGGATTTAGTGTATAATTGTTAATAAATTAATTGATTTAATGAGCTTGAGTGTGGGATATTTATATTATGTAACCTTTGCAAATATTTTATGATTTTTGGGTTGGATATTGCACGGATTTGATATATCTTGATCATAGATATCAAAGTTGAAGAGATTTGAAGTCTAATTTCCTTAAGAGTTTTTTTTTTGCACCTGCGAAATTTAATTTCACAACCTCAAAAAATAATTTGTAACTTCAAAATTTTACTTCACAAGTGCAAAAGTCTCAGACCAAAATGTGCAGTTTCACTTTATGAGATATATTCAAGGGAAAGGTTCGGTTTTTTTTATTTTGAACAATTCATGTTTTCTCTTAGTTCTGGGTAGAAGAGAGGCAATTTTCAAGGGTTTAGAGCCAAGAAGCTTGAAGGAGGTGAAGATCAAGCGAAAGAATGAAGTTTTCTTCAAAATCAACAGATTGTTCCTCATTTCCTCTCACATTTCTTGGTTTGATCAGTTTAATTTTCTGTTCTACAGTGTTCAAAGTTGTGTGCAACTAAATCTTTTGTAGACCTAGAATGCTATGAACTTCTTAATTTGTGGATTAACCTTGTTTTGACCAATCAATTGTAATTAATGGAAGCTTTGTTTACTTAATCTTGCTCTTGATTGTCAAGTTAATACTTGGTCACCGTTAAGTTGTGATTTGGGAATTTAGGGTTTACCTTGGGAAAGGGAATTCTAATTAGACCATTAGATAGAGCAATGTGGGATTGAATTATATCTAATTTGTGACTAGGATTGAAAAATATATAATCATTAAGAGCTAGACATGTTCATGGATCTTGATTTAATATGTCAGGAAGTGCATAATTAAATTGGGATAAGATTGTAAATGATTCGGAAGACATTTATAATCATTGTACTCTTGATTAACAAAGCAACCATTAAGAGCAATTAATTGGGTAAATTCACAAGTTAAGCAACAATTTAGGGATTAATATTCTCTAGGTCACCCTTAATTGGTATTGGTACTTAACTTTGTCCAGAGCTTGTGTTAAGTTTAGATCATAGCTTGTTAGTTTATAAATTTTGCAAGTTTAATTGATAGCTTAACTTAGAAGAAAATTGGATTGTTTATTTCTCACTATTATTGGTTAAACTCCTTATAGGACAATACTTGACTCATCATTATTATACTTGATTCAACTCATATACTTGTTGTAATTGAGGTTTAATTTAGTTAGCATTAGGACCAAACACAAGAAGCTTCACTCTCCCCCTCTCTCTTGACTCCTTATAATGAAATAATAAAAACAATGAAAATAGATTCGAAGATATGGCACCCAGAAATTCAAATCACCATTGGACACCTTCGCAACCACTATCATAGGACCCCAACCCAAAAAATGGAGACAACAACGTAGTACCCAACCCAGAAACAAAGATGATGGCAAGGTGGTAGCCTAACCTAGAAATAGAGATGACGGCGACATGGTACCCTAACTTAGTACCCGTTTGGTTTTCCTTTTTGTAAAAGTACTTTTAGAATAACCACAGTTTACAAAAATGAAGTTTGGATAAAAGTAGAGAAGTTTACTGAAAAGTTGTTTGAATGAAAAATGAGAAAATGATGGTTAGAAAGTACAGTTTGGTTTCCAAAAAGAAGAACCAAACAAGCACTTAGAAGTGGAGACAACGACATCGATGGTTGATAATAATGAATTTTTACCATTTTTATTCCCCTTATTTAAGCATTTTTAATATTGAATATTGACTAATTTTGTGTGATTTAGATCATATTTATATAATTAGCCTTAATTTTGAATAAATAAGAATTTTGGGATAATTTTTGGAAATTAAGCTTTAATTTAGTTATTTTTACCTTTCAAATTATTCTAAGAATTTAATTCTTTTTATTTTATTTTATTTAATAATTCTAAATGTAATTATGGGAGAATTTGATGTTTAATTTCAATTAAAGAAATAATTAAGAATTGACCCATTTGGGGGTAAAATTGTCAAAGTATTTTTATTTTTTTTATTTTATTTCCTTTATTTTTATCATCTTCGCTTGTAATTTTTTTTTTTCCAATTTGAGCTTAAACTTTATCCCATAATTAATTTAATTTCCCTGGATCAAAATTTATAATGACCTATATTGCATTTATTTTATTAGAAATATAGTCTATCTGATATAACATTTTCTTATAAATCATGATCCATGGAGATTGAAATTTAAAAAAAATATTTTAGTCATTAGATAGGAGAAATTTTATGACAAAATTTATTGTCCCAATTTTCCTCATTTTTAGTTATCCATTTATATTTGCCTTTATTTTTATATATTAATTTACCTCACCTCTTATATATTTTCTTTCCTTATCCAAACATGGCCTTAGCTTAACTTTTTGAACCCTTCTTCTCCATTCAGTAGAGGACCGCCTCTCTCTCTCTCTCTCTCTCTTCTTTTCCTTTCATTCTTCACCCTTCCACCATCAATAACCTTTCAAGTTTCCACTCCTTCAATTCTTGGCCATTTTACACTATTCGTTCAGCAAAATCTTATACCCAACCATCATTTCTTCTCATTTCTACCTTCCATTTCATCATTCTTCCATCCTTTTCATCTCTTGGCCCTGGAAGTACTTCAAGAATCTTCAAGGAGAAGTTGAAGCCTTGGGTGCCTTCCTCATTTTCACCTTCATCTTATTCATGGCCGAAATTCCTTCTTGTGCTCTTGGGATGTACTTGAACGCCATACTAGCTTAACTTCTTTGTGGATTTTTGATGGAGCAAAGCAAGGAATTTGGGTCTTAAGCCTTGCCTAGAGTATAAATGGAGGAATTGGAAGTTTTCTCCTTCTTCATCTTGACTTTTTTTAATTTAAATTAATTTTATCCTAGGGTTTCTAAGTTAGAAATTTAGAATTGATGAAAATTTGTGAATATTTTGATGATTGAAGACTAAATTTGAGTTTGGAATGTATTAAATACATGATATGTTGTTTACTATTAATTTGAGTTTGGATTTGTGCTTGTTTCAGATTTGGAATTTTGTGTATTTTATCCCAATTTGGTGCTATTTTAATTAATTCATTAGTTTACGATGTAATCTACGTAATGCTATGTGTAGTGTTGCATAATTAGGGAGTTTATTATCTAATTTGGTTTAATTAAATAATTTTACCCAATTTTCTAGATTTAATATAAACTCAATTAACATTGGAATTAGGCTTAATTAATTGGATTATACTAATTCTAGGTGATTAATTAACAACTAGAGGTATCTAGGATTAATTAATTTCTTAGATTATGCTTAGAGTGATTAAGTGTTTAATCTAATTAATTTGCTTAATCTAAAACTTACTCATTCCTAATTTAATTGGACTCAAGTTAGGATAGGCCCAAATTATTTGCTAAGCCCATGAATAATCCATATTTTCCATAATTGAACACTTGCTTTCTTTTAATCCTTATTTAGTGTTTATTTTTCTTTAATTAATTGTCTATTTTAATTTGGTTTAATTTTAAATTAAAAAAAACCCCAAATTTTTAGTTAGTAATTTTCATTTGCACATTTAAGTAACTTGCATTGCAATTTATAAAAAAGACAAAAATAATACATAGTTGCATTTGCATTTAAACATTATCATTTTATTTAGTTAATTAATAGTTAGTTTACATTCTAGATTGCATTTAGTTAGTTAATTAGATTGATTGCATTTAGGTAGTTTAGTTTTGCATTTCATTTTATTTAGGAATAAGTTGTTTTCTTAGAATTTTTACATTTTATTACGTTTTAATTTAGTTAATTTCACTTAGTCTTAATTTTTTTAATTGCATTTTAAAAAAAAATTAATAATTTATGTGCATCATTTTAGCTTAGAAATTCACGTACTTATGCTTGCACAATAATTGTTGCCTCTATGTGTACACAACCTAGGTTACTCTTATACTACAAATCTTTTGCACATAATATTAAATTGTATAGCTCTCAACACGGCTCATCAATGGCTTGATTTTGTTGGCAATGGAGGAGTTGGGTCACTCAAAATGAAGAGAAAAGTGGAAAGAGGAGATGCAAGGGTGAAGAGGATAATGATGGAAGGATAACATGAAGAGGAGACAACATGGGAAGCTTGGGTGCCAATGGTGTAGAGTTTCAAATTTTAGGATGTTTTATCTAAGACAAGGGTAGTTTAGTCTTTTTACAACAAATTTTTATTTCCAATTATATACTTTAGTGTGAATTTGGAATTAGGATAAATTAAGATAGTTTTTTTTGAGAATGTCTTCCTACCTTGGTATTTATATGGCATTTTCCCCACTTTTTTTTCCCGGTAGAATCATAACCCAAACTTTTGTTTCAACTAGTGTTTTTAGTTTAGTCCAAAAAGAGCAAAGAGGCTAGTTTACTTATGCCATATCCTTTTATTTGTATATATAGGATGGTATATTGGTATTCATCAAAATTAGTAATACATTATTGTATAATTTTTTATGATAAATTAGTTTTTTGTAATTCACATGGACAATGAAAGGAAAGTTTAGAATAAAAATAATATTAGAATATAGTCATAGAAAAAAAGTTTATAGCAAAAATCCCAATTAAATACCAAGGAATGAAATTAATTTCAGTTTGGTTACACAATTTGGCCTAATTCCAAATACCTACCATTAGTTACAAATTAGAAATAAGTTTTAAGGTGAAAAGTCCAAAATGCCCTCCCTCCCTTTCTCCCTCCTCCTTCTTCCCTCCAATGACTTTTCCGAAGGGTGTCTTCAACAGCAGTGACTTTTTTGATGCCGATGACTTTTCTGGTGGAGGTTACCGGTAACAACAACTTTCTCTGGCAACTTTTTTGCTATGGTTTCTGATTCTAGCAACTTTTCTGGTGGAGGTGACTAGCGACTGCAACTTCCTCTAGTGACTTTCCAACATCGGTGGCTTTTCTTGTAACACCCAAAATAACTCCTACAACATCAAAAAAATACAAAAAAATGCAAAATAGGACTGTACATGAGCACATATCCAAATCTCATTATCATCAATATTATCACATCAACATCATCACAACCATCCATATCATCACATAGCATACACAATCTCACTCCCAGGATACCAAAGACAATACATGCAACAATATTCTACTTGGCATAACTCATTACATAACAAAATAGCAACTACTAGTTACACTTGAAATTTCTAAAGACATGGTACCCTAACTTAGAAGTGGAGACAATGACATCGATGGTTGATAATAATGAATTTTTACTATTTTTATTCCCCTTATTTAAGCATTTTTAATATTGAATTTTGGCTAATTTTGTGTGATTTAGATCATATTTATATAATTAGCCTTAATTTTGAATAAATGAGAATTTTGGGATAATTTTTGGAAATTAAGCTTTAATTTAGTTATTTTTACCTTTCAAATTATTCCAAGAATTTAATTCTTCCTATTTTATTTTATTTAATAATTCTAAATGTAAGTATGGGAGGATTTGATGTTTAATTTCAATTAAAGGAATAATTAAGAATTGACCCATTTAGGCATAAAATTGTCAAAGTGTTTTGAAGTTTTTTTTTTAATTTTATTTCCTTGATTTTTATCATCTCCGCTTGTAATTTTCTTCTAAATTGAACTTAAACTTTATCCCATAATTGATTTAATTTCCTTGGATCAAAATTTATTCTGACCTATATTGCATTTATTTGATTAGAAATATAATATATCTGATATAACATTTTCTTATAAGTCATGATCTATGGAAATTGAAATTTTAAAGAAACATTTTAGTTATTAGATAGGAGGAATTTTATGACAAATTTATTTTCCCAATTTTCCTCATTTTTAGTTATCCATTTATATCTGCCTTTATTTTTATATATTAGTTTACCTCACCTCTTACATATTGTCTTTCCTTATCCACATATGGCCTTAGCTTAACTTTTTGAACCCTTCTTCTCCATTCAGTAGAGGGCCGCCTCTCTCTCTCTCTCTCTCTCTCTTCTTTTCCTTTCATTCTTCACCCTTCCACTATTAACAACCCTTTCAAGTTTCCCTTCCTTCAATTCTTGGCCGTTTTACTCTATTCGTTTAGCAAAATCTTCTACCCAACCATCATTTCTTCACATTTCTACCTTCCATTTCATCATTCTTCCATCCTTTTCATCTCTTGGCCGTGGGAGTACTTCAAGAATCTTCAAGGAGAAGTTGAAGCTGTGGGTGCCTTTCTCATTTTCACCTTCATCTTATTCATGGCCGAAATTCCTTCTTGTGCTCTTGGGATGTACTTGAATGCCATAGTAGCTTAACTTCTTTGTGGGTTTTTGATGGAGCAAAGCAAGGAATTTGGGTCTTAAGCCTTGGATAGAGTATAAGTGGAGGAATTGGAAGTTTTCTCCTTCTTCATCTTGATTTTTTTAATTTAAATTAATTTTATCCTAGGGTTTCTGAGTTAGAAACTTAGAATTGATGAAAATTTGTAAATATTTTGATGATTGAAGGCTAAATTTGAGTTTGGAATGTATTAAATACATGATATGTTGTTTACTGTTAATTTGAGTTTGGAGTTGTGCTTGTTTCAGATTTGGAATTTTGTGTATTTTATCCCAATTTGGTGTTATTTTAATTAATTCATTAGTTTACAATGTAATCTAGGTAATGCTACGTGTAGTATTGCATAATTAGGGAGTTTATTATCTAATTTAGTTTAATTAAATAATTTTACCCAATTTTCCAGATTTAATATAAACTCAATTAACATTGAAATTAGGCTTAATTAATTAGATTATACTAATTCTAGGTGATTAATTAACAATTAGAGGTATCTATGATTAATTAATTTCTTAGATTATGCTTATAGTGATTAAGTGTTTAATCTAAAACTTACTCATTCCTAATTTAATTGGACTCAAGTTAGGATAAGCTCAAATTATTTGTCAAGCCCATGAATAATCCAGATTTTCTATAATTGAACACTTGCTTTCTTTTAATCCTTATTTAGTGTTTATTTTTCTTTAATTAATTGTCTATTTTAATTTGGTTTAATTTTGAATTAAAAAAACCCCCAAATTTTTAGTTAGTAATTTTCATTTGCACATTTAAGTAACTTGCATTGCAATTTATAAAAAAGACAAAAATAATATATAGTTGCATTTGCATTTAAGCATTATCATTTTATTTAGTTAATTAGTAGTTAGTTTACATTCTAGATTGCATTTAGTTAGTTACTTAGATCCATTGCATTTAGGTAGTTTAGTTTTGCATTTCATTTTATTTAGGAATAAGTTGTTTACTTAGAATTTTTGCATTTTTATTGCATTTTAATTTAGTTAATTTCACTTAGTCTTAATTTTTTTAATTGCATTTTTTAAAAAATTTAAACTAATTTATGTGCAACATTTTAGCTTAGAAATTCATGTACTTATACTGGCATAATAATTGTTTCTTCTATGTGTACATGACCTAGGTTATTCCTATACTATAAATCTTTTGCACATAATATTAAATTGTACAGCTCTCAAAATGGCTCGTCAATGGCTCGATCTTGTTGGCAATAGAGGAGTTGGGTCACTAAAAATGAAGAGAAAAGTGGAAAGAGGAGATGCAAGGGTGAAGAGGATAATGATGGAAGGATAACGTGAAGAGGAGACAACATGGGAAGCTTGGGTGCCAATGGTATTAGAATTTCCAATTTTAGGATGTTTTATCAGAGACAAGGGTAGTTTAGTCTTTTTACAAGAAATTTTTATTTCCAATTTTATACTTTGGTGTGAATTTGGAGTTAGGGTAAATTAAGGTAGTTTTTTTTAAAATATCTTCCTACCTTGGTATTTATATGTCATTTTCCCCACTTTTTTTCCCAGTAGAATCATAACCCAAACTTTTGTTTCAACTAGTGGTTTTAGTTTGGTCCAAAAAGAGCAAAGAGACTAGTTGACTTATGCCATATCCTTTTATTTGTATATATAGGATGGTATATTGGTATTCATCAAAATTAGTAATACATTATTGTATAATTTTTTATGATAAATTAGTTTTTTGTAATTCACATGGACAATGAAAGGAAAGTTTAGAATAAAAATAATATTAGAATATAGTTATAGAAAAAAAGTTTATAGCAAAAATCCCAATTAAATACCAAGGAATGAAATTAATTTCAGTTTGATTACACAATTTGGCCTAATTCCAAATAGCTACCATTAGTTGCAAATTGGAAATAAGTTTTAAGGTGAAAAGTCCAAAATGCCCTCCCTCCCTTTCTCCCTCCTCCTTCTTCCCTCCAGTGACTTTTTCGAAGGGCGTCTTCGATAGCAGTGACTTTTCTGACGCCGATGACTTTTCTGGTGGAGGTTACTGCAACAACAACTTTCTCTGGCAACTTTTTTGCTATGGTTTCTGATTCTAGCAACTTTTCTGCTGTAGGTGACTGGCGACTGCAACTTCCTCCAGTGACTTTCCAACAGTAGTGACTTTTCTTGTAACACCCTACTCCTAAAACACCCAAAATAACTCGTACAACATAAAAAAATATAGAAAAATACAAAATAGGACCGAACTATATGGAGCCATAGCGAGCTACAGTATTGCCATGGCCAAGCTTTTAGCGTTGCAGCGCCCTCTGCTGATACCATATCAGCAATTTGCTGATTTTTCTAGTGAACTTTTGACATGCACAACTTTATGTTTTGACCTCTAATTGTCTTGATTCCAATTCCTACAAGTCAATTTTGTCCCAATCTAACTATGGATATCGATTTTACTTCAATCCATCTTCGTATAGAGATTTTGGGCACCCGTGACAAATTTGATCACTTTTTTACCAAAACTCACAATTTACAACCTCCAACTGCCACCAAAGGCAAATTGGCACGCAAGAACCATTTACACAGTTCCTACATGGCACAACTCACATTTCCAAAGAGGTTTCACCCCGTTGAATCTACTCCTTTGAGATTTGGCCCATTTGAACCCCAAGTTCGACATAATGGTCTACACGCCCAAAGCACACATCCACGGCACAAAACCCCCTTTTTGGGATAGCATCTATGGTCAATTCGGCCCACAGACACATGGACCAATAACAACAACCCATACCAGCGAGCTACAATACTGCCATGACCAAGCTTTTAGCATTGCAGCGCCCTTTGCTAATACCATATAAGCAATTTGCTGATTTTTCTAGTGAACTTTTGATATGCACAACTTTATGTTCTGACCTCTAATTGTCTTGATTCCAACCCCTACAAGTCAATCTTGCCCCAATCTAACTATGGATATCGATTTTACTTCAATCCATCTCCGTATAGAGATTTTGGGCACCCGTGACAGATTTGATCACCTTTTTACCAAAACTCACAATTTACAACCTCCAACTGCCACCAAAGGCAAATTGGCACGCAAGAACCATTTACACAGGTCCTAAATGGCACAACTCACATGTCCAAAGAGGTTTCACTCCGTTGAATCTACACCTTTGAGATTTGGCCCATTTGAACCCCAAGTTCCACATAATGGTCTACACGCCCAAAGCACACATCCAAGGCACAAAATCCCCTTTTTGGGCTAGCATCTATGGTCAATTCAGCCCACAGACACATGCACCAATAACAACGACCCATACCGGGTTCATAACCATCATCTCACCCATACAAACCATACATGAGCACAAATCCAAATCTCATTATCATCAATATTATCACATCAACATCATCACAACCATCCATATCATCATTTAACATACACAATCTCACTCCCAGGATACCAAAGACAATACATGCAACAATATTCTACTTGGCACAACTTATTACAAAACTAAATAGCAACTACTAGTTACACTTGAAATTCCTAAAGGTGGAGAGGCCTACAACTCCTTGGTCTTCTCCAGATTAGTGCCAAAGTCTTCATCTGAAATGTTAGTCATAGAGGGTGTGAGACAAAGTCTTAGTAACCGGGAACACAAACACATAGTACACTATATCATCAGTTCACATAAATATGCATGTGGTACAATATGATGCAAAATATCATGGTATACATGTCTCCTTCCAACACAGCTAAAACCACGAGCTAACGTCATCATAAGACATTTCCAATAGGTGATTCTCTTCCAACAATTGGTGAAAATTAATTTTGGGACATCACCAAGGTCAACTCACACTAATGCAACCCGACCAAAGGTCACACTAGTACTTGGACCATGGCTTGCCTTTCCCTGGACCACTCGAATTAGTAGTGATTTAGGGAAGGTATAATCCACTATCACCTAGCTCTCTTGGCCATAGAAGAGGATTTAGTGGTAGGGATGTTCCATCCTATCACCATATCATATCATTATATCATTTCTCATCTTATCATTACCGCCCAATCCACCATATCTCACCATGCTTATGTGGTGATTATGTCCATGTCATGTTAACATGTATATGCCACTATGAAATCATTATCATATTCATCAATGTCATGCTAGAAATCACATATAGCATCATGTTTATCATCATCACATACCAATGCTAGGGATCAAGACTCATACATCATCTAGTCATGTGCATACCACGATAGGTAGGGGAAACCATACATACACATAACAATATCATGGTATGAATGGGTTCATACATATATACACACACATATATATAAATACAAATAAAAAATTAATATACAAACACAAACACTTGGTTAACTAAAATCGCTAACACCACACACACAGGCTAAACCCATCATTTTAACACCGAATATGAGCTAAATCACCTCCAATTGGTCAAGCAACCACTATAATGTCGTAACATTCCCAATCAATATAATACTCATAACAACTAAAATCCATAATTTAGTCATTCAAGCTTAACCTATAGTTCCAACAACCTAAATACACATCAATGAGCTCTTCATGATAATCCCAATCACAATTATTCATATACAATTCAGATTCTCAACTTCTTCAACTATTTTCAACCTAGGGTTTCCATCAAATCATGCATGACCCCTCTAAAACTTATGCTTAAGCTTTGATAACACTAAACCACACTTCAATAATCCATTTACACACATTTAAATCAGTGAAATTTGGCCCAAATCGAAAACCCAAGTATATATCTGAATTTGTCCCTAAAAACCGAAGAGAAAAGAGAAGAGGGAAAGAAAGAATCACTTATCAACCAAAATTTAAGCCTTTTGAGTCTGAAAATCACCCCTAAGGTCAAATTTTTTGAACCCTAGCACAGTTTCTTCATTTCTCTCTTTGATTCTGTCTATTTCATTAATTGAAACTCGCTTGTTTTAAAGACATCTGACCAGTGTAGAGACCTATTATCAGAAAAAAAATTATAAAAGTTTAAGCTCGTTTGTGGTTGTGGCGCTACTTCTCGCCATGACGTGGACTGCTTTTTGTCTCCTCTTTCTTCCTCAGTCCTATTTTCTTCGGTCTTATGCATATCATCAAATATACTTCCTGTTAGCCTGAGACTAAGTTTAGGATAGTGTAATGAGAGTTGTTACATTTTCAGCAGCCACTTACAAATAGCCTAGAGTCACTTGTAGATACACGATATTTACTTATAAATACAAAATCATTACATATATGACATTATATTTGTTAAATATGACAATTGATACACTGGTCGACCATTACTTCTGATGGTTGACTATTGGGACATAAGTATTAATTCCAAAAACACTAAATAGCCTATAATCATTTGCAAATCTGCGAGATTCATTTGTAAATACATGATATTTACTTGTGAATATATAATTATCACATGTGAATGATATT
This sequence comes from Adenanthera pavonina, assembly GCA_026686845.1. NCBI lineage: Eukaryota > Viridiplantae > Streptophyta > Magnoliopsida > Fabales > Fabaceae > Adenanthera > Adenanthera pavonina. The sequence continues at coordinate 21,180,632 of JAIVEN010000013.1, forward strand.
GTATTAGTTAAGTATGATAATTGATGCACCAATCAACTATCAGAGGAGGCCATTGGGATGTAAGCACTGAATCCTAAAAGCACTTGCAAATAGCCTATCATCTCTTACAAATGCACTATAATCACTTGTAACTATGCAATTATTTCATATAAATGATATTGTATCAATTAGGCATGACAATTGATCAACCATTAAGGATATTAGCATCAATTCTAAAACCACTTGCAACTAACCTAGAGTTACTTGCAAATACATAATATTTACTTGTAAATACTCGATTTTCAATTGGAAATTATATTGTACTAGTTAGACATGGCAATTGACACACTGGTCCACCATTAGGTCAACCATTATGATTATAGCACTTGCAAATACATTATTTTTACTCGTAAATATGTGATTATCACACGTAAATGACAAGATATCAATTATGTGGTAAATGGACCATGCCTCTAACTTGTAAATAACCCAATAGAACATGCATAAGCATGAATTTCACTTGTAAATGGCTTGGTATCAATTATGGTAAATAAATCAAACTTGTGACTTGTAAATAACCCAATAGCACATGTGAAAAAATGATTTTTACTTGTAAATACATTGATTTTCATGCATTAATAACTGATCCTAGCTAATTTGTAACTAATCCTTGTGGACTTACAATGGATCTTACTTATTTACATGTTCATTTGCAACTAATTTCCATACATTTATGACCAATTCTCGCTAATTTGCAATTGATCCTCATGGATTTACAGGTAATCATCGCTTATTTACAATGAATTCTCACTTAGTTACAACATGGTAGACCATTGAGACATAAGCGCCAATTCCCAAACCACTTCCAAATAATCCAGAGTCACTTGCAAATACATGATATTTACTTATAAATATTTGATAATCACATACAAATGACAGTGTATCGTTAGACATGAAAATTGATGCACTAGTTAACCATTAGAGGAGGTCTCCTCTTATGGTCGACTATCATGACATAAACACCATATCCTAAAATCACTTTCGAATAGTCCAACATCACTTATAAATACATGACTTTAACTTGTAAATACACAATTATCACTTATTAATTTAACTTGTAAATACATGGTTATCATATGTTAATACATGACTTTAACTTGTAAATGGAATTATTTAGATATATTGAATTAAGACTTGTCATTTCCAATAGGTATAAGCGAATTTCCAACTGGTGTTAGTAGATTTTCAAGTGATTTTAGGAAATTTACAACTACAACATGATTATTACGGCCACTTTTAAATCCCCTAAGATATTAAATTATTGCTTTTAAAATTACTGATAGCTCAAAGTCATTTGTAAATACATGATATTCACTTATAAATATGTGATTATCACATGTAAATAATTTTGTATCAATTAGGCATAACAGTTGATACACTAGTTGACCATCACATCTGATGGCTGATCATTAGAATATAAGCACTGGATCTGAAAAGCAATTACAAATAGGCTAGGATTACTTACAAATACATGATATTCACTTGTAATGACATTATATCAGTTAGGTATGATAATTAATGCACTAGTCGACCATAAGATCTGATGGTCGACCATTAGGACATAAGCACTAGATTAGAAAATCACTTACAAATAATCTATTGTCACTTGTAAATATATAATAAGCACTTGTAAATGTACAATTATCACTTGTAAATAACATTTTATCAATTAAATATGATAATTGATGCACTGGTCTACCATTAGATCTTATGGTCAACCATCAAGACATACACACTAAATCTGAAAAGTACTTGCAAATAGCTCATTATCACTTGCAAATACATGATATTTATTTATAAATATACGATTATCATATGCAAATGACCTTGTATCAATTATGATAAACTGATAACTTTCATGATTTGTAAATAACCCCAATAAACATACCAATGCACGATTTTGCCATATAAGTACATGGTTATCACATGGAAATACATATGGATTATAATAAAATCGAAATCAACATATTTGTACATACATATGGACCAAGAAATTATATATTTTAAGTATCCCAAAGTTTACAAAAAACTATACATTAGTTTTAAAAATTATCTGATATAAGTGCACATTTATAATAATTGAAGTTGTGTTGGCTTTGTAATGCCTATTTCTTACAAAATACTAGGATATGCAACATTATTTCTCTAGTTCAAGTTTGACATTCTCTAATATTGTATTGGCTACAATTAGCTTTGATTCTCTCTCTTGATTAAGCTTTCTTGCAGTGCCTACTTGCTCAACTACAATCTTTAAGCTTTCTTTAGCCATTATCACACTTGCATTGATCTCACTAAAATGAGTCTCCATTTTTAGTGCATTTAATATAATATGCTTTTACTTTTGATCTCACTAATATTCTTTAGCTACAATATTCATGCTCTAAAAAAGTAAAGCATCACCCTATTTTGGCTTAATTGAAAGTGCTTAATTTTTTTTGTACATTCAGAAAGCTCATCCCACCATGGCATAGAGCTTAAATTCCCCTTTGCAGTTGGAAAAATAGTTTCACCCCCTTCTTCAACATATGTATTGTATCATTAAATACAAAAATTTTCCAAAATGAACCTATTCATACCCAAGAGGACTAAGAAAAGAAAAGGATAAGAAGAATCAAGAGGTCACTTGATGTCGCTTACAGGTACATCAGTATAGTTGCTATACCTTGTCCCCCATTCTTGGTGTTAAAATCATCTTGAAAGTAGTCATAGTGAGGCTCATACTTCTATACAACTTCATCTTGAAATTAGTCATAGTGAGGATCATGGTTTAGGTACATGACTTCACTTACATAGAAACACTAGCCTACATACAAGAAACATCATACATGTATGACATCTCACACTAATCAAATTTCTTAATCACAGGCTAAATACTGGTTTGAACTTAAGAGGCTCAATGTTTGTTTGCTCAAATTTGTCATTTGAACTTTATTAATATTTTAAACATGAAGACCACATAATAATATTGCATATTAATGCAAAAACCTTATCCAAGAGTTAAGTAGATTGCAAAAGTAACATTTTAACAATAAGATACATCATTTGAATGTTTTGCGAAGTATGGCTTAGCCAAGGAAAACATAGTAACTGTAACAACCCTCATTACATTATTCCAAACTTAGTTTCTAGCTAATAAAGTACAATTGATGATTTGTATAGGATTGGAGGAATCAAGGCAGAGAAAAGATTGAAGTAAAGGTAGAGAAGCTCCATGTTGTGGCGTGACATAGGGCTGTCGCGGCAAATGAGCTCCAATTTTGGGAATTTTGGACGAAAAGGGCTTCACGCTATGGTGAACTTACTCACTGTTACGATGCTAGACTTCGGATTCCTATAAACCAAAAACATTTTGGTAAACCAAGAGAAAAGGAAACAGAGGAAGAGACAAAGAACAGTATTAGGGTTTGTGATTCTTAGCCCTTGAAGGTGATTTCTGGCTTCTAAAAGCTTGATAAATTATTGGTAAGGGATCTTTACTCCTACCTTTCCATTTTTCTTTAGCTTTGAGTTGGATATTTCAGATATATGGTTAGGTTTTTGGTTTTGGCTGAATTCCATTGACTAAAATGGATGAAATTGGATTAATGAAGTGTGATTTTGATGGAGTATGTATGGTTTAAGCCTAACCCTAGGTTATTTTTGGTTCATTAAATTAGAAATCCAAAATGAGTGTAGTTGGTTAGAGTTTGAATAATCTTTAGGAGCTCAATGATGCATGAAAATAGTATTAAAACCTTGGGTTAAGCTTAAAAGGTTGACTTATGGATTTTGGTCAAATAGTATATTATGTTAATTTAGGATATTATGACATTGTAAAGGTTGTTTGGTTGATCAGAGGAGTTTAAGTCGTGGGCTAGCAATTTGAGAAGCTTGTTGAATCGTGTGTGTGGTATTGACAACCTAAGGTAAACGGGTATTTGTGATTTATGTGAATATACGTTGATTCATATATATATGCATGTTCCTTTTTATACCATGATATTGTTTGTGTATGTGTATGGTTTTTCTACATATCGTGGTATGCACATGGTTAGTTGAGATAAGGTGTTTGTGTATGATGTGTATTTATAATGTTGTAGCATTCTCATATGATTGCATGCTAGTTGTCCATATGATGTTTATGATGATGATATATATGTGTGTGTGTTTTGAGGCATGTTGGCATTACATTGGCATCATCACCATGTGATTACATAGTAAGAGATTAATGTTGACGTGATGATGATATGGAAGATGATGATGATATTATAAAGATCCCTGCCACTAAATCCTCTCCTTAGGAGAGCCAGGTAGCAGTGGATAAGATGATATGATGAAACATCCTTGTCACTAAATCCTCTCCTATGGCCAGGAGAGCCAGGTAGCAGTGGATTTAGCGATGCACCTTTCCTAAATCATCATCAATTCATGGCGAATCAGGGGAAGAAGAGCCACGGTTTGAGCACTAGTGTAACCTTTGCCCAGGCTGTATTAGTGTATGGTGAGCTTGGTGATGTCTCAGAATTAGTCTTCACCAATTGTTGAAAGGGAATCATCTGTTTGAAATATCTTGTGATGATGACAACTCGTGATTTTAGGCATGTATGAGGGAGAACGTGCATACCATTCATTTGCATTTCATTGCACCATTTGTATGATTGTGTGGATTATTATATATGTTGCATGTGGTTGTTCATGGTTACTAAGACTTTGTCTTACACCACCTCTCATGAATATCATTTTAGGTGAAGGTTCTTGTACTAGTCCAGAGAAGACTTTGTCTCACACCACCTCCTATGACTAATATATGTTATATCATCTATGTATGCACTGTGCCAAGTAGGATAGTATGTTTGTATTAGTATGAGGAACATGATGATTGTAATGATGTTAATGATTATGCATTTGGATGATGACATAGATGATATATGATAGTTACATAATGATGATGGTGATGATATTGGTCACGTATTGTTAGAGTAAGTGTCTATGTGTTGGATTAGCCATATGTGTGAGTCCAGAGTAGATTTGGGCCTTCTTGGTGTGATTTCAGGCATATAGCCATTATGTGAATTCGGGGTTCAAGGAGGTCAATTATCAGAGGAGTGGTTCCTTTGAGGTTAAACTTCTTTGGACAAATTGGTTGAGTTGGTTAAGACTGGTGTGAATGGTCCATAATGGTCAATTGCCTTTGGTGGCAATTGAAAGAGGTTTATGGTGAGTTTTGGTCAAAAAGTGGTCAAAATGGTGTCAGGTATCTAATATCTCCATACAAAGATGGAATTGATTGAAACTAGTGTCTATGGATAGATTGAGATAAGATTGACTTGTAGGAGTTGAAATCATGTCAATCAGAGGTTGGAGCATAAAGTTATGCGCGTCGGAAGTTCATTGAAAAATAAGCAATTTGGTGATATTCTATCCACAAACCATTAAGATTGGGGTATAGGGAGGAATTCAACAAGAAATACAGTTTTACTCCCAGTGCAAAAGTATTCAAACCATCCCTAATGTTTACTTCTCTTTGAGACAACCTAGAAGTTGTTGATGTACTCATTTTCATATAAACGCATTGATACAACCAAATACATCTTATCTATAGCTTGAGGCATTTCTTCTTTCTCAAAAATCATGAAAATAATTTAGATAAAATTTTCATTTTCAATTTTACAAAAGTAGGATCCTATTTGTCGAAACATTTTATAAAACTTGAGATGGAATTATTAGTAATCCATCTGAATGCATTCCGCAAACCTAGATTTCAAGTGACATCAGCAAAAGTTTTTCTTTTTTCCATTTATCATACATACACATGTATTTTAAACAAATTTCAATGTTCAGTTTCCACAAGTCTACACCTCGTGGATCTTTCAACAATAAGTATAAACATGGAATATACAATAGCCAAAGTCAAAATCAAAATAGATACAAATTAAAAATGTGTGTAATACACTACTCCAACACAACTCTAAACTTGACCAATTACTTCAAAAACTAACCAAACTAAACCAAAACATCTCGAATTTAACTCCCAAAACATCAGAGTATCATAAAAAAACCAAAAAGCCACCAGAATATATTGAGGCCGCGACCTGCTACAATACCGCTGCGGCCAAGCTTCTGGCACTGCAATGCCAACATCAGTTCCTGTTGGAGATTGTGCCATAGGCTAACTATTATATTATAAATATTGTACTTCATGATGGAAAAAGAAGGTGTTTTTTCTTTTATTACATAACTATATTGTTTTCATGTTTTCTTTATAATAATATCCTTAGATAAATTATTTTATCCTAAACGTCCCTAGTCATTTATTTTTATGGGAACAATGATGAACTAAGGTAAGTATGATTTTGATTGATAACTATGAGTTAATTATGTATGAAGATACAAATCAAAATCATAAGCACCTGTTAGGGTTTAGGTGCTAGATCAACCCGTCATGAGATAGCTGCATGGATCAAGTCATAAGCTTATATCTCATATATATATATATATATAACTGTGTCACTGAGCTCTCAGGCTTGAGATCACCATGGCTTCCTACATGGGAACATTGTACTTTGACATAGTCAAAAGTCACCTTTGATCGAGAGATTATAAAGGCTATGATCGAGTATAGTGGAATTCATGTAGAGGAAGACGAATGGTCAAGATGGAATTGTCCCTCTAATTAATTGAGAGATATATCTGGGCCCCTCGATGAGTGAAATTGAGAAATACATGGCCGTGCTTGAATGGAAGAGTTTCCATTTGTTCTATCAGTCTACTCAAAGATCAAGAAAGTGATGGTCGAGTAAGATGAGGATAACGTTTCCATTTGTTCTGTCAGTCTACCCAAAGATCGAGAAAGTGATGGTCGAGTAAGATAAGGATAACGTTTCCATGCCTTATACTTGACCTATATATTATGAGACAAAAGGGATATGATAAGATTATATGATAGGTTGCATCGGATCACCAATCTCATATGATTTGGGTAGTCACAATGTCTTGCTAGAGGCCACTTGTGACTTGTGGGTACAATAGTGTCATTGACTACCAACATTATATGGGTCTGCATGGTCACACACAAGAATGGATCAACTCGAGTTAAAATGTCCAGATTCATTGAATTTAAAATATGTCTAAATTCAATGAATTTAACGTTCAATTTGGGGTGTATGAATTTTATAAATAAATATATATTTGATATATATACATATCTTTTATAAAATTTGAAATATATATATTTATATGTTTGATATATTATATATGTTTGATATATATTGAATATTTTGAAATATATATATATATTATTCAAATTAATTTAAATGAATTAGTTTTAAATTGAATTCTATGTAATAGATTTAAATTTAAATTAATGTCATATTCTAAATTTGATTTATATGACAAATGAAATTTAGATTTGATTCTGGATTTAGATTAGATAGTTGGTTTAATATTATTCTATCAGATAGATTTAAATCTAAACTAATCTATTTAATTAAGATTTGATTTAATTTAAATAATTGATTTAAATTAATCAAATAATAAATCTTATCTATATAATTATATAGATTACGGTTATTATATACAGAATCAAGAGAGAATCTCTATTCACCCTAGAGATAGAGCGGCTGCACACTTAGAGAGAAAAGGTGTATGGATGCACATCGACTTTGAGCATACGGACAGCACATGAATAGTGGTGCTAGCATGCTGTTCGAGGTGGACTCACCATTTGTATGGATACCAGTAGAGGGAGCTGATCAAACGCATCAATTCCTAGGGTCCGACAGTGAAAAGAAAACTGAAACGACATGCACTGAATATAATATTCTCTTCTACATCTCAATTTAATCAACATTGATAGATCCATGGGAGGGATCTCAATGAAGTTTTCTGCTGCGCGTGTACCGAGTTTCCCAATAGTTCCCATATCAACAAATCGCTGCTTTTTTGAGTCAACTTCTGATGCTCATAATTTTATGCTCCGACCTTCGATTGACCTGATTCCAACTCCTATAAATCAATCTTGTCCCAATCTATTCATCGACACCAATTTCACTCCAATCCATCTTTGTATGGACATTTTGGATACTCGATACTGTTTTGACCACTTTTTGACCAAAACTCACAATTTAAGTACTTCAATTACCACCAAAGGCAGTTTGACTATTATGGACCATTCACACAGGTTCTAATTGACCCAACTAACTTGTCCAAAGAGATTTCATCTCAAAGAAACCACTCCTCTAAGATTTGACCCCTTTGAACCTTAAATTCACATAATGGGTCATATGCCCAAAACTCATATACATGGCCAAAAAACCCCTTTTGGGCCCACTCATGACCATTCTATCTCACAAACACCTGTTCCAATGATAAGGACCCATGCTAGGGGTCTAGATCCTCATCAAACATACACATCAATATATAAACATACATACCACATCATCATCCACATCATCATCCAAAATACATAATCATTAACATCATTACAATCATCATGATCCTTATACCAATACAACATACTATCCTACTTGGCACAATGTACACATAGGCATTACACATACTATCGTGACTTGAGGATTCCTACTGCCAAAGTAATTATGATTCCTTCGTCTTCTCTGGGCTAATGCCAGAGTCTTCACTTGTAATGTTAGTCATGTGAAGGGATATGAAACAATGTCTGTAACACCTCTCTTATGGGCTCATTTCCCATGTATTTAATCATTCCAAAGTCTATTTGTATCGTAGTAGGATCTTGAATCACAATAAATACCTTAATAAAATTTTTCCAACTTTGGTCATTATTCATTTAATCGAATTTATTTATTCCAATTAAATTTTGAAAAATCATAACTAAATCAATAAAAATTGTATGCATGTGATTCAAGTCTCTATGGATAGCTTATAACTTTGTCAACATGAGAAAAATATAAGTTAGAGCAATGATAGTACTGAACTGTAAAACGAACTCTGTGAAATTTCACAATTTATACGAAAACTACAAAATAATCATTTTAATTGGGATTAAATATAAAAATCCGTCAAATATTGCACACACATCTAGTGTGAGTGTTCTTTAGACCATTGGAGAGCTCTTCTTGTCTACTTTTAAAGCATATATATCATTAGTACTTTATATATCAAAAGTCCAAATAGTGGCATGTTTACTCTACACAGGTCAAGATGACCATTAATATCTTACTACTTTGCCAAACAAAAGCCATAAAATATTTTCATGGCCATACATCATTTTCATACTATGCCATACTTTAGCTAAGACCTAAGGCATCATAAAAAATTAAAGAAACATACTTAACATCACATTTACAAAATTACACAAAAGGTCAAAGCTCATGGCCATTGCTAGCATTATCAAGTTAATGGCCAAATTCTTTTTCCATTCTTTCTCTTCCTTGGTGGTCTTGCCATTATTGCTACCTATTCATGGCTAATATTTGGGAGGGTGAGATTTAAAAAATTTCAGTAGTTAACACCCAACATTCCATCACATCATCACATTGAGCATGAAAACATCAAGATAACACATTTTGAATACATTAACACATTTAGTCATATGAATTCATAAAATTTTTGGTAGAGTTTCATTTTGAAAATGGACATCTCAAGGTCTCAATACCCCTCAATCAACTTAGCCAATACACATAAATCATCTCAAAATATCATTGCAATCATATGACAAGGCATAAAACACATTGAAAACAAACATGATAACAAAATGCTAGTATGGGAAATTAATTACCTTATGATGCTCCCTTGCTCTCCAAACTTGGTACGCCACTTCTTGAGCCTCTTAACACTTCCTTGACCCTAATCATATCATCATTGAACAAATTTAGCCATTGGTTTTTCAGAATTATACAATATCATAACACTAAAACCCAAAATTTTCACTTAGCTTTCCTTTGATCTTTCTTTGTACAACACACTTGTTCTTAAAGTTTTGGACCATGGGGAATCCATTTTTGAGGTCAAAATCATGAAATTACAACTCTAAATACTCCCCCTGTTCTGACCGAAATTGTCTCAAAATGTTTGAAAAAAATTTCCTTCAAATCACTTCAAACCATCTATGGATTCATGCTTCTAGTGGTTAATCTAAGCTTTTCCCTAAGTTTAATGGTCCACAACTCATTTCTATTGCTAAAATCCCAATTTGGCTGAAACCCTAAGATGAAAAGGAAGCAAACTAAACCATAGAATATGCTTTGAAAATCATAGATAGTAAGCTTAAGGTAGTAGTATGTAAGCTTACCAATTTGTGCTTTACTTTTCCTTTGATTCCTCTTCCTTTTTCTTTTCCTTCTTTCTCCATTTTCTTGCATTTTTTCTGGTTTGTTTTGGGCTGCTGGTCATGCATGAAATAGTGAGGAAAGAGAAGGGTTTAAGTGGTTAATTAAGTGGCTAATGATGTAGCTAATCATGGTTACTTTTTACTAACCCTTAATTACTTTTTTTTTTTACATACTTCTTCAAGAAGTATTCCAAAATAATATAATATTACTTTGTGTCACATGGTTACAGAAAATTCACGCATGGGAGAGCTTGAGGTGTCCAAAAATTGCTCAATTTTCCTGATCGAGATATACCTTAATATGGATACTTTTTAACCGTACCGATAAAATTATCTTTATACTAATTTAGTATTTTTGGGATACAAGACTATTCTAATTTTATTTTTATATTTCCATAATTATCCTGTCTCAAATGATATATGTGTATGGCCTATATCCTGACCCAATTTCTTTTTAACATAGTAGGGCCCACGATTTACTTTATCGATTTACTATTACTTTTGGACACTTAGCACTGATTATTTCTTTATTCTTGAATATTAACCCTCAGTACCATATACCATTGGACTTCTCTCATTGAGGGCTTTGTTTTGAGAGTAATTTTTCATATTTACAAAATTACCCTTGACCCAGGTTTAAATTATAATTTTTAAAACTTTTGGGTCATTAGGTGTAATTTTTTTCAAGGCTTTTCTAATTCTTTCTCCACGTAAATTTTAGTTCTTTTGGAACATGGATGTCATTTTTATATTTCTTTAGGGGTAAAAATATAATTTTCTCATTTTTTCATTTAACCAGGAAAAATGATCTCTTTACCCTATTTCATGCAAAATGGTGTCTGTCCATTTTCGTGAATTACTTATATATTTTACGTTATCATCAATTATGTCCTCTTTTATCATTTAGTATCCAATGAAATTTTGGGATATTATAATGTCTTAGTAACCGAGAACAACCACATGCAATATATATACTAATCCATACAATTGTGCACATAGTGCAATGAAATGCAAATGAATGGTATGCATTTTCTCCCTTAAACATTGCTAGAACCACAAGTTGTTATCATCATAAGACATTGAAATAGATGATTCCTTTTCAACAGTTGGTGAAGACTAATTTTGAGACATCACCAAGCTCACCTTACATTAATGTAACCCGACCAAAGGTTACACTAATGCTTAGATCTTGGCTCTCCTTTCCTTGGACCACCGTAAATTGGTGGTGATTTAGGGAAGGTACATTCCCAAATCCATTGCCACCTGGCTCTCCTGGCCATAGGAGATGATTTAGTGACATGGATGTTTCATCATATCATCTTATCCACTGCCACTTGGCTCTCCGAAGGAGAGAATTTACTGGCAGGGATCTTTATGATATCATCATCATCACCTCAACATCAATCCTCACTATGCAATCATATGGTGATGATGTCTATGTCATGCCTACATGCCTCAAAACACACATATATATATCATCACAATCATCATATGGACATGCTAGCATGCAATGGTATGGAAATGCTACAACATCATAAATACACATCATATACATACATCATATCTCAACTAGCCATGTGCATACCACAATATGTAGAAAAATCATACACATACACAACCAATTTCATGGTATGAAAAGAAACATGCATATATATATAAACCAAGATATATTCACATAAATCACAAACACCCAGTTACCTTATGTTGTCAATACCATATACAGATTCCATTAGCTTCTGGGATTTTCCAACATAACTTGTACTCCTCTGGTCAACCAAACAACTCCTACAATACCATAATATCTCAATTAACATAATATACAACTTGATCAAAATTTGTAACTCAACCAATTCTACTTAACTCATCATTCCATTAGCATAATCATGTTCCAATAAACCCCAAACAACTATCCAAACCTTGTGCTACCACATACAATTTAGTTTTTCTACTCCCTTAAGCAGTTTTAGCCTAGGGTTCCACTCAAACCCATTATAATTTAACCAAAACTCATTAATCCCATTTCATCCATTTCAATCAGTGGATTTCAGCTAAAACCAAAAACCCAACTATATATCCAAAAAATCCAACTCAAAACCGAAGAAAAATTGAGAGGGAGGGTCAAGAACCACTTACTGACCATTTATCAAGCTTTTAGGGTTAAGAAATGATCTCCCTTGGTCAAATTTCTCAGCCCTAACGCAGCTCCCTTGTTCTCCCTCCATTTCTCTCTCACTTTTTCTCGCTCGACCTAGCTGAAATGTTTTTGATTTAAATGATTCTGAGGTCTGACACTACGGTGGTGGGTAAGTTCACTGCGGCGTGAGACCTTTTTGTCCAAAAAACTTTTCAAAGTTTCAGATTGTTTGTCGTGATGCCACTATTCCTCAACTCCGTGTGGAGTTCCTCTGTTCCATTTTTGGCTTTTCCTTTATCCTAGTCTCTCCAGTTTTGTACATGTCATCAATTATTTTTCATTAGCTAGAGACTAAGTTCGAGATAATGTAATGAGGGTTGTTACAATACGAACAAAAAAATTTAATAGAATAGCAAAGAATTTTTCTTACACTTACTAGAAAATTATGATAAACAAAAGCTTTAGGCTCCCATAATATTAATTCAACCTATTGCTCTCCCTTTCTATCGTCACTCTTGCCTCTACATAATAATAGCAAGGCTAGAAAATTCAAACCATCAAACCAAAAAAATATCTAACTAAAAAGAAAAAATAAAAAGACAACAAAAAATAACTCAACAATGGATGAATTCAATAGTGTGGAGAATGGAAGGAAGGAAGGATGAAGAGTTAGGAGGAGATGAGAAGGGTGGAGAGGAGGAAATTAAAGATAGCAACAGTATGTAGATGTTAAAGAAGAGGGAGAGAAACAGAACCCTCGATGTTTTTCTTCAAGATGGAGGACAACTGAAGGGGTTGCATCGTTAGAGTTGCCTTTCTTCATAGATGATGAGGGAGACCAAACCAAGATGAGGACGGCTTTTGTTTTGTTTTAATTCACATAAGGGCAATTTCAAACTTTCACCTTAAGACTTATTTCCAATTTGCAATCGATGGTAGGTATTTGGAATCAGGCCAAATTGTGTAACCAAACTAGAATTAATTTCAATCCTTGGTATTTATTTGGGATTTTCCCAAACTTATTTGATATTTGAAAATCTTTTACACAAAATGGCACTCAAATCCCACTCTCAATACTTTGAGAGTACAACAAGTAATATAAGAATCTGACTTTTCATGGGAACTAATTAGTCTCGAGCCATTGATTTACGAAATTAAAAAGCAAAGCCATTCTTACGGGGGGAAAACATTATATAATTAAGATCCTCTGTACACAATTAGAAAGAGATAGAGATAGACATATTACTCTTTGCATAATTAGAAAGAGATATAGCATTAGGTTCACATGTCAAATGAAACCTACCATAATATCTATATCTTTTCAATTGCACAAATTACTCAGATGGAGAGGATTTAGTTTTAACTTTTTGTGTTTATAGAAGATTTAGACCTTAAGAAGGATTCAAATGATTGAAGATTTAGTTTTACTTTAGTGCCAAAAATCAAATATATTTTTGTTTTATCAAAACCCAATTTTTCCTAGTTTTTTCTTTCAGCCAAACAACTAAAAGCAAATATAATTTGACTATGTGAAGCCAAATGTCTCATTAGCAAATTCAACCACTTAATATTGCAACTTTCAAGTTCTCATATAATCTCCTATCACTACAAAAAAATTAACTTTCGGTAAGGACAAAAGTTGTCATCGAAAGTTCAAAAGTCGTCACTGTATGTTTTTGGTGGTGACATTTTGTGGCCCCTAGGTTGCGGCAACAAGTCCCATCACTGAATGTTTATGGTGGGGACAAAATTTTCATCACCAAAAGCTCACATTTAGCTGCGACAATAGTTGTCACCAAATTACAAAAAAGTTATCACCAAAAGTGTGTTACCGCTAAAGATCTACCTTCAACAATGGCTTTGGTTGTCACTAAAGATATGCTTTCAACGGCGACGTGCATAATTGCCATCAAAAGTCTATAAAATCAGTAGTGATAGTTTTCTCCTTACTAATTAGCTATTTTTAGTGACGACTTGATGTCATCACTGAAAGTGTAACACACTATTCGGTGGCGATAAAGTCATCACTGAAAAGTGAGAATTTTTTTCAAACAACTTCTTACTAAGAAAATTGCTTCTATTTTGTTTATTCCTGAATTGATTGAGAGGAAAAAAAAAGAAATAATTAATATAATTAAAATTGGAACTTGTAACATATAATGGAAATAATATTAACATAGATAAAGTAGCAAAACAATTTAGTATATATGCTCAAAAGTCTAGTCTATATCAATAAAATATAGCTAAAGTATCTAAAGTTTTCTATATAAGCAAAATATGAACATTCATGGAAAATATAAATATCCTATATAGCTAGACTATCTAGGATTTCCTATCCCTTGCTTCAGTACTTGGAGTAGGATTAGGTGCGGTGGAAAGATTATGAGATTGTCCATGAAAAGTCAACAAGTTCAAGCATCAGATAGCATATTACATATTTAATAAAGTATTACTTGTTAGTTTAGCTGGCTTCCCAAGAAGGTGGTGAATTGGGAAGATTGAAATTGTTCTGTAAAGATGAAATACAATAGTGATACTAAAAGATTACTGAAAATAGAGTATAAAAAATAAAGAGTAAAGGGAAGATGACTCAGTAGTTTATCCTAGTTTGGTCTATTCCACTTGACTTACGTCTAGTCTCCAAGCCACCACTTGGGATTTCTCTACTATCTCTTGCAAGATTTGAATGGGTTCTTGCAATGACCGCAGTACAATACCAGCTCGAACTTTGGACTGAAACAAGTTCTCTCACTCTTCTCACTCAAGAGTAAGACTATCTCCCTTAGTGTAATCTCACACTAAGTATTCTCTGCAAGTGTGTAGATGTTTACAAAATGAAAACTCTTTCAAAAGAGTAGATATGAAAGTTAAGATACAATGAATGAGCAAAACAGAGGGTAGGTAAGCTTTGAATGAATCAGAAATTAAATCAGCAGAGTTTTGGCATATTTATTATTTTTCTCATTACCCAACAATACAAATGAGGTTCTATTTATAGTTTGGGGATAGAACTATCCATTGGAAACAAAGATTAGCTGTTACTCTTGGTAAAATAGCCATTCACCTACTGCATTAAATGCATCTGACAGAGGTTATGCGGATAACCTCCTCAGGTTATACGAATAATAGGTAACTGTTTGCCTTTATTTTTAACATAGAACTTTCGTTATGTGGATAACCTAACTAGGTTATACAGATAACATGCTACCCATAATGACTAAGTTTTAACTCAAAATCATTTTTATAAAAACCTACTTAGTTATTAGGATAATGTTAAGTTTTCGTCAAACTGAGTTTTTGTGAAACTTAGGTTATCAGGAAAACCTTACAAGATTATGCGGATAACCCATTTTGCTGAAAAAGAGCTATGAGTTTTGTAACATAGGTTATGTGGATAATCTGTTTACTTGAGGAAAGTTTTACTTTGAAATATAGGTTATGCGGATAACCTGCTCAATAGAAGAATCCAAGTGCTCTGTGACACATGTTATGCAGATAACCTCCTTAGGTTATGGGAATAGCAGGTTGTACAGTACTACTTGCCTTCACTGTTAACTCCCTTATGGGAATAAGATGCCTACCTTATCAAGATAGCCTCTTGAGAACTTGGTCCTTAAGCTGTATAGTGCGGATAACCTCAATCTCTTTTCATAAAATTAAAGAATAGACTTCGGAAAAGCTTTGAGATTGAATCTTTATCCCCATAACCTCCATTGATTATGTGTATAAGGTAAAATATTTTCTTGAAAATAGAGTAAACACTTAGAAACATCTTTGAGATTGGGACCTTATTGCCATAAGCGAAAACATTTTCATGAAAACCAGTTGAACACTAAGAATTATTTTGAAATTGAAGCTTTATCCTCATAAAATAGCTCTTTTCTTGAAAACCAGTGTAAAATTATGAGCTAATCATTAATCATTCAATTAGTTTTCTCATTTAACATTGGATTAATTGAAATTCAAAGTTCAACTACCTTCTTTTACAAATAGTTTCCTAAAACATGTGAATTAACTCTTCAATCTTCAGGAAACTTCAACTTTATCCTTCATTTTACTTGTGTTCCTTTGATATTGGATCTCCAAACTCATTTGTTTTAGAATCATCAAAACATCTGAATTAACATTACTTATGTCAAAGGATCACTTAGAGACAAAATAAAGAGCATAAAGATTAAATCAGAATTTAGACTCTTACATATTCAATTAAGTATTACCTATGTACAATTTAGACTCTTGGACTACAAACCAACAAAGGTTACAATTAATTCAAAATGCCAAATTCATAATTTCTCGAGATTATAGCTTAAAGACAATGACAAAAGTAAAATATAATCATAAAAACCAACAAAGGTTACAATTCAAAAGACCAAATTCAGAATTTCCCAAAGATTATAACTTAGAGACATTGACAGAAATGAATTATAATAATAAACTATGATGACAATGATTATTATCATGACTACTAGGGTTTAAATATAAAACAAATTAAATTCACAGCACCTTGATAGACCATATTATCACCAAATATCATAAATCACTGAGCACATTCAATTTCTTCTAAATGCATGTGAGGCATTTTTATTAGATAAAGGTTGATACTTTAAATTATGAAGATTTAAAGCACAAACAATCTAGAGACTTTAAAACCCAACCAATGCACTAAAAATTAATCATAAAACCAAATTAACAAAATATATATTATATCTTCATATATTCTTATTGGTCATTCTTCTACGCATATGTCTTTACACATATCTACCATCATTTTGCACAAATTTTTCAACTTCTACCTATTAAGGGACAAGAATAACAGAAGATATGCTACAAAAGAATTATCTTGAATTTGAGACAGCCATTGACAATTATTCAATTATACCTTCAAATAAAATTCACATCCTCAAAGGCACATAAGTCCCTTAATAAATTATTCAATTGAAATTCTCATTTCTTACTAATACTATTAGATTTCAGTCACCTCTAGGTTGACATACAAGAAACATATATAAACCATAGAGAAAATTCTTGAAACATACATAATGAAATCATAAAACAACATAAAATAAAATATGTGCAAAGTTTATAAATACTTGTTGGTAGGAAGCCAAGATAAGTTCCACCTTTTGCTACATTTGTTCAATCTTATGCTCAAGTAGAGCATGTTCTGCTGCACGTTCTTTTTCCAACCGTGCAAGTTCAGCTGCATAATCTGCTTCTATCCTTGCTCGTTCCTCGTCAAATCTTCTCTAGACTTATTCTTCTATTTGACGACGTAAGGATATCACTATAGAAGGATTGGTCACCTTATGATGGGCTCTCTTCCTTGTAGGTTGAGCCCCATGACCTTTCTGTTGAATCAAGAGTTTGATGATTCCAAACCAACCTTCAAGAGCTTGGAATAAAGATATCAAAGGTGCACAAAAGGTTTCAAGTGAAGAAATTCTGGAGAAATAGGTGCAAGAATAGATGTAGAATGTTTAGTAATGTTTTGATTTGAGTAAAAGACTTTGATTTGGTAAAAAGATGTTTTAAAACTTTGATTCTATGTTAAATCATGGAACATTTGAAAAACACCCACCAACAAACGAAGTTTGAAAGGTTTACACTGATCTGCTATTTTGAAAAATTGAACTTTGGCTTTGGAAATTTGAATTTCATGTTGAAAATGAATAAGTCTGAAAAGAGGCTTCTCTGACAGACGAATTTTTGTTAGCAAGGCTGACTTCCCAAGAGGGGGGTGAATTGGGAAGATTGAAGTTTTTCTGCACAAAATGAAATGGGTGAAGATAGCACAGTGTAAGGAAAGCAACGTATAAAACAGAGCAAGCTGAAAAGTTAAGATAAGGAGAAGAAGACTCAGTGATTTATCCTGGTTCGGTCTGTCCACTTGACCTACGTCCAGTCCCCAAGACAACTCTTGAGATTTATCCACTATACAACAAGAATTTCAACGGGCTTCTTGTTAATGCCACAGTACATGAGTATGCTCTGTTTCTAAGCTCTCTCAAACTCTCTAAGCACTCTCACAATGTGCTTCCCAATCCCCTTATGATTTCCCCTCACAAGTAAATCTATCTTCCAGATGAAGAGTAGATTGTTTACAAAGAAATAACTTTCTTGAGTAGAGTAGATATGAAGGTTAAAGTACTGATATTGAAGCTAGAGGGTAAAAGCTCTTGAGAAGAAGTTTTGACAGAAATTCGGTATATACAAGTTAGATTCATTACCCACAACTTCAAATGTTGTTGTATTTATAGATTTTGGTCTCAAATGTCCGTTAGAGACTTAATCTATCCGTTGGAGAAGTTATCCAACGGTTACTTTGAAAAACTATCCGTTAACTAACCGCATTTAATGCTTCTGACATACTGAAATTCGAATTTTGGTTGGTCAACAGACGAATTTCGAAGGAACCGAATGTTAAAGCTTCCAACATTGAAATACTAAAGTTCCTCTGTCCATGAAGTGAAATTCAAATTTTGAAACTTGTAGAATATTTTCTCAATGTGACATACGAATTTTCAAGAAGAAAGTTTTTCAGTTAAGTGTTAACAGTGTTTTCAATTTGCTACAGTGCCCTCGAAATTCGAATTTTGGAAGCCTAAAATTTGTCTGTTCCCAGTACGTTAAAAGGAGGCACAGTAGTTCACTTTCTTCGAAATTCGAATGTTGAAGAGTGAAGTTCATCTGTCAGAGAGACTCTTTTCAGACTAACTTTATCATTCGAATATTACAAGTTCACACCATTCGTATGTCAATGTTTCACTTCAACAGACTCAAGAACTTAGCTTCTAAAATTCAAATTTTGATGTTCAAAGTTCGTCTGTCAGAGAGCAATTTTGAAACTTAAATCATTCTTGATCTCAGATGAACTTTAACATAGTTTCAGACGAATTTCTTCTATTTTCTCAAGTTTTGTTTTGTCTGAAATTCGAATTTTGAAGATCCGAAGTTCGTCTGTTTCAAGGAAACTTCTTTCAGACTTAGATGAAAATTGGAATGTTGGGAAGCCAAAATTCGTCTGTCAGGGAGCATTTATCAAACTCAAATTCTTTTGGTTTCAGATGCACTTTATCATAGTTTCAGACGAATTTCTTTGGTTTTCATAAACTTCATTTTACTTGAAATTCGAATTTTGAAAGTGTGAAGTTCATCTGTTACCAAAAAGACTTCTTTCAGATTTGTATGAAAATTTGAATTTTGAACAACCAAAATTCGTCTGACAGAGAGCTCGAAATTCGAATTTCCTAAGGCAAAGTTTGAATTTCCAACTTGACAAATCAGTTTAATCTTTCAAACTTCGTCTGTTTATGGGTGTTTTTCAAATAAGTAAAGATTTAATTTCAAATCAAGGTTTGAAAACATCTTTTTCTCAAATCAAAATCTTTTACCCAATCACAACTAAAACTAAAGATCCTACAAAAGATCTAACAGCAAATACTCAGAAAATCTTCACTTGAAATAACTTTGGTCTCCTTTGATATCTTCAATCCAAGTTCTTGAGTGTTGGTTTGGAATCATCAAAACTCTTGATTCAACAATTTTGACTTGAGAAAATTCGAATTTTGATAAGTGTCTAAAAGGAGCTTTCAGTAACAGACGAACTTTGAGTTTTGAAAATTTGAATTTCAGACAAAATGTAACTTATGAAAACTAAAGAAATTCATCTGAAATTATGTCAAAGTTCATCTGAAACCAAGTTTAGATTGGGCTTCAAAATTGCTCACTAATAGATGAACTTTGAACATGAAAATTCGAATTTTAGAAATAAAGCTTGTGAGTTTGATATATTGATATGTTGACATACGAATGACGGTATTTGTAAATTTGAATTTTGAAGTAAGTCTGAAAAGAGGTCTCTTTGATAGACAAACTTTGCCCTTTGAAAATTTGAATTTCAAATTAGAGGAACTACTGTGTCTTATAAACCAACTATGGACAGACGAATTTTGGGGTTCCAAAATTCGAATTTCGAAGGCACTGTAGTAAATTGAAAATACTGTTCACACTTAACAGAAAGTCTTCAAACATAAAAATTTGTATGTCACAACATAGAAACATTTTCGAAAGATCAAAATTCGAATTTTGCTTCATGACAGACGAACTTTGGATATTCAATGTTGAAGTCTTTAGCCTTCGGTTTCTACAAAATTTGTCTGTTGACCAACTGAAATTTGAATTTCAGAATGTCAGACATGTTAGTTAGGCTGACTTCCCAAGAGGGGGGTGAATTGGGAAGTTTGAAAATTTTCTGCACAAAGTGAAATAGGTGAAGAAAGCAGGGTATAATGAAAGCAGCGTATAAGCAGAGCAAACTAAAAAAGTAATGATAGGGAGAAGAACACTCAGAAATTTATCCTGGTTCAGTCTATCCACTTGATCTACGTCCAGTCCCTAAGACACCTATTGAGATTTTTCACTATACTGCAAGAATTCAATGGGCTTCTTGCAAATGCCACAGTACACAGCTTGTGCTCTGTTTTCTAGAGCTTTCTCAATCTCTCTAAGCACTTCCACAATGTGCTTCCCAATCCCCTTGTGATCTCCCCTCACAAGTAAATTTATCTTCCAGATGAAGATTAGATTGTTTACAAAGATATAACTCTTGAATAGAGTAAATATGAAGGTTAAAGTACCGATATTGAAGTTGAGAGGGTAAAAGTTTTTTGAGAAGAAAATTTGGCAGAATTTCAGTATATACAAGTTTGATTCGTTACCCACAACTTCAAATGATGTTGTATTTATAGATTTAGGTCTCAAATGTCCATTAGAGATAAAATCTATCCGTTGGAGAAGTTATCCAACGGTCACTCTGAAAAACTACCCATTAACTAACTGCATTTAATGCTACTGACATACTGAAATTTGAATTTTGGTTGGTCAACAGATCAATTTCAAAGGAACCGAAGGTTAAAGCTTCCAATGTTGAAATACTAAAGTTCGTCTGTTCATGAAGTGAAATTTGAATTTTGAAACTTAGAAAATGTCTCCATGTTGTGACATACGAATTTTCAAGAAGAAAGTTTTTCTGTTAAGTATAAACAGTGTTTTCAATTTTCTACAGTGCCCTCGAAATTCAAATTTTGGAATCCCAAAGTTCGTCTGTCCGTAGTATGTTCAAAAGACGCAGTAGTTCACTTTCTTCAAAATTTGAATTTTGAAAGAGTGAAGTTCGTCTGTCAGAGAGTCCTCTCTTCAGACTTACTTCAACATTCGAAGTTTCAAAACTTTGTTATTCGTATGTCAACATTTTATTTTAACAGACTCACAGCCTAAGCTTTTGAAATTCAAATTTTAATGTTCAAAGTTCGTCTGTCAGAGAGCAATATTGAAGCTCAAGATATTCTTGATTTCAGATGAACTTTAACATTATTACAGACGAATTTCTTTGGTTTTCACAAATTGCATTTTGTCTGAAATTCAAAATTTGAAGACTTAAAGTTCGTCTGTCTTTAAGAAGCTTCTTTCAGGCTCATGAAAATTCGAATTTTGGTAAATCAAAATTCGTCTGTCAGAGAAGAATCTCTTCAGACTTATTCAGTTTTAGCTCGAAATTTGAATTTTCAAAGGCAAAGTTCGAATTTCCAACATGACAGTTCAATATAAACTTTTCAAACTTCATCTGTTGGTGGGTATTTTTCAAATAGTTCATGATTTAAACATAAAATCAACCTTTTAAAACATCTTTTCATCAAATCAAAGTCTTTTACCCATTCCTGAACATAGCTAAAGATCAAACACCAATTCTAGCATAGATTACTCAGAATTTCCTCACTTTGAAATACTTTGAGCTCCTTTGATATCTTTAATCCAAGCTCTTGGATGTTGGTTTGGAATCATCAAAACTCTTGATTCAACATTCTCCCCCTTTTTGATGATGACAAAACAACTTACAAACTGGATTAGTACTTGGGTTTGCTTTTATAAGCTCCCCCTCAACATATGCATTATATTTCAAAAGATATCATATACAGCAGATCAAGTGAAGATATTCAAAGAGAAATATGCACAAAACATTGCAACAAAGAAATTTATTCATTTGATCAAATGTTGCTATACTAAAACCAATTAAAGTTCTTCAAAGATTAATTTCAAAACACTAAGTACAAACATCAAACAATCATCTAAAACTTTATATAGCACAATAAGAGAACTTCAAGCCTAATCTCTGAAACAAATCTTCAATCATTTCTTCTTGGGCTTGGTCTTCTTGCTGTACATCTTCCCTTTCCCAGATGGCTCAGTAGCAGACTTTCCAGTTTGCTCAGTCTTCTCCCCCTTTTTGGTATCATCAGGAAGGCCAACAAAATCAACCGAAGGAGGGATCTGAGTGACTGGAATAGCTCTGAGAGGCACAGGAGCAAAAGGGATTTCAGGTTCAGCTGGGGGCTCAGTGCTTGGCTCCTCGTCAGAGATTTCCAGCAGCTCTTGCATTGCCTGCCTGGAAAGAGCTAACTAAGCTCTCTGTTCCTCTAAAAGCCCATAAGCAGCAAGAGAGGGAGGACCTGGTTCATCAGGACTAAACATTTCCTCAAGCCTTTTTCTTTGAACTTGCAGGAGAGCATTGTGAGCAATAGCCTCATAATCAACAACAGGCACAACGCTCCTTTCCTTATTAAGGGCAGTCTGCAGATATGGAGAAGCAGAGATGGCTGCCACTATCTTTTCAACTTGCTCAGTCTCTTGAGTAGAAAGGATTGAATCCTGAGCATCTGCTTCAGTAGGCTCATGAGGGCTTGTTTCCTGAAGACCCTCTTCCTCTATGTCATAGTCCAAAGGAGGACCAGGACTTGCCTCATTGCTGGAGGCCTTTGGAGTGCTTACTGCGCCAACAGGTTCAGTTTCCTGGACTTCAACACCAGGAACAGGAGATGCCATCTCAAAAGGACCAGGAGGCACAGGAGTTGGAGACAGAGTGGGCTCAGGGACACTAGGCTTAGGTGGAGCTGAAGAAGCAGGGATTGCGCTTCTGATTTCTTCATATGCATCAGCTACCACTTTCATGTTAACAGCCAACTGATGGATCTGATCTTGCAGATGAGCAAATTTGGCATTTTGCTCATCCCGAAGGCTAATAATGAGTGTAGACAAACTATCATACAACTCAGTGATCTTGGTTGGCTTGGCCCAAGAGGAGGGAGTGGATGGAATTTGAGTAGGCTTGGAGGGAGATGGGATAGGCACAGAAGGCTGAGGAGTAGGTCTGATAGGAGCCTCAGAGGTACCCTCTTGCTGTAGGGAGGCACCTTCAACAAAGAATAGATCTTCAGTTCTACCTGCTCCCTTTCCAACCCATCTTCCTTCATCCTTTTCAATGCTCATTCTTTGCAGTTCTTCCTCCTTGAAAATCTCTGTGGGCTTACCCTTTCCCTTCTCAAGATGCAGAATTCTGGCATACTGTAGAATTCTGGAGATGATAGCAGCATAAGGGAATGTGGAGTCCTTCCTCTGATCTCTAGCCTTGATCATGCGTTAGAGTATGATGTGTCTCATGTTGATTAGTTTTCCACGCATGATTGCAGCCATGACATGTGCCTCTGCTCTGGTTATCAGATTGAAGCTGCCTCCTTGTTGAATATGATCCTGGATACTATGTAGTGCAGGATCCTCACTTGAACACTGAGGTCTGTGGGCTTCAACACGTTTATGGATGGCCAATTTTCCCTTCTTTTGAACAATGTCCTCAGAATTGTGCTTTCCTTGTAGTTTAGAAAGGGACCACCTTCTTCATCAGCAGTATCTGCCTCATCCATGTATCCGGAGGTAGTGATATCAATCTTAAGCCCATCTTGCCCCGGGGTTTCCAGCACCTCGTTGAATGTCTCATCAGTGAGCCAAATGGTCCTTGATCTCAAGTTGACTTCCCACTTTTTCTTCTTGCTATTGTACTTCAAGGAAGCATACCATGTCTTCACTACCTCATCGTCATACCTCTCTAGTATTTCCAACAGATGCTTGTATCTCAACAACCATATCCCAGCATCAAAGTTGTTAGAGATCAAAAACTCTTCCAAGTTCACACAATGAGGTTTGATTACCTTTTTATTAGCAAACTTGGTCGAATATTCTTCTTGAATCTGAGGAGTACTCCATAATGGTAGTGTAGTCAGTTGATATTCTCTAGATTCTGTACTGAAGGAGGAAGTAGGAGCAGCAGCAGCAGCAGCAGCAGCATCAGAAGGAGCAGGGACCGAAGGTGCTGCATTTTTTGGTGACGAAGGTCCAGCTTTCTGAGAATCTACCTTGGGCGTAGATTTCTGGCGTTTGGAAGGAGTTCCTTTGCTAGATTCGGCCTTTCTCTTTGATTTTTCTCCTTCCTTCAAGGCATATTGGGATTTAACATTCCTCTTTGGTCGGGCCTCTGCTTTCCCAGCTTCAGGATTCTTGACTCTTGCCATTTTCATGGATGAAAGGTGTAGAATGATGCAAAGAGTGGGTTTGAATGATGCGAAAGGAAGTTTAATCGGTGGAGAATGACGATTTTTGATCAGAATTGAAGAGTATTGAATGGAGGATTAGAACAGACTCAGAGAAAATAGGAATAGGGTTGCGTCTGTTCAAATGAAAATCATCGGTTTTAACGTATGTAACTATCTGACAGACAAATTTTGAAGAGTCAAAATTCGAACTTTGGGTAGTTACAAGTTAAACCGTTCAGTAAAGCTTACTGATAGATGAATTTTCTTCAGAAAGTTCGTCTGACAGTGGCTTGGCTCATGCAACACAGGATGAACAGACGAACTTTGTCTCAACAAAGTTCGAATTTTCAAGAGAAAACACCAAGCAGCAAGCAAACCATCAAACAACAGACGAATTAACCATACAAAACTTTATCTTTCAAAGATTCAACATTGAGGAGCATGTTTCAACAGACGAATTTTAAGTTAGAAATTCGAATTTCTCAACTTTGTGAAAGTTGTCCAACATTTGTAAATTGAGAGACAAACATTAGTATAATTATCATGTTGGACAGTTATAACTTTGAAATTTTGTTCTTTAAAATTCAAATTTTGAAGGATCAACAGACAAATTTTGAGGCATTACTGAGAACTGTTTCTTCTAATAATAGGCTGAAGTTCGTCTGTTGGATATGCAAAATTTGAATGTTAACCATGCTGACTTCCTCAGAAACTTAGTTTTTCACAGAAATTCGTCTAACACATAATCAATATACTAATTTCAACTATAAAACTTACAGATTAAATCCAGAAATTCAGGATTTTTGCCCTTTACTTCAATCTTTGATTGTTCCTTTCTAGTGTGCTCCATTTTTCAGATTTATCAGCAATCTCATGAGGAGCACCTACAACTTAAATTAAACACTCTCCAATACTAAAGTCAGAAGTAATTCAATGTTGTGAGATTTAAAAAAAAACAGAATTGCACAAAGAATAACTTACAGTTCATTAGAATTTACCATACCCAATTCTCTTCTGATTCTACAATATCTGTCTTCTGATAGAGGCTTTGTGAGGATGTCAGCAACTTGATCTTCTGTGGGGATGTATTCCAATCTAATTTCTCCTTTCAGAACGTGATCCCTTATGAAGTGGTGCCTAACTTCAATATGTTTTGTCCTTGAATGCATGACAGGATTCTTTGTGATATTGATAGTACTTTGGTTGTCACACATTATTGATATTTCTTTCAACTCAACCTCAAGATCTTCCAGTTGCTGTTTCATCCAGATGATTTGGGCACAACAGCTTCCAGCTGCAACATACTCAGCCTCTGCTGTGGATAGGGCCACACTGTTCTGCTTTTTGCTAAACCATGAGACCAAGGATCCTCCAAGAAATTGACAAGTTCCACTTGTGCTTTTTCTGTCAGTTTTGGATCCTGCAAAGTCAGCATCAGTGTATCCTTTGAGATCTTCTCCATTGCCCTTTGGATACCAAAGACCCATCTATGATGTTCCAATAAGATATCTGAAGATTCTTTTCACAGCAGTTGCATGGATTTCTTTAGGACATGATTGGAACCTTGCACACATACAGACACTAAACATAATGTCAGGTCTACTGGTTGTTAAGTACAGCAGGGATCCAATCATTCTTCAATACTGAGTAATGTCAAACACTTTTCCTTTCTCATCCATGTCCAATTTGGTTGCAGTAGCCATAGGTGTCCCCATTGGCTTGGCATTTTCCATTCCAAACTTCTTCAGCAATTCCTTCAGATACTTGGATTGATTGAGAAAGATACCATCATTGCATTGTCTGATTTGCAATCTAAGGAAGAAGTTGAGTTCACCCATCATAGACATTTTGAATTCCCCCTGCATTAACTTAGAAAAATTCATGCAAAGAGATTCATTAGTAGCACCAAATATAATATCATCAACATAGATTTGAACAATTAGTAAATCTTTGTTTTCTTTCTTAGTGAACAAAGTTGTATCTACTTTTCCTCTGTTAAACCCCTTGTCAGTTAGAAAACTACTCAATCTATCATACCATCCTCTAGGGGCTTGTTTTAAACCGTAAAGAGCTTTCTTCAGTTTATATATATGGTTTGGTTTTGTAGAGTCCTCAAAACCTGGAGGTTGATCTACATAGACCTCTTCCATAATATATCCATTCAGAAAGGCACCTTTTACATCCATTTGATATAGCAAAATATTTTTCATGCATGCATAAGCTAATAG
Source organism: Adenanthera pavonina (assembly GCA_026686845.1). Classification (NCBI taxonomy): domain Eukaryota; kingdom Viridiplantae; phylum Streptophyta; class Magnoliopsida; order Fabales; family Fabaceae; genus Adenanthera; species Adenanthera pavonina. The sequence goes on from JAIVEN010000013.1 coordinate 21,207,737, forward strand.
AATTCTAATTGCTTCTAATCTAGCTACTGGAGCAAAAGTCTCTTCAAAATCAATACCCTCTTCTTGATTGTATTCTTTAGCAACTAGTCTAGCTTTGTTTCTGATGATTGATCCTGATTCATCAAGTTTATTTCTAAAAACCCATTTGGTACCTATGACAGGATGATTTTTGGGTCTAGGCACTAGATCCCAGACTTGATTTCTTTCAAATTGATTTAATTCATCCTGCATAGCTAGAATCCAGTACTTATCAGTTAAGGCTTCCTCAGTACATTTAGGTTCAATTTGTGATATGAAAGCACAGTTAATCATTTGATCCCTTAACTGTTTTCTGGTTCTAACTTTCTCTTGAACATTCCCTATTACTTGATCAACAGGATGATTTCTTTGATATCTCCAAGCTCTAGGGAGTTCTTGAGATGTTTCTTCATTATTTTCTTCTTCAAAATCTCTCTCCTGAATATCTTCCTCTATATCAATAGATTCAGATATTTTTAGAGGCTCAATTTTATCTTCATTAGAGATATCTAACTTTTTAAAGTTTGAAACAAGATCATCTTCACCAGAAAGTATGAGTTCTCAAATTCTGCTCCATGATCTGACCTGATAGACACAATGGAAATACCTTTCTCATTTTGCACTTTCTTAGCTAGGGTTACAAATGCATTAAAGGTATCACTTTTAGAGGAAAGAAATAATGTCCATGTAAATCTAGAATAATCATCTACAATGACAAGCACATACAGATTACCACCAAGACTTTTCACCCTAGATGGTTCAATTAAGTCCATATGCAGTAGTTCTAATGGTCTAGTTGTGGTGACTACGTTTTAAGGTTTAAAGGAAGATTTAGTTTGCTTTCCTCTTAAGCATGCATCACATTCTTTGTCCTTTTCAAAAGAGATTTTAGGTAGACCAGTGACCAACTCATTTTTAACCAGTTTAGAAAGTTGATTCATATTAACATGAGCTAATCTTCTATGTCATAGCCAACTATTATTGTCCTGACTAATTAAGCAAACAGAATCTAAGAGAGGAAGTTCATCAAGATCAATAGTATAGCAGTTACCATACCTTTGAGCTTTGAGGATTACTTTGTGATCGCTTTTTCTGATAACCAGGCAAAACTTTGAGTCAAACAGCACCCAATTTCCTTTGTCACATGTTTGGCTCACACTCAGCAGATTATGGTTGAGGCCTATCACAAACAGCACCTCTTCAATGGATGTTTCAGGATTTTTGTCCACAATGCCAATGCCGACTATTGTGCCATATTGATCACCTCCAAAGGTCACCTTCCCTCCTTTCTTGTCTCTAAGGGTGATGAACTTCCCTTTGTCACCAGTCATGTGACTTGAGCAGGCACTGTCCATATACCATTTGTTGCTCCTTTTAGCTTTGAGACAGACCTACAAAACAAAGTTCAAGTTTTCTTCTTAGGTACCCAAATCTGCTTGGGTCCTTTTCTGTTAGTGATGGTTTTCCTAGATACAAATGTACCTTTGGAAACCCATTTAGCTTTCCTGTCAAGTCCATTTTTCTTTATAGCACAAGAACTGGAAATATGTCCCTTTTTGTTACAGAAATGACAGGTAGTAAAGGGATTGCTAGATTGAGAAGTAGGAAGAAAACAATGCAGATAGTACTTTTGTTTTGCATGCCTTGGTTGATTATATGTTTCAATGTAAGGTGACATATTATTTTTCTTTCTATTATTCTCAGCATGCACAAAATGTCTCATATGTGCATTCTGGTTTTTCTTCCTAATCTTTTCCTTGACAGCACATGGATCATAGCCAAGACCAATTTTTCCTTGTGATATTCTTTGGCTCCCCATTAAATCAAACAACATATCGTTACCTCGAGTAAGCCTAGACATGCTTTTCACTAAATATTCATTAGTTTGCTTCAGTTCAATGCATGATTCACAGCAAACAGATTTAGCAGAAGGTAAAGAAGTAATTTCAGAAATGTTACTTTGAGATTCCAGTTTATTAATCTTTTTCTTTGCTAGTTTTAGTTCTTTAGCAACTTTAATAAACTCCTCATGAAGCTCATGAAATGCATCTAGTAATTCAGAATAGGAAGGTTCAGATGCATATACCTCTTCTTCCTGATCACTGCTGCATGAGGGTTCAACTTCCTCAGAAGCAAGCGCCATCAGACAAATATTAGCAATCTCATCTTCATCCTCTTCTTCCTCATCTGAGGTGTTGCCCCACATTGATGAGATATAGGCTTTCTTCTTCTTCCCTTTTTCCGCAGCTTTCTTGTCCTTTTCTTGCTTCTTGAGAAATTGAGGACAATCCCATTTGATGTGTCCTTGCATCTTGCACTCATAGCAAGTCACAGGTTCTTTTACCTCTTTCTTGCTCTCTCCAGCTGCTCCCTTCTTGAAGATTCTCTTGTTTCTCTTCTTGCTGTAGAATCTTCCAAATTTTCTGACCATCATAGCCAGAGTTTCTTCATCTAGCTTATCTCCTTCGTCAGATTCTTCTTCCTTTTCTTCAGTAGTTTTAAGGGCAAGGCCTTTCTTCTTTCTGTCCTTTCCAGCTTCCTTGAGAGCTTTCATCTTTCCTTTATACTCCTCAAGGCTACCGAAAAGAGCTGTGATAGAGGCCATTGATTCTCCTCTGGCTTCCTCTATTGTTGTCACCTTGGGCTGCCATTCCAGAGGGAGAGCTCTGAGTATTTTTCTTACTTTTTCAGATTTTGTGTACTCCTTTCCCAGGCTCTTCAGTTGATTCACAATGAGAGTGAATCTCTTTTGCAGCTCCTTTACAGTTTCTCCTTCAGTCATTCTGAAGCTTTCATATTCTCCAATGCATGTGTTTAGTCTGTTCTCCCTGACCCCAGTTATTCCTTCATGTGCAATCTGCAGAGTGTCCCACATTCCTTTAGCAGTGGAGCATTGTAAGACTCTGTAAAATTCGTCTTGTTTCAAGGCACTGACTAAACAATGCTTTGCCTTGAAATTTAGCAAGACTTTCCTTCTGTCTTCTTCATTCCACTCTACTTCTGGCTTCTCTTTGTATTTTCCATCATCTGTTAGGGCCATTGGGACGAAATCTCCTTTCTCAATGACTGACCAGATATCAAGATCAATTGATTGGAGATAGATTTGCATCCTCATCTTCCAGTACCCATAGTGTTCTCCACTGAAGTCAGGTGGTCTATTTGTGTTATTCCCTTCTGGTAGTATGCTTTCACCAAAGCCAGCCATTTTAATTCTCGGACTGTGAGATCCTTTGATTAGGAATCCGGGCTCTGATACCACTTGTTAGTTAGGCTGACTTCCCAAGAGGGGGGTGAATTGGGAAGTTTGAAAATTTTCTGCACAAAGTGAAATAGGTGAAGAAAGCAGCATATAACGAAAGCAGCGTATAAGCAAAGCAAACTGAAAAAGTAATGATAGGGAGAAGAACACTCAGAAATTTATCCTGGTTCGGTCTATCCACTTGACCTACGTCCAGTCCCCAAGACACCTCTTGAGATTTTTCACTATACTGCAAGAATTCAATGGGCTTCTTGCAAATGCCACAGTACACAGCTTGTGCTCTGTTTTCTAGAGCTTTCAGAATCTCTCTAAGCACTTCCACAATGTGCTTCCCAATCCCCTTGTGATCTCCCCTCACAAGTAAATTTATCTTCCAGATGAAGATTAGATTGTTTACAAAGATATAACTCTCTTGAATAGAATAAATATGAAGGTTAAAGTACAGATATTGAAGTTGAGAGGGTAAAAGCTTTTTGAGAAGAAAATTTGGCAGAATTTCAGTATATACAAGTTTGATTCGTTACCCACAACTTCAAATGATATTGTATTTATAGATTTAGGTCTTAAATGTCCGTTAGAGATAAAATCTATCCGTTGGAGAAGTTATCCAACGGTTACTCTGAAAAACTATCCGTTAACCAACCGCATTTAATGTTACTGACATACTGAAATTCGAATTTTAGTTGGTCAACAGACAAATTTCGAAGGAACCGAAGGTTAAAGCTTCCAACGTTGAAATACTAAAGTTCGTCTGTTCATGAAGTGAAATTCGAATTTTGAAACTTAGAAAATGTCTCCATGTTGTGACATACGAATTTTCAAGAAGAAAGTTTTTCTGTTAAGTATGAACAGTGTTTTCAATTTTCTACAGTGCCCTCGAAATTCAAATTTTGGAATCCCAAAGTTCGTCTGTCCGTAGTATGTTCAAAAGACGCAGTAGTTCACTTTCTTCAAAATTTGAATTTTGAAAGAGTGAAGTTCGTCTGTCAGAGAGTCCTCTCTTCAGACTTACTTCAACATTCGAAGTTTCAAAACTTTGTTATTCGTATGTCAACATTTTATTTTAACAGACTCACAGCCTAAGCTTTTGAAATTCAAATTTTAATGTTCAAAGTTCGTCTGTCAGAGAGCAATTTTGAAGCTCAAGATATTCTTGATTTCAGATGAACTTTAACATTATTATAGATGAATTTCTTTGGTTTTCACAAATTGCATTTTGTCTGAAATTCAAATTTTGAAGACTTAAAGTTCGTCTATCTTTAAAAAGCTTCTTTCAGGCTCATATGAAAATTCGAATTTTGGTAAATCAAAATTCATCTGTTAGAGAAGAATCCCTTCAGACTTATTCAGTTTCAGCTCGAAATTCGAATTTCCAAAGGCAAAGTTCAAATTTCCAACATGACAGTTCAATATAAACTTTTCAAACTTTGTCTGTTGGTGGGTATTTTTCAAATAGTTCATGATTTAAATATAAAATCAACGTTTTAAAACATCTTTTCATCAAATCAAAGTCTTTTACCCATTCCTGAACATAGCTAAAGATCAAACAACAATTCTAGCATAGAATACTCAGAATTTCTTCACTTTGAAATACTTTGAGCTCCTTTGATATCTTCAATCCAAGCTCTTGGATGTTGGTTTGGAATCATCAAAACTCTTGATTCAACAAGAAGCATTAAATACGATTGGTTAACGGATAGTTTTTCTGAGTAACCGTTGGATAACTTCTCTAACGGATAGATTTTGTCTCTAACGTATAGTTGAGACTTAAATCTATAAATATAACATCATTTGAAGTTGTGGGTAACGATTTTAACTTTGTATATACTGAAACTCTGCCAAATCGTTTAATCAAAGTCTCTTACTCTCACACTTCAATATTTGTACTCCAACTTTCATATTCACTCTGTTTAAGAGAGTTTATTCATTGTAAACAATCTTATCTTTATCTAGAAGAAAGATTTTCTTATGAGGGGATATCACAAGGGATTGGGGAATCACTTAGTAAGAGTGCATAGAGTGAAAGAGTGAGCTCAAGAAACAGAGCATCATCTTTGTACTGAGGCATTTGCAAGAAGCCCACTGAATTCTTGCATAATAGTAGAAAATCTCAAGTGGTGACTTGAGGACTGGACGTAAGTCAAGTGGAGAGACTGAACCAGGATAAATATCTGAGTCTTCTCTTCCCTACTGCTACTTTTACAGTTTATTCATTTATACTCCGTTTTACCATCATACTTTGCTTTCTTCACCTTCTTGACATTTTGCAGAAAATTTTCAAGTTTCCCAATTCATCCCCCTCTTGAGAAGCTAGCTTATCTAACAGTGGTATCGGAGCCTGGTTTCCCAATCAAAGGATTTCACAGCCAGAAATTAAAATGGCTGGCTTTGGAGAAAGCATACTACCAGAGGGAAACAATACAAATAGACCACCTGGCTTCAGTGGAGAACACTATGGCTATTGGAAGATGAAGATGCAAATCTATCTCCAGTCAATTGATCTGGACATCTGGTCAGTCATTCAGAAGGGAGCTTTTTTCCCAATGGCTTTGGAAGATGACGGGAAGTATAGAGATAAGCCAGAAGTTGAATGGAATGAGGAAGATAGAAGAAGAGTCTTGCTAAACTTCAAGGAAAAACACTGCTTGGTCAGTGCTTTGAATCAAGACAAATTCTACAGAGTCTTACAATGCTCTACTGCTAAAGAAATGTGGGATACCTTGCAAATTGCTCATGAAGGAACAACTGGAGTCAGGGAAGACAAACTGAATACATGCATAGATAAATAAAAAAGCTTTCGAATGGCTGAAGGGAAGAGTGCAAAAGAGCTACAGAAGAGATTCACCCTCATTGTGAATCAACTGAAGAGTCTGGGAAAGGAGTACACTCAAACAGAAAAAGGTCAGAAAGATCCTCAGGGCTCTCCCTCTGAAATGGCAACCCAAAGTAACAGTAATAGAGGAAGCCAGAGGAGAATCAATGGCCTCTGTCACAGCTCTTTTTCATAGCCTCGAGGAGTATGAAGGAAAAATGAAGGCTCTCAAAGAGGCTGGACAAGACAGAAAGAAGAAAGGTCTTGCTTTGAAAGCTGCTGAGGAGAAAGGAGAAGAATCTAACGATAGAGATGAACTAGATGAAGAAACTCTGGCTATGATGGTTAGAAAATTTGGAAGATTCTACAGCAAGAAGAGAAATAAGAAAATCTTCAAGAAAGGAGCAGCTAGAGATAGCAAGAGAGAAGCAAAAGAACCTGTCACTTGCTATGAGTGTAAAAAGCAAGGACATATCAAATGGGATTGTCCACAATTCCTCAAGAAGCAAGAGAAAGAAAAGAAATCTATAGACAAAGGCAAGAAGAAAAGAGCTTACATCTCATCAATATGGGGCAACAGCTCAGATGAAGAAGAAGATGAAATTGCTAACATCTGTATGATGGCTCTTGCCTCTGAGGAAGCTGAAATCCCATGCAGCAATGATCAAGAAGATAAGGTATATGAATCTGAACCTTCCTATTCTGAATTACTGGATACATTTCATGAGCTGCATGATGAGTTTGTTAAAGTTGCTAAAGAATTGAAGTAAGCTAAGAAAAAGATTAACAAACTAGAATCTCAATGTAACATCTATGAAATTGCTTCTCTACCTATTGCTGAATCTGCTTGCTGTAAATCATGCATTGAACTAAAGCAAACCAATGAATATCTAATGAAAAGCATGTCTAGGCTTACTAAAGGTAAAGATATGTTGTTTGCTTTAATAGGAAGCCAAAGAATATCACAGGAAAAGGCTGGACTTGGCTATGATCCTTGTGCTGTAAAAGAAAAGATTAGGAAGAAAAATCAAAATGTATACATGAGACATTTTGTGCATGCTAGTGACAATAGAAAGAAAGATCATATGACACATCACATTGAATCATATAATCAACCAAGGCATGCAAAACAAAAATATTATCTGCATTGTTTTCTTCCTGCTTCTCAATTCAGCAGTCCCTTTACCACATGTTACTTCTGTAACAAGAAGGGATATATTTCCAGTTCATGTGCTTTAAAGAAAAATGAACTTGACAGGAAGGTTTAATAGGTTCCCAAAGATACATCAGTATCTAGGGAAAAGACTACTAACAGAAAAGGACCCAAGCAAGTTTGGGTACCTAAAAAGAAAATATGAACTTTGTTTTGCAGGTTTGTCTTAAAGCTAGAAAGAGCAATAAATGGTATATGGACAGTGCCTGCTTAAGTCACATAACGGGTGATAAGGAGAAGTTCATCTTCCTTAGAGACAAGAAAGGAGGAAAGGTGACCTTTGGAGGTGATCAATATGGCAAAATAGTTAGCATTGGTATTATGGGAAAGAATCCTGAAACATCCATTGAAGAGGTGCTGTTTGTAATTGGCCTCAACCACAATCTGCTAAGTGTTAGCCAGACATGTGATAAAGGAAACTGGGTGCTGTTTGACTCAAAGTTATGCCTGGTCATCAGAAAAAGTGATCACAAAGTAATTCTCAAAGCTCAAAGAGATGGTAACTACTATACTATTGATCTTGATGAACATCCTCCCTTAGATTCTGTCTGCTTGATTAGCCAGGATAATGATAGTTGGTTGTGGCATAGAAGGTTAGCTCATGTTAATATGAATCAACTATCAAAACTGGTTAAAACTGAGTTAGTCACTAGCTACCAAAAATCACTTTTGAAAAAGACAAAGAATGTGATGCATGCCTAAGAGGAAAATAAACTAAATCTTCTTTTAAATCTAAAAACGTAGTTACCATAACTAGACCACTAGAACTATTACATATAGATCTAATTGGTCCATCTAGGGTAAAAAGCATTGGTGGAAATCTGTATGTGCTTGTAATTATAGATTATTACTCTAGATTTACATGGACATTGTTTCTTTCCTCTAAAAGTGATATCTTTGATGCATTTGTAACCTTAGCCAAGAAAATGCAAAATGAGAAAGGTATTTCCATTGTGTCTATCAGGTCAGATCATGGAGAATTGTCTCTTTCTCCTTTTGACTGTTCCATTCTGATTTGCTCTATTTTTCAGATCTATTGTCATTTAAACTCATGAGGAGCACCTGCAACGTACATTAAACTTTCTCTGATGCTTAAGTTCTGGATTCATTCTGTAAGTTTTCAAAGTTGAAATTTGTATTTTAGTTGTGTGTTAGATGCATTTCCTCTATAAATTGTGTTTTTGAATAAGGGAGCATGCTCAACATTCGAATTTAGATGCCCAATAGAAAAACTTCAACTTGGAACAGTTCTCGGTGGTCCCTCGAAATTCGTTTGTTGATCCTTGAAAGTTTGAATTTTCAAAAATAAAAGATTCAATGTTATCTTTGTCCAAAATGATGTTTATACAAATGACCATTTCACAACATACGCATGTTTGAGAACCTTTACAAAGTGCAGAAATTTGAATTTCTGATTCAAAATTTGTCTATTGAAACTTGCTCATAATGTTGAACCTCTGAAAGACGAATTTTCATGTGCATACTTCGTCTATTGTTTGTTGCATTGATTATTGCTTGATGCCTGCTCTTCGAAATTCAAACTTTGCTAAAACAAAGTTCATCTATTCATCTTGTGCTGCTTAGACCAAGCCTCTATCAGATGAACTTTCAGAAGAAAATTTGTCTGTCAGTAAGCTTTGTTGGATGGTTTAACTTGTAACTGCCTGAAGTTCAAATTTTGACCCCTCAAAATTCGTCTGTCCTATGGTTACACACGTTAAAACCAACGATTTTCTTCTGAATAGACGCAACCCTATTCATCTCTTCTCCAAGTCTGTTGAAATTCTCTCTTAAATGCTCTTCAATTCTGACCGTAAATCGTCATTTCCCACCATTTAAACTCCTTTTCGCCTCATATAAACCTATTCTTAGCATGGCTAGAGTAAAGAATCCAGAAGTTGGAAAAGGAAAGGCACAACCAAAGAGAACGATTAAATCCCAATATGCCTCAAAGGAAGGAGAAAAACTGAAGAGAAAAGCTGAATTAAGCAAGGCAACTCCCTCTAAAAGACAGAAAACAACCCCAAAGGCAGAATCAAAGAAAGTTGGACCCTCTTCTTTAAAGAAAATAGAGCCTTAGGTCCCTGTTCCTGTTGCTGATGCTGTTCTTCCACTTCCTCCTCCAGTACTAAATCTGGAGAATATCAACTCACAACAATGCCATTATGGAGCACTCCTCAGATTCAGGAGGAATACTCGACCAAGTTTGCTAGTAAAAGGTAATCAAGCCTCGTTGTGTGAACATGGAAGATTTCTTAGTCTCTAATAATTTTGATGCTGGGATATGGATGCTGAGGTATAAGAATCTATTAGAGATACTGGAGAGGTATAATGATGAAGTAATTAAGACATGGTATGCCTCCCTAAAATACAACAGCAAGAAGAAGAAGTGGGAGGTCAATCTGAGATCAAGGACTATCTGGCTCACAAATGAAACTTGTTAGTTAGGCTGGCTTCCCAAGAGGGGGTGAATTGGGAAGCTTGAAAATTTTCTGCAAAATATCAAGAAGGTGAAGAAAGCAATGTATGATGGTAAAACAGAGTATAAATAAATAAACTGTGAAGATGACAGTGAAGAGAAGAAGACTCAGAAATTTATCCTAGTTCGGTCTCTCCACTTGACCTACATCCAATCCCCAAGTCACCACTTGAGATTTTCCACTATTCTGCAAGAATTCAGTGGGCTTCTTGCAAATGCCTCAGTACAAAGATATTGCTCTGTTTCTAGAGCTTCACTCAATCACTCTACGTACTCTTACAAAGTGCTTCCCAATCCCTTGTGATGTCCCCTCACAAGAAAATCTATCTTCTAGATGAAGATAAGATTGTTTACAAGGATTAAACTCTCTTAAATAGAGTAAATATGAAAGTTAGAGTACAAAATATTGAAGTGAGAGAGTAAGAGACTTTGAATAGATGATTTGGCAGAGTTTCAGTAGATACAATGTTAAAATCTTTACCCACAACTTCAAATGATATTATATTTATAGATTTAGGTCTCAAATATCCATTAGAGACAAAATCTATCCATTGGAGAAGTTATCCAACTGTTACTCTGAAAAACTATTCGTTAACCAACCACATTTAATACTTCTGACATACTGAAATTTGAATTTCGGTTGGTCAACAGACGAATTTCACAGAAACCGAAGGTTAACAACTTCACCATTGAATGCCCGAAGTTCATCTATCATGAAGTGAAATTCGAATTTTGATATTTGGAAATTGTTTCTATATTGTGACATACGAATGTTCAAGTAGAAAGTTTTTCTGTTAAGTGTTAACAGTATTTTCAATTTGCTACAGTGCCTTCAAATTCGAATTTTGGAACCTCAAAATTCATCTATCCGTAGTTGGTCTATAAGGCACAGTAGTTCATTTACTTCAAAATTTGAATTTTCACTGGGCAAAGTTCGTCTGTCAAAGGACTTCTTTTCAGACTAACTTCAAAATTCGAATTTATAAATACTGTCATTCGTATGTCAACATATCATTCTAACAGACTCACAAGCTTAGTTTCTAAAATTCAAACTTTCATGTTCAAAGTTTGTCTGTTAGTGAGCAACTTTGAAATCCATTCTAAACTTAGTTTCAGATGAACTTTGACATAATTTTAGATGAATTTCTTTAGTTTTCATAAGTTTCATTTTTGTCTGAAATTCGAATTTTCAAAACCCAAAGTTCATCTGTTGCTTAAAGCTCATTTCATACACTTATCAAAATTTGAATTTTCCCAAGTCAAAATTCATCTGTCAGAGAAGCATATCTTAAGACTTATTTAGTTTTAATACGAAATTCGAATTTCCAAAGCCAAAGTTCGAATTTCCAAGATGATAGTTCAATATAAATCTTTCAAACTTTGTCTGGTAGTGGGTGTTTTTCAAATATTCCATGATTTAACATAGAATCAAGGTTTTCAAACATCTTTTCACCAAATCAAAGTCTTTTACTCAAATTAAAACACAACTAAACATCCTACATCTATTCTTGCACAAATTTCTCCAGAATTTCTTCACTTGAAACCTTTTGGGTACCTTTGATATCTTTATTCCAAACTCTTGAGGGTTGGTTTGGAATCATCAAAACTCTGGATTCAATAAAACTCTTAATGAAGTGTTGGAAATCCCGGGGCAAGATGGCCTTAAGATTGACATCACTGCTTCTAGGTATATGGATGAGGTAGATACTGCTAATAAAGAAAGTGCCCCCTTCTGAACTATAAAGAGAGCGCAATCTTGAACACATTCTTCAGAAGAAGGGAAAATAGGCCAACAATAAACTTGCTGAAGCCCACTGACCTTAGTGCTCAAGTGAGGATCCTACACTACATAGTGTCTAGGATTATCTTCAACAAAGGAGGCAGTTTCAATTTGATCACAAAGGCAGAGGCACATGTAATGGCAGCAATCATGCATGGGAAGCTTATCAACATAGGTCATATCATTCTCCAATGCATGATCAAGGCAAGGGATCAAAGGAAAGACTCTACACTCCCTTATGTAACAATCATTTCCAGAATTCTACAATATGCTAGAATTCAGCACCTTGAAAAAGGAAAAGGGAAGCCCACTGAGATTTTCAAGGAAGAGGAGCTACAAAGAATGGGGATTGAGAGAAATAAAGGAAGATGGATTGGGAAGGGAGCAGGAAAATCTGAAGATCTCTTCTTTGTTGAAGATGCCTTCCTACAGCGAGAAGGTACCTCTGAGGTTTCTACAAAACCTACACCTCATCCTTCTCAGCCTGTCTTGTCTCCATCTCTACCTGCTCACATTCCATCTACTCCCTCCTCTCGTGCCAAGCCAAACAAGATCACTAAGTTGTATGACAGTCTGTCTACACTCATATTAAGCATCAGGGATGAGCAAAATGCCAAGTTTGCTCATCTACAAGATCAGATCCACCAGTTGGCCAAGAACATGAAGATGGTTGCTGATGCATATGAAGACATTCGAAATGTCATTCCTGCCACATTAGCTCCACCTTAGCCAAGATTCTCTGAGCCTGCTAAATCTCTAACTTCTGAGCCTCTAAGTCCCTTTGAGCTAGCCTCTTCTGAGCATGATGATGCTGTGGATGATACTGAGGTTGCTGGTACACTAAACACACCAAGTCCTGGTCCTCCCTTAGTCTATGGTATGGAAGAAGAAGGCCCTCAGGTTTCAAGTTCTCATGACCCCATTCAAGCATATGCTCCAGAGTCAATCCTGTCCCAGTAAGAATCTGAGCAAGTAGAAAAATTAGTGGCAGCCATCTCCACTTCACCATTCATGCAGACTGCCCTAAATGAAGAAAGAAGCATTGTGCCTTTTGTTGATTTGGAAGCCATTACACACAATGCTCTCTTGCAAACTCAGAGAAGAAGGCTTGAAGAAATGTTTCCTCCTCCTGCTCCTCACCTGTTACATACCTTGGTTTCTCGGAGGAAAGAAAGGCACAATTGGCAATCACAAGACAAGAAATTTCTGAACTTCTTGAGATTTCTGATGATGAAGATGAAGACACAAGTTCTGAAGTTTCTAGGTCCTTGCCAAAGCTCAATCCAGAAATGGCGTTTGTTCTTGTGCCTCTTCAAGCCATTCCAGTGTCTCAGATCCCTCCTCCTACTGATTTTGTTCACCTTACTGATGATGCCAAAAAGGGGGAGAAGAGTGAGCAAACTGGAAAGTCTGGAAAATCTGCTGCTAAGCCTTCTGGAAAGACTTATAGCAAGAAGACCAAGACCAAGTCAAAGGAGAAATGATCAGAACTTAGGCTTGGGTCCTCTTGTAGTGTTATGTTATGTAGTTTGTGTTTTGTGTTTATGTATTTCGAACTGTTTTGCATTAATTGTTTCCTGTAAAACAATGTTTGATGAAATGAAAGAATTCCTTGATTGCAATGATCTGTTCCTGTTAAGCCTTGAATCTCTATACTTGATCTACTATACATGATATCTTTTGAAATACAATGCATATGTTAAGGGGGAACTTGTTAAAGCAAACCCAAGTACTAATCCAGTTTGTAAGTTGTTTTATCATCATCAAAAAAGGGGAGCATGTTGAATCAAGAGTGTTGATGATTCCAAACCAACCTTCAAGAGCTTGGAATAAAGATATCAAAGGTGCACAAAAGGTTTCAAGTGAAGAAATTCTAGAGAAATAGGTGCAAGAATAGATGTAGGATGTTTAGTAATGTTTTGATTTAAGTAAAAGACTTTGATTTGGTAAAAAGATGTTTTAAAACTTTGATTCTATATTAAATCATGGAATATTTGAAAAACACCTACCAACAGACGAAGTTTGAAAGGTTTACACTAATCTGCTGTTTTGAAAATTTGAACTTTGGCTTTGGAAATTCGAATTTCGTGTTGAAAATGAACAAGTCTAAAAAGAGGCTTCTCTAACAGACGAATTTTGACTTGAGAAAATTCAAATTTCGATAAGTGTCTGAAAGGATCTTTCAGTAACAGACGAACTTTGGGTTTTAAAAATTCAAATTTTGGACAAAATGTAACTTATGAAAACTAAAGAAATTCGTCTAAAATTATGTCAAATTTCATCTGAAACCAAGTTTAGATTGGGCTTCAAAATTGCTCACTGAAAAATGAACTTTGAACATGAAAATTTGAATTTTAGAAACAAAGCTTGTGAGTTTGATATATTGATATGTTGACATATGAATGACAGTATTTGTAAATTCAAATTTTGAAGTAAGCCTGAAAAGAGGTCTCTCTGACAGATGAACTTTGTCCTTTGAAAATTCGAATTTTGAATTAGAAGAACTACTGTGCCTTATAAACTAGCTACGGATAGATGAATTTTGGGGTTCCAAAATTCGAATTTCGAAGGCACTGTTGCAAATTGAAAATACTGTTTACACTTAACAGAACGTCTTCAAACATGAAAATTTGTATGTCACAACATAGAAACATTTTCCAAAGATCAAAATTTGAATTTTGTTTCATGACAGACGAACTTTGGATATTCAACGTTGAATTCTTTAGCCTTCGGTTTTTGTAAAATTCGTCTGTTGACCAACTGAAATTCGAATTTCAGAATGTCAGAAGCATTAAATGCGGTTGGTTAACGGATAGTTTTTCAGAGTAACCGTTGGATAACTTCTCTAACAGATAGATTTTGTCTCTAACATATAGTTGAGACCTAAATCTATAAATATAACATCATTTGAAGTTGTGGGTAACGATTTTAACTTTGTATATACTGAAACTCTGCCAAATCATTTACTCAAAGTCTCTTACTCTCACACTTCAATATTTGTACTCCAACTTTCATATTCACTCTGTTTAAGAGAGTTTATTCATTGTAAACAATCTTATCTTCATCTGGAAGAAAGATTTTCTTGTGAGGGAATATCACAAGGGATTGTAGAAGCACTTAGTAAGAGTGCATAGAGTGAAAGAGTGAGCTCTAGAAACAGAGCATCATCTTTGTACTGAGGCATTTGCAAGAAGCACATTGAATTCTTGCAGAATAGTGGAAAATCTCTAGTGGTGACTTGAGAACTGGACATATGTCAAGTGGAGAGACCGAACCAGGATAAATATCTGAGTCTTCTCTTCCCTACTGCTACTTTTACAGTTTATTCATTTATACTCTGTTTTACCATCATACTTTGCTTTCTTCACCTTCTTGACATTTTGCAAAAAAATTTCAAGCTTCCCAATTCACCCCCTCTTGAAAAGCCAGTTTATCTAACACTTTCCATCTGACATGCCTAGATCTCTCGCCAACAACAGTCACTAATATCTCATCAGATGTCATTTGAGAGTGACTTACTTCTTGCTGCTGTATGACTTCTTGAATGTGTCCTTGAAATTAAAGAAAACTAATATAATAGAAATCAAATTATACATTAACTTGGTAAAATATAAGAATGAAGCACATATATGAATCTCATGAGACATTGGATTTGGCCACTCACACCCCCCATCTATAGTCTTCCTTGTAAGCTGCAATTCCTATTGTTGATTGGTAGTACCTCTCTTGTAGTGAGGTCTCTCTACAAAATATAATGTACAAGGAAAAAAAGTAATTTTAAGTTGGAAAAGAAAAAGAAAAAGGAAGAAATAAAAAAGAAGAGATATTGAAGTCACTTCATTTTCTTCAATCTCAGCAAATGACACAGGACCACAATTATGCTTTCTCAGTTGTTTTTGTTGGTTTATCTTATTTCTTGCACTTTTGTCCTCCAAGAAAATTGGCTATTGATCAAGATTCCTAGAATGAAGTAAAAATTTTAAGATTTTATATTGATAATAAGGTACCTTAAATGTGGAAGTTTCAAAGTGTGTCAAAAGTCACTCAATCCTCAAGACTAACGCTAAAAGGTCGATTCGCCAACCTTTCTTTCATCTGTGGCATATGCTTGATAGTGCTTGTGTAATTCAGCCTTCTAATTTGTAAAGCTAGCTTGCATTAAGGCAAAGGCAATTATCTTAAGCCTCTCTTCATTTTCTTCTATTTCTAGTTCAAGTTTTTCCTAAAGCACAAATAAGTAAGTATACTTGTTATGAAAACATAAAAAAATATGGTCATTGAATATATTTGGTATAAATATTACCTTTACTTTCAACTACAACTCCTCACCATACTTTTGGAAGTTATTGCTCCAATCACCCTCTCAAAAGGATATTGTGGTCCTAAGAACTAAACCACAATGGCTAGCGAAAGCCCTAGCTCTTGGTCCCACAACTTTTGACATGGAATCATGAATTTTTACTTTAATTTTTCCTCTAAATCTTGTTTTCAAATCTAGTTGTTTTCCCTGATAAATGCCTCTACCCCTCTTACTGGAATTGCAAGATCATATCATTCATCCAAAAAGAAGAAAACAATTAGATGTGACAAGTTATGTGGACTAGTTATCTACACTATATAAAGTTAATGGAAATTTACCTGCACTGCTAATAGGGAAGAGCCTTGATGTATCTCATGAAGCTATGGTGATAGCTGTTGAGGAGAAATATTAGTTTGAATCTGAGGAAGTGGAGGTTGTGAATGAACAAGATGTGCTATATGTATGGAAGCCACCTCTTCTGGGGAATTAGGCCTTCCCCGTCTAAAGGTAAGACCTCTCCATGCTTAACCTCCATCGTGATGACATCCTATATGAACGTATAATAAAGGTAAGTAACAAGATAAATAAAATACACACACACACACACACACATATATAATTATGGTAATTAAAACATATTGTAAGACAAGAAGTACATAACATCCCTAAAAGGCATATATCAATTTACCATGAAACTACAATATTTTCATCTAATTGAATCTTCTATGTCACTTTCAGTAGTATCAATATCTTCTAATTCATTCTCATGTACTTGATCCTCTTCTGTATCACTATCATTATCATCTAGTACATCTTCTTCCTCACTATCTTCATACACCGGTGATGTTATACCAGTGTCATCAATGAATCCAAGTTCCCAAGTTCTATGATTATTTCTTCGCGATGATTGACCCTCCTTAAAGCAAGCTTGTGGCTGTATATTATCTCTAAATAAATCAATAACAATGTTTGGTTCTATAGGACTTTCATTGTACATGTTCAAGTTAATCACCAATTGTTGATAAGCTTCTTCATCAACCATAACATTGTCTTCACTTACATCATTACCACCATCCTTAAGTGGCATTTTGAAGAGATCACGTGGATTTGTTTTCAGAATGACAAGCCAACCAAACTCAACAATGTCATCCACATAAAAAACATGATCTGCTTGATTTACTGAGATGAATGGTTCATTGGTGTCTAATAAATATCGAGTGTTTACACTTATAAACCCATACTGGTCAACTTTATATCCCCTACCAATATGACCCACATCCCACCAATGGCACTTAAACAAGTATACTTTTCTATTCCTTATGTAAGACAACTCACAAATATGCTCCAACACACTGTAATATACTTTTCTATTCCCTATGTAAGACATAGTTGAGAATTGTTTTTTTAGGAATAGAAAATGGAAAAATATAATCCATTGCCTTTGGCAAGTCACATAGAGAATAATCAAAGTTTGACTCACCTTGAGAGATTTCCTATCAGGGGCTATGTCTCTATCATGGAAGCACCACCGATCCACTCCAATTTGAATTTTAAAACTAGCTTTACCATACTCTAATATTGCAACAATTAGCATCCAATTAATTGCTTACCACTCCCTTGCTCTCATAATAATCATCAAGCACCCATTGGTACTTTGACTAAGCCAACCCAAAACACCATGACAAATGATCATCCAAACTTGAGTACGCTGGACAAGGAAAGGTAAATGAATTTACTTACCAAGAATAAACAAGAAACTTAAGCAAAAGAAACTGCATAGAACATTTATTGGCTTGTATTTTCTTAAATGATGATAAGAAAGCTAATGTAAATTAATAGAAGTTATGAGCATCTAAACAACAGAAATAGAATATGCTCCGACACTACCTTAAATAGAAACCAGATTGCAACCATCCCTGATTTTGGCATAAATACTTAGATCCGTTGTTTCCTTTTCCAGCATCAAGAAACATTGCATGTTTCTAATAATTTTCAAGTCATAGTTTCCATGCCAAATCCTTAATATACCCAATCTAAGTCTATCATCTGTGTTCATTTTCACTACTTCTACAGAGATGACATGACATGACCCATGATTAAATCCATTACATCATCTTCCCCAAAAATGAAAGGGCACCTACAAAGTTACTACATTTCTTACTAAAACTCTCCAATGCCAGCTATTCAAAGATTTTGAAAAACCAAAGCTACAACTCAACAATCAGCTAATGTGTGACTTCATTCAATATCAACTACTATAAGAACGTTAGAAATATCCCAAGAAATTGGAAGCTTAAAAAAAATAGATGCCTTCTGCTGAAAGTGCAAACATTAGGAATTTTTTCCTTTTCATTTGAAAATCAAAAACAGAGTATCTCGTTTGAAAATCTACCAACATACTTGTGAGAGAATAAGATCTTCACATAATGGAAGAGAGTAAGGGCACAAAAGAGAGACTGCAGTAGGGAATGAAAACACGTGATGTAGGTTCAAAGTCACGATTATGGTGGGGGGGATGCAGTGGAGGTAACTCGCAGCTATAAGAGACATTAACAGGGGAGAGGGAGGTGATAGATGGAGACAGGTCACAATAGCAGAGTTGTAGTTGGGAGACCAAGGTCGAAGCGACGTGAAGCCAAAGGCAATGGATGGAGGTGGGACAAAGATTCGAAGGCCACACGAATAGAGGTGAGGCAATAGAGGCTATGGAGTTACTGGCAGCTATGGGCTCAACTCAGAGATGAGGAGAGGCGATGGGTAGAGTGGAGGCAAGGACTTGGGCAGCTAAGGTTCAATGAAGGAAGAAATTGAGAGGGAAAGAAGGAAAAAAAAAAAAGAGAGGGAAAGAAGAAAAATAGAATGATGTCATTTCATCTAAAGGGGCCAAAATTTGAAACTGGAAAAATAGAAAAGACTAGGAATATAACAACTCATGTTCATGCTGGATACCTAACCAGTTTTTATTTTAAAGACTAAATAATCCAACATCTTTGGTGTACTCAATTTTAACTAATTAATACTGATTTCAAATCAGTTTTTAAAATTTAAAGTTAGTTTTCTATCTAATTATATATCCAAATCTTAGACTATTTTAAAAGTATACTCTCAATTTGAATTTTAAATGGACCCATTTATTGTTTATTTAAGCAATACTATTGTTTATTCTTATTATAATAAGGGTATGATTTTAAATTATTTATAAATTTTAAAGGTTGATATAAAACTGACGTTTTATAACAGAAATATCATGATAATGAGTAAATGATTTATAATACTGAAGTTTTATTTTGTATAAAATATTTTTTGTTAGCACACAAATAAAAAAAATCACATATATTTTATAGGAAACTTTCAGCAATGACTAGATCCATTTGTTTCAGTGGCTATGATTAGGTTTTAATGGTTATTTTATTTATCAAATTAAACACAATTCAACCATCATTATATTATTTTTATTATTAAAAATTAAACACTTTGAAGTAATAAATTGCAAAAGTCAGAAATAAAGTTAATGATGATTTTTTTATTCAAATTTTTATTATTTTATATTCAATCTAATATATAAATTTTAAATTTTTCCCCATTTAACTATATACTGATTTTTTTTAATTCCAAACGTTGCCAGTTACTATTTATTTTAAACAACTTCATTATTCTATTTGAAATGAATAAAAGTTAAACACTTCTAAAATAATCAATTATTAAAATCAAAACAATTATTCCAGTTAAATGCGATTCACCAATTTTCATGTCCAAAATTATATTACTCAACATTAATTTAATTTATTCAGTGGTATTATTAGTTTTCCAACTCACACTACAATTTTGTATAATTAGAATTGTTATTGTTAGTCTGAAAAATCTATATGACGATTTGTATTTATGCATTTAAAAAAGAAATATTAATTTTTTTAAAAAACCAAATTATGAAAAAAGAAAAAAGAGTTGCGGTAGAAGAAAAAAATTATGTTAAAACGCAGAACTGCATTTTATATACAAAAGTAATAATTTAAAATTGTGAAAAGGATAATAATTTAAAATTTTGAAAAGGATAAAATTTTCCCCTACTACTCCATTATTTCATTTCCTTGCCCCATAAATAACCACTAAAAAGCTTTTTTAAATAATTTTAATCAAACGCAAATCAACTTTTGATTTTCATAAAATTTCTAAATAATTAATTACTTTTTTAAACTACCTAAAAATCATTTTTATCAAAAGCTTAAATAAATGGGCTCTTAATCAAATTTTGCTATATTGCTTTTTAGTTTTTATTTGAATCGTGAGAGAGTAACGGATAAATGCTTCAAGATTATGAAAATGCATAATTTTATGATGTTGTAATATTATATATTATAAATTGTAAATATGTTACTGTTTTGGAGATGAATTTTATATAGTTAGTTTGATCAATCTTAAGAAAGATTTAATTTATATTTTGTCTCTAGTTTTTTTGTTGATATAGTTATGTCTAATATATTTACTAATGATCAGATTATATCTTTTTCATTTACTAAAAAAGATATATTTACTAAAAAAAGAATGTCTACTTCAATAAAAAGAATGTTTCTTTTTACATTGTTAGACAAATTTGTTTCAATAGTTTAACATATGCAACACAAGTTAAACAAATTTAAAATAGGGTTGTTTATGAGCCGGGACAGGTCGGGCATCACTTTGGCCTAATGTCCGGCCTGGAACACCCCTGGGCCAAGGAAAACTGGCATGTGGCCCGACCTGGCCCGAGATGGCCCAGTCCTTCATTGGGCCGATATCAGGACAACACCAGGCTGAGTTTGACCCGGTATAAAAATATACAATAAAAATTAAATAAAAAATAAGTTAATTTAATTTTTTAATAAAAATATATTTAGTTTCATTTAAAATATATTTTTATAGGTAATAATATTGGGTTAAAGAGTAACATTTATCAAAATTATAAATACTCAACAATTATACATTATTTATTTTTATATAATATTATGTTAAGAAATAAATTTAAAATTTGAAATAAAATTAAAGATTGGAATAATAAAATGTATCTACTATAATTATAAAATTAATTTGTTACATGAAGCATATGAAGGAAAAACAGTTATATAAAATTATTTAATATCTTTAACAAATAAAGAAAATTGAAAAAATAACTTATACCGGGCTGGGCCAGCACGGGTTAGTGACTTGCCCGAGGCCCAGCCCCGGCCCTATCCTCTTTGTGGCCCGGTTCCCTTTTATTTCATGGCTTTTCTTTTTCAACCAGGCCCGACTCGAAATGATCGAGCCACACCAGGCCACGGGCCACATTGAACATCCCTAATTTAAAATTAACTAATACTACCATAATTGTTTGTGTTTAACTAACATATATATATATATATGTGTGTGTGTGTTTTTTTTACAATAACTTGAATAATCCATGCATAGCACCTGTGTGGTACTAGTTCAATAAAAAGGAAGATCATTGAAGATTCGTCAAAAAGGGAAAAAAACAATTGAAAATGAATAATGCATGTGCAAGTAATATAGAAACAATTTGGACCCCGGTCATCATCATCTCTCAAGTATCATCTCTCCCTATATGAGATTGTATAAAAATATGAAGGATGCCCAACTCTTTCTTTTTCTCATCCTTCAAAGCTTCACTTAGAATGCCATCAACAAATAATAATGTCTTCCCAAATCATCCTCTTGTGAAACCATTTGGATTCATTATCTAACTTGAAACTTTAGGTTGAATTTTACATGACGTTAGAATAGTACATATAATATGGTTATTAATTGTGGGTATGTTCATATTAGCATCTCAAGGTTTTATTAATAATAGTTTTACTAAATAGGTCAAATTTAGACTAACTAACCATGGTGTGGTATCCCTTGACTTAATAGTAATGTAAAAGAGTAGAAAAACTTAATCTCAATATTCTAATTAGGAAATGATGCTTAAACAAAAGACAATGTCAAATTTATAGGAAAAAGTTAATTCAATAAAACATGTGTTATTTACTTGGTTTCTAATAATCAAAAGTAAGTACAATGTCTTGGGCATCAATCTAGTCTATCAAGGTTTAAAAAAAGTACAATGGTAAAACAAAGTATATAATCCGAATCAAATAGTTATGTTAGCATCTTTAATATTTTACATAAATTTTGCAAAGGAGGAGCAAACTCGAGCATCTTGATAGTTTATTGGAAAATATGCTTATTGAGCTTTTGCACACAAAAAAAAGGTTGATGCCCATAAAAATAAAATGAAGGGGGAATCTCATTGGCAAACTATGCTATCCTTAATGAACAATGCTTATACCTTAAATAGGAAACATTGATGAAATACTAAAAGTTCTTAGAATATACTTAAGACATAGTAGCCAACCATGTGTAACAAATTCAATTCATCCCCTGCATTTGTGAACACGTTATTTATTGTCTTGTTATGTATAAATTACAAAAAAAACTCATAATAAGAAGATGATTCACAATTCAATCACTGACAAGATAAACGCACTTTTCTCAATAATATACTGTCAATATTAGCAACAACACAAAAAAAGGGCATGTAAAAGGAAAAGTGGATAACCATTATGAATCATCATTTGAAATTGTTTTGACAATAGATGGAATGCACATAGATGAGGCAATCAATTAGTACAAAAATCCAAGGAAAAAAAAATACCATGCTATGGTTCAACACAAAGAGTGCTATCAAAATATTCATTATATTATTTAAGATAAAAGGAAATGACAAAATACTTTGACTTTAATTAAGAAATTTAGAATAATTTTCAAAATTCATGTCATATGTTGAATTATTTCAATTTATTTATCATAAAATTATATTAATATAATATGTTTATCATTTCAGCATGTTAAATATTGGTTTCTAAAATGAAATGAACAAAAATTTAAAAAAAATTACTTTTAGTGATGACCACAAAAAATCGTCACTGAAAGTCTTATTTTCGATAACGACTAAAATAGTCATGACTAAAAATATTACTTTAGCAATGACAAAAAAGGTCATCATTGATTGTCCAAATATTTGGTGGCGTCATAGACTGCAGCCATTGAATGTATGACTTTCAGTGGCGACACCTCAATGTCGTCGTTGAAAGTCATACTTTCGACAGCTACTTTTAGGTGTTGTCGCTAAATCTTACTTTTAGCGACGACTCTGAGGTGTCATCGTTGAAAGTCACACCTTTAGTGATGACTTTTTTTGTCGTCGCTAAAAATCTGTTTTTTTTGTAGTGTATAGGCCTATCTTAGTTTCTCTGTTCAACTAAGGAACTTGGAAAAATCCTTCATTAATGACCACCAATAAGAAACTATCAAGAACACAAGGAGATAAAATATATACCCTTAGTAGAAAAAGCATATAATAATTCATAAACAACGCCATAACAATTCTAGGAAGACAAATTTTGATTCAACCACACAAAGGTCTGATTAAACTAATAAAATATTACGTCAAAGAAAAGGAAAAGAGAAGACTGAAAGATTTAAGAAATCCAAATGTCTTTGAATCTCCAGAAACCTTCCCAAGCTCCAGGGCCTTACTCCACAACCTCCTTTCACCTCAATCATAGGTGCCTAGAATTAATGCCCCCAAATGCAAATCCTATATAGCTTTTAATGTGAAAACCAGTGTCAGAAAACAAAAAAAATGAAACTCAGCATTTAATGATTTGCATCGCCACCGTGAATATGTTTTCTCCATTGCTCGTTCAGGTTTTTTTCATTGCAACTTTTAAAAGCACAGTCACTGCAAAGATGCTCTCAGGTCCGGTTCTTCAAGATGGCAATGTGTATTTTACCATCTTACATGGTTGGGGAGAGCTTTACCTCTGTTTTCTATGTAGAAAATGGGGTATTTAAACCTTTTAACTTAAATTTTAGCTTGATTTCATCTCTAAAAAGCACCTACAACAAGATATAGATATTATGATCTTAAGTTTCAATATGATAGAAATGAAGCACAAATATACGTCATATATATCAAGCAATACACCAAATAGTTTTGAGCACATTTTCAACCTTTAGCACCCAAATAATGAAATAATAATCACAATCACTTTGAAATTAAGAAAAATGTGTTAAATAGCATGAATTTCTAAATCACAAACAAAAATAGAATTACCTTCACAGTCATCATCATAAAAAGAATTTACATTACAATCACTCCACACCTTTATAACTCCTCATATCATACAAGGAATTTCTAAATCACACAAATGCAAAGTGCATTTGGAAATAGATTGAAATTAATTATTCCTCATATCTATTCTGACACTTGATGCTACACTTTCTTCTCACTTTAAAGATGCTTTACAAGCATAGTTAAACAATGTCTAGAAGAAGAGCCGATACTTAGAAACGTGTGTAGGTTTATAGAAAATCTAAATAAAGTAAACATTAGATAGATTCATTGATCTATTTCCACCCAACGTACGTAATCACTCCACATGCTAAGTGCTTAAAAGTTCACATACACTTTCCCTCCAAAACAAATTTGATGTTTGATTGTTCTTCCCACTTATAAAGTCTTTAATGTGAAACTTAGTTGCCAAACTAATTAAGCTAACTAGTATCACACTTGATTAGTGTAACACCTTACTCTAAAATACCTCCTGACTCAACCGGAAACTTAAAAAACCAACAAAACATAGCCAAAACATCTCATATTTACCTTCCAAAATATCATAGCAGCGGACAACGCCACAAAACATCTCAAGAAACACTAGAACAGCAGAAACAATGTGTAGGGCCGCGGTCGCTACAGTACCATTGCGGCTTTGGTGATTTCGGACTCACTATCGCCGCAGTGCCCCTTTGCTGATGCTATATCAGCAAAAGTTCAACTTCCGATGTGAACTTTTGATACGCATAACTTTATGCTTAGACCTTCGATTGTTCTGATTTCAACTCCTACAAGTCAATATTGTCCTAATCTATTCATGGACACCAATTTTACCTCAATCCATCTCCGTGTGGAGATTTTAGACACTTGACACCATTTTTGCCACTTTTGATCAAAACTCACCACAAACCCCCTTCAATTACCACCAAAGGCAAATAGACACTCAGAGACCATTCGCAGAAGTCCTAATTCACTTAACCAAATTGTTCAAAGAGGTTTCACCTCAAAGGAACCACTCCCTGAGATTTGACCCCATTGAACCTCAAATCGACAAAATGGGCTATTTGCCCCAAAACACACCACCAAGGCCCAATTCCACCTTTGGGCTCACAAACACTACCATACTGACTCGTCGGCACTTCGTACCATGCATGCATCACACACATCTTAACAAACTTATCATTACATCTTTCCACAGCAATAACATTTATCATTACAATCATCCTAATTCTCATGTCAAATACAACCACACTATCCTACTTAGCACAACATAGATAGACATGTCACACATACATTACATATACTTGGTATTCTCACGTACGGTATGCTACTCCCTTGTATTCTTTGAATTAGTGCTAGAACCTTCACTTGAAATGTTAGTTCATAACTCATACAATCTCATGAATGCAATATGAAATGGAATGGAATGCATGTCTCCCTCACATACAGCTAGAACCACGAGCTGTCGTCATAACAAAACATTTCGTGTAGGTGATTCCCTTCCAATAGTCTGTGAAGACTGATTCTGGGACATTACCAAGCTCATCTCCCATTAGTACACCCAACCAAAGGTAACACTAATGTTTGGATCATGGTTCTCCTTTTCCTTTCCCACCACAAATTGGTAGCGATTTAGGGAAGGTGCAATTCACTACACGTGTTTCCTTTCTGGGCATAGAAGGTGATTTAGTCTCAGTGATTCCATCCTTATCCTCCCCTATCATATATCATATCATTGTATATCATACCATCATCACCACTCGATCATCATATACCTCGTAATGTCATGTGGTGATGCCATATCATATCATCATATAATAATCATCATCATGTTTACAATGTCATGCATGTATCATGTCATGTCACATCATCATCATTATCTCTAATACCATCATACTCATCATAATCATCATACACTATGTGTTCAACTGTGTGCATACCATGATATATAGAAAATCATACACACACATATATCAATATCGTGGTATGAACGGAAACATACACACACACACACACACATATATATATATATTAACATATAATATATATACAAAACAAACAATACAAACACCTGGTTACCTCTAATTGTCAATACCATACACACGCGATTCCACAATCTTCTTGAGCTGTCCAACATGCTCGTACCCTTTTCGGTCAACCAAATATCTCTACAATACTATAAAATCCTCACTTAATATATAATACCAAATATCCAAATATCACAATTTGACTATTTAGGCCTAACCTAAGATGTAACATTATAAGAAAATAAAATATTATGAAATGTACAAGGAATTTATGAAAACGGATGAACTCCATTTTGCGTTAAAAAGGACAAAGAAGTCATTTTTCCTAATAAGACAGAAAAATGAGAAACTACATTTTTACCCCTAAAAAATTATCAAAATGACCTTCATATCCCTAAAGTTAATAAATTCACATGGAGTCAAAGTGCAAAAGTCCTTGGGAAAATTTACAGCTAATGACCCAAAAGTTTCAAAAATTATAATTTAACCCTAGATCAAGGGTAATTTTGTAAATATATAAAATTATAGTCAAAACGAAGCCCTCAATGAGAGAAGTCCAATGGTATATGGCACAAAGGGTTAATATTCAAGAATAAATAAATAATCAATGCTGAGTGTCTAAAAGTAACAGGAAATCGATAAAATAAACTGTGGGTCCCACCGATGGTTAAAAGGTAACTGGGATAGAATATGGGTTATACACAGATACCATTTGGAATGGGATAATTAAGAAAATATAAAAATAAAATTAGAATAGTCTTGTAATCCAAAAATGCTAAATTGCTATAAAAAGTAGTTTTATTGATATAGTTAAAAATTACCCGGTTCAAGATATATCTGGACCAGAAAAAATTAAGCATTTTTTGGATACTCAAAACTCTCATTGGGCATGCAAAATGGGGCAGCTTGGGTAGCACAATTGTTTGGAGAAGACTTCCTCAAGAAGTAGTCATTTTTGGTCAAAAAGTAACCATGGTTATTAACCATGATTAATTACCTAATTAAGCATGTAATTAACCAATTAAACCCTCTCTTTCCACTTCATTTCATGAGTGTTTATTAGCAGCAAATAGAAGAGAAAAAACACAAAGAAAGGAAGAGAGAAAGAGAGGAGGACAAAGAAGAAACTCAAGGTAAAAATTGAAAGCTCAAGTGGTAAGTTGTCTTTCATCACCTCATGCTTTCTATCTATGGTTTTTAAAGCATGGTTCGTGGATTATATTTCCCTCTTCCTTACCTTAGGGTTTTAGCCATGTCATGGATTTAGCAAGAAAATGGGTTAATCAATAGGGGAAATGATAGAATGTTCATTTAAAGCTTGAATATGCAAGTAGTTTGTTGTATAACAAAGTTTAGCCATTTACCATGAATTTTGGTCAGAACAAGGGTAGTATTTAGAGTTAGAATTTCAAGGTTTTGACCTCAAAAATGGATTCCCCATGGTCCAAAACCTTAAAAGCAAGTGTGTTGTACAAAGAAAGATCAAAGGAAAGTAATGTAAAATTTTTAGAGTTTTGAAGCTTAATTCGGAATAAACAGTAACCATAGCTAGAGATAGAATTTGGTAATTCTGAGGCCATATTTGGATTCATCATGAAAAATTACATGGAATAGAGGTATAATTCATCATTTTTGAGCTAGGAATGAATTTTTGGTGAAATTTTTAAGAATTAGAGTTTCATGAACATTTTTTGAAGAAAGTCATGGAACCATTAGTTTGAGTAATTGTTTGATGATATGTTTAGGTTTGAGGAAGCCTAATAAAGCTTGGAGATGTGTTGGAAGGTCCAAAAAGTGTTGGACAAAGTGTGGGAAGCAAGGAAGTACTATAAGGTAGATAATTCTATTTACTAACATCACATTGTCATTATTGTTTCTTTTAATACTTAACACTATGGTATATGTATGAAATGTTAATTTTTCATATTTCTATATTGTTGGCTAAGTTGTATGAGGGGTTTGGAGCCCCAGGATGTCCATTTTACAAAATAAAACTCTGCCAAAATTTTTGTAAAAGTTATACGTTTCAATTTGCCTATGTGATGAATTAAAGTTTATGTGATATTTCTATGAAAAATGTGATGATATGATGGCATGTATGGGATTTATCTACTGAGATTCTTTGAATCTCATCCTCCCACAAATTAACCATGATTAGGTAGTAATGATGGCAAGACCACCAAGGAAGAGAAAGGAAAGGAGAAAGCATTTGATCATTAGCTTGATAAAGCTAGCATTAGCCATGAATTTCGAGCTTTTGTATAAATTTGTAAATGTGATTATAAATATGTTTCTCCAAGTTTTTATGTTTCTTTAAGTCCTAGCTAATGTATGACATGATTTGGAGATGATATATGGCCATGTAAAAATTTATAGCTATTGTTTGGCAATGTATTAGGATACAAATGGTCATTCTGACCTATATAGAGTGATCATGCTACTGTTTAGGATTTTTTATGTATAAAGTATGATTGTTATATATGCTTAAAAATTAGATGGAAAGATCTTTCATATGGTTCAAATAGCAGTCAATTTGGATGAGTGTACAAATTATGGTGAATTTTTAAAGTTAGCCTAAAAAACTGGATTTTCAGAAAATGACCATATAAACAGTGAAATTTTACAAAATTTATTGTACTAATTGGTCAAGTAGTTGCTCTAATTGATATTTTTCCCATGTAGAAATTCTTATAATCTATATATATAGACTTGAATCACTTTAAAATGATTTTTATTGAATTAGTTATAATTTTCTAAAATTTGCCAAAAAAAAAGAAAGAAAAAAATGAGATTAAATGAATAGTACCATGGAAAATTGATTAAATTTATTACAATATTTTATTGTGATTCAAGCTTCTAATTAAGTATAGTTGGTCTCTAATGAGGTCTAATACATTAGAGACGGTACTAAATATAGGTGTCACACAAGGTTCCAACATCATTTCCATACTTCATTAAGCTCCTAGAGACTATTTCAACTTACTCAAGCACATGTACTTTGGATTCCCAAATGCCTCAACCGAAAATAACCTAGGGTTAAGCTAAAATCATGCATGCTCCTCCTAGACTCATACCCAAACATCATAAACATCAAATCACACTCCATTAACCCTATTTCATCCATTTTAATCAGTGAATTTCAGTCAAAACTGAAAAATCCCAACATATACCCGAAAAATCCCAACTCAAAACCAAAGAAAATGGAGAGGGAGGAATAGAAATCACTCACCAACAATTATCAAAGCTCCAAGAGGCTGAAAATCACTCCCAAAGGCCAGAAACTTCGAACCTTAGCGCTGCTCCTTCTTTCTTCCTTCGTTTCTCTCTCGCTCTCCCGTTCTCGATTCGACTAAAATGTTTATGATTTAAATTATTCTGAGGTGTGGAGCCATGGCGGTGGGTTAGTTCTCTGCAGTGCGAGTGCCCTTGGCTATAAAATATTTCAAAATTTGCAGCTTGCCACAGTGGTAGCCCTGCTTCTCACCACAGCGTGGAGCTCCTTTTTCCCACTTTGAGCTTTCTCCTTTCTTGTTTTCTCCGGTTCTGCACATGACATCAATTGCACTTAATTAGCCAGAGATTAAGTTAGGGATAATGTAATGAAGGTTGTTACATTAGAAATTGAAAAACTTGGCAAAGTACTTACTTCTACTCAAGGACGGACCCACGTTATAGTCCCACCCCATGTTTAGACTATTAAGAGGGAAAATTATCAAAGAAATAGTAATCATACATTCTTTAATTTTTTATTTTTGTTCTTTTCTAAATTTGATTATACCATCAATTTATTCATAAAACAGCACTTTATAAGAATAGAAAATAACTTTTTTTGAATTGTTCATATCGAAAAATTTATCACAAAAATTTCACCACTATAAGAAAAAAAATAATTTTTATTTAATACAAAACACAAGAGAATAATTGTAATAATTAATACTTATTACATCACTTTTACTACAAATTTAGCTTGTATTAAGACAATTTTATTTTTTTAATGTATTAAATTTTAATATATTTTTATGGGAAAAAGTAATTTTAAAAAATATTTTTGTATTAATTTAATAAATATTTAAAATGATTTTTTTAAAAAAATAATATTTATATATTAGATAAGCCATGTTCGCCCCCACTAAAGAATATTTCTGGTTCCACCCCTGCTTCCGCTTAAATATGTTTTATAAAGTAACTTTATTTTAAGATTCTAATGGTTTCAAAACGATGGAGTACACACGAACAAACTTCATGTTTAAAGAGGATTCAAAAACTTACTTTCTATCCATGGGCAATGTTCTCTACTATCATATTTAGTTTGGAACCAGCAATTAATCAAGCTTAATTCTTGACCAAATTAACTCCTTATACTTGTTATTTCAATGAAAAAACCAGTTTCAAAAAGGTAATTCTATTGAGTTGTCTTCATTTAGTTCATCCCCACTTGCCAAACGCTGTAGTACTCACCATTAATTTCTATAATACATGATTACAATAAAACTCAGTAACCTAAGGGCCTGTTTGACAGTGTTTTCTATTTTCTTGTTCTGAAAACAGTTTTATAAAACTATTTTCGAGAATAAGTTTTAAAAACAAGAAAACAAAAAAATCTGTTTGAGTAATTATTCTCAAAATCTTAACTAGTGAGTGATAGATGAGTTATTCAAAATTTATAACTTTACTATTAATGAGATGGATATTTCTCACATTTCCTTATGTTTTTCAGAACAAAAACTACAAAACACCTTAAAGGTGTTCTGAGTTTTCTGTTCTTTTATTTTTCTGTTTTCCAGAACAGTTTCTAAAAAACAGGTTTACTAAATAAGTTTTCTAAGTTTTCTATTTCCGAAAACAGAAAAACTATTTTTGGAAACAAAATCAAACAGACCCTAATTCGTCCTACCTTTTCATCCTATCCGATCGAATATAATATTAATATATTGAAAGATAATGGTGCATGCAACTGTGGATGCATGTTCTTGATGTACTTTACGTCACATGGTTACATTCTTCTGGGTACATCATTGTCGAGCTTGTTTGTGCTGTGGGGATAACTAAAAGTGGTAGCTTGATTCCGTGATCAGAGATGACGTCGTTTTCTGGGGATAAGCCATACACGTTGTCGTTTGGGCTTTTGGTTTGAATTGTGAGGGTTCAGGGATTCTCATGGGTGGGGTATGGTAGGTGTTTGTTTTTGCATGCATGCAAAATCAGAGATCCACAGAGACCATGTGCAGGAGCAAGTAAAATCACAAGACGCAGTTTCGCCGTAGTATCTAGAGACGACCTTCAAGTAATTATACCCTATGAAATGGCTCACTACTCTACTTGCTAGCCACTACTCTAGGCCCTCCCCCACCTCTCTTGTCCCTTTAATTTCTAGATCTCTACATGTATGCGCATATGCACGTCTTTGTAATTGCACTTATCTGCATATATTGCAGTGTATGGAGTTGAAAAGTCCACTTAAATTTCACAGCAAGGTTAATTTTTTCCGCATGTGTCTCTCTAATACTGTAAAAGATTTAATTTGATATTTAATATCACAGTTAGCTGACTTGAACAGGGATAACATTTCTCTCAATTAATCTTATTAGTATATATGCATGGTTTGGTTGTTGAAAATGCTCTGAAATTAAAATTTTAAATGCATCAAATTAATGTGAATAATATGCTCCTGAGATAATTTGAGAAGGGAATAAACTAATTTAAGAGTATTCTGATCATCAGAATATAAAAATAGTACAATTAAATCTTTGGTTTGATTTGATTGTTCTTATAGTTGGATTGAATAAATATTCGATTGGATTGAAACTTTTATATAGTACTAGAGAAATCAAAAGTTTGTTTTGTTCATGCCCTTCCTCCTTTGTATCCAAAGGAGATTAGTTTTTAATGCTGATGAGATACTTTTGATCATTTCCAAAATGTTTGTTCAAGCCTAAAAACATTTCGGTAAATCAAATATGATAGAAAGTGGGTTCTATTAAAAAAGTGTGTGTGTGTGTGTGTGTGTGTCTGCATGATAAGTATACATATATATAACTTTCAGGGATCGATAACTAAATTTATCTATTGTCTATCGATTTGACCTTAAAAATATTTTGGGGTTAAGAACTTTTATCTACTGCCACCTACATACCTTATCTTGAATTTGCAGTATAAAAGGAAAACAACTCATAATATGGCACACTTTTCAAGCCTTTATATATATCCCTTTCAAACTGATATAAGGCAGCAATAACTCCCTCATATTGCAATAGCTCATCATTTCACATTCTGATGCATTCTACTAGCTTTCTGTGGTTTTCTCAGCAGAAGATGGCAAAGAAAGAGGAGGTTAAAGGGACTCCAAGAGGTCACTTTGTGGTGTATGTGGGGAATGAAATGGCAAGATTCGTGGTTCCTATGACATACCTGAAGAATCCTATGTTCCAGAGATTGCTGGACAAAGCTGCTGACGAGTATGGCTTTGATAATCCAAATGGGATTGTTCTACCTTGTGATGCTTCTTCCTTCAGAAGACTCATTGCTCTCTTGGACAAGTAGTATCAATATATAGTCATCTTATGATCTTAGACATCTGTGTTTGCCTAACCAAATATATATATATGTAGGATGGTGAATGTGTAGGTGCAATTGTACTTATCATGCATGGATTCTCCTCATTGTTAGAAATTAGAATTAGGTTAATTGGAGAGAGAGAGAAGGAAAAAATTGTGGGACCTAGCCACCTGATTCGTAGGTATCACCACATAGCTAGATTAGATTTGATATATGAGGTTCTATGTATAATAATCTAATAAGTCTAATGTTATAATAAATAAACTATCTGTTTTGTGTTTCGAGTGCGTGTTTGGTTATTTGTTTTGAAAACCAAATTATGATTTTCAACCACGCAAAATTAGTGTTTGTCATATGTAAACAACCTTTTTGGAAAATGAAATTTGGCAAGAAACTTACTGTTCATCAACCGAGCTCGTGGCTTCCTTTTCAGTTTTATAAACTGATGTTTACTTTTTTTTTTTTTATTAGAGGTAGATATTATATGATATTAAGGGGCCATTTGTTTTTTAGTTTTGTAAAAGTAAGTTAAAATAAATGAAGTTTGTAAAAATGAAGTTTAGTAAAAGTAAGTTTGTTGTAAGTTGTTATATTTAGATATTTTTTTTGCAAAACCATAATTTGACAAAAAACATGTTTAGATGATAAAAATTAAAAGTACTTTTTTAGATGTATAATAAAAAGTTAGTATCCACCTTTTCCAAAAGCATGGTCTTGAAAAAGAAAAAGGCAATTTGTGGTTGGGCAAATACACTTTTCATTTTTAAAAAAGGTAGTTTGTATATTTGGTTAAATACATCTTTTTTGGAAAACCATGGTTAAAAACCATGATTTCTTTTTGGTAAAGAACTACCAAACATGCCCTAAGATGGCAACATAATGTTTTTTTATATTTTTTTTAAATTGATGTTTACTTTTTATTTTTTATTTTTTATATAATATTATTTGATAAAACATATAATAAGATGGCAACATAAGTGTTAATAGTAATGATCACAATCATGATGGTGAGGATCCAACTACACTTTCAGTTGTAGCCTCTTTAGTAGCGATGGAGAACATTCAATTTGTGGCTCACTCAGAAACTAAATTATACAAGACCTGCAACAAAACTAGTCATGTAATTTGTTTAAATATGTTTTTTTTAATTTTGAATACTAATATTAACAATTTGTAATTAATGTAGTGTCTTTTTTATATCACAACTTTTGTTTATTTAGAAAATTAGAATTCTTCACTTATATTTATTTTTCATCATTAAAATTAACTATATTATTATTATTAAGCATATATAACTTAATTAATTATATAATATTATATTATAAAACTTATATTCTTTTTAGTAATTATACATCTAAAAGTGCTTTTAAATTTTATTATCCAAACAAGTTTCAATTTATCAAATTTACTTTTGCAAAAAGAATATCGACACAAAACAACTTACAACAAATTTACTTTTACCTAAATTTCATTTTTACAGATTTCATTTATTCTTACTTGCTTTTACAAAACTAAAAACCAAACGGGCTCTTAATATATAAGCGAGGTGATATGAACCCCACGAGTAACATGTCTCGGAAACCTAGAAAATACAGAAAACAGCAATACAGAAGCTTGACTTAAACAAGCTGATCAAACTAGAACCCAATAAGAACTTGCCTCAGATAACTCTAGCTATAAAAAAATGCCACAATAGTAGATCAAACTCTTGATAAGTTATGTATATTCTAAAAAGAACACAAAGAACTAGTAAAACTCACTAATTAAATAAACTCTTCATAATATTGATCTATTTCTATTGTGTGTACAAAAAAGGCCTATAAGTAGGTAAATAAATATCCCAAAGTAACTATGAATACTTATGGCTCAATTAAATTTAATAAATCTAGTAAATCCTAAAAAGATAACTAATTATGTAAAGGTCTAAAGATAAAAATGAAAATATTAAAGAAAATAATAAAAAATAATATTCTAATCATAATACTACTAGACATTCTTTAAAGATAATGTTTATCTAATAGAATTTAAACTAAACTAATTTAAATCTAAAATTTGGCTCCATGGAATACAAGTTGGAAGCTACAAAATATTATAATATAGTTTAAATTAAATCAAATTAAATCAAAACAAATTAAAACAAATAGATAATACTAAATTAATATAGATGAGACTTGGAACTTGGGCTTCTCTCTCCATTTGGGCTTTAAAAATATTCTAATTTTCTTTGAGATATATGAGAACATCATTAATCTTGCATGGCTCACTCCAACATGTATTTAGGCTCAATTGTTTAACTCCTCCAAGTGTATATTAGCACCCTGAGCCTTTAGTGTGATGAAATATGCTCCAAAAATAATATCTAATATGCTTAAGAGTCCTCCTAACAATGGGCTTTCAAAATTAAAGTTTAAAATATGAGTTAAATTATATAATGTATTAATTAAATCCTCCAGGTTCACATCAGGAGGGATATAACATCTAAGTAGTACTTAACTTAAGGTGTTATTCACTTCAATCAGTTGCCAAAAAAAATTGTTATTCACTTCTTTCATTTTAGTTCTGGGAGACTATATATACAAAAGACTAGAAATAGTCATATGTATAGCATGTTTTATATCCTAGAATTGCTAGGTCTTTTGATTACCGAAAATTCATGATCAATATTGTAAAAAGTAGCGCTTACATTTTTGAGTATACTCTATTACAAGTTGGGGCCCTTTTACTTGATGATATTTGTAACTGATTCCCTTTTGTTGTCATTATTTGATCCATGTTTTACCAACACACAGACACACTAAAAGTTGGATACAGACACATATATATCTTGTGCGCACTTTGCTGAAGGTATCATATTTTTTCATTATTTTTATTTTTTATTTAATTTTTTCTATCAGTAAAAGAAAAAAGATTTTTCAAACCCATTTTTTCCGGTAGCAATGAGTCGTTATTTTTGTGAACTAAACTATAGGGATTAAGTTTTGTGAATTCAATTCAAAGCACAGATCATAGGGATGATCGATCGGATCCTTGAACAATCTCTTGAAAATCATGCTATATGTTGGAGAATAACAATTCAGAGTTAATGTGTTTTTGTGGAGGAAGAGCAAACAAATTAAGGTGTTAGAAAAATTGGGAGGATGAAAAAATTAACTTATTATTTTTTTTTTTTTCATGTGCATTAGGTATCCCGACCTATCTCACCTCAACAAAAGGATTTACATCAGCTACATTCTCAATACTCAAATTTGAAACCTCTAATTAAGTCGATATAACCCCTTGCCATTTAAACCAAGCACTCAGTAATAAATTAACTTGATTTGACCTCAAAAGAAATGTTCTAGTGTTTATTTATAGACTTACCTAGAAATCAAAACGCAAAACATCAGTGCATATAATTATATATATAGTCTACTATCAGAAAAGGTAATGAAATTAAAATTAGGAGAAAAATTAGATACCCACAAACTGATTAAAAAAACAGGTCATAAACACTTGGATGTAATTTTGAATTAATTAATTAATTAATCTTCAACATTCCCTCTTTGTTTCAAAATTTCTTTTTTCTTTTTTACATACACCAAGTTTTGTTCTAAGGCAAACGTGTTTCTCATAGGAGAGTGCCTTGGGTTTTGAATGCATGTCAGCCACCTTGTTTTGTTGGAATTAATGTTGGGTTCCTTTTTACATATCTATCATACATATATGCATAGGGGAGGATACTACTTTACAACCAATCATACCAAAATTTAATTTTAAGTAGGTCACAGCAGCAGATTTCTTAATTTGTGAAATGAAAGTTTCACTTACTACAACAAGGCACATTAATTTCCTGCTGAAACCTCGTACTACTTTCCAACGACCTTCATATTTTTTGACCTCTTCACATTCTTCTGCTACTATATATTCTCCCCCTATTCTTATAACTTTTAACTATTTTATACAAAATAAAAAAATTAGTCAAGGTTAGTTAAGATCCTTGAAATTTTTAAAAATTATCAAAATTTTTTAATACCACCCTCATTAAATTATAATTTATCATAATTATATCTCTTCTAATCCCTCTCTTCTTCATAAATATTTTGGCTAAAATTGAAAAAATTAATTTAACACTCTTCCAATATTATAAAGTGACTTATATTTTGAATAACTAAAAACTTTTAAAATATGTCTTATAAATGGTAATAGAGGGAGTATCATTTACCCATTTCCTACAATCATTTAGAAGCAAAAGAAGTTAAAACATAAAAAATTTTGAACGTTTTGAAAAAACTGTGAAATCTCTTACTTGTGTAAGAAAGAACATGGTTTCTTACTACCATTTATAACATTTCTTACTATCACTTAGAAGCAAAATTGCAAAATGAAAAAAGAATTCAAACAATTTGAAAAAAGTTGCAAAGCCTCTACGTGTGTCATGATTTCCTACTATCATGTACAAAATTTCCTACTACCATTCTGAAGGAAAATAGTTAAAATGTAAAAAATTTCAAAATCTCTTACTTGTGTCAGAAAGAACATGATTTCTTACTACCATTTATAATTTCCTACTATCATTTACATTTCCTACTAAAATTTAGAAGCAAAACAAGTTAAAATATAAAAAATTTTCACCTTGTCATTTTTGCAACATGGAGCTTAATTTCAAAAAAGAAATGAAAGGAAATTTAGGGGCCACTTGTTTAAAATTTTTAAGAAAGTGATTTTTAAATTATTTAAAAAAGTGATTAATTATTTAGATACTTTATGAAAAGTTAAAATTGTTTTGTGTTTGGTTAAAATAAAAGAAGCACTTTTGAAATTGAAAGATGAAATGTGGGAGTTGTATTTAGAAGCTACTTAAAGTAACTTCTCAAAATAATCAGAAAACCATTTTTTTCAGATCTTGATTATTTTCAAAAGTTTAAACAAACAACTTAAAAAGTTTTAAAAGTGATTTTTTATATAAAAAAAGTGACTTTTTCATTAAAAAAAAAAGAGATGAAACAAACATGGCCTTACCCTATGGCGCCAATCATTTTGGAAATTTTGCCACGAAGCCAAATTTTTGTTCTTTGGCCGCCATTTTACTTACCCTTAAATACATTTCCTTCCGTTATAAATTTGGTTTGCTACCTTGTTCCTTCATTCTATCATCTATCTTTTCTGTTCTTCAATTGTTTTCTCGTCTTCATTTTCTAACTGTAATTTTCTTTTCTTCACGGACCATTTTCTCTTCTACATTCATTTTTCTTATGTTCTCCTCTTGACTCATTTTCTCTCTTCTAGTTCATTGTTCTTCTTTGTCCTCTCCAGACTTGATGCCATTCTATAGGGGTTTCTATTTGATTCTTCATCGTTTTAGTTTGATGTGAGTTGTGAGGAAGAGAACATGTATGAGGCTGCCAGGGCTTCTACAAATGAGTTCAGGTTTGCACAGTGTGGGTCCAAAAATGGCTGTTTGTTTCTTTTTTTTTTTTTTTTGCGCTTGTTGTTTTTGGTTATTAATTTCAATTGATGCTAATAACTTGTCGAGTATGACAAGGTGATGATTTGCGAATCGCTTGCTAAAGCTGATGTATGCGTGTCCAAGCATTAAGCAACTTTGAACCTTTGGTTCGCGAAATTATTTTGTGAGAATACAAGTGTAAATAGGGATAAGAATGTAAATAGAAATGAGAATGAAAGTTGATGGAATGAGATAAATATATTTAGTATGTGATGAAATGAAAGTGACATTTATATTTGATTAGACAATAATGCCCCTCATTAAAAATATATTAAGGTTATATATATAATTTGTCAAAAATCTTTTCAATCTATTTAATAAATATTTTTAATGTCCTTAATTTTTGTTTTTATAAATATTTTTAATTTTAAAAAATTATTATACATATTTGTCCAAAAAAGATGAAAAGAATAATGTTGGGAATGGTTGTGAAAAATATTATATATAAAATATTGCACAAATTAGACAGCTGAAAGTGCTTCGCTAGCCTAGAGGCGTAACATGTGAGGGGTAGTAGGCTCGAAGCGCCATTATGACACACAAAAGACGAAATGCAGCTAAAATTTTCAAAATTTGCAAGTACTTTTCAGCCACCATTCCTCACCTTTGTCCCCTGGAATGTCCATTCCCATAAGTTTTAGAGTCTCCATTTCAATAGGAATGGAATGGTATTGTTTAAAAACCCAACCAAACATGTCAATGGAATTGCCTATTCTATTCTTCACAATGCCCATTCCACCCAATCAAACATAGTATCAGAGATGTAGGTTGTGACGATCTGCATGTTCATCAAGCAACTTTCACGATATGGGTTGCATGGGTTGTTTGGTTTTAAGCCATAGACCTTTCTATTTGAGTTAGAGCTTTTTTTTTTGTGTGGAAATATTAGCAATACTACCAATGATGGAGCTTTAAGATGATGTTCCTAAGTTATGTTAACAATAAAGAAAATTAATTGATGTAACATCAGCTTATTATCCAATGTTGTAAAAATCAAACTAGACTAATCAGTTTAACCGGAAACCAGTGTCAGGTTTGATCCAAATGAGGTGATGACCGGCCAATTTAGGAACCAATGTGAAACGATCACGAACCGATTGAATCAGCTAAATTCGTTTGAATTGGTCTCATTTTAAATTTTTAAAAAAAAATTTAATATTTTTTTTTTAGTTTTTAAGATAAAATAACATCATTTTTAGGACAAAATATGATTTCTTTTAATATTATAATATTATATAAGTATTATTATGATATATATATATATATATAATTATTAAAAATTATAAATTTATTTAATAAATAATATAATAATAGATTATTAGTTGACTATTTTGAACTTAAAATATGATTATAAATTAATATTAGTTTATTTAGAATTAAATATTGAGTTATGAAATTTATTAATTATCTATTATAAATAATATATTGATAATTCAATATTATATAGTTTAAATCTTTAATTAAATTATAAAATTTGTTTAAAATATATTATTTTAATCACTACATATTCAATCTCGGATAGATAACAGTTAGATCATTGAACCTTGAATTAGTATCTTATCTCATCCGATTCTGATAACATTGTTCTTATCAACCGTGAATAATTTCTCTTGTGGCCTAAATACTTATGTGTATTCATATATAAATATCAATGTTATGAAATAATTACAATAAATTAAACAATTATTATAATTATTAAAATATGAATAATGAATATATTAGTTTGCTCAACAAAAACTAATAAAACACAGCAATGCAATATATTTTTAATTTCAATTATTTATAATATCATTTATGAATCACAAGTATTTACACATAATTTATTATGTCTAAAGGACTTTAAAGTTACTTTATATACATATATTTATATTTATTTAATTAAATCAAATTCCAATATTATCAGTTCATATGAGATAAATCTTTTAATATAATTTTTTTTATTCACAATACTTAAACTCAAAATCTTGTTTAAAGGGTATTAAGTCCCTTACCATCATCTTAACTACCATTGGTTAAAATTATTTCTTTTTAATTTAAAAAAAATTCTCATTACGGGAAAATTCTGGCAGCAAATGCCAATAGTAGGATAATGAAAAAAAAATGATTTGAAAAAATAAAAAACGAATGAAATTTGTTCAAATTGCTGCTTATAATAACTAGAAAATTTTTTCAGATTTGCAATCCTCAAGACTGCCAAAAGCCAGCAAAAGCCACATCACTCTTTCCTACGGCAATTCAGTAGGAAGCATTTTTCCTATAAGAGAAATTTCCACAACTTTTCATACTACTAATTGTGTATGGAAATATGCAATTTCTACTGATTTTAACTTAATTTCCCACTATTTTGTCCGTAGGAACTCACTATATTTATTGTAGATAAGTTTGATGCACTTCCTATTCAAGAAAATAAAAAAAGCAACATACATTTCAAATTTCTGGATCATTCAATTTTTAAACTCTACTTGAGAAATTAATACATATAATACATGCTTCTTTATGTTATCATCATCAGTATATTTCCTCTTATCCTAAATATAAGATACTTTTAACTATCTCACATATCTTAAGAAAATAAGTTGAATCATTAAATTTATCAAGAAATTTCAATATTTTCCATTATGTACCCTTATTAATTATATTATCTTTCATATTTCTTATATTATTTATCTCTCACTTATTAATTATAGACTAAAAATATAAAAAAATAATCAATACATTAAATAACACTATAAGGTATCTTATATTTAAAATTAAATAATTCTTTTAAAAAGTACCTTATATTTAGTAAAGAAGGGAGTATAAATTAGAGAATTGGCTTTCGGTGAATTAGAGGAGCATTTTTTGGAAATAGAGGTTTGCTGCTACATCATACTTTTTGTTTTTTTTTTGGGGGGGTGCTTTAGCCCAAGAAGGTTTTTTTTTATCCACAAACAGCCTGAAAATTATCCAATCTCAATGGTTTCTTGAAGCAACACCATGTCCAATGGTTTCTCCAAGGCCCAATGATATTCGGTCGCTTTTTCTGGAATATTGCAGCATATTTTTATCCTAACTTGCATGTTTTTCTTATTACAAAAAACAAAATTATCTTATTACAAAAAACACTTCAAATAATCCCTACGATTATAATCATGCGAGTTTTGCAATCCATACTCAATTTCTGTCACTATGTAAGTTGTTGTTATTCATCACGAATATGAGTTAAGTTTACTTTTATCATTTTTATTATCATATTTAATCGTACATATTTAGAATACTAATAAAATAATATTTAATTAATATATCAATAAAATTTATTAAATACTCAGAAAATTTTATCAATTGGGAAATAAAAATTTTTGTAAATTACAATTATTTAACTGTATATTTTTTAAATTAAAAATAAAACTAAAAATCAAGTAAAATTATGCGACAAAATATAATTTTTTATTTTACATCTTTCTATTGATGAAGTAATTCATCGCCATATGGACACGATATAAAATTGCATCCAATGAATGTGCTTTTCTGGGGAAAAAAAAAGAGAAGTAGTAAAGTGCTTTTAAAAAAAGAAAAAAGAAATAGTAAAGTACTATCCAAGGTCCAAACGGGCCCTAACGACCAAGGAGACTCATCTTTGATCTACCACCAAACTCACTTGAGACATTTGCGGGTGAAGACGAAGTCGCCTTATAGACTCCATTCTCAATCTCATGCACTCTCAATTTCTCTGAACAATCTTCACACTCCCTTTTCTCTCTCAAGAATCTACCATGTCACCAAAGCCCGTTAACTCCGTCACCGTCGCTGCCATGATTTGTTTAAGTTTCCTCATCCTCTTCTTCTCCGGTGTCCTTGAGCTCCCCTCCGTATCATCCTCCGTCCAACCCATCAACGATCCCATAACGTATGCCCCAGAACCCTTCGCAGATCTGGTGGGTGCCTTCAGGAAATGGGACTCTCAGGTGGGTTGTCCCCGGTTCAGGCAGAAACACGATGAAGTTAACCTGCTAAACGAGTCAAATGCTTCTTCTTTGCAAAAGATTGGCAGTGAATCGGATTGTGGAAGCTTGAAATTGAGCCACGTTAGCGTTTTGGTCAGAGGGTGGACTTGGATTCCCGATAATTTAGACAATTTGTACTCTTGCCGATGTGGGTTGAGCTGTTTATGGTCCAAATCTTCTGTTCTGGCTGACATGCCTGATGCCTTGTTCTTTGAAACAACCACGCCTCCACCACGGGTAAAAATTCTTCATTCATTTGATTGATTCTGCTGAAATTGGCTATGATAGTTTATTTCTCAATTTTGGTAATGATGGAAGGTCTTGTGGAGTTGAAGAGTTTTCTTGTCTTGAAATTTGAATCTAATGTGCTGTAAGGGTATTAATCAGTGTGATGTTTCTGGTCATCAATGAGAACTGGATTTATAACCTTGCCTAATAACTGGATCCTTTAGAATTTGTTGAACTTTATGCATGTGGTTATAATTCTATTTCTTACGTTTCAATTGTGAGGGATCAAGTTTAGGGAAAATCTATAATAATGGAGATTTTTCCTTTAGATTTTCTTAAATTATTTGATTTCACGAAATGTAATTCCTGCCCTAAAACATGAGACATGTAATCAACAGAATGTGTATGAAAAGGAAGCTAACAATTATGAATCACGAATAATAAGTAACTTAATAGTTCTCTTCTTAATCTATTTCTGAAACAAGTTCCAGTACAATCAAAAAATTTCCAGTCTACTAGAAGTTCCAAACCTCGAATTCAACACAGAGGAATTAAGCAACAAAGATTCAGAAGAAAAGGGCAGAAGGAAAATCACTAGAAGAAGAGAGCGCCAGAGAAATAGAGAATCCACATAGTCCACACTCTTTTCCTTTCCATTTTCCCTTAATAATCCCTTAATTTCCAAGTGGGCCTTCTCATTCTGTTACATTTCTTCACCGTAAATTCCTTCACGTATCCTGCAGGTATCTGAACCTCCCGTTATCTGCATCAGCTTCAACAGTGTTCCCTTTGGTAACTAATACTGAAGCAGCTGACCAAAAAAAAAAAAAAAAAACTAATGCTGAAGCAGCATTATTCATAACAGTGGACATTGCAGTATGAAAGTGATTTATAAATTATAGGCAAGAGAAACTTTTGCAATTTCATCTCAAATGTTGTTAAACATCGTCCCAAATGTTTGCAAAAATTTCCGACATCTTCTTAATTGCTTATACCATCCAAATTGTTAATGGGATTAGTTTATCTGTCAAACATGTAGCTATTAGAGGATGCAAACATAGCCACCTGGTCTAATTTGTATCCCTTACCTCTCTCTTCCTCCTTATAGGCAAGACATATTAGGCATAGTGTAATGCCCACATTTGCATCTTCTAATGGTCACATGTTCAACAGGTCACTAGTTCTGTTAACAATTTTGATGGCAGTAGGAATCAGGAAGACATCAAGAATTTCCACAAACATGTAGGACAGAATTAACAAAAAACATTAGGGATGAAATTGAAATTAAGTCCAACCTTAAGGGACAAAAAGGTACTCATCCCTAACCTGAATTTTACCTGCACTGCCTTATATGGCTCAAGAAATGATTTAATTTGAGGTGTTGCTTGTGGTCATCAATTACATGCATACAGCACACAACACCAAGATTGAGTATCTTAATGTTAACTAAAGTGACCATGAGCCTTAAAATTGTTGGCTTCTGGTAATAGACTAGAAAATAATTTAGTATTCATTAGAAACTTACAATTGAAGCCTAGGAGAAGTTAAAACACTCTTGATGTTGACATGTAAGCCTTATGTCTCTGTTGTGTGTGCTATAGAAAATTTCATTTCCTTCTGTATGTATCCCCTGGTTTGTAGCTGTTAATCATTCAATTTCTTAAGCATATTTTTTTCATGATAGCATTTGTTTGTTCAATTGATGTTGACTTGTTCCCAATTTTATGAATGAGTTCTAAGATTTTTCTGCTCTGTGCAGCATCAATATTTTTCACTGTAATTCAAGGTCAACAGGACGGACTTTAAATTTTTTTTAACTGTTGTTTAGAAAAATGTTGAAGTTATTTTGCTTAACTAGATTTCTAACTTAAGTAGGGGTATAATTTGCTATATTTCTTTTGTGGTATATAATTTATGACCAAGATTTGGATTACCATTGGGGAGTGGGACGTTTTTCTCCTGATGAAGCTTGAACCACCGGCCTATTTATTATACCCTATGTTCTGAATTTTGAATTGACTGGATTATATCTGTAACCTGTAATACATTTTATTTTATTTTTTAATTTGACAAACACATCTTAACACAATCTCTTATTTACTTGAATGATTCTCATTTTATAGTGGTCTCGCTCTGTGCATTCAACAAAGTTAAGATCATTTCAGTTTTTTTTTCTCTCTTTTAGTATATAGACACACGCACACTGTTTGAAATTCCGTATGGCCTAGTTTATTTTATGTCTTTCTTATTTTGATTTCAGAGACGCATGGGACAACCACTTCGTGTATACATGGAT
The DNA here is from genome assembly GCA_026686845.1 of Adenanthera pavonina. NCBI lineage: Eukaryota > Viridiplantae > Streptophyta > Magnoliopsida > Fabales > Fabaceae > Adenanthera > Adenanthera pavonina. Next base: position 21,252,306 of record JAIVEN010000013.1, read on the forward strand.
CTTGAAGCTGGCAGAAGGCGATCAGGCCGAGAAGATATATATATTAGTTATCATGCTGAAGATGATGTACTGTCAACCTATGCTGGTGCTCTGTTTCACAATGGCCGAAACTATTTTATCTCCCCTTATAAAAACAATGTAAGTCATTTGTCATTAAGTTTATTATGATGATAAAAGGAAAGAAAAAAGTGGACTTATAGTAGCTAAATCTGATTTATCATTTCTAGGATACGCTTGTTTATTGGTCTTCATCACGGTGTCTTTCTCAAAGGAATGAACTTGCCAAGAAACTGCTTAGCTTGCTGCCTCACCATTCGTTTGGCAAGTGCCTTAATAATGTTGGTGGTCCAGACATGGCCCTATCCTTTTATCCCAAGTGTGCAAATGATGCTAGTGTTACCCCCAAATGGTGGGATCACTTACATTGTGCCATGTCTCACTACAAGTTTGTTCTTGCAATTGAGAACACTTGGACTGAAAGTTATGTGACAGAGAAGTTATTTTATGCCTTAGACTCTGGTGCGGTTCCAATATACTTCGGTGCTCCAAATGTTATGGATTTTGTCCCTCCACATTCAATAATTGACGGTACAAAATTCAGCTCATTGGAAGAATTGGCTTCATATGTGAAGACTGTGGCTAATGACCCAGTAGCATATGCAGAATACCATGCATGGAGAAGGTGTGGTGTATTGGGTAATTACAGAAGAACTCGAGCTGTGAGTCTTGACACACTTCCATGCCGGTTATGTGAGGCTATTAGCAGAAAAGGTGGTAGAAATGCAAGAATCTAGGTTGAGTATTTTTTGCTGAATACATAGGACTGCTTGATGGTGATAGACCGATTAAAGCTGGATCAGACAGGCCTTGTGATCTGTACAGAGGAAAAGGGATTGTTTTCTAGAGGGAAGTAAGAAACTGATGCCGGTTCAGCTCACATGGTAAAAATAAATGCATGCGGTTGATTATTCTTCCTCTTATTAAAAAAATGCTGCCCTGATAGGAAATTGGTGATTATGGTGAATCCACTGGTCAAGCCAGCTTATACTGTAGTTGATTGATGGTGATGTGTCATTTTTAACGCAGGGGAATATTATGAGATGCCTTTGACAATTCTTTTATGATAGTAAATATTTTTTTTTCCTTGGGACTGGGATTCCCTGTTATTAGATGTGAGACTTATTCTTGGGTAAATTTTTTAAAATATTATTCTGCTTTAAGTATAAGATATATTTTTGGTCAAATACCATCTTATGTGTTTGATGCTATGTATTTTGTGGCCAAATGATGGTATCTAGGAGATGAGTAGGGTTGGAAGAGAAGACAATAGATCAACTCCCTTACATATGGAGACAAAAATGACTCATGATAGAAGAAACACTCCACCACTTCAAAGATATATATGGTTGTGGGGGTTCTCAACAATTAAAGGGATAGAGAAATTATTGTCTTCTCCTTCCAAAATGGAATAAAGAGAGCAATCCTAGTTCTGTGAGGGACAACCCGAATGTGTAACACTCACACCCTTCCAAAATGGAATTTGTCCATTGGATAAATAATAATTAATTAATTATTAAAAATATATATGCATAGAAAATATGTTTGGCAATTATAAACTACAAATAATAATTTTATTTAAATAAAAGTACTTAGATCATTACCAACTTAGATTTTGCAGAGACTTTTATTCCTTAAATAAGTGATTAGGAGTTTAATTATCTATTTTTGTGTATGAAACAAATTTAATTTGGAAGAATTTATCTTTTTGTTCTCAGTGAAGTACAACAAAAGGTATTTACTATCATTACTAAAATAAAAAATAATTAATAATCATAAATACTTGTGGATATATGGGGGAAAAATGGAAGTTAGAAACCCAAACCAAAACACCTCCACTTTCACAAAGTGAAATTTATTTTTCACATGACCAAAATTTGCTCGGCATTTTGACATTACCTTCACTTGTATTATAAAATTGGATCTGCATTATTTAAATTCCTAATATAGACGTAGTTTGGGTCGTCAGTTAAAAGATCTCACTAGTTTCCGGGAAAAAAAAAATTCTAATCGTGCTAATATTATTAGTTTGCACTTTGCAGAATATGGACTGTAAGGTCTAAATTATCTTAATGAAAATTTATAAGTTTGTCTATTACAAATTATACTTTGTACCTAATTAAATTTTTATTTTGTATAAAATCATGATCATTAAATCTATTTTATTAATAAATATTAAATTAATACTTAAATTCATTTAATGATTGGTCTGACTTGTGAAATATTATTTTTTTCTTCTTTTGAATTTGAATGACTTTTCTTGAGGATGAATGAATATTTATTAAGATATATACAAATATTAAATATTATCGGAAATAAAATTTATTTATAAATTAATAAAATCAATAATATTAGACGTCAATTTTTTTTTAAAGTCGATGAATTTAAATTTTCATACTGGAACACTCACCTGCTCGGAACGACCAGTGACAAAACAAAACCACAATAGTGGAACGGTAATATGTAAACGAAGGAAAGGCAAGTCGACCAGAAGGAGGGACGCTATAAAGAGTGGCCTATTGTTTTCTTGGTATAAAAAAGAGTGGCCTTTTTATTGCTAATTGGATTTGGAACGAAGATGAAGCGTTTGGAGGTGTTTATTTTTCTCTTGATTCATTCTTCGCTCTTAAATTTCTCGTCGTTTTCTTCAGCTCAGCCATTCTCGGTGGATGGGACGGTGTTGGAATTGGATGAATCCAACTTCGACTCCGCGATATCGACCTTTGATCTCGTCTTCGTTGACTTCTACGCTCCCTGGTGCGGTCACTGCAAGCGTCTCTCTCCCGAGGTATGCGCTTCGTATGTGCTCTGATTCGTTTCAGAGGACAGCTTTGGGCAACTCTAATGAGCTTAGATAGTAATAGATTTCAACCTTTCATGGGGTTACCTTTGGTTTTATGAGGGATGAGAAAAGCTTTAATTTTGATCTTCACTCGCTTAGAATCTCCAAATTCAAATTGAACTCCGATCCAAGTTCAAGCATTGTAGGACGATCTGTGGGCGAAAGGGGAAAAAAGCATTGTAGGACGATCTAGCAGAGGCAACTACGCTGCACTGCGTGTTCTGTTTGTGTGTGGCGTACACAAGAGATAGATATAGACTAGTATAGGTGTTATTTATTATAGTAATGCTTACTTCTGTTGAGTTTGAACATCATACGAGGTTAGGGCAGGCGATAATAGATTTGTAAAATAACACAGCTTTTCGTGTTTGATTCTACTTAATTAAGTAAATAACTCACTGTTGTTTATGTTTCATTTCAAGTGAGACGAAAGAAAGATCTAACTTGTTGCCTTGCAGTTAGATGCAGCTGCCCCTGTACTTGCTGCCTTGAAGGAACCCATAGTCTTAGCGAAAGTAAATGCAGACAAATTTTCCAGCCTCGCAAAAAAATATGATGTTGAGTATGTTGCTCCGTCCCTGTATATTGCTTGTTGACATAATCTTTATTCCAACAAACTTGATATATGTTTTTTCCCGGTTCTCCTTAGCTTGTGAATTGATGGCACTAGACTAAAATTTGACCATGACAGTATTCAGAAAAGCCTGATGTATTCCTCTCCGCAACGCCATCCCCTAAAAGGTTTATTGATTGTATAAATGCCTTTTTACTGGAAATGAACTGATGTAAAAAATTTCTTCTGTGATGCAGAGCATATCCTACCCTTATGCTGTTCAATAATGGCATCCCCACTGAATACCGTGGACCAAGGAATGCAGATTTACTAGTTCGGTACCTAAAGAAGTTTGCTGCTGCTGATGTTGCCATTCTTGATTCTGATTCTGCTATCAGTAACTTTGTTGAAGCAGCTGGCACTTTTTTCCCCATATACATAGGTTTTGGGTTAAACAATTCAATGATTGAAAAGTTAGCCATAAAATATAGGAAAAATGCATGGTTTTCTGTAGCGAAAGATTTCTCAGAGGATGTTATGGTATTGTATGATTTTGATAAGGTTCCTGCTTTGGTTTCCATTAACCTGGCTTACAATGAGAGGAGCACTTTCTATGGTCCATTTGAAGGTTAGTTTGTACTTAAATAATCACAGATAGTTGACAGTTATCTTATAGTAGTTCGTCCTCTATGCTATCATATCATTTCCCTGAACTTCACTTGTCTTGTAGACATCTCTTGCCATTTGCTTTGAGTTTTAACACTTCCTGGATTATGTGTCAGCATGTGCTACTTTGATGATGACATGATGGTTAATAAGTTTATGATGTCAATTTAGAAAAGGTCTTTTTAGCCTCCAATTGCTCACATAGGAGGTGTATTTTGGTGGTCATATTTGATGGACTCAGACCTGTTGGTTCAGTCTTATCTTTGCAGTTTTTATGGTACAGGCTGGATTTTATGATTTCCCTTACTGTCTCTACTCATGACTTTTTTGGGCTAGAATCAACTTACTTATAATCAGATAGCATACGAAATATAACTAAAGCTAAAATGACACATTGTTGATGGAAAATGCCTCTTTTGTTACAGGTAAGAAATAAGGTAGGTGAAGAATTTAAATGCTTTATTGATGATACATTTTTCTTCTAAACAAAATCTGAGTTCAATATCAATAATACACCCACAAATATACATATGCATGCATAATTATGTATATTAATTCTGCCACATCATAATGCTATATTCATCATTTTAAAATTTTAATTGCTTTGTATGCTTCAACTTTGGATGCATTATGATAGTGGTTTTTCGTTTGTGTTTGTTCTCATCTTAAATGGCAGAGGAATTTTTGGAAGATTTTATAAAACAAAACCTAATCCCTTTAGCTGTTCCTGTATCCCATGACACACTGAAGTTGATGAATGCTGATGGGAGAAAAATTGTTCTAACAATTGTGGAGGATGAAAATGAAGAAAAAGCAAAGGAACTGGTTAAGTTATTGAAAGCTGCTGCATCTGCAAATCGTGACTTGATATTTAGTTATGTTGGGGTTGCACAATGGGAAGAATTTGCAGAAAAATTTGACATCAATACTGAACTACCAAAGATAATCATTTGGGATGGAAGTGATGATTACTTTACCGTAAGTCTCTGCATTTTACCTTAAAAGGAGTTTTTTTGTTCATCATAATTATTGCTCTCTAAATGATATCTGATTTCCATTTTCCTTAACGTGCATAATGTCAAGTTTACATGTTTAACTAGTCTTGATACTCCTATATGGCAAGTCTTATCAACTAGCGTATATATGTAATGAGTATATTTGAGATGGGGTCATGGAGGAAATATTCCCAACATTATAAAATTTATGAATCATGAATATGCACAAAGTGCCCTTAATTATATATAGGATGTCTGATAGACCAACATTTTCAAAGGGACATATGAGAGTTGAGATACCCTAGTATGAGCGGGGTACTGATCTTCTTGAAGTTTCGTGATATTGATGTACATAGTCGTAATTAACTTAAACTATTGGGGTAAATGAATTGTTAAAAATTTGATGCATACTGTTGGCATTTAACCTCCTTTACTCTTCTTATCTTTGTGCTTGTCATGGATTTTGACATTTTGTTTCTGTATCTAATGGGAACATGTGATAGCAAATTTCAAGGTCAATAATATTTATTTCCCCTGTTATGGTTTGGTGATTTTAGTAAATTTAGTGTTTATATCTTGGTCTTATGACCTAGTAACTTCCCATATTGATGATTCTTCAATTTCTCCTTAAAGATAAACTGGAGACAGGATTAAAATGCGTTTGTCCATCATGTTCAATAAGTCATTCTTTCATGTGAAACTTTCAAATATTCTGTTTTACCTTTTAAAGGCTTTTACTTTTTTGAAAGGTTAAAGGCTTTTACTTAATGCATGAGGATGATTTGATTTCCATCCTCCTGTTCGCACTACTTAAAACTTCCCTTACTTTAAACAAGCATATCAATTTAAATCATTTGGTTGATGCTGAACTTTTTCACTCATCATAACGAATGATTTTCAGGTTGTTGGTTCTGAAAGCATAGATGGGGAGGATCAAGCAACCCAAATAACTAGATTAATAGAAGGATACAGAGAAGGCAAAACATTACAGAAAAGAACTAGCGGCCCTTCACTGCTGAAACTAATCCACAGATCTTTTGACATCAGAATGGTTTACATTTTTGTGTTTGTGGTGGCAGTATTGATGTTTATCCTGACCTTATACAAAGGAGACGATGATTACCAGGGTGTACGAAACCAAGACCAGAGTGATCATGCTAGAAGCTCTGTTGTTTTGGAGGGTGAAAGCAAAGAGTATAAACCTGGGGACAAGGAAGACTAACTCAACACATTGGCATCTTAGTTAAACTGATCAGAGATATTTAACAATATATCTGGCTTTGGAATCAACGTGCCCATTGGGGGAGCCTAGTTACTATGGAGAGGTTGTGCATTTCCATCTAGGGTAGTGTCAAAAATTCTCCATTTTGATTTGCACGCTTCCATTAGATGCTTCATGGCATCAATATGGCTTTTACTTGTACAATAGTGTGATGTTCAATGGTTGTTCTTCCTTCAAAGACAGATAGTTAATTTACGAAGACCTTGAAAACCTCAAAACTGGGATGAAAAATCTAGGAGATAAAAATTTCTCAGTTTGCAAATTGAAGTATTTAACGAATAAATTTTTTCCACGTGGATCAGCTTGTATTGAAAAATATTACAATGTGTTTGGTTCACCCACACAAGAGGTATGTGAACTAATGTGATAGAATACGATTGAGGCATGACGCATTTGGAGTCCTTGGATATAGCAATGAGCTTGGAAAGAGCATGAAGCCCAACTATTTAAATCAAGTTGTAGTCCAAAAAAGAGCTAAAAAGTATGGAAAAAGCTTCCAATCATATAGGCTAATGATTCAAGCAAAAAAGAAGCTCATTTGGGAGATATAACTTGAAGACAATGTGTGCTTTTCATGTGATCACTAAAAGTGACGTTTTTAATAAGTTTTATTAGGATTATTTTAGTCAATTTGTTTCCTTTTCAATAAAAGGCAAATAATGATCTGATTTGCTTTGCTTTATGTATTTAAGAGGAGTCAACTTTTTCAAATTCAAAATTAGAATTAAATGCTCCTTTTAACTTAGGATTTCCTTTTTGTATTAATTAGCATTAATAAGGTTAGGTTTGTGGGGTGAATTAGAGTTAGTTTGTGGGTCAATACTTGCTTATAAATAGGTACCTCTTATACTCTTGCAAACCACAATATGAATGAATGAATTTCTTTTCAGCAACTTTGTTGTTGTTCAGTGAGTTCTTTCTTGCTTATCCTTAAGTGCTAGAAAGAATGAGGACTTATCAAGGAGTGGTGATCCTTGTGGCGTCCCGGAGTTAGGATTCAAGAGACGGGTTCTCTTGGAGTCTACTTCCTTCGACCAACATTTTGTTCAGTCTTCTTATTTTATCGTGTCTATTTTCTTTAGTTTTTTTGTTCATTGTTGTTCTTCATTGTTCTTGTGTTCAATTTATCTTTCCTTGAGTTGCACGATCCTTATATCAAAGAAGGCTTTTAGGAAAGGTTCCTAACGTGTCTCCCATCATTTGTATCAGAGCTAGGTTATTAGTGTGGATGTTATGGAAGGAAAATCAAGTTATGATCCACTAATGCATGACAACAAGTCATATGCAATTCAAACTAATGGTCATTACAAGGTTTTTGATCCCGGAGATTGGTTTGGAATACAAGAATGTAAAGATGAAACATTAAAAGGCAACAATAGATGAACAATGACAAATAGTATGATGAATAGTACGGATAAACAGTACTATGAACAGTACGTGATGAGCAGTACTGTGAAATCTGGGCAGCAGGAAATGGATGAACAGTGATGAACAGTACGAAAATAAAACAGTGATGAGTGTACGGATAAACAGTGACGAACAGGGATTGATGAACAGTGAAATGAACAGTCACGATTTTCTGGACAATAAGGAAGAATGGGATAAAACAAAGAGAAATGAAGCAAAACAAAGACACACCTTGATTTGCAAACCTGACTCTGATACCAAATGATGGGAGACACGTTAGGAACCTGTCCTAAGAGCCTTCTTTGATATAAGGATCGTGCAACTCAAGGAAAGATAAATTGAACACAAGAACAATGAAGAACAACAATGAACAAAAAAACTAAACAAAATAAACACAATAAAATAAGAAGACTGAACAAAATGTTGGTCGAAGGAAGTAGACTCCAAGAAAACCCGTCTCTTGAATCCTAACTCCGAGACGCCACAAGGATCACCACTTCTTGATAAGTCCTCATTCTTTCTAGTACTCAAGGATAAGCAAGAAAGAACTCACTGAACAACAACAAAGTTGCTGAAAAGAAATTCATTCATTCATATTGTGGTTTGCAAGAGTATAAGAGGTGCCTATTTATAGGCAAGTATTGACCCACAAACTAACTCTAGTTCACCCCACAAACCTAACCTTATTAATGCTAATTAATACAAAAAGGAAATCTTAAGTCAAAAGGAGCATTTAATTCTAATTTTGAATTTGAAAAGGTTGGTTCCTCTTAAATACATAAAGCAAAGCAAATCAGATCATTATTTGCCTTTTATTGAAAAGGAAACAAATTGACTAAAATAATCCTAATAAAACTTATTAAAAACATCACTTTTAGTGATCACATGAGAAGCACACATTGTCTTCAAGTTATATCTCCCAAATGGGCTTCTTTTGGACTTGAATCATTAGCCTATATGATTGGAAGCTTTTTCCATACTTTCTAGCTCTTTTTTGGACTACAGCTTGATTTAAATAGTTGGGCTTCATGCTCTTTCCAAGCTCATTGCCATGTCCAAGGACTCCAAATGCTTCATGCCTCAATCGTATTCTATCATAATGGGCTTTACATTTTTGAGTTGGCACATTTGGTTGGTTAGGGAAGCTTTACTTAAGCAGATCACCTAAATTGATGTGATAAGGATCACATTGATTTTAGTGAGTGAAGGGCATCACATTGCTGTGAAGGATATTCAAAAGGCAATATTACCCTTCTTTCCTAATTCTGTCCCCCACCTCTCTACCTTGTCGGAGCCTCACTGTCGTCCACTGATGTCATTTGTTCAATTAAGCATAAATAACATATATCCTAATTTTGTTTCACATATCAACCAATATACATGATTTCATAATCTATTATATCTTATAATATATTAGAATATATATAAGTTGTTACTGTTTATAAGTCATATAACTCTAGCTTGGCTTTGGGCTCCGTGTCTACTATCTTTTTTTATTGTAGAGCTTGTAGTGTTTTCATTTAATTTCTATTCATTTTTTTGTGTTTTTTGGGTGGACTACATTAATGGAGAATTCCATTCCCAAAGTTTGGTGGTAATATTGGAATTTTTCTTCCTTGGAAATAATTGAAGATTTAAAGCCTGTTTGACAGTGTTTTCTATTTTATTATTCTGAGAACAGTTTTGTAAAACTGTTTTCGAGAATCAGTTTTGAAAAGAAGAAAACAAAAATATCTGTTTGAATAATTGTTCTCAAAATCATAACTAGTGAGTGATAGATGAGTTATTCAAAATTTATAACTTTACTATTAATGAGGTGAATGTTTCTCACATTTCTTTGTATTTTCCAAAATAAAAACTACAAAACACATTAAAGGTGTTCTGGGTTTTCTATTTTTTTATTTTTCTGTTTTTCAGAACAGTTTATAAAAAACAGGTTTACCAAACAAGTTTTCTGAGCTTTCTGTTTTTGAAAACAGTTTTGTCAAGATGATAAACTGCAGATCCAACTTGCCAAAGAAAGAGCTTCTGATAAAAAGGAATTAGGAACCTTTAGGAGCAATTTGGTTTTCTCCCTTGCAAACAATCCAAGCCTAACAAAAAATATAAGAAAACAAAACCATTCTTCCACAAAAGCAATAAGGCCCAATATTACTCAAAGCTTGAGCCCAAACCCAAATATGAATCCAAACAAAAGAAAATTGTTTGCTTTAAATGTGGTAGACCAGGCCATATCTCTAAATATTGTAGAGTTACCAAAAAACTCAAAAATATAAAAAATACAGAAGAAGACGTTTTAGAACAAATAAACAATCTTCTTCTTGAAACCTCTTCTGATTCAGAATCAGAATAAGAGTCTTCTGAAGATCTCAAATCAATTCAAAATGATGATCTCCAAGAAAACTCCTCTTCTGAAGTCAATGTTATCACTAAGGAACAAGATCTCCTTATTGATATCATTCGCAAGCTTCCAGATTCTGAAAAGGGAGAATACTTATTAAAATTTCAAAATCTCCTTTTAGAAACTCCAAGCTCTTCGAGTTCCAAACCCTTAGTCCAAACCAATAGGTATGATCTCACTCAAACCTTAGCAAAATTTAAACAGGAACCTAAACGAGCTACCCTCACTGACCTTCAGTACAAAATTCAAAACCTCAAAACTGAAATTCGTCTTATCAAACAAAAACAAGAGATTCATGGTGAAGTTATATCCCAAATCCAGGATATACAGCTAGCCCAAGGCATTGTACCCATACAATCTCAAATAGATGAAGATAATGTTTTCAAAGAACAAGATCTTCCAAAACCATTCTTAAACTTAATTTCAAAAGTTTTGACATAGAAATTTCATATTCGTGCCAAAATTATCATAAACAATGAATTTATTTTAGAAGAAGATGTCTTGTTTGATACAGGAGCTGAAGCTAACTGTTTCAGAGAAGACATTATTCCAACAAAATATTTTGAAAAAACAACCGAACGATTTAGAGGAGTTGAAAGAACTCTCCTGCAAGTTCAGTACAAAATCTCAAACGTAGTTATTGAAAACCAAGGTTTTAAAGTTAAAACTCCATTTATATTAGTAAAAGAAATGGGATCTAAGATTATTCTTGGCGCTCCCTTTGCCAATTTATTTAAACCTTATCTAACGGATGAAAACGGAATTTCTAAACAACATCTGGGAAAAACGATTTTGTTTCCTTTTATTCATGCTCCCAGAATAAAAGAGTTAAACCTCATATCTGCTAAACAGAATCAAATTAATTTTCTTAAATAAGAAATTTCTTTTAAGAAAATTGAAGAACAATTAAGTTCAAAATCAAATTCTGCAATGTTCAAACGAAATTCTTAAAACAATTTGCTCAGATCTAGCTAATGCTTTCTGGAATAGAAAGAAACATATAGTAGACCTATCATATGAAAAAGATTTCAATGAAAAACAAATTCCTACAAAAGCTCGACCAATTCAAATGAGTTCAAAGCATTTACAAATTTGTAGAAAAGAAATTAATGATTTATTAAAAAAGAATTTGATCAGGAAATCTAGGAGCCCTTGGTCATGTGCTGCCTTTTATGTTAATAATAGTGCAGAGCAAGAAAGAGGAGTTCCTCGATTAGTCATAAACTACAAACCTTTGAACAAAGTGTTACAATAGATCAGATATCCTATTCCAAATAAATCTGATTTATTAAAAAGACTTCACTCTACCAAAATATTTTCAAAATTTGATATGAAGTCTGGATTTTGGAAAATTCAAATTGCAGAAAAGGATAGGTATAAAACCGCTTTCACTGTCCCATTCGGCCAGTATAAGTGGAACATTATGCCTTTTGATTTAAAAAATGCTGCCTCTGAATTTCAGAGGATAATGAGTGATATATTTAATGATAATAATCAATTCATCATTGTATATATCGATGATGTCTTGATTTATTCTTATTCAATAGATCAGCATTTTAAACATATTTATAAATTTATTAGGATTGCTAAGACTAATGGTTTAGCAGTTTCTAAAACAAAAGTAAGTCTTTTCCAAACGAAAATCAGATTTTTGGGACACTAGATATCTCAAGGGTCTATTGTACCAATTGAAAGGTCAATTGAGTTTGCTGATAAATTTCCAAATCAAATTATTGACAAAACTCAACTCCAAAGATTTTTAGGTTGTTTAAACTATGTATCTGATATTATTCCTCATTTGAGTAATCTCATCAAACATCTGCATGAATGCCTAAAAAATAGTCCTCCTCCCTGTACTGATGTTCATACCAACATCATCAAACAAATCAAATCTCAGGTTAAACAACTTCATTGTCTTAACCTTCCAAATCCTTCTGCTTTCAAAATAGTAGAAACAGATGCCTTTGACATAAGGTATGGTGGCATTCTTAAACAGAAAATTAATGGTAAAGAACAAATTGTGTCTTTTACATCAAAATATTGGAATAATACCAAACAAAATTATTCCACTATTAAAAAAGAAATTCTTGCAATTGTTTTGTGCATCTCAAAATTTCAGGCTGATTTACTTAATCAAAAATTTTTTACTTCGAATTGATTGTAAATTAGTAAAAGATGTTTTACAAAAGGATGTGAAAAACATTGCATCCAAACAAATCTTTGCTCGTTGGCAAGCAATTTTAAGTATTTTTTATTTCAAAATCGAATTTATAAAAGGATCCTCAAACTCCCTTCTAGACTTTCTTACTTGAGAGTTTTTACAGGGAAAAGAAACAAATTGAGTGAACCAAATGCCACCCAAAAAGAAGAAAGAACCGAACGAAGAAAAACAAAAGAGCATAATGCAAGATGCTCAAACTCCAGTTTCCAGTAGTGAACTGGAAGCTATGGTGAAAAATATTCTTCAGCAATATGGATCCCAAACTATAGGGTCCCAAGACCAAACTGGGCCTCTCACCCAAAAGGAGTCATCCACTCCATTTGGGTCATTGACCCAACAAGCCCAAACTGGGCCTTTAGCCCAACAACCAGCTAGGTCATCTACCCAGAAACCAAAATCATCCAACAAAAAGACTCTCACAACCTATGTGCAGTCATATGCCAATAAACAATTGACAAACAATACTTGGCAACAGGTTGTTAGCAATCAGGCTATCATCTCTAAGCAAGAATATGATAGGCTGAATCAAAACCCTCTCATTACCAGAAATAACCCACAAAGTCAAATAATTGCTTCAACTTCTTCAAAAGCAATTATAACTCCTACCCAAACAACCTTAGCAACTCCTTACTATCAAAAGGAAAACCAAGTAAGGAACTTGCTTCAAATAGAACCAGAATTTTTTCATCAAAATCCAAACCAGGTTGCTCTTAATGTCTTCCCTTCTGGATTTCATTATAGGCCAACGAATTTGTTAAAACCCAAGGGTACTATGAATTAATATTGGTTCATTTTGGGTCAATTAACATTGAACAGAAAAGTGACAAGAAGAACAGATCAATAATAACTCATAGCACACTTCAAATACTAAAAGTTCTCACCCCATCCCAGTGGGAGCAATCTTTAGAAAAATCAAGAAATTTTGGGATACCATACAATTCGGAAGAATATAATTACTGGGATTATATAAATGCATGGTTTCATGTATTCTATTTTCAGAATGAGTCATGGTCACATACATGGTTCATTTATTTCAAAACAAAAACCCAGTATAAATTCCCTCAATGGTTTATTCAATGGTGGGATTTCTTTGGACCTGTTCCTCAGATCTTACCTTCCAAAGTTGAACAAGACTTTGAGTTATTTAAACAAAAATTTAATGGCAATGAAGATCCTTTTCCCCTTGATCTTCATTATTTTTCAAAATTATCAGTATTCTGGATTTTGACCTGGAAATTCAGATTCTTCTTAATAACTCCAGGATCAAATAGGCTGCCCATACTTTAAAGAGTACTTTCAGTAAGATGGTGGGCCAAATTTGACACTAAAAGAATTGATGATAAAGCAGTAGAAAGATGGTTTAAAGAGAATCCTAGATATCTTTGTGTAATAGAGTAAAGTAAATTTCTTAACCAAAGAACCATGATTCAATCCATGTTGGCATCCACAACTGATAAAGCCACCTTGTTAAATCAACTTAATTCCATCTTGCTACTATTGCAAACGCAAGAACAAGCTTCGTCTTCAAATCTATCAGACTCTTCATCAACTTTTGAAAGACTGGATGAAAGTGATGATGACCTAATAGATTTAGGAGAAGACTAATAGATTACTAGTCACTAAAATTGATGTGGTGTCAGTAATCTAGTTCTTTGCCAAAACGACGTCGTATTTGCAAGTTACTAAAATTACTGTAGTGTCGGCAAATACTGTGTCAAAGTACTAACAGGAACTGTTCAAACAGTGCCAGTCATTAACAGTTTCTCGGTTTAAACTCTGCTTTTCTCTCTTATATAAGGAAGCATTGCCTCAAAGGGAAATCAGAACATAGGATAACATATCCTAACACACTGAGCTCCTCACTTGAAGCATCCCATCCTTGAGAGAGATCCTTCCCTTCCTTCTTTCCTCCTACTCTCTGTAAGTTTTCTTGTTTTAATAAAATCTTTTCATTTATTTTCTTTGCATACATATCCTTACCATGTTCATATGAACTAGATTGGTTGGTTTCACCGCCTTAAGTTCATCTTGAACCACCCCGTTTACATATTTAATTTATGAAATGCATATTTTAATTATGTGTTAAGTAGTTAGTCTACTCCTCTCCTTCACTGTTTCTCCTTATTCTTCTCCCTCTCTTCTTCCTTCGGGGCCACTCCCCTCTATTTGGTATTTCTGTTTTCAAAAACAGAACCAAACATGCCCTTAATTTTTGGTCTCTTCGTTTTCAAAATTTTGAAATTTTAATATGATGAACTTCAGCTATTTCTTATCCATTTATATCAAGGTATTAAAAATCGGACTGGTCATTGAACTGGATGAGACAACGGTTCAAGATTCAGTGGTCGGACTAGGGTCGGACCGATTGTGAATAAATTAATATATTTTTAATAATATAGTCAATTGATATTCTATTTTCATATTATTTGTTAAGTAAATTTATCATTATGAATAATTATATATTATAATAATACTTATAACATATTATAATATAGAAAGAAAAAATTTATACTAAAAATAATGCTACTTAGTACTAAAAATAATGTTATTTTATTTAAAAAATATTTAAAAAAAAAAGAAATTGGGACCGGTTCAACCCGGTTTCTTACCGGTTCAACCGGTTCACATCGGTTCAAAACCCAACTGATTCCCATTTAAGACCGAATCAGACAAAGGGCCAGTTCCTGTTCGAACTGGTCGGTCTAATCCAGTTTTTATTACAATGATTTATATTGACAAAGTATCTTTAGCCTCATTTTCACTCATACTATAGATAAATCATAAATTTTCGAATAAGGTATATAATATAATAATATATAGTCAAGACTAAAATAAAATAAAATTCTTATACCAGAGATGAGCAAGATTCTTCAATTGTGTTCATATAGGAACAAATACCTCCTTTTAATATTGTTAAATTTTTATTCCCGAATGAATTGGAGAAGATTTTATCACAAAGAGTTTTAGATCCATTTGTCCCCTTTACGAGATGAACAAGAATCAACATTGAATCCTAGATATTACCTCTTATACGAATTTGACAAATACTCATGCAGATAATGTGTTATAGAATTTAAAAAATATAAATGTGTTATAGAATTTAAAAAATATGAATATATAAAAAAGCTAGAGAAAGCTCAAACAAATAAGATAAAAAAGCTAGAGAAAGCTCAAACAAATAAGAGACCTAGGGAGAAAAGATCAACTAACTTTTGATTGAAGTGTACAAATACATTTCATTGAAAAAAAAATGTACAAATACATTATATATGCTCACAATTTACAGATCTCTAATAATTAAATACTAATTTAATAATTATAAAAACATAAATAAGAATATTAATCTACATCTACATAATGGTACCATATTATACTTTTGGAGGTAGCATTAACCATGGAAAAACTCATAAAACCATTCAATGGGAAGGATATCAACATGGGAAAGAATACCAAAAGTGAGGAAGTTATTGATATCATATAAGAGTATAATACACATAATATTCCCAATAATTTCGAATTAATTAAAATTAGGAAGTCTTGGTGGACAAGATTTTTCAAATTTTGATTGTTGATTGTTTCTATGTATTTTTGGGCGTCCTATTACGCTCATAACGTTGACAAATGGAAGGTTGATTCGATTCTCTTGAGAATTGAGATGGAAGCTGATGTATCTAAATGCAAGTGATGTGTCTGCGAAACCCTAAATTAGAAAAATCCCCTTTGCCTCTTTCCGTGCTTTTGGGTGATTTTCAACGAAAAGTCTTAGCATTTGTAATATAAATTTTCAAATCTTCTGCTCTGATGGGCAGCGTGAATTTTCTCGTCTTTTTCTTCTCTCTGTTGCCTGTGTGTTATATGGCAGTGGCCAAGGTGGCCGTGAACGGGAGGAATGTTTATCTGCTCTTCGATGATATAGAAGCAAATTTCGGTGAGTTTAGTGGGCTTTTTCCCCTGTAACACAAAACATTCTATTTAAGTCGCTTTGGTTGAAGCTCAATGTAATTTTGTACCTAAAGAATATGAAAATGTAGAAATTTCAGCTTAACTAGGGATTAAAAGTAGAGGGAAAAAGTTTTTATAAATTAAGGGTGCTGTAAGAAAATTTTCAGTTTTTCGTGTCGATGCATGAATAGACTCAGCGACATTTGGTCATTTACCAGAAATAAAAAAAAGTAAAAAAAAAAAAAAAGCGACATGTGGTCAAAGCATGTCTATCGTTCCGAACTCAGATCACTGAATATGTGTTTCTCGGTAGAAAGATGAAGAAGAGTATGTGATGTTGTTTTGTTTTACGTGTGGTGTTGATGTTAATTATCATTTTTATTTCAGCCCCGAAAGCTAAAGGTTCTGAAGAATTGGGGATCTTATGTTTGGCGGAGCCACTTAATGCTTGCAGAGCACTGTCAAATAAAGCTGAGCAAATTTCAAATGTGAGTGCCCCTTTTGTTTTGATAGTTAGAGAAGGATGTAGCTTTGAGGAAAAGGTCACAAGAGCACCAAAGGCTGGCTTCAAAGCTGCAATTATCTATGATAATGAAGATGATGGTGTCTTAGTTGCAAGTAATGACCAATTCCCGCATGTAACAACAGTGTTGTTTGACACACTTTTTCAGTATGCAACTGCCATGAAGCTTAAGTTTCATCATTAATAATATGATCTTTGTAAAAATGGTATTGTTTAAAAAGGAAAATCTGGCTCATCAAACCATGCTGGTTGCTAATTTTACTGTGATAATTGTAAGTCTAAAGATGAATATATAATAATTGCTACAGAAATTGCTATTGAAAAATTTATTAGTATGATTAAGGTATAAGGTACTGGAGAGTGGAGAAATGCAAGTGAATTTTCTCATTACCATTTCCTTTCAAATTTAAGTAAATTTGTTTTTTCTCTAGGTAATTTAATTTGTTTTTTCTTGAAGACTGATCCCTTGTAAGGCATTTTTTATTGTACTGTTTTACCTTTTAATGGAAATTGTCATCCCATAAGACATTTTTATTGTAAAATGTTTCTTTTTTGGATGTAAAATATTCAGGTAAATGTGTATTCCTAAGCTGGTGTAGCCCACTGTTAGTTCAGTTTACTTGTGAACCAATGGGTTTAGTAAATCAATTATAAGGTTGATGGTTGGTTGGTGTAGAGATTAACTAGTTTCAGGCTTTCTTTCTTGGATTTCAATTACTAGTTTAGATAATTAGCTTCTGAACTTTTTAAGAGAGAGAGAGATGGAAGGAACAAAGACAGATCTGAGACTGCTGTCTTGAATTAAATTCAGAGAAGAAAATCATAAAATAAATAGGGGAGACTAGGGGACGAACACTCCTAATCTAAGTCCAGAAAATTTATGGAAAGGTGACAACCTATTGACTGAACAGTGCAATTGAATTCTTATGTGTAAGGTGGAGTAAGTTGACAAACATGGTGAACTGTTATCATGGTAAAATTTATGGAAAGGATGACATCCTTTTGATCATAAAATATGAGTAAAAGGTTGACAGCTGTGAAGCTTGTAAATTCTTTTGTAAGGAAATGCAACTCAAGATGATTTATTGGTTGACTTGATACATCTGCATTTGTTACAGAGTTTCTAATTCGCAAATATTATGATTTTCAGAGGCAGAAAATTCAGCAGTTATAAATATACCTGCTGTATTTGTAACAAAAGCTTTAGGTGAATTACTAAAGAAATACGCTGGATTGACTAGTGTGGAAATTTGGATAATTCCAAATTTTGAATTCTCAGCATGGTCTATCATGTTAGTTTCATTCATGTCCTTACTAGCCTTGTCAGGAGGAGTGGGTACTTGTTTCCTTCTCTGCAGGCATCATGTAAGAGGAAGGCTGCAAACTTCAAGAGGAAGGCTTCAAACTTCAAGCATCTGTGAATTTCATGGAATGAGTAGTCATTTAGTGAATGCTATGCCAAGTTTAATATTTACTGCCGTTTTAGAGGATAATTGCACATCGCAAGCATGTGCCATATGCCTTGAAGGTTATAGCGTAGGAGAGAAGCTCAGGATTCTGCCATGCCATCACAGTAAGTCTTAGCAAATCAATACGATTTCATTTTAAAGTTTTGTGTTCAGCAAAATTGTATAAGATTGTTGATTTTTTCTATCATTGGTAAACATTTTTGTAGTGAGGGCGTTCATTTGGTAGAATTTGATGATTGGTATAGCCTGGCTAATAAGGACGGTCATAAGGCAGGTTATCTTGAGATGGAGTTATGTAATGAATTGACATTTTTCGTATCCGTATATATTTTCTAAACTGTCCCATTGTACAAGTATCCAAGATTTTTAGAACTTTCTATCTTTTGGGACTTTCCTCATACTGTAGCTAATTCCTCAAGTACTGCACCATAAGGTGAAAGATCTAATTGCTTGGCGTCTCCCCTCTACTCATATTCTAAGTGTTTAGGATCTTGTAGGCCGACTTGATGGCACTTTATAATTGACTAGTCTGTGACCTACTGGATTAACAACTGTCTTGGGAGAGCAGTAGATAATTGCTGGAAAAAGACTTTCAAATATTTACTGAATATTTTCACTTAATAGTTGTTGATGGTGTCTGGCACAATGTTTCTATAGGTGCCCCTGAACCATAGTGTGTGGCATGGCACGCATAATTATTTAATTTTAAAAAATAAAATACAAGTAACACATCACACCCATAACCTTATATTTTAATCACAACAATAATGTGTAGTAGAAAAATTGCATAAAGTAATAAGAACAATTAAGAAAAGTGGAGAAGAAAAATAGAGAGAAGCAGAGAATGAGGACGGGATTAGAGAAGCTACGAATATAAAATATAGTTTATAGATAGAAATTAGTGATGCATTTTATTTTAAAATAAAAATTAATATTACATGTATAACTAATTATAGTACAATTTTAAATTTTGTGTCTAAAATTTATAATTGAAATTTTAATTCTATAACTTGGACTAGAGCCATGATCATTGTCCACATTACACGTCTTGACTTCATGGAAGAAAATTTAGAACTCCCTTGCTAGATTGGTGGTTTCTATATGATCACCCACTGCCCTGTTTTCTATTCTTTCACTCATTGTCCAGTTTCTTTCTTATTCAGCCTCTACAAGAGGTATGCATAGAAGTATTTGTCTCAATGAAAAATCCTAAAATTCCCGTTGTGTTCTAGGTTTGGAGAAGAGAAAATTCTCAAGTGAGGGAATCTTACGATATTGGGAAGCTCTTATGACAATCATCTACATCTGAAACATATCTTAATGTTTCTGTCAATTTCATCCATTGCCACATTACCCTTCCTATCTTTCCAGTTCTCTATCTATCCATTATCTACACACAGCCAGACTCACCACAAAAAAAGTCTAATAGCAGATGGCATCTATCCTTAGGAATGAAAATTCAAAAAGTGCTATGGATACCACTGAGGGAGAGAACAAACAGGGGGGGGGGGGGGAGGGGAAAGAAGAAAAAAAAAAAGAGGGAGAGATTGAACACACATCAGAGGCCAGAGACAGGGAGAAATAGAATAGAAAAGAAACGGGAGAGGAGCTGCAAACTTGGTGAAACCATGAAGTCTTCAAAACTCATCCCTGACTCGAAGTGAAAAATTGCGGGTAAAAACTGAATATCATTCATCCCATTCAGTTTCTTTTTTTTACTTTCTTTTTAGTTAGAATAATATATTTTTTTTCTTTACTTTCTTTTTCTTCTATTTTTTACGAGATGATATTTGATAGAGTCTATTAATGTCGTATGAAGCCGATCTCACATAGGGGGATAAGGCTAATATTGTTGTTGTCGTCTTTTTCTTCTATTGTTGACATCAACTCAGTAACCGTGTCACTTGTCAGGAACAATATATTATTGTCTGAAATTGTTTTTCTATTAATATTGCTTAACTTAAATATCTGTTAAGTATATATAAAATAAATGTTGATCCATCCCATTACGACATAACTTTGAATTTACTTCAAAGAATCTGCACTATAAAGGAGATTCTGCTTTGGTAGCCAATTGGGCTTTTAAACAGTAACTTACTTGAAATGTGACTAAAATTTATTCGAAAGCAACCTTCTGTATAAATTGGTGACTGGTTCTTAATATCCATTGCACTCATTTCCATAAAATATTTCTACAACTTGCCATTGCTTGTTGCCTAGATTAATTTATTTGATCTTTTTTCGGCTATCAAATTAAATTGTTTTTGCTATCAAGTTCTGATGCATTTGCTCATTGGTCTGATTCTTTCTAGTTCCAATGCATAAACTTGCTATTTTTTTTTCTTTTTTGCTGCAAAAAATATGTGTATTCTCCTCTGATGTTGTTACTTTCTCATTTTCTGATGCATTATATACATATACAATGTGACTTTCTTATATAATGGAATTTAATTTTTCTGATGAACCATTGGCAGAGTTTCATGCTACCTGTGTGGATACTTGGGTTACATCATGGAGAACCTTTTGTCTAGTTTGTAAGCGTGATGCAAAAACTGGTTTACCTCATCCACCACCTTCAGAATCCACACCTCTGCTTACTGTGGCATCCTCTATATCATCATCTGTAAGATCATCATTAGCATTATCTTCAGCTATGTGTTTTGTCCGTTCAACATCACATTCCTCATCTGTTTTGCGTAATCACTTTCTAGCCGGTACCCCTCGTGTTCAGTCCTCATTTCTGTCCTACCACCGATCTCCCTCCCTAACCATCTCTCAAAGATCTCTAGCTTCTCATTTGAGTTCTCCTCATTCTAGGGACTGCCCATCATTCTCATCTGTGAACTCAACTACTCACATTCCAAGTTCAACCAATGCTTCTGCTAGTTTAATTGGTTCATTCAATCATCACCAGCCGCACCCACGGAATCATAGTGAGTGTGATGCAATTTTTTCTCCATTTGCTTGTCCAGTTGTCTCCGGAATGTGAAACTGTTTAATCAGATTCTACGGAGTTTGGATTAAAGCAAGAAAATGACTCATTTAAGTTTCTACCCTTCGAATGTCTATATTTTTTTTCATGAGACATAAAAATTCATAGTATATACAGACCGTCCACATCAACTAAATGAACAGACTAGCCATCATTTTTCTGCTCAAAATTGAGAGGTTCCTTAGGTGATTCTGTCATACTTTTGTCCGGGTAGTTGCAGATAGCCTTGATGAAGAGGCATGAACCAGTATTTTCTTGAATCACATCACACTAAGCTCTACATTGAACAATAGCCTGCTGGTTGATGCTCTTACATTTCCAAGGTTGACGAGATTTCATGAACTCATGGATGTGCTATTTTGCGCTGAAGTTTGTTTATATCTCTTTTTCTTTTCAACATGTATGTATAATTTGTTATGCTCTTCATTTCAAAATGATCATTTTTCTTTTTGTTTTTTTGGGGGATAATTTTCCTGGTAAGAATTTCTCTTTCTCTTTTTTCTTTTTAAATCAAGTTCTGAAGTGTATGTTTTAAGATGTGAACACATTAACAATAATATATTCATTTTGAATATGTTTTCAGATGCAAGCATATGGATATTTTGGCAATGATATGCCTGTATTAGCAAGCTTGATGCTAAGGGGTTTGTTTTTGCATAGGAATAATTGTTTTGTATATTGTTGTAAGAATAGACCGGATCATCCGGTTCGTTAGGTTTGACTTGACGCTAATGTCGGGTCCAGTTCAGGTGAAGGTAAGGACTGACCCTTTCAGGAATTGATATGAATTGGTTAAGAATCGATTTGAACTACTCTAATTTTTCTGAGAATTTTTTTTTATTTTTTAAAATAAAATAATATTATTATTACAAAATATTTTTTTATATGATAATATTATACTCTTTTCGGCCTTTAATATAAAATTCTTTTAATTGAATTACACGGATTAAGAATAAAAGTTAAAGTTAGTTAATTACTTCAATTTCTATGAAAATTATAGTATTTTTTTTAAATTATTCTTATTTAATTTCTCTTTTTTTTTTCTTTTGAAATACATTAAATAAGTATATATTTTGTAAATGTATAATAAATATTATCTTGTATATTGTAAAAGATTTTATATTTATAACTAGAGTAAAATATCTCATATTTAGGACTAAAAGAGAGAGTATAAGTATTATTTATGATATATAATTATTGAAAATTATCAATTTCTTAACAAATAATATAATACTATATTATTAGTTGATTATTTGAAACACAAAATTTGATTATGACTAAATATTAATTTATTTAGATTTGAATATTGAATTATGAAACGTATTGATAATTTGTTTGTGGTGAAAGATAAATTCATAATTCAGTATTATTTTGTTTGAGATTTTAATTATAGAATTTGTTTTAACTTATGTTATTTGTTTAAAATATATTATTTTAATTATTATCGGTTTAATTCCTGTTAAATAAGGGTTGAACTATTGAATTTTAAATCAATATCTTATCTAATTCAACGTTTGATCCAATTATGAAAATATTGATTTTGTTATATTTCAAGGAAATTGATTTTCAAAAATATTATGAAATCGTTTCATTTCCTTAAAATATTTTTAACATGGGATTAATAATAATAATAATAATAATAATAATAATAATAATAATGTATAAATTTATGAATATCAATTTTTATTTTAAAGAGTGAACATACATTTAAATCTAATTTATCGACGGATATATTTTTTTAAAAAAAGAAAAACTCTCATTTTAGTATGTGACTCAAATAAAATAAAATAAAATCAATTCCAAAATCGAACTGAATTGACTTTAGCTTGAATCAATAGGTTTAGCGGTTTGATTCGTTTGGTTTTTGTCTGAAATCATAATAAATTCTCACCATTAATGAAAATTAATTGAAGAAAGTTTAATTACAGTTATAATTTGAGAGTTTAAATTTAATAGGTGCCCCAAAGTAAAATTTTATTTTATGTTTTTTTTGAAAGGGGTGAGCCACTCCACCCATAATCAAATCTACACCAAACCAACAAAGTTCAATATAGTTGGTTGATAATTGTGTTTATTAAATATGTTGTCTTGAGTTTAATTCTTAGTTGCATGAATAGAAAAAACTTTACTGAAAAAGAGATCAAATCCATTTCGTAATCTCTATATTTTAAAAAAATTAATATTCAACTATCAATTGGGGAATATCTATGATATATATATTTATATGGGTATAAGTATCGGGTACAGCACGATGTGATGCGTTGAATGCAATAAATTTTAAAATTTTAGGATATGTGTAGTAAAGATATACATATAAAATTTATGTATATATTCAATAAATTAAGATACCAAATATAAAATATAAAAAAAATTAAATTTTAAACAAGTCTTTTAAAAGTAGTATAAAAGATATCTAAAACAAAAAACTAAAAAATAAGTTTTGCTATAAAATTTAAATCAATTTAAAAATTTTTAAATTAAAAAACTAAGAATACAATATATATATATATATATAGTGAAGTACAATACATGCATCATATTTAATATGCATTGAATACAGGTCGTCTTCTTTTTTCAAATATTGGTACTTCATAGGGGAATATCCAATCTACACCAAGAGATAAATATGTTTGGAATGAGATGGTGATGTGATGAAGGATTTTTACATCGATGCTTGACTTTTAGCATTGCGGTTGCTTTATGTAGCAATCAGACATTAATAAGACAAGAAAATTACCGAATATAATTCATTGATTGAAATCTATGATTCAATTGCATCCAATATTTAATTTGTCATTGAGATCTGTAATCTAGTTGCATCCAATATTTATTACATACTATTAACAATGTAGCATCAAATTCCGTTTAGAAAGAGACGAGCATTAAATATAATTGATATGCTATTTGTGAACATTAAATATAATTGATATGCTATTTGTGAAATACTACTTTCTCATATCTTTAATATAATATTATTTTAACTAAATTATATGAATTGAAAATAAAAATTAAAATTAGTTAATTATCTTGATTTATCCAAAAGTCACAATATTTTTTTAAAATTATCCTTATTTAATTTCTTTTTCTTACTCTTTGAAATATATTAAATATAAATTTTTTTAAAAATGTATAGTAAATACTATTCTCTCTGATCCTATATATAAGGTATTTTATCTTGATCCTGAATATAAAATCATTTACAATATAAGAGATAGTGTTTATTATGCATTTTAAAAAAATACCCCTATTTAATGTATCTAAAGAGAAAAAAAGAGATTAAATAAGAGTAATTTTAAAAAAATATTAGAATTTTTAAAGAAATCAAGGTAGTTAATTAGTTTTAACTCACATTCTTAATTCGCATGATTTAGTTAAAAGAGTCTTATATTAAAAATTAGAGAGAGTATTCCATACTATAAAGAATCATATATTTAGAATTAAAATAAAATTACTTAGAATATAATTTTTTTAAAAAATGTATAATAAATACTATTCTCTCTGATCCTATATATAAGATATTTTATCTTGATCCTGAATATAAAACCCTTTACAATATATGAGATGATATTTATTATGCATTTTTTAAAAAAATACCCCTATTTAATGTATCTAAAGAGAAAAAGAGAGATTAAATAAGAGTAATTTTAAAAAAAATATTAGAATTTTTGAAGAAATCAAGGTAGTTAATTAGTTTTAACTCACATTCTTAATCCGTATGATTTAGTTAAAAGAGTCTTATATTAAAGATTAGAGAGAGTATCTCATACTATAAAGAGTTCATGTATTTAGAATTAGAGTAAAATGTCTTAGAATATAAATTACCAGTAGCTTTCAGGAACATCAAATCCATATCTTAAAAGATTTAATTTAATAAATTAGTTGACTATGACATCAATCAAGTACTTGTTCAAAACCATTTCTATTTGAAACATGACATTTCCATTAAGAATGAATAGTAAAATCGTGTAAACAATTTCATTGATCATAGGGGACTTTATTCAGCAGATTTGTTATCGGAGAAATCAAGTTTTGAGAGGAAACAGAACAATTTTCTAGGCGTTAAACTCTCTCTCTCTCTCTCTCTCTCTCACACACACACACACACACACACACACACACACACAAACACATTTCGTATGTACTCTTCTCATTTCAAAACAACCATCATTATAGAGTTTTAGTTTTATTTCAAAATATCTATTTAAAATTTTCATGAAGCCTTACTTCTTAGTAGACCATTTTATCCTTCATTAGTAAAAATAATGATAGGTAGAATAATTGTTTGCTATCCTATTTGAAAGCATAACCTTAATAAATGATAGATATTTTGAAATGGAGTGATACATAAAAATGAAAATAAAATATTTTTAAGGTTTATTTTGTAACTTTGGATGAAAATTTTTAGATATATTTTACAAAATAAATAGAGTGATAGGGTTAAAATATTTTATTAGCCCTTTATTAAGTATGCATGCCATATTTAAACAGAAGAATGAGATTAAAAGAAAACATGTATATTTAAAGTTAAGAACCAAAAAAAAAATCAGAATAGATATAGTAAACATGAGCTATTTCATAATTTAGGCTTGCATTTTTTTCCCTTTTCTTTTCGTTTGACCATGCATTTTCTTCCTATTTGCTTCTCTCTATACCCACATTGTTTTTATTTCTTACTAGTGGGGAGTTCCTTATATCATAGAGTCCAAGGTGAGACATATTATTTATAAGGACAAATTCCTATGAATTTTAATATTGAATATCAATGTGTAGATTTTGTATAGATGAATAAAAACATAGCTACTTTTTATTGGGTTAACAGGCAAGTTTGCCCCCGAAGTATTCTGGAAATCGCATCTAGTATCTTAAAAACTTTTTTTTTGGATGCAATATTATCCTCAAAGTATCAAAATCGTAGTAATAATGCCCAAATCTAACATATCCAATTAACATCCATTATCTTGTACACATGGTGTACACATAGCACTAAATGTGCTGCCACGTTTTATAAAAGTGTTAAAGTAAAAATTTGCCCTTGAAGTATTCTTAAAGATACAACTGGTATCCTAAGCCTTTTTGTAGTGCAATTTCGCCCTCCATATTTCACAATCGTAGCAATTAAACCCAAAACTAATAGATCCAGTAAACATCTATTATCTAGCACACATGGTACCCACATGTTGCCAAATGTGTTGCCACATTTTATAGAAGATTAGATAGTGTTAGCCAAGTTGACAGCTGAGATGGCAAAATATTGCCATTTTTAATATGTTTTATAAAACGTGAGTTTGATAACTTGAAAACTTGCTTTAAATTCTATGGTATGTATTAATATATTAATTTAACAATTTATTGGAATGAACCTCAAAATGTAGGAAGTAGAATAGGGAAGCATGAGCATGGTAGAAGTGAAGCGTAGTTTACTAGCAAATGAGTTGTTGGACATTTGGAACCAATTCTCCATCATCTTTTCCTAACTCCTCAATTCTATTGTCAGCTACATCAAAATGATCCCTCCCTTATTGAACATGCGGCTGCTATAGCCCCCACTTGCTAACTCTCATCTCCATCAACTAGTGCCGTAAGGACTCTTAGTGGTTACAACTGAGCTGATATCTCGCCTTTAGCATTGTCTCTGATACCATCTACTTCTTGTGTTTCATGAGTTCTGTAGAGGAATATGTTATCAGATGAGCATTACTTGCTGATGTTCTTGAGCATCGAGCATGAGGAAAAGATATTGAATCAGACCTTGACTTGGGTTAATTAGTCAAAGTACGGGTCAATTCGCCTAGATTCATGAGGCTTGATGTCACCATTGAGTTGTTGAAAGAGCTTAAGGAATACATCATGTGAAGATAATGGGATGGATGATAGTAATATTTGTTATCTGTTTAAGAGAAAATTCTTGCTTGGAACCATAACCAAATTCATTAGATTTGCTCCTAAAGTCATGGAATTTTGTGAATACCATATAATAAGTATATACTCATCAAAATCAACACTAAACCAATTATTTCATTTCATTTCTTTCCATTCCTCTCACTTTGTGAGTCTCCATAGTACATAGAATCAGTTTTTATCTTAAGAATGACTAATTGATATGTTGTATATGTATGATAAAAACAATATAGTACATTTGGAAACACATGGGTACCACATATGCAAGATAATAGATGTTTATTGAGTTTGTTACTTTTGGGTTTAATTGCTACGATTGTGAAACATGGAGGGCAACCTTGCGCTACAAAAAGTTTAGGAAACTAGTTGCATCTTTGAGAATACTTCAAAAGTATATTTGCATTTTAACCCTTTGGCAAAACATGGCAATACATTTGGTGCTACGTGTGGGAGATAATGGATGTTAATTGTGTCTATTAGATTTGGGCAACTTTACTATGATTTTAACACTTTGAGGGCAATATTGCATCAAAACAAAGTTTAGGATACTAGATGCAATTTCAGGAATACTTTGGGGCAAATTTGCCTATTAACCCTTCTTTATTTAGAGCTCAATAATGCTTAAAATTAAATTCCTATAAATTTCAATATTGAATATCAAATACCAAATGATGATTAAGAAAAGACATACAAAAATGAGTGATAATATATTAATTTAAAACCATCACATGGGTTATAAATATATAGGCCCTCAAAATTTTAAAAGTGTCTTCATAAAAAATTTAAAGCCAATCCAAATCATTGACTAGATTAATTTTATTAATTTTTAACTAGAAATTGATCAAGATCCGTCCAATGAGACTATGAACAAGTTGAATTAGAATATGGACAAATTCATTGTTTTCTTTTTCATTGAAGTCGTTAGTTAGATTGATTTTTATTATTATAGTCCTAAATTTATTTATGCTTTGCAATTTGGTTAAACTAGCAAGTTGATTTGTTGATTTTGCCAAGTTAAATGTTTTCATAAAATAAAATGGTGTTACCCCTTAAGCAAGTGGTTGGGAGTTTGATTTATAACTCCTGTATATAAAGCAAACTTAATTTGAGGGATTCACCATTGACTCTCAATATCTCGAGGGAAACTATTTCTTGTTATCCGTGAAGAATACTTTTAATTTAAAATAAAATGGTGTCAACTTACTTTAGATTCGCATATGATAGAGTAGTTGAATCAATTGTTTTAGTTAGATTAATTGGTGAATTTAATTTATACAAATGAAACAAGTATATCTCCAAAAAAGAGTGAGTTAAATTCAAATTCGAGGTTCAGTAGAAAAGAGCACCTTATAAAACTTGATAAGAATTTTCTCATGGACAGAATTCCTAGCAAAAGGTAAAAAAAAATCCCTGAGAAAAGCCTTTCTCACTGGTTTTCTCAAGGGAAAGCTAGCAAGAGAAGAATGCTTGCGAGAAAATCAAATTTCTCATGGAAGGGGTTATTGAGAAATAATTTCTCATGGAATATTCCTTAAGAAATTGGTTCTCATGGAAGGATCCCTGAGAAATTTTCTCATTGACAATTCCTTGTGAAATTTCTCAAGGATGGAGCCAAGAAAATTTTTCTTTTGGAGATGCATATGAGAAACATTTCTTTTGGATCATTCCGAAAGAAAAATTGAAGGCAACATTCGACATTATGCTTCATTTTTCCAGTTTTCTTAGGGATAATTCCCTAGGAATTAAGGAATCAGGAATTAGGAATTTCAAGTTTCTCACAAAACTATTTCGTGAGAAAACTAGAATTTTTCTAGGTTTCTCAAGAATCAATTCGTTGGAAAATTAGATTGTTCTATGAGAAAACTGGAAATTTTTGACTTTTCTATTCAATTTTCTCATGGTATTTCATAAGAATTCCATGAGAAAAATCTTTTTGTGCCTGGCTTCTTTATTAATTCATATCCATTCCCATTTTCACATTCAAACCAGTAAGGTAGTACCAACAAACAACCTCTTATCATAACATTGATATCAATACTAACATTTTAATCAACATGCAACATTCACAAAACATTATACCATTATAAACTAACATTCAACATTGCAAATTCATAACATTATCTAATAATCCACTAACATTGTAAGCTACTTATCATTTATTGACACACTAATATTATAAGCTACTCATCATCCAATTATCCACTAACTTTATAAGTTAATCATCATCATCATCATTGGTGTTGGACTTAATTAAAGGAAAAGTCCACCCTTGATGAGCCAATTGCTTTTTTCAAAAGCCCTTTAGGCTTTTGGAAATTAATAAGGGAATAAAGGAATAATCTAAGCATATATTCTTTCATTGATATGATTTGGTAATAAGTCATATTCTACTTATAAATGCAGAGATTGTAAAAGATACAATTCTCTACCTATAAATAGAGAAGCTCATTCCCTCATAATACACACAATTCCTCTGAGCTCTCTATCTCTTCTCTATTCTTTCTGTGAGTATGTGTGGTGTTATTCGGTATGGATAAATGTTAGGTTTCACTCTAGTGACCTAGTCTTCATCATGTGTGAGTTTTATTATGCATATGAGGATACTCGAAAGTACACCTCATACTCTATTTAATTCTACATTGGTAACATGAGCTTTATAATCTTGGACTAGTTTTTTATTTTTTTTCTTGATGAGGAAACATGTTTAAAATTTTTTTGGTATATTTTTTTTTGCCGTGAGAACAAGTGTTGCTCTTTGAGCTGTGTTCTTTTTAAGTATGCATTCATAAATATTTTCATATGCCTTTATATTTTTTTTTTGATCCTCATCCTTTGATTCATCTTTACTGTCTTTCTCTTTGCAATAAATATTTTTTTCATTTTTTTGGGATAATAAAATATCTTTAAAAAAACATTATACCTCGCGAACTTGAAGAATCAAAAATTAAAAAAAAAACTTGGGTTCATAAAACACTTTTTTAGAGCAAACTTGAAGATAACAGGATAAAGAGAACAATGAAACGAGTTCAACTACACCAAAATCATGGCTAAAGGATGTTGGAATGATGAGAAAACAGCAAAAATAGTGTCAGTTACATGGGTCAACCACCGGGTCCTATTCAGGTTAGGTTGACCCTGCTGGAGGTTAGGGACGACCTCAATGACCTATTGTTTTGGCTTCTATGACCTGTTGCCTTTCACCAAGTGAAATGTAGCGTTTCGTTAAAAAAAAGGGCTAGTTCAGATATTCGGGTGAGTTGGGTCCGAACTTGATTCGGAAATATTATTTAATGATTAAATAATTAATTATTTAATAAAAAAATATTTTTTCTCCTTACTCATTCTAAGGGCGCGTGAGAGACATTCGCCCACCCATTGGCCAACCTAAGCATACCACTGGATTAGGAACCATAAGCTGAGTTCAACGAAATAGCATGTGTCATGGTTAGAGGCCGAAAAGACGGCATGTGTATGACACGTACCATTCCCATGTCTGGGATTCATTCTAAAAAATTAATTTTCATATTTTAAAAGCCTTCTGAGGGTGTGTGTAGGCATGTGAGGAAGTATTTTGGGAAACTTTTTGTGTCAGAAGTTTCCTAAATTCATATTTTACATGATGGTATGCGTTTTACTTTTTTTTTTTTTGCAAGTCTTTAATGATTTTATTAACATTTTATGGCCTTAAATATGTTTGAAATATCAAGAAAATTCCATAATCACTAAGAGATAGTTTGTTTGACTTTTCCAGGTAACTGTACTTTAATGAAAGGGAATCAAATCATAGTATTATATAATACTACCACAGTGAGGTGGAATCTAATCACATTTTGGTGAATTCGGATTTGGGTGAGGAAGAATCTGATCCTAGAATAGTGATATATTATCACACTAATGAAGAGATCAATCATATTCTGAATCAAAATATTGAAATAATTGATCTTACAGGCTTAAATAGTGAAAGTAAGGAATCATACAATCAAAAATCAAATCCTATTTTTGAACATTTCAACCTCGTCATTGAAACTAAGTTAGACATTGATTCTGGAGACGAGTACAAACTTGAGTTTGAAGAAGAAACAAAATCAAAAGACTTAGATGAGTACGAGTCAGAGTATAAAGAAGAAACCATGGATGAATGTGAACAAGAATTTGACGAGATAACTAATTCAAAAAAGGATTATAAGCTAGATCCCGAAGAAGAAGCTAAATTAGAAGAAATGGAAGATTACGAATCTGAATTTGAGGTTGAGATTGTGGAATATGAACCACTCTTTGAAGAAGGGAATGGACTGATAGAGGGGTATGAACAAGAGTCTGAGGATCTAGAAGAGGAATTCGAAGATGATGATGATTTTCTCAAAACAAGTGATAACTCCCTATCAAGCTGTGGCTCCAATGAAATAGACCCCTAAAGTCCCAAAAATAATAATTTCATTATTATTATTATTATTTTTTGCATAAGTTGCTTAGAAACAATATTTTTTTTAATAGTTGGGTACTATTTCCTATTTTAATTGGTGAGTGAACTCCTTTTCTTTAATTTAATTCATTATTTATTATGGATATTTGTTTGAGTAAGAGTTTGTCTATTTATTGGGGATCATGTTTACAAAAGAAACTTAGTTGGAAAAATAGAGACTATATTTACATACATGAGATAGGAGAAAACTTTGTTAACTCCTAATCATAAAGTAAATATAATCCCTATTATAACCATGTTTTCTTTTATAAACTAGGTTGACATTGTATACTAAGAATAATGTTTGTTGCAATAAGGTGAATAGTGACAATTATGACATTTGACATCGTAAGATTTCCTATTGTTCTTGAAGAACAAGATGTGATAGATGTACTTGATACTATCATCCTTGAACCTGAGCAGGGTAATGCGACCCAACATAGGAGAGACCATGAGGCATATGTTGCTTGGAAGAGGAAAAACAGCATCGCTCGAGTCACATTGCTAAGTGCAATGGCTGATGATATCATGTGTGAATTCGAGCATCATCCTATTGCTAAGTCCATGTGAATTGCCCTCAAGGACAAATTTGGAGGCACTTCTACCACCAAACTCAGGAGGCTCACTATCAAGTTTGATACGTACAAACTAAGGCCTAATGTCCCTATTAGGAAACATTTGCTGGAAATGTCAAACATGATACGTGAGTTGAAGAAAGCAAGGCATGAACTATCAGCTAAACAATAGGTGCAAGTTGTGATTAGGTCTCTCTCGGCTAGTGGGGGCACATAAAAGTAAACTTAATTCATAATGAAAACATTATGACCTTTGAAGATGTTGCGTGTCATCTTGAGCTCGAGGATGAAAGATTAGAGGCTTCCAAGCCTTGGGTAATGCATATTTGGCAAAGAGCAAGAAATATTTTTCATCAAAGCACAAAACCCTAGCAGGGTAAACGGTTTCAAACAAAGAAGGAGGAGGCCCAAGATCCCAAAAGGGAAAGAAAAATTTCAAGAAAGAAGGCAAGAAACCTGTGAAGAAACCTAACCTAGCAAATGTCAAATGTTATGCTTGCTAGAAAAAGGGACATTATGCCAAAGACTGCCCTGAGCAAAAAAAGGTACTACTGGATACTAAAATTTCACATTATTCTTATGTTTCAAGTACCATTTTACTACCCAAAATACATCCTTTTCGATTGTAGACTTAGGGGCCACAGATCACATAACTCGAGATTGTGGCAATATGACAGGTTATTGTCGGTTACCAACAAAAAGTAGGTGACTTTTTGTTGGAAATAATGTTAAGAGTCGAGGTCAAAGGAATCGGAAATTGCAAAATTGTTTTGCTTGGAGGCCAAATCCTAACACTTTATTATGTGCTCTATGTATCTGACATTCGATATAATCTTGTCTTAGTTATCTCTCTAGACAAATATGATTTTAGTTGACATTTTCATGACAGTATTATTGATGTCAGTAATGGGATTGCATATTATGGCTCTGGTTTCATTTATGATGGTTTCTTTGTTTTACATACCTTTGATTATTTTAATTCTAGTGATTGCTTTACTATTTTGAATATTTTGAATCCTAATTGTGCCATATAGCATGCTAGACTTGGCCACAATGGCCAAGAAAAAATAATCAAGTTAGCCAAAGAAGGAATGCTAAGTGATGTATCCAAAATGGAAATGTCCTTATGCACATTGCCTAGCTAGTAAAGCAACGAGAAAACCTTTTGAAAAGGCAACTAGAGCTGAATATCCATTGCAATTAATCCATTTTGATGTATGTGGACCAATGAGGGTATAAGCAAGACATGGAGCATAGTATTTTATAACCTTTATTGATGATTATTCAAGATACGGGGCTATTTATCTAATTTCACATAAGCCTAAGGCATTAGAATGCTTTAGACAATATGAACATGGTTGAAATCATATGAACAAAACAATAAAAGTATTACTAATTGACAGAGGTCATGAATATTTGTCTGATAAGTTCAGACAGCTCTGTGAAGAAAAAAGGCATAATGAGATAGTTGATTGTCCTTGGGACCCTACAACAAAACGGGGTAGCAAAATAGAGTAACAAAACTCTTCTTAACATGATTAGGTCCATGGTGGCACAAGTAAACTTACCAATTTCATATTGGGAAGATACTTTCCTAACAGCAGCCTTTATACTTAATTGAGTACCTTTAAAATCAGTTACTCCTTCACCTTATGAATTATGGATAGGTTGGAAGCTAGATTTAAATATCCTACGACCTTGGAGGTCAGCATCCTATATTCTTGACTCTTCCCATAAACATAGGAAACTAAGACCCTGTGGGAAAAAATATATCTTCATTAGATACTCAGATCATTCAAAAGGTTACATCTTCATAGGAAAAAATGTGGACGGATTAGTGACTGAGATTGAATATAGATACCACATTCATGGAAGATAACTTTCCTAGCATGAGGACGATATTGATCATTTAGTATCTTTTTATGAGATTGATGATCAAACAAATGAGGAACAAGTAAATGTATCTCAACTAGCTGATTCGAGTAGGAGCAAAGATTTTTCACCTATACAATAAGAGGTTCCTATACAGTCAACCCCACTTCCGAGAAGTAATAGGGAAAGTGTGCCCAAAAGATGATTCCAAGTAGAAGGGGTTGCACTCATCATCACTCCACAAGATGACAAGAAGCCTCAATTCAAGAGGCTCTAGTAGGTAGACCAAGGACAAATTGAAAAAGGCAATGGAAGAAGAAATGAATTCTATGCAAGCCAACCAAGTATGTGAACTTGTTGACCTACCACACGACCATAAGGCAATTGGAAACAAATGGGTTCTTAAAATTAAATGAAAAGCTAACAAGTTAATCGAGAGATATTAAGCTTATTTGGTGGCCAAGGGGTACATACAATACGAAGGTATTAATTATGAAGATACTTTTTCACTTTTTGTGCATTTCAATTCAATCAGATGTATTCTAGCCATAGTAGCAAGTTTCGACTTAGAGCTATATCAAATAGATGAAAAAACCGCCTTCTTAGCTAGTGAACTAGATGAATAAATCTACATGGGACAGCCATTAGGTTTCATAGAAAGTGGAATGGAGGGCAAAGTGTGCAAATTCCTAATGTCTATTTATGGACTTAAACAATCATCTAGATAATAGTACTTGAGGTTTCACAAAGCAGTAACCTCATATGATTTCAAAATGATAGATGAAGACCATTGTGTCTTCATAAAACATTTTAAAGGAAATTTTGTCATTTTATCCCTTTATGTAGATGGCATACTATATTGGTAGGAAATAATCTGAAAACAGTTCAAATTATAAAGGACTAGTTATCCTTGAATTTTGAAATAAAAGACATGGGTAAAGCTGAATATATTCTAGGAATCAAAATCAATAGAAATTGCTCAAGGAGAGCCCTCTCTCTTTCACAAGAGATATATATTAAGAAAATTCTTTAAGCATTTAAACATGAAGGATTGTAAACCCATAGATACCTCGGTGGTAAAGAATGAGAATCTGAGTCATGAGATGTGTCCTCACATAGAATTTGAAAAAGAGCTAATGAAAAAGGTTCCATATTCAAGTGTAATAGGAAGTTTGATGTATGCAATGATATGTACAAGACTAGATATTTGTTGGACTTGTGAGTTGATATCAATCAAAGGCAAAGGCCATTGGATATCTGTGAAAAGGATATTGAGGTACTTAAAGGGAACAATTGACTATACACTATTTTACTAAGGAAGTGATTTTACTCTAGAAGCCTACTCCGATGCCAATTGGGGTGATAAATTGGATGAGCGGAATTCTGCCTCAGGGTATACCTTCTTAATAATTAATGGAGCAGTTTCTTGGAGCAATAAGAAATAGAAATGCATAGCATTATCAACTATAGAAGCATAATTCATAGCATGTTCTGCTACTGTACAAGACGTGATATGGTTGAAAAGGTTCCTTGAACATTTTGAAATTAAAGGTGGAGAAACAGGCCCAGTTCTATTGAATTATGACAGCCAAGCAACTTTAGCTTAGACAAAGGATCTCAAATATCACAGTAAGACCAAATATATAGATACAAAATATAATTTCATAAGGAATGCTATTACTAAGAAGGAAGTTATGGTTCAATATATTCCTACACAAAAAATGATTGCTAATCCCCTTACCAAACCCATACCTCGAGACATATTCAGTGAACATGTGAAGTCTATGGGGATATATAGGATATGATGTTTTGAACAATTTTTGCTGATAAATAAAAGTTTTCTTTTTGCTATTTATTAAATGATTCTTGTGGTACATTATACAATATGTTGTATAGGCTATAGATGTTGTCTCTCTCACATGAGCAACCGCCTTCAACGCTCATGTGGAGTGAAGAAGATGAGACATATTGTGATTGCCAAAGACACAATAAAAAGGCAAAGTCATGGCACAAAAGCATAAAAAAATCAAATAGTTGTTACCTCAACGAAAGAAAAGTCGAGATGAGATCCTAAAATAAATAAAAGGATAAGATCATGGACACTTACCATCCATGAAGCCCATAACTAGACAGTGAATTCTCCTTGACTGGACGTCATGAGTGAAATACAGAGAAGAATTCAGGTTTAGATACTGCATGTGTCGATAACTTAAGTTTGTATGGTGTCAATAAATTAAATGACAAATACTCTCGTAAAGTGAGTAAGACACCATAACATGCAATTCATATTGCATGTGCTTTAAGAACCACTATCAAGGAAAGCAGTTGAACAGATCCCTACTTCATAGCCTTGTAAGTTCCATAAATGAACAAATCCTTTCATGATACCCTGAAAACTTTAACATTGTCATGAGGGTTTGGTAACATGTTTAGTACTTTGGCATATGTTCTATGATCATGACTGATTCAATCTAAAGGATTAATGCTGTGAAAGCAACCAAACCAAAATCTAGTTGATAATTGTAAAAAGAAAGAATTACCTAGAAATACATGTTTATGCTAGTGTCTAAGACATATCCCTTGTGAAATCATTTGAGTAATTCACAAGTGTGGATACTAAACATATGAGTAGGTAGTCTAAGTTAGAAAATAACTCAAGAGGGATTAGATATGCTACAAGGAGAAAGTGTATGGGTAACTCTAGGGCATCTAAGATAATAAAATAAATAAATAAATGATAAGATATACTCTTGTGCTAGTCCTATAATGGAATTTCTAGTACAAGATCATCAAACAAGATGTTAAGCCCATGCAGCCACGTCAGAGCACCAAGTATCAAAGAAGAGAGAGAGATACATGATGACCCACTGAGTGCGAGTAGGAAATGTTGGACTTAATTAAAGAAAAAGTCTACCCTTGATGGTCTTATTACTTTTTCCAAATGTCCACTTGCTTTTTCGAAATTAATGAGGGAATGCAAGAACAATCTAAGTATATATTCTTTCATTGATATGATTTGGTAACACATTATATCCTACTCATAAATGTGGAGATTGTAAAAGATGCAATCCTCCACCTATAAATAGAGAAGCTCATTTCCTCAAAATACACACAATTTCTCTGAGCTCCCTCCTCTCTTCTTTATTCTTCGTGAGTGTGTGAGGTGTTATCCAGTGTAGACAAAGGCTAGATTCCACTTTGGTGATCTAGTGTACACCATGTGTGCGTTTTATTGTGCATATGAGGACACTCAAAGGTATGCCTCATGCTCTATTTAATTCTACAATCAGAATGATCATCATTGTCATATTGTTTATTTGCACCCTCACCCTCCTCCTCACCATCACCATCAGCAACATCACCAGGGATTTGAGTCAGTGTTAACTTGAGCATTTTGAGAGTTCAATTGAGCCAAGATTTGTTTCATCACCTGATTATTCTTTGCTAATTGTGCTTGAAGAAGTTGTTCCCAATCTTCAAATTTCTTCTCAACCTTAGCTAGCCTTCTCTCATAACATTGTTTTTGTTCATGCAAGCGTTGTTTTAATTGTGATATGCACCGTAATTAGTTGCAAGTCCACAAGACTTTAAGAGACTAGCTTGTGAACTTACCCCATAAACTTGACCCCTCTTATTCTTTTCGCCCATAGATTGTAACCATGATGTAGAGCCATCCAATCTTGTACTTAGCTCTTGGCTATCATGAAGCTCCTCATATTGCTTCTACATTAACAAAGAGTAAGCAATATAAATGTTTCTTAAAATTTATATTTTCAAACAATACAATTCATTACAAAATAAACCTTAAATAACTTACGTATTGAACTTTAACTTCTATTGCAATCTAGTCCCCTTTTTTTCTCATTATGGTTGACTTTCTTGAACACCCCAGGAAAGTAAGCTGGCTGACCAGACTCTTTTTCCTATAAAGTTAGAAATTGATGAAAGTAATAAAGATAGACATGGCAACACCATCTAAAACATCAACCATTTATCAAAATTTAGAAAAACTTTTAATTCTAAATCATAACATACAACATGAAATAATCTCAAATAAGACTTACCATTCTATCTTAATTTATACTTTATAATGAAATGCTGCCACCCTTATGCTTGCATATTTCAAGTTTAACCACTCGGTTGTACTTGTTCCTAGCTAATATTTCCTTAAACTAATTAGAACCCCAATGTTTTTTTAATTACTTAAAAGTTGCCTCTGGCAAACATAATCCTTTTGTCTTTCTTGTTTGAACATATCTTAGTCCTAAGCATATAAGGTTGCTACATCTCTTCTTCCCTATGTCATGAATGATTAGATCTAGATTGAGATCCCAAGCACATTATAATTGCATAAAAAGCAAAAAGCAATAGTTAAACAATGATAAATGTGGATAAATATAATTTGCCTATGATTATTAGATTAACTTACTTTAAATAGGTCCTCCCATGCATCTTTGACATCCTTAGTCATATTAGTAAAATTTGGCCATCCACCCTCATACTTACCATGGATGATTTGAGTCAATTTACGAGTTGTTTTCTTAATAGGGTAGAAGCTGTGAAATATAGCATATTTAGCAAAATGTATAAAATGAAGAAACAATGACAACAAAATTAATTAAAACACATACTTGCTAGTACCAATATTTCTAATAACTAATTGACCATATGCTAATGTTGATCCTTGATCAAATGTGAGATCTTCAGAAGATAGATCAATGCTCATCACACAAGGTAAATGTCCTTCTACACCAAGAAATGAAGAATAATGGGGAGATGATAGAATGTGGCAGGATGGTGTCGAAGTCGATGCCACATTTGATCCTAGTAGCATAGCATTATGTTGGGATGAGGATAGTCCAGAGGAAGGAACCATAGACACAATCGGTTATGATCATTTTTGTGATCATGGTGGGCAATCATCCCACATTACTTCCTTACCCTTTTTCCTTCTTGATGTCCATGAGTTTGAAATACAAGGAAAACCACACAAGATTTGAAAATTTGTACAAATAAACAACTCATTCAAAACAAATTTGCACAAAACACAATTCATTCTAAATAAGTAGTATTAGTGACACAAAGTTGCCAACATTGTATCAATCACTAGTTAAATAGAAATCATTAGAAGGGTCCTCTTCAATTTCAAATGAGTCGGTATGAACTAAGTCTTCATTTGAATTTTCATGGTCTTCAGTGTCATCTTGGAATGGCATGTCAGCCACTTCTTCACTCTAAACCGTGTTATCTCATAAATTGTGGTCATCAATGTCTTGTAGATTGTACTCAATCAACTGAGAAGAATGATTTCCCTCATCTTGGAGCAGCTTATCTTCCTTATCATAACTAGGGGCTATTATGTTTCTTGCTCTTGTCCTTATCACAACAAGCCAATTCTTTTTGTTAGTGGTTGATTTTGGATATTTTGTAAAATACATTTGCTCAGCTTGTTGGGCAAAGATAAATGTATTGTTCCCCTTATATGTTCTTTTTGAATGAACCTCCACAATATTATGTTGCGGACAAACTCAAGTCCCTTGATTTACTGGATCATACCACTTTCAATTGAAGACCACCAAGTGTCTATTTGGATCACTAATGAAATCTAATTCTATGATCTCTTTTAACATGCCATAATAAGCATATTCAACTCCACTATGACTAGTTCCTTAACACTAGTTCCTTAACACTAACGCTACAATTGTTGGTTTTCTTCCCTTATGACCAAGTAGCTGTGTGAAAGTTTTAATTGATGAAATCTATTATCATGACTTTAACTAATTATAACCATTCACTTACCATCTTGAATTAAGATAAGTGTTTACAATTAGTTAATATATTTTTTTAAATTATCACAATTTTCCTAAATTATCTTTAATTAACGTCAGGAAACTCAATCTCCATCTTAATGATATATCATTTTTATTTTATCTACCCGCCTTAATTAACGAAGGACATATCCGGACAAAATTATAAATGCTTCAGACATTTTATAAAGATCTTTACATTAAAAACCATAAAAAAAATTCTAGAAGGTGTATTATAACATTGTCGGCAAGAAGTCATATTATACTCGTACTAGTTCATCTATTGATTCTATTCTTTATGAATTGTCTTAAATTTACAGGTTTGGCATTTTTAAATTTTTTTTAAGCTTCTACTAAGCAGAGGTATAAGGAAATTGGTACAAACTCTTGATTATGATAACCCTAATTAACATGGAAGATATAGAAAAATTGTAGGCCATATAATTTTAACAAACTACTCCCTTCAGGTCATATCACTACTAGAAAAATGGCATTTAGCGAGGGACAAATCCCTCGCTAAATGCCATTTATCCCTCGCTAAACTGAAAATAGCGAGGGATTTTATCCTTCGCTAATTTCGTCACTAAAAATGGCGTCGCTAATTTTAGTGAGGAAAGAGTTGATTCCCTCGCTAAATTAGCGAGGAAATTAGCGAGGGATTTAATCCCTCTCTAAATTTAGCGAGGAACTCATTCCTCGCTAAATTACAAAAAATTCAAAATTGCCATGTCACCACCAAGACCACGCCATGTCACATTATTGCCATGTCACTCGCCACCCATGCCACATCACCGCCACGCTACCGCCACATCACCCTACCACCCATGCCACATCACCGTGATTGCGACACATCACTGCCATGTCATATAATGATTTCAAATATGCATATACTTAGGTTCGAACCCATGACCTCCTGCTCTTAGTGCCTTTATATTCAGACTTTTGCCAGTTGAACTGTAATGTATTTGCAGTCTTTATATGAAATATTAAATATATATTATTTATTTACACACTAATACACACATATATTTATAAATTAATATATTGTTAAAAAATAAAAATATATTATAATCTTAGTTATTAATATCATAAAATATTTTATATTTTGAATTTTGTAATAAATGAATTTTCATTTTCATTTTTTGCCAACAAGTTATAAAAATTAATCTCACTATTTTTATTAATTTAAAAGAATCAATTGATAAAAATAATTTTATAACATAATTATTAAAAAAATTTTAATTCATTAAAATTAAATTTTTAATAAAATAATTTTAATATATTAAAATTAATTTTAAAAAATTTAGCGAGGGACAAATCCCTCGCTAGATTCCTCGCTATTCATAATAATTTAACGAGGAATAAAACATTCCTCGCTAATCCCTCGCTAAATTAGCGAGGGAAAGGATATTCCTCGCTAATTCCCTCGCTAAATTTAATTCGTCGCTAATTTCTTATTCTTTTGATCATTTAGCGAGGGATGAGTGATCCCTCGCTAAATTCCCTCGCTAAATTGCATTTTTCTAGTAGTGTATTATAAGTTGTTTTTAGAGGTTTTACTTAGTTCATAATATAAGGTGTCATGTAGTGATTTATCATTTTTACCCCTAATGTATTGTATTACTAGTAAGTTGTACTATTTAATGAAATTAGTGAAATTAAAAGGGGTAAA
The DNA here is from genome assembly GCA_026686845.1 of Adenanthera pavonina. Classification (NCBI taxonomy): domain Eukaryota; kingdom Viridiplantae; phylum Streptophyta; class Magnoliopsida; order Fabales; family Fabaceae; genus Adenanthera; species Adenanthera pavonina. Next base: position 21,293,942 of record JAIVEN010000013.1, read on the forward strand.
ACTAGACATTTTAATTTTTTTTTCAAAAATTTAAAGACATAAGGAAAGTTTCTTAATTTGTATGAAAGTGAACCTAACATCTTATAATATAAATTGGAAGGAGTGTAAATATAAATTAAAGGCATTTTACGGTTTTAAATCCAAGTGATAATTAACATTCATTGGAACGATTAATTTTTTCAACCTCAAGTCAAAACAAATTGTTAGAAACGGTGTGGAAGTAAACCAAATTTAGAGATCAAACTATGGCAACCTTCGAAGGTACACATAACTCAATATTTGTATTTATCCTAAAATAGATTGTTTGCTACTTTTTCTTTCTGCTGCTAATTTTTGCTTCTCTCATATACCTTCTCTCACAAATTTATTAAAAATAACAAAATACATTAAAGATATTGATTCCTCTTATATGGACCCAAGAGCACACGCAGCACCGGTTTATTTTTTTTAAAAAAATTAGGGGAAAATGGAATAAATATTTCATTTCATCTACCCAAAAAAAAAAAATAGCCACGTCAGTATCACTAAAAACTACCAAGATGGAAAAAAAATATAAAACACTTGATAAATGATGACTACTTAATATTATTTTAATATAGCCATCAGAGGCCACTTATTATCTTTTGTTCAAACAAACCCATAAGAAATTGTTTTCAACTCTGATTTAACATATTAGACTCTTTTCTTCTTTCTTGATGTCATGCAGGTTGGATGAAATTATTGAGAACTGATTTATTCCAGTAATAATTTAGAACCAACATTATGATTTGTGTCGAATTTCGAATTATTGAGATAGGAATTCGACTCGGAAAAGAATATATATATATATATATATATACCCCACCTAATACAAATGCTCTTAAATTAATAAACTTCTATTTTAATAGTTGAAAATTTTTCTAAATACTTATTTGGTTTTAATATTTTAAATAATAGATTATTCTAGTCCTTATTTCAACACTAAATTAAATTAATGATAATGATCTTTGAAATTTAAATATTAAAATGATGTTAAATATTTAGATTAAATTATAATTTCTTTCTCTCTCTCCCCTCCGTCCTAAATAGGAGTATAAGATATTTTCAATTATCTCATGTATTTTAAGAAAATGAATTGTATATCATTGAATTTGTTAAAAATTTTTAATAATTTTCAACACTTACTCTTACTAATTACATTATCTCTTATATTTCTCATAATATTTATTTGTTACATATTAAATATTAATTATTCTAGGGACATAAATGAAAAAAATAATTAATGCACTAGATAATCTAATATGATATTTTACATTTTGGATCAAATATTATTTTTAGAAAATATCCTATATTTAAGATAGAAGGAAGTATAAAATTTTGCATTCACGTTACCAAGAAAAGAAGCCATCTGCCCATATTGCTTCATTGAAAAAATATGCTTTATGTATATACCAATCAAATAATTATGACAATATTGTTCATAAAAAAATTATGACAATATTCTTAAAAATAACATTTTGAAAGAATAAAAAAGTTGTCCCTCATAGCCAATACTCCGCAAATTAATATAACAGACAACACGCCTCTATATTTAATTTAATTATTTATAAATGACTTCACAGTGATTTTTTTTCATATAATTAATTTTTCGTTTTTGATAGATAATAAAATACTAGTACAATGAAGCAAAGAGGAATTTGAATAAAAAAATGTTAAATTTTCTGGATGCAGATGGACCCACTCACCATAACTTGAGTTCCAGCAATATTGTCCAAATCAATTATGATTATAGGTGGCTGCTTCCTGTGCTTTCACTGTTGCATGGCCCCTATTATTATTATTATTATTATTATTTAAAAATGTAATATAATCCTAAATAATTGTGATGATGATTAAAGAAAAAATATAGCTGAACAAGAACCTCATTAGGCATTAAATGTATCTCACATATGTCAATATTTTAATATTCCATCATCCTTTCAATTTTCTGGTAAAAAAAATAATCCTTTCAATTTACAAATTTCTTATACGAAATATTTTATTATAAAATGTCAATATAAGATATAAATAACTAATTTATAGGAGATAATAAATACTGTTAAAAGATGTTGGAATTATTAAATTTTTCAGAAATTTAAAATAGTTTAAAAAATGCTCAATTTAATGTTTAACACTTATATTTTGTAATTAATAAAAAATAATTGTATTTATTTATTTAATAAATGATAAAATTGAAAAATAAAAAAAGGAAAAAAAATAAATGCATGACACCCCATATTTATATCTTATATTTTGAACTAAAAAGTTAGATAATTCATATTTATATATATTATATTTTGGACTTAAAAAGCCGTCTTAAACGTATTTTACATTCAGGCTCGACTTGTTGCATTCATTATAATTTCATAATAGTACAAGAAAGGAGGCCGCACAACTAACTAAAATTAACATTAACATATATGCTTGCAAAGAAATATTCCATCTGTTGTTATTTATAAGTCATATTTCAAAGATTTTTTGGTTATTCAAAATATAAGTCACTTTATAATTTTCATAGAATATTAATTTTTATTTTTTAATTTTATCCAAAATATTTATGATGGAAAAAATGGCAATAAGAGAAATATAATTATGAAGAATTACAATTTAATGAAGATAATATCAGAAAGTTTTGATAATTTTTTAAAATTTCAAAAATTCTAACTAACTCTAACTAATTTTCTTAGCCCACATGCAAAATTGTTAAAAGTGACTTACAAATCGAAATATACGGAGTAGAGATCTATAAATGAGACCCTAATTCTATCAAAACCCCAAAAAAAAAAAGTTGAAACCCTAATTAAGAAATCACATTCACCTATGAATATATACAAAGTCAAATAATCAGCTCTTTCCACAGTGGTCCAGCGCACGATTATAATTCCCACATGGAATAATGTAAATTTCACTCATATAATGTGACACAGTCACATGAAATACAGAACATCATATATTAATGGATATTAGATATTTAAATGTCAAGTAATGCCAAAAACATTACTTTTTTTAATAATAAAAATGAGACCAAGTTGCTTCAAGTAATCGTTGTCTCTACTTCCTACATGTATTAACACATTACAATAATTCAGGTTTCCAAAGACAAATTTGTCTTCACATATATCAGAAACTTAAAAAAAAATTGTAAGAGAAAACAAATGAAATACCTCTATTTTTTTTTCAGTACCGACAAGAACACCAGCACATTTTCGGCTAGCTAGGCATCTGCGAGTTCAGAGAAAGCTTAGAGGAATCAGTGACTATCGATCGTGTCCATTATTATTTCTTCTACAGAAAGCTTCACGAGCTCTTATGGGAAAAAAATACAACACAACACTCGAGATAACAAACTTTATTGTCTGTTCTGTGTGGCAGTGCCGACTACGTTTCTTTGATTAACTTGTTCTTCTGGAGCTTGGAAGATGAACCAGAGATTCAGAAACAGCACAGGTTCTCTTGCAAGAAGCAAAAAGATTGATGAACTCGAAACGATCACTAAGACTCCTCGAAACCTTTGCTACATTATTATTCCAGGGGCTAGTACTAGTACTGGTAGTGGAATCTTCGTTATGATGATCATGATCATGATCATTCTCAGGCTTTGAGCATTCAACTAAAGCAGCAAAGAAAGGATCCCTCTGAACACTACCTTGGATCGAGTTCTTCTTCCGAATCTGATGGTCTTCAAGATGAGAGGTGGTTGGAGGAGGCAGAGGTAAGAGTTTGTGGGAGGAGGAGGGTTCGAGCTTCTTCTTGTTGGTTTTGCTGTTTTGGTTATGATTCTTGGGGATTCCGGGAAAATGTTCCCAAGAAAATGGTATACGGGAGATTAATCTAAGAGGAGTTGCAGGACCGAGAAGCGAATCATCATGGGAATACATTGATTGATCCAGGGAGGAAGAGGAGGAGGTGGATGTGGAGGAGGAAAAGGACGGAATCCGGCGAGATGATGGGTGTTTTCCGGTAAGGTAGAAGCTGTCACATTGCTTCCGGACTAGCTTGTCCTGGTGGTGATGAGGGTGGTTCAGAGTTGCAGAAGAATCCATTGGAGATTTGGAGTTTCTGGGCGAGGAAGAGAGAAGAGAGAAATAGGGAACAGATTTCTGTGGAAGGTTCACTATACCTTTATTTTTATTCCCTTTCTATTCTTTCCAAAATTTATATATATGGCTAACTAACAAAAAGATAGTAACTCTATTTTATTTAATTATTTTTTACGTCCAGTCGCTAAGGGTCAAATAGATTCAAACTTAAGCTAACTTGTTTTTTCTCTTCCCCTCTCTCCCTCTCACAGCTAACTTCGAATAAATAAACATGTCTCATATATAAGTTTTTTGTTGAAACATATTTTAATTTATTTATTTTTAAATAAATTAAGTCTACTTGATAAATCTTTTTTTTGAGGTGTGTGTGTGTGTATAATAGAATATTCAATATTCGCCAAGAGAAGTCATAGACATATATAGGACTCAATTAGAATATGGCTCCATATATAAGAGATTTTTCTTTTTAATTAATTAAAGATTTAAAAAAGTACATTAACAATTAACTAGGAAAAATCATACTTTGGTCCTCATATTTTCCTTTTAATTTGATCTTTGTAATTTAAAAATTTGCAACTGAATCGTTATATTAAAAAATATTTATTATTAATTGTAAATTTTTTTAATATTATTAAGTCTGATTAATATAATTAATTACAGATTATTATAATGCTATTTTTTGGCAAGAGATTATTATAGTACTTTGACCTTGAATGATTTAATTGTAACAACAAAAGTAATAAAAGTACAGATAATGAAGTAAAATTAACTAACATATATGACAAAATATTGACTAAATTATAATAAGAAATATTAAATTAAAAGTTATTTAAATTACAAGGACCTAATGACAAATTTTTAAATTATAAAAATCAAATTGAAAATTGAGTAAAGTTAGATTGTTCAAAGTTTTTTTTTGGGAAAACACAGATACTATATGTTATATTTTATTAAAAAAATTTATAAGAAATATTAAAGAAATAACACTTGGCAAATTTTGTCAATTAATTTTTAAACAAAATAATATAAAACTTGGAAAAAGATATTTAATGAATGACAAATAAAATGGCCCCACATACAGCAGTAATGAAGGGGAAGATGAGAGGGGACAAAAGAGGAAATAAAACAAAGACAAGTTGACAAAGCCATGTTTCAATAGGTCTTTTATAAGGAGGCATATATATATATATATATATATATATATGGATGCAATCACATGGGTGGAATTTATGGGATTGAATATTCTTACGTACACTTACCACTAACACTTTCAAAGCAAAGATAATATCTCATTTCCTTTATTTTGGTCTCGTAACCGTCTGACATTTTGTAGAAATAGGGAATTTCTTCATAAATTAATACACATCACAAAATAAATGCACCATATATTTTAGGCATTTGTCCCTTTTCCAAAATTATATTTTTTATACAATTTTTTAAAATTTGTCTTTGTATACATTAGATTCTTCTTAATTTCACTTAATCTCTATAATTTGAAAATTTATAATCTTCATAATTTACAAATTTTCTTTTAATTTAGCTCTAACGTATTAAATTTCTAATACTTTTTTTTGTAAATTTTTGTTAATATAACTAATTATATGCACTTTTTGGGTGAAGGTTATTAAGTCTCATATTATTAGAGAGAAATGAGTCTATGTATGAATATATAGATTAGAAAGTAAGGATTTTCAACTACCACTAGCGTAAGATGGTTTTATCCAGTATCGTAAGTCTAATTGGTAAAAAAAAAAAAAATAATTATATGTAGTCTATTTTTAATTTTACGTGTGGTTTATTAAGACATACTTCCAAAATTTTAGACCTTTAAAGTTATCTCATGCATCTCCATTAATGTTCCACATTTTAATATCTCCTTACTCATATTATTTACTTTTTCCAGTCAAAAGTCACAAATTAGTACGACAAATAAATATAATATTTTAATTCCTAGAACATGACTTGAATTTTTTGGAGATCAAAATATCTAGTATGGATACATCAAGCAATTTGAATTATTTGTGCATCATAGCTGCAGACTTATTTTTAAATTGCAAGGACTAAATTAAAAATCAAATAAAACAATAAGAATAAAAAATATAATTTTTCTTATAAATAATTTTATTAATTTTTAAAAATCTGTACCAATGACATTTAAATGCTGATATGTGAAGGAATATTTTCCCGATCCCCATAATTACATGGTACTCTGGCAAGTAACAAATGCAAGCTGCAGCTACCTCATAATTGAATCATTAAATCTGTAGACTTGGACCCATTTATTTGGATGTTTCAAAATGTACAAGTGTTTTTCATGTTACGATTTGCTCATTCGAAACTCATTTATCATAATCAAATAACTAAATGCGTCAAGCAAGTATACAGAATGGACATAACTTAAATTGCCTAATTAAATAATTAATCTATAAATATAAATAATATTATCCTTCGACATTTCTTTCACACACAGAGTCTATATCAAGTTAGGTATCTTACTACACAAACCAACATGTAGACTGTAGAGCTTTACAAAATATATTCAAAATGGTTCTTTTAAAGGTATGTGTTGTTTTAGAGCTCGTTTTGATTAGGAAAAAATATTTTACTGATTATTGGATGCACGTTATGAGCTCTATACGTGTGTGTGTGTGTGTGTGAATAAAAATTATGATCTACCCGCGATGGAAAAGCTTAACTACAAATAAAAAATATAAAGAAAATGCACACTATAGGAATATATATAATCCATGCGATGCGCGCTTGTTGATTGTAACTAGCATAGGAGAAGCAATGTTGGTGAGATTGAACTGGAAGGACTAATTCAATCGTCACCAGAAGACACTCGCAGCTTGTTTTGTAGCTTCAAGCCATTTCAGGTGTTGGATTGGGTTGGATAATTTTGAATCGTTTTTTGAGCTAGAAACGATGGTGAGTTTTCAAGAATCAGTAGAGTTAAATTGAAAAAAATTTAACCTAAATTTATTAATTATAAAAATTATTAGAGTGAAAACCTTATTTCCTTTCCTATTTGGCATTCTCAATCTCTTCTCCATTCGCTTTCATTGTCACCGTCTCATTGTAGATTGAAAATCAAATCTTGTTCATCCCACCTCACTTTGGTATCATCAAATTGGAAAGAACAGTGCATGTGGTGGAAATTCGGCACTGCAGAGACAACAGTGCCATAGTTATGTGGTGTTATTATTTTTGACAAGTTATGAAGTTGTCCTTGAGATTAAAAAATTGCATTGTATTATGTAGACATTTCATAATGTTATAATCATATAATGTTATTATGTTAACTTCTTAGTATATTGCTTTAAATATTTTGACATATATTATTATTATTATGTGAACTTATTAACTCATTATATATAAAATTGGATTATTTGAGTTTATTTTCAAATTATTCAACAATTTATATATAATGTTATTTTTTATTTAATTGCTATGTCACTGCATTTGACTACCATTCTAATGGTTGAATAATGAAAATTGTGATCCGGTGACATTTCTATTTCAACGTCTAGTTTAGATTTTAAAACATGGACTAGAAGCTTAATCACTTATAAACTTATACATGCGTGCATAACTACATAAGTTTTGAATGTAGACATGTTTTAATATTTTTAAGAGATTTATCATAAAAGAATTTTAGTCTATTTCAAATTTTTGTGAAAAAATTTAGTAATTTTAATTAAGTTTTTCTCATACTTTATAGAATCACTTTCTTTTTAGAAAGTGTAAGGAATGTGAGAGCCAAGGAGCTTATAAGTAATTAAGAGAGATGTATAATATGGTTTGTAAATGAAGTAGATGTGCGTTTTCACTACTAGAAAAATACAATTTAGTGAGGGATTCGCTAAATGCTATTTTTCCTTCGCTAAATTGAAAATAGCGAGGGATAAAATCGCTCGCTAATTTGGTCGTTAAAAATGGCGTCACTAAATTTAGTAAGAAATGAGTTGATTCATTCGCTAAATTAGCAAAGGAATTAGCGAGGGATTTAATCCCTCTCTAACTTTAGCAAGAAACTCATTCCTCGTTAAACTACAAAAAATTCAAATTTGTCATGTCATCACCAAGACTACGCCACGTCACATCATTGCTATGTCACCCACCACCATCGCCACACCACTGCCATATCACCTCACCACCCATACCACATCACTGTGATTACGACACGTCACTATCATGTCATATAATAATTTCAAATATGTATTTACTTAGGTTTGAATCAATGACCTCCTGCTCTTAGTACCTTTATATTCAAACTTTTGCCAATTGAACTGTAATGTATTGCAGTCTTTATATGAAATATTAAATATATATTATTTATCTATATACTAATACACACATATATTTATAAATTAATATATTGTTAAAAAATAAAAATATATTATAATTTTAATTATTAATATCATAAAATATTTTATATTTTGAATTTTGTAATAAATGAATTTTCATTTTTATTTTTTGCCAACAAGTTATAAAAATTAATCTAACTATTTTTATTAATTTAAAATAATCAACTGATAAAATAATTTTATAACATAATTATTAAAAAAATTTTAATTCATTAAAATTAAATTTTTAATAAAATAATTTTAATCTATTAAAATTAATTTAAAAAAATTTAGCGAGGGATTCTAGATTCCTCGCTATTCATAATAATTTAGCGAGGAAAAGGATATTCCTCACTAACTCTCTCGCTAAATTTAATTTGTCGTTAATTTTCTCACTATTTAGATCATGTAGCAAGGGATCATCTCTCGCTAAATTCCCTCGCTAAATTTAATTTTTTTAGTAGTATTTATTTTAACTTTCAAGGACTGGATATACTCCACACATTTGATTTGTTGGTGAGCTTATGGATTAAAAGGTGGGTGAACTTATTGGTAGGTCCATGGTTAATGGTTTGCATTAGTAGCCCCCATAGATTTCAATCCTCCTTATACACTATTAGAAAAATCAAATTTAATTAGAGCATTTAGTGAGGAATCACTCATCTCTCGCTACATGATCTAAATAGTGAGAGAATTAATAAAGAATTGTAAGTTTGTAGCTAATATTAAATTTAGCGAGAAATATCATTTATCTCGCTAAATTAGATATAATTAGCGATAAATTTATATTCATCACTAAATTAATACAAATAGCGAAAAATTAGTGAGATATTTTTTATTCTCTGCTAAATTATTATAAATAATAAGGAATCTAGCAAGGTCTATTTCCCTCACTAAATTTTTTTAATTAATTTTAATGGATTAAAATTATTTTATTAAAAATTTGATTTTAATTAATTAAATTTTTTTAAATAATCAAGTTATAAAATTATTTTTATTAGATGATTATTTTAAATTAATAAAAATAGTTAAATTAATTTTTATAACTTGTTGGAAAAAATGAAATTGAAAATTCATTTATTACAAAATTCATAATATAAAGTATTTTATGATATTAATAATTGAAAATAAAATAAATCTGTATTTTTTAATAATATATTGATTTATAAATATATATATATTAGTGTGTAGATAAATAATATATATTTAATATCTCATATAAAAATTACAAATATATGCTAATTCAATTGGCAAAAAGGTGAATATAAATGCACTAAGAATAAAATCTCATGAATTTGAATGTAGGTGAAGGCATATTTAAAACCAGTGGTGACGTTTAGCATGGGTGATGGGTGATGGGGTAATGATGTGATGTCTGTATGTATTAGTGTATAGATAAATAATATATATTTAATATTTTATATAAAGATTGCAAATACATTCCAATTCAACTGGCAAAAAAATGAATTGGTAACGTGTGGCATGGGTGGTGGTTGATGTCGCAATAATGTGATGTGGCATGTTCCACTGGTGACACGATACTGACGTGTGACAACATTGAATTTTTTTAAGTTTAGCAAGAAAATAGTGAGGAATGAATTTCTTGCTAAATTTAGAGAGGGATTAGATTTCTTGCTAATTTAGTGAGGGAACAAGCACATCCCTCGTTAAATTTAGCGATGCGATTTATAACGACCAAATTAGTAAGAAACTTTTTTTCTCGCTATTTTCAATTTAGTAAGAAAAAAATGATATGTTTCTCGCTAAATTGTTATTTTTTTAGTAGTGATATAACTGTGTGGTAAATTTAATTTATTCTCTCCGATTTAACTATAAATATTTTCAACTTCCCCATGCATTTAAAAAAAAGTTAAATAATTAAATTTGTCAAAAAATTTCAATATTTTTCAACATTTGTTTTTCTTAATTACATTATGTCTCATTTTCTTATAATATTTATTTCTCACATATTAATTATAAACAATCTTGTAAGATATTTTATATTTTGAATCAAATATTATTTCTGAAAAATGTCTTATATTTAGAATTAGAAACTACTTTAGGTAGAGATGAGATTGATGATAATAGTGAAATACTTGGGTATATATAGATTATAAGCAAATGAATCAATAGAGAAATTCACAAATTGAAGATATAGAGACAAATTATAAATGATATTGGATAGAGTTATGTTAATAGGAGTGTAGTAATTGTGAATTAATAGTAGGGACGGACAAATCCTTTTAAATTTCAAATTCAAAATATATTGACAGAATTATTATAAAACTACTAAAAAATTTTAGCACAGTTAATAAATAATTAGATCCCTTAAAGTTGTCAAACTACATCTTTGTTCCAACATCAATTTGTAAACTCACATCTAAAGTTGTCAACGGAAATCCAATACAAAGCGATAATTCTGACGAGATGTTTTTTTCTTAAAGAAGAGGTTGAGGATAAAATATAAAAGTAGACTAAATGAGACTAGAGACCTGTTTGACAATATTTTCTATTTTATTATTCTTAAAATAATTTTGTAAAATCATTTTCGAGAATAAGTTTTAGAAACAAAAAAATAAAAAAATTTATTTGAATAATTGTTCTCAAAATTATAACTAGTAAGTGTTAGATGAATTATTTAAAATTTATAACTTTACCATTAATGAAGTCGGTATTTTTCACTTTTTCTTGTATTTTTAAGAACAAAAACTATAAAATACCTTAAAAATATTATAAGTTTTCTATTCTTTTATTTTTCTATTTTCTAAAATATTTTATAAAAAATAAATTTATCAAACAAGTTTTTTTTTCTATTTTTAAAAATAAAAAAACTATTTTCGAAATAGCTACCAAGGAGGCTCAAGCCTTGGGATGTATTCTCTATCCCCCAAATGAACGGGACTTTATGTCAATATTCACCAACAAAATAAATAAACAAATTGCAGAATATCCAATTAAATTTTATCTGGAAAAAAAAAAGCAGGGAGTGTACCGAGTAATTAATAAATTAAGAGTAGATGCCAATTGTATTCGGTGGCCCAAAAAAAAAAAAGCCAGTAGTATTATGCAAGAAGAAATTTTTTGTTATCTTCCCTCAATATTGAAGAGATCTAACTGACTATTGAAACCCAAGGGTACAATATGATATGGACTCTTAGAGATATGTCCTAAGAAATCTAGAAATTCTTCCATTAGAATCCTAAAAGAACTTTTTTTTAGGAATCGCCCACAAGGTTAATCACTCCTCACGGTAAATCGGATGAGGAAAAAGAGAGAGAGAGAGATAGAAAATGAGATAAAGAAAAGAAATAACTTAGTAAATCCTTACTGAACAACTCAAAATGATATTATTCCACTATTCTCTGAAGAAAATGTATTACATAGAAACCTTCATATAGGCAAAACAAGAAAAACCCTAATCCTAAAATAACTGAGCCTAAATAATTTTAATAGATCTAATAAATCTAAAAAATATATCTAATTATAAAAAATCTTAATAATAAAAACGAAATTTCAAAGAAAAATAATAAAATTGATATCTAATCTTAATACTATTAGACAATATCTTAAATTCAAATATAAGAAATCTCTTAGAAGATATCTAATAGATTTTATTTCTTCTAATATAAATCTAACTAATAACTTTAGCCCCAAGGAATTAAAAATAAATAAATAAATAAATAAAATTATCTAACAAAAAAAGACCCATGGGTAGTGCTTGAAAATCTTTTATGTGCTTCTTTGATCTCTATCATTCTCCCTTTCCTTGAAAAGATTCGTCCTCGAATCTGTACCCCTTAGGATTAATACATGTTTTTGTTTCATCATATATCTAAAGATAAAAGTACTAATATTTTTTGAAATAAATTTTTTTTGGAACATTATTTTTTTACACTTTTTTTTCAATGTGTTCTATGTTTTTTTTGCATGATTTTTTTTAACAACTTCACAAATACGAAGAAGACACAAGAAAAACAAGATGTAGAGATAGATAGAATGGTGAGATGAGGATAAGAAGCAGCACAAGAAAAGATACAAGATGGTGGAAAACAAAGAAGACGAAGATAAATACAATAAAAGAACAACCAAGAAGAAGATGCAAGAACATAAAACACAAAGAAAGGAAACCAAAGCTCTTATGCCAACTGATATGGACCTCTTATAGACCTACCCTAAGAAATCCAGAAAATAAGTAGCGAAAAAACTTGACTCAAAAGATTCAGAAGATGATTAATTAGAATTCTAGAGGAACTTCTAGATCCCTAACTATTAACAATGCCTAGTTGGTAAATCGGAGAGAACTCACAATAATATTATTCTACTATTCTTTAAAGAAAATATATTATATAGAGGCCTTTATATAGGCAAAACAAGAAAAATCCTAATCCTAAAACAATTGAGTCTAAATAATCTTAATAGATCTAGTATATTTAAAAGATATATCTAATTATAAAAAATCCTAATAATAAAAATGAAAAATTCAAAGAAAAATAATAAAATTGATATCTAATCTTAATACTATTAGATAATCTCTTAAATTCAAATCTAAGAAATCTCTTAAAAATTATCTAATAGATTTTATTTTTTCTAATGTAAATCTAACTAATAACTTTGATCCCAAGAAAACACAAATTGGAAACGAAGGAAATAAAAATAAATAAATAAAATAATTTAACAAAAAAAACTAGAGGAATCATATAGGTAGCACTTGAAAATCTTTAACGTATCTCTTTGATCTCTATCACAATGATTCTATTTCCATTTCCTTCAAATTCAAATTGATCGCTAACCCTAATAACTTCACGTCAGAAAATTCTCTCTCTTACTACACTTACAGTCATCCATAATCGACAAGTGAATCCAGCCTACTTTAAAGGGTTGTGGCTGCAGCTTCACTATGACCCCAAAAATTGATTCATCTGTTCCTGGAGAGTACAGAACCTTCCAAACATGGCTGCGTGATATTACTAATACCAATGCATATATACCTTAAACAATTGAGTCTTTCTCGTGGCACACCAAATTGTGATGATAAAAAGAAAGTGAGTTTCAAAGAAAAAAAGAGAAAAAATTCATTTTAATATGTTTGGTAGTAAATTATAGATTTTTCATTGGAAATATCAATACATTTGATACCCAATAATAACCTTTTCATTATATTTGATATCCAATAATAACCTTCTCATTATAAATAAAACACATTAAAGATGGATTTCCTCTCATTCTGTCTCTACCAAACATATATTTCACCACTGCTTGATGCGCTTCAATGCAAGGTAAGCTAATAATCTGTAGCCCACAAACATGAGAAACATGGTCCCAATGCTTCCCAAAGGGCTGATTTGGCCCACCACATCTTGCTCAACAAACTTGCAGCTAGTACTAGCACTAGCACTTTCTCTCACAACAGCACCACCATGAACATGAGGATCAGAGCAACCCAGAAGATGTGAGATTCTCTTGCCATCACCATACTGCACATTAATCAGCAGCCTATAACAGTAGAAGATTGTGGATATATACTTGACCCAACCCATCCAAGATGGCACCTTATGCGCATAGTACCCACCTGTTATAATAAAAGCTAGCATTGTCACTGCTGCTACTGTGGAAGCCTGCTTTGCATCCATTATTGTAGCACCTAAAGCAAGCCCAAGTCCCTGACACACCAGGACATGCCCCAGAACAACCAGCAAAGTCAGGAGAAAAGCCCACGGCTCTGGCTTTAACCCACACATCCAGTAAGTCACAATGAGAAAAACTGTGGGAAGAAGGAGCTCCATGGGCAGGTCCCCTACAATTCGAGCTGTGAAGTAGGAGGACAACGTGTACATTCCAGAAGCTCGCTCTTTTGCGACAATGGGGCGCTCTTGAGGGAATGCGAAAACGGAGTTCAAAGCCGGGAAGACACCCCAGAAGATGGAGATGAAGAAGAGCAGGCCAAGCCTGTCTTGGATGTTGCTATAATGTGAGTGCCACCACAGTGAGCCAGCCAGTAATGCAGAAGCGAGGACTTGGAAGACTCTGAGAGTGTTGAAGGATTCATGCTTTCTTTCTTTGAGGCTTCTTTGCAGGAGAATGGTGAATTGATTGAACCAGTTAGAGAAGCTAACCTTGTCATTCCTAGTATTACTGCTACGATATCTACATTCTTCGGAGGAGCTAGTTTTAATCAAGTGACCAGTGGTTTTTACAGTACTGTCCTTGCAGGCAGCAATGACCTTGGGAGCCAGTGTGGAATTGTATGAATGAACAAGGTTCTGCTTTATGTCTGGTCTGTCTCGTTCACTTAAACCATTCAGTAGGCAAACATCTGCAATATTCAATATATCAAGATTTAATTACTAACATCAACTAAGGATTTGACATGAACTAATCGTATGCAAGTGCATAAATTCACTGTGCAAACGACTAACAAAAGAAAACACATAAGTTAACGATATATAGATTCCTTCACCGTTTCTCATTTCATGGCCACTACCAAACAAGGCGTTTTGAGGAGAAAATTTAAGGGATCCAAGCTCGTCCAAGAAAGGGATGACTATTGTTTTTTAAGTACTAATTGTATTCGCAATTGATGGTTGAAGATTGATTTTTTCGAGGTATAGAGATCAACAAAGTAGATTTTATTTTTGCCAAAGAATGACTAATGTTTGGAAGGAGTTAGTAGGATAGTGGATGTCCGGTGTTATGGACATAGTGAGTCTCCACTAACAGTGATGCTCGCACTGGGGTTTTGAGATTTAATTTTGTTTTATTTTAGATCTTGTACCCAACAATACTACATTTGTGTGGGTTAAAAGCAGCCCAACTTGAAGGCATTTTTTGTTATTGGACAGACACCCACAAAAGCATTCCATATAATTATTGGAGATAATAATGGTGGGTTAGAGGTTATATGATTCGTGACATGCACCAATAAAATTTACTCAAGGGCAAACATTGATTTGTTGTTGTTTTAAGGACCAATTGTTGGTCTCTCACCTTATCAATGTCGTCAGATCCGCTTCTCCATCTCCAATCATATGCACATTACGTTACAGTTTATAATAATCATTAATTCATGGACTCCAACATTCAATTCAGAAAAGGTTAATCAAGAGAATCACAAAACCCCTTAGTGCTTAATTATAATGGTTTTTTGGCCAATGTAAGTGCTTATAATTAATGCTGAATCCCATAGAAGATAAAAGTTCTTGGCCAAAAAATTAAAATAAAAGGTCCAAGTCAAAAAGCACTAGCTTCTCCAACTAGATCCTACATGCATTAATTAATCAATTGTAGATATGGTAAGTGACATATTTAAAACCCACTGCCATCTATCTATTCTTAAAAGAAACAACATACTGCTTAATGTTTTTGAATATTTAATTGGTATTTACTTTGATCCATATTATAAGATATTTTGTATCAATTATATGCATATTAAGAAAATTATTTTTTCATCTGAAATCAATATAAAAGGTATCAATATTTTATATTTTACCCTTATTAAATATTCTATTTTATTATCATTGTAGGGTTATAAATGAGGGATAGAAAAGTAAAGATAGAGATAAAATGAGAAGAAAAATATCCAATATCCTATATTTTGAATTCGAAACTTCTTATACAAAATGTCTTATAATATGTACTGGAGGAAGTAGTTTCTATTTTATTGGATAGATACCAAAGAAAAAAGGCAAATAAAACTAAATATATATATATATATATGGAGTGTTTAATTTAATTTTTATTTAACAAAGATAACAGTTTACATGTATTAAGAACGAAAGAATGTGTTATAAGCGGTGTCGGTTTGTTTAACTTTGCATGAATTGTCTTTTATTAAATAATAATCAACTCACCATCCTAATTTACAGACATTACAGCAAAAACGTGTCTTTCTAATGCATATCATATCAATCTATTCCTATTGAAAACGATACATTTAAAGCAGTAAGGGTCCAAGCCATTGCATCCACAAGTCCATGATGCAGATTTTTTGCTCCCCCCAATTGTTTAAGATATTATCTATATATGTGTCTATTTATAAAACTAAACAGAATTATTTATGAACGGACATAAGTGGGTTTACTTGGTATAATTTTTGGGAAGTAGGGAAGTCAACTTCCCAATAAGTTTATATATAATCTGCTTATTTTATTTTCTATTTCTTGATAAGTTTAAATAATTTTTAAATAAATATATGATATTTTAATTTAAAGACATAAATACTCTATCTATTCAAAAAATCAATTCAGAAATTAAGGATTATTTTAGAAAAATATCATAAAATATTTGAGAAGTAGGACTTCCTTAAGTTTTACTTAGAAAGTTTTACTTTCTAAATTAAACTTAATTTTCTGAAAATTTTTAAATTTTTTTTGAACCAAATAATATTGCTTCCTCCGTCACTTTCCCCATTTCAAGCGAAGCCAAAAGAAATTAAGTCCAGACAACAAGTTGAGTTTTTTTTAAAAAAAGAGGACCCGTCCATGCTATCTCCCTTTCAAATAAGAGACATATCCGGACCCACAAAAGAAATTGGAACCAACTTTTATTGGGAACCATTAGTTATGGATGCTTCCCCAAAAAATAAATAACTCAAAGCTTAACAATTCGAAGATTGCTTTGACCCTTTGGTTTTTTTTTTTGGTTGATATTTAGAGAGCTTGACTTTTCATTGAAGGGGAAATATATATGTTGTGCCTCTCTTATATGAAATATATAAAAAAAAATTAAAATATAGATGTTATGCCCCCAAAAAGAAGGGTACGCTTTCCACAATATGGATATTTCATTGTGGATCTATGTTCAGAGAAAGAATGGAACAAAGGAAACCTATCTACGTAAACTTGAATCTCCCTTATTCTTTCTTTCTCTCTACTCAAACTTTAATTGGTCTGCCGGAGGCCAAGGTGAAATAGTTTGATAGTTTGATTTTTTATCTATTTTAATATGTGCAGAATATAAAATAAAATTTTAACTTAATTTTTTTAAAAAAATTGAATTTAAATTAGCTGAATAAATTAAACAACATCTCTTATTAAATTTAAGGAAAAAGGAGAAAAATTGAGATTTTTCTTTATTTACTTCAATAAATTTGAATCGAGAGAAAATTTTTCCTTTTCCTGTCTTTCTCATCCTCAAAAAGGAGGAAAGGTGCCCTCCTCTTATATAATCTAAAAAAATATTGAGAAAACAAGATATAGGAGGTCCTCCCTCCCTTGACCAAAGAGACCTAAATTTCATATGAAAAGGAGAAGTAGCATCTGGAATCCATAGGGGAGGAGACACATGAAGCTGGTACAGAGAAGAAATTAAAAAGCATATGGCTGAGAGAAAAGGAAGAAAAGGTTGAGGAAGTGACAATGAGTTCACATAATAGAGGACACGTGGTATTTATATAATATATAGGATCAAATCATCATGGAATTATTTGAAAGTATACATATATATATCAATTCCAATAGCTTATATATATATATATATATATATATGTTGCATTACTCACCATCTCATTCTACAGAGAAATGCAAAAATCAAACCCACAACACAAAGTCATCTAAACACAATTCATCAACATTATATTTATACCCACACAGCATAAAGTTGGTCACATTCATCACCACTATGATCTCATTCCCATTTGTAATTAATTAAACCCACCACCACCACCTCACGTAGAATTGGTTTGTATTATATATGCGTAATCCATTAATTTCCAACATCTTAAAGACGTATTGGACGAATTCTCTAGCAATTAATTGACCACGTAAGATGCCATGTCAGAAACACCAAAATACAGCTAATAGTATATTGCAACTGTCCCTTTTAAAATAGGGAGAAACAAAATTTACAACCTCTATAAAAAAATATTTACAAATAAATAGTATCAGTTGAAATTTTAGTTGATCTAACTAGAGAATTTAGTTTGTCTGAATTGTAAATATTTAAAATTAATTTTGATTAAGGATTATTTTTACATGTGGATCCTAAAATGTTTTCCCCTTTAAAATATCCCTCGACTATCAAAACCAACTTCTATAACACATTTTTCTAGAAATTTTCCATCCTTCTCAACATAAGAATATATTTAAAAATTGTCTGAAGTATTTATGATTTGTTTAAATATATATGTGCACTTCATTAATTAAGATTAGTAGAGGGAGTATAATAATTAGGATAAAGTTCAATGACTTAAGAATAATTTTGAAATGTTGTCAAACTTCTTTTTAAAAAAGAACATCAACTAATTTTAACTTTAGTTTTTAATTTATGTGATTCTTATAAAACTATCTGATACTCACTTAATTTGGTCCCATTATAGTTAAGGAGGAATTTCAAACCAAATGTTAGATCCTTTATACGTATATATAAGGCATTTTAAAAGTTTAATAAAACACTAATAAAATAATAAATTTACAATATTAAGTTCATTTTTAAGGAATTTAATTATATCAACTAATTTTAACTAACTTTCTTAATACTTATCAAGTTAGTTAAGATCATTTTATTAATAAGAACAAAGTAAATAAGGATTTAGATATTCTTCTATCAATATCTGTTAAGCTTTTTCTCGTGATAAATCTCTAAAACAACGAACGCATAAAAGGCAACAAAAACAAAAATTAGGAAAGAAAAAGATGAAGGACGAACCGTTTGCCACATCAAGCAGGAAATCGGCGGGGTTCATCGGGAACGACGGCGTCAACCCAACCGACTCAAAGTAGCTCATGGCGTCGCTGCCTTTCCCGAAGTACAGGCACTGCCCTTCGGACAACAGCAGCACCGCATCGAACACCTGGTACGCTTGGCTCGACGGCTGGTGCACCGACGTCACTACCGTCTTCCCCTTCTGCGCCAGCGACCCCAGAGTGGTCAACAGCCGCTGCGCCGACGTCGAGTCCAGACCTGAAGTCGGCTCGTCCAGGATCAACAGGCTCGGGTTCATCAGCATCTCGTGGGCGATGCTCACGCGCTTCCGCTCCCCCCCTGAGACTCCGCGGATGACGCTGTTGCCGACGATGGTGTTCTCACATTTCCCCAGACCCAACTCCGAGATCACCGATTCTACCACCTCCATCTTCTCCTTCTTCGGGAGACTAGTCGGGAGGCGAAGAAGAGAACAGAAGGTCAAGGTCTCGCGGACCGTGAGGTGAGGATAGAGCATGTCATCCTGGCTCACGAACCCGGTTCGCCGGAGAACGGTTTTACCGAGCTTGGCGCCGTTCGCGAGGATTGTTCCAGTGAGGCCGTCTCCTCGGAGCCTGCCGGCGATCGCATTTAGGAGCGTTGATTTTCCGCTCCCTGATGGGCCAAGAACGGCGAGCATCTCTCCAGGACAGACCATACCCGTGATGCCGTTCAGAATGGTTCGCTCTTGGAACGAAGTCGTCTCCGCCTTTGAACGTTGATCAGACGGTGCGAACATTCGCTTGATACTCCCCCCTCCATGCTTGTTCATTATCTTCACTCTATAACCCAAGTCCATGAACTGTATGATAAAGATCAGGAAAATTCAACTCCATTTTTCCCGCAAAAACCACAAATTATAAAAATATATATATAGAAAGACTTTATTTTGTTGAAATAACGAACGAAAGAGTTACATGTCAAATTTTAGATACCATGAGAGTGATGGAGAAAGAGGAAGACAAAAGAGGTGGAAGGTGTGAAAAATGAGAAGGGTGTTGTGTAGAGGGTGGAGGCATGATTTTGATTTTGGGTCTCTCCTTCTCAATCTCAAGTATTTATGTATATATGTATGTATTTGTTGTGAGTAGTGAGTAATAGGATATGTATAGGAGGAGAAGAGAGTGAGTAGTGAGGGGTTGTGAATGAAGAAAGTGCAACAAATTAAGCAGAGACAGAAAGAAAGGGGAGGGGGAAATTTATAGAAGGCATGAGGAGGGATCATGGAACTGCTAGTTGACTGAAAGTGAATAATAAATTTTTGCAATAAAAACAAATAAACTTCACATAATCTTCTAATTAAATGAAAATAAAAAATAATATGAAAATAATCAATAAAATCTATAATTGTTTACATCATATTTTTAGTGGGCAAGCCCAAAGAAAAATTTAAAAGCCATTTATGAAGTCTAAATATTATTGAAAACATTATTTTAGTTCCGTATCTACTAAGTGTTTTAAAAATAATAATGAATAGAAGGGGTAAAATGGCTAAGGTGAGAAAGTGGCATAGGTGATGGATACTGGTCGTTAAAATCGAAGGAGTGTGCCACCTCTTGTGGGGTGTGGGCTAATGGAGAAATTGATAAGATGGAGCCCTAAATTTGTTGAAACAAAGATTTGTGCCTATAAATAGAAAAGCCAATTAAGGAATGAAGGAGACACAGTTTGCAAGTTTGACTACACACACCTAACAATAAAAATCAACTCTAACCTTCGTAGCACCCTATTATTTTAAAATTTGTTTGTTTATTTATTTTCTTTATTTGAGTCTTTAAAATTTAAGTATACATAAGCTCATACCACTTTAAATCCTAATTCTTGTCACAATTTCACTTTTCAAGTTTCATTTTATATTTCATTTAGGACATCTCTTAAAGTTTCCCGTTTCTATATTTCAATATTTATGAATTTATGTTTTTTATTGTTGTCATAACTTAAGTTTATATCTCTTCATCTTAAATTTACTTTATTTCATAATTTTGTATATATATTTGGGAAAATTATGACAATAGACTTTATTTCATATTTTTGCATATGTATTTGGAAAAATTATGACAAAAGACCCCAAACTTTCACATCGTTTGATTGTAGCAAGTTATCAATCTCCTTGATGAACAATTCTTTTAACACGCTCGCAACTCAAAATGCAACCAACAATAATAAACAATGTTAACTTTCTCTTCATACTCATTATTTTATCTAATTATTATAATATTAATTACTTAATTAATCTGGATCTGTAAAAATTGATATGCTTGATCCAAAAAATTTTTGGGCCAATGATTGATCCAAAATTACAGTAGAGATAAAGTGAAGAGAAACCATAATATAGAAAATTTTGATTGATAGATTCTTATCTTTCCCTGTATAAAATTATAACTAGAATAGTTATCATGCATTTATTTATATAAAATTTAAGATAAGGTACACTGTTTATTTAAACTCGTATACTTTATTATACCTATGTTTTGGTTAAAAAAAAATACTCCCTCTAATCCATATTATAGGGCATTTTATATAACAAGTTTCTGATTCAAAATATAATATATTGAATACTTTTCTTCCCATTTTATCCCTATCTTTAATTTTTCTCTACCTCTCATTTATAACTTCACAATGATAATAAAATGAGGTATTTGATAAGGGTAAAATAGAAAATGTTGATACTTTTTTTATTAATTTCAGGTAAAAAAATAATTGATATAAAATATTTTATAATGTAGATTGGAGAAAATATATTTTATGTTAATATCATCATAGATCATGGGCGGGAAAAAATGCAGATCATGGAGTGGTTACGTGGCAATTGAATTGAGATTGGAATATGAAGACGTTCATGGGAAAATGCCCTCTTTTTCTCCTCCTCCCTTATGATATGAGTCCACATAGCTCTTGCGTTTAGTGTTGGCTTCTCTCCTTAGAAAGAATGATATTTTGCACTTAACCAAACATTAGTACTTTGTGTTGTCTTTCTTCACAAGGCTTTTTTTGTCTAACCATTGCATTTTTATTTATACTTAAAAGAAAATCTTCTATGTAGTCTTTATTTTTAAATAAAAATATTCAATGTGTAAAGTTTTTATAATATTTGACATGAATATGATTTTGGAATTCAATTAATGATTTCTCAATTAAAATATATGTTTGCCATAATAATATTAAAATAAAAAATCTTCCGGCATCCTCATTTCTTCTTTCTTTTCGCAAATAGTTATGTTAAAGAAAAATATAATTTTGATTTTTCATAGTAGATATTAAATTATGGAGAGGTTAGTGAAAATTTCAGGTTTTATATAAGTCTTAATAATTACTTTTTTTTTATGTAAATTTTGATGTTAGTATTTTTTTAACCGACAATATCAGCATCAGAGAAACTGGATTGTAATTTGGTGTGAGAGAGAAAATGTTTATAGTGTAAGTATGTACTCCTTGGTCCTTATTATTAGGGTTGTTTAACTTTTCTCACATATTAAGAAAATGACTTAATTTTAGTTACATTCTTGAAGTTTTAAAAATTATAACTTTTCAAGACCCTATTTAAACAAAATCATCATTTTCTCTCCATTTTAATTGTTTTTCACCACATAAAGAAGAGTGTTAGAGAATAGCAACTTAAATACACTGAAATTAATAAGGGTAAAATTAAAAAAATACTAAAAGTTTCATAATTTTACAGAGGACTTTATATAAAGTTTAGCCTCCACTATCAATAGGGAATATTCCTAATTCATGAAAAAAAACCATTGAACAATGTTGAAATATCCATAGAGAATCAGAGATAGATGGATTTTAATTTGAGCAGATATTATACTTATACATACATACATGTGTATCTATATATAGGTATAAATTTTGATGTTGATATGAGAGAAAGAGAACAGTTCATTTTCTTGGTAGTTTTCGAGTTGGTAAGAACCTTGAATCATGACGCATACAGGTGTGCATATCATGTAGTCAGATATTAAATGTGAGCACCTCTCCTAACAAAAATTTGAACTAATTTCTTCCACTAGACTCAATCCCCATTAGTAAAGTATAATCCATTTAAAAGGGCTAATACCAACCTAGCCCACATAACCCATGGATTAAAATAAGTTTTTTTTTTCTCCGAAAACATGAAATTTTTGTTAGTACATACATGACTTGCATTGATGGCCATGAGATACTATTCTATTAAATGATCACTTGTATTTTGTTAGTATATGGTTGGACTATAGGCATAGATCATAGAGATTATATTATTGAATAATTTTGATATGATTATAATATATTATTAAATCATTTATGATGTTAGATTATTGAATCATTTATGGTAAACTATTAGACTATAAATTATACCAAATATTTGGACCATGGCAGGTTATATGTATTAAGCATTATATGAATTAAAATAGTTTTTTAAAAATTTAGATTAATTTCTATTTAAAATAATTGGAAACAAAAATATATTGGCAGATTAACAGGTTTGCCCATATATAACTAGCCAACTCACTCGTAATGGGTTGGGTCACGAACCAGCAAGAAAACTGGTTGGCTTAACCAAACCCAATTTTTTACAAAACCCGTCTCAGGCCAGACCAGCCTATTACGGGCTACCAAAAGAACGTGGGTCTAGAGGAAGGAACAAAAAGCTGTTATGCAGAATACAAAAATGATAATATATGGCACAAAACTGATAATTTAGTTAAAACACTCGCTCATGCCAAAAAGCCAACAAAAAGAAGAATGGGAACAGAAGGAAAGAGTTCAAAATTCCATTAACTATAACTACATATATAAACTAAAATACAACACGCAACAGGAAAACAAAGACAATGACTGCAAAAATATTCATCGTTGTCTCCGAGAGAAACTGGGGGATCCAGTGCTATTGGTACCCCTGTAATTTCTTTTAGAAGAATCCGTTGACCCCCTCAAGGAAGAGTAAGCAGTTTTTGCGGGTTCTGGGACCGACCCTAAAGGCATCGATTCCACAAAGCATGCCGTGTTAACACGTGTCCTCTCCAACTCTGATTGAAGCAACTCAGAGCTATACTGCTGTGCAAGAGCCTGAAATAACCAATGTACAACTTTGAAGGGTGCCCTTGATACATAGGACAAAATAAAATAAAATGAACAAAATGATTTTTAAGAAGTAAAATGACCTTTATATTCCTACTTAGAAAAATAATAATAAACGAATATAAATTTGTTGAGTCTTGACTATAGGAAAATAATAAACAGAAAAAAAAATTGAAAACATGGGAACCTCAATCACTCACAAAGAACAGGGCTTTTTGTTTGAGCACTTAACCACTATACAAGCACTGGATAATTTCCTTTTTTTGGCATAGTAAAGCCAAAATTAGAATAAACCTCATACTTACAAAATGAAATGCATCATCTTTATATAGCAAGTCAAATCCAGCACAAATCAAGGAACTGAATGATCAGGAATCCTTGGCATTCTCAGGATTGGTAGTGAAACCAAAGTCAAACAGCATTAAGAAGTTGCTTACTATGAGTTCATCTGGCGATACAGTTGTCCCTTGCAATCTGTCATCTGCAACTGCATCTTCACTTCCACGAGTTGGCCGACGATTATGTCCAAGATTGTCAACAGCATCAGTCACACTTTCAGTTGCTTTCTCCAAAAGCAAACCTTGTAAAGACTTCAGGGATTCTCTTGCACCAGATGTAAAATATGGGTTTAATATAGTTTCGAAGTATTCAAGCTGCAGATATGAAAGCCAGTTGATCACCCATCAGAGCTCAGCATTGAGTTTAGTCATGATGTCTAAAACACTACAGGTAAAGAGACCATAAAATATCCATCATGAAGGATTCACTTCTGTTCTTATGCAATCCATTCTTATTTTCCCAACAATCTTAAGGTGCGAAAGAGGTTTTACTTTTCTTTCTTTTGTGTGAAAAGCATCAATGTTGGCCAGACAAAGAAATTTTCAAGTAAAAGGCTAGCACCTCATTGTGGACGGACTGACAAACCGGAGATAGCAAAGGGATGACTTTCAAATGTGTCATGAACAGCTTGGAAAGAACAATTGGAAAGGAAGAAAGGCATAGAAGTTTAAATCTCCTTTAAATTTTCCCACTTTACTCATGCTAGCAGGCATAACATATTAACATGACGTCAATAATCATCTGATACTTTGCTCACCTCAGATTGCAAGAAAACCAGGATAATGGTAGTTCCCATTGTGCACTAAGATCATAGTGCTGGTTAAAGAAATAAATAAAATTGCATGACGCAGATCATAAAATACCCCCCTCTTCAGGACAAACACCCCCCCCCACACACACACACGCACAAAAAACAACAAAAAAAGAAAACTCTTCAGGCCAAAAAAGAAGAAAGATAATAACATACCTCTAACATGAGCTGACAGAATCCATTCGTATCAAGAGTCCTAAGATCTGTTGCTTCATTTTCATGAAAAATGCTGATTAAAGTGTCAATCAGGCCTTCCACAAGAATGCCTAGTGTCTTATCCAAGAGGGGCTTGACACCAGCGAAAACCTACAGCAAGGCACAGTTCATATCAGCAGAACACTTCCAGACAAATACACTAAAATAACTATTTGCTTAGGTCATTACTGAACAAATATTATTTTGAAATAAAACCACAGTTCAAAAACTAAGCTTCTTAATGGGTGACATGTTTGGGACTATAAATCTTCATACATCACGTTCAGGAAGCTAAATTGTAAGAGTTACAGATGTGTATGGTCTCAAGATCAATGTCACAGACTTATTGAGAAGTTAGAAAATACATTACAATTGACATTAGGTCAACAATATAAAAACAGAAAGATTAACTTTCAGCAAAGTTCCTCCTTCAAAGCCCATTTAGAATTCCGTAGCCTAAGATTAAGCCAATATTAATGTTAATAAGTTATTTAATCATTGACTAATATGGCTGCCTCCTAATGTACATGGGATACTCGGACTCAGAAGAAGACACACCTTTATTTTCGCTTTACCAGTAACTAGTTAGTTATACTTAGAATAAGTCCAAAACTTTTTACTAGAGTAAGAGGGGCAAAGATTTCGGTAGGGTGCTTCAGGGACTTTGGGTTGAAGCAGAATGCTTGCATTTTCAAAGAATACTTTCTTCCGCATCAAAATTTATCTTGGGACAGTAATGCTATTATGGCTAACTGTTTTATGAATTTTTCAAGGAGTCTCCATGGTAAACATGCAGAGATTAGAAATTTATACTATTTTCTTAACCGGTTTTCCTTTTCTTTTTTTCCCAATATATAATTTCCACAGGCACGCAATTATTACCTCTGCATGCACAGCCACCAATGTGTGCAGTAACTCCACTGCTGCATCACGCACACCCTGAAATTGGTAATACAGATTAACAAAAAATATACAAAAGGATGTAAGCATTTTGAAGCACAAAATATCGTTATAATAAACGCTATCATCTCTAGCAACTCACTTTAACTGCAGGTGCTGCTCCCCACTGAATGCCAGAATTCAACAGGTAGTTGATGGCAGCAGATCTGATCAAGTTTGCCTAATGAAAATACATGGAAATATGTTATTGAACATGGAAAGTAAGAAAACAGAGCACAGTTTTTCTCGACAAGAAAAAGTCTAGATTGTTAAGGGTCCTGGTCTAATAGTTGATCTTAAATTCAAACTTCCAAGAAAAAGAAGAGTTCAATACATATGTAATAAAAGATTTAATGAAGAACTATCAATGGCGTTCTGTCTTAAAAACCATTTTGAAAGGCATTGACAGAGCCTGCTTGGATTTCCGTTAACAGCTCCAAACGTGGGTTTGCAGACTGATGTTAGAAGAACAATATTGTGTGACATGATTTCAAACCTCATTCTCTAAACTAACTTTTACCTCATTCTCTAACTTTTACAGCAGATATTAATATGTTTATTTATTTATTCTTGGCTAATATTTCGTGTTTTTATTTCTAAACTTCATTATTGGGGTTGTAAAGACTATAAGACAGGAAGACAAGGGGAAAAAGGGGCTTCTGCATGCTATTCTCACTGGTTGGAAGTAACTTAAATACTTCTTGGAGCAGGGGAAGACTGAAAGCTCGTGTTTCACCGTTACGCCAATCGTAGCACACATTCATAAGAGCTTCCTAATGGACCTATGCCACCAAGAGAAACATTAACCAATCTCACTTGAGAAGACCTTTCAACTCTTTTAATTTGGCCCAATTGAACCACGCAAGTCCTAATTACCTACATACAAGGAACCCCAGACTATGACAATCATCTTAATCTTGCAATATATACAGCCATTTCAACAGCATCTAAAACTGTTTTTGGAGCCAAACTGGTAGATTATTTCTGCTACTAAAATGTAAGCTGATTTTAGAATATCGAAATCAAAATTCAAACCAGCCAGTCATTACATTCTGACACGGGAAATAGATGTCTCAAGTCTTAACTATATGGCAGTATACAGCTGGGCAGTCAGTACCAAGTACCTTTGATTTTAATTTTGCTTTTAATATGATCATAAGCCAATCTATGAAAAACAACCAATCATGAATATTGTCAGCTAGAATAGGTCAAATACTTAAGCTTGCTCCATGTAATTGAAAGAGTCGCTGCATACAAACCAAAAAGTGTAGAGGTATCTGCTATCAAGTAAAGTGATCATAAGCTCCAATATCAGATTCTTTGACGTATTCATCCTACCCATCCCAAAAGAAATCGATGTAAGACATGAGGGAGTAGATATCTTTTCTCATTACCTTTGCAAAAGTATATTGTTCAAGGACCTTCTCTTCAAGCCCGGAGAAACACATGGCAAGATCTTGTACATCACTGTCTGCTTCATCTTTTCCTCTGAATTAGACAGAGACAAACCAAGGACCAGAATGCATGAGAAATATATAGTAGACATAGATTCAACTATTAAGAAAACGTTCTATAGCAAGAAGCAACCAATCAGTTTACATACTTAATACAGTGAGACAATTTTCTAGCTAAATATTATTCTTCGCCAAAACGAATCCCCATAGCTTTTAACAGTATAAACAATAGAAATAATAAGAAGCATCAGATTGAAATATAACACTCTGACATGTGAATTTCTTGTTAGACAAGGACACAAACTGGACTATTTCATTAAATGATCCTGAAAAATTCTGACATAAACAAATGCCAATTTCCTGGCAGACTTCTTTCCAGCAACCTAACCAGGTCAGCAAACTCCACTCAACTATCTATGATGGTAAGAAATCCTGATGAATGCCACAATTTTTACTTGCACTTAATAGACTGCAGAATTATTCGCATTTTTCATTGCCATGAAAAGGAAACAACAAAGACAAAGTACCTGGAATTCAACCAGACATGTTCATATTTGCCATACAACTCATAAGAGAGTTCATCCTTGCAATATCCAATATTACTTAGAACTATTAGCAACAGCTGGTGGGGACCAGTAACACCTCCATGAAGATCAGAAGACAGATTTCCTTCAAATTCATGTGAATAGCCATTTGGCAAGAGGGAGCCTTCCCTGTTCGGAGGATATTGCTTAAGCTCATCTACAATGCGCTCTAAATTACCTGGCATTCAATAATGGAAGCAAACTTTGTAACTGGACAGGTTCTGTAACTAGAAAAATATGCCACTGAACAAAACAGTAGGCCAACTCATCCAACATACCAGCAAAATCCAGGAAACAGTTTAAAAATGCGAGTCTGATAGATTCCTGAATTTCTTGAAGTTGTACAAACGTATCCTCCGACTTCTTTGCCTCATTCTTTAAAGAATGAATCATCCTGAAGAGAAAAACAATACTCAAACAAGTTTTTAATAAAAGAAATACTAACATAATTATGAAGAAGGGATTCTCATCCAAATTTAACATTGAGGATCACTCCAAATATTTTATTTACTAGAAATAGAATATTATAGTCAGTAAGTAACTAAAGGGATCTCCACAACTGATCTTCCAAACTCTGTCCACCTAGTCTGCTAGACCTTTTATTCTTTTTTTTTTTTTGAGCAAAAAATACTTTCTGGAGATTGGAAAGTGTGCAAAAAGTGAAAATGTACATGGAAGTTGGATTTGGTAAGCTCCAAGAGAAACTAGAAAAAGTCAAGATAGATTATATGGGATTTGGATCCCCTACAGTGTCCACCTCCCTCAATTGCTCAAGTGTAGTGTATTGAAGGGAGAAAAATTTGTTATACATATAATAAAAATATAAAAATAACATAAATATTTTAACTTTTACAGTACTGAGCACTACAAAGGATCCAAATCTGATTAAATGTCATTAATAAAGCTAAATGTTGGAATATCAATTTGTTGACTAGATAGTGAGTGTACATCATTTGTAATTAGCATGTTTAGCATGTGAGTAATTCTACAATTAGTAGCTTACTATTCTCTAATTAGTATGCTTTAATAAGTCCTAATGACTTGTCTAGTACCCAGTGTTTTTAAAATCAAACGAGTCATCAAATTGATGAAAGTACTATTCACAATCTATAGGTCTTACTGTTGGCGATATTAAAGGATAAGATATCTATTATAATAACTGTCAATATTCTCTATTATCTCTCATTTATTCAGTCAGCCCTGGAAATAATTGCTCATATATGATTTGGTTGTATTTTTTCTTTCTTGATTGTATTTCATTTTTCCATTATTCTAGGCAAGATTCTTGGGATGAATAGATGGCCCTTTTGTAGCTTTCTCCCTCTATAAATTCTGTACAGTATTCTGTGAATATTAAAATTGATTCTACCACAAAACTTGTTCATTTACTATGGTCAAATAGATAGAAATTATACATAGATAGATAGATAGATTGCTAGATAGAAAGAGAGAGAGAGAGAGAGACTGGAATTCTCTCTTGGGTGTTTAAACACATCTACAGGTTGGCCACTAAAAGAAACATGACTCTGAAGGCCACCATTGGCGCAATAAAAGTTGCAACGCAGCAACAATGAAGACTAGAAACAACAACAAAAATGCCCAATGACAATGAAAGTCACAATGCATGAAGGCCATAAATCGCAAAACAATGTCCCCATAATAAGCAAGGAAAACCAAAAAAAAAGCAAGGCAACTGACAGACAGAATGCCCAGTGACAATGAAGTCAAGTCTAGAACAGGAAAAAATGGTAATGAAGGCCACAAATGGTGAAAAAGTTGTGTCTCAAGAGCAATGAACACTATGCATAGAGAGAAAAGTCTGTTGATAAGAAAAGAATACAAGTTCATTTAAGGTAGGACATTTTGTTTACCTTAAACTCAAGCCCTATAAAAGCTAAAACTTGTGGCAAAAAAAGTAGACTAAGAAACTATCCAAGATTTTATGGACAAATTGCTCACCAGTTGGAGCTTCTCAAGACATTGAGAACAGACATTGTATTACATGTCCCGCAATTAAGGAAATTGTTACAACCAACAACACAGGAGATTCTTTTCTTGCTCATAGAAGATATGGAGTGGCAGGTGCAACCAGAAGTGAAATATGTGCAAAAGCTGACTTAGGTGAAAGTCCTTATCAAGTGGAAGGGAGTCAAGGACTACTAGATTTAATTTTTTTTGGCAGCAAAACACCCAATATTTGGAGCCACATTAGACTCTAGCTAATGTAGATCAAGTTGGGTCGGACCCCAAATAGGGGGTACCCTCCCAAAGGCAACTTCTGTATACACATGGTCCTAAATTTGAGACATCATGTTTAAGCAGAACCTAGCTTCTTCCGCTAAGACCAAAGAACTACTAGAATATGATAACACTAGAGAAGTTTAAGATTATCAAAGTGCAATTTCCAGAGTTGCATCTTGAGGACAATGACCTGATGGGGAGCAAAATAATGCGCACAGAGTTAGTGGACATAAAGTGTTAAGGATGTATTAAAGATGCTCAAGTAGTGGAAGATAATGATATGCTGGACAATGGGATAAAACCAAGAAACAACAATGATAACTACAGTGGGTTGCGAGTGGGGGACATGAGCTGGATGGGAAGGAGAGTAAATGATTGCAGTTACTGCGGGTGTAGGTATTGAAAGAAGAATTTCAGAAAGGTGAGGAGTGACGCTGGCCTCTTGAATGTCAGTGGTGTTGATTCTGCAATTTCTTTTCTTTTCTGTTTCTGCATCATTTCTCTTGCTGTATCTCAAGCTGGTTTAACTCCTATCTCTTCTTCCCTTAGAGGGGTTATTACAGCTTAAATGATATATAAATAAAACTAATGCTGAAGGTTCCATCAAACCACAAGTTCTTAATCTTGCCATCTAAACAGCTTCCAAAATCCACATGATTTTTCCTATAGAATACTCTTATTTCAAAGCAACTCCAAGTCCCCACACCCCACCCACACCAACATTAGTGACTTGTAAGAAATTCAAAATTAAGAGATTCAACAAATATTAAGCAGGTTTTGGATATGCACATAAGACCTAACCAACTCCTATGCAGTGATACTTAGACTTACGAATTGATTTGATCCATTGCTGAAGCCACCACTGACCGGAATGCTAAAGGCAAGTATGAGATTGCATATGGGGATTTGTTCCTTTCAAGAATTGATACAGTAACCCATGTATCATCTTTTGAAATCTGGGCAGCTGATGCTCGCATCCAGGAACAAAGCCTTAGAACATAAATCCTTATAATATCTGAATGAAGAGCTCGGAGAGCAGCCACTGAATGAAAACAAAATACAAGCACTCAGACTTTGACATATGTAAATTATTTTCAGATTCAAAGAATTGATACCTGCAATCGGAGGAGCAGCTTCCTTCACTTCTAAAGCTAGGCATGCCTTAGATATATCTTCTATGGCATCACTCATGTACGACCGGAGGATGTTTGATTCTTCAAGATCACCAAAAATGTTAGTAACCTGCACCAACGATAAGCTTTCAGGAAATATCGGCATATGGAATACATTACTGCTACGTACAGGAAAACAAA
Source organism: Adenanthera pavonina (assembly GCA_026686845.1). Classification (NCBI taxonomy): domain Eukaryota; kingdom Viridiplantae; phylum Streptophyta; class Magnoliopsida; order Fabales; family Fabaceae; genus Adenanthera; species Adenanthera pavonina. The sequence continues at coordinate 21,325,963 of JAIVEN010000013.1, forward strand.
GACAACATTGTTATTACATTTTATTTGTCAAACCAATCAAACATGTTACAACGAATAACACTCTAAATGGCTGTTTTTTTTTCTCTTTTTTTAACATGAGGCAACCCTTGATCTGATACCCTATATACAAACAAGTACGCTTGGACAGGGAAAACAGAAAATAATGCATTGCAAGCGCAAAACTGGATAAAATAGTTTATATACAGTAAATTCAGGAGACAGACAATAGGGATAAAACTAAAATGTGGCCCATACCACAGTCCAAAGACAACAATTACTAATCGTCTCAAATATTAGGCTTACATTTCCCTTTTGACAATCTCTTGAGGTAGACAATTACTCTTTTCATTTAAAAAAAAAAACGAAATTCTATGAAGAAAGAAGGAGAATACACAAAGAGAGAGAGGGAGAGGAGAAGAAGAACGAAATTCTATTAAGAAAGAAAGAGAATACAGAGAGAGAGAGAGAGAGGAGGAGGAGAAGAAGAAGAAGACATCATTGAAAGTAAATTCAGAAAAACTGCAATAAGCTTTTTCTGGTTAAATTTAAATTCAGAAAAACTGCAATAAACTTTTTCTGGTTAAATTTGATCAGGTGCATTACAAAAGGCATGGAAAAACCTCCTTCAAGCAAATTTCTCCCAGCTAAATGTACTTCAAAAAATTTGCGACAAGAAATATCACTCAGCCATAAAGAAAGAAAAGGGAGTATATAACTTTCTCATTTCTTTTTGAAAACAAAAGGAAAGTTTTTATTAAAGAGAACATAGAATAATACAAAAGAGGCAATAAATTCTCTTCAATAAAATTTAAAAAGAAGCGAAAACCAAGACACATGAACTCAAAAACAGCTTTCCAAAAAAAAAAAATCATTTATTGAAACCCATAAGGAGGTCATAAATGTAATTCTTTTCCCAAGTACAATAACATTAAGATATGTTTCCCAGATTCTGATTCCCATGGGAACAGTTACTTGCTTTTTTTAATTTCAAATACAATCAATTATTTAGCCACACAATAGGTTCGGCTATATTAATCTAGGAATAACTCTTCACATGTTTCTAGCCTACTATTGAAAGACTGCATAGAAGATCAGTAAAATAGCCAGTTAGGAGAGTTGATTAGATAGTTTTTAGCTCTATAAAAAGGCGTCGAGAGAGATCAAAAAGGATACTGAGAGAGGCTATAAAATGAGATTTCTTGATAAATAATTTATTTAAAGAAATGGTTTTTCACATAATCCAACGGCATTATATGATTCACATAACCGACTTCACTTAGTAAGATAGAGTTAATATTGTTGATGTATTGAAAGATGACAAGACTCAACAGATTTTTAAAGGGGATAAAAAAGGATTGAAATTCAATCAAATGAATAAAATCAGAGACAAAATCAGAGAAACTAACCTTTTTATTAGGACTGAAAGGGGAACATAAAGGTCAAGAGAGCACAATTACCTTGACTCCATACAGTGATATTGTACTGCATATCATTGCTGCTACTTCATCAAGAGAATGATTTGAATATTTCATATCTCCAACTTTCTCTTCAGTCTTATTTGATGAACTGTTGGCAGTTGATTCAGAAGGAGCTTGGGAAGACTGAAAGATAAAAGAACCATAAAAATGACAACAGACATAATTATCTACGACAAGCTGAACTAAACAAGATTGAAACATGACAAAAATATTGCCAAGTAGTAGAGGCTAGATAATAGTATAAGCAAATCCAATCATGCATTTATTTAAAACTAAAATAGAATAATGCATAATTCACATATATACTTTGACAGAAGCAAATATTGATAATACCTTTGCAAATTTCCCACTAAAGACAGAAAGAGCAACCTTCCAGAAGGCTGGTACGTGATGGATGATCACAGCAGTTAACCTGCGGATATACCTTCCTCTAAAAGCATCAACTTCTTCACCAGTTAAATCTACTGGATTTGATTGGACCGAAGGATGGATATTACCAAGACTAGAATAGTCGTCAATATCTGACTGACAAGTGTCATAAAAATACTATTAAAAAGAAAAAGTAGACACCAGATTAGCACCTAGGTTGCAAACATTATAAGACAAGTGACTTTCTATCAATTGCACGTACAGATTGTCCTAATTCTTCTTGAATCTGCCTCCATCTGGCATCAGAAAGAGCTCTTTCACGCAACTCATTATGCAAAGTTTCCATCCTAGCTTCATGGTCTAGAGTACATTTTTCAAGCAAACCACGGATTCTTTGGTTCTGCCAAAGCAAAAACAAAATCCAACAGATTTAGCAATTTCTCCTTCCACCATAAAATTAAGACATGTTCAGAATAGTTATGCACACTTCACCTACTTTTAATTTGTTTTCTAAATCAGTACTTCGGAAGGGTAACAAATGTTTTATTGCAGGGCGACAGGGAAAATAAGAACCAATAAGACAGTAAATCTTCACTACAAGTTCATAACAATATTACCAACAGCACAACGCTGACATTTGTCATCTGTTTATCCATAGTAGCTAGTACTGTTCAGCATGCAACTAAAAACCGTACCAGTAAATATAAGCACTAATTGACAGAAAATTCAAATTATCTAACCTGTATATTCAAATAATGCCATACTGGATCCGATTCAGGTTCCAGTTCCATCAGTAACCTTACAGTATTCTCAAGCTACATGAAGAAGTTAGTATAAGAGTCACCTCTGTTTACAGCAAAAACATTTACATATAACTTTGAAATACATCTCGTACAGGCCAAACTATTTTCAGCCAGCTAACTTACATTTGTTATATCTATCTGTGGATCTTCCATAGACTTGTAAAGTGTAGATTTGAACTCATGCATCACTTTTTCAACCTCTTCAAGAACACGTTTTAGGATCCCTACCTGAATCTGAATTATAACCATAAACAAACAAATTTCATCATGAACATGAAAAGGCAAACAATTCAATAATCGAGAATACCCATAAATGAAATATGCCCCATTAATTGCTTGGAGAATATGAAAACTAGCATCATTCAGCAAATTTTAACTGATATGAAATCCACAAAAAGTGAGCATCTCAAATTTAAAGCACTACTGATACCAAGTACTAACATTAACAACAATAAAATCAATACATAATACACTTGCATACAGTCTGTCAAATCCAAAGGAGAATTACAAATCTTACTCTTCAAAACGAACAGGAAGAGATTTGTAAATTAAATACCAAAAAAGTAGTACATTATTTCCCTCATCATTAACTATCGCCTTGAAATCATCATATATACTAACGACATGTCTCTAAGTTCTAGGACAAAACTGATAATGAGAAACAGGCAAAAGGAAGTTTTCCCAGTTCTGAATTTCAACCAATAAGACTGAGAACTGGACCCTCATCTGATTCAGTTTTGATTGTAGAACTGCTGCACATCAAAACAGTGAACCAACCAGTTTTGAGCCAAACCAGTCAGCTCACCAGCTAGACTGGTTTGGAATTGGATGGAGCTGCCATGTAATGCAGGAGGCTTAATTTTGCAAAAATGCCTACCAATTTGAACTTGGTACCAAAAGGTTAACAAGGAAAGGTGTTGCCATTGTGGCAAGTCCCAAATTCTCTACAGATTGTACATAACATTTCCCTTTCCATTTTACACGTTAATTCAATTTAAAAAAAAAATCAAAACACAAAGATAATTATGCTTTATTATTAATAAATAAGTAAGCAATACAAAAATAATAAGTAATTTTACATCTTCAACGGTTTCTTAACAAATTTTTAGAAATGAATAAAAATTTAAAATTTAGTATATTTTATTTAAATAATTTTATGTTATTATGCATCTGAATTTCTTTGCAAAATATTTTGTCATATATTTTGTTACAAATTTAATCAGATATTTATTTTAAAAGGAAAATCAGTTTGACCAAGATCAAACCATTGAAACATGAACATTTGCCTAAGTCTAGTGACCAGTCTGATTTTTAAATCAATGGTAAAAACAATTTTAGTGACACACATTAGGAATGTGATTTGTCCAAGACAACAATAATCATTGCTTGAGATAAAAAGAAGCTTCATACACACAATAGAAGATAATTTTATACATGAGATGGCAAAGCGATTGATTTGGCCTTCTTATACTCCCTGACTGCCAAATCATATTCTCCCTTACTAATGCTACCACGGATTGTACTTGGCAAGTTGAAAAGTGTCCGGAACCTCTGTAGCATTCCTTGGACAGTCCTAATCTTTTCTGCTTGAGCCTACAAATTCAAAAAGGACAAAAATAAAAGTACTGTAACATCTAGAATAACAGCTGCAAAGCAATTTAGAATTTAGAAATCACAGACCTGTCTTTCAAATAAAGACTGGAAAGCACGATTAGCCTGCACACTAACCCCTTGAATAATATTAAACAAATGGGTAGTCCCAGACCCTTCAGGGTCTTCCTCAATCCGTTTTAACTTGGACTCAATATCTGTATATGAGAAAAATGTTTCATGTTAAAATAAAGGAACAATCCTAGAAAATGCCAATGCCACAATTAACTTTACATTGTACTCATATCCATGGACATCTGAGGAGGGACAAAAAGAACTTGAGCATGACAGAACTATCTGTCATCTAGTCCATGAATAATAGCTTGCTTCTTTAATAAGTTGCAATAAGATGCAAAGGTCAAGTCCATACCATCAATTGTGGTTTTGCACGAGACAAAACAGTCGAAGTTGTCCTTCACAAGCTGCTTTCTCTGTTGTGTACGACTTTTGAAGTCAGTTTTCAATGCAAGTGCACCAGCCTCCAGATCAGCAGCAGACGTGCTTTGGTGTATCCGTGATAAAAACAGCTTTGCGTCAAAGTTCTCCGAAAAATACATCAATTTCTCTGTAAAGTAGCATAAAAAATTATATTAACCATATGAATGGACACAAGTCCTTTAGCCAATCTAAACAACACAAGTTTCCCCTTTGTATTGATCTTCAACACAATAGAAACCAGGTTAAACCCCAGCTTCAGTTACAAGATAGTATTCATTACACATTGCTAGAACAGCGAGTTTACTCAATCATTTTTTTTTTAAATAAAAACCTTTACTCAATTAATAAGTGCTGAAGAAAAAAGGTCCTACAAAAATAAATGCAAATGAATGCCTCATTAGACCTGCTTGACTACTAGGGTTTGGTTTTGACACTTATTTCTTCTTAGTCACTTGTTGACACAACATTATTTGGGGGAAAAAACCTATATGCCTGCGAAAGGAAAGAAAGCACTGTAAACAAACTAACTTTAACAATTAAAAGTGCTACACAATATCTAAGAACAAAAAGAATACCACGTAGGTCACTATCCAGATTATCTCTGTTATTCATTGGAGAATCATTTGAAGACTCCGTGATCAACTTTAAGGTTCTGTTGTCTATGATCCTGTCAATAAGTTAAGCAAAAAGGTTGAATCCATGTAACTTAAAAAACAAGGAAAATAATGGTAAGTGGAAACTATACAAATCAAAAAGTAACACATGAACAGTGTATCTGCAACGCATGAAAACTAACAAAATGAATTTACCCCAATCCCAGTGGATCGACACATTCCATGCCACGAGGAAATGACTGCAAGTTGTTAAGTCCCTTTCTACCAATTGCTGTAGCTTTGCGATCATATTTTTTAGCCACTGGTGCAGTTCTTGATTCCCTCATTTCACGAACCCTATGAACAAGCTGTCAAAGAAGCCCAACTACATTAAATTAAACAGAAAGAAATATTAATAGTAAGCACTAAAAAAAATCTGAAAGGAAGATATATTGAAATAAGTAAATAACAGTCCACATAGCACAAGAAAGGAGAGACACTCATAGAACAAGACATAATTTTAAAGATATCGGTTGAGATGAAAAATAAGGGAGGGAAAGGACCTTCCCCTTTTCGTCTTTTTATAAGGAGAGGAGAAAAAATGGGTGGTTTCCAAATTTCGATGCTGATTTGCTGAATGAATGAGTCAGTGTGCACCATTTTCTGGCCTCCACTTTTATTAAGCAATTAAATTGGGTTACAAAGGTAAAAAGGCTTAGCCCATTTGTCGACTAACATAGTAGCAACAACAGTCAATAAATCATTTTTGTCTAAGTTAAGTCAAGAAATCATGGATATCAATAGTCCATTCAATATTAATAAGATTGAAAGAAACTACTCAACTGTTTCAATTCAGTCACAACGTATTCAACCACCGTTACCTCTATATCAAACCAAAAAACGAAGCATAATACACAAATTAAATACCTATTCACTAACAGATTGATAATATGATCCCTGATTCAACACATAACAGCTGGAAACTCAATCCAAGAACGCCAAAATCCACTGCTAAAGATTCATACCACAATAAAAATATTTCAAAGCCCACTCATTCGGTAGAGATTTTGTTCATCAACACGAATATACAAACTGAGCACATACATAAACCCGAATCATCGCATACCTCGGCCTCGTCAACATGCTTCCAGCAAGCAGGCTCCCCTCCATCCCAGGCCCGATCATCATCCTGCGCTCCTCCTCTGCCACCAGCAGCTGCCGCTGAACCTCGTTTCTTCGACCCCACATTTCGATCCTTAGCAGAATCCTCATCCCCACTTGAGATGCTGAGCATCTCCACCTCTGAATCATCATCATCATCCTCAACTTTCCGAGCTCCAGTACCACCACCCCTGCCCTGCATCGGCTTCCCCCCACCACTATTCACCACAGGCGCAGCCTTCTTGGCCTGAGACGAGGGAGGCTGAACGTAGTTGGCGACGGGCTTGCGTGAATTGGTGGAAGATTTGCCATAACTGACATGTCGTTGAGCTTGCTCCTTCAAAGCCATTTGGAGGAGCTCGTCCTCATCGTCGCTGTCGCTCGACATTTAGACAGTTTGATGTTTTTCTCGCTTCCTGGCTACGGGAAGAAGAGAGATTGGACGTGTCGTTCTTCTCGATTTCAGATCTGTGTGTCTGTGTTTGCGTTGCTGGAAATGACCACCGATGGCCACACCTTGGAACCACCAGGAACGATCGGGTCGTCTCGGTTGGATACCTGATTTGTTTTTCTTTGCACGTTTACATTTTTCTTTAATAATAATAATTTCATTCACTCAAAAAAATAATAATAATAATTTCACAATTGACATTTCTATGATCAAAAAGCATTTCATTTGAATATTCAAACAAGTCAATTCTCGAGATAAATACTAACACTAATAATAAATACAATAATAGTGACCAAAAGAATATATACTAAATACAATAATAATAATAAGATGCATGAAAATTTATTGCCTATTTTTTTAAGAACTATCACACGGGGAGTTTCCACCCGCCAAATACAGGCTACAATTTTTAATTCAGTCAATTAAGTGAATAAAATGGACACAAAAAATTAGAATTCATCCTTCAATTGTCTGCCCTAAGAAAAAAATGGACAAAAAATCAGAGTTCAGAATTTGTATATATTGCAATTCCGTTGTGCTGCTTTTCTATAAACCTGCAAGACAGGATTACACGGGAATCCAAGATATTGTAATGTGGATCTTAACAAGTTCAAGAATGTTTGCACAAATTTAAATTTAAATGCAAGTGAAAAGAATAACGAGACTTATGCTAGTAACAAGGACGAAGCTCGAAAAGTAGAATAAATCATTGACCCCTCAAAGCAATAAGAGGGAATTCTTTTGATATAAGGACATGCCATTTTTATAAGCAAAAGAAATCATATAATTTTTATAGAAATTTTCTTTTATATATCTCAACCATTTCTCTTTTCTAACATCTATTTTTTTTAGAAAAACAAAAAGAAAGGGGTCATGTTGCTTCAATTACTCCCACACAGTTCAAAAAGAAAAGAAAAGAAATTACTCCTCCATCATATGAGAATAGCTGATGAAGATTTGCAAGACTTTTGAAGGATCTCTGGTAGCTACTTATGGAGCAGGCCCATTTACCTTGAAGGGCCAATGATGTCTCCAAGGCTTAATTCAAGAACAAATATGACGTTTCAAAGTTTCAATCTAAACTCTAGTAAGGCATGCTTAAGTTCAAGTCCAAGATCAAGCATGATTTCTTCATGTGGCTCAAGTTTGGTGTCTCTCTATAGCCCTAGAAGTGTGAGCATGTCCAACTATGATCCAAGAGGCTTAGCACGTTCTTCAAGCCCAAATTGATGAAGTCTAGGCGTTCTACACGCTACAAGAAATGGATTGAATAAATTACTTGAAGCCTAAGTTGGAGCATGACCTAAAGATTGTTAATTTAGGTGTCCCTTTGTGTTTGGATAAGTATCTTTGTTTTAGTTTGTTTTGATTATGTGTTAGGCTAGAAATTTTTTTTTTAAATAAAACCCATTTTTATGAGTTTTTAGTGTCTATTTATTGGGCTCCAACTTATATTGCATGAGTTCAAAGTATTGTCATGAATTTTAGGTTCATCATGACTACTTGACCCTTAAGCAACTCATAATTTAGGTAAGTTTTTTCCTGTGTGTCTTAGAGTAGCATTTTTCTATGTCTTTTATCTATATCTTATTGTGATTCTCTCTAGATGATTTTTTCCTAATTTATGAGATGTTATCTAGAACATTCTATCTTAGCTTGCAAGTCAGGTTTATTCTAAAAGGATCTTTCTTAACTTGCAAGTAGGAGCCACTCTAGTAAGTTCTAACATAATTTAGGAAGGTCTTTCTAGTCATAATAAAATTAAAAATGTTACTTTCCCTTGTGCTTAATGAAAGTGACGTCCTTCCTTCATCTTTCCTTTCAATTTAATGTGTTCTAGAGTACTCTACCTTGGTTAGCAAGTTAGGGTGCTCTAAAAGAGTATTGTCTTAGATATTTAAGTAGTTTCCTTTTTGATGAGTCTAGTCCTATAATGACCTCTTATGTATTTCTTTCAATTAAGAGAGATTGAATAAGAGATTAAATTTTGTTTTCATACAAGTGAGGTTGCATGATTCTTTGCATTCTTCTTTGGAATATAAGATTGAAATATCCAACGAGTGATCAACCTTGGTGGCATCCATATTTAGAGATCTTATGGCATTGTTTTCAAGGGTCCTAACTCAAGATCTTCTCTTGTCTTCTAGCGTTGAAGTCTCATTTCTGTTATACTTTTTGGGTGCCATAAGACATGTCTTTATTGTGTCCATATCAATAGCAATTATGAGAATAAATTTTTGTCATGTAAATTTATTCAATCTAATTATACTTAACTACATGGGGACCTGTGCAACCTGTACAAAATTTGAGATATGAACTATTCATGACTTGTTGTGAATAATACAACTTAATATAAATTTTATATTTTTATATTGATAATAGAGGCCCATCTACTTGGAATATGACTTTCTAATATAAATTTTATATTTCATGATGGACAAGGGTTAATATTTTGAGTGGTAGAATTCAAATTTTGACACTGATAGCATAGGCTTGAGACATGATATGTAACACCAATACTTTTAATATTTAAATTTTTGGAGCTTAATTATTTAAGTTTTGGATTAATGGAATGGTAATGTATAACACCTATACTTTTAATATATAATTTTAGAGTTTAATTAATTGAGTTTTTGGATTATCTAGTATAAAATTGTTGTCTAGGAAAAGCCCCTGATAATTTTTGGGAGTCTTCATAACTCGAGGAAGTCCAAATAAGACTTCAAATGGTCTAGGAAGCCCAAAGCATAATATATATATAACATATGTATATACACACACATAAATAATATATATATATATATATATATTAATAATTACAAAAAATGAAGGATGGCATAATGCCTCTCTTTCAAAAAGAGAAAGAAAGGTTGCATGGTATGACCATTTTCAAAGGGAAAAGAGCGTGGTTGACACAATGATGATGGAGGGAGCATTTAGGGATGTTAGGGTTAGGATTTTCCATGGATTCTTGCCCTAAACTCACAAGGTAACCCTCTCTTCTCTCCCTCATTCCTTTCTTATTCATTTGCTACTATTCATGGTGGGGGAAGAAGTTTAGTATTTGGTTTTTTGACTTGAGCATGCTTGGGTATTATTAGAAAAGCTTAGCGAAGGTGTTTTGATACTTGCTCTTGCTATGAGTACCATTGTATTGCTTGAACTCACATGTTATAAGTTGAGGTTTTGAATTTTTAGTTTGAACCCTAAGTGCGTCAAATGGAGATTCCATTAATGCTTTGCAATTTGGTTGTAAAATTGTTATCGAAATCTTCTTTGAATGTTTAAGATTGTACATATCAAGTTTTGTGCAGATTAAACTTGATTTGGGTTGTATTTTCTAAGTTATATTAGATACTTGAAATAGGGGCTTTTGGAATCTCATGTAATTTAGTTAGAAAAACAATTTTAGAAGCTTCATATGATATTAGAGAATATGTTGGTCAAATTTAGTGTGATTTGGAGTTGATTTCAATTATCGTTTTTAACTTTAATCTTTAACTCATCAATCTGTTCATGGGTTGCTATTTCTCAAATATTGTAACTTTGTGATCTTGGGAATAAATTGTGAATATTTAAGGAGTACTTAGAGTCTTTCTTAATCATTGCATTCCCGGATACAAGTGGAGTTTCCATGTCTCATCCTCCAACTTGAATAATGTTGATTGTGGCGAAAGTTAACCAAGTTAACTTCTTCTCATAGCATGATGTATATACCTTACTATATGACATGACATGATATTTTCGCTTGATTCATTAGTATGTTGATGCTAGCTTGTAAATGATCTTAGCATGTATAACTTCCATGGTAGCATTGCTTAACAACTCATAATGGAAGCCATCAATGATATGTATGAAATTTATGTTTGATGGAAATCTATTATAATGTGACTTCTAGTGCTACTTATAATGTCTATGATGATGAGAATGTTATTATGGTTAATTGTTGTGAACTATTGTGATGCAAAGATGTATATAATCATGAATTAGTCATTACTTTGAAAACATTTTACATGGGCATATATATGAGGCACCATGACTAGCTTTTTCATGGATACGCAAGCTAAGAGTTGACTACCTTGAGGTGGAACACTTTCTCTATGTGTTGGCGATTATGTTAAGTCATATGGATATAAAATTAAACCACCTTGAGATAGAACCTTTGTAGATGTACTATCACGGTGAGTCATATTGATGTGAAATTAAAACTACCTTGGGATAGACACCTGTGTGGATGTGCTGTCATGGTAAGTCATATTGATGTGAAATTAGACTACTTTGAAATAGAATCTTGTTTGGATGTGATGTCACATTGAGTCATCTTAATGTGAAATTAGACCACCTTATGATAGACTCCTGTGTGGATATATTGTTATGATGTGTCATATTGATGAGAAATTAGTCTTGGGATAGATACTTGTATGAGTGTATTGTCATGATGAGTCATATTAATGTGAAATCATAGTACCTTGGGGTGGACATCTCCTATATGGGTATGCTGTCATAATGAGTCATTCACTTATACATCCAACCACCTTAGGGTGAGCATTGCTTATAGATGGGTGCCATTACGATGGACATGTACCATTTGCTATATTGAGTGTGGAAATGAAACTTATGATATTGAGAAATGTTTGTATAATTATGTAGTTTATTCGCATGTTTATATATGGAAGTTTTGTGTAGAAACTTATCTTGGTTATTGAGATTAATATCTCACTCCATGGTTTATATTTTCCAAGTGATAGTTCTAGATTTAGCAAGGGAAAACAACTAGAGAAACGTATTCCTACCCATTTTATATAGAGATAGTTGTGGTAGTTACTTGATACATTTTCTCTTCCATAAACTCACGCATCATGTTTAAGAAATTGCCAAGTGTAGAGTAGGTGTATTGTTAATGTTTCCTATAACTACCATAATGATTGAATATGATTATACAAAAGAATAGTGTGAGTACCCTTTGCTTTGAAACTAATACGTAGTTATAATATATACATTGAGATTTAAATTATGATGGAATATCTCATTAGGATGGAACTAAGTATTATGATGTCATTGTAATTGTTTATTTCTTCCAATCTTTGAATGGACTTAAACAGGTAGACCTAGTAAGGTTTAGGTCTCTAAATAGCTTTACTAAACAGGTCTTTGTTGTGAGTACCCACCCATTTGGGTTATAGTAGATGTTATTTGTTTACTGGGATGCTGTAATTTAAATATTCCTAAAAGGTTTTATTGGGGACCCTTGAGTTATAGTTGTTATGTTGCCAAAATTTTGGTAGAAGGACTCTCAACTCAATTGGGTTCGAATTTTTGCACTTAGACTTTATTCAAGTTTAAGCCCTTGTTTGTTTTTTTGGAAATTTGGGTTAATGATATGTTAATCTTTTATCAATATAATTGTTTTGGCTTAAATCTTTGTAATAAAATTTAAGGTGTTACATGATACACTTGGAAGGGTAAAGGCAGCATCATTAAATTTTTAAAAGAAGTAATGCAATATGCATAGAAATGTGTAGATATAGCAAGAGATGCATAATTTGGTGGAAAAAGGAGTGAAATGGCAATTTTATATGCTAGGATATTAAGAAAATGAATTTACAATATGGTCCTTGCAAGAAAAATTATTTACAGTTTGGTCCCTAAACATATTTGCAGATAGGTCCCTAAAGAAAATTTATTTGCAATTTGATCCACCAAGGGGCAATTTCATAATTTTTTAAAATTTATGTCAAAATGGACCTTATGACATGATGGACCCAATGAAATAGTATATTGAGTCCAAATGGGTCAATTTGAAAAAAAATTGATTGCAGAACACAGTACAAATATTTTGAAAAAGACAAAAAAGTATTAAAGACCCCACAAAAGTAGAACAAGTAAAAAAAAATATGTGGGCTCTATATTAATACTATTTAGGATAGGATATTTAATTTAATACTGATTCTAATATAGTTTAATCCTACATTCATAAAATAACAAAATACTGCAAAAGTAACTTTATCAATTCAGGCATAAAGTGAACCAGTATAGGATGTAGCTAGGCTAAAAAAATATGTAGTATTTTGGACATTCTTCACCCTCCTATTAGCATGATTTTCAACATGTGCTCTAGTGGAATATTTAATTATGTCTGTCATTTTTGGAGATGCTTCAAGAGAGCACACATGACAAGTTTTGATGGACTTTTGTATTTCATATATACTCCCCCTCTTTGACCGACTTAGGCACAAGAAAGAGAGGAGAGAAGCTACAAAGAACACTCAAGAAAAAGAGAAGGAGGCATGAAAGAAGAAGAAGAAAAGAGAAAAGAAGAGAGCTAGCTAAGTTAGGGTAAATACTTTTTTTGATCTTTTAAGGTTTTCTACTCTAGGTTTTAGATAGTTTGATATGGTTTGGTTAAGCTCTCCTCTTCTCCTCTTCAAGCTTGAATTTCAGCCAAGTAAGGTTGTGAAGGAAGAAGTTTTTTTTATGCATGAAATTTGAAAGAAAGCATGAGAAATTGCAAGAAAAATAAGTTTGAGTGAGTTTGAAGCAAGTTATATGAAAAACCACTTCTTTCCCTTTGGATCTTGATTTTGGCCAGTTCATAGGGATAGGAAGGAGTAGGAATTGCTTAAATCTAACACCAAAAATGGATTCCTCATGGTGGATTACTTAGGAAAAAGTGTTGTTCTGCAAAGAAAGGCTAAAATAAAGTGTATCTAATTTTAGGGTTCAAATGATTCTTTATGATGAAACCCTAAGAAATAGATTATTTAGTTAGTTTTTGATGTTGCTTTGGGACTTAGGGGAAGTTCAAGAAAGCTAGTGGAAGCTTTGGAAGCAAGTGGTATTGTAAAGAATTACATAAAGGTAGCTAAGTTCCATTTCTTGCCTTATGTTATTATATTGTGCTTATATGATAATATTTAATTGCCATATTGTTGTTGTGATGTCTTATAACTGGAATTGGGCTATTTTATGTAAGGATTTTAGCCTGAGATGACCATTTTCCAGGGGTAAAATTTGCCAAAATTTTTATAACAATATGGTATTTTGTGTTTTTAAATGACTCTTTAACTTTAATGTTATATGTCATATTAATAACATGAATGCATGAAATGAGCTTGTTACTGAGATTTGCATAATCTCATCACCCCAAGTATCCATATGATAGGTTCAAGTGATGGCAACATTACAAAGAAGACAAAGAGCAAGGAGAAGATTGATGAAGATTAGGTTTTTAATGATAATTGTGACTTGTCTCTTTGCTATTTTGTATAAAATCATATGTGAATTTATAAGGCTATGCTTTTCTATAATTATGTTCCTCTAAGTCTCTTGTGATGTTAGGAACATATTTTGGACATATTTGAACCATGTAAATATTTCATGAAAATGATTTTGGAATTTTGGTATACAAAACTATCCAAAATGACTAGTAGTGATTGGAATAGGGGTTCTCTTTATGAAATATAGTATTATATGTAAGTGTTATATATGTATGAAAAGTAGACAAGTAGAGCTTTCCAAGAAGCTAAGGATCACTTAATTTGGATAATTGAGCTAAGAGTTATGAATTTTTTTATGTTGGGTTAGAAAACCTGGAAAAAGAAGTTTTGATCATTTGAACAGTAAAATTAATGCTAAAAAATGTATCAAATGACATAATTAAATTCTAGTTGCATATTTTTTTCATATAGATAATGTTTTTAGATATTTTTAGAGATTTGAATCACATTGATGCAATTTTTCTGGAATTAGTTATGAATTTCTAAAATTTAGCTAGAAAAATAGATGACCAAATGAACAGTAACTTTGAAAATCTTTATTTTTTCTATTTTGTTCTTTTTGATAATTCAAGCTTCTAAAATAGTTTATTTGGACATTAATTGAGCTATAATACATGGGAAATGATGTATAAAAGTAAGGTGTTATACTAAGTATCCATTGCAATGCATGGGTGGGTCAATGACAAGAGCAAAAGCAAAGCTATGCAACAAGTCTTAAATGGATTGATCAAAGAATTCCAAGACTTGGAGCCCATTTATTTAAATAAAGTTGCAGCCCAAAAAGAGCTCAAAACCATGTTCATCATGTGTTGCTTATAAGTTTCAGATCCAAGTCCAATTGGAGGAGCTTATTTAAAGAGTCATGTGCTATCCATTTGATCCTCAAGAATGGCTTCCTTAATCTAATGATTTTGGATTTATTTTCATTGTTTTTATGTTAGTTTCATAATAAGTCCATTTGGTCAATTATTTGCAAACTTGGAAATTAAGTTTTGATTATTTCTTATTTTTAAAAGATTAGATTCTAGATTTTTCTTTTCCTTTTTGTGAGTATACGGTAAAATATTTTGTTTCCTTTTCCATTTAGGGTTGTGCCGCCTCCTTTTAGGATTAAATTTTAAATATTTTTTATATTTTATTTACCAATTAGGCTTAAGGTTTTAGTTGTCTATTCTCTCTATAAATAGGCATCACCTATGTACTTTCTTTTTAGAATAATATGAATTTTCCATATTATTATCGTTGTGAGTTTTCTCTTGCTATTTTGCGTTCTTGAAAGGATTTTGACTCATAAAAGAAATGGTTTTCCTTTGTGGTGTCTTAATGTTAGAGTTCTAAGATATGAGTTCTTTTAGGGTCTTATCTCATTGACTAATACCTTCCCTACCCTTACATAATTTTTGTGTAGCCTCCTTGCTTGTCTTGTTCAATTTGTGTGCTTCCTATATGTGGTTGGTTTGTGTTATTATTGATTCTAGCACAGTCTTGGGTGGGATTTGTTGAATCAAGTGTTTTGATGAGTCCAAACCAACCTTCAAGAACTTGGAATAAAGATATTAAATGTGCACAAAAGGTTTCAAGTGAAGGAATTCTGGAGAAATCAGTGCAAGAATAGATGTAGAATGTTTAGTAATGTTTTAATTTGAGTAAAAGACTTTGACTTGGTGAAAAGATGTTTTAAAACCTTGATTCTATGTTAATTCATGGAATATTTGAAAAACACCTACCAACAGACAAAGTTTGAAAGGTTTATACCGATCTTCTATTTTGAAAATTCAAACTTTGGTTTTGGAAATTCGAATTTCGTATTGAAAATGAACAAGTCTGAGAAGAGGATTCTCTGACAGACAAATTTTGACTTGAGAAATTTGAATTTTGATACGCGTCTGAAAAAGAGCTTTCTCTGACAGACCAAATTTGGCTTTTGAAAATTTGAATTTAAGATAAAATGCAACTTATGAAAATTGAAAAATTCGTTTGAGAATATATCAAAGTTCTTCTGAAAACAAGTTTAAAAAGACCTTTAAAATTGCTCATTGACAGATGAACTTTGAACTTGAAAATTCGAATTTTAAACACATAGCTTGTGAGTTTGTTATGTTGATATGTTGACATACGAATGACAAAATTCAGAAATTTGAACTTTAAAATAAGTCTGAAAAGAGGTCTCTCTGACAGACGAACTTTGCCCTTTGAAAATTCAAATTTCGAATTGATGAACTATTGTGCCTCAATGAACCAGTTACTGACAGACGAATTTTGGGGTTCCAAAATTCGAATTTCGAAGGCATTGTAGCAAAATGAAATTACTGTTCACACTTAACAGAAAGACTGTCAACATGAAAATTCATATGTTCCAACATAGAATCATTTTCTAAAGATTAAAATTCGAATTTTGTTTCATGACAGACAAACTTTGGGAGTTCAATGTTAAAGGCTGTAACTTTCGGTTTCTGTGAAATTCATCTGTTGACCAACTGAAATTCGAACTTTGAGTATTAGAAGCATTAAATACGGTTGGTAAACGGATAGTTTCTCAAAGTAACCGTTGGATAACATCTCTAATGGCTAGATCTTGTCTCTAACGAATAGTTGGGACAGAAATCTATAAATAGAACTTTATTTGAAGATGTGGGTAACGATTTTAACTTTGTATATACTGAAACTCTACCAATTCATCTACTCAATGTCTCTTACTTTCACATACTTCAATATTTGTACTCTGACTTTCATATACACTCTGATCAAGAGAGTTTATTCATTGTAAACAATCTTATCTTCATCTGGAAGAAAGATTTTCTTGTGAGGGGATATCACAAGGGATTGGGAAGCACTTAGTGAGAGTGCAAAGAGTGAAAGTGTGAGTTCTAGAAATAGAGCATCAACTTTGTATTGAGGCATTTGCAAGAAGCCCACTGAATTCTTGCAGAATAATGGAAAATCTCAAGTGGTGACTTGGGGACTGAATGTAGGTCAAGTTGAGAGACTAAACCAAGACAAATATTTGAGTCTTCTCTTCCCTACTGCTACTTTTACTGTTTATTCATTTATACTCTGTTTTATCATCACACTTTGCTTTTTTCACATTCTTGACATTTTGCAGAAAAATTTTTAATCTTCCCAATTCACCCCCTCTTGGGAAGCCAGCTTAGCTAACAAGTGGTATCAGAGCCCAGATTCCCTATCAAAGGATTTAACAGTCCGGGAAATACAATGGCTGGCTTTGGAGAAAGCATACTACCAGAGGGAAACAACACAAATAAACCACCTGGCTTCAGTGGAGAATACTATGGATACTGGAAGATGAGGATGCAAATCTATCTTTAATCAATTGATCTGGACATCTAGTCTGTCATCCAGAAGGGAGATTTTGTTCCAATGGCATTGCAGGATGATGGGAAGTACAAAGAGAATCCAGAAGCTAAATGGAACGAGGAAGATAGAAGAAGAGTCTTGTTGAACTTCAAGGCAAAACACTGCTTAGTCAGTGCATTGAATCAAGACGAATTTTACACTGTCTCATAGTGCTCTACTACCAAGGAAATGTAGGACATCTTGCAAATTGCTCACGAAGGAACAACTGGAGTAAGAGAAAACAAATTGAACACCTGCATAGGTGAATATAAAAGCTTCAGGATGGCAGAAGGAGAAAGCGTAAAAGAGCTACATAAGAGATTCACCCTCATTGTGAATTAACTGAAGAGTCTGGGCAAAGAGTTCACTCAGACAGAAAAAGTCAGAAAGATCCTCAGAGCTCTTTCTCTAGATTGGCAACCTAAAGTAATAGCAATTAAGGAAGCCAGAGGAGAATCAATGGCGTCTGTCACAGCCCTTTTCGGTAACCTCGAGGAATACGAAGGAAAGATAAAGGCTCTCAAAGAGGTTGGACAAGACATAAAGAAGAAGGGTCTTGCTCTGAAAGCTGCTGAGGAGAAAGAAGAAGAGTATGACGATGGAGATGAGCTAGATGAAGAAACTCTAGTTATGATGGTCAGAAAATTTGGAAGATTTTACAACAAGAAAAGAAGCAAGAAATTCTTCAAGAAAGGAGCAGCTGGAGATAGTAAGGGAGAAGGAAAAGAGCCTGTAACCTGCTATGAGTGTAAGAAGCAGGGACACATCAAATGAGATTGCCCATAATTCCTCAAGAAGCAGGAAAAAGAAAAGAAAGCTGCAGACAAAGTCAAGAAGAAAAGAGCTTACATCTCATCAATCTGGGGCAATAGCTCAGATGAGGAAGAAAATGATAAAGATGAGATTGCTAACATCTGTCTAATGGTTCTTGCATCTGAAAAAGCCGAAACTCCATCCAACAGTGATCAAGAGGATGAGGTATATGAATCTAAACCTTCCTATTCTGAATTACTGGATGTATTTCATGAATTGCATGATGAGTTTGTTAAGACTGCCAAAGAACTTAAGCAAGCTAAGAAAAAGATTAACAAACTACAATCTCAATGCAACATCTCTAAAACTGCTTATCTGCTTACTGAATCTACTTGCTGTAAATCATGCATTGAGTTGAAATAAACTAATGACTATCTGGTAAAAAGCATGTCTAGACTCACTAAAGGAAAAGACATGTTGCTTGCTTTAATGGGAAGCCAAAGAATATCACAGGGAAAGGCTGGACTTGGCTATGATCCTTATGCAGCCAAAGAAAAGATTAAGAAAAAGAATCAGAATGTATATATGAGACATTTTGTGCATGCTAATGGCAATAGAAAGAAAGAACATATTTCACAGCACATTGAATCTTATGATCAACCAAGGCATGCAAAACAAAAATATTATCTGCATTGTTTTCTTCTTGCTTCTCAATCCAACAGTCCCTTTACCACTTGTCACTTCTATAACAAGAAGGGACATATTTCCAGTTCATGTGCTTTAAAGAAAAATAGACTTGATATGAAGGTTAAATGGGTTCCCAAAGGTACATCTGTATCTAGGGAAAAGACTACTGACAGAAAAGGATCCAAGCAAATTTGGGTACCTAAAAAGAAAATATGAACTTTGTTTTGCAGGTTTGTTTTAAAGTTAGAAAGAGCAAGAAATGGTATAAGGACAGTGCTTGCTCAAGTCACATGACCGGTGATAAGGAGAAGTTCATTATTCTTAGAGACAAGAAAGGAGGAAAGGTGACCTTTGGAGGTGATCAATATGACAAAATGGTTGGCATTGGCATTGTGGGGAAGAATCCTGAAACATCCATTGAAGATGTGCTGTTTGTAATTGGCCTCAACCACAATCTGCTAAGTGTGAGTCAGATATGTGATAAAGGAAACTGGGTACTGTTTGACTCAAAGTTCTACCTGGTTATCAGAAAAAGTGATCACAAAATAATCCTCAAAGCTCAAAGGGATGGTAATTGCTATACTATTGATCTTGATGAACTTCCTCCCTTAGATTTTGTTTGTTTGATTAGCTAGGATAATGATATTTGGTTGTGGCATAGAAGATTAGCTCATATTAACATGAATCAACTATCAAAACTGGTTAAAACTGAGTTAGTCACTGGCCTACCAAAAATTACTTTTGAAAAAGACAAAAAATGTGATGCATGCCTTAAGGGAAAAGAAATCAAATCTTCTTTTAAATCTAAAAATATAGTCACCACAACTAGACCATTAGAACTATTGCATATGGATCCGATTGGTCGATCTAGGGTAAAAAGCATTGGTGGAAATATGTATGTGCTTGTAATTATGGATGATTACTCTAGATTTACTTGGACACTATTTGTTTCTTCTAAAAGTGATACGTTTGATGCATTTATAACCTTAGCTAAGAAAGTTCAAAATGAGAAAGGTATTTTGATTGTCTCTATCAGGTCAGATCATGGAGGAGAGTTTCAGAATTCATACTTCTTGGAGTATTGTGATGAGCATGGAATTGATCACAACTTCCCAGCTCCAAGAACTCCTCAACAAAATGGAGTAGTGGAAAGGAAGAACAGAACAATTAGAGAGATGGCTAGAGCAATGCTGAATGAAAAGGAACTCTCTTAAGTATTTTGGGCTGATACAGTAAACACAGCAAGCTACATCATAAATAGAGCCTACATTAGACCAATCCTTGGGAAGACTCCTTATGAGTTGTACAAAGGAAGAAAGCCAAATCTCTCACATCTACATGTGTTCCGCTGCAAGTGCTTCATCCACAATAATGGAAAGGAAAATCTGGGTAAGTTTGATGCCAAATCTGATGAAGGTATATTTCTGGGCTATTCTAGTAGAAGTAAGGCATATAGAGTTTTTAATAAGAAGTCTAAATTAGTAGAAGAATCTGTGCATGTAGTATTTATTGAAAATGAAACTGTTTCCAAATATGTCACTAATGAGGATAATCTTATTTCAAACTTTAAAAATTTAGATCTTTCTGATGAAGGTAAAATTGAACCTTTAAAAATATCTGAATCTATTAACATAGAGGAAGATATTCAGGAGAAAGATTTCGAGAATGAAAATAATGAAGAAATGTCTCAAAAACTCCCTAGAGCTTGGAGATATCAAAGGAATCATCCTGTTGATCAAGTGATTGGGGATGTTTAAGAGAAAGTTAAAACCAGAAAATAATTAAGGGATCAAATGATAAATTGTGCTTTCGTTTCACAAATTGAACCTAAATGTACTGAGGAAGCCTTAACTGATGAATACTAGATTTTAGCTATGCAAGATGAGTTAAATCAGTTTGAAAGAAATCAAGTTTGGGATTTAGTGCCCAAACCCAAAAATCATCCTGTCATTGGCACTAATTGGGTTTTTAGAAATAAACTTGATGAATCAGGATCAATAATCAGAAATAAAACTAAACTGGTTGCAAAAGGATATAATCAAGAAGAAGGTATTGATTTTGAAGAAACCTTTGCTCCAGTGGCTAGATTAGAAGCAATCAGAATTCTGTTAGCATATGCATGCATGAAAAATATTATGTTATATCAAATGGATATGAAGAGTGTTTTTCTTAATGGATATATCATGGAAGAAGTTTATGCAGACCAACCTCTAGGCTTTGAGGACTCTACAAAACTAAACCATGTTTATAAATTGAAGAAAACCCTTTACGGTTTAATGCAAGCCCCTAGAGCATGATATGAAAGATTAAGTAATTTTCTAACTGAAAAGGGGTTTAACAAAGGAAAAGTAGATACTACTTTGTTCACTAAGAAAGAAAATAAAAATTTACTTATTGTTCAAATCTATGTTGATGATATTATATTCAGTGCTACTAATGATTCTCTTTGTAAGAATTTTTCTAAGCTAATGCAGGGAGAATTTGAAATGTCCATGATAGGTGAACTCAACTTCTTCTTTGGATTACAAATTAAGCAGTGTGATGATGGTATCTTTTTCAATCAATCTAAGTATCTGAAAGAATTGCTGAAAAAGTTTGGGATGGAGAATGCCAAGTCAATGGGAACACCTATGGCTACTGCAACCAAACTGGATATGGATGAAAAGGGAAAAATGTTTGACATAACCCAGTATAGAAGAATGATTGGATCTCTACTATACCTAACTGCTAGCAGACCTGACATCATGTTTAGTGTCTGTATGTGTGCAAGGTTCCAGTCATGTCCCAAGGAAACCCATGCAACTGCTGTGAAGCGTATCTTCAGATATCTTATTGGAACATCACAAATGGGTCTTTGGTATCCAAAAGGCAATGGAGAAGATCTCAAAGGATACACTGATACTGACTTTACAGGATCCAAAACTGACAGAAAAAGCACAAGTGGAATTTGTCAGTTTCTTGGAGGATCCTTGGTTTCATGGTTCAGCAGGAAGCAAAACAGTGTGGCCTTATCCACGACAGAAGCTGAATATGTTACAGCTGGAAGCTGTTGTGCCCAAGTCATTTGGATAAAACAGTAGCTTGAAGATCTTGAGATTGAGATAAAAGACATACCTATAATGTGTGACAACCAAAGTGCCATTAACATCACAAAGAATCCAGTCATGCATTCAAGGGCGAAGCATATTGAAGTTAGGCACCACTTCATAAGAGATCATTTTTTGAAAGGAGAGATCAGATTAGAATACATCCCTACAGAAGATCAAGTTGCTGCTATCTTGATAAAGCCTCTTTCAGAAGATAGGCATTGTAAAATCAGGAGAGAATTGGGTATGGTAAATCCCAATGAACTATAAGTAAACTTCTGTATCAATTTATTTTAGAATTTCTGACATTGATTTAATTCTAACTTTAGCATCAGAGTAAGTTTAATGTAAGTTGCAGGTGCTCCTCATGAGTTTAAATGACAATAGATATGAAAAATGGAGCAAATCAAAATGGAACAGTAAAAAAAAAGTGAAAGAAACAGCAAGAAATCTGAGTTCTAGATCCATTCTATAAGTTTTTAAAGTTGAAATTCACATTTTAGTTGTGTGTTAGATGAATTTCCTTGATAAATTGTGTTTTTGAACAAGTCAGCATGCTCAACATTCGGATTTGGATGTCTATCAGACGAACTTCAACTTGGTTACTTTGTAACAGTTCTTGGTGGTCCCACGAAATTTGTCTGTTGGTATTTGAAAGTTCAAATTTTCAATAATAAAAGTTTCAATGTTATTTTTGTCCAACATGATGATTATACAAATGTCTATTTCTTAACATACGCATGTTGGAGAACCTTTACAAAGTGTAGAAATTTGAATTTCTGATTCAAAATTCGTCTGTTGAAACATGCGCATAATGTTGGATCTCTAAAAGATGAATTTTAATATGCATAATTCGTTTGTTGTTTGTTGCATTGATTATTGCTTGATGCCTGTTCTTCGAAATTAAGAACTTCGTTGAAACAAAGTTCGTCTGTTCATCTTGTGCTACTTGATCTAAGCCTCTGTCAGATGAACTTTCAGAAGAAAATTCATCTGTCAGTAAGCTTTGCTGAATAGTTTAACTTTTAACTGCTCGAAGTTCAAATTTTGACCCTTCAAAATTCATCTGTCAGGCGGTTACACATGTTAAAACCGACGAATTTTCTCTGAACAGATGCAACCCTATTCATCTCTTCTCTAAGTCTGTTTAAATTCTCTCTTCAATGCTCTTCAATTCTGACCACAAATCCCAATATGCCTTGAAGGAGGGTGAAAAATCGAAGAGAAAAGCCGAATCAATCAAGGCAACTCCCTCCAAACGACAGAAAATAACTCCAAAGGGTGAATCAAAGAAAGCTGGACCTTCTTCATCGAAGAAAACAGAGCCTTCGATTCCTGTTCCTGCTACTGCTAATGTTGTTTCCACTTCCTCCTCCAATATTGAATCTGGATAATACCAATTCACAACAATGTCATTATGGAGCACTCCTCAGATTCAAGAGGAATACTTGACCAAGTTTGTGAGTAAAAAGGTAATAAAGCCTCATTGTGTGAACATGGAAGATTTCTTATTCTCTAACAATTTTGATGCTGGACTATGGATGCTGAGATATAAGAATCTATTAGAGATACTGGAGAGGTATGATGCAGTGAAGTATAACAGCAAGAAGAAGAAGTAAGAGGTCAATCTGAGATCAAGGACCATCTGACTCACAGATGAAACTCTTAATAAAGTATTGGAAATTCCAGGGCAAGATGGCCTTAAGATTGACATCACTGCTTCTGGGTATATGGATGAGGCAGAGACTGCTGATGAAGAAGGTGGACCATTCCTAAACTACAAGGAGAGCACAATCCTGAACACTTTGTTCAGAAGAAAGGAGAATAGGCTACCCATAAGTTTACTGAAGCCCACTGACCTCAGTGCTCAAGTGAGGATCTTACACTACATAGTTTCTAGGATTATCTTCAACAAAGGAGGTAGCTTCAATCTGATCACAAGAGTAGAGGCACATGTAATGGCAGCAATCATGCATAGGAAGCTTATCAACCTGGGACATATCATTCTCCAACGCATGATCAAGGCAAGGGATCAGAGGAAAGACTTTACACTCCCCTATGCAGCAATCATTTCCAAGATTCTACAATATGCTAGAATTCAGCACCTTGAAAAGGGGAAAGGGAAGCCCACTGAGATTTTCAAGGAAGAGGAGCTACAAAGAATGGGGATTGAGAGAAAAGATGGAAGATGGATTGGGGAGGGAGCAGGAAAATCTGAAGATCTCTTCTTTGATGAAGATGCCTCCTTACAGCAAGAAGGTACTTCTGAGGCTCCTGCAAGACCTACACCTTAGCCTTCTCAGCTTGTCCCATCTCCATCTTTGCCTGCTCACATTCCATCTACTTCTTCCTCTCGTGCCAAGCCAACCAAGGTCACTAAGTTGTATGACAGTTTGTTTACACTCATACTAAGCATCAGGGATGAGCAAAATACCAAGTTTGCTCATCTACAAGATTAGATCAACAAGTTGGCCAAGAACATGAAAGTTGTTACTGATGCATATGAAGACATTCTGAGTGTCATTCCTGCCACATCAGCTCTACCTCAGCTAGGATTCTCTGAGCCTGCTAAGTCTCCAACTCCTGAGCCTCCAAGCCCCTTTGTGCTAGCCTCTTCTAAGCATGATGATGCTGTAGATGATACTGAGGTTGCTAGCACACTGAGCACACCAAGTCCTGGTCCTCCCTTGGACTATGGTATGGAAGAAGAAGGCCCTCAGGATTCAAGCTCTCATGACCCCATTCCAATAGATGTTCAAGAGTCAATCCTGTCCCAGCAAGAATCTGAGCAAGTAGAAAGATTAGTAGTAGCCATCACCACTTCACCATTCATGCAGGCTGCCCTAAATGAAGAAAGGAGCATTGTGCCTTTTGTTGATTTAGAAGCCATTGCACATAATGCTCTCTTGCAAGCTCAGAGAAGAAGACTTGAAGAAATGTTTCCTCCTCCTGCTCCCTCACCTGTTACATATTATGGTTTCTCAAAGGAAAGAAGGGAACAATTGGCAGTTACAAGGCAAGAAATTCTTGAACTTCTTAAGATTTCTGATGATGAAGATGAAGACACAAGTTCAGAAGTTTCTTAGTCCTTATCAAAGCTCAATCCAGAAATGCCATTTGTCCCTGTGCCTCTTCAAGCTATTCCAGTGTCTCAGATCCCTCCTCCTGCTGATTTTGTTCACCTTCCCAATGATGCCAAAAAGGGGGAGAAGAGTGAGCAAACTGGAAATTCTGCTGCAGAGCCTTCTGGAAAAACTTACAGCAAGAAGACCAAGTCTAAGAAAAAGTGATTAGAACTTGTGCTTGGGTCCTCTTGTAGTGCTATATTTTGTTTCTGTTGTTTGTGCATTGTGTTCTGTATTCTGTAATGTGTTGCATTGTTGTTTCTTGTAAAGTGACATTTGATGAAATGAAAGAATTCCTTGGTTGCAATGATCTATTCTTGTTGAACTTTGAATGAGTTAATAAATGTCTTTACTTGATCTACTGTACATGATATCTTTTGGATTATAATGTATATGTTGAGAGGGAGCTTGTTAAAGCAAACCCAAGTACTAATCCAGTTTGTAAGTTGTTTTGTCATCATCAAAAAGGGGGAGAATGTTGAATTAAGTGTTTTGATGATTCCAAACTAACTTTCAAGAGCTTGGAATAAAGATATCAAAGGTGCACAAATGGTTTCAAGTGAAGGAATTCTGGAGAAATCAGTGCAAGAATAGATGTAGAATGTTTAGTAATGTTTTAATTTGAGTAAAAGACTTTGACTTGGTGAAAAGATGTTTTAAAACCTTGATTCTATGTTAATTCATGGAATATTTGAAAAACACCTACCAACAGACAAAGTTTGAAAGGTTTATACTGATTTTCTGTTTTGAAAATTTGAACTTTGGTTTTGGAAATTTGAATTTCGTATTGAAAATGAACAAGTCTGAGGCAGACAAATTTTGACTTGAGAAATTTGAATTTTGATACGCGTCTGAAAAAGAGCTTTCTCTGACAGACCAAATTTGGCTTTTGAAAATTTGAATTTAAGATAAAATGCAACTTATGAAAATTGAAAAATTCGTTTGAGAATATATCAAAGTTTATCTGAAAACAAGTTTAAAAAGACCTTTAAAATTGCTCATTGATAGACGAACTTTGAACTTGAAAATTCGAATTTCAAACACATAGCTTGTGAGTTTGTTGTGTTGATATGTTGACATACGAATGACAAAATTCAAAAATTTGAACTTTAAAGTAAGTCTGAAAAGAGGTCTCTCTGACAGACGAACTTTGCCCTTTGAAAATTCAAATTTCGAAGTGATGAACTATTGTGCCTCATTGAACCAGTTACTAACAGACGAATTTTGGGGTTCCAAAATTCGAATTTCGAAGGCACTATAGCAAAATGAAATTACTGTTCACACTTAACAGAAAGACTTTCAACATGAAAATTTGTATATTCTAATATAGAATCATTTTCTAAAGATGAAAATTTGAATTTTGTTTCATGACAAACGAACTTCGGGAGTTCAACGTTAAAGGCTGTAACTTTCTGTTTCTGTGAAATTCGTCTGTTGACCAACTAAAATTCGAACTTTGAGTGTTAGAAGCATTAAATGCGGTTAGTAAACGGATAGTTTCTCAAAGTAACCGTTGGATAACATCTTTAACGACTAGATCTTGTCTCTAACGAATAGTTGGGACAAAACTCTATAAATAGAACTTCATTTGAAGATGTGTGTAATGAGTTTAACTTTGTATATACTGAAACTCTACCAATTCATCTACTCAAAGTCTCTTACTCTCACATACTTCAATATTTGTACTCCGACTTTCATATACACTCTGATTAAGAGAGTTTATTCATTGTAAATAATCTTATCTCATCTGGAAGAAAGGTTTTCTTGTGAGGGGATATCACAAGGGATTGGGGAAGCTCTTAGTGAGAGTGCAAAGAGTGAAAGTGTGAGCTCTAGAAACAGAGCATCAACTTTGTACTGAGGCATTTGCAAGAAGCCCACTGAATTCTTGCAGAATAGTGGAAAATCTCAAGTGGTAACTTGGGGACTAGACATAGGTCAAGTTGAGAGACTGAACCAGGATAAATATCTGAGTCTTCTCTTCCCTTCTACTTCTTTTACTGTTTATTCATTTATACTCTGTTTTACCATCACACTTTGCTTTTTTCACTTTCTTGACATTTTGCAGAATAATTTTTAATCTTCTCAATTCACCCCCTCTTGGGAAGCCAGCTTATCCAACAAGATTCAAGCTGTTAAAGGTTCCTAGGATGGGTTCATTTTGTGTCATTTGGAATCAAAGCTTTGGTTTGTTAGCTTCAAGGTGTGTTCTTTCCTATTCCTTCTCCTTATTTTGTTCCTTTCTATCCATTGTTTAGATCTGTCCTTGTGTTTGTGCATCCCTTTTCTCGTCTTTTCTTATTGCTAGTGATGTGTTCCTCTTCTCCCCTTTGTTTCCCTTCTCTTGTGGCATTATCATCAACTTCTTATCTTACCATCTTTGCATTGCTTCCTTTTGTGACTTGATTCTTACTTCTCTTGTGATTGTGGGTGTTCTATCTAGATATTAAAAAAAAATTGAAATTTTATTGCTACTATTGAGTGTTGTGATTTTCAAGTTTAGTATTCAGAATGGTGAATAAAATTGAAAAAAAAATTTCAGCGGCTATTGCAAAAAGAAAAATAATGAGTAATATAGTGATTTAAACGTTAGGAAAAAATGAAAAAAAAGGAGAGACTATGAAAAAAATTTGAACTTTGTGCTGAAATTAAGTTTGGTCCTTGATTTGCAAGTTTGAATTGTTTCTTGGTTGCTAATTGCTCTCATATTTATTTCCTCTTAGTTTCATATTTTGATTATTGAAGGAGAGTTCCCTAAAATTAAAATTCTTTTCTACCAAGTCATAAAAGTTTCCTAAATTCAAAAACTTGGGTGGTAAGCTTCAAGAAGTTACTTATGTTTAGCCACTTCCTTATTTTTTCTAATCATACTTTCCTATTTTCTTTGAGATCTTAGTTTCCTATTTTCTCTTCTTTGATTCTAAAAATTTAGTTTCCCATTTTCATTCTCCTTGTGCTGCAAGTTGCTTCTTTGAAATCCTATAATTTCTTTCCTAAATTTTTCAGCTTCATCTATCTCTTCTCCTCCTTAGATCATCACACCACCTTCCTTACTTCCATACACATTTGTCCCTCCATTTCTTTTCTATATCTTTTGTTGCATGTTTTCTTCTTGGTAACCTTGTTTGCTACACCTTTCTTATTATTTGTTGGTCCATTGTGATTCTTATAAAATTTTGAATTTTGGGACTCTGGTATTTGAGATTGCCACTTCATACTAGTTGCTTCTATTGATTTATTGGAATTTAATTAAGAACACCATAGGGAGCAAGTTGAGTGGTAAAATGCAAGTGCTTACATTAGAGAAAAAGCCATTGATTGAGCGAAACATGAATGTAATTTGCAATATTTCGAGTGAAATATGTGAGAAGGTTGAGCAAGGCCCATTATTTTCTTGTATTTACTTAACTTTCTGGTAGCAGGCATGGTTAGTGGCGTGGATAGTGAATTTGATCTCAAAGTCTTAATGAGGACTTTCAATAATCTATTGAAGAAACTGAATGCAAGATTGGATAGTATGGAGCTCCTTCCAAATCTAAAGAACAATGTGAATAGGAGAAAGAAATCATCGATGAAAAATATGTCCATTCTAAAAGGGACAAGCAAGCTTTTTCTTGCAAAAAGGATGTTCTCAGCAACATTATTTTATGGAGATAATGATCCTCATGTCTGCTTGGAGTAGGAACTACTGCAAGTTTGGGAAAATACAATGTGCTTATCTTCATTTAGCTAAAGAGGTTGTTGTAAGGTGGGAATAGATGGAAGGAAAATGTGCTAAGAATGGAGAACCTTCCATTACAACATGAAATGAAATGAAAGTAGTCATGAGGTAAAAGTACGTGTCATTTTACTTCCATTACCATCCACATTCAATGCTTAAGAGTATTAAAGAATACTCCATATAGATGTAAGTTTCTGTGGAGGATAAACTAACTCCAAGTTTGTGTGACTCTTGGAGAATAATGAAGTTGTTGTCCCTTTGGATGTTGAGATAAGAGAATCAATTACACTAGAAGGTATTCCTAATTCTCAAAACTCTTGTGGTAATGATATGTCTTGTGGTGAATCAATTGAATTAGGATGTGTTACAATTGAGAATCCCCATGCAATGAATGATGTTGGATATGCTAATAGAATTGAACATAATAGGTTGCCCCCTCTAGATAAGGAAAGTGTTTTATATGTTGCTAATAATTTGGTGAAAATTCCAAGTAGTGTTGATGATAAGAGTCAATTAGATTTTAGTTCTCATGTTTGTAATGAAATTGAGCATGTTGACATGATTGGAAATTTTGATTGTGGTGTTAGCTTTGGTAGGCATACTGACAATTGTTCCTTTGAATTGGAAAAGGCCCATAAACAATCATAATGTATTCAACTGAGTGAGGAACATGAGAGAATGAAAAGTGAGTTTGAAAGGAAAAATAAAAGTGAGAAAAATAAGAGTGGTAAAAAAAGAGTAAAAGACAAATAGAGAGTTGTAAAAGAGAAAAAGTCCATAAAAATGAAAAAGAGTACAAAAGGAGTAAGTAAAAAAGAAAACTGAGAGAAGAATGAACAAGAGAAAGAAATAGAGAAAAGAAAAAGAGAAGTTGAGAAAAGATTAGAGTGATGAGACAAAAACAAATATGAATTGTTTTTTGAGTAAGAGTAAGGTTGAGGTAGTCTTTACTAAACTCCTTCCTCCTTCCTATCTTCATCCTTCATATGTTTCTTCATTACTTCATCTTCTTTCTTCCTTCCTTCTACATTTCTAATTATATCATCTAAGTCATCTATCTTTGTTACAAGAGTGCTTTGTACATTAAGAGTCCATTGAAAAAGTGAGTCATTTTAATAACTTGGTGTCTTCTTACACTTGTTCATTCATCTATGTCATTAGTGTGTCTTTACTCTAGTTTATCCATCTATGTCATTAGTGTCTTATTACTCTAGTTCATCCATTTATGTCATTCCATCTCACTTTTAAATTGTGTTTTTACTCCATATTACTTGTGTATCATCCCTAATTTTTTGGATATTATAGTATGCATGAAAATATGATAGATAGCATGTGATGCTTGATTTGAATGAAAGAAAAGGATAAAATGGTAGTTTCACATGCTAGGACATTAGATGAAATAATTTGTAATTTGGCCCCTGATTGAAAATATTTGCAATTTGGTCCTTGAAAATATTTGAAAATTGATTCCTGGAGAAAATTTATTTGCAGTTTGTTTTCTTCAGGGGCAATTGTGAAATTATGCAAAATTTATGTAAAAATGGACCTGATGACATGCTAGACCCAATGGAATAGTTTATTGACTCAAAAGAGATTAATTTAAAAAGAAATAGCCTATAGAATACAATTAAATTATGCAGAAAAAGATAAAGTACTGTTAGCCCCACAAATATAGATAAAGTAAAAGAAAAGTATGTGAGCTCCACATAAATACTATTTGGGATAATTAATTAAATTAAATGTAGATCTCAAACTAGTTTATTCCTATGTCCTTAAAGAAATAAACAATGTTAGAAAATGTTATAAAAAGTAACTTTAACTGTCTAGGCATAAAGTAACCAATATATTATATATCTAGAGTATGAAAAATATGCAGTATTTTGGACATTCCCTCATTTCTTATTAGCTAAAGTTATCACATGTCTTTGGAGGATTGTTTTATTTATTTTGATGTTATGAATAATGTAATTTGCTTGGACACTTGGATTGATTTTATGGCATAGAACTCTCTACATAATACTCCTTCCTTGGCCGACTTAAATAGGAGGAAAGAAGAGAGGAATTGTGCAAAAAAAATACTCCAAAGAAGAGAGAAGTGCTGTGAGAGAAAGAAGAAGAAAAAGAAAGAAGAAAGCTTGAAGGATTCAAGGGCAAGTTTAAGGTAAGTTCTCTTCTAGCTTTAAGCTAGTTTTCTCATAAGTTTAAGGTAGTATGGTTGATTTTTTTCTTCTCCTCTTTTTGAGCTTGAGTTTTGCCCAAACATAAAAATAAGAAAGAGAAGTGATCTCATGTAAGGAAATCAAGAAATGTATGAGAAAGTTTCAAGAAAGTATGTTTCAATGAGTTTATGAAAAATTGCAAAGAGATTTCTCTTCTTGCTTGCTTAAGGCCATTTTTGGCTAGGTCATACGGTAAGGAAGGAGTGAAAATCTCATGAAAATGATGTTAAAAATGAATTCATCATGGTGGAATTAGCTTAAGATAAGTGTTGGTTTCAAGAAAAAGGCAAAGATAAAGGATATACAATTTTAGGGTCAAGTGACACTTTATGAAATAACCCATAGAACAAGTTGATTAAGTAAGTATTTGATGATGTATCTAGGTTTGGGATAGCCTAGGGAGACATTTGGAAGACTTTTAACCAGAGGAAAAGCTAAAGGTTACACAAGGAAGCAAAGTTTACATTTCTTTCATTATATTATCTTGTGATGCTTTATGATCTTTTATGATTTGCCATATTGTGTTTTGATGATTAATGGCTGGTTTTGGCTGTTTTTATGTGAGGACTTTTTCCCAGGATATTAATTTTTTAAAAGGAAACTCTGTCAAAATTTTTATTAATAATATGACATTATATGTTTCAAAGTGATTTATATGATATTTATGGCATGCTTGATAATATAATTGTGTGAAATGTATCTTGCTACTACTGAGATTTCTATAATCTCATTCTCCTAAATGCTAATATGATAGGACCAAGCAATGGCAATAATGCAAGGCAGGCAAAAGGCAAGTAGAAGATTAATGATAATTAGATTTATGCTTGCCTTTGTGTTTTGTTTTGTTTCTTTATCATTTTGTGTAAAATTATATATGAATTTATGAGGCTATGTTTATGTATGACTATGTTCCTTTAAGCCTCTTATGATGTGAGGAATAAAATTTGGACAAGTTATGTACATATAAGATGCTATAAAAATTAGTTTTGACAAGTGATGCATGAAACTATCCAATTTGAATAGCAGTGATTGGAATAAGAGTACTCTATCTGAAACAGAGAATAACATACAAGTAATTTACGTGTTTAAAAAGTAGACACAAAGGGCTTTCTAGAAAGCCAAAGATCACTTAATTTGGATAAGTGTAGCAAGAGTTATGAATTTTTAAAATTGGACCAGAAAACTTGAAAAGTGATAAAATGACCATATAAACAGTGATTTTTGTGCTAAAATACCATTTCAATTGGCACATTAAAATAGTTGCATATTTTTTCTCATGTAGAGAATGTTTTAATCCATTTTTAGAGACTAGAATCATATTTATATGAGTTTTCTAGATTTAATTATATTTTCTAAAATTTAGCAGGAAAAATGAGTGACCAAATGAACAATAACTTCGAAAATTTTTATTTTTTGGCTTTGGTCCCTATTCTGATTCAAATTTCCAAAATGGTTCAATTGGATATTAAATAAGGTATTATGCATCACTTGTCAAAACTAATTTTTTGTAAGGTGTTACATTTTTTGTATCAGAGTAAAAGATTCAGGTAAAAGGAATAGTTTGAATTGGAATAATTAACTAGATTTTCTATTGTATTTTAATAAGAATTGTATTTTAATAAGAGGTAAGATGTCTTCATTTAACAATAGCTAGGTGTTTGATCATAGTGGATGGCCTAATCTTGATCTTAATAAGAGATTTGGAAGAAAGCGTTGGATCAAATGATGTTCCAACCGAAGGCATTAGAGGATTGAATTTTGGGAAAGGATCATCATAGCCAAGATCAAAATCGATAGCTGCTAAATCATTATAGCCGGTCCTAGCTCCTCATGACAGCGGAATAGAGGTGGTAGAAGATGTCAATTATGAGGTCGAGTTTTTTTTGGATTTGGAAAATACCAGTTACAATAGCCTAGTAGACATCAAACACATAGTTTATAAAATACTGCGGAAGTGTTTCAAGGAGTGTGCGAAGTATTATGATGGTTTTGATCAAATTCTCATCTTTCTCAACAAGATAGTGCAAGTAAAGCAATTCCTGGCAATTGAAGGACTCCAATATTCGGAATTGTTGTGGATTGACATAGTGATTGGTCAAATTCCCATGCACAAATTTTGGACTCTCACCAAAGCTAAGCTTGAAGGATGGGTGTTCCCTAGCTTATACGATTGTGTAAGGATCTATACTATTGAAAGGAATGTCCAGGCTACAGAAATGGAAACAGGAGATCTAATCCACAACCAGAGGATGTAGAATTAGTAGTTCCTTACGATGATGCCAACAAAACTAAGGAGATTGTGACTAAGTTATATCAAAACAATCAGCAGAGTTACTGGGAATCCCAGAAGATGACTTTCTTAGATACAGTAAAGGATGCCAAGTTTTTCATGGAGTCTCATGGCTATTTTATTTTGAGTTGACATGGGTCGATGCCTTGTTCAATGTATTACCAGATGACAATGCTTATTGGGGACTTGTTAAGGCCAAGCTCCATAATGACTAGCCAAAGAATTTTCAAGAGTATGTCCAAGAACTTGTCACACCTCATACTTAGATCCATTTCCCATGTATTAACTACATTTAAGTCCATTAATGCTTGATTAGAGATTTGATTACATCAAACAACTTAAACCAATTTATTTCATTTTGGGGTACTATTCCTTTGGTTAACTTCATTTCACCTAGTGAATTTTGAAAATTCATAACTAAATCAAGAAAAATTATATTAATATGGTTCAAGTCTCTAAACATATTCTACATGGGAAAAATATGAAACTAGGCATCTACTTGGCCAATTCATATAGTTTATTTTTCTAAAAAGTACTGTAAAAATGGTCAATTTTTGAAAATCCTGATTCTGTCTATAAATTTGAAAAATCACCATAAATTATACACAACTCCAAATTAGGTGATCTTAGCGTCCATGGAAAGATATTCATGTCTAGTTTACAGCCATATAAAGTATTCATGTATTATACATCAAAAGATCCATACAGTACACATATTTTTTGATAGTGCTCAGAATGACCTCTTACATCATTCAACTTAAAAAAATACACCTTAAAATATACATACATGGCCATTTCATGTCTCCACTTTGTATATTACATTATGTTAGATCTAGATAGACATAATTACATTCAAGTAGAGTCCTAAAATCGCACACATCATTTTTACAAGATACTCTAAACAAAACAACAAGGAAAGCAAATTCATTTTAATGAGCAACCTCTTTCTCCTTTCCTTTTGCCCCTTGTGAAGCCTTGCCATAACTTGGATCTATAATGTTCAACATTTGGAAAGGGGTGAGATTCAAAGAATTTCAGTAGCAAGCACCATCATGCACACATATTATCATATATATTGCAAATATTCATTTAAAAACACATCAAGCATGCAATCAAATCATTTTGATACAACTATTTTATAAAAATTTGGATAGCACTTCCCCTTGTATTTGGATATATCCAAGGTCACATTACCTTTCAAACAATCCAACCAACCATGCCAAATCATCACAAAACAACACTTTAAATATTAAATACATCATTCAAGCCAAGCAATACCAATGACAATGCATAAGCATACATAGGTGAGTTAACTACCTTTTTGCTTTCTAATAGTCTCCAAACTTTGCAAACCCTTTCCTTGATCTTCTAACACTCTTTTGGATCTTATATCATCATAAAATAATTCCATTAACCACTGATTTCACAACCTTTTTCAATTGGTATGCTTAGTAACCCTAAAATTCCAAATTGATTTCCTTTGGATTTTTCTTGTACAATATACTTGTTCACACCAATTTTGGACCCAAGGAATCCATTTTTGAGGGTTAAAATCATGAAATTAATTTACTATATTGAACCCTAATTAGGCAAAAAATTACCATAAATTGTAGAAAAATTACCAAAAAATATTCTTGCAAATGGCCTATACATCCCTTTTTATGATTTGGTTTCTTCATAACTCCATTTTCTCACTCTACTTTATCTCTCTAGATATCCATAACAGTGGGAAAAGAAGAAAGAATAAGCCTTGAAAGCTCCTAAAACTACTTAGGTTCACAAGAGGATAATCATAAGGAGTTACCTTGAGGCTTTGAGCCCAAACCTTTGCCTTTTTCTTCTTCCTTTTTCCTCTAGCTTTTCACAAGTTCAAACTCTCCTCTTACTCTGTTTTAGACATGTTGGAGGTGGAGAAAGTGAAGATTTAATGATTTAACTTAAGTGGTTAAGGAAATAAGTAATAAAACTAACTTTAGTTACTTTAATTCCTAACTTTAGTTACTTTATGTAATAAAAGCTTTCCTATACTTCCTTCCTTATCCCTTTTGCATTCCTGATGTGATTTTGAGGGCAAAAGTATCCAAAAATTGCTTCATTAATTTTAATGGATCAATATACCTTTTACTGATTAAATTTACCCGTACTGATTAAATATTTTTACCAAAAATGTCATTAGATTGGTACAGGATTATCCAACAATTATTTTTAATTCAAAATTATTATCTTGATTCAAAATATGGTTTAGCAAGGTCCAATCACTATTTTTGAATTAGTTTTGCCTCTTTCTGCAGTCTAAAATAATCTTTATCGGATAAATATCAACTATAAAACCTTAGTGCCCAAAATAAATTATTTTAATTTTAATAAATTCCATACTATATTCCATTAGGCTTAGCTCATTGAGAGCTTCATTTTGACTATAATTTTTCATATTTACAAAAATGCCCTTGACTAGAGCCAATTTATAATTTTTAAAACTTTCGAGTCTTAGGTGTAATTTTCCTCAAAATTCATAAATTCTTCTTCATTGTTGGGGACATCCACTACCTTTAATTAATTTTTTTATTTTTTTTTTATTTTGCTTTTTCCTGGGGTAAAATCATCATTTTCTCCTTTTTCCTTTCAACTGAGACAATTAACTCCTTTGCCTTATTTTATGCAAAATTGTGTATACCTTTTTGCAAATTTCTAATAGATTGTAAAATATTGAGCCTTGAATATTTAGAAAAAATTCCAGGATATTATAGAACTTGCCTATAGGGAGAGACTATGACTGGAGCAGCAAGCTTTAAAAGGGAATGAACCAAGACAAATGGAACAGGATCAGGAAGAATATCCTAAGGAGGATCTAGAGGATGATCCTAAAGAAGCTCCCAGTAGCTTAGAATGTAGCTAAAGATCTCCTTGAAAGTTTATAATAAATATGACTGTTTGTAAAAATATATAATGAGAACTGATATGAATGCAAGTTTTGTTTATAATATAGTATATAGGTAGTTATAGAAAGAAATGATGAGCATGTTAGGACCTTGTGAACTTATGTGTATAAGATATGCATATGTGAATAAAGTACCATATTTTGTATTTCCTGAGTAAAATTATGTTATTTTTATAACTTTTAAATGATGTTATAGATAAAAATAGTTCATACTAGAAGACAAGTGAGAACAAAAGTCCATGAGCAAGATCCCAGGGAAGAACAACAGATTGATCCATTACAGATTATTATGTAAAGATTGGATCAACAACAAAGAACCATTGATTATCAAAGATAGAATCAAGAGGCTAGAGTTGAGAATCAGCCTCCAATAAAACAATAGCAATAGGTGTCCCAAGCTACACCAGTAGAATAGGTAGCTGGGATAGTAATTGATTTAGTTAATGAACAGAATGTGATAGCTCATTTCAGAAAGCATCACACTCCATCATTCAATGGGAAATTTGATGTGCAGTGTAACACCTTACTTTTATATACTATTTTCCATGTAAAAAAGCATATTTAATGTCCAATTGTACTATATTAGAGGCTTGAATCATCATAGGGTCTAAAATAAAGAAAATAAAAAAAATGAAATATTGTTCATTTGGTACTCAATTTTCCTGGATAAACTTTGAAAATCATAACTAAATTAAAAAAAAAACCGTATCAATGTGATTTAAGTATCTAAAAATAGCTAATAATATGCTCTACAAGGAAAAATATGAAACTTATATTTAATTGCACCAATTGGTACAATTTAATGCAGAAAGATGTACTATACAAATGGTCAAAATATTTGCTCCAGGTTTTCTGGCCTAATTTTAAAAATTCATATTAATTCACACAGATATCCAAATCATGTGATCTTTCACTTGTTGAAAAGCCCTATTAGTCTAGTTTTTTTTTAAATACTCACATGTTACAACTTATTTAGAATAAATAGTAACAACATAACTGACAGGTGCACATAATGGCTAGATTTTATCATGACTTTGTAAAATATTCACATACATCTCTTACATTGTCAAATCTTGCTCATGTCATGTTCATAACATCACAATAGACTCAAAATAGCATAATGGCAGCAAAACATAGCTTTACAAACTCACATATGATTTTACATGAAATCACAAATATACAAGTAGCAAAGGCAACAATAATATTAATCATCAAGAGCCTTCCCCTTGCTCTTTGCTTTTTCGGTGGCCTTGCCATCTCTTGAACCTATAATTTGGCACACTTGAGGGGATGAGATTGAGACAATCTAAGTAGTAAGTTATATTCATGCATCATGTTATTCATTTCACACAATAATAACATTAAATCACATTGAATCACATTAATCAACAAATTGCCATATAAGTCATAAAAATTTTGGTAGTATAGTGACTTATAAAATAGACATCATAGGGAATAAAATCCCTTGTATTATAGCCAAAACTAATGAAAGGGATCACAACTGTAATATGGCCAAGGGCGGAGGGGTATTTATAGACAAGATTGACCATAGTTAAAGGCTTGATTTGGTTATTTTTACCACCCTTGGTCAGTTAATTAACTTGAGTTAGGAAAACTTAGCCATTATGACTTCCATTTTGAGCACTTGGGCAGCTAACTAGGCATCCAAATGAGGGGTGTTTATCTCCAATATACTATATATTTTTTTCAGTCTAGTAATACCATGTGTTGGTTACTTTATATTTGAATTGGTAAAGTTACTTTTTACAATATAAAATCACTTTATGAGTATATGATTAAAGTAAATTTGTATTTGGAATTACTTTATTATCCTATCTCTTAGAAGCTCTTTTTGTAATACCCAACTACTTTCTTTGTACTTTTTATCTTTTGCAGATCTAAAAGTAACTTTATCAATAAAAAATTAATTTTTAACATTTGGTACTGATTATTTCTTTATCCTTAATTAGTTAACCTCAGTGTTATATACCATTAGGTTTGTCTTATAGCAAGTTTCGTTTTAGTAGTAATTTTGTATATTTACAAAATTACCCTAACCCAAATTAAAATTATAATTTTTAATTCTTTTGGGCTGTAATTTTCCCCTCAAACTTTATTACTACTCTAGGGACTAACATGAAAAATATTTTATTTCTTGGGGTTAATATATAATTTTATCATTTTCTCTTCTAAACGGGAAAAATGGCCTTTTTACTCTATCTCACACTTAACGGTGTATATCTGTTTTCTCAAATTTTTTATACATTTTTTGATACTTAGCCTTCTAGGGACGTTACATGCAAGCCGCAGAAGATTGGGTGTTAAATTTAGAAAAGATTTTTAGATTGATGAGATGCACCTCTGAGATGAAAACTCTATTAGCCATGTAGATGCTTGAAAAGGAAGTTGATAGATGGTAGCATAATACAAAGCTGATCCTGCAAGCAAGAAATATC
Organism: Adenanthera pavonina; assembly: GCA_026686845.1. NCBI lineage: Eukaryota > Viridiplantae > Streptophyta > Magnoliopsida > Fabales > Fabaceae > Adenanthera > Adenanthera pavonina. The sequence goes on from JAIVEN010000013.1 coordinate 21,364,812, forward strand.
CCTTTGACATAGGAAAATACTCTACAACAATTTTATGATAAATACTTTCCACGATTAGTATGGGGATGAGAAAGAAGCTGAATTTATTATGCTCAGGCAAGTAGAAGATCAATATGTGGACAAGCATGCAGCAACATTCATCTAGTTGTCTAGGTATTCCAATCACCTTCAACAACATGATAATGAAAGATAGAAGATGAAAAAGCTGGAGAGAGGTTTTGATAATCATGAATTTTTATTATTCTTATTCCCCTAATTTAAGCATTTTTAATATTGAATTTTGACTAATTATGTGTGATTTAGATGATATTTAGAAAATTAGCCTTAATTTGCAATAAATGAGAATTTAGGGATAATTTTAGGAAATTAAGCTTTAATTTTAATTATTTTTTTCCAAATTATGTAAAGAATTTAATTCTTCCATTTTATTTTATTTAATAATTCTCAATGTAATTATAGGTCATTTGTGGTTTAATTGTGATTAAGAAAATAATTTAAAATTGATTCATTTATGGGCAAAATTGTTAAAGAGTTTTAGAAATTTTTTTTATTATTTTATTTCTTTTATTTTTATCATTTTGACTCATAATTTTCCTCGAAATTGAACTTTATCCTTTGATTAATTTAATTTCCTTGGATCAAAATTTTGTTAGATTAGTTGGCTTCCCAAGAGGGGGTGAATTGAGAAGATTAAAAATTTTCTACACAATATCAGAAGGTGAAGAAAGCAATATATGATGATAAAACAGAGTATAAACAAATAACTGTAAAGGTGACAGTATAGAGAAGAAGACTCAGAAAATTTATCCTGGTTCGGTCTCTCCACTTGACCTACATCCTGTTCCCAAGTCACCACTTGAGATTTTTCCACCATTCTACAAGAATTCAGTGGGCTTCTTGCAAATGCCTCAGTACAAGGATGTTGCTCTGTTTCTAGAGCTTCACTCAATCACTCTATGCACTCTTACAAAGTGCTTCCCAATCCCTTGTGATATCCCCTCACAAGAAAATCTATCTTCCAGATGAAGATAAGATTATTTACAAAGATTAAACTCTCTTGAATAGAGTGAATATGAAAGTTTGAGTATAAATATTGAAGTGAGAGAGTAAGAAACTTTGAGTAGAAGATTTGGCAGAGTTTCAGTATATACAATGTTAAAATCGTTACCCACAACTTCAAATGATATTATATTTATAGATTTAGGTCTCAAATATCCGTTAGAGACAAAATCTATCCATTGGAGAAGTTATCCAACGGTTACTCTGAAAAACTATCCGTTAACCAACCGCATTTAATGCTTCTGACATACTGAAATTTGAATTTCGGTTGTTCAACAGACGAATTTTGAAGAAACTGAAGGTTAACAACTTCAACATTGAATGCCCGAAGTTCATCTGTCATGAAGTGAAATTCAAATTTTGAAGTTTGGAAAATGTTTTAGTGTTGTGACATATGAATTTTCAAGTAGAAAGTTTTTCTGTTAAGTGTGAACAGTATTTTCAATTTGCTACAGTGCCTTTGAAATTCAAATTTTGGAACCCTAAAATTCGTCTGTCTGTAGCTGGTTTACAAGGCTCAGTAGTTCATATAGTTCAAAATTCAAATTTTCAAAGGGGCAAAGTTCTTCTGTCAGAGAGACCTCTTTTCAGACTAACTTCAAAATTCGAATTTATAAATACTGTCATTCGTATGTCAACATATCATTCTAACAAACTCACAAGCTTAGTTTCTGAAATTCAAATTTTCATGTTCAAAGTTCGTCTGTCAGTGAGCAACTTTGAAATCCATTCTAAACTTGGTTTTAGATGAACTTTGGCATAATTTCAGACAAATTTCTTTAGTTTTCATAAGTTTCATTTTGTCTGAAATTCAAATTTTCAAAACCCAAAGTTCATCTGTTGCTTAAAGCTCCTTTCAGACACTTATCAAAATTTGAATTTTTCCAAGCCAAAATTCGTTTGTCAGAGAATCATCTCCTTAGACTTATTCAGTTTAAACACGAAATACAAATTTTTAAAACCAAAGTTCGAATTTCCAAGATGACAGTTTAATATAAACCTTTCAAACTTTGTCTGTTGGTGGGTGTTTTTCAAATATTCCATGATTTAACATAGAATCAAGGTTTTAAAACATCTTTTTACCAAATCAAAGTCTTTTACTCAAATAAAACACTACTAAACAACTTTCATCTATTCTTGCATAGATTCTTCAGAATTTCTTCACTTGAATTCTTTTGGGCACCTTTGATATCTTTATTCCAAACTCTTGAGGGTTGGTTTGGAATCATCAAAACTCTGGATTCAACAAATTTAATATACATTTATTTAATTGGGAACATAATCTATCTCATGTAATATTTTCTTGTAGGTTATGGTCCATGGAGATTGAAGTTTTAAATGGATATTTTGGTCATTAGAATAGAGGAATTTTATGACAAATTTATTTTCCTAACTTTTCTAATTTTCCTCATTTTTGTTGTCCGTTTGAATCTACCATTATTTTTATTGGTCCACATTGCATTTCCTACCATATTTTTCTCTTTGCCAAACAAGCCCTAACCTTTCTTTTATTACTTTCGGCCACTTCCATCTTTGCAATAGCCGGACAATCCCTCTTTTCTTTTGATTAATATATATATATATTATTTGAGGCTAAAAAAAATAATAAAGCAAAACCTCACCTCTTTTACCTTTTTAAAAAAGGATGAGCGGCGCCTCCACGAGAGAGAGACATTCTTTCTTTTTCACCCTAGCTTGTCTTCATTATCATCTTTTATAGCTTTTCTCATAGATCCCTCCATTTCTTCCATTCTCAATCACATTTCAAACTCCCTCCTTAATTCTCGCACACACCAATAGCTTCCCTTCACTCCTTCACCTTTTGTTTTTTTCCGGCGAGCTCCTCCACTTATTTTCTGGTGAGCTTCCCTACTTTCATACCATTCTCACCATTTCCTCTACCTTGCCTTCTTTTCTTTCATCTATTTCACACCACCTTTACTTCTCCTTTGCCATGGCTGAATCCTTCTCTTTCTTTGGTGAAGATTGGAAGCTCGTGAGTATGCAAGGCTAGGGTGTTTGTGGTTCATTCATGGTGTAAGGCAAGGAGTTGGGATTCTGGAGCTTGGTTAGAGTATAAATGGAGGAATAAGAAGTTTTCTTTTATCATCTTGATTTTTCAGAATTTTATTTGATTTTATCTTAGGTTTTCTAAGTTAAGATTGATGAAAATTTATAAATATCTTGATGATTGGAGATTGGATTTGATTTTGGAATGTATTGTATATATTATCATAGTTATTTAATGTTGATTTGAGTTGGATTTATGCTTGTTTTAGATATGGAATTTTGTGTATTTTGCCCCAATTTTGTGTTATCTTGATTAATTCATTGGTTTATGATGCAATCTAGATAATGTTATATTTAGTGTTGGATAAGTAGGGAGTTAATTATCTAATTTGGTTTAATTAGATAATTTTATCCAATTTTCTAGATTTAATATAAACTCAATTAAGATTAGGCTTAATTAATTGGATTAGACTAATTCTAGATGATTAATTAACAACTAGAGGTATCTAGGATTAATTAATTATTTAGATTATGCTTAAGGTAATTAAGTGTTTAATTTAATTAGTTTGCTTAATCAAGAACTTATCCATTGCTGCTTTAATTAGACTCAAGCTAGGATAGGCCCGACTTATTTGTCAAGCCCATGAATGATCCACATTTTCCATATTTGAACACTTGTTTTCTTTTAATCCTTGTTTAATGTTTAGCTTATTTTAATAATTTGTTTGTTTTAATTTGATTTAATTTTGAATTAAAAAAAAAACTCTCCCCCAAATCTTAGTTGATAATTGACATTTTCATATTAAATAGTTTGCATTGCATTTCATAAAGAAAATAATAATAATATAGTTGCATTAGCATTTTAATTTAATAATAATTAGTTTGCATTTTTTTATTTTAATTTAGTTAGTTTAGTTTGGTTTTCATTTCATTTAGGACTAATTTAAAATTTATATTTCAATTACATTGTAGCTTAACTAGTTGCATTAATTTATTTCATTTTAATTTAGTTAATTTTTCTTAGTTTCATTTTTAATAATAATAATAATAATAATATTAATATTAATATTATTATTATTATTATTATTATTATTATTATTATTATTATTATCATTTAGGTGCATCATTTTAGCTTAGAAATTCACAATCTCTTGCTTGCATAATAACAGTTGCCTCCCTTAGAACATGATCTAGGTTGCCCATGTACTGCAAATTCTTTGCACCTAATATTAACTTGTATAGTCCTTAACATGGCTCGTCAGGTCTCAAGCCTGCCATCAAAGAAAGGGTGGCTCCTACGCATATTAGGACTTTCAATGCACTGGTGGAATTTAGCAGAATTACAGAAAATAGGTTAAATCATCAATTTTTAACATTTGCTCCATCGATAAATACCAGTAAGGCAGTTGCAGTTGCTGTTGATGTAGGAGAAAGTAGTAGGAAAAGAAGACATCCCTGAAATGACAATAATAGAAAATCAAGAAGAGGAGGCAAACGAGGAGGATCAAGTACACAAAGAAATCCTCAAGCACCAATTTTTTATCAATGCGGGAAGGCTCATGGAGGAAAAGCTTATTTAGCTAGCCAGGATGTATGTTTTAGATGTGGAAAAGCTGGACACTATGCTCAAGATTGTACAATAGAGGTGGCTGACACCAAACCTCAGGCATAAGGGAGAGTCTTTACTCTTACTCAGCAAGAGGCTCATAAGTCACCTTAAATATTATTTGATTCAAGTGCTAGTCATTCGTTCATATCTTATGATTGTGCTAAGAGATTGGGTTTGGTAATTACAATGTTACACTATAATTTGCATGTATCTACTCCCATAGGAAATAAAGCTATAATCTCTTATGTGTGTCTCAATTGTGTGGTCCAGTATGAGCATTGTTAACTTACCATACATTTATTTTTGCATGCATTTTCTCGATATAGATTTTATAACTGGTTGTTTGCAAATAATGTCTTACTCTATTGTAAGAATGAAACCTTGATCCTACCTACTCCGTAGAATGTCATATATACTAAAACCAAGCTTAATTTTCTAACGACCACTTAAGGTAAAAGATGCTTAGAGAAAGGATGTTAGGGCTATTTGGTTTTCTTTTTCTGCAAGTGTTGAGGTAGAAGGAATTGAGGAAATTACTATAATGAAAGAATTTCTAAAAGTGTTTCTAAAAGAGTTTAGTGGTTTACCCTCGGAGCAAGGGATTGAGTTTGCTATTGTTTTAATGCCAGGAATAATACCAATTTCTAGGGCACCATATAGAATGGTGCCAAATGAAATGGCAGAACTAAAGAAATAGATTGAGGAACTACTAGAGAAAGAATTCATTAGACTAAATATATCTCTCGGGGGTGCTCCAGTATTATTTATGAAAAAGAAAGATTGGAGCCTTAGACTTTGCATGAATTACCAAGAGCTAAATAAAGTTACAATAAAGAATAAGTACCTATTGCTCATAATTGATGATTTATTGGACCAGGTGGTTAGGGCATGTGTGTTTTCCAAAATTGATTTAAGATCTGGATACATTAGCTATGAGTAAAAGTAAAGGATGTTCTTAAGACTGCTTTTCCAAACTAGATATGGGCATTATGAATTTTTAGTTATGCCATTTGGTTTTACGAATGCACCCGGAATTTTCATAGACTACATGAGTTGAATTTTTAGGCTATATATAGATAGATTCGTCATGGTCTTTATATATGACATATTAGTGTACTCTAAATCTTTAGTGGAGCATGAAGTGCATTTGAGAATTTTTCTAACAGTTTTAAAAGAAAAGAGCATGTATGCTAATCTGAGTAAGTGCGAGTTTTGACTTATTGAGGTATGGTTTTTGGGGCACGTTATCTCCAAGTACGGGGTCACAGTAGATCCTAATAAAGTAGATGCAGTCTCTTAAAGTATGAGAGTCTCAAAACTATCATAGAGATAAGAAGTTTTTTGGGTTTAGCTAGCTATCATAGAAGATTTATTAAGGACTTTTCTCAAATTGTTTTGCTGCTTACAAGGTTAATAAGAAAAGAAAAACCTTTTGTGTGGGATAGAGATTGCGAAAAGAGTTTTCAAGAATTAAAACTTAGACTAACTTCTTCACTTGTATTAATCCTACTTGAAACCTAGACACCTTATGTCTCAGGTTGCATAAGGCTGCAATTGGCAATGAATTTTATGAAGAATTAAAATAGGCCTAGCAAGATGATGATTCATAGAAGTAGTCAAAGGAAAGATAAATCAGGAAGATATGAAAGAGTCTAATGTAACTAATAATGGTATGATGGGATTCCATAAACGAATCTATGTTCCTTCAGTGGCAGAGTTAAGTGAAGAGATTTTGGCTGAAGCACATTAGAATAAATACACCATTTATCCATGTGTTATGAAAATGTATCATAATTTGAAAAAGTTATTTTGGTGGCTTGGAATGAAAGTGCTATTACTTAGTATGTGGCCAAATGTCTAGTCTACCAAAGAATAAAGACTGAACATCAGAAGCCATCTGGAATGTTACAGCCTCTCAAAATCCTTGATTGGAATGTGATAGTATTTCAATGGATTTTATGATGGGTTTGCCTAGAACTTCTTTTGGTTAATTGTAGATAGATTGACAAAGTTAGCTCATTATTTGGCAATTAAATCAACATATACATAGCACAAGTGTACATCAAGGAGATAGTGAGATTACACGGAGTGCCAAATAGCATTGTTTCAGACAAAGATCCAAGGTTTACATCTAATTTCTGGACATCCTTACAACAAGCTTTGGGAGCTAAATTAAGATTTAGTACAACTTATCATCCTTAGAGGGATGGTCAAATTGAAAGGACCACACATACATTGGAGGATATGTTAAAGGCTTGTGTGTTAGAAATGAAAGGAAAATAGGATGTGTATTTACCTTTAGCTAATTTGCTCATAATAATAGTTACCATTCTAGTATTCAAATGACTCCATATGAAGCGTTGTCTAGTAGAAAGTGTAGGTCCCCATTGCATTGGATGAAACTTAGTGAAAGGAAATTGTTGGGTCTTGAATTGGTTGATCAAACCTCCAAGCAAATTGAAATGATAAGGTAGAAACTATTAACGGCTCAAAGCAGACAAAAAGATTACTCTGAGAAAAGAAGGAAGCTATTGGAATTTGAAGTTGAAGATCTTGTCTTTCTCAAAGTATTTCCTACAACTAGGATTGGTCAATCAATTAAAACTAAAAATTTAGTCCCAAGTATATAGGATCATTCAAAATCCTTACAAAAGCTGGACTTGTGGCCTATAAATTAGCCCTTCCTCTTAACCTAAGTCAAATTCATGACATTGTCCATGTATCCAAGTTGAAAAAGTACCAGTAAGACCCTTCACATGTCATAAAATATGAACATATTAATTTGCAAGATAATCTATCTTATGAGGTAAAACCAGAAAGAATCATTGACTATTGAGTCAAACAGCTAAGGAATAAAGACATACCTCTAGTGAAGGTTGTCTAGAAAGGCTTAACTCCAGATTGAGCAACTTGGAAAATGGAAGTGGACACGAGGCAAAACTATTTAGAGGTACGTTTTAAATTTCAAGAGCGAAATTTATTTTAGAAGGGAGGGAAATATAACATCCCTAATTTTCTGGATATTATAGTATGCATGAAAATGTGATAGATAACATGTGATGCATGATTTGAATGAAAGAAAGAGAAAAATGGTAGTTTCACATGCTAGGAGAATAGATGAAATAATTTATAATTTGGTTCTTGATTGGAAAATATTTACAATATGGTCCCTAAAATATTTGCAGTTTGATCCCTTTAGGGGCAATTTCAAAATTATGCAAAGTTTATGTCAAAATGAACCTTATGACATGCTGGACTTAATGGACTAGTGTATTGAGTCCAAAGGAATCAATTTGAGAAGAAATAACCTGTAGAATATGGTGAAATTATGCAAAAAAGATGAAGTAATGTGGGCCCCCAAATATAGAAAAAGTAAACAGAAAACTATATGGGCCCCATATAAATATAGTTTGGAATAGTTAGTTAAATTAAATGTAGATCCCAAACTAGTTTATTTCTATGTCCCTAAAGAAATAAACAATGTTAGAATATACTGCAAAAAGTAATTTCACTATCCAGGCATAAAGTAACCAATATAAAAAATATGTAGTATCTTGGACACTCCCTCCTTTCTTATTGGCTGAAATTATCACATGTCTCTGGAGAATTATTTTATTCATTTTGATGTCATGAATGATGTAATTTACTTGGACACTTGGATTGATTTTATGGCATAGAATTTTCTACATAATACTCCCTCTTTGCAGACTTAAATAAGAGGAAAGAAGAGAGAATGTGTGCAGAAAAATACTCCAAAGAAGAGAGAAGTGACGTGAAAGAAAGAAGAAGAAAAAGAAAGAAGAAAGCTTAAAGGATTCAAGGGCAAGTTTAAGGTATGTTCTCTTTTAACTTCAAGCTAGTTTTCCCGTAAGTTTAAGGTAGTATGATTGATTTTTTCTTCCCCCTTTTTTGAGCTTGAGTTTCAGCTAAACAAAGAAATAAGAAAGAGAAGTATTCTCTTGTAAGGAAATCAAGAGAAAGCATGAGAAAGTGTTAAGAAATTATGTTTTCATGAGTTTATGAAAGATTGTAAAAAGAAATTTCTATTCTTGCTTGCTTAAGGTCATTTTTTACTAGGTCATAAGATAAGGAATGAGTGAAAAATTCATGAAAACGATGTTAAAAATGGATTCCTCATAGTGGAATTAGCTTAAGACAAGTGTTGGTTTCAAGAAAAAGGCAAAGATAAAGGATATAGAATTTTAGGGTTCAAGTGACACTTTATGAAATAACCCATGGAACTAGTTAATTAAGTATTTGATGATGTATCTAGGTTTGGGATAGCCTAAGGAGACATTTGGATGGCTTGGAACAGGAGGAAAAGCTATTGCTTACCTAAGCTAGCAAAGTTTACATTTCTTGCATTATATTATCTTGTGATACTTTATGATGTTTTATGACTTGCCATATTGTGTTTTGATGATTGGAGACTAATTTTGTCTGCTTTTATATGAGGAATTTTGTTTGGGATATCCATTTTTCAAGGGCGAACTTTGCCAAAATTTTTATTGATTATATGGTGTTATATGTTTCAAAGTGATTTTTATGATGTTTATGGCATGTTTGATAATCTAATTGTGTAAAATGTATCTTACTATTGAGATTTGTATAATCTCATCCTCCTAAATACTAACATGATAGGGCCAAAGAATAGCAAGAATACAAGGAAGGCAAAGGGCAATGAGAAGATTAATGATGATTAGATTTATGCTTGCCTTTATGTTCTATTTCTTTATCCTTTTGTGTAAAATTATATATGAATTTTTGAGGCTATGTTTTTGTATGATTATGTTCCTTTAATCTCTTATGATGTTAGGAATAAATTTTGGACAAGCTATGTACATGTAAGATTCTACAAAAATTAGTTTTGACAAGTGATGTATGAAACTATCCAATTTGACCAATAATGATCAAAATAGGGGTATTCTATTTGAAATAGAGCATAACATATAAGTAATTTATATGGTTAAAAGTAGATATAAAGAGCTTTCTAGAAAGCCAAAGATCACTTAATTTGGATAAGTGTAGCAGGAGTTATGTATTTTTAAAATTGGTCTAGAAAACTTGGAAAGTGACAAAATGACCATATAAATAGTAAATTTTATGCTAAATATTGCATCAATTGGCACTTTAAAAATCTATTTTCATATTTTTCCCATTTATAGAATTTTTTAAGCTATTTTTAAAGACTTGAATCACATGCATATGATTTTTCTAGATTTAGTTATGATTTTTCAAAGTTCAGTAAGAAAAATGAGTGACCAAATGAATAGTAACTTTGAAAATGTTTATTTTTCTGTTTTGGTCCCAATTATGATTTATGTAACAACCCTCAATACACTATCCTAGACTTAGTATCAAGCTAATAGGAAGTATACTTGATGTTGTGTGTAGGACTGGAGGAATCAGGATGGAGGAAGAGCAAGTAGGAGGTAGAAGCACTCCACATTGCAACAAGCTTATCGTCCGCCGCAGCATGAGTCCTCGAAATCCTATAAATCAAATGACTTTTATTAGGTTGAAACAAAAGAAAATTGAAGAGGAAGAAGAAAAGTTGTGCTAGGGTTCCACAAATCTGACTGGAGAGATGATTTTTGGACTCAAGAGACTTCAATTTTGGTTGGTAAGTAGTTCTTGCTCTCTCCCCTCACTTTTCTCTTCGATTTTTGGGTTGAGGTTCGGGTTTATGCTTGAGGGAGTGTGAAATTCGAATTGGAAGTGTTGATGCTTGAGTTGAATGGTTGTATGTGGCCCATTAGTGTATGAATGTCTTGTTGGAACCTTGGGTTAGGTATAATTAGTTAAGTTATGGATTTTGGTTAAATGTATATTATGTTAATTGAGAATGTTATGATGTTGTTGTGGTTGTTTGGATAGTTGGAGACAATTTGGCTCGTGTTCGGTGTTGAGATGGTGGGTTTAGCTCGTGTGTGTGGTGTCGGTGATTCCAGGTAACTAAGTGTTATGTTTATCTATTAATCATTGATTTGTATTTATATATATATGCATGTTCCCATTCATACCACGATATCGTTATATGTGTGTGTATGATTTCTTTTACATATCATGGTATGCACACGGCTAGATAAGGTATGAATCTAGATCCCTAGCATTGGTATAGGAGGATGATGAACATTATGTTATATGTGATTCCATAGCATGATAGCATGACATTGATGGTATGATAATGATTTCATAGTGTTTTATACATGTTGACATGGCATGAACATAATCACCTCATGAGCATAGTGAAATATGTTGGATTGGGAGGTGATGAAAAGATGAGATATGATGATACATCCTTGCCACTAAATCCTTTCTTGTGGCTAGGAGAGGCAAGTGGTAGTGGATTGCTCCTTCCCTAAATCACCATCAATTCGGCTAGTCCAGGGAAATGAGAACCATGATCCAAGCATTAGTATGACCTTTGGTTGGGTTACATTAGTGTGAGGTAAGATTGGTGATGTCCTGGAATTAGCCTTTACCTGTTGTTGGAAGAGAATCACCTATTGGAAATGTTGTGTGATGACATTAGCTCATGGTTCTAGCTGTGTATAAGGGAGACATACATACCATGACATTTTGCATTACATTGCACCTTATGCATATTTGTGTGGACTAATGATATAGGTTGTATGTGTTTGTGCTCCTGATTACTGAGACTTTATTTGCCACCCTCCATGGCTAACATTTTAGGAAAAGACTCTGGTACTGGTCTGGAGAAGATAAAGGAGTCATAGCCTTTCCAACATCGAGAATATCCAAGTTAGCAGTGTTTGTGTTATTGTCTATGTTATGAATTGTGCCAAGTAGGATAGTATGTCTCTCCGCTTGTTCTAAGTATTCCTGGGAGTGATATTGTGTATGTTATATGATGATATAGATGATTGTGATGATGCTGAACTAATGATATTGATGATGGTAAGTTTTGGATATGTGCTATGTATGGTTTGTATGGGTGTGATGGTGGTTTGGACCCCGGTATGGGTCACTATTATTGGTGCATGTGTCTGTGAGCCAAATTAGATGTATCTATGAGCCCAAAGTAGTTTTGGGCCTTTTGTGTGTACTGGGGCATATAACCTATTACATAAATTTGGGGTTCAAGGGTGTCAAATCTTGGAGGAGTGGTTTCTTTAGGGTGAAACCTTCTTGGACAGGCTAGTTGTGCCATTTAGGATCTATGTGAATGGTCATCAAGTGCCAAATTGCTTTGGTTGGCAATTGGGGCCTCTATGTTGTGTGTTTTGGTTAAAAAGTGACCAAATTGGTCATGGACATTTAGAATCTCCATATAAAGATGGATTGAGACGAAACCAATTTCTATAGTGTGATTAGGACGAGATTGATCTATAGAAGTTGGGATTTGGTCAATTAGTAGTCAGAGCACAATGTTGCGCACATTAGATCTTTGCCCAAAAATCAGCAATTTATTGATACAGATTCTAATATGGGCCCTGTAGGCCAACCTATTCTGTCTGCTGTATACTGTGGTATTATTATAGCTTGCTGTGGTTCAGCCCTATTCTGGCCCTTTCAGAGTTTCTATGTTTTTGAGGTTTGAGGAGTTGTGTTTTTGGTCTTTTGGAAGTTGGTTGCTACGTTTTGGTATCAGAGTAATGGTGTAGGCTATTTTTTCTATTTATGGTAATACTTGGCACAATTTTGTTTACATAGACTTGTATATTCCTATAGTAATACTAATCCAGAGTCATATAACTGAACATGTTGCTACTTGTGTATATGAAAGGATGTCTCGCAGGGAAGGATAGAGCAATAGTGATCTGATGAGGCAGATGCATGAGATGCTAGCTAGTCTAAGTGACTTAGTTAATACCCAGGGGAAACACTAAATAGAATGCAAGAGCAATTGAATCAATGATGGTATTGTGATTTTAATGAGGAAGCCGCCATGTATGTGGATCTGAATGCTAGAGATGACAATGATGCGGATGAGGTAGAGCCTAAGAGGGCTTGAAAGCTGGAAAGAGGGGTATTTCCTCTCAACTGAAAGACTCTTGGAAGTTCAATCCCCTGACTTTCGAACTCAAAATGGACCTTACATTGGCTGAGGAATGGGTAGACTAGTTGGTGATCATATTTGGTGTCATGGACTATACCTTTGAGCAAATGATGTAATTGACAATCTTTAAATTGGAGAAGAAGGCTAAGCGTTAGTGGAGAAGTGTCCTACCGAGTATGGAAGCCATGGGAGATTGATGGACCGGGAGCAATTTAAGGAGAGATTCTTCACACATTACATCCCTCCTGCTCTGATGATACAAAATGAGGCTGAATTCCTAGCTTTTTAGCAAGGAAACTTGTCAACTAATGACTATATAGACTAATTCCTAGATCTAGCAAAATATTCCACCTACTTAAAGGATCACCCTGATGACAAGTGGAAGGCGATTGTTTGAGAGAGCCCACCCAGAAATCAAGGAGAGGTTAGCTGTAGTTGAATTTATGTCCTTTCAGGACTTATGTGCAAAGATATGTGTTTTATCTCGGCGAATGTGGGAGACTAAGGAAGAGAGAAGAAATTCAATGATTTGTGTCTTTTCTTACCTAGGACCTACTAGAGGTATTAGTAAAGGGAGTAGATCTGGCAGCAGTAGTGGTAATGATGGTTCTAGTGAGGGAAGAGGACAGTACAATAGAGGCTGTTCTAGCAGAGGTAGAGGTAGGTTTAGTTGAGATCAATCCAACAGAGGCTAGTTTGGCATAAGGCAATTCTATAGAGGAGGCTTTGACCAATAGAGCTCTAGTGAGAGTGAATTTGCAAGAAGGGATTTAGTTCCCTCTCAACCAAGTTCAGGTAGTGCCTCAAATCCTTGCACAAAATACAGAATAAATCATAGTGATTGACTGTGCCTGTCATGAGCCAAGGCGTGAGGATGCAATGAGAAAGTCAGCAATGCCTAGACAAGTCTTTGCCATAACCCAATAGGAGGCGGATGCCATACCTAATCTAATTCGAGATAAACTCAAACTTAATGGTTTCTCTATTCATACATTGTTTAATTCTAGTGCGTCACATTCTTTCATATCTTTTGATTGTGCTCAGAGACTGGGAATTGTAGCAATTGCGTGGCCTTTTGAATTGTCGATTTCTACACCCATAGGGGTTTCAGTAAAAACTACTCAAACTTGTTTGAATTATGTGGTTGCTTTGAACATCAAAGCACTACCTTGGATTTATGTCCAGTTTGGTATGGAGGAATTCTTGGGATGAAAATGGAAATGTAAAGGGATTCCTAGCTTAGGTATGTTTATTAGGCATGAATTCTAATTACCAAGCAACCATATTCTAGCAAAAAAACATGAATTGGATTCCTCCCCACCAATGATGGAATTGATTGAAATCCCTGGAATTCATTATTTAAGACCCCTGTGCCTTCTTCCTTCAAAGCTCCCTCACCCATCGCACCATCATATTACCATTGCACCATCACCTCGCTGTTGCACCATAGTGTCACCATCGCACCTCCACCACATTGTCATACCTCCACCACACCGCGTGCCTTTATCAGCATATCATCTTTTCCTCATCGTGCTTTAACCTTTGCAACTCCCTAACCATCGTACCACTGCCTCACGTTTGCACCACCGTGTCATCGTCACACCTCTGGCTTACCATCTCTCCTCCATTGATTCATCATCTTCTCCGGCTTTTGCCTGGCTTCTCCTCAACAAATCTGGTGTCTCCTTCATCTCCCTCTCACATCTACCTAGAAGCAAACTTGGTAAGAACTGTAATGTGTAAATGGCATTCGAATATAGGTTCAAAATATGGCTGGCTTTGGATTTGAAAATAGCAATAAAAAATGGTGTTCCAAATCGAAAATGGATATGAGATTTTGGCTTATTTTTGGAATTGGTTGAAGCTTTGATTTATGAAATTTGTGGTTTATGAAAGGATGGCAAGGTAGTGGCCAACGACAGTGTGATGATTAAAGGTGATGATGGATAATGGTGGATTTGTGTGGACCTTTGGTTTGAGTTTGAAATGATTTTTTTTTAATTTGATAAGGGTATTTTAGTCTTTTTACATTATAGTACACATACTAAAATTAAAAATTATATAGAATTCCATATCATACCAAATGTAGTTTTAAAACTCATTTCTATTCTTATTCCTATTCCTATTCACATTCTCATTCCCATTCCAATTCCAATTCCATTAAAAAGAATTCAGATATACCAAATGGGACCTTAATTTGATTGTCATTGCAAGATATTGATGTTATTATTGGGATGGATTGGTTGGAAGTAAATAATGCTATCCTTGATTATGCTCAAAAAATTGTGTCATTACCAATGAATATCCCTAGTAAGAAAAGGGAAGAAAATGTTTGTTTGTCCTTTGCCCAAGCTGATAGGTATTTGCGAAAAGGATGCCAAGGATTCCTAGTTTTCTTCTTTATGAATGTGAATGCAGAAGGAGGAACAGAAAGATATCCAGTTGTTATTGAATACCCTTATGTGTTTCTAGAGGAGATTACTTGTTTGCCACCACTAGGGAAGCTGGAGTTTTCTATTGATTTGGTGCCTAAAACAAATCTCATTTCTAAGGCTCTATATCGAATGACATCCTTTGAATTGAAAGAACTTAAAAAGTAGATTAAGGAATTGTTGAAAAAGGGTTTTATTAGATCCAGTGTCTCACCTTGGGGAGCTCCGATGCTGTTTATTAAGAAGAAGGACGGTAGTCTTAGATTGCACATTGATTGCAGGCAGTTGAATAGGGTGACAATTAGGAATAAATATCCTTTACCTTGAATTGATAACTTGATTGATCATTTCACTAGTTCCTTAGTTTTCTCCAAAATTGATTTGAGGTCAGATACCATCAACTTCGGGTGTATGCAGAGGTTGTATGCAAAACGGCTTTTAGAACTCGATATGGCAATTATCAATTCCTCGTGATGCCTTTCATGTTGACCAATGCCCTAACAATCTTCATGGATTACATGAATAAGGTGTTCCAACCATATCTAGATAAGTTTGTAGTGGTCTTCATTGACAACATTTTGATTTATTCCAAGAGTGAGGAGGAACATGTACTTCATCTTCGGATTGTGTTGCAAGTAATGCGGGATCACCATCTGTATGTCAAACTTAGTAAATGTGAGTTTTGGCTAATAAAGATGAAATTCTTGGGTCATGTAATTTCTGAAGAAGGTATAACGGTGGACCCCAGTAAAGTAGAAGCAATGTTAAATTAGGAAAGACAACAATCAATGACTGAAATTCATAGCTTTCTAGGGTTGGCTGGTTACTACTGAAGGTTCATTAAAGGATTCTCTTAATTTGTTATGCCATTGACTAGGCTGACCCGCAAGGATAGACTTTTCATTTGGGATGACAGGTGTGAGAGAGCATTCCAAGAACTGAAGGTTCATCTAACATCTACCCCAGTCTTGATCATCCCTAACCCATTCTAGCCATTCATAATCTATACAGATGCCTCTAAGAAGGGTTTAGGGTGTGTGTTGATGCAACAAGGGAGAGTTGTAGCCTACGCTTCAATGCAGCTGAAACCTCATGAGGAGAATTACCTACTTATGACGTTGAGCTAGCGGCTATAGTGCTTGACTTAAAGTTATGGAGGCATCATCTCTATGGTGCTTAGTTCAAGGTGTTCAGTGATCACAAGAGCTTGAAATATATTTTTGATCAGAAAGAATTGAACATAAGATAGAGGTGATAGTAGAGTTTCTAAGGGATTATGAGTTTGCTTTCAAGTATCATCCTAGGAAAGCCAATGTAATGGCAGATGCACTAAGCAGAAAGCCAATCCATATAGCAATCATGATGATGAGAGAACAACAGTTACTAGAAAGCCTAAGAGACTTGAAGTTGTCCCTCAATGTGCACCCTGGAGTTCTAATAGTGGGGTCTATTCATGTATCAAGTGACTTGTTAAGGAACATTTGCTTTGCTTAGTTAGAGGATAACTATCTTTTAAGCATTTGATAATAGATTAAAATGACAGAAACCCGGGACTTTGATATATTAAAATATGATATCATTTGGTACAGTGGTTGAATTTGTGTGCTGAATGTTGCTGGGTTGCTAGAAATTATTCTGGAGAAAGCTCATAAGAGTAGGTACACGATTCACCTAGGTACCACTAAGATATACCAAGATTTAAAGCGACAGTACTGGTGGCTAGGAATGAAAAAGGATATTGTAGAATATGTAGCAAGATGCCTAGTTTGTCAAAGAGTGAAGATAGAACATCAACTACTAGCAGGTTCGCTACAACCTTTGGAGATTCTAGAGTTGAAATGGGACAGTATCTTCATGGATTTTGTGATGGGGTTACCAAGGACCTTTTCAGGGCACAATGCAATATGGATGATTATGGATAGATTAACAAAATCGGCCTATTATCTTCCAATCTGGGAGACCATTACCATGGATAAGTTGGCTCAATTGTATGTGAATGAAACTGTGAGGCTACATGGGGTTCTAATAAGCATTATGTTAGACAGATCCTTAGTTTACATCAAGGTTCTGGAAGTCCCTTTAGAAGGCCATAGGGATAAGGTTGAATTTCAGTACTTTTTATCATCCTCAATTTGATGGCAGACTGAAAGAACAAGTCAAACTCTGGAAGTTATGTTGTGAGCTTATGTTCTAGAGAATAAAGGCAATTTGGATCAATATCTGTCATTGGCCAAATTTGCCTATAATAACAGTTACCACTTGAGCTTGTAAATGGCTCCCTATGAAGCTTTGTATGGCCGGAAGTATAGATCACCATTGTGTTGGGTTGACTTGGGTGAACAAAGTTTATTGGGCCTAGATATCTTGGATCAAACCTCTCAACAAACAGAGCATTCGGTAAAAGATTTGGACCGCCCAGAGTCGATAGAAGAGCTATACAGATCGGAGGAGGAGACCCTTGGAATTTGATGTCGGAGATCATGTATTTTTGAACGTTACTCCTACTACAATTGTTGGAAGATCAATTCAAGTGAAGAAGCTCACTCCTTGATATATGAGTCTATACCAAATCTTGGAGCGAATTGGGCCTGTGGTGTATTGGGTGGCGTTACCACCCAATCTCATAGGATTACATGACGTTTTTCATGTGTCTCAACTTAAAAAGTATCATCTTGATCCGTCTCACGTAATTGATGATGAGGAAGTTCAATTAAAAGAAGATTTAACTTTTAAAGTCATGCTGCCCAAATTGTCGATGAAAAGGTGAAGAAGTTGAGCAATAAGACTATCAAACTAGTGAAGATGTTATGGAGCGGCCTGACATCGAATGATGTCATGTGGGAGACAAAGGAATTTATGCAAAGGAGATATCCTAAGCTTTTTTCTTGAGGTAAGCATTTGAAATTTCGAGGATGAAATTTTTATAAGGAGTGGAGAATGCAATAACCCTTAGGATGCTATTCTAGACTTAGTCTCGAGCTAATAGAAAGTGCACTTGATGTTATGTATAGGATTAGAGGAAGCAGGATGGAGAAAGAGTAGGTAGGAGGTAGAAGTACTCTACCCCATGGTGAACGAGCTAGAACTTGGATAATTCTTTCAGATAGAAGGGCTCCATTTTGCGGTGAGCTTATCATCTACCGTGGCACGAGTCCTCAAAATTCTATAAATCATACAAGTTTTAATAGGCCGAAACGAAAGAAAATTGAAGAAAAAGAAGAAAAGTTGTGTTAGGGTTCCACCATTCAGACTTGGGGAGATAATTTTCACACTCAAAAGGTTTTAGTCTTGGTTAGTAAGTGGTTCTTGCTCTCTCTCCTCCCTTTTCTCTCCAACTTTTGGGTTGAGATTCTATTAGGATTAATGAGGTGTTGTTTAGTATTATTGAAGCTTGAGTATGAGTTTAAGAATGATTATGCATGATTTATAAGGAACCCTAGGCTGGGATTGCTTAAGGGGATGTGAATTTCGAATTGAAAGTGTTGATGCATGAGTTGAATGGTTGTATGTGGCCCATTGGTGCATGAATGTGTTGTTGGAACCTTGGGTTAGGTATAATTAGTTAAGTTATGAATTTTGGTTAAGTGTATATTATGTTAATTGAGAATGTTATGATGTTGTAGTGGTTGTTCGGATTATAGGAGATGATTCAGCTCATGTTCGGTGTTGAGACGGTAGGTTTAGCCCATGTGTGTAGTGTCAGCGATTTCAGGTAGCCGAGTGTTAGGTTTGTCTATTAAGTGTTGATTTGTATTTATATATATGTATATATGTATGCATGTTTTCGTTCATATCATGATATCATTATGTGTATATGTATGGTTTCTTATGCATATCGTGGTATACACACGGCTAGATAGGGTATGAATCTAGATCCCTAGCATTGATATAGGATGATGATGAACATGATGTTATATGTTATTCTATAGCATGCTAGCATGACATTGATGAGTATGATAATGATTCCATAGTAGCATATACGTGTTGACATGGCATAATATCATTACCCCATGAGCATAGTGAGATATGGTGGATTAAGAGGTGATGATAAGATAAGACATGATGATATGATATGATGATATATGATATGATGGTATGATAATACATCCCTGCCACTAAATCCTCTCCTATGGCTAAGAGAGCTAGGTGGCAGTGGATTATACTTTTCTTAAATCACCACCAATTAGGTTAGTCCAGGGGAAGGAGAATCACGATCCAAGCATTAGTATAACCTTTGGGCAGGTTGCATTAGTATAAGATGAGTTTGGTGTTGGAATTAGCCTTCACTGGTTGTTGGAAGGGAATCACCAATTAGAAATGTCATGTGACGAGATTAGCTCATGGTTCTAGCAGTGTATGAGGGAGATATGCATGCCATGACATTTTACATTACATTGCATCATATGCATATTTGTGTCAATGATGATATAGATTGCTTGTGTTTGTGTATCCGGTTACTAAGACTTTGTCTCATACTCTTTGTGGTTAATATTTCAGGAGAAGACTTTGGTACTAGTTCAAAGAAGACAAAGGAGTCATAGCCTTTCCAACATTGAAAATATCCAAGTCAGTGGTAGTTTGTGTTATTGTCTATGTTATGAATTGTGTCAAGTAGGCTAGTATGTCTCTCTGCTTGTTCTCAGTATTCTTGGGAGTGATGTTGTGCATGTTATATGATGATATAGATGATTGTGATGATGCTGATCTAATGACATTGATGATGGTGAGTTTTGGATATGTGCTATGTATGGTTTGTATGGGTATGATGGTGGTTTGGACCCTGGTATGGGTCACTATTGTTGGTGCATGTGTCTGTGGGCCAAATTGGCCTTATTTGTGATCCCAAAGTAGTTTTGGGCCTTTTGTGTGTATTAGGGCATATAGCCCATTGCATGAATTTGGGGTTCAATGGGGTCAAATCTCAGAGGAATAGTTCTTCCAGGGTGAAACCTTCTTGGACAGGCTAGTTTTGCCATTTAGGACCTGTATGAATAGTCCTCAAGTGCCAAATTTCTTTGGTTGACAATTAGGGCTTATAGGTTGTGTGTTTTGGTCAAAAAGTGACTAAATCAATCACGGACATCTAGAATCTCCATACAGAGATGGTTTAAGATGAAACTGGTATCTATAGTTAGATTAGGATGAGATTGACCTGTAAGAGGTCAATCAGAGGTCGGAACACAAAGTTGCACACATTGGAATTTTGCCTAGAAAATCAGCAATTTGCTGATACAAATTCTGATATGGGTGTCATGGCACCAACCTATTCTATCTGTTGTACACCATGGCGATATTGTAGCTCGCCGTGGCTCAGCATTGTTTGAGTCCTGTTCAGTATTTCTGTGTTTTTTAGGTTTGAGGAGTTGTGTTCAGGGCTTTTAGAAGCAGGTTAGTACAAGTCAAGCTTCTAAAATGGTTTAATTGGATATTAAATAAAGTATTATACTTGGGAAATGATGTAAGAATGTAAGGTCTTATAGCTTAGGTGTCTCATAAGTCATGTGTTTCTTGTTTTTCTGTTAGCATTGTGTTCCATCTCATATTTATATTTATTGTGTATTCCATTTGCTCTCTATCAACTCATGTTTTCTTTAGATTTACAACCATTTGTTGTTCATTGTCTTATTTTGTGTCACTTTAGTTATTTCTTGTCCATCATTGTTCTTTTGTTTTCCATCATCAAAAGGTGTCACATTTGTCTAGATTTTGAGTATAATGAATTATTTCAGGTTCTCTCCAGATTTCAACCCCTATGATCATTCTACATCCTTGGTCCCTTATCAGTTTTGTTATGTCCAAGTTATCTCTAGTTCCTTGTTGCAGGTTATTGGTGTGATTTGTATTAAGGAAGATTCAAGTGATAGTCCACCAATGCTTGAAAGCAAGACATGTTGAATTGCACAGAAATTAATGGGTTGCATAAGAAGATTTTTTATCTTGAAGATTGGTTTTGGTTGCAGAAGCCTAAAGGAAGAACTAAGATGAGAACAAAATTGTAGCCAAAGGAAGAAATTACACTTCAAGTTTACGCAAACGTGAAAGAGAACCCATTCAAATAAAACTTGAAGATTTAGTATAGTCTTTACATTATATTTGATGTTTTTAATTGTTCCCTTTCCTTTCATACATATTATGGAGATTCAAGAACGAATTCTTTTGAGGAGGGAGGGAAAGATAGAGTAGGCTTGAGGTGTGATACACTAGGAGGCCTTGGGAAAATTCAAGAGCATCAATAGGGGGCTTCATCAAGTGGAGACTATGCTTGGAAGGCTAACGATCTATCGCAAGGCATAGGTGGGTTAATGACCAGAGCAAGAGCTAAAGCTATGAAGCAAACCTTAAATGGATCGATCACTTGTCCAATATCATCCTTTGAAATTCGTGATGACAAGAGCAAGAGCTAAAGCCATAAAGCTAGCCAAAAAATAATTTCTAGCATTCAACAATTGAAAGCATGATACGTTGCAATGACATAAAGCCACATCAGCTATTTGATATCATTTTTTGATAGGGTTATGTGCCATGTAAACACTTATAAATGCAAAATAGGTATTTGTAATTCAAATTTTATTCAAAAAATGTATCTATATTATAAGATAACACCCACAATCATAGGATGAGTTGGAAATATTCCTTTTGAATTGATTTGATATATTTTCGAATTTAAATATGACTTTTTGAAATTGATTTATATTGTATAATATAACTCAATTGGAAATTACACCATCAAATTCAAGGCTACATTTCACATTATGAAGAAGTTAATTTCCAATAATGTTATCATTTGCCATGACTATAAAAAAAAACTAAGGTCAAAGCCTATGTAATGTTAGGCTTTACCTCTCAAAGCCAACGTGGTCAACTCTATATTGCTATATCTCGCATTTGAAATAGGCAAGGTTTGAAAATCCTTATTCTAGATTCTAATGGCAATCCAATTGATTTAATATCAAATGTGGTATACAAGTAAGTTTTCAATAATTTAATATAACTATTGTTTTTATATAAAGGGAGTCACGTGTTTTAACATGTTGATTAATGTTTTGTGTTTAATTTATTTTTTTAAGAACCTATGAATGATTCATGACTTTTAATTTTGCAATATGCTTTAACATTTACAAGTTATATATAAATAGCTAATTTACATGTATTGTTTAAAGTATGTTCTATTCAAATAAATGGATTTTCCAGATTTTCTGACCCATAATAAAAAATTCATAACTCTTTGTTTACATGTCCAAATTAAGTGATCTATGACTTTATAAAAAGCTCTACTTGTCTAGGTTTTGAGCATATATAACACTCCTATGTTGTATCACATTTTGACTAGTTAGTGCCTGCTCAACCATTAAGTGCTCATAATGGATAGTTTCTAACATAACCATGCAAAAGCATTTTTATACAATATTTACATTGACCAAACTTGTCCAAACTAAGTTCACAACATTACAAGGTACCTTAAAGAATATAATGACAGTAAAGCAAAGCCTCACAAAGGGACATATAATTTTATACAAAATTGCAAGAAAACAAGTGACAATTGTCACTAAAACTCTAATCATCATTAATCTTCTCTTTGCCTCTTGCATTTTTAG
Source organism: Adenanthera pavonina (assembly GCA_026686845.1). Classification (NCBI taxonomy): domain Eukaryota; kingdom Viridiplantae; phylum Streptophyta; class Magnoliopsida; order Fabales; family Fabaceae; genus Adenanthera; species Adenanthera pavonina. The sequence goes on from JAIVEN010000013.1 coordinate 21,387,540, forward strand.
TGATCTTGCCATCACTTGGACATATCATTTGAATGCTTGAGGTGATGAGATTATGACAATCTTAGTAGCAAGTCCATTTCATACAATTATGCCATTCCAATAACATAAAATTCACACTTAATCACGTTAAACATCAAGATACCATATTGTTAAATAAAAAATTTCGGCAGAGCAACAGTTTAGAAAATAGACATCTTGGGAAAAAAAAAACCCCTTCAATTTATAGCCAAATCAATCACAAATATATCATATCAATAATATGGCAATACAATTTCATTATAGAAAAATAATAGAAGAACATAAAGCATTAAAATGAAACTTTGCTACCTCTTGGAGTACTTTTGCCTTTCTCTTTTGAAATCAAAGCTTCCACAAGCTTTCTTGAACTTCCTCAAGCCCCTAAATAACATCAAACGCTAGTTTAAGCCACTAATTCCATAACTTAGTTCTTAAAGTCTCTACCAAACCCTAAAAATCTCATATTGTTTATCTTAAGCTTTATCTTTAAACCAACACTTGTCTTCTAGGTTTTCCACCATGGGGAAATCATTTTTGGCATCAAATTAATGAAATTCCAATACATTTTGGCTAAAATCTGACTCTAAGAAGGAAGAACTTGTTTCTCAAAAATTTGCTTCAAAAGACTCCAAATCTTGTTTCCTCTGCATTGTCTCATGTTTCTTCTTAGTTTTATGGCATGAAAACACTTTCTTTCTCTTCCCTACACATGGACAAAATCTAGACTTGAGAGAGAGGAGCAGAAAGTTCAAAGAAACTAAGTCAAACTATTGTAAAACCTAAACTAGAAGCCTTGCAAACCATAAACCAAAACTTACCTTTGAACTAATCTTTCTCTTCTTTCCTTTCTTCTTCTCCTTCTTCTCAATTCTCTCTTCTCCTCATTATTTTAGACTTCTTTTCCTTCCTTCTTTGCTGAATGGTCGGCCAAATGAGAGGGAGTATAAAGAAGTCAACAAACCATGGTCATTTGCCCTACTTTGGTTGAGTTAACTTGAATAATTAACCATTAAGCTTTGTTGCAAAATAATATTTAACTCAATTCCATCACATGGGCTTATTAGGTGGCCCCACTTGTAGGGACAGTATTGTCCAAAATACTACATAATTTTTTTAGTCCAGTTATATCATATGCAAGTTATTTTATACTTAGATTGATAAAGTTACTTTTTTGAATACTAAATTACTTTTGGATACAGGGTTAAAATAATTTTGCATCTATGTTTACTTCAATATCCTGTGTCTTAAAATATCTATGTGAAGTCCACCTAATTTTCCTTTCACTTTTCCAATTTTTGTGGGACACATAATACCTTTACTTTTATAGTATAATTTCTACTGCATCATGTAATTAAATTCATTTTAAATTGGTTCTGTTAAGTCTAATGCATTATTCCATAGGGTTCAGTATATCATAAGTTTTAGTCTAACATAAATTTTAATAATTATCAAATTATCCCTGACTCGGGTAAAAATGCAAATTTTCATTCTTTTGAGTCCTTTTTCATAATTTTCCTCAGGAACTAAATGTAAGAAATTCTTTTACACAGGGACTAACATGTAATTTTCATATTTTACTTCTAGTATATGACTTTCTTTCCCTTTTTCATACTTATTGTTGTATATCATATTTTATCATATCTTTTTACATTTTATACTATTCAGACATTTTATGGATGTTACAACAGGAGCTTACCATATTTGTAAAGAGAAATTTTAAATAACTTAGTATAATGATATTTCTATTGTATATCATATATGTTATACATATTAGTAATTTGTTATAATTTTATATTATGCTTATGTGAGAATTTGTGGTATGATAATAATTTTTTTGTTATGATAATAACATCATTATAAAATGTCAAAAACATATTATATTCACAATTACATGATCTAATTAACTATACCCGGAGCTCTTTGTGTGTAACATCCAACCGCTTCTTTAGGATTGACGACTGTCCCTACAAATCAACACAAGCCCTTTTGGTGTACTTTGTCCTCACTCACACACCTCCTTCCTAGGAGATTATTCATCCTAGAATTGCTCCAAGTCAAGCATGCTTAACTGAGGAGTTCTTAAAAGATAGGCTACCGAAAAGATAGGTATATCTTGTTGATATAAGTAGTACCTATCAATTTCTTTAAGCTATCCTTTAACCATATAGTCCCATACCTATACCATCTCTGGATCCCTTTCGTTTTGGTATGTATTCGATTCATTCATATGCCCCTCCTGCTTAGAAGCTTGCCAGGAGCTACTCCTTGTCCGTGCCTTATCACTTTATCTAATCCCTACTTTTCTTTCACCGACAATCACTCCCCGCCCTCGTCAGTGCCCGGATGTCACATTGTGCATTGCACAGGTTTCAAATTCTGGTTATGCAATATTTCATAAATTCTCATACAATAAATCAAGTGAATACTTGAATAAATAAAATAGATATTTATTTAGGAAAAATAAGTCAATTATAAGTTAAGATAGTTTGAAATTAAAATGTTAGAGATAATAAATGAATGAAACTATTTTCTTTTATATATAGAGAGAGAGCGTAATAATTGGAGCTAATTAGAAAAAAGGAAAAAAAAAGAAAATAGAGAAATGATATTATAAAATGTAGTAACAATGGAAACAAATAAAAATAGCATTAATAGTAGTAGTGCAATAATAATAATGACAATAACTCCTATGATAATACAAATAAAAGTGCTAATAATAGTGATCACCATCACCACAATCATCATAAGCTCTTTAAATTCAATGAATTATGAGTAAATTATAAAGAGGAAAAAACTTAATATAGTGAGAAATTATACTCGTTTAAGCCTAATATTTAAAAATTAAAAAAATGAAGGAAAAACATTTTGGATTTGCTTCCCAAACATGATAGAGTAAAATGAACAAAAAAAAAGGATAAAAAAATATATTTAGGGCTAGGGGATGAAGTAAAGGTGAAAACGAATAGTGCTACCTTATTATTCATACACTCATCGGTTGGAACCTTTTATTATTGATCTCTTTTGTTACTCTTTAGAACTCAGCCATATGAGAGGGTCTCAACAATATCACCGCCACCTATAATTTATTTGAGCATAAAAAGGTTATTATAACTATTAAAGTTAACTTCATTAATTAGATACAACCTAAAGTATCCAAATCCTAATTTATAATCTAAATCCTAATTGCATTTTCCCCCTCTAATTTTCGATTATCATTACTAATTCAAGACTTGTATTTCCAAACGGAATTCTTAATTTTTAAATAAATGTAGCAATTAATTTATGGAGCTATGTAGTAAAGACTAAACGAATAAATTAAAATATGCAAATTATTAAATGACTAATCATGAAAGGATATGATGTACGATTCGAAATGCCTTCGGAGCTAATATTGAACCGTGACAAAAAGGTACATCTAATATGGACGATAGCGGAAATTAAGAATTAAAAGAATGAATAATGAAGACTTACCCGAGCAATTATATTGGCAGGTTTATTTGGAGAAAGAAGAGTGCTACATTAATGAAAGGAAAGGACAATGCATGTTTGGAAATAGTGAAGACATCACTTCATAGAAAAACATACACTTCATGCTAGGGAGGATGAAGTACAAATTACTAATATAATGGCTTTAAAGGGGAAACGAGGCACAAGAAAGGTAGAGAAAGAAGACAGAATATCAAGAAACTTGTTAAGTACGATAATGAGGGGCAGACTTTTGTGACCATCTCATTAATGGTTGTGGCAATACATGTAATATCCCCAATTTTTTGGATATTATATATGAAATATGGCATTACAGTATAAAAATATGATCAATAACCTGAAATGCATGATTTAAATAAGGAAAAGAGTAAAAATATCATTTTTCAAACCAAGGGTATGTAAAACATGAAATTGCACTTTAATCCTTACAAGAAAAATATTTACAGTTTGGTCCCTAAAAATATTACCAAAAAGGACCATAAAGATTTATTTGCAATTTGATCTCTCCTAGGGCAATTTCATCATTTTGAGAAATTTATGTGGGCCTTTTGACATGTTGGACCAATGGAATAATGTATTGAATTCAAAAGGATCAATTTGAGAAGAAATAGTCGATACAATGTAGTACATTTTATATAAAAAGACAAAAAGTATTGTGAGCCCCACAAAAATAGAAAACTAAAAAAGAAAAATATGTAGACCCCACATTAATACTGTCTGGGACAGGACATTAAATTAAAAGTAGATTCAAATATAGTTATATCCTGTATCCATAAAGTAACAAAATACTGTAAAAGTAACTTTAACAGTCTAGGTAAAAAGTAATCAATACAGGATATATCTGGACTAAGAAAAATATGCAATATTTTGGAGATATTTTCTCCTTATAATGCATCACCTATGCAGCATGTGGGAGAATTGAATTATTTTATATTTTTCTCACTTTCTCTTGAATCTTCAAGAAAGACACTTGGCAAGATTGAGCGAAATTCCTTCTTCTACTTAAACTCCTCCCTTGACCGACATCAACACTTAAAAAAGAGAGAGTGAGCTACTGAAATATCAAAGAGAAAGAGAGGGGGATGTGAGAAAGAAGAAGAGGAGGAAAAAAGAGAAGAAAGCAAGCTATTTAAGGTAAGTATGCTATCTTGAGTCTTTGAGATTTCTAGTTTATGGTTCAAGAAGTTTAAGATAGCTTCTTGGGGTTTTCTTCTTCTTCTCTTGGACCTTGATTTTTGGCTATGTATAAGGGAAGCAAGAGGTATTACAAGGGAAAGCAACTAAAGCAATAAAGTCCTCATTTTTACACTTTATTATCTTGCTATGTTTTAAAACACTTTATGATGTGCCATATTGTTTACTTGACTATTTTTTATTGTTTTGGCTGTTTAAATGAGAGGGCTTAGTTTCCAGGATGTTCATTTTCTAAATCGTTATGCTATCGAAATTTTTATGAAAAATATGGTATTATATGATTTATTATGGTTTATGTGATGATTTTATGGTTAACTTGATAATATTATGTGTGAAATATGGCTTGCTATTAAGATTGTTATAATCTCACCATCCTAGGTAACAACATGATAGGCACAAGCTATAGCAAAGATGTCAAGAAGGCTAAGGGGAAAGAAGAGGAGAATGATGCTTGATTTTATTTTAAAGCTATGATCTTATGTTTTGAAATGTTATGTAAAATTAAATACATGCTTTTAAATCCGTACCTTAGTGACATCATATCCTTTTAAACACTATAAGATGTTAGGTATGGATTTGGAATAAAGAATGATGAGGTAAATATGTTATGAAATTTATTTTGTTAAGTTAATGACCATTTTGGACATGCTGATAATAAAGTAGGTATTGTTTACATGAAATAGGGAATGATGTATGAGTGTTTATATGTCTAAAAGTAGATAGAGTAAGCTTTCTAAAGACTTAAAGAATACTTAATTTGGATAAGTATACGATTTAATATAAATTTTTAAATTTAGTGCTAGAAATCTGAGAAACAGGAGATGACCAAAGAAACAGTAAATTTTGTGGAATTTATTGTACAAAATGGCACATTCAAAGCTGTGTTTCTTTTTTTTTTTTTCCATGTAGATAAGATTTTAAGCTATTTTTAAAAACTTGAATCATGTTAATATGATTTTTCTAAAATTAGTTATGAATTTTTAAAATTTGGTTGGTAAGATGAAATTACTAAATGAACACTACCATTGAAAATTAAATTTTTCTATTTAAGTCTTTCAAGTGATTCAAGCTTCTAAACATGATTAAATGGACATAAATAAAGTCTAATAGATAGAAAATAAGGTCTAAAGTTAAGATGTTACAGTATAAGAGGAAAAAGATAAGTGAATTTAGGCTTCCTTAACTAAATTTAAGATATGACTCTAAATAACTATTTTTTTAGTTTTAAAAATTTGAAGTTTATCAAAAATATAAAGTTAATTATTTTAAATATTAGAAAATATAATTGGGTATAAGATAGATATGAGATAATTCCATATTTTTAGTATTTTATTAATTATTAATTTCTACTATATTATACTTTTATTTTGAGTTAATATTTTGTTTAAATTTTTATTTTTATAATATTACATATGTGTATATATATATTCTTTAGTGGCCTATCACAAACCTAGAGTGATTTTGGTGATCTTTATGTCTCCATAAGATCTGTCTTTGATTATCAGCTAGAATAACTTGGTGTTTTGAAGGAAGATATCTAGCTTTTGTCTTTTCCATTTCTGAAAAAGCAATAAGGAAAACAAGGCATATGGTTTGAGGATTGACAAGCTGTGTCATCCGGTTTATGCAATTTAGAAAATAACTAGGTGCAAAAGATATGTGTATAGTGATGAATGTAACTTAGATCATGTCTCTCAAGAAGGTACAAGTAATATGTATAATATATGGGTGTGTGAACTTAAGCTAAAATGATACACCTAAATTATTAAAACACTAATATGCAAATGAAAACTAAGATTAGATTTAAATGAATGCAATTAGACAAAGTAAAAGCAAATGAATGGAATTGCATGTATATGATTGAATAAGAGGTTATATGTGTGTATGGGTGTATGGAAAATGTATGAGAAGTGTAATGAATGGTATGGGAATGTAATGTAATGACCTTTGAAAATTTCACAAGAGCAAACAAATATTTCACTAGAGCAAAAGTAAAGGATGTAGAAATTCACTAGAGCAAAAGAACTTTCTGGACAAACTATATAAAACCAACATAGAATTTTGAAATATAGAACAATGTATGTAAACAGGTGAAAATGAATGCAATTAACCTAGACTAAATGAGATATGCAATGTCCAAAATCTGAATGCCAATGCATGAATTCTATAACTAAGAATGGGGGGTTTATGACACTAAATATAAATGAGAATGCAATGAAATAAAATCTGGGAAATAGATGGAACAAAGAATGCAAGCAAAAAAAAAAATTAAATAAGAGAATAAAAATGGAATGTGAGAAAGTGGAATGAAAATGTATGAACGAATATGTGTGGCAACCTTCCTATGTCTTAGAGAATTTAATTTCATTAGATCTAATTAACCTCATTAACTTGGAGTTAAGTAACTAATTAGAACCATATGTGCAATTGTCCAAGCAATCCCATAATCATCCTATATGCAAAGTCTATGTCCAGTTACCTAACATGAACCTATGCTGGACAAATTAACAAACACCTAGTAGGCATTAAAATTAACACACATTAATGAAGGGCATTGGATTCTTTCATGTACCATACAAGTTAGTTGAATCAATTAGGACCAAAATTAACATCATAAACTCAATTTCAATCCTTCCAATCAAGAATATATCATCTAAACATCCTAAGCCACACATGGCATACATGAATTAGAGATATAAATCAAGATCAAGAGATAGGGAAAAAATATGACAGCAAAAAATGTACAGTATGTATTGAGCTCAAATTCAACAATCTATTTACATCAATCTATCATCTATACGTAGATATCATAATTACAAACCAAAGTTTTTTAATAAATTTAACCTAATAGCACAAAATCTCCAAAGTAACCTAGCTAGAAATTGCTAAATTAACTAAGAGTTAAGAGAAAATAGATGAAAGAAAGGTCATAGTTCCCTTTTCCAAGCCATTGAAGCCTTGAATCTTTAACCTCGTCCCTTTGCCATAGTAAATTGCCATACTATTGCTCTCTCATCCATCAAAAATGTGCAATCAACAATAAGAGAAGCATGATAAGTTTCAGCCATAGCCATAGGAAGATGGAGAGATGATGTGATTAGCTTGATGATGATGAAGGTTGAGAATGCTTCCCACGATTTTGTGATAATTCTTCCTTCTTCTTGAATATTGTTCATGATCAGCAAAGAGAAGTGAGATGGGGAAGAAATATGATGAAATTGTTGGAAAAGATGTAGAGGAATGGAAGAATGGTGGAGGAAATTAAGGTTGTTTGGAAGGTTTTAGGTGACATTCATGGTAGAATCAAGAAAAGATGAAGATAAAGATGTAGATAGATGAGAGGAGAGGAGAGAATATACTTTTCAAGATCTGGAGGCTAATTAGAATGAATGAGAATAAGGTCTTAGGGTCTATTTATTTGGAAGTTTTTTATATAAAAAGAGAGAAGGGGAAGGGAATTGGTCCCCTCTCTTCGTTTACACACATTTAAAGGGGATGGGATACCAATTTCTTGACTGTTTTCCCTTTACCTTTTTCCAATATTACAACAAGACCAATGAGGAGAAAATAACCCCAAGCTCCATTTTTGTAGATCATGTGTTTAGTTAAGCACTAGAACAAAGATTGTGCTCCATTTATACCCAGCTCATGCTATCACCTGATCTCACTATCTCTCGTCATAGTCCCTATCTTCACTTCTCCAGTGAGTCTCACCATTTTCCCTTTATTCTTATCTATTATGTGTCATTGCCACCATGTCTTACTTCATCTTTTTTTGAAAAAATTGCTTAATGATCTTTAGTCATGTTGTCACTATCTTCCCTCAATTCCTGCCTGTTATGTGTTTGTTTATTGATGAAATGAAAAACTAGTAATGAATTATAGCTCTCTTCCCTCCATTCCCAACTTAAGAGTCACTTTATATATATATATATATATTTTATCCGAGAGTATGCCTTCTCATAGGTCTTTCATGCATGTCTATGTCTTTTTTGTGTTAATGGTAGTGTTGCAATATGAATTATTGTCTGTATCATTATGAACTTTCTCTTATTTTTGAACCTTTCCTTGCTTGGATTAAATTGTGTTGCAGAGTTTGATGGATTTTGTTTCTTTAGATGATTTTTCTAATATACCCTGTATTGTAGTGTACTTGGTCTAATTTAAATTGTATTGATGCTTGTCTTACATGTGTAGGTGTTTGTTTATCTGATCAAAGAAAATTAAGGATGTAGTGATGTTTATGTGTTTGTTTATTTGATCAAAGGGAAAAAAATGAAGTTAATTCTAAACAATTATATTATATAGGATTATATAATAACACTTTGATTCTAAAGACTTACTTAGAATTTGGTAAAGAGTAAACAAATTATAGATTTAGAACTTTAAGAGTTGTTGAGATTTTAGGGAAGTCTTTAGAATATTAGGTACTGATTATGCATTTTTACTTCTTTTGTTGGATAGAGTTGGAAATTCAATTAGTGATAATGTTGTGCCGATAGGTCGAATTGGGTCAAAGAGGGTTAGCTCAGGTAAAGGAGCGATAGTTCTACTCCTTTGTGTTATTGCATACTACTATTCCACTCGAATATCTCCTAGAAGAAAAATAGGTTACAATACGGGTTCCAAGAGAGAAAGAATATGTGAAGAAGTAGTGAATCAAATAATTAGTAGTGAAACAGGTCATGATATTGTTAGAATGGATGTTGAAGCTTTCTTAGCATTATGTGGCATGTTAGAGAGAGAGGGTGGCTTATAACTCACATGATGGACAAGTGCAGAAAAACAAGTTGCAAAAACCATTTACATATTAATATATAAAGCGAAAAATTGTGAAGTGAGCTTTTAGTTTAGATGTTCTAGTGAAACAGCTAATTATTTCCATTGTAACATCCCTAAAATTGTTGAATATCATGAAATTTATAAGTATATAGTAAAATCCTATATGCAACAGTAGATGTGAGAAAGTGTGAAAAGGTCATTCTCCCGGTTAGAAGAATAAAATTCAAAAATGACATTGAAGTCCCAAAAAAAAGAATTATTTGCATTTTAGTCATTGGGGAAGATTACAAAAAAGGACATGAAAAAATAAAAATCTCATTTTTGCGTCGAGTCAAGGTAATTTCATAATTATTAAAAATTAATGCAAATTGAACCCTATAACATACTGAATCCCATGGAATAATTTTATAATTATTAGAAAGTATATTACAAAAGTAAAAGTATTATGTGCCCACAAAAATTGAAAAAGTGAAAGGAAAATTATGTGGACCCCGAATAGATATTTTAGGATACAAGATATTAGAAAGAACACAAATACAAAATTATTTTAATCCTGTATCCATAAAGTAATTTAATACTATAAAAAGTAACTTTATTGGTTTAGGTATAAAGCAACTAGTATAGGATATAACCGGACTAAGAAAATTCAGTATTTTGGACAATAATACCCCTCAAGTGGTGCCACCTAATCACCATGTCATGGAATGGCAAGACTTTATGGTTAAGTTTTCAAAACTTAATGGCTAAGTTTGATTAAACTCAACCAAGGTCAAATTAATTAAGCATAGTTAGTGACTTTATATATTCCCTCCCATTTGGTCATCCTTCTCACATAGAAAGAAGGAAGAAAAGCTGCTGAACCACAAGGAAAGGAGATGGAACTCATGAAGAAAGGAAGGAAAAAAGGGGAAAAATTGGTAAGTTGCTAACCTCTGATTCTCATGATTTCTAAGTTAGTTTCTAGGTAGTTTAAGTTGGTTTTTTTGAGACTTCCTCTTCTTCCCTCTCAAGTGGGATTTTGGGCAAGATATAGGTGTGGAAGAGAAGGTATTTTCATGCCTTAAACTTAAGAGAAACATGAGATAATGTAAAAGGAACAAGCTTAGGAGGGTTTTGAAGTAAATAATTGAAAAATCAATTTTTCCCTTCTATGCTTAGTTTTGGCAAGTACAATAGAGGGAGTAGGAGTTGGAATTTTATTAATTTGATGCCAAAAATAGTTTCCTCATGGTGTAAAACTTTAAGAACAAATATGGAAATCTTGAAAGGGGCTAAAACAAACAATATAAAAATTTAGTTTTCTTCAAGTACTTTGTGAAGTGACCCTTTGTTTTGTCTGATTTAGTTAATGTTTGATGTTGTATTAGGATTTGAGGAAGCCCAAGAAACCTAGCAGAAGCATTAGTATAGTTACATTTTCTTGTATTTTATTATCTTGTTATATTTTATTGTGAATGATGACTTGCCATATTGCTTTTATGATGTTTGAGACTAGTTTTTTTCTGTTTTTATGAGAGGGCTATTGCTTAGGATATCTATTTTCTAAGCCATTATACTACTAAAATTTTAATAAACAATATGGTATTCTATTATTTAACACGGTTTTACGATGTTTCTATGATTTGCTTGATAATATTATATGTGAAATGTGACTTGCTATCAAGATTCTATAATCTCACCCTTCCCAAATATTAACCATGATAAGGTCATGATATGCCAAAGACCAAAGCAAGGCTAGGAGGATTGAAGAGAAGCATGTTTATTGTGTGATGCAAACACTACTACAAAATTATTTAGTGAGAGACAAACCCCTCGCTAAATGGCACATTTCCCTCACTAAACTATAAATAACAAAGGATAACATCTCTTACTAAATTTGTCGCTAAAAACCACATTTACCGAGGGATAAGCTTTTTCCCTCGCTAAATTAGTGAGGAATTTTAGCAAGGGATAGATCTCTCACTACTATTAGTGAGGGCCTCATTCCTCATTAAATTGTCACTATTAGTGATAAAAATAGTCTTGTTAACGAGGACTTTAGTGAGGCCAATTTTCCTAGCTAAATTAACGAGGGATTATCCCTCACCATTTTCTTACTAAGATATTAGTATCATTATATTTTAGCGAGACTTTAGCAAGGCTTATGTCCCTTGCTATTTTAGTGAGGTTCATATATCTCTTGCTAATCTCTCACTAAAGTTCCAATTGAATTGAATAAAACCCTCACTAATGCCTTGTTAAATTCTCAATTACACTAAATTAAAATTACCCCTGTATCGTCATACAATCAAACTAACAATCTAAAACATACAAATCTAACAAAATTTTAATATTCCATTAATTATAATCATAAAACAACATTGATTCATAAATACAGAATAAAGAGTAGTCATTTAGGGCAAAACTATAAAAAAGAGAGTAGCTAAAAGTATGAAACATCAAGCTACTTCCTACAATCATTTCAATCTTGCTGCCTAGAGGAATGTGAGCTACTAACATGTGATGTTGAGATTTTCTCACCCAAAGCTCGGATAGCCCCAAATATGCCTGATACCTTTTCCTCCATCACGTGTCCTATCCTTTCCTCCACTGCATGCCCTATCATTTCCTCCATTGTGTTTCTTATCCTTTCCTCTACTGCATGGTTGGTAGCTTCTTCAAATGCAAGCATCTGAACAAAATCATCTACAATTGGTGTAGGACAAGGAGGAAGAGGAAGAGGAGCAGCAGATTCAGTAGTGTTAATGTTGAATATTAACTTGCCTTTATTGCCACATACCACAACATCATGTGATCCAAGCCCATAAACTCTACCAGTTTTCTTCATCCCACAAACTGCATTTAACCATGCTTGAGCCACCTATTCTAAAGGAAGAGATGCTTGAGTTTGAATGAAGCCCTCATCATCTCCATCAACTTGTTGGGCTCTTTGTTTGTCTACACCTTCATTTTCAAACTCTATAATATCATCAGCATCTCCTTGTTTCTCACCACCCATAAATGGTTGTCCTTATTGAGACATCTCTCTTGAAGTTCTAACCACATGCATTTGAATATTTCTTTTGTACTTTACCTAAACAATTCAAATTTATTTACAAGTAAACAAAATTAAGGCAACAAAAACTAGTGAATGACAAATATAAAATATAAAACTAAGAACAAAAAATGTAAGATAGGGTTGAAAGTTTAAGAGCAAAAAATTGAAGTGGATTTGGTTTTGTTCACACTCTTCTTGTGTTAGATTTAAAACACAACCAAATAGGAAAGATAGATTGAAAAAAAGAGAGAACTAAGCATGATTTGCTTGCCAATAAGAATAGGTCATTTATTCTCACACATAAAGAGAGACAAAAACATACATAACAATAAAACATACACAACACCACAATTAAGAATTAAAGGCGGTATGGTAGTTGCACTTGCATACCACCTGAGAAGAAGCATTATCAATTCAGGGAAGAACATCATCAATTTTGCAAAAGCTAAACTAAACAATAGCATTTTAGATTTGTGCCTGAAGGATGATTTGATTAAGAAATGTGCCAAAAAATTTCTAGTAGTCAAAATTCATGGTAACTTTGCCATCAACTAGTAAGAAATGACTTTAAACAGAAAGGGTTTCCTAAAACATTACCTTCAATAAATATAAAAGGAACAAGAACCAAGTATATAGTCAAGTTTAACATAATGAATGAACAACAAAAATGATAACAAACTTACAGGATGTCAAGAGGAATTGCCTTTTTTTGGGATAAAAAGAAACTTTATTATCATAGTAGAAAAATATCATAGCATGATATATAAATCTAGAAAAATAAAAGATACAGCCATAGCATGAAGTATAAATTGTAACGCATGTCCTATTATCTAGACATTGCCCAAGTACCTATACAATTATAAACCTAGGAGGCTTCATCTCATTAAATACTAATTAATACACACATAAAGGGTTCAGTCCTATTCTTAAAGAAAATACTTGCTCAACAAAATACATAACAAAAAGGACTCCACCCATTTTATTCAATTCAAAAGATACAAATTCAAAGTCTGCAGCTCAAGCATATATTAGAATATTCTAACAAATTAAACTCAATGATCCATAAGCATCAAGCAGCTAAATAAACAATGTATTAAGGTCCAAGAACAATAAAACCAATTAAACAATGTCCTATGGTCATGGCAAAAGATAAATATTAACCCAGTATGTGCTCAGGAAGTATAAGAGCCAATGGCTCACTCCTTTGGTACCTTCCCTTGCCTCTTGATCCAACTCTCACCTGAAAATGTTAAGAAAATGGGGTGAGCACTAACATCTCAGTAATCCAAAATTTTACCATGTACATACAAACTAACAAGCACACACAAATGACATATAATTATACAATTCCATCAGTATCATTCTCAATTACTAGTATAAAAAATCATAGGATATGATTCATAACAACTATATGCAAAACATAATATTATGCAACATGTACAATCTCCCTTATTGCACTGTCTAGCCTTATACCACTGACTAAAGCCATAGGCTTATCCACAGTTTGGCCTACACACTGGACCGACAAAGCCTACTCCGATGCTCGAGATGTACCAGGCCAAAAGTACAAAGTCCAAGCCCATACTTTGGCTCCCTTCCTTAAAGAACCGAACTAGGAGGTGTCACTGTCCCATGTTCCCCTTTTACAAAGCTGGCCAGGTAAGTATTGAGGAACGGGGCCCTACAAAAAGCAAACCACTGTGCGCAGAGTGGAGGCAAACCATGTGGTCACTGTATCATATATATATCAACACCATCTCCTTATCCCTAACAATGCATCTCATGTTTATCTAGAAAACAAACAAACATGCTTAAAAAAAATAAAGAACTATATCAAATAAAAGCAACAAGCATGCTTGAAAGAAATGAACTACTCTAGAATTTCATATTACTAATTCGAACTCACAAGCATGCTTGAAAAGGAAAACACTACATCGGAATGATATTACAACTACAAACATGTTTGACAGGTCCAGTAAATCAATAAATTCAACAATAATATTCTTTTTACCATTTCACAAGTCTCACACAGTTTATTATATCCTACTTAGTTGATATACTTGTATCATGCTTAGCAAAAATAAACTTTATTAATTCAACTAAATCATAATACCATAGTTTGCACACATATGGAAAAATCCTATGTTACCTGTTCTCCTTAACTCTCTAGATAGTCAAACAGCAATCCAAGTAACAAATGTTCTCAATGAGAGTCTACAAAGATCACACATATAAAAATATTAATCTATAACTCAAAACTACTAAAAAGTTTATCCTAAGGCCACTCTAAGATTACTCTAAAGCTACCTCAAAGAACCCAAACCCTCTTTTTAATTTAATTAATAAATAAAATGGTAAATTACATGTTAATTTCTAATTTTATAAAATTTCCTAAATTTCCCAATCTTAATTTATAATCTAAATTCATATTATATACATATATTTTTTTTCTCTGGTAGAAATCCCCAGTCTATAAATTTAAAGAAGAGTATCCATATATATATTGGATTTAAAAGGCTACGACCTACTATACATGGAATAATGGAGGAAGAAGCAATATAATTAATGATAACCAACTCTATGTGGATCTACACAATTGATTTGGAAAAGAAAAGGACTAAACTAAAGACATATATATATGTATAAATATACTAATTGATGATTTAAGATGACTTACGGATTCATGAAAGCAAGAAAAGACAAAGAAAATAAAGAGAGAAATGGAGAGAGAAGGAAAAGGACAAAACTGTATCATATACATCTACTAAAGGGAAGGGAAGAGAGAGAGACAGAGAGAAAAGAAAAAGGATGGTAGGTACCTAGAGAGGCAATTGCAGGGCAATGTGTGATGGCAGAGAAAAGAATGGAATAAAGGATAGGTTTTGACAACTAAACTATTAATTTCCATGGATAGAAGTCATAAAAATTTAAATTAAATTTTATGTTTTTATCATTATTATTATTATTTTCTATAAAAAAAACATATTGGATATAAAAACTGAGTTCTAGATAACTTTTAGATAATTTGAAGTATTTAAAATTTAACCAAAACTTTCTAGTTTTTATTTTATATTTAATTCATCATTTTTCCCTAATTTCTTTAATCTTTTATTTTATAAGTTAGTTTCAAATATTTGATAATTTAATTTAAATAATTTTTTCCGATTATTTTATCTTATGTCCTACTCTTTTGGGCATAATGCTTAATCCTATACCCTTTTTAAGGTCACTACCAGCACTATAAGCCCCAAACAAAAATTGGCATGTTATATAAATCTAGAAAAATAAAAGACATTACTGAAAAGGATAACAGAAGCTAAAGGAAAAAACCAAATCTAACAGAAAAGAAAGAATAAATGGAAAAAGAAAGACCTATGACAGCAAAAGAGGCAAAAATGTGCCACAACCAGAAACCATTATATATCCATATATAATAGCAATGTAAAGATAAACTGAAACATAGAGGATAAAAAACAAGAGAGTTCCATGAACAAGTCACATATCTATACAACTCTAATTTAGCATTAGCTCAACCAAAATGTAGCAACAACTTACATATCTATCTTTAGATTTGTCATCAACCCATTGCATGTCTTTCTTTTTCTTGTGTGTTGCCAAATACAGTAGCAATAGCATAGGCCTCTTTCCAGTTTCCTTTCGTAGAAAAATAATAATAATTGATATAAATTTAGCATCAAGTCATGAGTGATATAAATACAATCTACATTTTACAAGTTAATAACTTAAGATTTACCAATTTGGTAGCATGTTCATGGATGGGAATTGATCCTCCTGTATGAAAAGAAGGATTAGCTAATCTATTTCTTGAATTGATTTCTGAAATCTCTTGAGCCTTTGGGCTTTTCTAGCTTTTATTTTATACATAACACACCAATCAACTCTCTCCTTTCTTCTCCTAGCATATTTAGCAACATAAACTTGCTAAGACTATTCAACCAATATGAAAGGTTCATACTGTGAAAACCTTCTTTTGCAGTTGATATCAACTAGACCATATTGATTATGCACCTTGCATCCCTTATTGATAGTGAGATCAAATCAATCACACTTAATCAACATAAGTGTTGTTCTTTTTATACTTGGGTTATGATATTCTAATTCTATTATATCATTTAACAACCCATAGTAATCATTCTTAGAATCTCCATAATACTTTCCTTTAATGCAAACACCACTATTCATGGTTGTTTTATTTGAGCCATATGCAATTGTATGGAACCTATAACCATTGACATTATATTGAGGCCATATCTATACTTCTCGAAGAGGACCATAAGCTAAGTACTTCACTTGAGTATCAAGAACACAATTTTTTGCATCAAATACCTATTAAAAGTTAGTGAGATAAAAATGTTAAATAATTCATATATGATATAAGAAAAAAAAAAACTCAGTGTTCTCAATAGGCAGAGTTCGAAACTAACATATTGTTTGAACCAAATTGCAAACTCATTGTTTGTCTTGGTCTCAATCTCTTCCTCAGTTATATTAGGGGTCACTGCTACCATTTCATTCTCAAAAATCCTATATTTTTTTAGAGAAATACCTTTTGTCCACTAAATATATAGAAAAAATTTTTATAAGACAAGTAGTTTTCGTTCTTACTCCACAAATGGCTCAATCTCAATGTAGTTTAGAAGCACATATATTGTAGCCACGTTGAATTCCTCATCACTTTAAAATCTTTTACGTATCTTCCCACTACCATGACCTAGATGATGAATATTGAGAGGCATCCATTTCGTGCATCAACCTCACCACTATCATCATTTCTACCCATTTTGTTTAACTTGGTTTCAATGTGAGGAAGAAAATAATGTGAACCAAAGTTAGAAATTTCTTGCATTAGGTATGCTTCACAAATTGATGCCTTCACATGAGCTTTTTTCTTAACTATCTTTTCAAGTCATGTAAAATCCTACAAAATTACATTTTACATGTTATTTATAATGGATTGTCACCTAATTATTCATTATATACTTTTTATATAATGAATTTAAATATCTCACCTCTCAAATGGATACATCCACCGATATTGTACTGGACCGCTAACCTTTGCTTCATATGGAAGATGGATTGGTAAATATTCCATAGAATCAAAGAACCCAGGAGGAAATGTCACACCTCATACTTGGACCAATTTCCCATGTATTAGACTCCATTTAAGTCTATTAATGCATGATTAGAGACTTGATTGCATAAAATAACTTAAGCCAATTTTTTTTCTTTTCGGGTACTATTCCTTTGGTTAGTCTCATTTTACCCGACGAACTTTGGAAATTCATAACTAAACCAAGACAAATCATATTAATGTGGTTCAAGTCTCAAAACATAGCTTAAAAGATTTTATACATGGAAAAAATATGAAACTAAGTATCTACTGTAATGTCCGGCTGCTTCTTTGGGATTGATGATTGTCCCCACAAACTAAAAAAAGTTTATTGATGTGCTTTGTCTTCACTTGCACAACTCCTTCCCAGGAATTGCTCCGGGTCAAGTACGCTTAACTAAAGAGTTCTTAAGGGATATGCTACCGAAAAAGTAAGTGCACCTTGTTGATATAGGTAGTACCTATCAATTCTTTAAGCTATCCTTTAACCGTATAATCCCATACCTATACAGTCTCTAGATCTCTTTCATTCTCGTATGTATTCGATTCATTCATATATGCCCCTCCCGCTTAGAAGCCTGCCAGGAGCCGCTCCTTGTCCGTGCCTCATTACTTTATCTCACCCCCTTTTCTTGTACCTGTGATCACTCCCCGCCCTCTTCAGCTCCCGGATGTCACATCTACTATGCCAATTCATACAATTTATTTTTCTAAAAAGTACTGTAGAAATGGTCAATTTCTTAAAGTCCTAATTCTGTTAATAAATTTGAAAAATTACCATAAATCATACACAACTCCAAATTGGGTGATCTTGGTGTTTATGAAAATATATTCATGTCTAGTTTATAGTCATATAAAGAATTAATATATTATACATCAAAATATTTATACAGTACATGTATTTTCTAACAGTGCTCAGAATGGCCACTTACATTATTCAACTTTGCAAAATACACCTTAATATATACATACATTGCCATTTCATGTCTCTACTTTGCACATTACATTATTTTAGATCTAGATAGACATAATTACATTTAAGTAGATTCCTAAAATCATATACATCATTTTTGCAAGATACTCCAAACAAAACACCAAGGAAAGCAAATTCATTTTAATGAGCAACCTCTTTCTTCTTTCCTTTTGCCTCTTGGGAAGCCTTGCCATAACTTGGATCTATAATGTTAGACATTTGGAAAGGGGTGAGATTCAAAGAATCTTAGTAGCAACCACTATCATGCTCACATATTATTACATATATTGCAAGTATTCACTAAAAATACATCAAACATTCAATCAAATCATTTTAGCACAAATATTTTGTAAAAATTTGGGCATCACTTCCCCTTATATTTGGACACATCCAAGGTCACATTACCCTTCAAACAATCCAACTAACAATGCCAAATCCTCAAAAGACAACATTTCAAACATTAAACACATCATTCAGACCAAGCAAGATCAATGACAATACATAGGCATACATAAGTAAGTTTGCTACCTTTGGGATTTCCAAACCTTTCCAAGCTTTGCACACTCTTTGTTTGATCTCTTAACACTTCTTGGAATCCTATAACATCATAAAACAAAGTCATAATCCATTGGTCGCATGACCTCATTCACAAAGTGTGCAATGAACCCTAAACTTTTCACTTTGATTTCCTTTGGCTTTTTATTGTACAACACACTTATTTCTATCATTTTTGAACCCAAAGAATCCATTTTTGGGGTAAACATCATGAAATCCTCTTCCTATTTTAAAACCCTAAATCACAAAAAAAAAAGAAAAATTGTAGAAAAACAACAACTCATCAAACTTTGAAACCAATGCATCTTGTGATCTATATTTCACTTTCCATGGATTAATTTCTTCATAGCCTCACTTTCTCTCTTCACTCTCCCTCTCTCTAGGCATCCTTTACAGAGTAAGAATGGGGAGAAATACTTCATGAAGCTTCACAAAACTTAAACATAACCAAGATAGTAACCAAAGAAGATTACCTTGAGAGTTTGATGACCAAAGCTTGCCTTTTTCCTTGTCTTCTCTTCCTTTCTTATGTTCAATAATTCCACTACTCTCACCTCTGGTTCAGACGTTCTAAAGTGGAAGAAGATGAGCATAATAGCCACTTAAGTGTTTTCCAACATTTAAATAATAAAACTAACCTTTTTGTAACTTATTTTTTTAACTTTAATTACTTCTTTGTTAATAAAATTATTCCCTTCATTTTCTTGTGTCTAAATCCATTTTCAGACATCCTTTTCCTTCTTATTTGGTCACAAATTACTTCAATAATTTTTATAAACCAAAATATCCTTTATCAAATAAATTCACCTATGCCAATGGAGTATTTCTGCCAAAATTATTATTAAATTATTACAAGAATATCCAACAATTAATTTTAGTCTAACATCATTATTTTTACCCAAAACATATTTTAGTGAGGCCCACTAAATTTTCTTGAATTAATACTACCTCTTCTTGCTGTTCAAACTAACTTTTATCGAGTAAAATATTAATATTAAACCCCAATTACCCAATAAATAATATTTTGATCTTAATAAATTTCATACTATATTCCATTAGGATTAACTCATTGAGAGCTTTACTTTGACTATAATTTTTCATATTTACAAAAATTCCCTTGACTCGAGATCCATTTATAAATTTTAAAATTTTTGGGTCATTAGGTGTTATTTTCTCCAAAATTCATAAATCTTTCTTTACTCTTAGCACACCACGATGGGGTATTTTTTTATTTTTTTTTTCTTTTCTTCTTTTTTTAAGGGCAAAATTATTATTATTATTTTTCCTTTCAATCAAGAAAATTAATCCATTTGCCTTATTTCATGTAAAATGGTGTATATCTATTTTTATAAATTCTTTATAGATTTTAAAATATTCTTGGATATTACATTTCTATCCCTTTAAAATAAATCTCATCATCGAAATTTAAAATATACTTCAAGTAAATATTTCTGGATACTTCTATCTCATAGCTGATTCCATCTCCCAAGTTGCTTCTTCTGGTGTTAAGCCCTTCCAGACCATGTTCACTAGAGGAATATCTTTGTTTTCCAGCTGTTTGACTCGATAATCTATAATCTTTTCAAGTATAACATTATAGTGAAGATTATCTTGTAAGTCAATACATTCATATTCTATAATATGTGAAAGATCGAGCTAATATTTCTTTAGCTGGAAAAAATCATGTATTTGGCTCAAATTTGGTGGTAGGGCTAATTTATATGCTACAGGTCCGGCTTTTGAGAGAATTTCAAAAGGTTCTATAAACTTGAGACTAAGCTTTCTAGTCTTAAGTGACCGGCCAACTCTAGTTGTAGGAGATACTTTGAAGAAAATATGATCTCCTATTTCAAATTCTAATGACTTCTTTCTTTTATTTGCATAACTCTTTTGCCTGCTTTGAGCCGTTAGTAATTTCTTTCTTATAATTTCAATTTGTCTTGAGGTCTAGTCAACAATTTCTGGACCAATCAACTATCTCTTGCTCAATTCAGTCCAACATAGTGGGGACCTACATTTCCTACCATATAATGCTTCACAAGGAGCCATCCGAATACTGGAATGATAAATATTATTATAGGCAAACTTTGCTAATGGTAAGTATATATCCCAGTTTCCCTTTATCTCAAGCACACAAACCCTTAGCATATCGTCTAATATCTAAATTGTTCTCTCAGTTTGTCCATCTATTTGTGGATAATATGTTGTACTGAATCTTAATTTAATGCCTAGGACCTGTTGCAATGACTTCCAAAAATTTGACATAAACCTTGGAATACGATCTGAAATAATACTGCTTGGCACTCCATGAAGTCTCATTACCTCTTTAACATATAACTGTGCCAATTTATCCAGTGTATATGCTGATCTCATGGCTAGGAAATGGGCTAAATTTGTGAGCCTATATACTATAACCCAGATAGCATCATGTCCTGATGACGTCCTAAGTAATCTCATAATGAAGTCCATTGATATCCTACTTCCATCCAAGGATATCTAAAGGCTATAACATTCCTATTGGCCTTTTGATATAAATCAAAAAGGCGTTCAAAAGTTTCTTAGGCGATATCCACATGATTTCTTACAATGAATTTTTAGATCCTTTTTATTAGATAATTTTGTTTATTTATTTTTGTTGGTTTCCAATTTGCATTTCTTTGGAGCCAAAATCATTAGTTAGATTTAAATTAGAATAAATAAAATCTATTAGATATCCTTAAAGAGATTTCCTAGATTTAAATTAAAGAGATTATCTAATAGTATTAATATAGAATATTAATTTTATTTGAATTTTCGTTTTTTATTTTTAGGTTTTTTTAATTAGATATATCTTTTAGATTTTCTAGATTTAATAGTATTATTTGAGTATCAAATATTCTTAGTTTCTTTAGGATTCGATTTTTCATATTTTGCTATTTAAAGGCTCATATGTAATGCTTATTGGGAAGAGATAAATCAAATAATATTTTGAGTATTCTTAGTTCTCCCTTAAACTCTTCTATTTTCTCCCTCTTTCTTCAGTTCTCTCTCTGTTCTGTTATTCAGTCCCTTCTCTCCCTTGTTCTATATCTTTTTCCCTTAGGCTTTTTCTTTTTTCTCTCTTTTTGTCTATCTCTCTCTCAGATTCTTCTACTCTTTCTTCTACTTTCTCTGTTCTCTCCCCTTGATCATATCACTTTTTATGTTCTATTTTAACTCTTTGGCATACCATGCACTTAGACACATATTGGGTAATATCACTTTTCATCCCAAGCCACCAAACAATTTCCTTAAATCATGATACATTTTTGTAATACCTGGGTGAATAATATATTTAACTTTGATGTGTCTTTGCCAGTATCTTTTCCTTTAGTTCTGCTACTGGAGGAACATATACTCTCTTCTAAAACCTTATCAGACCATCATTTGTCTCACTAAATTCCTACATTTCTCCTTGACTCATCTTTTCTTTAACTACCTTTATGAACTTATCATTCTATTGGGCTTTCATTAAATCTTGTAAAAATTCATTACCAATTTTGGTCTCATGTAACTGGAGAAACAAATACATATCTCTAAAATCTTCCAGCATTTTCATTTCACGGATTATCATGCAGGTTACATGAACAATTTTTCTATTGAGTGCATTAGCCATTACATTAGCTTTCCCTGGATGGTACTTTATAGAATGATCATAATCTTTTAATAATTCTATCCAACGCCTTTGCCTTGCATTCAAGTCTTTCTAATCTTCTAAATATAGGCTTTTGTGGTCACAGAACACTTCTATAGTCCCACCATAAAGGTAATGCCTCCATATCTTTAGAGCATGAACAATAGCCGTGAGTTCTAAATTATGCGTAGGATAGTTTTCTTTATGGGGTTTTAACTATCAAGAAGTGTATGCTACTACTCTACCATTTTGCATTAAAACACAACTCAATCCATGCTTACTTGCATCTGTGTAAAGCACAAAAGGATTCTTAGGATTAGGAATAGTTAATACAGGTTGGGTAGTTAACTTGCTCTTCAATTCATTATAACTATTTTCGCAATTCATATCCTACACAAAAGGTGTATTCTTTATAGTAAGTTTTGTAACCAGCAATACAATTCAAGAAAAGTCCTCTATAAATCATCTGTAATAACCTGCTAAACTAAGGAAATTTCTTATCTAAATGATGATCTTGGGTTGCTCCCACTTTAGGACAGTATCAACTTTACTTGGGCCTACTGCAACCCCATCCTTGGAAAAAACATGCCCTAAGAACTGCATTTATGTGAGCCAAAACTCACACTTGCTCAATTTAGTGTACAGTTTCTTTTCTTTTAAAACAGACAAGACTATTCTCAAATATATCTCGTGATCCTCTAAATATTTGGAGTACACTAAAATATCATCAAAAAAACTACCACAAACTTATCTAAGTAGGGCTTGAAAATCCTGTTCATGTTGTCTATGAATATTGCTAGGGCATTCTTTAGACCAAATGGTATCACTAAAAATTCATAATGCCCATAGCGAGTTTAAAAAGAAGTTTTAGGAACATCATGTACCTTAACCCGTAATTAATGATATCCAGATCATAAATCAATTTTTGAAAACATAGTAGCTCTTGCCAACTAATCTAGCAAATCATCAATTCTAGGTAAATGATATTTATTTTTAATAACAACTTTGTTTAGTTCCCTGTAGTTAATGCATAACTAGAGGCTCCTATCTTTGTTTTTTACAAAAAAACACTTCTCTATCTTTCTTTTTTACGCGTGAAAGTTAATGAATGACATTTTTTACTAGGTCTTGTAAAAGGTCTTGATTACAAAGACACTTCTCTATAAGCACAAAGGACCCTTTCCACCCCACATGCTATGTCATCGCCAACCACATGGACTCAACTTTCTAAGTTGCACTTGTTAGCAAGGCTGACTTCCCAAGAGGGGGGTGAATTGGGAAGATTGAAATTTTTCTGCACAAAGTGAAGTAAGTGAAGATATCACAATATAATGAAAACAATACGTAAAACAGAGCAAGATGAAAAGTAAAGATAGGAAGAAGAAAACTCAGTGATTTATCCTGGTTCGGTCTTTCCACTTGACCTACATCCAGTCCCCAAGACACCTCTTGAGATTTATCCACTATACAGCAAGAATTTCAATGGGCTTCTTGCTGGGGTCACAGTACACGAGTATGCTCTGTTTCTGAGCTCTCTCACACTCTCCAAGCACTTTCACTATGTGCTTCCCAATCCCCTTGTGAATACCCCTCACAAGTAAATCTATCTCCAAGATGAAGAGTAGATTGATTACAATGAAATAACTCTCTTGAAAAGAGTAGATATGAAAGTTTGAGTACAAGTATAGAAGTTGAGAGGGTAAAAGCTTTTGAGAAGAAGATTTAGCAGAAATTCAGTATATACAAGTTTGATTCATATTTTCACAACTTCAAATGATGTTGTATTTATAGATTTAGGTCTCAAATATCCGTTAGAGACTAAATCTATCCGTTGGGGAAGTTATCCAACGGTTACTCTGAAAAACTATCTGTTTACCAACCGCATTTAATGTTTCTGACATACTGAAATTCGAATTTTGGTTGGTCAACAGACGAATTTCGAAGGAACCGAAGATCAAAGCTTCCAACGTTACAGCACGAAGTTCGTCTGTTCATGAATTGAAATTCGAATTTTGAAACCTACAAAACATTTTCACAATGTGACATACGAATTTTCAAGAAGAAAGTTTTTCGGTTAAGTGTGAACAGTGTTTTCAATTTTCTACAGTGCCTTCGAAATTCGAATTTCGGTATCCCAAAATTCGTCTGTCCACTGAATGTTTAAGAGACACAGTAGATTACTTTCTTCGAAATTCAAATTTTGGAAGGGTGAAATTCGTCTGTCAGAGAGACTCTTTCCAGACTAATTTCATCATTCGAATGTTGCAAGTCCTTATCATTCGTATGTCAATGTTTCACTTTAACAGACTCAAGAACTTAGCTTCTGAAATTCGAATTTTAATGTTCGAAGTTCGTCTGTCAGAGAGCAGTTTTGAAACTTAAATCATTCTTGATCTCAGATGAACTTTAACATAGTTTCAGACGAATTTCTTCTATTTTCTCAATTTTTGTTTTGTTTGAAATTCGAATTTGAAGACTCAAAGTTCGTCTGTTGCAAAGAGTCATCTTTCAGACTTATATGAAAATTCGAATGTTGGAAGTTCAAAATTCATCTGTCAGAGAGCATTTATCAAACTCAATTTCATTTTGATTTCAGATGCACTTTATCATAATTTCAGAAGAATTTCTTTGGTTTTTACAAACTTCATTTTACTTGAAATTCGAATTTTGAAAGTGTGAAGTTCGTCCGTTTATCAGAAGGCCTCTTTCAGACTAGATGAAAATTCAAATTTTGAATAGCCAAAATTCGTCTGACAGAGAGCCATATCTTCAGACTTATTCAGTTTTAGCTCGAAATTCGAATTTCCAAAGGTAAAGTTCGAATTTCCAACTTGACAGTTTAGCTTAACCTTTCAACCTTCGTCTGTTTGTGGGTGTTTTTCAAATATTTAAAGATTTAACATAAAATCAAAGTTTGAAAACATCTTTTCTTCAAATCAAAATCTTTTACCCAGTCATAACAAAAACTAAGGATCCTACAAAAGATCTAACAGCAAGAACTCAGAAAATGTTCACTTGAGACAGCTTTGATCTCCTTTGATATCTTCAATCCAAGCTCTTGAATGTTGGTTTGGAATCATCAAAACTCTTGATTCAACATTCTCCCCCTTTTTGATGATGACAAAATAACTTACAAACTGGATTAGTACTTAGGTTTGCTTTCACAAGCTCCCCCTCAACATATGCATAAGATATCAAATCAACAGATTAAGTGAAGAGATTTTAAGGCACAAAGCATTGCAACAAAGGGATCCATTCATTTAATTAAAAGGTGCTTGTACATAAACAAATTAATCAACGTTCAACCATTAAATCCAAAACACAAAAACAACAAGGTTCAGAATACAAAATACAGCATAAAGACTTAAGCCTAATCTCCAATCATTTCTTCTTGGACTTGGCCTTCTTGCTGTAGGATTTCCCTTTCCCTTTCCCAGATTGCTCAGCAGCAGGCTTTCCAATTTGCCCAGACTTCTCCCCCTTTTTGACATCATCAGGAAGGCCAACAAAATCAGCCGGAGGAGGGATCTGAGAGACAGGAATAGCACGAAGTGGTACAGGAGCAAAAGGGATTTCAGGATCAGCTAGTGGCTCGGAGCTTGTCTCCTCGTCAGAGATTTCCAGCAGCTGCTGCATTACTTGTCTGGAAAGAGCTAGTTGAGCTCTTTGTTCCTCTGTAAGTCCATAGGCAGCAAGAGGAGAAGAAGCTGGTTTAGCAGGAGGAAACATTTCTTCTAGCCTTCTCCTCTGAGCTTCTAGTAGAGCATTGTGAGCCATGGCAACGTAGTCAATAACAGGTACAATGCTCCTTTCTTCAGTGCTCACTGCTTCTTACAAAGAGGAGGTTGAAATGGCTGCAACCAGTCTTTCAACTTGCTCAGATTCTTGAACTGAAAGAATTGATTCCTGAGCATCTTCTTGCATGGGCTCATGAGGGCTTGTATCTTGGAGACCTTCTTCTTCCAATCCATAGTCCAAGGGTGGACCAGGACTTGGTGTTCTCATTGCACCAGCACCATCTATATCATCATCATCATGGTCAGAGGAGGCAATCTCGAAGGGACTTGGAGGCACTGGGGATGGAGACAGAGTAGGCTCAGGGACACCAGGCTGAGGTGGAGCTGAAGTGGTAGGAATAGAATTTCTTATCTCTTCATAGGCATCAGCCACCACTTTCATATTTACAGCCAACTGATGGATCTGATCTTGTAGATGAGCAAATTTGGCATTGTGCTCATCTCTAATGCTGAGAATGAGTGTTGACAGACTGTCAAACAACTCAGTGACCTTTGTTGGCTTGGCCCGTGAGGAGGGAGTGGAAGAAGGGTGAGTAGGCCTGGAGGGAGATGAGATTGGCTGAGAAGGCTGAGGTACAGATCTGCCAGGGGCCTCGGAAGTTCCTTCTTGTTGGAGGGATGCATCAGCAACAAAGAACAAGTCTTCAGATTTCCCTGCTCCCTTTCCAACCCATCGTCCTTCATCTCTTTCAATGCCCATCCTTTGCAGTTCCTCCTCTTTGAATGCCTCAGTAAGTTTCCCTTTTCCCTTTTCAATGTGTTGAATCCTAGCATGCTGCAGGATTCTTGAAATAATTGCAGCATAGGGGAGTGTGGAATCCTTCCTTTGATCCCTTGCCTTTATCATTCTCTGGAGGATGATATGACCCATGTTAATGAGCTTCCCACGTATGATAGCAGTCATCACATGAGCCTCTGCCCTTGTTATCAAGTTGAAGCTGCCACCCTTGTTGAATATGATCCTGGACACTATGTAGTGCAGGATCCTGACTTGTACACTTAGGTCTGTGGGCTTCAACAGATTTATCGTTGGCCTGTTTTCCCTTCTCCTGAATAGGGTGTCCAAAATGATGCTCTCTTTGTAGTTCAGAAAGGATCCACCTTCTTCATCAGCCGTGCTTGCCTCATCCATATACCCAGAGGCTGTGATGTCAATTTTCAGCCCATCTTGCCCTGGGATTTCCAGCACTTCATTGATTGTTTCATCAGCAAGCCAGATGGTCCTTGATCTCAAAGTGGCCTCCCATTTCTTTTTCCTGCTGTTGTATTGAAGAGAGGCATACCAAGTCTTCACTACTTCATCATCATATTTTTCAGCAATTTCCAATAGGTTTTTGTATCTCATCAACCATAATGCAGTATCAAAGTTATTGGATATCAAAAATTGCTCCATATTTACACAGTGAGGGTTGATTACCTTTTTGCTGGAAAACTTGGCAGAAAACTCTTCTTGAATTTCGGGAGTGCTCCAAAGTGGCAGTGTAGTAAGCTCAAATTCTCCAGATTGTGTAGAAGAGGAGGAAGCCACAGTAGCAGTATCAGCCGAAGGAACCACAGTTTTTGATGAGGAAGGTCCAGTTTTCTGTGAATCTGCCTTGGATGA
The DNA here is from genome assembly GCA_026686845.1 of Adenanthera pavonina. NCBI lineage: Eukaryota > Viridiplantae > Streptophyta > Magnoliopsida > Fabales > Fabaceae > Adenanthera > Adenanthera pavonina. The sequence goes on from JAIVEN010000013.1 coordinate 21,415,768, forward strand.
TGATTTCTGGCATTTAGAAGGGGTAGCTTTACTGGGTTCGGCCTTTCTCTTGGATTTCTCTCCTTCCTTTGTAGCATATTGAGATTTGACCGTTCTTTTTGGCCGAGTTCCAGCTTGTCCTGCTCCAGGGATCTTGACTCTCGCCATTTTTTAGTGGAATGATGCAGAATGTGGTTAAGGAAAGGTTTATGGGATGCGAAAGGAAGTTTAAATGGTGAAGAATGACGGTTTTTGGACAGGAATTAAGAGGATTAAAGAGAGAATCAGAACAGACTTAGAGAGGTTACAAATAGGGTTGCGTCTATTCTGAGGAGAACCGTTGCATTTAACGTGTGTAACCGTCTGACAGACGAATTTTGAGGGGTCAAAATTCAAACTTCGGGTAGTTACAAGTTAAACCGTTCAGCATAGCTTACTGACAGACGAATTTTCATCCTGAAAGTTCGTCTGACAGTGGCTTGAAACAAGCAATATAAGCACAACAGACGAATTTTGTTCCACCAAAGTTCGAATGTTGAAAAGAAAAAGGCAGGCATCAATCAGGCTATCAATCAACAGACGAATTAAACATGCAGAACTGCAACTTTCAATAATTCAACATGATGGACATGATTCAACAGATGAATTTTGAACTGAAAATTCGAATTTTTCAACCTTTTTTTTTTTTTAAAGACTGTCTAACATTCGTATGTTAAGAAGTAATAATTTGTGTAGCAGTGATGGACAATCATAACTTTGAAATTTCTGATTTTGAAAATTTGAACTTTCAAGCTTCAACAGACGAATTTTGAGGCATTACTGAGAACTGTTCCAAGGCATAACAGGTCGAAGTTTGTCTGTTGGTCAACTAAAATTCGAATGTTGACCATGTTGATCAGTTTAAAAACATATATTATCAATGAAATTCATCTAGTAATCAAACAACATACAAATTTCAACTTTAAAAACTTACAGAATAGATCCAGAACTTAGAATAATTATCATTCACTTCATTTTCTGGTTGTTTCAATCTGGAGTGCTCCAATCTTTCAAACTTTTAGCCATTGTTTTTCACAAGAAGCACCTGCAACTACACTAAAACATACTCCGATGCTCAAGTTAGAGTTTATTCTTATATTAAAAATTCTAAAGACAGAATTGCACAGAAATGACTTACAATTCATTGGGATTTACCATTCCCAATTCTCTCCTTATTTTGCAGTGTCTGTCTTCTGATAGAGGTTTTGTGAGTATATCAGCAACTTGATCTTCTGTTGGAATGTACTCCAGTCTAACTTCTCCTTTCAGAACGTGATCTCTTATGAAGTGGTGCCTAACTTCAATATGTTTTGTCCTTGAATGCATGACAGGGTTCTTGGTGATATTTATAGCACTTTGGTTGTCACACATGATTGGTATCTCTTTTATATTAATCTCAAGATCTTCAAGCTGCTGTTTCATCCAGATGACTTGGGCACAACAGCTTCCAGCTGCAACATACTCAGCTTCTGCAGTAGATAAGGCCACACTGTTTTGCTTTTTGCTGAACCAAGAAACCAGGGATCCTCCAAGGAACTGACAGGTTCCACTTGTGCTTTTTCTGTCAGTTTTGGATCCTGCAAAATCAGCATCAGTGTATCCTTTGAGATCTTCTCCATTGCCTTTTGGATACCAAAGACCCATCTGTGATGTTCCAATAAGATATCTGAAAATTCTTTTCACAGCTGTTGCATGGGTTTCTTTGGGGCATGATTGGAACCTTGCACACATGCAGACACTGAACATAATGTCAGGTCTGCTAGCAGTTAGGTACAGCAGGGATCCAATCATTCTTCTGTACTGAGTAATGTCAAACATCTTCCCATTCTCATCCATGTCCAGTTTGGTTGCAGTAGCCATAGGTGTTCCCATTGGCTTGGCATTTTCCATTCCAAACTTCTTTAACAGCTCCTTTAGATACTTGGATTGACTAAGAAAGATACCATCATTAAGCTGTCTGATTTGCAATCCAAGGAAGAAATTGAGTTCACCCATCATAGACATCTCGAATTCTCCCTGCATTAACTCAGAGAATTTCTTGCAAAGAGTTTCATTAGTAGCACCAAAAATAATATCATCAGCATAGATTTGAACAATTAGTAAATCTTTATTTTCTTTCTTAGTAAATAAGGTTGTGTCAATTTTGCCTCTGTTAAACCCCTTTTCAGTCAGAAAATTGCTCAGTCTCTCATACCATGCTCTAGGGGCCTGTTTTAAACCATACAGAGCTTTCTTCAGTTTATAAACATGGTTTGGTTTTGTAGAGTCCTCAAAACCTGGAGGTTGATCAACATAAACCTCTTCCATGATATATCCATTCAGAAAAGCACTCTTTACATCCATTTGATATAATAAGATATTTTTCATGCATGCATATGCTAGCAGTATTCTTATAGCCTCTAATCTAGCTACTGGTGCAAAGGTTTCTTCAAAATCAATACCTTCTTCTTGATTATACCCTTTAGCAACTAATCTAGCTTTATTTCTGATTATTGTTCCAGATTCATCAAGTTTATTTCTGAAAACCCATTTGGTACCAATAACAGGATGATTTTTGGGTCTAGATACTAAATTCCAAACTTGATTTCTTTCAAATTGATTTAATTCATCTTGCATAGCCATAATCCAGTATTCATCAGTTAGGGCTTCTTCAGTACATTTGGGTTCAATTTGAGAAATGAAAGCACAGTTGAGCATCTGATCCCTTAACTGTTTTCTGGTTTTGATTTTCTCTTGAACATTCCCTATTACTTGATCAACAGGGTGATTCCTTTGATATCTCCAAGCTCTAGGGAGTTCTTGAGCTGTTTCTTCATTATTTTCTTTATCAAACTCTTGCTCCTGGATATCTTCTTCTGTGTCAACAGATTCAGATATCTTTGGAGGTTCAGTTTTACTTTTGTCAAAGATTCCCAGTTTTTCAAAATTGAAAGTAAGATCATCCTTATTGGTAACATGTTTTGAAACAGTTTCATTTTCAATGAAAACCACATGCACTGATTCTTCTACTACATTTGATCTTTTATTATAAACCCTATAAGCCTTACTCCTACTTGAATAGCCCAAAAATATACCTTCATCGGATTTGGCATCAAACTTACCCATATTTTCTTTCCCATTGTGGTGAATGAAGCATTTGCACCCGAACACATGGAGGTGTGACAGATTTGGCTTTCTTCCCTTGTACAGTTCATATGGAGTCTTCCCAAGGATTGGTCTGATGTAGGCTTTGTTTATGATGTAGCTTGCTGTATTCACTGCATCAGCCCAGAACACTTGAGAGAGTTCCTTCTCATTTAGCATAGCTCTAGCCATCTCTCCAATGGTTCTGTTCTTCCTTTCCACCACTCCATTTTGTTGAGGAGTTCTTGGTGTTGACAAGTTGTGGTCAATCCCATGCTCATTGCAGTACTCCAGGAAGTATGCATTTTCAAATTCTCCTCCATGGTCTGACTTTGTGATCACTTTTTCTGATGACCAGGCAAAACTTTGAGTCAAACAACACCCAGTTTCCTCTGTCATAGGTCTGACTTACGCTCAGCAAATTGTGGTTGAGGCCAATTACAAACAACACTTCTTCAATGGATGTTTCTGGATTTTTTCCCACAATGCCAATACCAACAATTTTTCCGTATTGATCACCTCCAAAGGTCACCTTTCCTCCCTTCTTGTCTCTAAGGGTGATGAACTTCTCCTTATCACCAGTCATGTGACTTGAGCAGGCACTGTCCATATACCATTTGTTGTTTTTCTTAGCTTTGAGACAGACCTGCAAAACAAGGTTTATGTTTTCCTTTTAGGTACCCAAATTTGCTTGGGTCCTTTTCTGTCAGTAGTTATTTCCTTAGATGTAGATGCACTTTTGGGAACCCATTTAACTTTCCTGTCAAGTCCATTTTTCTTCAAAGCACAGGAACTGGAAGTATGTCCCTTTTTGTTACAGAAATGACAGGTGGTGAAAGGACTGCTAGATTGAGAAGCAGGAAGAAAACAATGCAGATAATATTTTTGTCTAGTATGCCTTGGTTGATCATATGTTTCAATGTGAGGTGATACATCATTTTTCTTTTTATTGCTCTCAGCATGCACAAAGTGTCTCATATATGCATTTTGATTTTTCTTCCTAATCTTTTCTTTGACAGCACATGGATCATAGCCAAGACCAGCTTTTCCTTGTGATATTCTTTGGCTCCCCATTAATGCAAACAACATATCCTTACCTCTAGTGAGCCTAGACATGCTTTTAATTAAATAGTCATTAGTTCGCTTAAGTTCAGTGCATGAAGTGCAGCAGACAGATTCAGAAGTAGGTAAAGTGGCAGTTTTAGAGACTATGCTTTGAGACTCCAGCTTGCTTACCTTTTTTTTTGCCAATTTCAGTTCTTTAGCAATTTTAATAAATTCATCATGAAGCTCATGAAATGCATCCAGTAATTCAGAATAGGAAGGTTCAGATTCATATACCTCTTCTTCTTGATCACTGCTGCATGAGGGTGTGACTTCTTCAGAAGCAAGTACCATTAGACAAATGTTGGCAATCTCATCCTCATCTTCTTCTTCCTCATCTGAGCTATTGCCCCATATGGATGAGATGTAGGCTTTCTTCTTCTTCCCTTTGTCAGCAGCTTTCTTCTCTTTTTCTTGTTTCTTGATGAATTGGGTGCAGTCCCACTTTATGTGTCCTTGCTTCTTGCACTCATAGCACATCACAGGTTCTTTTGTGTCTTTCTTATTTTCTCCAGCCACTCCTTTCTTGAAGAATCTCTTGTTCTTCTTCTTGCTGTAGAATCTTCCAAATTTTCTGACCATCATGGCCAGAGTTTCCTCATCCAGCTCATCTCCTTCGTCAGATTCTTCTTCCTTTTCATCAGCAGCTTTGAGGGCAAGGCCTTTCTTCTTTCTGTCCAGCCCAGCTTCCTTGAGTGCTTTGATTTTTCCTTTATACTCTTCAAGGCTGCCGAAGAGAGCTGTGACAGAAGCCATTGATTCTCCTCTGGCTTCTTCTATAGCTGTCACCTTGGGCTGCCATTCCAGAGGGAGAGCTCTGAGTATCTTTCTTACTTTCTCAGACTGTGTGTATTCTTTTCCCAGGCTCTTCAGTTGATTCACAATGAGAGTGAATCTCTTTTGGAGCTCCTTTACAGTTTCTCCTTCAGCCATTCTGAAGCTTTCATACTCCCCAATGCATGTGTTCAGTCTGTTCTTCCTAACTCCAGATGTTCTTTCATGTGCAATCTGTAGAGTATCCCATATTTCTTTTGCAGTGGTGCATTGTGAGACTCTGTAGAATTCATCCTGGTTCAGGGCACTGACCAAACAATGCTTTGCTTTGAAGTTCAGTAGGACTCTCCTTCTGTCTTCATCATTCCACTCTGCTTCTAGCTTCTCTTTGTGTCTTCCATCTTCAGCTAGAGCCATTGGGATGAAGTCTCCTTTTTCAATGACTGACCAGATGTCAAGATCAATTGATTGGAGGTAGATCTGCATCCTCATCTTCCAATATCCATAATGCTCTCCACTGAAGCCTGGTGGTCTGTGAGTGTTGTTTCCATCAGGAAGTATACTCTCTCCAAAGCCAGCCATCTTAATTCCCGGACTGTGAGTTCCTTTGAATGGGAATCCAGGCTCTGATACCACTTGTTAGCAAGGCTGACTTCCCAAGAGGGGGGGTGAATTGGGAAGATTGAAATTTTTCTGCACAAAGTGAAGTAAGTGAAGATATCACAATATAATGAAAACAATACGTAAAACAGAGCAAGATGAAAAGTAAAGATAGGAAGAAGAAAACTCAGTGATTTATCCTGGTTCGGTCTTTCCACTTGACCTACATCCAGTCCCCAAGACACCTCTTGAGATTTATCTACTATACAGCAAGAATTTCAATGGGCTTCTTGCTGGGGTCACAGTACACGAGTATGCTCTGTTTCTGAGCTCTCTCACACTCTCCAAGCACTTTCACTATGTGCTTCCCAATCCCCTTGTGAATACCCCTCACAAGTAAATCTATCTCCAAGATGAAGAGTAGATTGATTACAATGAAATAACTCTCTTGAAAAGAGTAGATATGAAAGTTTGAGTACAAGTATAGAAGTTGAGAGGGTAAAAGCTTTTGAGAAGAAGATTTAGCAGAAATTCAGTATATACAAGTTTGATTCATATTTTCACAACTTCAAATGATGTTGTATTTATAGATTTAGGTCTCAAATATCCGTTAGAGACTAAATCTATCCGTTGGGGAAGTTATCCAACGGTTACTCTGAAAAACTATCCGTTTACCAACCGCATTTAATGTTTCTGACATACTGAAATTCGAATTTTGGTTGGTCAACAGACGAATTTCGAAGGAACCGAAGATCAAAGCTTCCAATGTTACAGCACGAAGTTCGTCTGTTCATGAATTGAAATTCGAAATTTGAAACTTACAAAACATTTTCACAATGTGACATACAAATTTTCAAGAAGAAAGTTTTTCGGTTAAGTGTGAACAGTGTTTTCAATTTTCTACAGTGCCTTCGAAATTCAAATTTCGGTATCCCAAAATTCGTCTGTCCACTGAATGTTTAAGAGACACAGTAGATTACTTTCTTCGAAATTCAAATTTTGGAAGGGTGAAATTCGTCTGTCAGAGAGACTCTTTCCAGACTAATTTTATCATTCGAATGTTGCAAGTCCTTATCATTCGTATGTCAATGTTTCACTTTAACAGACTCAAGAACTTAGCTTCTGAAATTCGAATTTTAATGTTCAAAGTTCGTCTGTCAGAGAGCAGTTTTGAAACTTAAATCATTCTTGATCTCAGATGAACTTTAACATAGTTTCAGACGAATTTCTTCTATTTTCTCAATTTTTGTTTTGTTTGAAATTCGAATTTTGAAGACTCAAAGTTCGTCTGTTGCAAAGAGGCATCTTTCAGACTTATATGAAAATTCGAATGTTGGAAGTTCAAAATTCGTCTGTCAGAGAGCATTTATCAAACTCAATTTCATTTTGATTTCAGATGCACTTTATCATAATTTCAGACGAATTTCTTTGGTTTTTACAAACTTCATTTTACTTGAAATTCGAATTTTGAAAGTGTGAAGTTCGTCCGTTTATCAGAAGGCCTCTTTCAGACTAGATGAAAATTCAAATTTTGAATAGCCAAAATTCGTCTGACAGAGAGCCATATCTTCAGACTTATTCAGTTTTAGCTCGAAATTCGAATTTCCAAAGGTAAAGTTCGAATTTCCAACTTGACAGTTTAGCTTAACCTTTCAACCTTCGTCTGTTTGTGGGTGTTTTTCAAATATTTAAAGATTTAACATAAAATCAAAGTTTGAAAACATCTTTTCTTCAAATCAAAATCTTTTACCCAGTCATAACAAAAACTAAGGATCCTACAAAAGATCTAACAGCAAGAACTCAGAAAATGTTCACTTGAGACAGCTTTGATCTCCTTTGATATCTTCAATCCAAGCTCTTGAATGTTGGTTTGGAATCATCAAAACTCTTGATTCAACAGCACTTACCTCTGAAGATAGACATACCATGTTATTCACATCATAAGCTCTACTCTAGATGATCAATGAGGGGAAAAAAAACTCAGTTTCTTATAAATTAAGTGCTTATGTAATGTATTAAATTGAAAAAGGATAATGTGAAATAAAATATAAAGTAGTTTTTTTTTTTGTCAGAACATATAAAGTAGTATTTAAGTATAACTAATTTTACAAGAGTCTGGAATCTACTATTTAAACTAACATTGTGTAACATCTCAAGAAAGTTAAAATATCTAGGAATATAAAGGGATTTTATAAAAACGGGCAGACACCGATTTGCGTGAAAAAGAGTAAAGAGGTCATCTTTCCTGGTTGGATGGAAAAATGAGAAAATTATATTTTTGCCCTTAGAGAATTACACAAATGACATCTATGTCCCTAATTTTGTTAAAATACGCACGATGAGATGAGAAAAGCCCTTGGGAAAAATTACACTGAAGACCTGAAAGTTTCAGAAATTATAATTTAACCTCAAGTTAGGGGTAATTTTGTAAATATACAAAATTGCTATCAAAACGAAGCCCTCGACGAGAGAAGTCCAATAGTATATGGCACTGAGGGTTAATATTCAAGAATAAAGAAATAATCAGTGTTGATGATTAAAAGAGATTGGGACAGGATATGGGCTATACACATATACCATTTAGGACAGGATAATTATAAAAATATAAAAATAAATTTAGAATAGTCATGCATCTCAAAAATACTAAATTAGTATAAAGACAGCTTTATTAGTACGGTTAAAAATTACCCGGTTCAAGATATATCTGGACCAAGAAAAATTAAGCAATCTTGGACACTTAAAGCACTCATTCTCTGCGTGAAAATTGGGCAGCCTGGGCAGTCAATTCTTGCCCCAAAACTTGCTCAAGAAGGAGTTGAATATTTTGCCAAAAAGTAACTTAGGTTGGTTAAGTGTTAAACATGATTAAGCTATATGATTAAGTCACTTGACCACCCATTTTCCACCCATTCTGCACATTCACTTCTAGTAGCAAAATAGAAGACAAAAACGCAAGGGAGAAGAGAGAAAATAGAGAACAAAGAAGAGGGAACTCAAGGGAATTGAAAGTTCAACCATTGGTAAGTTACTTCTCTACTTCAAGCTTGTTAGTTGTAAAGTTTGAAGCATGATTCTTAGAGTAGAATTTCTTTCTCACTCCCTTAGGGTTTCAGCCAAACATGATTTAGCAAGGAAATGAATTTACAAACCATAGAACATGGGGGAAATGCTAGGATACTCATTTAAAGCTTGAATATATTGGTAGTTTGATGTATCATGAAGTATATCAATTTCCTCCTATTTTCTATGATTTCCGGCCAGTTATTGTTCACACTTAAAGTTGGAATTTCATGTTGTTGATTCCAAAGATAAGTTCCTCATGGTGCAAAACCTTAGGAACAAGTGATGATTTCATTAAAAAGCTTAAGATTAAGAAAGTGAAATTTTTAGGTTTTTGAAGCTTAATTCGGAATGAACAGTAACCAAGCTAGAGATGGAATTTGGTAATTCTGAGGCCATATTTGGATTCCTCATGAAAAATTACATGAAATAGAGGTATAATTCATCATGTTTGAGCTAGGAATGAATTTTTGGTGAATTTTTGAAGAATTAGGGTTTCATGAACACTTTTTGAAGAAAGTCATGGAACCATTAGCTTGAGTAGTTGTTTGATGATGCATTAGGACTTGAAGAAGCCCAAGGAAGCTAGTGGGAGCATTGGTATCAAGTGGAGAATTAAGAGAAAGCATGAAGGTAGCAATTTACCTATTCTTGCCTTATATTGTCATGTGTTTTTCAATGAGTTTGATGACTTGCCTATTGTTTGATATGATCAATTGTGATGCTTTGAGAATGTTGGTTGAGTTAATTGAGGGGTTTTGAGACCCCAGGATATCCAAAATACAAAATGAAACTCTGCTGAAATTTTTGTAAAACATTATGGCATGAATGTTTAAAAGTATCCACTTGATATTTTATGATGATTATATGCTTAATGTGATAATATGATTGCATGAATGGTGATTGCTACTGAGATTCTTTGAATCTCACCCCCCCTGAATGACTAACCATGCTAAGGTGAACCAATGCAAAAGAGCTAAGGAAGGAGCAAAAGGCATGAAAAAGGAAATGATGTTGCAAGCCATTATGTTATAATGTGAATGGTTATTTGTACCTTGTTTTATATGACATTGTAAAATAGTGTTTTTATGTTAATATTGTAGAAAATGAATGAGAATTTCCAGTTCTGGATATTGTGATATTATGTTATGTTCTACGAAGTTTCATGCCAAAATGAGTTCATTTACAAGGGTTTTGGCAAGCAAATTACAATGTAGTTTGAAACAGGACATTTTCCAGACGTGTCTATTTCATTTGGCCTTGTTCTATACTTCATGTGAGGTTAGGTTTATGATATTTTTATACCAGATATAGCGCATCTCAAGCTTTAATAGGACACCTAATTCACCCCATTTGGAGTTGTGTACAATAAATGGTGAATTTTCAAATTTAGGATTCAGAATAGGACAATATTGGGAAAACTGGAAACTGAAAGTTAAGTACTGAAAGCTTTAAAAGATGACATAAAACCGTATAGAGCTCCAAAAATTCAGTGGCTTATATTTGTAAAAAGATCTATGTCTTAAGATCCATATGCCACTGATTTGGAAGTGATTTGAGTTATAGAACAAGAGATATGTAAGTTTTCTCAAAACTGTTCTAGTAAGAGTTGGATTCTGATCCTTCGTGATTTAAATTAAAGTTATGCCATGTATAAGTGAAATAAATGTATACGAAAAATATGTTTATAAGTAGACATGTATATCTTTCAAATGACATAGAGTATGAATAATTTGGAACATAATAGAATGGAATATGAGTTTTCAAAGTTGAGGCCAGAAAACTAGAAGATAGAAGAATGATCAAATGAACAGTAAATGTCCACAAAATTACTGTACAAATTGGCCCAATGAAGTTATATAGATCTGAATTTAATAAAATTTTAGAGACTTGAATTAGCTCAAGATGAATTTTATAGATTTAGTTATAAATTTTCAAAATTCATCAGGTAAAAGAGAAAATGTCAAATGAACAGTACCCCGAATTTTGAAAAATTTTGTTTTTATTATATTATGATTCTAGTCTCTAAACAATGATGAAATACATCTAAAATGATCTAATATATGGGAAATGGGCCCTAATATAAGGTGTTACACATTGCCATCAATTTGCATGCTTAGTCTACTATCTGACAAACAATAGCCATCAACATTTTAGAACACACTGCTTCCAGGCCCTTCTTTACTTTTGGCTATATATAATTTTTTTCAAGAGTGTAATGGTCATAGAACCAATAGCTAATATGATAAGCTATCTTGTCATATTCAAATCTTCAGTGGAACTCCCCTTCATTTTTTCCCTATCATTTTAGACTATATGAGATGGCCAATGTAAAACTAAAACCAAATATAACAAAATAATTAAGGTAGTGGATAACATATCATCAAGCCAAAGTGGTGTGGTCCCAGTATAAAGATTCCCATTTTCTAATAATACAATCAAGCCAAAGTCAAATGGTTCCAATATGAACATCCCCATTTTCTAATAATACATATTTAATAGCATATAATGATACAATAAGAGAAATAGGGGTAACTAGAATTAATATAACCAAAGTGTGCAAAAGGTTGGAACATCACAAATTTGTCGGATCATTTCATAATTTCCCCTAGGAACATACAAGTGTTTTTTTTTATTTCGGTGGATGAAAGTAGAGAAATTCTTTTTTCCTAGATCTGCTTATCAACTTTTCTATGAAAAGAACATAACAAGTGTAACACCATAACTTATGACCATATTACCCATGTATTAGACCTTACTATGCCCCATTGACCATATTTAGAAGCTTAAACTACATGATAAATTAAGATAGAAAATTTTCTTTTCCCAGGTTACTATTCCTTAGTAAACCCTTTTTCCCGGGCGAATTTTGAAAATTTATAACTAATTATAGAAAAATTATATCAAGGTAATTCAAGTCTTAAAAATAGTTTAAGATCTCATCTACATGAGAAAAATATGAAATAGTATGTTAGTCATGCCAATTAGTACAGTTTATTGCACAAATTTACTGTTCAAATGGTCAATTTTCTCTTTTCCAAGATTTTGACCATAAATTTAAAAATTCATATCTAACTCTATATTGAGCCAAATCATGCATTCTATGCTATTGAAAAGCTCTATATGTATACTTATAGCCATATTTGTTTTGTACATTTATTCAACCTAGACAAGGTATAACATCAATTTGAATCACTAAGGGTCTAAACATCACTTTTACTGAAACAATCTTGGGAAAACTTGCATATCTCTCATTGTATAGGTCCAATTGAACTCAAACTAGTGGCATATTAAACTCAAAGCATAGATATTTTCATAAATGTAAATCACTGAATTTTTGGAGCTTTGTATGATTTTATATCACTTTTTTAAAAAAAGATAATACTTACAGTAAAATTCGCAACTTTCACTTTACTGTCCAGTTTTGACCGTCGACTTTAAATTTACACTATAGTACATATATCCAGATTAAGTGTTCTTTAGCTCATTGAAAAGTTTGTTCTCTCTACTTTTAGATAAACCTCTACCATCTTCAATCATTAGATGTAATTTTTCCCATGACTTTTACCCTTTCTTCCCCACATAATTTTTTAAGCTTTGGGACATAGATGTAATTTCCATAATTTCTATAGGCAAAAACATAATTTCTCATTTTTCCATCTGACTAGGAAAAATAACCTCTTTGCCCTATTTCACGCAGAACAGTGTCTATTCATTTTTGTGAGAATTGCTTATGTATTTCTATATATTTTAACTTTTTAGAGATGTTACAATAATCAAGATGTCCCCACTCAAGAATAAGACAACATATGAATTAAAGTAGGGACCATGTGGGTTACAAAGTTAAGGACCACTCTCTGATGCAAGAAAGGGTCCCACAAATGAACCAAAAGTCCACCCTAGTTATAAATTAGTTAAAGCATACAATCTACGAATTCAACAAAAAGGACAGAGGCACTAGTCATTCCATGAAAAAATAAAGCAAGGAATGAATCATCCTTTCTATTTTGTCTGGGGCAAGAAAGCATAGCAATGCATAATATTTCAATAATAGAAGAAAGGGAAGATATTTATCTCATATCTTTGTACAATTTTGGAAACCTAATAACTCTGATGACAGATAAAGGCAACAAAGTTTAGCGATTGAACACCTGTGAACTCTAGTGAGAGAAGCAAGCCATGAATGAAACTCTGATAATAGAATAGATGAAGCGAGAGCGAGATTGAGAGGAGGAGAGAACTATGTTATGTGATTTAAACCACAATCCCCAACAAGATAACGGACGGCAAGAGTAGTAGAGGCGATTTAGAGAACAAATTAGGGATTACTGGTGACCATCTTGTGTGATTTCTAAGTTTGCGAGTTTAGAGGGATTTGGGTTCATGAGGGCAAGTTTCAGAGTTTGTGGGTAGGTAAGTATGAGGCGGTCTGGAAAAATCTAACATAATTTCCCTTAAAATTATATTGTATATTTGATAAATTTTGTATTATTTATTAGATGATATATTTTTTATTAAATAAAAATTATAATGTTTACATTTTTATTCCTGGATAAAATAAAATTATAAATTTATAACATGAACATTTTCACATGGCTTGGAAAATTTCAATAAGCTCGGGCAAAAATTTGTATATAATTTTAATAAACAAAATTATAAATAATTATATTTAGCCAGACTATTTTCCTCACTAATTGGGTAAATTTAGCTAGGAATAAAAGATATCTCGTCTCACTAATTCCCTCACTAATTATGTAAATTTAGCGAGGAATGAAATATGTCTTGATAATTCCATCGTTAAAATAAATGTTGGTGATGAAATTTTATTTTTCTTTCTAATTTCCTCACTAATGAGGTATATCATCCCTCGCTAAATTGAAACTTTCTAGCAGTGAAAGATTATATATGATGATGATGATTTGGTCATAAAGCTTGTTATGTATTGTATGACTAATGAGTATTAAGTTGGGATGTATGACCAATGTGATGTCATGCTATATAAAACCAGGATTTTCACCCCACGTGTTGTCTGGGATTTATGAAATTGTTAATTTTTAATTAAAAATATTGTTAAATGATAGGCTAATATTAATTAGTAAGCTTTGCCTATTGTGTAGTATTTGGTAAATTTTTGGTAATGTATATTGTATATCAATGTAGGTATCTAAATATGTAGTAATTGAGTTGCTAATCCTACTTATATTGATTTAATAGGTAATAGTAGATTTCTTATTCCATGACTATAGAATTAAAACAATGAAGAATTATGGATATATATTTTGGATATTATTGAGTCTTGTAGTGGTTGCATACATATTACTATGTGTATATGTCATGTATTTTTGTAATTTGGTAATGCAAAAAAAAGTTGCTTGATGGTGTTTTCTTCTATAATGAATGGTGTTTAATTGCTAATGGGTATTAAAAAAATGTTGATATTTGGCATTTTAAACAAAAATCACTATTCCTGCTAATTTGTACTCTTTGAAGTTTCATATATGTGTTATATTTAGTTGTAATTGGTTCAATTATTATGTGGGTAGAAAAATTGAGGAGTCGGTAATTTTTCAAATTATATCTATTTATATATCTGCTTTTTCTGTTTTAACTTAATCAATATCGACTTTTTTTTTCATCTTTATATCGTGGTACAAAGATTGCAGGGTTTGAATCTAAAAAGAGGGATCTTCTTGTAATTATCTTCACAAGGTTTATCTTTTATTTGGACCGACTCTAATTGCATACAAGCTTGAAGGATTGCTGGTCATGGTAGGCTAATAGTAATCTTTTTATTTTTTTTTATAAAGGTGCTATATCTTACAAGAAGATCTATGTGTATAGGTATCAAGTGGTGTCTTTCTTTTCCTTTTCTATGTGTTTCAAAAATAAGTTCTGCGGTTGAAAGGTATTTATCAATATTGTTTCTAAGCTTTTCGATTTGATTGTTCTTTTATTTAAATTTTGGTTTTGAATGACCTATTTTCTGGTGGTTAACTTCATACTATTTATAATGTCTAAAGGTATACTGGAGGTTAACTTATCCTTAGTGTAAATTTTGCATGACATGAATTGCAGATGATTGGAGGTTAACTTCATAATGTCCAAAGGTATACTACCTGAATTCTTTCAAAAGCAAAAAGTTGCTGAAAATTACACTTTAAGTTGTGCGTAATACTTATAACTTTTTTTCAACACAGAGTAGCTTACTTCAGTCTTCTACTGGCCAAAAGATCTGAAAATATTTTTACCTATTGACATCTTCAATTCCAACCTATCAGTGAGCCTTCCTTACATTGGGAAATAGTATTATTGCAGTAAAAACTTTATACTATGATGAAAAGAATTTTGGGCATGCATATAAGTGTGAAGGAAAATGTAAATAAATGTTCAAATCATATTTCATACTTACTTCTTTGTGTTACTAAAATCACTGTCTGTCTAGGTTGGTTATGTTGAATCAAGAGATTTGATAATTCCAAACTAACATCCAAGAGCTTGGATTGAAGATATCAAAGGAGATCAAAGTGCCTCAAGTGAAGAATTTCTGAGTATTAGCTGCTAGATCTTCTGTAGGATCTCTTGTTATGTTTAAATGAGGGTAAAAGATTTTGATTTTAAGAAAAGATATTTTTAAACCTTGATTTTATGTTAAATCTTGACTTATTTGAAAAATACCCACAAACAGACGAAGTTTGAAAGTTTAAACTGAACTGTAATATTGGAAATTCAAACTTTGCCTTTGGAAATTCGAATTTCAAGCCAAAACTGAATAAGTCTGAAGAGTTGTCTCTCTGTCAGACAAATTTTGATTTTTCAAAATTTGAATTTTCATCAAAGTCTGAAAGAAGCTTTTTAGTAACAGACGAACTTCAGATCTCCAAAATTCGAATTTCAGATAAAATGCAGTTTGTGAAAACCAAAGAAATTCGTCTGAAATAATGTTGAAGTTCATCTAAAATCAAGAAGAAATTGAGTTTGAAAAATGCTCTATGACAGACGAACTTTGGCTTTCCAACATTCGAATTTTCATATAAGTCTGAAAGGAGCTTCCTTGAAATAGACGAACTTTGAGCCTTCAAAATTTGAATTTCAGACAAAACACAACTTATGAAAATGGAAGAAATTCGTCTGGAGCATTGTTAAAGTTCATCTGAGATCAAGAATAATTTAAGTTTCAAAATTGCTTTCTGTCAGACGAACTTCAAACATTAAAGTTCGAATTTCAGAAGCTAAGGTTGTGAGTCTGTTGAAATGAAAAATTAACATACTAATGACAGAGTTTTGTAACTTCGAATGTTGAAGTTAGTCTGAAAAGAGTCACTCTGATAGACGAACTTCACTCATTCAAAGTTCAAATTTTGAGGAAAGTGATCTACTGTGCCTCTTTGGACGTTCTACAGACAGACGAACTTTGGGCTTCCAAAATTCGAATTTCAAAGGCACTGTAGAAAATTGAAAACACTGTTCACACTTAATCGAAAAACTTTCTTCTTGAAAATTCGTATGTCACTTTGTGAAAATGTTCTGTAAGTTTCAAAATTTGAATTTCACTTCATGAATAGACGAACTTCGTGCTGTAACGTTGAAAGCTTTAACCTTCGGTTACTTCGAAATTTGTCTGTTGACCAACCGAAATTCGAATTTCAGTATGTCAGAAGCATTAAATGCGGTTGGTTAACGGATAGTTTTTCAGAGTAACCGTTAGATAACTTCCCCAACAGATAGATTTCATCTCTAACGGACATTTGAGACCTAAATCTATAATTATAACATTATTTGAAGTTGTGGGTAACAAAATCAAACTTGTATATACCGAATTTCTACCAAATCTTCTTCTCAAAAAGCTTTTACCCTCTCAACTTCAATATTTGTACTTTAACCTTCATATCTACTCTATTCAAGAGAGTTATATCTTTGTAAACAATCTACTCTTCATCTGGAAGATAGATTTACTTGTGAGGGAAAATCACAAGGGGATTGAGAAAGCTCCAGAAACAGAGCATACTCGTTGTACTGTGGCATTAGCAAGAAGCCCGTTAAATTCTTGCTGTATGGTGGAAAAATCTCAAGAGTTGTCTTGGGGACTGGATGTAGGTCAAGTGGATAGACTAAACCAGGATAAATTACTGAGTCTTCTACTCCCTATCTTTACTTTTCAGCTTGCTCTGTTTTATACGTTGCTTCCATTACATTGTGCTATCTTCAGCCATTTCACTTTGTGTAGAAAAATTTCAATCTTCCCAATTCACCCCCCTCTTGGGAAGTCAGCCTTGCTAACAAGTTATGTTAAGCTTTTGGAAGATTTCTGGATAGACAACATTTTTTGTTGATGTTAAGGGTTTGTTGTTGATATCATGTATTAGTATCTTTAGTCTAGACATACTTTTGGTCCTAAACAATGCTACATATAATTGTCCATGGCTGAAAATTGGTCGTGGTAAGTATAGTCCTACATTCTCTAGTGATTGGCCCTAGTTTTTATTGATAATCATTGTAAAGCATAGAGTCACTGGGAATTGCTTTCGTTGCATTTTGAAAGGCCATCTAGACTCTTAAGGGTTCATATCCATTCTGTGTATTAGGACTTTTTGGTTCAGATGTGAACCATTCAAAGTTATTGCATCAATCACTTGTTGTCCAACATAAGTGATCCTTAGACATGTACCATTGCATAATCCTAATGATTAGTCTATATTTAATAGCATTATAGGTGCCCCTACTTTTAAAGTTAGTTTGTGGGGTGGCAACCCAAAGCAATTGATGCTCTTTAGGAATTTTGGAGGATATAGTTCATCCAATGATTCACAATTAGATGACGATTTGCAAATTAAGTCAGAGCTATAGTAATCTACTGAGTCACTTGGAAGAAGTTGACACACATAATTATTGAGTTCATTGATTGTGTCAAAGATGGATGCTAATATAGCTTTGTCTGTAAAGTAATTTGCATTTGATAAGTTCTGTAGCAATCCAAGATACATTGCTAAAACAATTGCTTCAAATGGATCATTGTAGTCAATGATCATAAGTTCATCTAGAATCTTTATCTCAGCAGCACCATCCTCTGAATTTCCAACCCTTCCATTACCTACATCAAGCAACCACTATGAGAATGTCTTTAGCTGGTCATTATTTCTTTGATCAATTGATGCTTGTAATCTCATGTTAATAGAGAGCCCTCAAACACTTTGCAATGATTCCATAAGTAGGATGAATTTATTGATGAGTTGACTGTTTCAAGCCTAGTTGCCTTTGGAATCATAGGAAGAATTTGTCTAAAATCACCTCCCATTACTACACACTTTCCTCCAAAAGGAAGTTCATTAGCATTTTCTATTGAAGAGCTTAAAATATCTTCCATGCTTCAATCAAAAGCTTCTATTGCATGCCTCTTTATCATTGGTGCCTCCTCCCAAATCATAAGCTTAACTTGCTTGAGTGAATTTGCAAGAAGAGAATTCAATTTAATATTACATGTTGAATCTTCATGGATTTCAATAGGAATGGCAAATCTAGAGTGCACAGTCCTACCTCTGAGAAACAATGTTGTGGCAATACCACTAGATGCAATTCTTATTGCTATTTCTCCCTTTTCTCGAATGCTAGATGACAAAGCCTTCCAAAGAAATGTTTTACTAGTGCCACCATAACCATGTACAAAATAGAAGTTCTTGCATAGATGATTACATGACTCAATAATAAGATCATATATTATCTTCTGATCATGAGTCAATGAAGCCACTAATTCTTGGGATTGTGACATCAACTCAAGCTTATCATAGTTTAATTCCTCCAGTATTAGATGGTTTGTCATGTCCACTGTTCTTATGTTCATCCCATAGGTGAATTGGAGGTAATCTTATAGCTTCTTTCCATTTTCATGTAAGAGTTTGTCAATTTCAATTAATGCTACAATCTCTTTGTCAGAATCTAAAAATCTGATTCCTACAAAAATACAAACTTGGTGTTAGTTGTGAGTAAAAATACAAGGAAGTAAGACGTATTGTCAACGGTCAATGTGCACAGTAAATTAATTCTTTATATTGGTTTTTCTAATAAGATGATCAAATTGCTGTTTGAAAACAAGTCTTTAACCGTAACTAATATGACATGGCTGATCTGTATAGATGTTCATGCTTAGTGATTAATTTCATGGAGCTTGAAATAAATGTAATAACTGAAGTAACATGCACATTATTTAAAAGGGTGTCAATCTTATCAATCTAAAATTCATAGTTAGATACAATATGTCTACTAATATGATGTGTTGCAATTTTGTCTATTTTTGTTTTATTTTATTTGACTCAAAATTTTTACAAAGTAGTATTGGCTAGGAGGTAATGATTAGTAGAGATTTTGAATTTATTAGAATAATTGACCTGACTTCTCCAAGTTTGATATGCAATTTAATTGAGTATTACACCCTTCATTTTATGTCGTGCCATGTTATTATGCAATTGAATGTGTAATGCAATTATTGGATATACATTTATAACAGGCAATTGCAAATGAAATATGTTTCTGAATATGTGATTTGAATTTAGGGACAGCAAAATAATACCTAAGTAATTTTGGTTGGCATGTGAAATAAAGAAAAGGTCTTCATACAAAAGTTTTGATGTGTGTTTCCAAACAAAGTCCTATTTGTTCAAGGAACTTGTTAGTAGCATGCTTGTGAAAAGTTTACATAGGTGTTGAACTGTAGACCAAGTTGAAGCTTCCTTTATTGCATCTATAAATTCTTTATCATCATCTAATAATCCTATAGCATAGTATGCAAATCTAAAAGTAGGACATACTATATTATTGACAGTTCAAATTTCCTTGAATATCATTGGTACTCTAACTTTGTTTAGTAAAATATGGAGATGGTAAAGCTCTTTTACTAAAGGTGATGCATGTTGCAATCTACTTATAGAAAAACCTCTTTTTCTAGGTTTCCAGATTTTAGTGTCTTTGTGGTAAACGAAATGGCTTGGGAATTTTGTATATGTTAGCTTCCTTGCCTCTAGATTGATTTCATTGCATTTCATCCATGCTATGAACATTGATTGCTTGATTATCTCGCTTTGAAGCATTTTTTCAAGGTTGGCCATATTAGGGCACACAACTGATTGTTGGTTGGATAGATGATAGTATAATCTTTCCATAGGAGGGTATTTGTGGTGAGTGTCAAATCCAAAAATTCTTCATGCTACTTCACAAGCATATATATATATATGCAATCATAGTAATGTTGAATCTCGTCTATGACAATGTCACCTTCTTCACCAGAATTACTTCCATACAATGTTGCTATTACTCAATCATTTACCTTGTTTATATATTTGAACAAATACTTGACAGCTCATGATTGATTTGTTTTCTCTACATTCAAATGTGCATGGAACATCTTGAGTAGCAAAGGATTATAACAAACAACAAACCTATCATCCAATGGTATCCCATTTTTTATTACATATTTGCCATTTTCTCTTCTTCTATATGTAGGATACCCTTCTTCATCAAGAGTGGTATGGGTGTTATATTTCTTGTGGAAATATTTACTACATTTCTTATCTTTCATGCAAGGTGTCTTAGGATTACTTTCACCACAAGGTCCATGCATCATGAATAAACAAGATCATGTAGAATTGGCTATTTATTCTTGTCAAGTATCTTAGTCTTAATAACTTTATCAACTTACTCAAAAGTCTTGATTTTGTTTGGTTCACTTAGTAATAGTAGTATATATGCATGAGGAAGTCCCTTTTTTTTTTAAATTCAATTGTATACACCTCTACATATGATTTATGTCAAAAAATGAAATGGAAGTTAGTTTGAATCTTGCAAAAGTAATCAATTTGCTTTGTGCAACTAATTATCTATGATTCTTCTTCCAACTTTTACAGTATTGAAAAATAGTATTTATGCAAAAAAAAAAGTAGCATTCAGTAAAAAGAAATATAAAGATGTGTGTATATGTGTCATATGAACTTTTATTATTAGCAAAAGGTGTACTTTTTGTCAATAGATTTGATTTTGTTAGGTTTATGAATATACTTGAAATAATATTTATGTGTAATTATATGTGCATATATTTGTATAACACTATGGATACATGTATGTAAATGAGATATATGATGTATGGAATATTTTGATTTCATTGTAAAAGCATAGGAACACAGTATTTTTGTTTTCAAAAGCAAATTTGATATTAACATTTAATGTTCATGTAAGTGCACATAAAAAAAATGTTAAATAGACTTCATTTCATATATTCTATTAGGAATAGAAATAGATATATTAATATGGGAAAATATTACCTATCCTTACTTTGCCAAACAATTTTCTTTTCTTCACAATTGAAAGTAGTTGCTAAACTTTCATCTTGAAGACCCTTGAAATTGCTTCAACTCTTTCAGAAGGACTGATAGAATGTTTCTGGCAATGTCTAAGAATTTTAGGCCAAGCAGGTTCACACGTAAATGTCATAAAAATGTCAAGAAATCCTACCCATCTACAAATAGTCATTGCATCTTAATAATTTTGTAATAAGTATCTTAGCCTCCAATAAATGATGATGGTAGTATTACTCTTTTCCCTATTGATCTTGCAATCATGTCTCCTCTTAGAATAGCTTCACTTATCCCTTGGTACAAGTCAACACGTAAGTCTTTTTAATGATTTCGGATGAATTGAGGTCTTTGGGACTCTATCAGAGTATAACTATCAACAATAAATTGTAGTTAAAGTTTTCTTGCTACAAGTAGAACATTAATCTTATTATCCCTAGAGATCAATATATATGCTATGTACTCTCTAATGGTCACATATCCTTTCTTCTTCAATTTCCTTCCAATCATTTCTCTATATGGAATGTCATCCCTATATCCATCTTCTCCATAGGGAAATAGTAGTGGATATTGTATAGGAAGGTAAGAATTGTCCATCTCATTTATTCTCTTTAGTTGTCCACATCTTTTCTCGAAAGTAATGTCCCTTAGGTTATATGACATATCAAAGTCTCCCATAACTAATGTTGCTACCTCAGAACATGAAGGGAGGTTATATATACAACCATCTTTTTCTCTTTTTGATAAGAGACAAATTCGCACATCCACTTGTTCATCAGCATGAATAATTTCTAATGCTCTTTGATATTCTTGCACATATATATTATTAGCATTTAGTTCTTCCATTATCTTGTATGCAATATTCTAATTGATTTCTTTTTCCTTGAGTGTAGGCACTGCAAAGAGTTAATGATAATTAGTAGAAATAATAATTCTACAGAACATAAAAATCTAATATAAATTTAAAATATTTAAAAGTATTAAATACATGTAGTTGAATTTCTTTTTCAATAAAGTCAAGTCCATACCTGATAGTAGATATTCTATTTGTGATTTTAGTCTCTGTTCCATTGATATAAAGTTGGAAATACATGGGCTTTTGTCCATTTAAGGATAGAAGGCTTCCAATACTATGGTAGTTTTGACTACAAAGAACAAAGGAGTATGGCCAATGTCCTGAATTTATGCTATGATTAATTTTCCCTTCTAATGAAGTAAATGAGAGCATATTATTATAGGATCTAATATTTTTCAAGCAGTTCTTAGATTCATTAGATGTCACATTGAAGTACAAACTATATAAGTATGGGAGTAGTTTGTGTAGGGTTGGTAATTGAATTTTCCCTTGACCACAACACAATAAGGATGTAGTTATAGGGTACTGTTTATTACATTTGACCCTATCTTCAAACCATATCTTTGCATTGCAAAATGGACATATGTGATTAGCATCTCCCAAATCCAAATATTCTGCAATAAAAATATAAAAAATTAATATAGAAGAAATTATAGTTAATATTAATTAGAATGTAAATACTATGAATTTTATAATAATTGGAATTGCATAACTATGTTTTCTAGATTATTGTTAAGACTTTCTATATTAGTTTCTTCATTTTGCTCATGTAGTAAATATTCTTCATCTAACATGTCTTGATAATGTACACAAATCAAAGAGAACACATTGTTGCTGGAAAGAGCATCTAAATAAATTGAGAGAATTACAAGCTGTAGAATTTTGTCAAGGCTTGAAGTTAATATAATCAAATTTAGATGTGTACCTTTTTTAGATTCTGGAGTGCTATGATGTTCTTCTGGAATGGCGTGTTTATCATTTCTACCTGTGAAAAAAGAAACAAAAGCAATATAATACTTGCGTTATATTTGAAGAACAAATGTGCAATGGATGATAATGCAATAGATAGGAAATATATGGTCATTAACTGTATCTTGTAAACACTATTTTTGAGATAACTTTAATTATTTTAGATGTATGTCTCTCTGTCTTTAGGACCTAGATGAGAATGTTTGAACAATTTGACAAATTTTGATTTGTTACCTTCATGACAAATTGAATTCATTTGCTTGTTAGGTCATGTTTGATATGTAACTATTTCAATTATACACAAGTGGACAAAGAGAAAAGATTCATTGAGTGCTGTGGCTACTTTTTATTTGCAAGCAATGGAAGATGATAGAGATTTCAGTCTATACCAGTTGCATTAAATGACTGATCTTCTATATTTGCCACACTTTGTACTTGGTGAGAAATGGATTCAACTAGGTTGTTGGTGTAGTTGGTCCCATATCCTAAGTGGAAAACTTCGGTAAAAAGCTTCCTAAATCTCTTGCTATTGGTAGCATCCCGTTTTTGTGGTTGTGTTGGAGTAAATTGTTCCCCATGGGTTGTGTTTGTTATATCCTTGAATGGTTGTCATTGAGGTCCTTTTGTAGTGCAATAATGTGATATGTCACCAAGATTTTCCGGATGGTTGGCATGATCAATAAGCATTAATTGCATCTACAAACTTTGCTACTTGGCCAATAGTTTCTACAAATTATTTACTATTTTCAAAGGACAACTCATTGAGCTTAAGGAGACATATTTCTACAATGGGATGAGTTATCAAATTACATGCCATTTTTTGAGGTCATGTCCATTAGATATTGTCTCCTACTTCATTTTGTTGTTTTGCTCATTTTTCCCCTATGTTTGCACACACATGTATACATTTACAGTTTTAATGGCTGTTCATTCAGAGAAATTACTGTATGATAGAAATTACCAAACAAACAAAAGAATGATGCCTCGAAGCAGTGTTTAATATGAAGACATAAAATTTCCCAATCAAATAGATTGCTTTGAGATGATTGAGACTTGTGGCTTGCAAAATCAACTATTCTTATGGTTGCTTGAGCAAATTTGGCCTTCTTAATAGGCTTGAGATTGGTGGAAAGTAGAAACTTTGAACTAGTTCATTTACCTTGTGAATTAGCGGCAAGATAACACGCAACTGAAAAAAGAAGTGATCATCTTCCGAAAAAATCTACTTTCAAATATTCAAGTAAAAGGTTAATAAATACAAATTATGTTTCCCTCTACTTGATTTGATATTCTTTTGTTTTATTGGAAAAAAGCACTTAAAAAATGGAGATACACAGATATAGCGAAGATTACCAATTGTTAGTACTCATATTAATGGAGGAATAGTGATGCGTTCAGCCGAGTGAATAGACAGCTAGAGCAAAAATAAGGGCGTATCCTTTGCATTAAATGTCATCTTCAATCCATTTCATTGTTTATAATTTTTGAATTTACATTTTACTTATTCAATATAAATGAAATGGTGTGTTATTAACAATGCATGATTAATATATGGCTAAAATAAAATCAACAATCATATTTTTCAGAACAAAATTATACTTGATTTTTCAGGCATATCTTCAATCGGTGTAAGATTGTGTGGTACAAATATAATATTTTAATTATGACAAAAATAAAATGAACTACTGTGGACCTTGGTATTTAAGAAATCGGAGGCTTAATTTTGTCTATAACAAAACCCAGATGAAATTCGTTTTGAGACATTCACTTTACTAAGTTGTAGGTAAAAATATACCTTTATACCTTTAATTTTGAGGTAAGCTTTATTGTAATCTTTTGACTTTGTTAAAATTTGTATAAATCATTTAACCATTAACATATAGTAAAAAATTTCTAATTCTTAATAATGTTAAATAAACTAACAGAAAATAATAATTCACATAATTAAAAGTGGCATTATCAATATTATTGTGTATTGATTTATCTAAAAATTATAATAAAAATATTTTTAAGGATTAAATAATTACAACCTTAAAAATTTTTTAATGGAAGAAATTAAAAATTACAAACTTAAAATAAAAATTTTTATTTTTAGATTTTAAATATTTTTTATGACATTAAAATACTTTAATTATAAAAAGATAAATATTTATTTTTAAAAAAAACACACATTCTTTTTTGATATGAACACACATACAATAACACAAATATCGAGGGCCCCACGAATCGAAAAGAAAACATATATATATAAAATAATAAAATATAAATATGATATAAAAATGTAAATAACTTAATATAATAATGGTTTATAAAAAAATATAATAATGTTGACATATGAAAAAACATAAGGATTGAAAGTAAAAAAAAAAGTCACGGTGTAAAAAGAAAAACAGAAAAAATTTGGAAAAGAAAATTTTAAAGCTAACAACAAACATAAAAATTGTCAAATTTGTGTCAAATCTGAAGCTCAAGCGACATAATAAACATATTGACCAGCCCAAACACATCACCAAATATTTGCTCCCCACAAGGGAAAAAAAGCAAATGAAAACCAATTTGAGAACCAATTCAAAATTGAGGATTGAATTTAAATACAATAACATTAATTCACATGGTGCATAAGAAGGATACAAATTAGCAAAGCACGAAGCCCAAAGCATTAATTAAGTAACCGGTGGCTCTTTAACAGTGCTTTGAACAATACAAGACTGATTTAGATTAAATAGAAGATAATAGATTATGTGAAAAGTGAAAATGAATATTAAGTGAAATTGAGTAATGTTATAAAGTCGAATTTGTAAAGTATTAACGATTTCATTGCTAGCAATTCATAACATGTAAATGTTTAAAAATGCATAGCATGAGATAATGAGGGAAAGGAATCAAAATTTATTGCCACTAGTAAGTGGGTATGATAAGCATTATGCCGAAATAGTTTGTGCATAATTTGGCAAAGAATGAAAGAGGTTATGGTTTAAGAGAAGTAAAAATAACTCACTGGAAAAAAGTCTGAAATTGTGTTGGTTCTAGAATAGTTTATAAAATCATGTGATATTCAAAAAATTCAATGGTTTATATATATGAAAAGAGCTATGTCTTAAGTTTAATATGCCATTGGTTTAAATGCATTTAGAGTTATATAATGAGAGTTACAAGTGTTCTCCTAAAACTATTCCAATAGAAAATAAATCTAATCTTGATGCTTTATAAAGATGCCCTATTCTGCACAAGTTGAATAAACATACAAAATAAATATAGAAAGTAGACATACAGACTTTCGTATGATATAAAGAATGCATGAAAAAGCTTAGTGAATTAAGAGATATGAATTTTTAAAATTATGGGTCAGAATTCGGATAGAAACTAGAAGTTAAAAATGAATAATATATTGGACAAATAAATTGTACTAATCTATGCTTCCAAATTGTAGTTTAATATTTTTTCCATAAAATTCAGAATGTGAATGACTTTTAGAGATTTGTACCATAGTGATATGATTCTTGAGCATTTAGTTATGATTTTTCAAAGTTTGATGTATAAAATGATGAACAGTGCACAAAATTAGTTTTTAAAATTTTGAGGTTTTAGTTTATTCAATTTTGTAGAAGCCTCTTTCATAATTCTAGATGAAGCAATATTCAAGGGAAAAGTGTCCAAAGATGAGATGTGACATCCATCAAGTGTTGAGAGCTATCATTGACTTAGAAGGAAAATTTATTGTAAAACCTAATGGCTTAGCAATCCCTCCTCAAATTCAAAATAGTAGTAGATTCCTCTCATGTTTTAAGGATTATATTGGTGCTATAGACGAAATACGTATACAAGCCAAAATATCTCTTGTAGATGCTCCCAATATCTTGGTATGAAGGAATTCCCAACACAAAATATGTTAGCAGTATACACATTTGATTTGAAGTTCACTTATGTGTTGCCTAGATGGGAAAGCATTGCATTGGACATAATAAAAAATGCACTAACATGAGAAGATAGGCTTAAAATTCATGAAGGTAAAAATTTTAACATTCTTGAATATTATTCAACTAAAATTTCTAAGTTATTTTAGTAATTATTTTCCTTTATTACAAGTAAATATTACCTTGTGGATGTTGGCTTCATGTTAATATGGGGGCTAATTACACCTTATTGGGGAGTTCACTATCATTTGAAAAAACATTCAAGAAGAAATCCACTCCAAAATTATCGAGAGTTATTTGATCTTCAACATGCATCATGACATAATGCTATTGAAAGAGATTTTGGTATTTTAAAAAAATGATTTGAAATGTTATTTAGCCCAACCAAACCTACCTATGGAGTCAAAGCTCAAAAACTGATCATATATGCATATTGCATTGTTCATAACTTCCTAATGAGTGTTGACGTTGATGACGACCTTATAATTGCAGCTAATGTTGAACTTACAAGGGAAAGTGAATCTAATGACATTAATCATGCTTCAAGTAGTGACACTAATAAGGTAGCTTATGGTAAACTTATTAGAGATAGTATTGCCATTCAGATGTGGACTGATTACCAAAATACTATTTTTTATTGACTATGTTGTAGCAATTTCCTATTGTATTAATTGACAATGTTGTTTTGATTTTCTATTGTATTGATTGACTATGTTATTTTGATTATGTTGTTTTCATTTAAGTTGGACTCCGTTGTATTGTCATTTGGTATGCTTAATAAAATTTGAAGTTCGATGTTTTATTATACGATGTTGTTTTTGTTTAAATTCCATTGTGTTATAATGTTATAAGATGGCGCCAAAAAATGCATCATTCAAAAATAATGGAAAGGATTACTTGAATTGGACAAGAAGCATGGAGGATGTCCTTGTTGGTGTGTTTCTACATGAGTAAAATTAGGGTTGCAAAGTCAATAGTACATTTACTTCCTATGCATATGAGAATATATGCAATGTATTGAGTGAGTTATTTGGAAGAAAAATTGACAAGAAGGTAAAGAACCATTGGAAGACATTGAAGAATAATTTTTTAGAAGTTTATGATATTTTTAGGAGTCTTAGTGGGTTTGCTTGGAATCCAGATACTCAATTGTGGGATGTTAGCCCAAAGTGTGGAATGCTTTGATTGAGGGAGATCCACTTCCTCTACTTATGCTGATATGTAATGTATATAGCTAAGAATTGAGCTGTAGGTTAGTTGTGTGCAACTTAGGCACTAATATATTTATATATATATCTACCTTAGGAATTTTTATATCAGCTTTATTTTCTTTTCATTTGGTGGCTGTGATTTTCAGAGATATATATACTTGAACTAATCTTTACTATATATATACAGCTATTACTATATATACTTGAAATTGAATAGATTTGTTCATAAGTGGGAAATCATAGATGTCTAAGATATATCAAATTATCAAGGGTGGTTATGATTAGGTGTTTTATAGTTTGTTGTAAACTTGATGGCCGATGTATGGGTTATGAGCTTATTGCCTGCAAACTACATTCATAAGAAATTAAGAATCGAATTCACATGCTTGTAGTTATGAGAAAATGAGGTTATATAGAAGCCATTAATTTGGTGTATAGCAATTAACAACTTGCTCTAATTCTTCTAGATTTTGAACATTTTTCTTTTAGTATAGCAATTAAACTACTTGTTTTGGTAATTTGGCTTCCTTCACCATTTAGTTATGCAAAATCTGTAATATATATACAACTATTAATATACATTCTTGTTTAAAATTTTCTATCATGTATTTCTTGCAAATTACTTACATGTAATATGTACATATATAGTCTTGAACTTATGCCTTACTTTAGTTTGAAATAATCAAGATATATTGTTATGCCCACTTTGTTATTAAAGATGGCTAACTTTTGTTTTAAACTTGAACTTTTCAATCTAAACCTAGAGCAACCATTTAAAGAACCACTTCCTTTCCAAATTATGGAAAGATGATGACATTATATGGAAAGGATAGAGCTAATGGAGAAGAGGCTGAGACAACAACTAAGTAGAGAAAGAGACGATAATCAACCACTGATGAAGAGATCAATGAAACCATCTATGACATTGATGATCTTGTGCAACGAAATGAAGTCACATTAGAGAGTTATGGAACATTCATTTAACTTGATGGACAATATGGACAAGATGGCTCATGTAGATTGAATGCTAGTGCTAGTGTTAGTGCTAATGCTAGCACCAAGAAGAAAAGGAAGGTGGCTAATGACAAGACCAATGATATTGAAAAATTCATATGGGTAATGGAGAGGATGGTTGATACACTTGCATATGGAAATGAAGCATTACATCAAACAAATGTGATCTTAAAATTGGAGCATGCTTCTAGACTTTGGTTTTAAGGTTGGAAAAGTACTTCAAACCTATTGCTTCCTTATGAGTAATGTTGACAAGCTTAGAACTGTGGTTCAATGTCCATCTGTAACAAGGAAGTAAGTTGTAATGGAGTCGTTCTATGGTTCTAAGTAAATGGTGTTATGTATATTTTGTTTTATTTGTAGGCCACAAACACAATATTTTTGTAAATGATGAAACTATGGCACTTAAATGTTGATATATGTTGATGTTGCTTTTATGTGTTAGGAGGAGGAAGAACTTGGAAGTATTTAAGATGTGTTAATATTGCTTTTGTTGATATGTGATGGTTTTAACTAAGATTATGAACTATGTATTTTTGTTGGATGATAGTTCTAACTTTCCCATCGATTCCGAGTTCACAAGTATTATGTAGTTACTTTTTTTTTATAGTAGCATTATATTGCATGTTACAAACTTACAATATATATATCCCAAAAGGAGAGGAGTAAAATGAAGTAAGAAAATAATTAAGCTATGTATGTCTTTTTTTCTTTATACCAAAAAAATGTTATTCTTCTTTTATTTAAAGTAAAATGAATTAATGTAATTTCTATTTTTAATGATATAGTTATATTGCATCAATTATATTTAAGTGAGTTTAGAAAAGAACTATATAGTTATCATCATTAAATTAAGGTGTAAATTTTATTTATACAAAGAAAGATAGAAAAATAAACAATACAACATACAATGGTATAATGGTAAATTTGTTATTAGTTCCTCTTCCCTCTCCTCCTGATCAAAATAAGATTTTATTAAAATCCCTCCAATTCCCTTTCCTCTAATACCTTTAAACAAAAGAATTTTAAAACTCCTCCAATCTCCTCAGGGCCTATTTGGTATGTAGAAAATTGACCAAAGGAAAGGGAGAGGGAGAAGGAATGTGAAAAATACAAGGTTTGGTAGGCTTGAATTGGTGTTCCAAGAAAAAGCCCATTCCCACACATAGAGCAAGAGCCATTCACAAGGGGCTTCGATGGAAAGTAAAAATTTTCCTGGGAAGCCATTTTTTAAGTTAGAGATTAGTCCCACAAACCCTACAAATCAAATTTGATGCTCTCACTTGTGATCGGTGTAGGAGAAGAGAATGTTGTGCAATAGCAGCCACTGACCACGATGGCTCGGTAAACATTCACCAGTGATGAAACCCACTGATCGATGGGATCAATTGAAGGTGTGTCCTCTTCTCCACTTGCTACTCCTTCTTCTCTATGTGATTCAACCATCTATTCAAGAGAATCTTGCCAAGCATCATTTTCTCTTACTTCTTCTTCCAAGTATGTGTTTTTCTTCCCTCCCTTCAAGGTTTTGAAGCTTGAGAACACAAGAAGTTGTACCTAGTAGTCCTTGACTACCTAGTAGTATTCAAAGGGCTCAAAGTTGTTTCCATAGGCCCATATTTGAAACAAGAATCACAAAAAAAGAACATATACTAGCATGGAAAAAGAACATTTCCAACTCATGGAAGGAACCTAAATCTTGAAACTTGATTTATTATTTTCTATTCTAAAGTCACAAAATTAATAGTACAATTGCTGAAGAATTGTATTAATTAGGATTGATGGTCATATTGAGATATAGAATCATGCTAACTTTTAATTAGTTGGTCAATTACATGCGTTCATAGCTATGCAATTACAAACAGGGCATATGGTCAATTAGGTATTATCACTGTGGAAATACTGATGATGAAAAGTTTTTTATTTTAAAAGTACAATATAAACATAGGAATAATATTTCAAACAAGAAATAGCTATATAATTTAAATGTTAAGGCACACAAGAAAAATATCATGCATATATTAAGTTGTAAACAAATTTAGACTTGGTCAACCACCTACCACAGTATATCAAGTTAAATCAAAAGACTTATCTTAGAAGCCATGAGAGGTTGGTATATATATATATATATGATTATAATTAAAATGTTTATGTATACATATATGTTGCAATTCTAAGAGGTGAATTTTTGGAATCCCATGTGTGAACTAGCTAAACTAATTTTGCAATAAGTTGCCAAGCTTTATGTTCTCTTATTAATAGAACCCTTTGATGTTTCTTCCAAGTTTGTGTTTTTCTTCCCTCACTTTAAGTTTAAAATGGAAGCTTGGCAAGCTTCTATGGTTGTGGAATGTGATTAATACATAGCTTTTATGATATGCTTTTTTCTTTCTAGATCATGGATTACTTGCTATATTTTTATTCATATAACATGCTGTTTTATTAATATTGCCATTAATTACTGTTAATGAATTAAGATTAATATGGTTTGGGAATTTGATGATATGATGTTGTTATTTTAACTATATAGTGATGGATCCCACAAGAAGAAAAATTGTAGCTCATTTATTGATATGGTGACTAACTATGGTCAACACAATGTATCAATGTTTTATAACCACTTGTGTCAAGGTTGCCATGAGTAGGCAACATATTAGTAATAGGCCATATATTGTAGACTTTTATAGAAGAATTTACATACGTAATTTGGTGTATAACAGTGACATTACTTGCTATAATTAGCTCAAGAAGCATAGGCCACATTTGACAGACTATGTCATATTCTTGAGAGTATATGTGGTCTAAAACCAACCAAAAATATGCTTGATGATGAATAAATAGCAATGTTTTTGCACATTCTTGCACACCATGTCAAGGAAAGAGTTAAACAATTTTATTTAGGAAGTCTAGGGAAACTAATAGTAGGTGCATTAATTTGGTGTTAAATGCTATGATGCGAATGGGTAAAGAGTGAAAGCTTGTGCCAAAGAATTCAGAAGATGATATAGGGAAGTAGTTTAAGATAATTTCAAGCTTCTTTTCAGTTCACATTCAACTCTATACCATGTCTTTTTATATACTCATGGGTTTGTCATTTATGTGTAGAATTGTTTGGGAGCCACTAATGGAACACACATAAGAATAAAGGTATCAATGGTTGATGAGCCCCGATATCAAAACCATATTCAGCAGTATGTAATGTCATCAAATGGTGCTTTGGAATGTTGAAGTTCTGATAGGTAATTCTTTAAAGTCCATCATTTTATCCCGTGCAAACACATAGTCGGGTTATATTAACTTGTTGTCTATTATATAACCTCATTCGACAATAAGGAGAAGATCCACTTGAGGATGAATTTGATGCCATGGAGACAAATAATTCTAATCTTGATGTCAATCCCATCTAAACCAGTGAGACTTTTGATGCATGGAGCAATTTTCATGAGACATTGGCAAATAAGATGTTTAGGAAAAGAATTTGAACACAAATATAGAGCTCCCTTGTGGATCTACAAACAACAAACTAATCATCATTAACAAAAAAATTAATTAACAATATTACTCATTTTGATAATTATTACATACTCTAATATAGTTATCACAAACAACGTCATCTACAACAACATACTTTCTCTCTTGATCCCATTCAAAATCAGGGTTATTGTTACTATAGACCATGTCATTTACAAGTTGCCACATTTTTTCACCTTTTCAAACATGATTGAATGTGTGGACTAGCTTTCAACCCACATCGAAGAAGTTTATCAATCAACATTTTCTCTAATTTGCTTAACCATCCAAGGCTAAAACCATTTCCTACATCCAAGTTTCCTTCTTCATGGATCTCTAACACTACAAAACAATGCTCATTTAGCTACGGATTTAAGAAACAGATTAAAATTTGTTGCTACTAGAGACGAAAACAGAAACGGATAATGAATTTTTTTAGCAAAATAACTTTCTTTTATATTAAAAATAATGAAAAAATATTAGAGACAGAGTTTGAGACGGGTATACATTATTTCTAATCAAATCCATCTCTAAATCCGTATCTAATAATAGGGTTGAGACAGACTTAGCAACAACTAATTTTTCATCGCTAAAATAAAAAAGTTCGTCTCTATATTTGTCTCTAAAATTATCCTATTATTTCTTAAAACTTCTTTAACATTTAGAAATGAATTTTGTAACGGATGTTTTTAATTTATTGTGATGGATAAAAATTTGTGACTAAACCCGTCTCTAATTTTTTCTTCTTTGAGATGGATTTAAATACATATTTTTAATGAATAAAATAATGGATGTTTTACCCTAAATCCATCTCTAATATCTATTTAGAGATAAATTTAGAGACGCATTTGTAATAAACACAGCGTACTTTATCTATCTCTAAATTAGTCTCTAATTTACATTTAGAGACAAATTTAGATGCAAAATTTTTTTTAAGTTACTTCAATTTTATATAGTATTATTTTTTAATATTGTAATTTGTTAATTTAAATTTTGAGAGATATTTTCAAATTTTGGGTATGTTTAAATATTATAGTATGTTAAATGGACCAAACTTGTGAGTTAGCTAATTTAAGTTAAATGAATTGTATTTCTAATCATATTAAAAGACATTTCAAAACGCAACCTCAAGCTAAACCACCAGAATACTAAAACTTAATGTTTCTTTTATTTTTTTAGGAGCATGCTTAGTAGTTAATGAGAGGAGATTAAGAAATTGAGAATATAGGATGAGAATGAGAAATAAGAAATGAAGGAGAGATAAGATATATAGAGAACTTTGAGATTAGAAGTAGTAAAATGAAATTAAAGGAAGTGTTAAAGTTTTAAAGAGTTTTAGACTAAAAGAAAACTCAAGCAATTTTATCATATATGACATTTAAT
The DNA here is from genome assembly GCA_026686845.1 of Adenanthera pavonina. NCBI lineage: Eukaryota > Viridiplantae > Streptophyta > Magnoliopsida > Fabales > Fabaceae > Adenanthera > Adenanthera pavonina. Next base: position 21,449,639 of record JAIVEN010000013.1, read on the forward strand.
TGTCCTAGTAATTAACAAATATCTAGAATCAATTAATATTAAACAATGTTTTTTATTTAATTAATAATCCATATGTTGATAAATTTTTTATATTGGATATGTTTGTAGAATTGAATTAAAAAAAAAGTTTATCTCTAATAACATCATTTGGTTTAAAATATCTAAGTAGATTATCTTAATTTCATTAATTTATTTTACTTTGAATTAACAAGTTAATTTTTAATTCTATTTCATGATAATAATTTCAAAAAATTGTGACAACAATAAGTTTATCATAAACTTATTAATCATTAATTCTTTCTAAATCAATTTTCTTTTGAGAATCTAAATCTACATTTTAAAATTAAAAGTAACAATGATACTAAAAAATAAATCGAATCAAAATCAAATAAAATTTCAATCATTTTCCATTATGAATCCATAATTAAATTTAGGAGGTGTAAATAATAAAAAGATATGTTCCTTTCGAAATTCAAAATGGATATATATAATACTTAACCAAATCTTCTAGTTAGATCACGGACTGACAATAAACTCGATCCTATCCAGTCCCCTCCCACTTCTAATATATATTAAGCATATATATAATATAATTTATTAAATAATATAAAATATGATATATATATATATATTATATATGATATGAACATGCAAAAAATAACATAAAATAATAAAATATTAAAACATATGGATCATAAATATTATATATATAATTATTTTTATTTACAAATAAAAATTAAATTTAAAAGTTGGCTAGGAAATTAATTTTTTCTTACTAAAGAAAAATAAATATATTTATTGGAAAATTATTTAAGATTTAAAAAAATATATTATAAATACTCATATAAATATAAATATATATAAATAAAATATTTTATGATATTAATAATTGAAAATAAAACATGTGTATTTTTTAATAATATATTGACACATAAATATATGTGTTTATATATTAGTATGTAGATAAATAATATATATTTAACTTTTCATATAAAGACTACAGAAGTATTTCAGTTCAACTGGCAAAATGGTGACTATAAAGGTGTTGGGAGCAAGAGGTCATGGCTTCGAATCTGGGTGAAACACATTTGAAATCATTAATATTATGATGTGGCACCACAAATGACATGGCAGTGACATAGCGTGGGCCCGCTGGGTGAGGTGGCTGATGATGTGGTGCAGGCCACATGGCGGCGGGCCATGGGGTGAGGTGGTTGATGAGTATATTCTATCTCTATTATTTTATTTAATTATTTTTAACAATTTTGGTAATGAATTTTGATTGAGATTAGAGATGAATTTGTTTTATTTATCTCTAATTATTTAACGACGCTACTTTTAGAGATGACTTAAATGTTGTCTCTGAATCTGTCTCTAACAGATTAGAGACAGATTTTAAGTTATTTAATGACAAATTTTGGCTATGTCTAAATTTTTTTTTGTAGTGTAATTGGGATTATACACATGCACCTTCAACTTTGAGTTTCCCACCCAACTTTGGTCTTACATAATAAATAGAAAAAGACATGACATGGTTTAGATATACAAACTATAGCAATCAATATATCACACATGTACCTTTCGATCCATGAATATATTTCCTTTCCATCCAAAAAATCAAAATATCACACAAATTGCTATTCATATAGTGACAAGTTAACTTTAAATCTGAAATGGTAGACAAGAAGGGAAGAGAAATCTAAAATAGGTTGTGCTTTTATCCTCACCCATGTAATGACATAGAGGAAAATCTATCCAAGGAAAGATCTACTTTCTTTAAAATATCACACAAATTGCTATACATATAACAGAAGTTAACTTTGAATTTGAAATGGTAGACAGGAAGGGAAGGGATTTTTATATGAGAAATGTCCTTTACGTCATTGAATAAAAAATGATAATAAAAAAAGATATAATAATAAAGAAATAATGGTAGAGATATAATAGATACTACATATGTAATATCCCAGATTTTGCTACATATCATGAAATGTAAAAGCCTGTAGAAAAATTTGATATGTAGCAATAGATATGAAAAAGGGTAAAAAAAAAGTTATTTTTCAGGTTGGGAAGATAAAATTCAAAAATTTCATTTTAGTCCCACGAAAAAGAATTATTTGCACTTTAGCCTTTGGAGAAATTATGAAAAAGGACCCGAAAGAATGAAAAGTCATATTTTTTGCCCCAGGTCAGGGTAATTTCATAATTATTAAAAATTTATGTCAAACTGAAACTTATATCATACTAAACCCCATGGAATAATACATTGGCCTTAACGAAATCAATTTAGAAAAAATTTGATTTCAGAATATAGTACAAATTATACTATAAAAGTAAAAGTACTATGAGTCTCATAAAAAGAAGAAAAGTAAGAGGAAAGTTATGTGGACCCCACACAGGTGTTTTAGGGGACAATATATTAAAGTAAATACTGATCCAAGCCTACTTTAATCCTGTAATCATAGAATAACAAAATATTGCAAAAATAATTTTATTGGTCCAGGTATAAAGTAATCAATACAGGACATACCTAGATTAGAAAAAATATGCAACTTTTGGAGAAAATATCCCCAAAAGTGGCATCCAAAATAGCAAGCCATTTGAGGAATTATAATATTTAATTAATTGTTACAAAACTTAGTCAAGAAGGCTTCTTGGACACTTGGCAAAAGCTTGAAAATTCTTGTGTTTTATAAATATATCCCTCCCTGCCATATCTTGGCTGACCTTGGCAAAGGAATAAGCAGTTGAAAATAGAGAAGGGAAGAGAAGAACGTAAAGGAGAAAAGAAGAAAGAGAGAAGGAAAATATAAGAGCAAAAGGTAAGCTTTCCTTTTCCAAACTTCTAGTGATTCTACCTCAAGTTTTGAGTTGTTTAATTAGGTGTAGCTAAGTTTTTTTTCCTCTCAGTGTTTTAGTTTCAGCCAAGTATGGGAAAAGAAAGGGAAAGTATTTGCAACTAAAGAAACCATGAGAAAATATGACTAGGTTGCAAGAAAGTACATTTGCAACTTAAAACAAGATTTTGAAGAAATCTCTTTCTTTCTTCTTCAAGGGTGTTTTGGCCTATACATAAGGTCAAGAAAGAGTGAGAATTTCATGATTTGATACCAAAAATGGATTCGTCATAGTAAAAAACCTTAAGAGCAAGTATTGGTTTGATGATAGAGCTTATATGAGTTTTTAAGATTCAAATGAGATTTTATGAAATACCACATGAATCAGTGGATTAAGTTAGTGTTTGGTGATGTTAGGACTTGGAGAAGTCTAAAAAAGCTAGTGGAATCATTGGAATCAAGTTGGACAACAAAGGAAAGCAACCAAGGTAGCGAAGTTTATAATTTTGCACTTTATTATATTGCTATATTTTAAAATGCTTTATGATGTGCCATATTATGTATTTGATGATTAAGGATTGTTTTGGTTACTTAAATGTGAGGACTTTTTGCCTGGGTCCATTTTCCAAGTTATTATACTAGCAAAATTTTTATGAATAATATGGTATTTTATGACTTGATAAGGTTTTATTATATTTCAATGATATTTTCATGGCTTACATGATAATATTATGTGTAAAATGTGATTTGCTCCTAAGATTCCTTAATCTCACCCTTTCAAATACTAACCATGTTAGGGCAAAGTCATGGAGGAATCCAAGGAAAAAGCAAGACGAATGAAGAAAATAATGAAGCACGTTTTGTTTAGAAAGTTATGACATTTTATTATGGCAATTTGTATAAGAATTCATGAGGCTATGAATCACTGTAATTATGTTCTTTTATGCCTCTTATGATGTTATGAACGTGCATTGGGCAAGTTTGAACCATGCATGTATTTTATGGTAATGGTTATGAAGTTAGAAATGTAAATTTGTCCAAGTTGACTAGCTATGAAATAAATAGGGTTATTCTACTTGAAAAAGAGCAATGCATATAGGGTTCTTGTATGCTCTGAAAGTAGATAGAATGAGATTTCAAAAGAACTATAGAATATCTGAATTAGACTAGTACACAATTTATAGTGAATTTTTGAAGTTCATGGTCAAAACTAGATAGTGTTGTGAAAACTATGCTTTTTGCTATAAGTACCATTTAATTTGAAATGTAGTATAAAATCATATAGTACTCCTAAAATTTAATGGTTTCTATGTATAGGAAGATCTATGTCTTAAGTTTAACATGGCAGTAGTTTTAATGCAATTCAAGCTATATAATGAGAGTTATGTCCTAAAATTGTTCTAATAAAAGCTAAGTTCTAACCCTTAATGATTTAAGATGATATTATGCCCTGTTCAAGTTGAAAAAATATACAAACAAAATATGATGAAAAGTATACATATAGAGTTTTCCAATGATATAAGGTATGCATAAATTGGCTCTGTATAGAATGCGAAATAAATTTCTAAAATTAACACCAAAATTCTGGAAATGAATAAAATAACCATAAGAACAGTGATTTTCGTGCAAAATATTGTAGCAATTGGTATGATTAAAGTTTTGTTTCATATTTTTCCTATATAGAGAATGTTATTTAGAGACTAAACCACATTGATACAATTTTTTTTAGAGTTAGTTATAAATTTTCAAAGTTTATCTAGGAAAAAGGGTTTACCATATGAATAGTAACCCGGAGAAAGAAAATTTTTAATTTTAATCTATCATATGATTCAAGCTACTAGACATCATCAAATGGACTTATATAAGGTCCAATGCATGGGAAAATATAGTCTAAAGCTAAGGTATTACAATATACATTGAATTTTTTTCTATAAATTATCCTGTTAATTTCTATCATGGTAACCAAATGAGGCCTAAATTGTAGCTTAGGGTAACTATGAGGTGGATGGAGAATAAAATCTTGAGAAAAACCTAAAGAAAATCGATAACAAGTTTCTCATCAACACTTCCATGTATTCCCCACAACCCTCGCAATGAAAGTATGGGGAAAAAGGTTTTAAACTGGTATGTTATTATTATATAGAATGTATGATATGATGCGTGGTCTAAATTTACTATGAGGAAAATCTACTCAAGAAGAGATCTACTATCTTCAAAATTTAACATAAAATCTAAAATAACAAAATATTTTGCAATCTATCAGGGAAATAAGAAATAGAATAACAAGAGATGACAAATCACAAACCTAGCTTAACCTAATATCCATATCACCAGAAATAAGAGATGAAAATATAATAAGATTTCTGAAATTAAGATAAATCTTACCGAATTTTACAAGCAAATAAATGATATACAGATTAAAAAGCCCTATGGTTCATTTTACAAACTAAGATAGTACTACCTCTGATCCTTAATATAAGACCCTTTTAACCGAATTACGTGGATTAAGAATTGGAATTAAAACTAATTAACTACCTCGATTTCTCTGAAAATTCTAATATTTTTCCAAAATTACCATTATTTAATCTCCCTCTCTTTCTCTTTGGATACATTAAATAGGGGCATTTTTTTGGAAATGTATAATAAATACTATCTCGTATATTGTAAAGGATCTTATATTTAGGACTATGGCAAAAAGTCCTATATATAGGACCGGAGGGAGTAGTACACAATAGCCAAGAGTGAATTATGAGAAACCAAGTGAGAAAATGACTAGTGGAATGAGTAATAGCACATAGTATTTCCAATGTGAACAGAGCCTTTTAGTATATCTAGTCATTGAAAATTGATGATGATAAATAAGGGCATTTTAGGATACAATAATTATTGCTGCAGAAATTTGTAGAAGGCAACCAACATTTTGGATCGAGAAGAGCTTCTAGAATGTGACCTACATATAAGACCAAAGGGAGTAGTATTTAAAATGCCCATTCTTTCGGTGCCTATTTTGTGGCCCTGTGGCATCTTAAATTTTTTGTACATTTTGGTTTAATATAATCTTCCCACATTTCTTCAAAAAAAAAATCCTAGCTTTATGCGTGAGAGACTTGTTGGTTTTACCAAGTGAACACTTACGTAAAGTGTTAAGTGATTGAGGAATATTTTTAAAGTATTTTATTTTATATTATCAACTGAGCACTCTTTCTGTTATTATACTATGTTTGAAATCCACTTTACTCTTGTTTCAGTTGTAGGCTTTAGTTATTGGCCACGCTATGAGATATTTTTTTTCCTTTCATTTTTGTATGTGATTTTGAAGTTATTAGTGGAACTAAGAAGATAGGCCTTTTCTCATATGATGATGATAACTTGCTTTACTTTTTAACGATTTACTGAAATATAACAGGATTTATAATGTCTTTTGTCTTTATATAAAAAATTCTGATCTGTTTCTCATTGTTAAAAAATATAATATTAATAATTTATTTGATTTTACAAGCACCACCTACTTTCACATGAATCCAGACAAGAATATATTCATAGATAGTGAAGATGATGAAAGTTCATATCATAATGACTCTAATGGAAGTGATGTGGATAGTGATGAAGCAGATATTGATGATGACAGCTTTTATCATTATGTTGACAATGAAGTAATTGAGTTCATTGATAAAGATAACAATGATTGTGCAAATGGGACACAATCAACTTGCATCTTCTATAGCTAAAGAGTTAGTTGCAGCATCTACTATGTATAAGATGCAATCTCATGATGAAAAAGATGAAATGCATTCTATTGATGGATTTGATAAGGATGAGCTATGATGCACTGATACTTTAAATTACATGATGTATCCGTATCAGATACTTTTTCAATATCAATATGCACTGATACTTTTTTGATATGTATCTACGAAATATCCAACTTATTATTTTTTAAAAAATAAAAATTTAATTTTTGAACATGTCATATATGTATTGGATCTGGGTCAATGCGATTTGATACTTTTTAGATACTTCAAGTCATTCTTTTGGAAATTAAAATAAATAATATATTTACTTATCAATTAAAAAATTAGGAATAAATTTTCTATCATAAAAACTACTCCTACATTATTATATTATATTTTCTTTTATCATAAAAATATATTTCTTTTATCTAAAATTTAAATAGATTTCTTTAATCTCATTGGTCAATATGCATGAGACAACTTTGATAGTCTGAATTTTTGTAAGTAACAAACTTGTTTCTTGATGAAGTAGATGTAGCAACTATCCTATTTACGGATGACGATTAGGGAAGAGATTATAAATTATAATAAATTATTTTTAAGTTATAAATTACAATTATCAATTAATTATAAAAATTTTTAATAAATTAATTAAAATTTAAAATAATTAAAAATTTTGTATAAATAAAATGGAAAAGAATAATTTAATGTAACAAATAAAAAATAGAAATAATGAGGAGGGAAGTTAAGATTAAGGGAGAATTTTAAAATTGGAACATTTAATATAAAATAAAATGAGAAGCGCTATTTATAACAACTGTCTATGAACACTGATTCCCCTTAAAGAATATTAGTATATTAGGGATAGTAAGCAATTAAATCCAAATTGTGATCAATTCATCGTCAAGATATTTGAATGTCACACACATGAACAATTATGATTTTGAACACTAAAAGGGTCAATATCAAGTGTTTGAATATGAATGTTATTATTTGCATGAAATTGTATTGATTTATTTTGAATATATAAACTTGAATCTCTACTTGCAATAACTAATGTGCGCACATGCTAGAGTGCTTTTAAAATTGAAAATTTTTCAATGAAACAAATTGTAAGATCACCATACTTCTATATGTATGATGGGATGATGATATGGAATTCTTTTGAATTGATATGTGATTATTAGGGAAGCTCAAAAACATAATTAAAAAGGTTAAAAGCCTAAAATAGCATAAAAAAATGGGGTTTAAAAGGGCAAAATAGTCATTTTGCTTAAAGGTAAAGGTAAAATGATCATTTTAAAAAAAATGGAGAGAGAACATAATATTATTATACTTTGATATAAGGTAAAAATACAATTGATATAGAATATGTGGGCTCAAAGAAGAAAAAGTATAGGTATAGTAATAGGTGGGTCCTACATGAATAGTAAATGTTGACTAAGTAAGATGAATAATAAAAAGTAAGTAAGACAAATAGACTTCACATACAAAAGTAAAAAAGAAAAAGGTAGTGGGCCCCATAGATAAAATATATAGAAAGCATACAAGTCATAAGGTTAGGTTTCTCACCATACTTCATCATCATAGCAATAACTGTTTGATCATTTATAATATTTCTTCTTTTACAATAATCTGATATAGTAGAAAACCTAGATAAAAATGCACAAATAAGAGCCAATTGGATCTGTAAAAATGTAACATGGTAAAATCTCTCTCCTCTCCCCTCATAACCAAAAATTTGAGGGAATTTGATGGACAAAATTGCCCTCACACACTTATCTCACAATAGTAAAAATATCTATGGGCAAAAGGGAAAATTACATAAAATGATGAAGATTAAACACAAGCCACTAGATCACAATTAAATCCAAGGACTAGAAATCACTATTTATACCTATAAATAGAGGCCAACCCCCTCCCATTTTCCTTGCTTATTTCACAACACCAAGTTGTAGGAGGGAGTGTTTGGCCGTGAAGAAGAGAGAGAGCGAGAGCTAGAAGCTAAGAGAGTAAGGAAGAGAAGATGGAAGGAAGGAAAGGCAAACTCAATGTAATATCCAAAATTTTTGTTGGATATTAAGTAATGTAGAAGATAAAACCAGATGATATCTTAAAATGCATATAAAATTACAGAAAATGGAGAGACACAGAAAAAAAATGAAAAAGGGAAAAAAAGTCATTTTTTGAGTTGGAAAAAAAATGAGAAAATTATCTGTTTCCCCAAAAAATAAAAATTTTATGTAATATGGTCCTTAAAAGAAAGAATTTTATTGTCCATGGTAAAAATTATAAATAAGGACCCAAAAGAATTAAAAATTATAACTTTACCTTCGTTAAGAGCAATTTTGGAAATCCTGTCAAAATGAAACTCTCGATGAGTTAAACTCAATGGTATATGATTTCCAAACTAATTGAGTTCATATGAATTTATAATTTCAATCTAAGTTTAAAAGTGATTTTCAAATTGAAAAAGATATTTGTAAGCTCCACAAAAGCAAACGGGTGAAAAGTACATGATATGGAACCCCACAAATAAATTTGGGGATTAAAATAATGAATTTAGTTTAAAAGTAAATTTAGAAGAATCATGTACCAATTAAGTAACAATTACGGTGAAATTGTTTAATTGGTACGAGTAAATTTTATTGGTAATGGTTATTTTGAACAATTAAAAGTTATGAAGCAATTTTTGGCCAAAAAACTCCCATAAGTGGCCTGATTGTGCAGCTCGGACATGGAGGGCACTAATTTATTTTATTTAAGTGAATTATGGCAAAAATGTTAACCAAGTTGGTTAATTAATCTAACTTTACCATTCACTCATTTGATATCTCTTCTCTCCACGGTGAGTTAAGCCACTTAAAGCCTTCTTTCTTCTTCATTTTGGGAGTGTACATTAGAATAGAAAGGAGAGAAAGAGAGAACAAAAACCAAAGAGAAAGAAGAGGGAAAAGGAAGACCAAGAAGCAAAGATTCAAGCTCAAGTTATAAGGGTAAGTTTCTAAGCTTCCTATCTAGAATTCTCATATATTTAGTAAAGCTTTCATGGAGTATTTTCTTCCTCCCTCACCCTTGAAGATTTTGGCCATGGTAACCCTAGTGAGAGAAAATAGAGCTTTATGAAACAAACTTAGGAAAAATGTTAAAATAGGTGAATAAAGTATGAAATCAAAAGTTGAAGCAAAATTCATGATGAAACACTTTTTTTTTCAAGTTTTTTATGATTTTTGGCCAGCCTAGGGTTTGAGATGGGAATGGAATTTCATGATTTTGACTCCAAAAATGGATTCGTTAGGTCCAAAATAGGTAGATACAAGTATGTTGTACAAGAAAATGCTAAAGGAAATCAATTTGAAATTTTAGGGTTCAAGAGAGCACTTTGTGTATGAGGTCATGAAATCGGTGACTTATGACCTTAAATTTTGATGTTTTAGGGTTCAAGGAAGTGGTAGAAAGCTAAACGAGAGGTTTATAAAGTTTGGAAGACCAATGATTTGTATTGTAAGTTTTGGCTAGTCACCCAAGAGGGGATAAATTGGATGATGCAAGATTTTTACCCTTTTTGAAATACAATCCAATTTCACCAAGAGAAGTAGTGAAACAAAGGTGAATAGAGGGTGATGAAGGATATAGATAAAATAATGAAATGAAGGATCAGACACAAAAATTTATCCTGATTCAGCCCAAACCACTTAACGTATGTCCAATTCTTAAGCCATCACTTAAGATTTTCACTATATCCCACAAGTTTGATCCGGACACTTATGAAGCCTTAGTACATCTCACATGTTTCAATAGGCACTTGTGAAACCACTCTCCCCACAGTTTTATAAGATATGTATTTTCCTTAGTGTTATCACACACTAAAATTCTACCTAGAAAATAGTATAAATGAATGAATACAGAATTGAAACTTTCTTTTAGAGTAGATGATACAATGAAAGCTTACTCTAATGAGGTGGGTTTAACTATGAATATTGATACAGAAAGATTTTATATATTGAAGCAACAATTTGGCATAAGTCACTTAAAATCGTTACCCATAAGTTCAAATAAGGTTCTATTTATAAATTTGTGGCTTAACCATTTATTAGACATAAGCTATATTCATTAGACATAAGTTCTAGCCGTTACTCTGCAAGAAAAAAAAAGTCATTTAACAGCCAAATTAAATGTGTCTAATGTAACAAAATTTAAATTTTGAAGTGTCATACGTTACTTTCTTACATTATTTTTCATGTATAATAGCATATATGATGCTAAATGAGCTAATTTAGAAACTTGAATCATTAGAAGATCGAATGAGAAAAATTCAAATTTTCAAAATACTATTCATTTGGTAATTGGATTTTCCTGGCTAAATTTTAAAAAATCATAACTAATTCTAGAAAAATTTTATGAGTATAATTCAAGTCTCTAAAAATAGCTAAAAACATTTAATACATGGCAAAAAATATAAAAATGGAATTTAATGAGCCAATTCATTCCAAAAATTCATCCAATTATACTATTTTTTTGGTCAAAACTACTTTTCTAGATTTTCTTAGCCATCTTCAAAAATTCATAACAATTTGTATACTTATTCAAATCAAGTGATCTTTAGCTCTTTGGAAAGCTCTCTATGTCTACTTTCCAGTCATATAAAACACTCATAAAGGAAACTAAATTTTGAATGAACAGTAACCATAAATTAATAAGTACTCAAAATTGGACAGATTTGCATACCAACTTCTAAAACCAAATACAGAGCATGATTCCATGATCCAAACTTGTTCAAACTAGGATTTTAACATTACAAGGCATTTAAAATAGCATGATGGTAGTGAAGCATAGCTTCATAAATTCACACAATAATTTATACATAATAGCAAGGAAATAAGTCACAATTTCAACTAAAACTTTAATCTTCATTAACTTTCTCCTTGCCTCTTGTCTTCAAGGAGGACTTGCCATCACTTGAACCTATCATGTTAGTGCTTTAGGGTGAGATTTGGGAAAATCTCAGTAGCTAGTTTATTTGATGTCAATATCTCATTCAAGTTTCACAAACATTTCACATATAATTACATAAATCATTAAAATACTATATTGTCAAGTAAAAATTTTAGCAGAGGTTCCCGTTAGAAAATGGATATCTCAAGTAACAAAATCCCTAATTTTACAGCCAAAACCAGTCACAAAACAACACGAGCAATATGGCAACAAATTATAATCATGGAAACAGCAAAGAATAATATATTGCAATAAAATAAACTAAACTACCTTTTATGTTTTCCTTTACTTTTGCACTTGGAACCAAAACTTCCACTAACTTTCCTGAACTCCCAAAAGTCCTAAAACATCATTCAATATTCACTAAATCATTCGAATCAAAGGGTTTCCTCATAAAGACCCACTTGAACCCTAAAATTTCATATAGTTTATCTTAAGCTTTTTCTTGAGTCCAACACTTATTCGTAGCTAATTTGGACCCAAGGAATCCATTTTTAACATTAAAACAATGAAAATCCAACTCTTTCATACTCTTAGTCTTGACCAAAAATTAGGGATTTAGGAGAGAAAAGAGAAACTTTCAAAACTTGCTTTCAAACATACCAAATCTTGTTCCTTTCACTTAATCTTATGCTTTCTCTTTAATTTATGACACAAAACCACTTTCTTTCCTAAATTCACACCAAAACCGAAACTAAACAGCAAGAGGAGAGGAGAAAAGTTCAAGGAAACCGTCTTAAACTACTACAAAACTAAACTAGAAACTATGGAAATCACAAGTAGAAACTTACCGATTTTTTTTTTGAATTTCCTTCTCTTTTTCCTTCTTCCTCTTCTTCACGTTTTTCTTCTCCTTCTTTTCTATTTATCAGACCTCTCTCCCTCCTTTTTCTTATGCTTAAGTCGACCAAAACATGAACCAAAGGGGAGAGTATATAAAATTTGCCAACCGATAAAAAATTGCCACTTAATGTTCTTGAAATTTCCATGGAAAATGACATAATTAATTAAATAATATAATTTCATCATATGCAGCTTGTTGGCCACGAAATAGGGAGTATTTTGGTCCAAAATTTTCAGATATTTACTTATCTAGATATATCCTGAACAGGTCTGGACAAATAAAGCTATTTTAGCAGTATATTTTACTATTATTATGATACTAATTATAATTATATTGGGATACAAAATTACCATAATATACTTATCCCAATTGTTCTAAATATAAGACCCACATATTTTTGCTTAAATGAATACTGCCTCTTCCTATAGTCTAAATTGACTTTTATCAGGTAAGATATTAATATTAAATACTAATTATAAAATAAATATTATTTTGATCTTAATAAATTTCATACCATATTCCATTGGTCTTAGCTCATTGAGAGCTTCATTTTGACTATAATTTTTTTATATTTACAAAAATATCCTTAACTCAGGATAAATTTATAAATTTTAAAATTTTCAGGTCATTTGGTGTAATTTTCCCCAAAATTTATAAATTTTTCTTCTCTCCCCCGCGTGCTTCCACTGCCTCGCCGCCTCATCTCTCCTTTTTTTTTTTTTTTTTATCAAGGGTTAAAATCATCATTTTCTCATTTTTTCTTCCAATCAAGATAATTAATATTTTTATCCTATTTTATACAAAATATCATATGCTCAATTTTGTAAATTTCTTATAAATTTTAAAATATTGAGTCTCAAATATCAAGGAAAAATTTCAGAATATTACATGAGGCAAATTTCATAGAATAAACATAAATATGTGTTTAATGTTAAATTTTAGAAATTTGTCTGATAGAGTGAAATTTAGATTTTGAGTTTATCAAAATTAACACTTATTAGTTCATGCGAATTTTTATATTAGAAGTATGTTTTTTGAGTTTGAACAATTATCTCAAGTTTTCACAATGCACTTCAAAATTCAAATTTAGAAGCTAAAATTTGTCTGTTAGAAGCACGTTTAACATGATACAAAAATGCTCTCTTTAAAATTTGACTATTGAAATATAAAGTTCGTCTATTAAAGGCATGCTCTAACAAAATTTACAAGTTTTCATTTTAAAATTCATATTTTGAAGTTTAAAGTTTGTCTGTTAGAGAAAATGACTTTGAACTTACCTTGAACTTCACCAACATTTGAATTTTGATCAAACTTCATGTGAATTTTACACACTTTCACTAATAATACTTAGCCCGAAATTCAAATTTCAGAACTGAAATTCATCTGTCAGAGATAAAATGTAATATCCTAAAATTTTTTTCTGGATATTCAAGACTCAATATTTTAAAATCTATAAATAATTTGTAAAAATAGGTATATACTATTTGGCATGAAATATGACAAAGAGGTCAATTATCTTAATTGAAAAGAAAAATGAGAAAATGATGATTTTATCCCTAGAAAAAAAAAGAAAATAAAAAGGAAAATAGAGAAAAAAAAAAGGAAAAGGGATGTTGGTGGACGCAGAGTCATCAAAGAAAAGTTTATGAATATTGGGATAAATTATACCTAAGACCTAAAAGTTTTAAAAATTATAAATTGGCCCCAGGTTAAGAGCATTTTTATAAATATAAAAAATTATAGTCAAAATGAAGCTATCAATGAGTTAAGTCCAATGAAGTATAGTATGAAATTTATTAAGTTCAAAGTAATATTTATTAGGTAATTAGGATTTAATATTGGTATTTTACCCGATAAAAGTCAGTTTGGACTGTAGGAAGAGGCAGTATTAATTCAAGAAAAATTAGAGGACCTTGTTAAAATATATTTTGGATTGAAATAATGATTTTGGACTAAAGGTAATTGTTGGATAATTCTTTACAAATTTAATGACAATTTTAGTAAAAACACCCAATCGGTATGGATAAATTTAATCGATAACGGGTATTTTGGTCTATATAAATTATTGAAGCAATTTTTGGCCAAATATGATGATAAAGGATATGCTGCACACTAAAGAGGATAAGGAGGAAATTTTCTTAAAAGCTCGTTAAAAATTAACCAAGCTTAGTTTATTGACTAATGTTACTATTTCCTCCTTTCATCTCTCTCCTCTAAGTGATGGGTTTAAGTGTGGTTAATCTTTATTTGCTTTCATTCTTCACGTCTGGACTGCAGCAAGTTGAGAGAAAGAGAGCAAATTACACAAAGGAGAAAGGAAGAGCAAGAAGAGAAAGTTGAAGACCAAAACATCAAGGTAAGCTTACATGATCACTTGTTTGTGTTCTTGAGTGCTTATGAGTGCTTTCATGGAGTTTTTCTTCCTCTTCTTCCTCTGCAATTTTCATCCATGAGAGAGAGTAGAGAGAGAAAATGAAGGTATGGAGAAACTAAACCATGAAAAGGGTTATATAGGCCATAAGATGCAAGAATATACTATTAGATTATAAATTAATCAGGTAGTTATTTTTCTACAATTTATGGTAATTTTCTGCCTAATTAGGGTTTAATATAGGAAGGGAATTTCATGATTTTGACCTCAAAAATGGATTCCTTGGGTCCAAAATAGGTTAGAACAAGTATGTTGTACAAGGAATGCTTTATGGATAACAAAGTACAAATTTTAGTTCAAGTGAGCACTTTGTAAAGGAAATTGTATAATTAGTGGTTAATGGCATTATTTTACGATACTATAGGATCCAAAGGAGTGTTAGAAGATTAAGGGAAAGGTGTACAAAGTTTGGTGGAACTTGGAAAGCCCAAAGGTAGTTATTTTACCAATTATGTCAAAGTTGTTAAAACTATTTTCAATGATGTTTTGAACATGTCATGCTATGACATTAATATTTTATGTTGTATTTGATATGTTGGCTGTTTGAATGAGAGCTTTTATGACTCTTGGATTTCCAATATTTAAAATGTTACCATGTCGAAATTTCTATGAAAATGTGTAGTATAAATTGGTTGATTGCTCTCAAATGATAATTCTATGAATTGTATGATGAAATATGCACATACTTGGTTGTAACTACTAAGATTCTTTGAATCTCATTCTCTTTCCAAATGTTTCACTTCATAGGTCCAAGTTATGACAAGATTGCCCAAGAAGAAAAGGGGAAGGAAAAGCAAGCTCTTAATTAAAATGAATTTGCTTGCATTGGTGCTTTGCTTGGAATACCTTGTGAAAATGATGTGTATGGTTCTAGGACTTTATATGAATGTTATTATGTTTATCTATATCTACTATGATGTAATGTTTTAAGTGAAGACAAGAAATGGCCATGTATATACATATTAAGGTCTATGTTGACAAGTTGTAGGAAGAAAATGGCCATTGTGACACTGCTCAGAATCTCATGTACTATTCAGAATTTTTTTTGTTTTATGTATGAATGTTTTATATGTATAAAAACTAGACATGTGTAGCTTTACATAGACATAAAGATCACTCAATTTGGAGTTGTGTATGATTTATGGTGATTTTTCAAAGTTATGGTCAGAATAAGAAATTTTCAAAAATGATCATTGCTACAGTGAAGATAATATGAATTTACTGTATAATTTGGCCAAGTAATTTCCCTGTTCAACATTTTTCCCATGTATAGAATCTTATAAGCTATATTTAGAGACTTAACCATATTAACATGATTTTTCTTGATTTAGTTATAAATTTTCAAAATTCACCAGGTGAAAAGAAATTAACCAAGGGAAGAGTACCTCAAATGGAATAAATTGGTTTAAGTTGTTTTATGTAATCAAGTCTCTAATTAAACATTAATGGACTTAAATATAGTTTAACACATGGGAAAAGAGTCTAAGTACAAGGTGTTATATAAAACCATTGTAACTTCAAATTTCACTAAGCAAAATTCAAATTTTGCACAAAATAAACATGAGTCAAACACAAAATTCGTTTGTTTGCCAATATTTTTCAATTATAATATATGCTAACATCAGATTTACTTAATATAATTTATTTAAAACATATGGCAACAGGATTAAATAAAAGTTCAAAGGTTAAACCACCTCAAGACCTAAGTGATAACAAAATATACCTAATGGCTAGGTCTTCAAAAGTTGAGTTCTAATCTCACTTGGTCATTCCATGGTCCCTTCTAATATTAAATTCATGGAGCATCATTTCTCTTCTTCTTCTTTGAATGAGACATAATGTTGATTTTTCTTTCTTTATTCCAATACTCCCTCTTCTTATTTGGATAACCCTACACTTAATATATTACACTTACAAACCAAGTAGTTAATCCAATTTATATATCCAACTTATATTGTAAAGCATAAGAGCATAGTGAATATATCAGTACATAACACGATATATGCATTATAAACATAATTAAAAACATGCTAATGCAAATTTTACTTCTTATACTATACAAATATGATACATTTGTTCCTTATTATTCTACATTTGTTATCATCAAAACTTATATTATATTAAACTTAACAATCTCCCCCTTTTTTATAATGACAAATCACTAGTGAAAGATATGCTTAGTAAATGATTAATACATATAATGCAGTTCAATTCAGATAATTTTGGATTAAACACATACATATTTTTCACACAACTTCTCCCCCTATCTGAGATCAACAAAAAGGATTGATGAAAAATTCTCCCATAATTCTTCTTGCCCTATTTGTGAGGTTTTACTAGTAAGCAAAGATGTCTAGGGTTGTTTCAAACATATACTGAAGCACAAGTTGAAATATAAATCATCATCAAAACTTATTATGCGCTGCATGTTTAGATTATGCTAATTTTTACTGATATCAAAATTGATACTAATTGTTAGATATTAAAACTAATACCAATTATTGCTTGAAACTTTTCACAATAAAATGAGCTCAGCTAAAGTATAAGCAAATTAATTATAGAAAATGCTCCCCCTCAGCATATGAATTAAAATTTTAATTTAATATATAAGTGTGGCATATGTATTAGAGTAGGAAAATTTAGGAGAAAAGAAAAGAAAATGGAGAAACGAGTTTCATTAATGCAAACATGTTTAGTACAGAGATTCAACCAAATTCAAACAAGTACATTCGATCATAAAATATAACACAGATTTATAGTGCAACAAAGATAAAATCATAAAGTCCTAAGATCTAAGCCCTAAGGTTCTGTGGCTTGTCATTCCTTTCTGGCCTTGAGCTTAATCCTCTTGCCATAAGTTTTACTTGATTTCCTAGATTGCCCAGCAGCTTTAGATTTTTCTAGTTTTGGTTTGTCCAGTTGCAGCTTCTCTAGTTTGTCCAGCTTCTTTCTCCCCCTGTTTGGCATCATCAGGCACAAGAGCAGGTACAAAGAGGATGTACTTGGGCCATGGGAATGACCTGAAGATGAACTCATATAAATGGCACTATGGGAGGGATATGAGGAAGTTCATCATCAGACACTGAATTCAATTATTGAACCTCCCTTTCAAATGTTAGCTAGCTAAGCCCGTTGTTCCACTAAGAGTCCATAACTAGAAGATAGAGGTTAAGGAGCTAGTGGAGTTAATAGCTCGTCTAGCCTTTACTTCTAAGCTTGCACTGCAGCATCATGTGCAACAGCAGCAAAGTCAATGTAAGGCATGATCACCCTTTGCTCATTGAGAGTAGCTTGAATGATGGGTGCAGCTGTAACATCTTCAACAAGCTTCTCCATTTGCTTAGTTTCTTGTAATGACAGAATTGAGTCTTAAGCAGCTTCCTCCATCATCGGCTCATGGGAACCCTCTACTTGAGTGGCTTCTTCCTCCACTACAAAGTCCAGAGATGAACCAGGACTAGTTCCATTGCTTAAGGCCTAAGGAGTGACAGCGGTGGCAGCAGAAGCAGCAGTAGCAATAGCATCAAGAGAGCATATTTCAAAAGGACTTGGGATTTGTGGAGAGATAGATTTGAGTGGTTCTGAGGTACCAATATGAGGTGGTGCTGACATGGTTGGAAGAGAATTTCAAATATCTTCATAAGTATCAGCAATCACCTTGAGATTCTTGGTTAGGTCGGTATTTTGAGCTTATAGGTGTACAAACTTAGCATTATATTCCTCCCTAATACTTAGCATCATTTCTGATAGGCAATCATAGAGTTCAGGTATGGTATTAGGTTGGCCATAGTGTTGGAATGGAAGGTTCAAGCTGCTGGGTAGCTGAGGTTAGGTTGGATGGTTGGGGTAGCCTCAGAGGTAGTTTCTTACTATTGTGACTTGCTCCCATCATAGAATAGATCCTCATACTCACCAACCCCCTTTCTAATCCAGTTGCCCTCTCCTTTTTTTGTCCCCATTCTCATTAATTCTTCTTCTTTGAATTCCTCCGTAGGCTTACTTTTGTCTTTCTCCAAGTGTTATATCTTGGCATATTTGAGAAGTTTGGTAATGATGGAGGCATAGGACAAAGTGGAGTCTTTTTGCTAGTCTCTAGCCTTGATCATTCTTTGAAAAATGATAATACTCAGTTTGATTTCCTTTCTTCGAATTAAAGTTGTTATTACATGAGCTTCAGCCCTAGTAATCAAATTAAAGCTTCCTCCCTTATTAAAGATGATCCTAGACACTATATAGTGTAGGACATTTACTTGTACACTAAGGCCAAAAGGCTTCACAGTTTTCAGTTGAGGCCTATTCACCCGTCTTCTACAGAGTGCATCCAAAATTGTGCCCTCTTTGTAATTCAAATATTCCTTACCTTCCTTATCTGCATTATTGTCCTCATCCATGTACTTGGTGGCAGAAATATCAATTTTAAATCCACCTTGTCCAGAAATCTCGACATCATCATTAAGATTTTCATTTGTCAGCCATAGATTCTTAGACCTAAGAGTTATTTGATACTTCTTCTTCTTGTCATTATACTTTAATGAAGCATACCAAGTTTTACTTACTTCATCATCGTATTTTTCTTTAATCTCTAGAAGGTTCTTGTAATTCCTCATCTAGAATCTAGCATCAAAATTGCTTGAAACTGGAAATTGCTCCAAATTAGTGTAATAAGGAGTGGTTACCTTCTTTACAGCAAATTTTGCTATAAATTCTTTTAAGATGCTTTCAAAGTTGCAAAGGGGTACAGTGGTCATCTGGAGTTCTTTAGGCTCTGTGCTAGATGTAGAAGCAGTAGTCGTAGATTTCTTTGATTCTGGCTTGGATGGTGTTTTCTGCTTCTTTGAGGGTATTCCCTTACTAGATTTGGCCTTCCTTTTCTGTGTATTGCCTTCTTTTAATGCATATTAGGATTTGACAGATTGATTGGGCCTTGGCTCTTCTTTCTTGACATTGGCATTCTTCACTCTAACCATTTTCACTCAAAATGTGTTTCAAGGAATGCTCTAAAAGTGTTTATGAGGTTTGGTTTAGAGTTTAATTGGTAGTAAATGAAGTTTGACTGAAGGAACTTAAGAATGGTTGAGAGAGAATGAGAAGTGTAAAGGTTGAAGTTTGAGTACGATTGTGTCTGTCCCTCAAACTTCTCCTTTGTAACCGCTTGACAAAAAAATTTTGAGTACCAAAATTTGAATTTTGGTCAATTACGTTGCCTACATAGCATAGAGAAAATGTCTTGATAGACAAATTTTCAACCTTGATGTTTGTTTGTCAGAGGCTCACTTTTCAGATAATACCTCAACATTCATATTTTAGCCTTGAAATACGACTGTCAGAGACTTAAACACAAATAGAAGCTTCAACAAATGAATTTTGGTTCTCAAAGTTCAAATATTTGAAGTTTCAAATGGGAAGCATGAAAATATATGATGTCCAACAAACAAATGTTGGGATTCAAACTTTGAATTTCAAGACTTTATGAAGAAGTGTCTAAAATGTGAATATTGAACCATCAATGTTCAAATGTTGTATACACAAAAGCATAGCACATACATATATCAACAGTCAAAATTTGAATTTTAGGAAGTCAACAGACGAATTTTGAACAAGCTAAAACTATAAGACACTAAAATTTGACTATTATATGGCCAAAATTCAAATTTCAAGCAAACAAAATCACTCAATAAGATATATAAGGCATGTAAGTTCATCCATTTATAATCAAAATACGACTATTGAAAAATAGAGCTTATAATTAGATGTTGAAACTTTGAATTTTCAATCTCCTTCAGCAAATGTTGATTGCCCAAATGCAGGATCTCCATTATTCTAAATTCTTATCATATAAACTCATAAGGAGTACCTGCAAAAACAAAAGAAATACCTTTTTCTTTCTTTGGTACCCTTTCTTATTAGGGTCACTAATGGTCAGTTTAATAATTCAAAAATTGATATTGGATCAAAGCTCTGTCTTACCCAAATGTAATATATATATATATATTGCAATAATTGATTAAGGTAAGTGACAGAGGTTACTACAAATCATCTCCTTGTTATATTTGGCTTGTATGTAGTGTATTATTGCTCATGTCTTTCTTTTGCATACAAACCATTACTTGTTAAACTTCTACTCTTTCTCTTCTCAAGGTAAGTAATTTGATTTCCATTTGAGCTGCTTTCTTGAGATGAGTGAGGGAATTGCTTCCAGTGCTTCTCCTTGTGATTTGTAATCGCAGCTTTAGATTTTTGAGAAGCATTCCTTTTTGGTATCCTTTTTCTTGCACCAACATGTTCTTTCTTTTTGGATTTATTCTACACACATGAAACACTAACAAAACATTTTGGTACCCACTTGTTTTTGGGTCCAGTAGGGTTAGTGGTATTCTTTGGAATCCATTTCATGCCTTTTGTAACACATTCTTTATCATACATTTTCCCACATATTATAGCATTTATAATATCCAAATAGCTCATAATAGGAGCTTGAACCATTAATAGAATCAAAATATTTAAAATAAAAAAAAGTGGTACTACTCATCTGGTTCTCAAGTTTTCTGGATGAATTTTGAAAACTTGATAACCAAATGAATAGTACCACATTTTTTTATTTTAAATATTTTGGTTCTATTAATAGTTCAAGCTCCTATTATGAGCTATTTGGACATTATATATGCTATAATATATGGAAAAATATATGATAAAGTAAGGTATTACATTTTTTATATTAGAGCAATGATCTGGGTAATCTTTGCAACAAGAGAGGAAAGCAATTCTCTTAGTTAGAGTTTTCCCTTTAAATATAAGATATATTCCTTATAGAAAACTAGTCTAAGAATGTTTTAGTGGCATAAGAGATTAGTCTTAAGGATAACTTATTATAGTTGCTAGATTTGTTGAGAATGTTTTACATGTGTGCTTTCCTAAGGTCTTGAATCTTTTCAGAGTTAGATTATAGTTAGATCATATCAGTAAAGAGATGTTAGGGTCACAAAGGATCCTAGTAGAGCTCGGAGATCGCAATAGATCTCATGGTCGTAGTAGACCAATTGTGAGGTTGCAGTAGACCTCCAAAGAGTATGAGATGATGCAAAAGATTGATGAGCCTTACAATTCTGATAGTTCTCTGAAAGAGGAAGGCCTAGGATAATTTTATAAAGATATAAAACATCATTAATCAGCAGCTAGTATGAATGTTTGCCTAAAGCTTTTCTTTAATGCCAAGCCACTAACTAGAAAGTAGCTACGAGATGTGATGGTAGGTTACTAATGATTAGAAAGAGCAAGCATCCTGCCTAAAAAATAAGATCAGTGGCAACATGTTTTCAGTAATGAATGTAAGAGGCCAGTAAGGAATAAATGATAATAATGAAGAGAAGTAGTTATGAAAAGAATCAATGGAGAAAACTAATGTATAAAGGAGGTACGTTAGAAAAGAAAGATGGTTGGTAGCCCTGATACAGGAATTTGGCCTGAGCCTAATAAAGATCCTATAAGGGAAGACATAGGATCCAACAAGATTTTCAATGATAACAAACATATAGTGATAACTAGTTTGAAAGATCACCTGGATTCAGAAAATGACCCTATAGTAGTAGTCCTTCCAAGTGTAGCCCTTCCAAAGCAAGTAAATGTAGCTCTAGGTAAAGAGATCGATTAGCCACAAGTTATGATAAGCGAGTTTGGGCTAACTATACTATTTGGATTATGCAGGTAGCTTTTTCCAACTAAACCAAGGACTTCAAATCCAAAGAATTGTTAAAGCTATCAAGGAAAAATGTCATGACAGATTTATAGTACATGTTTAAGTTTTTCTAAGTCCCACATCAAAAACAAAGATATTCTTAGAAGGGCATTATGATTATAAGCTTCCTGCAAGTGAATAGGTTAAGTTAGTACTTGATGTCATATCAGGTCAAGAGTTCTAGAACCATGTCAAGGAGTTCCTGCAATCTTTGACTAAATATATATATACGACAAGATGCTGACTTAAGGTTAGTAAAGAAGAGACTAGGGGTCGAGGTATGATAATGTATCATGATTAATGATGAGATAGTGAAAGTAGTAGTTAATGTAATTGTGGGGTTCAAGTTGATATTAATCACAATTATAAGAGTCATTAAGATATGAAGAAGTGCTCAACTAAGATTAATAGTACAAGCACACCTCTCAAATGACGTCAATAGTAGTAAATGAATGTACTCCCAGTTTAGATCCCTTGCAAGTGATCCTTAATCTTCTGGATTAGTAGTAAAGGAACTATTGAGAAGCTATAATAGATAATTAATTCTCAAGGACAATAGGGGAAAAGTTAGAGCCTTTTAAGGTTCCGCCTATATTGTAATAGCCTTAAGTAAATCAATAAGCTCTTGTCGAACAAACCACAGAGTAAGTGGAGTTGCTAATACTGCAGTAGCCTTAAGGTTCCACCTATACTATGGTAGCCTTAGGAGGTTCCAATTCTTTCTACATGTAAAGCACACATTCTTTATTGCTAAGCATAGCTTTCTGCTATGAGCCTTTCCGCATTCTTCAAAACAAGAGTTGGCTTACTGAAATTGTCTCCCTACCCTTCTTGCCTTGCTTCTTGAATCCCATGTTATTTCATTGCTTCTTACTCTTACTTACTACTCCTTTCTCCATAATTTCTTAGTATTACTATTAGCTGGAGGTGCTAATGCAATATGCTTGCGATTCAGAATATCTTTAGTGATCTTGTTTATTTTAATCCCTGAACTAGTCTAAAACTGCATTGGGGCAACTCTTCTCTTATTGCTGCTCTAGGCCCTTTTCCAACTTCTCTATCCTCCATCACTTATCAACTTACTTTTGAAGATAAGTTGGGTATCAAATCAATTGAGTATACCTTACTACATATTCTTGACTGACTCATTCACATCTTAGCGAATCCTTACAATTCCGCTTCCTTTTCATCTCTTACAGACTAGGGACAATATTCATCATAAAACTGTTCTTATAATACTTCCCAAGTCAATAAAGTGCCCTTTACCTAGTCAGCTTATTTTGTGTTTTGCCATCATTGGTCAGCCTCATTTACTATTGCTTGTGCCTAATCATTTGGGATACTTAAGGGGATGAGATTGGGGACAATCTCAATAGTTAAGTTTTGTATTCTTGCAATTATATCAATCATGTCAAATAACTCACATTTGATCACATTTAATCATATTAATCACATTTAAACAATAAAGTGCCGCATTGGTAATAAAAATTTTGAAAACATAACAGCTTAGAAAATGGACATTCTAGGGAATAAAACCCTCATTTTACAGCCAAAACCAATTAAAGAAATCACAATTGCAATATGACAATACAATTTAATCATAGAAAGACAATGAAAGGACATAAAGCAAGAATATGAAATTTAGCTACCTTGGTTGCTTTCTTTGGCTTTTTCTCTTGAAACCAAAGCTTCCTCTAACTTCCTCAAGGTTTCTTGAGTTTCCTCAAGTCCCTAAACATCATTAGATACTTGGTTAAACCACTGATTTCATGGCATAATGCATATAGCTTCCATGAAATCCTAGAAACCCTTAAAACTTCAATTTGTCTATCTTAAGGTTTTACTTCATCCTAACACTTGTCTTTAAGGTTTTCCATCATGGGGAAACAATTTTTGGCATCAAATTAATGAAATCTAACTCCTTCCTTCCTTACCAAACTGGATGAAATCTAGACACAGAGGCAAGAATTGATTTTTCATTTCCTTGCTCTAATCCTACTAAAACTTGTTTCTTTGGTGTTTTCTCATGTTCCTCTTAATTTTTATGGAACAAAACACCTTTCCTCATCTAAACTAAGCTTGGTAGAAATCTGGACAGCAACGGGAGAAGGAGGATGACTCAAAGAAACCAACTCAGAAGCCTTAGAACTTGAAGGAAAATCACTAAAGGTTGAGAGAAGACTTGTCTTACCTTTGTCTTCTTCACTTTTCTTCTTCCTCTTTTCCATTCTTTCCTCTCGTGCTCTCCCTTTTTTCCTCCCTGTCCAGCTGCTTCTTCCCTTCATTCTTGAGTTTAAGTGGCGTACAAGAGAGATAAGAGCACTTAAAAGAAGTATAACCAAGTTTAATGCTTGATTTGGTTACTTTTTATCCACCCTTGGTCAAGTTAACTTGGGTTAACTTTTACTTAGCCTCCAAGTCTTCAATTTGTTCACTTATAAATTGCCAAGTGGCACTAACTTGAGGGGTTAACATTCTATAAAATACTGCATATTTTTCCCTGTCCAGTAATACCCTGTATTTGTTACTTTATACTTGGACCGGTAAAATTATTTTTTATAGTATTAAATCACTTTATGAGTATAGGATTAAAGTGAATATTGTATCTGAGATTGCTTTATTATCTTATCTCCTAAAAACTCTTTTTGTGGTATCTAATAACTTTTCTTTTTGTCTTTTTAGCTTTTGCAAATCAAAAAGCAGCTTTATCGATATAAAGTTACTTTTTAATCTTAGGCACTGATTATTTTTTTATCCTTAATCATTAACCCATAGTGTCATATATTATTAGACTCATCTCGTTGAGAGCTTCAATTTGACAGTAATTTTACATATTTACAAAATTACCCCTAACCCAGGGCTAATTATAATTTTTAATTCTATTTAGTTATTAGCTATAATTTTTTCCAAAATCTTTTCCACGTCATTTTCCCAGTGATTATTTATGCTTAGGGACTAAATTGTAATTTTTATAATTTCTAAGGTTTAAAATGTAATTTCTTATTTTTTCCATCCGACTGAAAAAATAACTTCTTTGTCCTATTTCACACAAAACAATGGTTGCCCGTTATTGCAAATTTCCTATGCATTTTTAGATATTTAGCTTTTTAGGGATGTTACACATTTCCTTAAATCATTTCTCCTAGTATTGCACAAACAAGCTATATATCCCTTTTTACCATAATATGTGCATGATGATGAGTTAGGCATAAATAGTTTCAAACAGTTTTTATTTTTCTTCTTGGACTTACTCATATAGTCAACATTCAACTGATCGGGCACACAATTCTATTTGCCAAGTGGAATATTTGACCTCTTGAGACCTGACTAAATTATCCATCATTTTGATATATAAAAGTATAATGATGTATAAACTTGTACAATAATTACTCACACTAAATATATAATCAGCTCATCATGTATTATAATAGCTTATCTTATTAGGCCTTATATGGCATGCAACATGTAAATCATTTTCATTTTGGCCTCAATTACGTATTTTATTAGCCTAAGCACATGTAAATCAAGAAATTCTTTTTTAAAGCACCTTGATTTTTTAGAACATTATTTTTCCATCAACCACTAGATTTTTAGGTGTCACATTTGCAAGTAATAATGAGTACAAACAAAAGAAAAATAAAGCAAATTCAAACAAGAAAAGAGACGAGTTTGGATGTTTAATCTAAATTGTAGGCATGGAATGTGATGTAAGAGTTTGTGGACTGATAATTCTAGCAAACCAATTAGTACTCAAGAAAAATATTGCATAAAGATGCCAAAGCTTTTTAATCTCATTTAATCAATGATAATTATAAAGATTCCTACGTACTCCCTTTTTTTTTGGGGGGGATAAACTCCTATGCACTCATACTATCCTAAACAAATAAAGAAAAACAACTCGAATACAAAGAAGAGCTAGAATGCTCGCTCCTCAAAATCATGTATTAAAACAACCATTCAATATAACTTAAGTGTAGCTTTTTCCCAAAAAAAAAAAACCTTCTAATTATAACAAAATTCATTTCCTTCAATACTTAAGAATAATTTGAAGTTTAAATTTTTATTTTGGCCTCAATTTCAGGTTTAAATTATTTATTCTAAATTTTACAAACCTCAAATCTTTGAACATAATTTTCATTTTTCATCTAACATTGAGCAAATACTCTCTCAGTCCCATTTTATTTGTCATTTTAAAATATTTTAAATATTTCAATTTATCTATCATTTTATATTATCAAATAAAATATTAATTATTTTTTTTACTGTTGTACTTCTATTAAAATATTAGTAAAAAGA
Organism: Adenanthera pavonina; assembly: GCA_026686845.1. Classification (NCBI taxonomy): domain Eukaryota; kingdom Viridiplantae; phylum Streptophyta; class Magnoliopsida; order Fabales; family Fabaceae; genus Adenanthera; species Adenanthera pavonina. The sequence continues at coordinate 21,476,505 of JAIVEN010000013.1, forward strand.
GAGAGTACATGTCACCTTTTAATATTTAATTTAATAATATTTTTATAAAACTTTATTGAATTTTACTATTACTGAATGACGGTATTGACATATCAATACATGTGAAAAACTTTAATAAAATAAAGGGAGGGAGCGATAAATAAAGGGAATACTTTAAAAACACTATAAATAAAAATTAATAATGGGCCTAACTATTTTTAATCGTGCCCCCACTCGGCTCCTTTCTAGTTTCTAGAATGATTTTCCTAGTGTGGCGCGCACTCCATTTTTGCGTGGGAAGAAGATGATGCTTTCTTGGGGTGCTTCTCCAATGAGGAACTGAAGGCTTCTTATCCAACGAATTTAACCATGAAATCAATTTCAATCCCAACGATAATAATAGTAAACGGCAATGCCATTTCTTGACTAATAATAAGCGAAAATGCCAACAACTGAATCCCCTGAGAAGAATGCCATAAAAGAGGGAGAGAAAATCAAGGCAAGGTAGTGTCCCAAGCACGAACGAACGAACCCCAGCATTAATTTTTGGAGGTCAAGCAAATCGCCATTTCCTTCCACCATTGTTGAGCTGAGATGGAGAAGAAACCGTCTTCTTCGACCAAAACCATGTCGGTCTTGCCTTACGAAACCCCACGACTCAGAGACCATTACCTTGTGGGGAAGAAGCTTGGGCAAGGCCAATTTGGAACCACGTACCTCTGTACTCAAAAGGTATCGGGGGAGCAATACGCTTGCAAATCGATTCCCAAGCGGAAGCTCTTGTGCAAGGATGATTACGAGGACGTGTGGAGAGAGATTCAGATCATGCATCATCTGTCGGAACACCCGAATGTGGTTCGGATTCAAGGGACTTTCGAGGATGCTGTGTTTGTGCACCTGGTTATGGAGCTGTGTGCTGGGGGTGAGCTGTTTGATAGGATTATTCAGAAGGGGCATTACAGTGAGAGAGAGGCAGTCAAGTTGATTAAGACCATTGTTGGTGTGGTCGAAGCTTGTCACTCTCTTGGGGTGATGCATAGAGATCTCAAGCCTGAGAATTTCTTGTTCGACAGTTCGGGTGAAGATGCCCAGATGAAGGCCACGGATTTTGGCCTCTCTGTGTTTTACAGGCCAGGTTGGTAATTGGGTGATTGATCTCTCATATGTCTCTGTCTATTATTCGTTATCATTCTTGTGATTTTCATTATGATTCCTGTGATATTAACTATTAGAAGAATTGATTGTATAAGATTGTAGTTACGACAAGTATTGTTGTGTTAGTTTACATAGATTTACCTATTAATTTTTGTCACACAATATTACCAAGCACTCTCCACTATATTAAGGTTGCAACTTTTTTATGACTAGAATATATAAATATAACGTGATTGGTTGAATCTACGCAATATAAATATATGATGAAATGAATTATGGGACTGTTTAGATTGACTACTAGGTTTCCTTTGTTTGATATGTCAATAATGGTTGATTCATAGGCCAATAAGCTGCTACATGTTGCTCGTTGGCATTGTTTTTTGGCTGTAATAATTTGGCTTCCCAACGAGTAAATTGTATTCTTTTGTTTTCTAAAGTGAAACTCTCTAAATTGGTCAGATATTGGTCTATGATAATTTGTGTTCATTTTAGACATCAACTTTTTGGCCTCTGGGGTAATGAGTATTTAGTTCAGCGAAAGTCGGCATTCTTTTTGTGGTTGAAGAGAAATGTATACTTAGGAGTTAAATGTTTTAAGAGCAATGTTCGACATCACCAAAATTTGTGCTCACGTTAGACATCAAGTTTTTCCTCGTTGGGAAAATGATGGTTAAGTTAAGTATAAAGTTATCACCATCACCTTTTGTTTGTTTTGCTTTTCCTCTAGGACAAGCCTTCTCCGACATAGTTGGAAGCCCCTACTATGTTGCCCCTGAGATTTTGCGCCAGAAGTATGGACCTCAAGCGGATGTATGGAGTGCTGGAGTTATCCTTTACATCTTGCTGAGTGGGGTCCCACCTTTTTGGGCAGGTAACGTATCTGTAATTCCTTGGATTTGCAGCTGTGAAGCTTTTGTCCTCTGTATGTTGTTTGCTCATTTGTTTCATTCGCTATACCTGAGCTGCATTTACTTTCCTATCACTTGCAGAAACTGAACCAGGCATTTTCAGACAGATTTTAAAAGGAAAGCTAGATTTTCAATCTGACCCATGGCCAAGCATATCGGAAAGTGCTAAAGATTTGGTGAGAAAAATGCTAGAGAAGGACCCTAAGAAAAGAGTTTCTGCCCATGAAGTCTTGTGTAAGTTCCTTAGTACCAGTTTTAACTGGAAATTCATGTGCAGTTGTATCCTATTACATTTTTCTCTGCTATGACTTAATGATGATGCTGTCTGTGCAATCAGGTCACCCTTGGATAAATGATGATAAAGTTGCCCCAGACAAACCTCTGGATTCAGCAGTTTTGTCACGCCTGAAGCAATTCTCAGCTATGAATAGAGTAAAGAAGATGGCACGGCGGGTATGTTAGATTCCTATAGTAAAGAAAATGTGGGTGAGATTTGTGATGGATTCATATGGTGTACCCAAGAAACCTTCTATATCACTTATTATTTAAATGGTTATCCCTGTGTATCTACAGAAAATGTAGGTGAGATTTGTGATGGATTCATATGGTGTATCCAGGAAACCTTCTATATCACTCATTATTCAAATGGTTATCCCTGTGTATCTTCATATAAATCTGTATCATGATATATTTGTTCTGTCCAATTCTTACACATCAGATGTTAATCCAAATTATGCAATCTTGACTTGCGTATAAAAAAATTTCCAGGTCATAGCAGAAAGACTTTCAGAGGAAGAAATAGGTGGTTTAAAAGAGTTGTTCAAGATGATTGACACAGATAACAGTGGGACAATAACATTTGAGGAACTCAAAGAAGGTCTGAGAAAAGTCGGTTCTGATCTAATGGAATCCGAAATTAAGTCCCTGATGGATGCGGTAGGTAAATATTACGTAGTGTAATTAGGTAAATTTATATGCTGAGTTTGGAGACTTTGAATTGTTTCCCTTCTGAACTTTGGTAGGCTGATATAGATCAGAGTGGAACAATAGACTATGGTGAATTCCTTGCTGCTACACTGCACATGAACAAGATGGAAAGAGAGGAGAATTTAGTTGCAGCCTTTTCCTATTTTGACAAAGATGGAAGTGGTTACATCACCCTTGATGAGCTTCAACAGGCTTGTATAGAGTTTGGCTTAGGTGACGTAAATCTAGATGTTATGGCAGAGATTGATCTAGATAATGTAAGTTTCCAAATGATTCTTTTTTCCCATTTCTTTTCATATATCATCACCAAAAGTGTGGTATTATTGGTATCATTCTTTGTTTAACTTCACTGCCAGCTTTGTCATTGCTTTCTTTTTTAATTCTTGCTGTAGAGTTGTGACGTAACATAAACATGTTGGCTGAGATTGATGAAACTGAAATGTACTTTTACGTCTTTTTTTTTTGTTGGATACTTCTGTAAGTTAACTCGACATTCTTCTGTGTCATTCTCTATTTGAATGTATGAACGCACGAATGTAAATGATACAACTTGATCTATTTCCTTACTAATGATTTGAAATTTTTAAGTATATTGGATTTTTGTTTAAAAGACTAGCTTTGAAATTATTACAGATTAGTTGAGACTAGCTTTCTCAGATCAATTATGAGGAGACATATAGACTTATCAGATATAACTTTTAATAAGATCTATCTCTGATGTGTTTATATTATATAGATCAAAAAGTCATTGTTGGATTCTGACATGGTGTGTCTACTGATGCAGGATGGGAGAATTGATTATGGGGAGTTCGTAGCAATGATGAGGAGGGGGGATGCAAGTGTGGGTAGCAGCAGAACCATGAACCGCAATTTGAACTTCAATATAGCAGATGCCTTCCAAGTGAACGAGTCATCTTGATTCACTCGCATACTAATCAAACTAATCTACTGTACAGATAGGAAGCACCGTTGTGGAAGACAAGAAGCCACCTTTTTTTTTTAATTTATTTATAGCTACATGGTTTTGAGATGGATTTTAATAGAGTCCGATTATGTTGTATAATCTACGTAAACAACCTCACTTAATGGGAAAAAACTAATATTGATATTATTATTATTATTATATAGCCACATGATTATGAGCTGTTTTGTAATTTGTGTTGTATTTCTTTTCCATACTTTCTTATGAGTTTCATATCTTTAATAAACATCCTTTGAAGTTGAATATTTTCAACATAATAGTGTACATGAATTGATTAAAAAATTATTTACTTAAAAAATAAATAAAGTAAAATATATGAAATATGACACTTGTGAATAAAAAATTAATACAATTGATAATGACAATTTAGGGTCTTAAAAATCAAATTTTTTTCCTGAAGATCATAAAAATAAGTTACTAGCATAGTTTTTTAAAATTGTTATTTATGTTTCTAAAAGTTATACTTTGATCTTTTTGATATTGTATGGATGTTATGAATATGTTATTACTTCTAGATGAAAATACTCTTGCACAATTAGAAACATCATGTTATGACTTTAATTTTTTATTTGGATAAGAGAAAAATAAGGAAAAGAGGAAAATTTAAAAAGAAAATAAGAGAGAATCTAAATATTCTTTTCTCTAAGTTTCTTTTTATTTTCCCTCCTAGTATTCCCTTCCTATTAAGTGAAAATTAAAAAAAAAAATCACCAAAACTTATTCTTACAATCGTTGTAAGGGATTTTAGTTTTTAATGTAAGGCTATCAACTATAAAATTTGAAGAATATAAATTCAAAGCATTCTGCCAAAAAAGGTATTTAAAAAGAGAGAAAGAAAAACCCACACCCTCAATATCAACTGTCTAAACAAGAGAATCTAAAATATCATCCCATGTTATATTTTAGTATCCTATTTCATCAAATTCAAATCAATCAATTGATATCAATATATATTATAGAATGTATTATTCACAAGTTATAAATGGTAGGACTTATTTTTGAAACTTCATACAAATGCATAAAAAATTGGTTCTAATTACCAAAGAATATAAGATAACTTACCAAGGGCCTTTCAAGAATTATTCATCTCTAAATGCAAATTGCATCAAGTTTTTCCATTCAATCAAAACCAATGTCCCATTTACTGGTAACAATAATCAAAGCCATCTACTTGTTTGGAAGATGGGGAGACTCTCAAATGAGTTTGCTATATACTTGGGGGCCCATCAAGTTGAACAATATCAAAACGGAATAAAATGACACTTAACTATTTGTTTGGTACAGAATAACAAGAATGGTTACAAGAACATAATAAACATGATACAAAGAAAATGAAAAATAATTTCCTTTCCCCCTTGATAATCAAACCGGGCCTTGGAGATATGGTTGAACTCATCTGCTATATCTTTACTTATTAATTGAACAGGTAATAGTAGTACAGAGGAAAAATGAATGCCTGTATGCTGTCTAGCTAGTGTAGATACAGCATCGCAAAATGCTCACCATATGCTTGCTGATGCCATCAAGGCTACATACTGAGTAATTTAAGAGACCCCAAAAGAAAATGAAATGGAGCATAATCTAATATTTTCATCATACATCCTTTCTAATGGATATCTTAGTAAATATATTATCCACTATAATTCAATGCTACGAGTTCACAATCTAATCCAATGGTCACCTGACTAGCTTTTGACAATAGAATGAAGCCGGCTGTGCTATCGCAACTTTCATTCATAGATTCGTTTTCTCTTGAGAAATGCAGGAAATATGATGATAAAACAAATTAGGAAGAGCACCACTAGTGTCTTGAAGTCATATAAATCCTTCACTGACTTCAAATCCCCAAGAGCAAGACCAGCCTGATTAAGAAATAGTGAAGATGATAAGGACAGAGTGAAAATGAAATGCAGACAAAGAGCTACTATAAAAGGAAGGAAATTTCTTGACGAATTTAGGTCTATACATCACGTCTAAATGCAAACCAGAATATGATCAAAATCAGTCAACCTGATATGATCAGGAGGCCAAACGAGAAGGACAATTTCACAAATTAACAAGAATTCTCATAACTATGTAGTAGACTAACAGTTGAAAATTAAAAATAAAAATAAAACAGAGAAGGAGAATTGAATAACAAAGTGAAACGAGTATCCATACTTCAATTATCCATCCCACAGCAAAATCTCTGAAATCTAAGGATAACATGAAATACAATTTGACCAGACAAGGAAAGAAATGGTTCGGAATTGAATATAAGTTCTCTGATAGTAGAGTACTCATCAGAAACTACACAATCAGTACTTGAGCAACCCTCAACATGCTTGATATTACTCTTAATCAAATATAATAGTACCATCTTCTCAAAGGGTCAATTTGGTATACTACACAAGATAAAATATGATTGTATAAAGCTTGATAAGACTTGACAAAATTTTTAAAATATTGCAGCATTTGTGTAATAATGTACAAGAAAATATATTGTATAAAATAATATTATTTTATGTTTGGAGATGCATTACATAGCATTGAATAAAATAAAAAAATAACCCTTTTGACAAAACTAGCCTTTACTTGAAAACTTACTATATATATATATATATATATCCAAACTCGTGACATCATGTTAATTTTTAGAGAAATAAAAGTCCCTCCTACCATTTAAAATAATTAAAACAATAAAAGAAGCTGAGTTGGGGTGAACAGGGATGTTGGTTCGTTATCACAATTTTATTATGGCATATTAATTTTTAGTATCGATTTGGGCCATCATCATTTTGTGAGCTAGCAAGCTACTTTTTCTTTTTTCTTCTCATTTTTTATAAAAGTGATATCAATCAAATATTTAAATATCCAAGCTTTTCTTTGACAGTGTAGTTATAAGTGCAGAACTGCTTTTGCTTCCTAAAAGTGATTTCTTGACCCAGAAAGAATCAAGTTTTCTATGAAATTGCACTGGGTATAGAATAGCCAAATCAGTCTGACCAAACTTTTCAAATCCAGCTTGCTAACTACAGTCTGAGATGTGAGGAAAACACCATAAAGTCTCCTGTCAATTATGTTATCATCTTTTATGGTGATCCACCTAGTCGCATGCAAGACCATGGTTATTAGTAGTGCATATTCAACCCCAACCCCACCCTGAAGTGTGGCGCAATGCCACAGATGTGGCATCACCATTTTTCTGTAGCACGGCTTTAGCTGCTTTACTTTCTCATGGCTATAGTTTATGCTCCTTCATCAGCAAACTTCAACCCTTCTCTGTCTTTCAGTACCATCTCTTCTTTTGGTACCCCCTCTGGTTACTTACAGTCACTGGCAGCAACCGGACAGGAAGTCACTCTTTCTTCCATCTCTCTTCTCCATGTTTCCCCCTAATTTTGATAAGTTTTTCTTCCCTCTACCTGGTACCCTCCATAATGTTCCAGAATTTGGTATAGATTGAAGTATTTATGATTTAAGAAGTTGATGCTTTGATTTATAGATGACTTTTAAGTTATGTTTTAGATGATTTTAGTTTATCTTATGCATTGGTTGGTTTATTAGTATACTGTTGATTTGTTGTCGTACTACATTATACAAAGATATCTGATATATTCATTTTATTGTTCAGAACATGATGCACAATGTACAATAGCAATGGTTATGACATGGGATGAAAAATGGAAACTACACAATGCACAACGCACAATAGCAATGGCGAAATTAAGTCATTACGACTGTTAGCCCAAATTCTAAGTTGCCAGGGTCAAGATTACTTTGGAAACATATTCTGGAATTACGAGTCAAAATGTATGTCCATATCATTATATTCACCAACTCTCTGTAATATTCACAAATTGCCAAACATAAATAAGAAGCTTGGATTTGGAACTTTCAGCGGTTATCCTTCTAACCGGCATCTTCTCATGCCACAGTTCCACAAACACAATTCCTAACTGCTAAAGACTGTACAACTTGTCATCTCTCGTCATTTTGAGCTTCAAAAAACAAAATGAACTCAATTTTTTATATTGTAAATCCTTTATCTCCAGACCAAATATGAACCGCTAAATCAATTTCTTATACCCTTTAAATCTTCAAACCTACATATCACAAGTCCCTTTAGTTATTCAAAAATCTTTCCTGCTATTACTTAAACCTGTCTCTAATTGCTGCTAATCTTGCACTCTACACAACCATTTCGACTGCACAGACCCCTGCCCTCATTATAAGATTATTTCTCCGACAGTCATCAATGTCAATTAACCTTCTCATTACAAGGGACTTAGAATTGTATTAATACAAACCAAAATAAGAATATGAATTTTACAATTCAATTTCAATTTAGTCTTGAGCCTTTACCAAAATAATCTAGAACAGTCAATTTCCTTCAAGATTTACACATCATAACTGCCTAATAATAGTCAGCTAAAGGTCATGAAGCTGGGGAGGACAATCTAATATTCATAAAAACTCATGATTTCACTTGCATTTAAGTTTTTTACTTCATGTAAAAATGAAAAAAATTAAAAAGATCAAAATGAATAAGCCAATGGGGAAACAATAAGAAACTAAAATGGGATTCGGATGAAAGCACAAAATTATTAAGGCAATAAATATGACCACTCTAGCTAAAATAAAGAGCTCGGTAAACACAAGGGTTGAAGGGGAAGAATCAGCATATTATACTATGACATTAAGATGGGAACCAAAACTTACTCTGACAGTAATGTAAGAGGCTGGGATAAGACCAATCAATGTTGCCAAAAAGAAGATATGAAATCGTATATCAACAATTGGAGATGCCAGATTGATGAATAGATTTGGCAACGTAGGGGTAACCCTCAGAAAAAGCATGTAATTCAGCAGCTTATCCTTTCTCTTTGCTATCTGATTTGACGAAGGAATGTCAGGTTAACTCAGAAGACCCATAATATTCAAGGTGATTGTCAAATAAAAGTAAAAGAAAGAAAAAAAAAACCCACACCTCTCCTTGGAAAAACCTTAACTTATCAGGCCACAACCAAGAAACTATGGGCCGGCCAATTAACTTGGACAAAAAGAAGCAGGATGATGCTCCAGCCGTAGCATTGAATACAACTAAAAGAAGTCCATGAAAAACTCCAAAAAGGGCTCCAGCTAACAAAGACATGAAAATTGTCCCCGGAATCATAAAAGTCTGCATGAAGATGTAGGTAGAGCAGTAACCAAGAATGAATGGTGCCGGGTGATTATTTGCATATGTTGCAAAATGATCCCTGCAATAAAAAAAATTATAGGAAAAGAAAAATACTGTTGAGAAAAAAGTATGGTGTGTGTGTGTGTTGTGGAGGGGGGGGGGGGTGTGGTTGGTGTTGTTTTTGTGGAGGTGGGGCCGCGGGCAGCAGTTTGAATTGAGTAGCTAAATAGAGATCGAAGTCATCAAGGAATGAAATCTTTATTATTCTTCCTTAGTGGAGCAGGAATGTGATTTTATTTCTTCCCTATAACATTTTCATATAAACAACTACTTTCTCAGGATCATGTATTGAGTACATTAGTCAAACCAAGTGACCAGCATATCATAGATAAAAGAGCACAAATTTAAATTCCATCTATAACCAGTAGATGACAAGGGAAGAACAACCTTGTTAAATGCCCAGACTCAAGTGCAGGGTTATTATATTTCCGCGTAGTACTCTACTAGCCATTTCAGCTTAATTTCAAGGTATACACGAAAAAAATAAAATTAAACGCAGCTGAATTCATCAACAAAATCCAAGAAGGGCCTGGTTAATCAACATAATCAGAATCGCCAGAACCGATGTTAATCACAGAATTATTCCAGGAAGATAAACAAACGTACTTGAGCATGCGAAGATCCGAAATAGTGCGTGGCAGTTTAATCTTTCCATATTCCGCCGCTGGCATTGTCAAGTAAATGCAAATCAAGCCGGCGGAGAAAACAAAGAACACACCGAGAGCGGCAGCGAATTCCCACCTGTTCAGCGGAAACCTCTCGAATTTGGATTTCTTGTCCTCATCCTCCTTGCCATTCTCTTCATCCCTCGTGAACCTCCCAGTATCGCCCATCAGATTCCTCGGTGCCGCCATGATTAGCGCGTCGCCGATGCACGAATCGCAACTCCAGAAAGAGTCAGCACTAGTTGCAAGAAAGCTTTAACATTTATCGTGCTGGAGTGCGAAAATGGCATAATCTGTTAAGTAACAACGGAGAAACGTAGGAACCACATCCATCAATCAAATCAGGATGTGCCAATCAAATTTCGTGTATCAGTAGGATCGAAACGAAAACGGAAGACTTTGAGATGGGGATTTGATTGATGGTGGGGATGATATGGAGCCTCTAAAGCTAGCAATTCAATTCTCAGTGAATAGAAAACCCTAATAAGATTTTGGAGGGAGAGATACAGAGAGAGAAATGGTGGATCTTAGCAAAATTTATGTGCTGTCATACGCTGAGAGAGAAACAAGGAGGAGCTCTTGAAGACCCATGAGGAAGAAAGTCAATTTCTTATTGATTTGTAATTTTTGCTGTTTTTTCATTAAACATAACTAGTTAGTGTGTTGTATTTGACTTTTTTTGGCTTTATATGTATTTGGGTCTACAATTTTATTTTATTAATTTGTATTTGTATTTTAATTTTTATTTGTATAATGCATAACTAATTAGGATTATAGACAACCTATCACAACACATTAAGAATATGATAACTATAACTTAACCGAAATTAATACAAACAATAAAAAAGAGGTAAGGTATTAAAAACCAAACCAAATCGGCCATTAAATCGATCGAGATACTAGTTCAAAGTTTAATGGTCAGATCACAGACCGATTATAAATAAATTGATATATTTTAAATAATATAGATGAAAAATATAAAAGATATTTATCTATAATCATAAAATTAATATTCAATTTAGAATAAAAAGAAAATTTAATAATATATAAAAAATTAAAAATATTATTAATAAGTTTTACAACTTAATACTAAAATCTAAATAAATTAATATTTATCTATAATTATATTTTGAATTCAAAATAGTTAATTAATATTTTATTTTCATATTATTTATTAAGTAAATTTATCATTATTAATAATTATGTATCATAATAATACTTATACTATATTTTAATATAAAAAAAATATATAAAAAATAATACTAAGTAGTACTAAAAGTAATGTTATTTTATCTTAAAAATAAAAAAATTAAAAAATAATTAGATCAGTTCAACCAATTTTGTATCAGTTCTGAAAAGCTCTAATCTTTAAGCTTCAATCTTCATCTGTGTCTGGACTAGACTAAAGGCTGGTTACCGGTTGAACCAGCTGATCTATTTGATATGTTTTATTTCATTAAAATATTAGCCACTACTATTTGAAATGTTTGGTAGAAGTGATTCTTGATCTAGCAAGTTATGTTTTTATAGAGAAAAGACGTAATTAATTTCTCTAAATTGATATTTTATTGAAAAAAACTTAAATTCTTAAACTTATATACTTAATCTGTTTTTATCAAATCAAATTGGGATAAAGTGAATTTTTCCATATATTATTTAATCTATAACTAACTTTTGTTATTTATATTATTAATTTATTTTTAAATTTAAAAGCTATGTTTTTTAATTTGATTTAATACAAGAATGTTAAGTATATAAATTTAAATACTTAAATCTTTTCCTTATTTTATTTTGTCGCCTTACAATCCTACACTACTTAGCATATTATGACTTTCTCCACCCACCAAACACTAAATTCTATCTTCATCAAAATATCTCATGATAAATCTCATTATAAGCTCTATTTATATCTAAATATCACATAACTTCTCTGTACTGCACTTTCCATCCACTTTATCCTCAGAGCAGATCCAGACTGCAATCTTCACCTTACAATTCAAACTTAATATCTTATAAAAATATCATTAAAAATTTTAAAAAGAACATTTAAATATAAACAGTTTATCTGACAATTGAAATATACGTAGTAGATATGAAGAATATTATAAAAGTGCAATTGAGAAAAAAATGCTTCCATTACAATATTCTCTCAATTTTCCTTAATAATAATCAAGGAAAAGCATATTTTTAGTTCCTTAATTTTATATTAGATTTTATTTTATTTCCTTAACTTTATTTTGTTTCTTTTTAATTCTTTAACTTTTAAAATATAATATAAAGTTTTTCTATAACTAACATCTTTAAATATGTTAACAAAGTATTTTTAAATACTTATACATTTATCTAACTCATTTTTATGAAAAAAAATTCCTAAAATTATTGTTTTATTTAGAATTTGGTTATTTATAATTATTTATTTTAAATTTTTTAATTTAATTTTAAAATATTTTAAACCTAAGATATAATAATATTAATAGTTTTGTAGTGAAAATTGACATATGTCATATGTCAATATTAAATAATTCCTTGTTAGCAAATAAAAATATTTTGTTAGTATTTGAAGTTAACAATAATTAATAGTGCTGGTAATATGGAAACTTTTAATTGTATTTTGAAAATTAAAGAATTAAAAAGAAATAAAATAAAATCAAGAGACTAAAATAAAACTTAATTAAAATTAAGGGATTAAAAATATGTTTTTGCCTAATAATCATTACCACTTTTGCTTTTAATAATTACCATATATATTTAATGTTCTATTTAACACTTACGCTCTTAAATTATTACTCAGCTTGCTAATTTCCTCAGTTACTTCATCTATTTACCACGATGTTTTAAATGTGCTGCTACTGATTAATTAGTATAGTTACTACATTGACATTTAAGGTTCATGCAACTATATATCACTTAGGCTTCTCAGATCAAGCGGATCTTTTGCATGTCATATTTGATGTCTTCTAGTTTTGCAGAGTGAAGCAGATGAGATGGTGAGAAGCAGAGATGGTGGGAGTTAGGGTTGGGAGAAATCAATGAAGAAATGGTGAATCCTATCCTATGTTCAGAGAAGAAGATAGGGTCTGAGTTGCTTTTGTATTAAATAAGAAGGACAATGATGAAGTGATCCCCTCCCAACCAAGAATTCCTACATCTTGTGACTCACAAGATAATTGGATGATAGGTTTTAGTCCTGCAAATGGGTATATATTTATATATACACATATATCGGCAAGGCACAAGGATACAGTAAGTTATTGAGGATTTTACTGATTCAATTGAAACCATTAACCTTGTCCTGAATTGCGTACGTGATGCATCACCCTCAAAGAACGAGATAGCATTCGGAACATGATATAATGAAAGGTCAAAGAAGTTTACATTTAAAGAGAATTTACATTTATAAATGACAAAAACATTGACACTGAAAAGTCATCAAACTTAGAACCAAAAGTAAAAGGTCGATCAAAGAAGTTTTCTATTCAAGTTCCTAGACTTGGTGGTGATAGAGATTCACTACTTTTCAAGGAATCTTAATTCTTTTATATGAAGAAAATTTCTGCCTTGGGTTTTCTCCAAAAAAGACCTCTAGGCTTTTCATTTTCTCTGGACAGCTATATATATATATATATATATATCATATAACATAATATTGAAGATGATGAATCCATCATGTTGGTTAATATATCAGACTTATTTTCCAGGCAACAGAGACATGATCATCTAGTTATGAATCAGGGAAAGCATCCCAGGATATGGCTAGCTTGCTGATTTTGAGGTTGTAACACTTGTAGGTCATGATCATGTGGGGTCAAGGCCATGTTTGGATGAGACAAATAAGCAGCAGCGGTATGATCATCAGTGAACTGTGAAGCAATCAAGTGGTCCAAGCTCTTCCAGTCAATGCATGACTGGCCATCGTTAACGTTGTTAGTGTTACCACTCCTTTCTTGACTGATGTAACTGTCTTCATTTGTGAAGCCATTTTCTTTGATTGCCATTCTAGCTGATAGAGAAGCTGTGGGGCTATCAAGCTGCGGAATTAACTCAACAAGCTGGTTGTTATTGTTGTTCAAAACGGCATCGTTAGACAGAAGAAACTGCTGGTGAGGATTCGAGGCGAAAAGATGGCTAAAACTTGTGCCTTCGTTACTTGGACAAAGCACATTATGATTTAGGGCTTCGTTAGTATTCAAGATATCTGTGAAAGGTAGAGACTGAGGTGTTGGATTGCTTATTTGGTCTCTGAAATAGTGTGCTTGACTGCTCCAACATTCGAAACTCTGTCTGTGCTGAGTAGGACTTGGTTTTTTAAATGCTCGGCACACCACCCATCCTTCTTCCTGCCCAAAACATTACAAACTTCAGATTCTTTTTTTATGAATAAAAAAAATCCATATAACTTAATAAAAATAAACACATTAGAAGTATATTTCACTAAAACAATATATCCGAAATATTTAGGGAATAATCTTCGGTTGTTGGTTGGCGGATACAAACTTCAGTCTTAACACACACATAATAAAGAGACTTGCCTGAGGAGGGGCGTGTTCGGAGGTTTGGAGGCGAAATTCATGCATGATCCAATCAGTCTTGGAGCCATAAGGGGCACGTCCCTTGTAGAAGACGAGGGTCTTCCTCATTCCTATTATTCTGTTCTTCTTCGACATCACCGCCTTGTCCCTCCCCGTTGCTTTCCAAAACCCTGCCGCCGTGGCTCTGTTTGTTCTCGTTCCTGTTGGGTATTTCTTATCCTTGTGACTGAAAAAATACCACTCCTTCTCTTCCTCGTACCCCATCTTGCATCTATCTGCATTAATTCACTATACATGTCACAATACATACATACATACGCACGTTCGTACGTACGTATATCATAAAGGTTTACGCAAGTAAGAAGTCTTTATTTAAAAAAGTGTACGTGCTCAATATGATCAGTATATTTCATTTACCATCGGTTTAGAATTTTCCAAGTAAAAACAACGTGAAGATCGATGAGCCATATAATTAGAACATACATATAGATATTGTCAAGAGATTAATAATTATATAGTACCTTGAATGTCCCATGGTTCTATTTTGTAGAGATCGATCTCAGCAATAACATCGAGGTCCATTTTTAATGAGTTTATCTTCCTCTTGAGGTAGTATCCTACAAGTTCTTCCTCCGTTGGACGAAATCTAAACCCTGGTGGAACACAAGATTCCATCTCCATTGTTGACCTCTCCTGTAACGCCCCCCCAAAAAAAAATATTACACTATATCTTAAAAGTAATATTTTCCTCCATCAACCTTGTATGCCTTGTAATCTAATTAATTCCAAAATGGTCTAAATAATCAAGCTCAAGTTAATCGATATTATTTCACTTCACTGCTTACTTTATCTTATCAATAGTCATAGTGGTTTTACAGCCTTCCACGTATAGCTCCATATAAAGCGTCTAGGGTTGACAATTGAGATATATAGTAGTAATCATGATGGTCTTAATGAAAGTTTGAACTAATAGACAATGGACCCAACAATTGGGCAGCATGTGCCAAGACAAAATTGGCAGACCAAGGGTGGAACCCACCATTAATCAAACAATTTTAACAAACAATACAATATATATGGACATGTTATAATTAATCCTAAGAAGCCCTAGTCCTTTTTTGTCCTATATATCAATTGGCTTTAATTAATTAGTTGCATGAACTTGAGAAAAAAGTATGGTGAACACAAAAGTTGGCCGTAAAGCTTGACTTTGCTGGCACAAGCATGACACATTTCTTTGAGTGCAGTGCACTATTACTTTCTCAAGCTATGGCTGGTGGTGGATAAAGACCCTTTTTGAATAATATTATTATTTATCACCTAAATCATGTTAACTTATCCATACTAATTTAAGTATATTTGTTATTAAAGATATGGTAAAATGACAGGAAAAAACAAACTGACGATATATTATAGCGTAATGTTACCCCAAAAAAATAAAAAAAGCCTACCTTTTAAGATTAATATTTCATGGATTTGAGATTTTCACTAACAAAAAAAAGTATAAGACTCTCAATATATTTTTCATGTTGATGAATCTCAAAACATGACATTATTATTTTAATTAAAAGACTTCTATTGTGACATAGAATCACCCCACCATAGCGTTCTAGACTAGTTCCACTATATCATCTCAAGAGCAGTAAATGTAATTTCAAAGACAATCACTACGTGCAAGACTCCTAACCTATAGAGTCAATGAACCCTAATTAATACCCCTTTGAAAACAGTCTATTATTAATCACAGTAATGGTGAATTAATCGAAGAGACTCTTGCATTATGTAGAAATATGTAGTGCACTGCCTTTCTTAACTACTAAGAAAAGAGAAGAAAAAGCAAAGCTACAGGAACAAATAGCACATCAAAAAGCTTCATGTTCCCCAGGGGAAACCCACCAAAGGATTTAGCAAAGAGAAACAGACTCTCGCGTCTGGTGACTGATCAAGTCATTTCAATTTGTACTTTCATTATAAACATAACATTTCAGTGTGGATATACTGAGTACTTACAGAAAGCTGTGTAGCTGTCATGATCTTCTTCTTCTTCTTTGGGCTTGCTTGAGGCACTGAAAGAGAGAGGAGGCCCTAAAGAGATATCAGAGCAAGAAAGAGAGAGAGAGAGAGAAGAGATGTGAATGTTTGTGTAAATTAAAGAGAGAAAGGAGAGAGGTATATATATATATTTCAAAGGCTGTGTGTGGATGTGTGAGAGATGTGAATAGAAGGACAAAAGGTGTTGTTGAGAAAAGAAGCAGAAGAGTGATAAATATATATATAAGAAGATGTGGCAGAGGAAGGTATTGATTGCGCGTGGGGATGGCACATAGATATCAGAAGGAAAAGGATTGTTGTTTGGGCGGCGTGACACCAAGTTTTCACGCCACCCCCTCCTCCCTCCCACCGCTATATTGTGCCCTAAGCCTTCATTTTCTCACCACTTTAGCATCCACACTATATTACTATTACTGTTTATACCAATTTTAATTAATTGTAATTTTTGCTTCATAATTGCATATGACATTGGCGTTAGCTGACAAGGGGGTTGATTCACCGAGTGCTTGATTCAACTAACAAGAGATTGTACCAATTTAACTAGAAATCCCGAATTTAAGTTTTGGGAATGTAATCACATTAAATACTTCACAATAAAACTTACTACCAAAAAAGGTCATACCTGACTTATTTCAGATTAGTTTGAATCCCAAAAATCCTCCAATTGAAGTGAAATAAATCTATGATATTGAGTTCATATGTATGTGACATTAATATTACATCAAATAGTACAATTTTAACTGTGACTATTTCTAGTTTCAGTGATAGTTTCAATATTGGTCACCAAACATTTAATAACGATGTAAAGAAAAAATATACTTAAATTATTAGACAGCGTATAATCTTTTCTTTTTTCACAGACGCATGTACATACGCACAAATGAACACATCCTAATAAGATTATGCATGATAGTATTTATTAAATCTTGAGAATGATTCAATTTGTAGATTAATCTTTTGATTTAAACTATACATATCCATGATAATCGAGGTTCAAGTGGCAATATGTTGGTGATTTCATTATAAGAACCAGTAATAATTGAAGAGGCAACCTTGGAGTGGGAATAGACTAGGGAAATTAAGAGCTATAGGCCACCAAATTAAAGGTGGGCAACTAGAATGGAAAAATTATGGATTTGAAGAAGCCAGGCATATAATGTTACATATATTTTACATTTAACCTTTGATACCTAATTAAAATTAATGGCATCTAAGCATTGATGCACTTCTACTATCCATATGTAAATATTTTGAGTTAAACGAATTCTCGTGTCATAATCTACTTATTTATCTTTGTTTTTTTTTTTTTGCATCAAGCATCAAAACAGCAACCCTAAATCATCTCTTTCCAGAACTGGAGGATCACGCAGAGACAAATTAATGTACATGAATATCACATTCTTTTCCCCCACAATGTAGACTTGTGTTTGGTGCAAAGTCTGCTAAGACATTTGGTATATCATTACCTTTTTGCCATGTGGAAGCTTTGTCAGAATTCCAAGTTGTCCTTATCACACACTTAATCATTTGTGTCTTCCCCACAAGAGCTCCACCATTGTTCAGGATAATATCTTTCTCACAGCTTCTAACTATAGCCATAGCTCCATAATTAATTTGAGTTTATTCAATATCACCACATCTTTCCTTCATAGATTTCTCCCAAGTGTACCAATTTGATTTAAATGAAGTTTCTTGAATGTTAATTTGTTAAGTTCTTTACGTTGAAGGGTTTCTTTAATTTTTTTTTCTTTTTACTTTATGATCAGTTTTTGAACTCTAATCACTTCAATTCCCCACAACCCACCATATCCTAATTATTTGAGCTAATCCTAACTGGTGAGTTTTAAAAGTCAATTAGCATTAGTTTAGAATGAGAAAAAAAAAAACACACACACACACACGTTTGTTTCCTATTGACATTTAGCCAAGAATTTAAGGTTGGTAACCAACAATGAAATTTGTTTAATTATGGTTTATTGTCTTATTCAGGGAGGACCCATTAGATAAATAAATGAGGAGCAAATCTAGGACATAAATCCCATTCTTTAATTTGAAAAGCCGAAAGCTTCAATTGAAAGCTTACAACCTCTCAGAATAATTCTTACACCTACAACTGCTGGCACAACATCACTTTTAATTTTATTAATTCCAACTTGCATTATATTAATCAGCATTAGTTTAGCACAGACACTGATGTCATCTTTTCCCAGCATTTTCTTACATATTTTTAATCATTTCTTTCTTCACGCTAAATATTCATGGAAATTACATTGTAGCCCTCTGAAGTAATCAATGTTTAATTAATTATAAAATTAATACATTTTGAAAATATTACAAAATACTCTTTAAGCTTTGTTTAAGCTTTAAGTTAGATTAAATAATAAAGTAAAATTAATTGCATATATAGCAAAATATCGACAAAAATATAATGAAAGAAATTACATTAATAATTATTTAAGTTTAAGTATTTAATTATAAAATTTTAAAATATAAAGACTGAATAAAAAATTGAGTGAAACTATAGGAATATAAGGGTAATTATTCATATTATAAGAAGCCATGTGATTTTAAAAGTCACTCTAATGCATTTTATAATTTATCTTTCGTAAGTTGAAGTCAAGATAATTAATGTGAATAATGGTATTAATTTGATGGTTATTCATGAGAGATCTAATATGAAAGGAATATAAATAAAATTAATTATAATATTTTTACTAATATTTGAAACTTTTCTGTGAAAGCCATATCATAGACACATTGAGAAAAAGGAAGAAAAAGATCAATTAAATAAAGCTCTTTTTTTTTTTTGTTTGGACCAACAATTAAATAAAGTTGGTGCTCTAGTTCCATCAAATAGAAGGTCTGAAAAGTAGGGAGACAAAAATTAACAATCAAAACAAAATGTGAAGACAATGATTTTCTTATTTATTTCAAATTATTAAGTAATTAAGTAATTTCAATTGCAAGTAATATAACTAAATGTCATCTTAGATATCCTTAATGACGTAAGCTTAGACTTTGTCTTTTGTTAATTAATCCTTATGATATGCATAACAGAGAAAAAGACAGAGCCACAAAGGCACTGTCCATCTCAAGGAAGACAAGTTGAATAATTTCGAAAGTATTCTTTGCTTCTAAATCTATCTGATATAAATAATTTTTTAATAAATATTGTGGTTTCCAGAAGGTTGCTTGTTTTTGAGCCCTGAATTTCTGTTCTTTGGTTTTAATTAGCTTCCAAACAATTGCAAACCCTTAACTAACGCTTTAAAGATAGAGAATCAACAAGGTACGAAACAAAAATTTTTTTAAAGCCTAGTTGATATAAATGGAATAAAATAAAATAAAAATAATTTCATAAGTCAAATATATTTTACATTTATTGATAAAAATAATAAAGATAATTACTACTTGAATAATGAAAAAAATATATAAAAAATATGCAGGCCAAAAAATATCATAAAATATTGTACATCATATCTTGTATAAAAATTTCATTTTTGTTATTATAACTAAAGTGGTGACTGGATACATGATGATTTTATAAAAAAAAAATTCATTTTTCTTATTATAACCAAATGAAGTATTAAATAGTGAGTAAGTGGTTGTGTACCATAATTTTTTTTTATTTGGAATAAAGACACACAAATCTACCGATTTAGATTGTAAGTGGTTTGAAAATTCATTTTCCAACCTTTACACGTATAGGGAATAAAACTAGTTGAAAATGGTCTATTTTTTGGTACTCCGTACGAGAGAGAGATTAGTTCTTGGTGCTAGCAGGGTATACTCCTGATCACATCCAAGAAAGGTCACCAAGTGTATAATATCTTAACAAATTACACTCAAGTTTGAAAATAAAAAACTTTAACTTGAGAGAAAAATAATATTCCAGAGATTTAATTTGGAATTCAAAGATTCCAGAATATCATTGTCTGAGTATCTATATCATCGATACTTCGTAGATCGACACAAGCCATGCGACAAGTCTATGTAATGTTGTTATATGTCCATTTTCTTTTCTTAGTCTAAGAATTAATTTGCACCAGACAAAAAGAATTCATTAACTAAACATGACGTAAACAACATGTAAATTCCGATCGACAAGATGAAGAAAGTAAAAGATGCATGCGAATTGCACAAAGAAAAGAGAATTAAAATGTCAAAGTGAATGAAAGTTGTGGCCACTAAAGCTCCAGATTCATTGTCAAACTAGCAAGTATCCTTAATAGTGATTGCTTTTAAGATAAACGTACGTATCCACAACTTTCTTGGGTTTGGTCGGTGCATTATGCTTTGTGAATTTTCAAACGGATCGGATAAAACAAACAGGCGAATCTCTTGTTGACAAAACCCTAATCCCACTGATCTAGAACAAAGTGAATTAGAGACAATCCTATATATGGGAGCTTATTGATTTATTTATTGTAGTTTATTAATTCTAATGACATTGTTAAATAGTTTTCTATAGTGTTTAACTCTCGAGATAAAAAATAATGGGTCCCATCTCAAATTTTAATAGATCTTACAAAATCATGAATCCAATCTGATA
The DNA here is from genome assembly GCA_026686845.1 of Adenanthera pavonina. Classification (NCBI taxonomy): domain Eukaryota; kingdom Viridiplantae; phylum Streptophyta; class Magnoliopsida; order Fabales; family Fabaceae; genus Adenanthera; species Adenanthera pavonina. The sequence continues at coordinate 21,497,535 of JAIVEN010000013.1, forward strand.
AAATCATCACGATCTGATATGAACAACCGACTTTAACTTTTCAATGATATTTTAAAGTTGTTATTATAAGCATAAGCTAGATTTTCGATTTCCGATTGGCTGCATTTCACGATCAACCTTCGATTTAAAAAATGTTAAACCAGTTTGAAATTCTATATTTGTGTGTTTAATCATTTCAGATATCGATGGGGCAAGGGCTGATTCAATTAATTAGTACTGAGCAGCAGCAACAAAATAAAAGCTGTAATTATACATAGACAATTAATGATTAATTAAGCGGAATAAAACAAAACTTGTTCTTATTAATGTGGGCGCATGAGGAAGATTAAGGTTAACACATATGGGGATCTTTCTTCTAGATTTTGCTGGTGTGATTATCAATGTGTCTTGTTGAACAAAATAAGTATATAGATAGAATAATATCCTAGAGAAATTAGTAGATAATTGGTTTTCTTAAGTATATATAATTTTACGTCTCTGAAACATGTTTTTGTGGGAAAGACAAACTCAAATTTGCAATTTTAAACTAAAAAAATTTATACTTATGCCTCTAGGGGATTAGTTTTTTTATTGTCAATTGAGAATATCTTTTTTATATAAAACAAACTATGTAGATAGAACAAAGATATGTTTAAATATTGGCATGTGAGAAAAAATTTCAATTTTAATAAAATAAAAATTTTAGTAAATTAATTTACTCTTTCAATAAAACAAAACTCATTTTTTAAAATATTTTTATTAGCATTGATCAGTATTTAAATTTATGTTTATACACAAATTAAGCTCTAACACCACCATCTTCTCCACATGAATACTTATAAATGTAAGGTTTTATCGAATTAAGCTTCGAAGAATAAAATCTTCTTCAGTTACTACTATACAGAGACATTGCATGTGACTATATATAATGTTGCTTTCCACTATGGCCTATTGATATTCATATCAAAGGCAAATATCAACTTGTGGGTTGGAAATTCATAGCAGACAGTTATTTTCTACACAATTGTTTTCTTGAAAAAAACTAAAAAAAAAGAGGTATATATAATTGCAATTAAAAAACTCAAGAGAGGTTTATATAATTTATTTTTTGTTTTTAGAAGAAGACTACGTACATTTTGATAAATGCTAGATCATTGATGAATTATTAAAACAAAAATTATCAGCACAAATTTGAAAAGGTGACTAGCTATAATATATATTTCTCATGGGGTTATTAGGCAAAGAAGCATTATTAAGAAAATGCAAAAGGAGAAGCTGCCAGCTAGGACCACCCCCACTAGATATTTTTTTAGGTTGAAATCTAGTTTTCAGTGCAAATACCAAAAAAATGAGACTTGTGTGTGAACAAGGTGTACAATCAATTGGCTGAAAGAAAAGGGCCAATTATTATTTTAGCATGCAACATAAGGAAGAAAGAATAATTATATATATGGAGATCTATCAAAAAAATAATTATATACGGAGATATCTGTTCCCTGATTTTAATCAATAATCTTTCATGATACTAAAGAAAAAGCTCATCAATTTTTATACATTATACCCATTCTTTTGTATCATTTTATTTATTTCTATCTCTCTCTATAATGTAATTAAGAGGATGACACATTTAATATATTCTTTTTCTTCTACTTTTTCTTATAAATTATGGTTAATCCAACACTACCATATGTTGTGGGCAAAGCTACAACTGTAACTACTATTTACCATTTACATGATGTAGGGCTGGAAGCTGAGGCAGTCTTTCAAAATGGTCCCATGACAAAAATTATATATATATATATTACTGATAATATTGAAATTTCACGAAAATTTCTTTTTGTTTGAATTACATAAAAAGCCAAAAAAAAAATCACAATAGGCTGGCATAGTTGGCGATGGGCTAATGGACAAAGATAGTGGAGTAAATTGTTTCGTTGTGATGATGAGGTCTATTGGATTTATAGGTTGATCGATTTGAATTGAATCATGCCAACAAGTTCAATTCAAATCCATTTTATTTTCAAAATTACTATTTTGGTCAGAGTAGGAAATGTGTGTTTAAGACTGGACTTAAACCTAACTCATTTATAAATATATATGTAGATAAATTCTTAGTCAACACAGAAATTTCTATTAGCAATAGCTAGCTTAAGTGATCTTATTTAAACAATTCTTTATTTGTAAAAACTAACAATGTCTAGCCATAGCCAGCTTAAGTGATCTTATTTAAACAATTCTTTATTTGTAAAAAATAACAATATCTAGATCTTTTGAGTTGATCACATTCAATTTCTTTTTAAGAATCAAGGGTATCCCAAAGCCGATGAAAATTAATTCCTTTGAGACGTAAAAATTATTGAAATGGGTTTTTTCTCTCTCAATAAAGCATTTTCTATATATATCACCTGGAATTAAACTCAAGATAATATGTTTAAAAGATTTAACTATCTATCAACTTTGTCAGGATTTTATTAATCTAAAAAATTTTTAATTGCCCTATGTCATGTAAACTAAGATGAAGCAAAATTTTCATGGTATTAATTTTATAAGCAGTAATCAAGAAACCTACTTATATAGCTAAAACATTCTATAATCTCTGTTGAAAAAGTTGAAACAAATAAAGCCTATTGTCATTGTTAAAAAAGTAAAAAGTAAATATAGTGTCATTAATTCACATTAAGTCAACTTGACGATATTGGGAAAATTAATGAGTTACAAGTCAAAGCGAGATAATTATTATCAAATTTGTCACCATCATGGCCGGTTATCAATTTGTGTCGAAGGTGGTCGGACGGCACCACCATTGATAACCAACGGGGTGGTCTTAATAGGATCTAGCAATAAATATAGACTAGCTCTAGTCCAAAATATATATAAATAACTAATTTACACGGATCAAAAAATACAGTTAAAAGAAGTTGTGATCATTATATTTGTTAGAAATCCAAAATAATTTAAAAAAAATAACTCTATTTAATATTTAATACTTCTATCTTATAATCAATGAAAATTAATTGTATTCACTTATTTAATTAAGGGTAAAACTAAATAAATAAATAAATATATCAGACAACTTACATCTGTATCTTATATTTAAAATTAAAGAAAATATGTTAAATGTAACTTATATTTGATATTGGAGTATATATATATATATATATATGCACAATCATCTATAAGCAAGTTTTTGCTTCAGTATTGATGGTTTTGGGTCAAATATATATCAATTGGCAATCATGCTTATGTACATGGGGTTAACATTAAATGGCACCGCCATTAATTATATGTTAGTTTCTCAATTTAAAGTGGCTTCAGTAAAATTTTTAATTACTAGGTTGATAATGCAAATAAGTGAATTTTTAAGGGCCTGTCTGGGTTTAAATTTGCAAACATTAAGTTAGAATAAAATAAAACTTGTCAAAATGAAATTTGAATAAAAATAAATTTATTATAACATAGTTTATGTTAATTTTGTTTTTACAAAAGTAAGTTTGACAAATCGAGATAAAAGTAAATTTGTAAATCTAACAACATCTTTTCCAATCCATTGGCCAAATCTTAATTTAGAGGTAAAAAAGAAGTTTACAAAATAAGCTTTTAAAGTGAGCCAAACAAAAAGTTAGTCCAAAGTGAGATAGCAAACTTAAGTTTACCAATCTAAAAGTGTTTCCAAACAGGCTCTAATAATTTTGTTTGGAAAGACAATTGAAATACAAAAATAGATTTCAAAATACCTATGATGTAATATAAAATACTTACGTAGCTTGATTAAGCTGAACTTGCTAGCTACAAAATTTATCTACCTTGTCCATGTTAGAAATTACAATGTTAATTAAAAAAAGTATACGTTTTTGTATATTGTTTTTTTAAATAAAAATGTCAAAATAAAAAAGTACGTTATTGAAATCAAATTTAAACAATCAAGATGAAAAATATAAACCTACATCCTTACAAAAGAACAGAAAATTCAAATTTGGAGACCTCGAGACTCCTATTAATTTGAAGCCAATTATTATTATGTCTGCAAAAATTTTAGTAGAATCCAGAAAAATATATATATAAGTCTATAAAATTACACATGACCTCAAAAATAATGAAATTTGCATTAAATTTCCTTAAAATTACATACGACCCCCTTCTTCTTTTTTAAATGATCTTCACCCGAGAAAGAAACAAATAGTGGGTTTCACTTTGTATAGGGTTCAACTCATATCTCTATTTTGTTCACCCTTTTAACTGCACAAAATGCAGTTACTACAAAAGATTCATATGATCAAGTCATCAACTTATGAAACCTAGGAGGAAAAGTTAGACAAACAAAAACCTGAGCACCTAACCCTTTAATTTGTCATCTCCTTTCAAGGTGGACAAAGGGAATCTTTCTTTATTCGGTGTATTGTCTGTGAGAGAGTAGTAGTGGAAGTAAGTGGTTGATGTAAATGATAAGGGGTAAGTCCTAATAAGATCCTGAACAATTGATAGATAGCTAGCTTCTTAAACAAGCTATTTTAAGTTTTGGTTATGTATATAAAAAAATATTTTATTGGAAAAAACAAAACATATTTCAGTAATTTCTATACCTTAAAAAGATTATTTTTTTACTATTGATTGAGAATATCCTCGGTGCTAAAAAAATAATAATAAGCGATAACTAATTGAAGTCCCTTTCATTGAACCTGAACATGTTAGAAATATACAAGAGAACCAATAAAGTGTTGGGAACACAGCTGCAGCAAAGAAGCTATTGGAAGGTGGATGAATCAATGAATATTGAAGCAGAAGATGATGATGATGTTATATCATACATGGACCCTACTCATGCAAAATGCAATTCTCAATAGGTTATTACTATATCTATAGCTGGTGGGGTTGCTTCATAAAACAGGAAATAGTGTTAATCAAGCAATTGTTGAAGGCATTCTGGGGCGGTTTGTGGGACTACTAGAGGCTCGGCTGCTTTGTCCCACACCCATTAAGTGTATTTGCAAAGCATACATTTTCAAACTCCTGATTATATTTATATCCATCCCTGTATGGAAGAATATCTTTGTGCTTTTTCTTAACACCAAACCTTTCTATAGAGGGTGTTTTTTCATTTTTAATTCTTTATTTTTATAGTTTAGCCTAAGTTTGGTGATTACTAACTTGTGGAATCATTAATTATAATTTTGTCTTTTTTTTCTTATTCCCATTGTCTAGGAGTTTCTTTGGTACATGGAACAAAAAGAATATTTTGAAGTGAAAAAAAAAATGATGTAAAATAGTTCTCAAATCTTGATTGTAAAGAATGAGTTTTGAACAGTGTAGTACTATGTAAACCACTTATCAGAGTTGCCACAAAACACACGAGCCAATAATAGTAATCTTTTTTGCTTGAATTTACATGCATTAATGATGTTGAGGCCCTGAATCTCTCAAAATTCATCAGACGAATAGACAGCCACCGAGCTCAATTGCACAAACAGAAATCTCTGTAGACTGAAGCACGACTATTCAACAACTCTTGCATGCAATTGTATAAAAAGTTCTTTTTTTTCAAAAAAAAAAAAAAGCCAAACTAATCATTGAACTAGTAAAAGTACTGATTCATTCACAATGAGTTTAGTCTGTTGATTTTTTTTTAATAGATTGAGTCTTAAAAAAATTCTCATGCATACAAGTCTATCCATGGTAATATAAAGTTAATCAGATGAAAGAAAATCAAATGAGAAGTAAACCACAAGAACACATATTCTCCAAGACTCAGATGTGAAGAGCTCAACAAAAGAAAGTCCTGTCTAAGCAAAAGAGACTGACTGATGATGATACATGAAATAAGCTCAGATAACGTTTAAAGGAAGTTCCTCTGAAAGGTTCCAGAAGAAAACCTTGAAGATAAGCCCTGACCCATGCTTTCTGGATCCAGTCTTACATTCTTCCTCCCAGCTGTTAGATCCTTTTCACGGTCCCAAGGCTTCCATGGATGTTGACCCACCCAATCTTCCTTCTCTGCTTCTTGTTTCTGCTTTGATTTCTTCTTGGATTTGTTAGCAAGCTCTTCTTCGTGCTTTTGTACCAATGATTTTGACCTCTTCGTTTTATTGTATCTGTCCACCAACTCTGCATCCTCACTAGCTCCTTTCTTGACCTCTTCATTTGAGGCAAGTGCAGTAGCCTCATTGTATGCTTCTAAATAACTGCCATGAAAATATCATTATGATGCAGAACCAATAGAAAACTCTAAAGCTGTCAAATTCTGAACATAACTAGATAATATGCCTTTTTAATATCAGTGAAAAACACGTCAATAAATCAATAATCTGGCTCTGGCAAGTCCATACATACACATATACATATATATATATACACGTGTGTGCGTGTGTTTTGACTGATAGACAGCAAAACTAACAAAACTAAAACTTTTAACAGAAGAGATGGTCATCTTGGAATTAGTAACCACTATCCAAAAAAATCCCAAAATGAAGTACTTATTATAAAACTAAAACTTCTAAATTAATAATCTAGTCAAAACACTAATAAATAAATGAAGTAGCATTTGCATCATTTTATGGTCACTGAAATCTAATCGAATCATGCTCTAAACAGAATAAAGGGAAGGAAAGTTGACCACCAACAGCGCCTCTGAAAAGAATACATACTTCATCTTTGCTTTCTGGGCTCTGTCTAATGGAGTATCTGTCCAAACACTGGTATCACCACGGCCTTCCTTTGAGTTCCGGCTGAACTTAGTTGTTTGCATGGGCATACCACCAGGCTGAAACATCAAACAGATAGTCTCATTTAGCAAAATCACATGAAATATTAATACTTAGATCTCCCTCTCCACAAATTGAAATGTCCACTGCTCTGGTTGTGTGACTAGTTTCCCCCTCACAAGCAAAAAAAATTCATATATTAAAATTTAGGAAGTCGTATTATTCACAAGCCAAAAACAACATGACTCCTCTCACAAGCACTTTGTTTTGAACTCTATGCAAAGCACAAGGCCCACATACAATTATAGTTGTAAAGAAGGATTTCGTATTGTGGCAGTAAACAGAATAGTAAACGAAAAAGAAAGTATCTGTAATTTAACTTCAGAGATTATTATAATTTATCCAAGAAAGAAGAAATTGGGCATCAAATTAAAATGCCAAAGTGAAGTGTCACGGAAATTATTGATTACCATCCCAAAATTGTTCACTGAAAAATATGCTCAACTTTTTATTGCAAATAAAGTTTATACATGGCTCAGAATGCACTTGCAGAGGGACCACTAAACTTCTATACAATCATACTCTACTAACATTTTACACAAGAGAGGATGAAAGAATAGTTTTTTCTTTTTTTGGTCAAAACACTTTTTGAGCAGGTTGTTGACCTCCACATAAGGAGCTCAGCATGCACGCGCACAGAGCCAACATTAAGTTGCCAAAATATCTGATAGAATAACAAGCAAGACCATATATCACAATGAAACCATATTTAAATGTTTCTTTGTACTGTAAAGCTTACACTCTCTTTATCTTGTATGTACTACTGCATTCATTTATAAGCTCTCCTACAGGCGGATGATTGAATGATCAAGATTACTTACTTTCCTCTCTGGAGGCAGTGTTGTCATCCATTCATCTCTTCTTGGTTCCACTTTGACCTCTGTCTCTGCCAGAAGTATATCATCACCCTCCATTGATATTCCTGCCAACAAGTTTTCTAATGATAAGATAAAAAACTTCACAGTACTAAGACCCAATTCCCAACCCTGCCACACTTTTGAAAAGAAAAGAATAAAATATGCAACCAATCATTAGAAAGAGAATTTAACCGAGCAATGATAACGAACAGCAATTTATCAGAAAGGGCAGCCTTGCCCAAATGATATTGATAGGCAAATTCATGGTATGCCTATTTTCCAACATCAAGTGGTCACTCAAAATGTAAACCAGCACCACCAAGAAGAAAGAGTACATACCAGTGACGTCATCCATAGACTACAAATTAACAGACTATCACTAAATTAAGCTTTAGCATTGTGTTTGTTTATTAATGCATAACAGGTAACACTCCATCAAGTACGCTGGTCACCCTAATTCCACCAGTAAAGTACCATCTCCCAGAGGCATACAGCAAGACCATCCAAATTATGAAGAAAAAGTTTTTGTAGTATCAGTCCTATTACTGTGTAAGATAAGACTAGAGTATGCATCAGTACATTAGACTAAAATGTTTTACCCTCACTTTAATCCCAGTTCAATGCATACAAGGTATAACCGGAAAAGTAGAAAAGAAAAACTAAGGATGTCTCCTTCAATGTACTATATGTTATATCCGATAAATTTCAAATCTATTAATATTTTTATTGGAAAGGTCAATAATAGACATATGATTGTTAAAGGCTCTCATGTAATCTTATTTCTCTTATTTTTCCCTCCTTTATACTTCTGGGATTTGGGCTAGAAATTCCTCACTTTGACAGAGCCCTTTGGTTTTCCCACCCTGACACTTATTTTTTTTCCCCACCTAATCTTCTACCTAAAATCTTTATTCTAAGCCTGTTATGCAAGAAATTAAAACTGAATAGACTTGTGAATAACGCCTACAACAGCATCAGGAAGCTCACCTTGCGATCTTCTCCAGAGTGCAGCTTCACGCATAGCTTTGAATTCAGCCTGCCGACACATAAAAGGTATTGGTCATATGGACACTATAAACTAAGAAAGACAACTAGGCTGCAGTACCTTTAAATCCTCCTGTTCTTGCTTCAGTTTAATTTTATCATCCATTGCTTTCCTCTGCAAAAGGAACAGTATCATCTTGGTAACATGGTTCACATGTTGCATCACAGAACATAAAATCAAGAAGCAGAAAGAAACATCCAATGGATTATATGTCATACCAGGAGACCAAATAAACCTCAAAACAAATTGAATATGGGAATTCAACAGAATTTAATTGAAGGAAATTAAATAAAAAATATAAGTAAAATACATAAGAAAATTTGGAGGGCCGAACATGTTTATTCAAAAACTTCCAGAGGGAATGAAAAATTCACTTATATAAGTTATATTCCCTAGCTTTGAAAACAAAACTGAGAACTGTTGAACTTGCCAGCATACTGGTCTTCAGACATAACAACCCTGCTCAGCAACTGATCAAAGGTTAAAAAAAAAAAGATAGCTGGTTCAACTAATAAACCAGTATGAACCAGGCATGGTTACTGCCTTTCAAGCAGCCCCAGTGTGGTAAGCTGGGTTGGGTTTCTGGCATTAAGTTTAGTTTGGATTAAAGCCGCCAGCAATTTCCCAGTGGAGGAGGACTTAACCACTGCTCCATCATTTCTTTCCAGAAGATATGCATAAAATTAACTATTTAGCCAAAGTAAAATAAATTTCTAGAAAAAAACAAAAGACTTAACATTACAGCAATTGATCATAACTACCAAAATATTGTAAATATAGCTTGATCACTTATGCTAGAAAAATAAGAAACTAAAATTACAATATTAAATTATCAAATACCATATTATAAATTATATTTTAAATTCCTGGCTCAACTACGATTGAACAATCAAATCATGAACCATTCACTTTTTCAGTTCAGTCATTGGTCTGGTTTTCAACTCATCGTTCATTCTTTCCAGTGATTGGGCTTTAGAGCTTTATTAGATAAGTGTGATCTATCATAAATCATTGCTCATCTGCATTCAATATTACAAAAAATGAAAAAGATAATGTGAAGTGTAAGAAATTGCTAATCCTGAAACCTCTTTTCAAATGTCTTCACCTGCAAATTATGGTAATTCACAATAACTTTTAACTCTCTTCAATCATGGATTTAGGGTTAAACTTTGCATACAGGATGATTTCACACAATAAGAGACTTCAATATATCAAGGGGAAAATAGGTTTTACCCCCTTGAACTACAGTCTAATTACAACGTTATTAAATCAACTGTAAAATGCAACAAGTACCTCCCCGTTCCTAGGAAAAATTGAAAACACTAATGCTCGGTCACATTTAAAGTGAGATTGTTTTTTGTTCCTTTCAAAGAATAGAACCGTGATTTGTTACATTTTAAAGTTGGTGTACTCAAGACCTTAGTTCGGAAAGGTAAGGTGTATTTTTCCCTATTATTGATTTTAGACGAAATATAAAAAAAGGTGTATTTTTCTCTATTATTAATTTTGAGATGAAATATACAAACTACTTGTTGCCAGATCAAGAAATAAATATGCCATCAGAGGCAATACATCAATCCAAATCAAAGAAACCCTATGCACAACAAAGGAAAAAATCGTTACACTAATATGGACAGCTAAACATCTAAAGCTGCCTTATTTCACCATATTCATTTGAAATTGTTGAGATATTAACACAACCATCTTTTAATAAATGATCTATTTGAAGAGATGATTTTTTATAGAGCCCAATAATGGCATCATGAAATCCATATAGTTGACTTCATTTAGTGAGATAAAACTAATTTTATTGTAGTATTAATACAACCATGCTTCTTCTCCTTTTTTTTGGTTACAATTAACACAACCATTCTTCATGTTGAAGTAGTCTTTGAAAAGTTATAACATCCTTCATGATCAAACTGTCAGGAGTTCATTCCGTGACACCCATTCTTCATAACAAATTTACTTTAAGAAGGTGCAAGGGGCTTGGGCTTTGTCCATACTTCAAAGCGCAAAGGTGATAGGCCTTCTTCATGAGGGAGTGGCAGATATTAATTAAACCATTTGTTAGCCTTCTCTTAACAATTGAAGCTTTTAGGATGAAGTGGTGTTTGATGCAAATGATTAACCATAGATTAGGCTAAAATAAATAAAAATCAACTATCACTTGATCATTTACAAAGCCTATCACACAGAATTACCCACACCCCAATACCAAAAATGGTTGCTACACCAATATAATAAGTGGCAGAAAGACTCAAAGATATAGATAAAGTAAATAACTTTTTAGCAAAACTCTCATATATTAATTACAGAAATAATAAAACCTACTCCAAAGCGGACTCACCTTTTTTGGATCTTGTAAATCTTTAAATGCTTTATTTATCTTAATAAATGCTTGGTGGGCTTGAGGATGAGAGCATTTATCTGGGTGAACCAAAAGTGAAATCTTCCAGTACCTAAGAGGCATTAAACAAGATAATAAAAACAATGAAATTATTACAATTCTATATGGTACTCCATATCAGAATATAGCTTAAAAAGGCATGAAAGTTGCAATTTGATGAGTACATAAAATATTGTACAACTAAAAGAGATCGTGAATAAAAATATGATGGAGACTAATCAGATGAAAAATTCCCAGCATTCAGGTCCAATAATCAAATTTTAACATTAGCATGTTTTGACTTTCAGAACAGTATAGTTTAAGCAGCAGACAACAATCAAAGTTGAGTAAAGTAGTGTGGATGACCTACACCAGACATGAAGGTTCCTTTCCCTAGTTTAAATTATATCAAAATAGTGTTTTCTTGGTGCCACAAGACCTCAAATTAAAATTTGTAAGTATTCCTTCAGAAGATTCTAATTAATTTGATAGAGAGAATATTTATGCCTTTTGCTGGATTGGTAACCTCTTCTGCTTGAATACTACATGAATCTACATCAATTCTTTAAATAGGATTGACAAGTGTTTCCTTTTTAAAGACTGGCTGTCCAGACCTCATCCCTTTACTTTTTGCATCTAAGCCCAAACATCTTCGAGGAAACACTTTCTTCCCATTTGGAGAAAAATACCAAACCTCTTTCTTCCATTTTGTAGCAGAGTTTATTATGTAGAATGGGAAGGAACCTAAAAGGTGAATTCCTATAACTCAAGACTAAGCAACCTAAACATAACCTTCAAGAAATCCCAGTTTAAAACAAGAGATAAAATACTAGTCCTACTACAGGATAAAGTATCACAAGACACAGGCTACTGATGTTAAAATCTTAAAGTGCTAATGGACATAATTATTATCCCCTCATGCTGCGTTAGTTTCAAACCCTCAGATCTACAGCTTTCTGTTTGGTTGTACACTTCATATAAACTTAAACTGAGAAACAAAACTGAGTGCCTTGCATTTTACTTTTGGACCCCTTTAGAAATATTTCATCTCTTTCTGTGATTATATGTAGCTATTTGACAGTGTATAGTTCAAAAAGTTTAAGATATACACGTGTATTCATACAAGACTACGCAACCAACTTTACCCCAATCAAACATGACCGATCATACATTCTGCTCATCAATTTTAGTAGGTTTAACCAATCAGATATGTATCAATATCAGATACGTGATACTTATCAGTCTTTCTTCTCCCTTTGTTCTGTTTCTTCTTCTGATTTCAAATAATTTCTCCTTCACTCTTACTCTAGTCTCTGCAGTCACTCCCTACCCATCAATACCTTTTTCCTTTTTCTTTCTTTCTTTTTTTTTCCTGATTTAGGATATATTTTCCCTCCTTATCAAACTGCAATCTCTCCCTTCATTCCAAGCAAGCAGAATTCACCAAATAGTCATGCCATCGGGACAACTAAGTCAAATCAGCTCTTAAAATTATTCACCCTATATCAAAGGTGACCAGATAAATAATATTGATATAAGAGAAAAGAGAATAGAAGTAGGAAGAAGGGGAGAACGGAGAGTATATGGATTCAGAACTTCATTGTCGATCAAAACTTCTTTAAACAATAAGTTTGTTACTAAGAAATATTAGCAGACTTACATATGTCCCTCTACTCAACTCCTATGCCTAACAAATTATCCTATCCGTCAATTGATGAGATATCTATAAAGGAGAACAAACCTTTTCTTTATGTTATCAGTAGACATATTATGGTTGACTCCAAGAACATCATATGGGCTGTCAGCCTCAACTTCCATGATTCTTGTGACCTGAAATAAATGGTTGATAAGCTAAAAGCAAATCAACTATTCAATGCCATAAAAAGATTAGAGTATAACTGACTATTAAGAGTACATTCGATTGGATAACAGCATATGTCATATAAATAGATTAGACATGTCACAATAATCTGAAATCCTGGATTAACTGACTCTTCATTTCAGGTCTAAAATACATAGTGAAAAAAGAAAGGAAAAAAATGGAGACATTAGAAAGCATAAGCCAACAGAAGACCAAAGAGAAATCAAAATACAGAGGCCACCAAATTGAAAGTTCTAATTTTTCAGGTTCCCAAGAAAAAAGCTACCTTAAACACACCAATTGTACAACACAAAGCTTTTATCTTAATACTTATCACAAGAGAGAAAGTTTAACCTAGATGCATCATCTTTAAAATGGAAAAAAAATAATACACCTAATACTTGCACAAAGGAAAACTGACTTAGATGCATCATTAAAATGAAATACCTCTTCAAAGCGTTCTGCTTCATTAGCTGATTCCGCTTCATTAACCATAGCAGGTGGTGGAGGTCCTATAAATAATTCGGCATCGTCTGCCAATTCTGCTTCTCTAAGAATAAATATGAAAGTTTCAAAAAGCATAGAATGATGTGAATTAAGTACTGGAAATAAAATGAAATAAAGCATTTACCAAGGAAAACATCATAAGTTGGCACCTGAGCTCAGCTTGTGCCTCTGTTAATTTGGCAGCAGCAGCAAGTAACTCAGCTGATGGCATAGCAGGGCCCATCATTCTGCTTAATAATATATCAAAAATTAAAATAACACTAATCTCCGCCTCCAAAATACCAACGAAGCAAGGCAAAAGAAAAAAAAAATCCTTACAATATTACGGAATAACACAAAGTTTGTAAACATATGAAAATCCAACTTATGACAAACAGTTAAATTTCTGTTCAGATGGAGGATAAACAAGACCCATCAAATCAAGTTAGTGCTCTTGCCTCTTGATTCTTGAGAAACTCTGTTTTGAATGGTAAGTTACTCACTTTCACAAAAGTATACAATAAGGTAAACAGCAACCCATTGAAACAAAAGAATAGCGCAGAGTTCATAGTATCGAAAAATCCCAAAAAAAGAGGGAAAATGAGAACTAGAAAATGAGGAACTCCAAGGGTAAAGGCACCTTGCTACCTGTTCTTGCAACCCCACCTCCTGTAGGAGGACATCAGATTTCTCAAGGCATAGGCAAAACCTAACTGGTTCCTAATTAAGAGAACACTCTACTGAATAATGGAAACTACAGGAAATCCTCAGTATGCACACTTACATTTTATTCATAGCAGGTTATCAAAATGATATAATATATGAAGACTATGCATGATGCTCATTGACAAATTAAACTAGTAAAGCAGTTAAGAGTTATAAGATTTCTTCGATAGATCTGCCCACAGGTGAACTGATTAATCAATATCTACAGTCTGAAAAATCTTTAAGTAGAACTACTGACAACAAGCAACAGAAACTATTGCTGAAAGAAACTAAAGGGAAGAAACATAACAATAAATGAAACAGATAATTAATCCTTTTGCTGTCTGTATATCTGATACTCTAAAGAAGAAGATATTTCAGGCATATCATAAAAATAAAAAAAACCATTCACCCTCACCTTCTTTGAGGACCAGCAGAAGGAGCTTCTGGTTCATCAACCATCTGCTCATTCATCATATCCGCTGGAACTGAATGTGTTTCAGTCACTGCTGCAGAAGTATCTGTTTGATCGTTTTTGGGATCTACATAAGAGTGAATTAGAGAGCCAATAACCTCTAAAGTGGGACGAACATTAGAAGGAAGTAAGAATACTCTATCTCCATTTTCCTCAAGATTTAATGAAAGAAACAGCTTCTTCAAATGCTTCATGAGCAATCTTTCAGATATTCCCTTTATGTCAACAGCTTGCCCATCATCAATCATTTGCAAAAGCTATAATAAAAACAAGATTAAGAAGAACCATTAACATATATGCATCACCATACAAACATGCAGGAAAAATAAAGGAGGATGGAGACCAGAGAGGGATCAGATATTATTTGGGCCATGGCACATATCCTATGCATTTTCTAATATCTCATTACGTTTCTAAGAAATATGCAAACGACCATTGTTGGGATCAATAAGAACCGCATAAAAAGATATAAGAGTTCATAACAGAAATTCAATCGCCACAATGACCATCAATCAAATGGCAGAGTGGCACTTACAGGTCGAATTCAGGATTTATACTTTAAAGTTTTTTTTTAAATTTAAGTTCGTTTATTTGCTTAGGCATGGTAATATAAAAAGGCAATTGCTGTTTTTGATTAATCAATAACGGCATTAAATATTGCATTTTCCCAGTTGCCTGCAACTGCAACCAAAACTCTGACAATTTTCGGTACATATATTCAACAAACTTCTCGCTTAGTCTTCCATGAAAGTTATCTGAACAATTTAACTGGTAGATTCACTAAGCATAACGAAAAATCATCTAACGAAACAAAATTCAAATAAGAAATACTTATGCAAGTACCTGTTTCAAATCGCTGCCAACATTGGGAAATTCCCTCATCATTTCACGCACCACAGTTTCAGGTTCAACTCTCAATCTCTCTTCCTCCTCTGACCCACTACTCGAAGAGTCAAACCCGTTTTCACTAATTTCATCAGAATCGTAGACCCTCTTCTTCTTTTTCGCTTCTCTTTTCATTTTCCTTTCTTTTCTCTCTCTGTGTCTACTGCTCTCCTTCCTATCCCTCTTCTTCCTTCTTCTTTTCTCGTCCTTTTCCCTTCTCCGTTCTCTCTCTCTTTTGGATCTTACATCGCTTCTTCTGCGCCGCTCCTTTCGGTGACGGTGCCGCCTCTTTGAAGAATGGTCGGAGTCGGAGGAAGTCGACGGGGACGATGACGATGGAGAACTATTGGTTGTGTCCTCTAACTTCTGCTTCTTTTTTCGATCACTCATTTGGGGATTCGGGAAGTCGCGAACCAACAAAAGGAATACTTACATGAATAAGGACTCCAGGTCGAGGAAATTCAACTGCGAAGGAGGAAACAGGTTCAAGCCAGCTTTCTCGATTCGAGGCAATTTGTCGTGGCATAGCAAGTGAGCGGACAGGGGTCACCACTACGAGGGCGTGGCTGTTTTTTTTTTTTTTTAATTAAAAATTAGAGATAAAAAATAAAAATACTATAGGATAAAAACTGAATTAAATTAGGTCTATGTAGTTTATAGTTTTACATATTTTTAATAATTAAAAAATTTCAAAAAAAATTTAAAATTGGGATGTGAGAATGAAGATATTAAAAATTAAATCAGTTATTAAATTGGTTAAAATATTAATTTAAAGTAACCATGATTAAATCATAATTAAAGTTATAGTGATAAATTAATGATTTTTTTAATTTTATATGTTATATATTATATAAAAAATTAAAAAATATTATTAATAAATTTCATAACTTAATATTAAAATATAAATAAAGTAATATTTATTTATAATTATATTTTGAATTCAAAATAATATTTTTATTTTTATATTATTTATTAAATAAAATTATGATTTATTTTATATATATATATATATATAAATAAAAGGAGGTGGGATTGAAGGAATTTTGTGAATCTGGCTAGTGTCATGGAAAGGAAATGTCATGTATGTACTCATGCACTATAAGTGGCCTCATCTTGTGTATAAAATCATTAATATAATAATACCCTATTTTAATTGACATTTATAAATTCTATTATCTCTTATTATTTCTGATTTGATGGGAATTATTATTAAATACAATGCAAGTGATTAAATAAAATTCTTTTGATTTTGTCATATGAGAGTAATTATTCTTTCTCACAGATTTGATGTATCTTTCTGGTTATATTTTGCATTTTATATTCTTTTTAAAATAATAATAATAATAATTTAATTCCATTTATGCCATTAGTTAGACTCCAATTGAAGACATTTTTTTCGTCAACAAAAGATGATGTTTTTATCAAACAATGCAAATCTGCATATCAAATAATTATATTTTATTCTAGAAAAAAATTATATTTGATATTTTTTGCTGCCTATTTGATACTATTAACTATAGTGAATTTATATAATGTATTTTGGCAAAAAGAAAAAAAAGAATTGATATTATCAATTTAATCCCTCCATCTTGAAATAATTGTCATTTTAGAGTTATATATACGTATTAAAAAAAGTAATAAATAGTCTAAAAATTAACAAAGTTTGATTGTATTTTACTATTATACCTATATTAATTATGTAACACTCCCTCCTATACATAAAAATGATTATTTTAGGGTTTTTGAAATTTTTCATAATATTTGTCAATTTAGAATTTTAATAAAGTATTAATGACTTATTTTACTATTTTACTTTTTTATTAATATTAAATAGATAATTTAAGAGAACATTTATTTAAGATTATTTCGATAAAATACTATTAAATTTTATAATATTCTAAATTATTCAATGATTTCCTTAATCTTATAAAAAATCTTTAAAAATAGTTTTTATGAATAGGAGGGAGTACTCCTAAGTACTTTTCTCATTAAAGACTAGAATTATTATTATATTTCTTGAACAATATTATTTTAAGTATCTGAAAATAATTTTTAAATTTAATTATTTTTAAAAAATTTAATTATAAAGTATTTATATTGCCAAAAATACCCTGAGATGTGTTAGGATTTATGGCTTTCTAAGAGGAAGTGAATTAAGAGGTTTAAAATTTTCTGGAAAAATGTAAATTCATAGTAAAAGAAAAAGTTTGCTGAGAAATAGAGTATAGTGAAAATGAATGTAAATATAAGGTAAGAGAAAAGAAAACTTAGAGATTTATCTTAGTTCGGTTTGATTTACTTTACGTCTAGTCCCCAAGCCAACCCTTGAGATTTTCACTATTAGTAAGAATTCAAGGAGCTCATTGCAATGCCTCAGTACAAAACTCGTGTTTTGTTCTCAAAACATTCAAACTTTGCACTCAACACTTTTACAAGTGTTTCTTAATACCTTTTGTGATCTCCTTCATAAAGAATCCTTCTTCCAGTCGAAGAAAAGATTTTAGACAGGCTGAATATTCTCTAAAATAGAGTGGATATGAAAGTTAAAGAATAGTAAATGCTGCATGTGGGTGAAAAAGTTTTGACACAGAAATTTAGTAGTTATTGTAAAGATAAGTTAAAATTCATTACTTATAACTTTAAATGAAATTCTATTAATAGATTTGTATCTTAACTAGTCGTTAGATATAAGATCTGCCTCTTAGAAATTTTAGTCAATGGTTACTCTGCAGAAATAGTCATTCACCAACCGTATTTAATGCGTCTAACATGCCAAAATTTGAATTTTGGGGTTCAACAGACAAATTTTACAGAGATAGAATGTTAAGGATTTTAACGTTGAGCTTCAACATTCATCTGTTTAAATGTGATATTCGAATTTTGAGTTTATAAAAGATATCTCATTTTAAAACATACGAATTTTTATGTCAGAAGTGCATCTATTCAATTTGAACAGTTGTCTCATATTTTCATAGGGCACTTGAAATTCGAATTTCAAAAACTGAAATTCGTCTGTTAAAGGTATGTTCAGTATAGCACAAAAGTTCTCCTATGTGAAATTCTTTGAACTACAAAATTCATCTATTAGAGACATGCTCTAACGAGACATACAAGTTCTCATCTTGAAATTCATATTTTGAAGTTCAAAGTTTGTCTATCAGAGGAGGTAGCTCTGAATTCTCTTTGAACTTCACCAATATTCAAATTTTGACTAAGTTTCATACAAATTTTGCACATATTCACTAACAATGCTTAACCCGAAACTTGAATTTCATAACTAAAATTTGTCTATCAGAGATGATATCTTTATATATTCAAATTTCATAAAGTAAAGTTTAAATGTTGTACAAAATACACATGAGTTAATAGCAAAATTTATCTATTAGTTAGTATTTTTCAAATTTAACATATGCGAACATAAGATAACTATGAAATTACTCGTTTAAGTGTTGTGGTAACATGAGTAAGTGAGAATCAAAGCTTTTTACCTAGTGTATATAGTGAGAAATCCTAACAACTAAATCTTCATATGTTCTTCATTGGATTTCTTCACTTTGTCATTTGATACTCTTTTGATATTCTCCTTTCCAAGCTCTAGTTATTTTGAATCATCAAAACTTATTATTCAACATTCTTCCCCTTTTTGATGGTGATAAAACAACTTGCAAACTAAATTAGTACTTGGATTTACTTCTAAAAGCTCCCTCTCAACATATGCATTAAAATTCGAATATAACTATAGTACATGTATCAGAGTTGAAAATGTAGGAGAATGGAGAAGGAAATATGGAAACACATTGCATTGATTCATTGATGCTTATAAGTTTAGTATAGATATTCAACCAAAATCAAAACAAGTAAATATGATCAAACAACACAAATTCAAGGTGCAACAGATATAGAATCACAAAATCCTAAGATCTAAGCCCTAAGGTTCTATAGCTTGTCACTCCTTTCTGGCCTTAAGCTTAATCTTCTTCTTGCCATATGTCTTTCCTGATTGCCCAGCAACTTCAGATTGTCCAGATTTGAGTTATCTAGCTGCTGCTTCTTTAGTTTACCTATAACACCTTACTTTCAGACTCATTTTCCATGAATTAGACTCATTTTAAGTTTGATTATACTTGATCTTAAGCTTGAATCACATAAGAATAAAAATCAGAATTTCCAAAATTTTCGGTTACTGTTCATATGGTACTTTCTACTTTGCCGACTGAACTTTGAAAATTCATAAATAATTCTAGAAAAATCATTTCATAGTGATTCAAGTTTCTAAAGATAGATAAAATCCTTCTTTACATGGGAAAAATATTAAAAAAATCATTCTCTTGATCAATTTATACAGTTTATTCCTCAAATATTTACTATACATTTGGTCATTTTCTCTTCTCCAGGATTTTGGCCTTATATTGAAAAATTCATATCTCATTATATCCTAATTCAAATCATACATTCTTTCTGTCATTGGAAAGCCCTATGAGTATACTTTCTAAAAATATTTTTATTGTATATTTATTCAACTTGCACAGGGCATGGTGTTAATTTAAATCATAAAGGGTCAAAATTCCACTTTTACTAGAACAGTTTTGGAAAAACCTCCATATCTCCTATCATATAGCTCCAATTACCTCCAAATAAGTGGCATATGAAACTTAAAACATATACATTTCCATAAATAAAAACCATTGAATTTTTGGAGCTCTGCACTATTTATATCATCTTTTTAATTTTCCAATACCTAATTTTCAGTTTTCAATTTTCCCAATCTTTCTCTGTTCTGAACCCTAACTTTGAAAAATCACTATAATTCATACATTTATCCAATTTGAGTGTTCTTTAGCTCTATAAAAAGCTTGTTCCGTCTAGTTTAAGAGCATGTATAACACTTATATAGGATGCTCTGTTTTGAATAGAGTTCCCATGCTTAAATCAATACTGGTCATCTCAAACAAACTTATGCCGTAGCTTACATAATAAGCTTCACAACACATTTACATTGACATTTATTGCTCTAATTTCATGCATAATATCATAGAGGACTTAAAAGAATATATTCAAGGCATCATATAGGATTTATCCATTTCATACAAACTTATACAAATTCCCAAAACATAACATTAAGACTTGCATAATAATATCATTCATCATTCTCTTCCTCTTTCCCTTTAGCTCTCCTTGAATTCCTTGCATTGCTTGGCCCTATTATGGTTAGTATTTGGAATAGTGAGATTCAAAGAATCTCAGTAGCAATTACCATTCAAGCATACATATCATCACATTTATCATAAAAGGGTCATGGAAGCAATCAAGAAACACTTTGAACAAATTAAGCCATATAATTCCATAAAAATTTAGGCAGAGTTTCTTTTTGTAAATTGGGCTACCCGGGGTCACAAGCCCCTTCATCTAACTTAGCCAACATTACAAAACATTACAAAACATCAAAACAATTATATGGCACATCATCAAATTCATAGAAATATCACAAGACAATATAATGCAAAAAAGGTTAAAATGCTACCTTAATGACTTTCCTTGCTTTTTACCTTTGGCATACCTCTTCCAAACACTTACTTAATCTTCTTGAACCTAACCATAACATCAAAGAGCTACAGAAATCATTGGTTCACAGTGTTGGTTCATAAAATCTCAAACCAACCCCTAAAATTCTATTTTGCAAACCACTTGTGAAATCATACTTCTAGCAACTAATCTAAGCTTTCCCCTTTATTTATTTGGCCAAAAACTCATCTCTTACTCAAGCTCTATCATGGCTGAAATTCATGGAGGAAAGAGGAAGAAGACAACTTCATGAAGGCTTCACTAATTTCTTGAAAACACAAGCTAATAGCATAAAAGCTTACCCTAATGCTTGAACTTCCAACCTTGCTCACTTGTCTTCACTTTCTCTTCCTCTCTTTCCCTTTTCTTTGTTCACGCCATGCTTCCTTTCTTTCTTACTTTTAGACCACTTATCCTTTCTTTCTAAATGAGTGAAGGTCGGCCAACACATGAGGAGAGGAGAGATAGTTTTTCACAAAGTTACTTTACCTCTTTTTTTTTTTCTTTTTCTCAAATACTTCTTCAAGAAGTATTTACAAAAATCATTTAAATAATGAATTCTCCCACATGGCCAGCTGTCCACGTCTGAAATGGAAGGGGAGAGAGATTAAGAGATTTAATTAACTAGCTAATCATCTAACTAATCAAGGTTACCTTTTTATCCAAAAAAGCTTTACCTTATTTGAGAAGTATTGGACAAAAATCAATGAAATAAATTCCCTCCATGTCCCTTGCAGCCTTGTTCACGCCATATTGAGGGAAAATTGTCCAAAAATGCTTCTCAAATTTTAATGGACCAAAATACTTTTTACAGATTAAATTTACCCGTACCGATTAAGTATTTTTACCAAAATTGTCATTAAATTAGTACAGGATTATCCAACAATTACTTTTGGTCGAAAATCATTATCTAGACCCAAAATATATTTTAGCAAGGTCCAATCATTGTCGTTGAATCAATACTGCCTTTTCCTGTAGTCTAAATTGACTTTTATCGAGTAAAATATTAATATTAAGCCCTAATTATCCAATAAATATTATTTTGATCTTAATAAATTCCTTGCCATATTCTATTGGGTCTAACTCATTGAGAGCTTCATTTTGACTATAATTTTTCATATTTACAAAAATACCCTTGACCCGAGGCTATTTATAATTTTTAGAACTTTTAGGTCATTAATTGTAATTTTTCCCAAACTTATTTTCTCTTTCCTCTTCCCGTTGAGGGACCAAAATTGCAAATATTCTTGATTCTTGAGGCCCAAATATAATTTTTTTTTATTTTTCATTCAACTAAGAAAAATGACATATTTGCCTTTCTTTACGCTTAACGGTGTCTCACCGTTTTTCCCAATTTCTTTTATATTTTACGATACCAAATTTTCCATTTTTGGACCTTAAATGCATCATTCACATTTGTTTCTAATTTTGAAAATGACCATTTTGCCCTAAACCAGGTCAAAAATGTAATTATTTATTCTTCTGGGCACTTTCTTGTAATTTTACCCAAAGACCAATTTTTAATTATTTCTTTTTTTCACTATTCACATTAACTTCAAATTGGTCTATCTCTTAACATGAACCTCCCGGGTACGCAATACTTATACCATTGCACTCAGCTTGGAGCAGGCTTTCATTTAAGTGATATATTGCATATTTTCCTGGGTAAGTTCTAGAATTAATTTCTGCTAAGTACCTTATGGAAAATTAATTTCAATTAAGGACCAAACATAATTTCTTCTCAAAATTAAATAAGAAATTAATTCTTTCTAAAGCCCGATTATATATAGCTTTTTTATCTCGTTTCGTTTATCATCTTTTATTCATTTTATAATATCCCATAAAAATAGGGATATTACATTGCCCATCCTTCTTCTCCCCCTTTTTGGCATCATCAGACACAAAAGCATGTACATAGGGATAAGGTATTTGAATCATGGGAATGGCTTGAAGAGGAATTGGTATAAATGGCACAGAGTGAGGTATCTGAGGAAGATCATCGTGAGCTTCTGAAGTCAATTCTTGAACCTCCCTTCAAATGTTGGCTAACCTAGCCTGTTGTTCTATTGAGAGGCCATATCCAAAGGATAAAGGCTGAGGAGCAGGTAGAGGAAACATCTCAGCTAGCCTTTTGCTTTTGAGCTTGCACTACAACATCATGTGCAATAGTAACGAAGTCAATATAAGGCATGATGCCCTTTTCCTCATTAAGAGTAGCTTGAATAATTGGTATAGTGGTAAGATCTGTAACAAACTTCTCCATTTGTTCAGTATCTTGTGATGACAGAATTGAGTCTTGAGCTTCCTCCATTATTGGCTCATGAGATCCCTCTAGTTGAGTGGTTTCTTCCTCCATAGTATAGTCTAGAGATAGACTAGGACTGGTTTCATTACTAGAGGCCTGAAGGGTAGCAACAACAACAGCAGCAGTAGCATTAGGAGAGCCTATTTCAAATAGGCTTGGGATTTGAGGGAAGAAATATTTAAGAGGTTCTGAGGTGCTAGTCTGAGGGGATGTTGATGTGGTTAGAAGAGAGTTTCAGATATCTTCATAGGCATTAGTTGTCACACCCGGAAATGCGACGCGGATGGCGCGGGAAATAGAAAAAGGTGAAATCGGCCCGCACGGCGGGAGGCCGATTTCGAGAGGGAGTCGCCACCAAAATTTTAAGGGAAATTTTGGAAAACCGGAAAACAAAAACAAAAAAGGGACAAGGATTGGTCTGCGAATCAGAGTTGGGTTCGGGAGTACGATTGTGAGTGGGGAAGGTGTTAGGCACCCCCACAACACCCGTTCCTAAGAACGGTTACCTTAGGTTGATCATGCAATTTTTATGGCTTTTTACAAATTTATTCTGATTGCCCTTTTATCACTCACATGCAAAAATAAATATATATAAAAATAAGGAAAATGTAAAATGAAAATAAAGAATAAAATGAAAATATGAAAAGTTAGAAAAAATAAATTAAGGAAAATATTATTTATTTACAAAAGTAGACTTATGTAAATGAAAATAAAGAATAAAATGGGAAGTTGGGAAAATAAAATAAGGAAAATGTTATTTATTTACAAATGTGGACTTGACCCAGAATGAGAGTCTGGGGCCTACATACCCTGTGATAGGGATCAAAGTCGACGTAGTTCGGACTAAAAATGCGTGTCACTGAGTTTGTATTTTTATTATATATTTTCTTTGAAAAGAGAGGTTAATAGCAAATAATTTTGTCTTTACACAAAGAAAACAATTTTCAGAATTGGTTAGTGTGTTTTAATTTGTAAAAGACAGATTACTTTCCATTATTTTCTCTTTTCATTTTTTATTATATATTTTTTGTTTAATCAATTTCTAAAAGAGAAAATATATTTTTCCTCAAATTTAAAAAAAGGATTAAAATTATTTGTGATTTTGAACATTTTATTTGATTTGAAAAGAAAATATTTGAAAACAATTTTTTTTCATGAAATAAAACCAATTGGCTCATGTGGCGACTTTATCACTCACATTTACCCATTGATACCTAAGTGTCCACGGTAGTGTTACTCAAGACAAAAAGGCACAAAAAGTTCAAAAAGATTTATTATATATATATTTTTTATACAAAGGATTTTTTTTTATTATAAAAATCATTTTAATACCTATTTATTTATTTAAAAAAAAATTAAAAAATGTGATCATTACGTATATTTTTAAAGAAATCAGCATATGTGGTGACTTTATCACTCACAAGTTACTGATATGTATTTAAAATACCCACGGTGTTACCACTCGCGGTAAATAAATGGAAAGATAAAAACTTGAAGGAGATCAATACTTTTCGCTTCACTCATTTATCATTATTTTCCTTTTACATGAAAAGGCAATAAAAGACATAAATAATAAAATTGAAGGAAAGTAAATAATATTGGCCTGAATTATTATTATTATTATTTTATTTATTTATATATATATACATATACATATATATATATATTATATATATATATATATATTTTTTTTACAAAAAATAGAAATGGATCTAATTCTCTTCACACATATTTATAAAAAAGCCATTAAGGAGAATTTAAAATGTAAATATTATGTATATTTATTTATTTATTATTATTATTATTTTTTTATTTTTATTTTTTTAAATAATCAGCATATGTGGTGACTTTATCACTCACAAGTTACTGATTTTCGTTTACATGCTCACGGTGCTACCACTCGAGGCAAAAAGTTATAAAAATAACTTAAAAAAATGAATAAATTTTTATCACATAAATCATCTTCTAAAAGTATATTTTGAAGCAATCTTTTCGTGAGTGACAAAAAGATCCTACTTTAAATTAAAAAATGGGCATATGAACAACTTCACAAGCACCTTTTAGAACTAATACTTGTGTGAGAGATATAATAACTCACTTTGAGTTAAAAGAGGATATATACAGCCTTAAACCAACACCCATGCACTTACTATAATAGGTACAACTTTCACAAATAAAACAAAATCGTATGGCTATATCCATGATCAGTTTTTTCATAACCAAGAAGGTTTTCGAAGGAAAATCATTTTCTCCTTTTAAATGTATGAAGCTAAGTATATATCCAGCTGCTAACACTTACTAAAAGATAAATTACATGCACATAACCTCCTACCCTGGACCAAAACACCGTGCATATATCTGGAGACCAGATCAAACGCTCAGGTGTAGAAACACATAACTATATACCCACTTAGGAAGCTCATAACCGAATGGGTAGGTGCCATAACGTGATTACCGGAGGTAAGGAAAATGATTATTCTTTCTAAAAATATAATACAGAACCAATGAGCTCACAATAGCAAGAACAAATTTAACACAGAGCAATTGGTAATGGGCAAGACTGAAGCTAGCTACGGAAGGAGATGTGATTCCACGACTCAGAATTAGTATTTAATCCAATCCCTCCTATCAGCAAAATCACACAGAAACAACCAATAAACCTTACAATACCAGTATGGGCAAGATTTCTAGTACAAAATAACAACAGTCCTCCATTCATTAACATTATATGAGCCTATCTCAGACGCATGAAATACGCATAAAGAATGACTGTATAAATCAGAACTCAACACACATTTCTTCAAAATGATAGTTAAACAAGCAAAGAAATTAAACAAACAATCACCCTACCATACGATTCAGTATCCACTTAAAATATGGAGGACTCGAAAAAAACTCAAACAAAAGTTACCGTCCGGAGCCACCAGATACTTGCACAAATTGCTTCCCCCTCTTCGGATTGTTGCTTAGTAGTGAACTTCCTGCATTCATTCGGTGTCCATCTCAGCTTTCTCTCACAATGTCTCTTAGGAGTTTTCAAGGTCCAAAAAAAGGATCCCCCCCTTCGTTCCAATCCTTTCTGCCTTTTTATATAGCTCTTGCGGGTAGCTTGCAAACGCGCGTGACTGTTTCCCCAATTGTACCTCATCCCTTTGCCCACGTTCTCTGCTGCTCTAACGCGGCCTCTATCGCCTTCGTCCTAAAAAGTTCACCCCCACTACCCTGCTGTACCGGGTACAGAGTAGTGCGTGTGTCCAGCCCGCATCCTTTATCCCAGAAATTTCATACCTGAGCACCTCAGTTCTTTAGGCATCGTGTCCGTAGCGTCCTTTTCACGAGCCTGAGCCTCTGCTCAAAGGCCTCCCCTTGTGCCTTTCACCCGAACCCAAAGGGCTTCCTCTGAGTCAGCCTCCCTGCTTCTGGAGCTCCATGGCTGAGCCCCTCAACTTGAGCTCCCTTTTATTCCATGTTCGCGGCCAGCTCCCTTCCTTCTCAGCCCGAGTCCCAGCCTCCGTGCTCACTCTCTCCTCTCTTCCCCTTTGGTTTCACGCGGCCCACGGTGGCTCCCTCTGTTCAGATCTCCCTCGGTTCTCGGCCTCTCTCACCCGCGGCTTCCTTCCTTTTTCCTCGGTTCTCTTCTTTCCTCCGCTCGCGGCCAGCTCGGTCTCCTCCCCTCCTCTGCCGGCAGCTCCCCTCTCGGTCTCCTCCGCAGCTCCTCGGTGGTTCAGCCTTCGTCGGTCTCTCCTCTCGGCCTCCTCTCTCGGTCACCTCCCTTGGCTTTCGCGGCTCCTCGGTGGCCCTGCCCGAGCTCACTGCTCCCTTTTCTGTCTTCGCTGAGCCCCTCTTTAGGGCTCCCTCCCGTGTGCCCATACCTGAGCCCTCAATCAGGGCTCAGGGTCAGCTGGACTTGAGCCCCAAATGGGCTCAAGTCCACCTTGGGCTGAAATATTTCAGCACAAGGTTAAAATTTTTTTTTTTAATTAATTTTTTTTAAATTATTATTATTTTTATTTTTATTTTTATTTTTTTGAGTTATTTTATCTTTTCCTTCTTTCTTTTTGGTCATTTTTCATTATTTAGTTATTTATTTATTATTATTATTTTATTTAATTTTTTTATTATATTTATATGTATTTTTTAAAATTATCCGGACAAAATATGGTGTTCACATTAGTAATTACCTTCGATTCTTAGTCGGGTCAGTTATTTGAGTTTACAGGTGTGCAAACTTAGCATTTTGTTCCTTGCTAATACTGAGCATAATCTCTGATAGGCAATCAAAGAGTTTATGTATGGTATTAGGGGTGATCATAGTTGTTGGAATGGAAGGTTCAGGTTGTTGGGTAGGTTGAGGTTGGGTTGATCGTGGTTCATGTTGGTTGTTGGGGTAACCTTAGATGTAGCCTTTTTCTATCGTAACTCTCCCCCATCGTAGAATAGATCTTCAGATTTACCATTCCCCTTCCAATCCCCTTTTCTTGCCCTCTTTTCTTTATATCCCCATTCTGATTAGCTCTTCTTCTTTAAACTTAGTTAGCTTGCCTTTATCTTTCTCTAGATGTTGTGTCTTGGCAAATTTGAGGAGCTTTGTAATGATGGAGGCATAGGGCAATGTTAAATCTTTTCTTTAATCTCTAGCCTTGATCATCCTTTGGAAGATGATATTACCCAAGTTAAGTACTTTTCTTCATATCAAGGCTATCATTACATGAGCTTCAGCCTTGGTGATCAGATTGAAGCTTCCTCCCTTGTTGAAAATAATCCTTGACACTATATAGTGCAGAACTCTCACATGTGCACTAAGGTCAAAAGGCTTTATTATTTTCAGAGGAGGCCTATTCACACGTCTTCTGAAGAGTGCATCCAGAATTGTGCTTTCTTTATAGTTTAGATATTCCACACCTTCTCATCTGCATTATCGTCCTCATCCATGTATTTAGAGGTGGAAATATCAATCATCAAATCTTTCTCTAATTTCCAAAAGATTTTTATACTTTCCCATCCATATTCAGTATCAAAATTGTTTGAAACCAGAAATTCCTCTAAATTAGTGCAATGAGGAGTTATTACCTTCTTTGCAGCAAACTTTATGGTGAATTCCTTCAAAATTTGTTCGGAGCTACAGAGAGGCTTCGTGGTCATTTGGAGTTTCTCAAACTCAATGCTTGAGGTAGGCGTGGCAAGGATTGATTTCTTTGATTAAGCCTTTGGAGTTTTTTTTTCTGTTTCTTTAATGGTGTTCCTTTACTAGATTCGACCTTCCTTTTCTTGGTATCTTCTTCCTTTGAAGCATACTGAGATTTGGTGGAATATTTGGGCTTAGACTACTCTTTTCCAATGTTGACATTCTTTACTTTGATCATTTTCGTGAGAGATTTGTGTTGAAAGATGCTTCGAAGATATTTATAAGGTTCAATTTGAAGTTTAATCAGTGAAAAATGAGGTTTAACTATAGGAATTTGAGAATGGTTGAGAGAGGAGAGGAATAGCTTTGTTTGAAATATGAATATCAAAGTGTGACCTTTGGATTTTCTTATGTAATTATTCGACAGACAAATTTTGGTTGTCAGAATTTGAATTTTCGTCAGGTACGTTGCCTATATAGCACATAGAAATTGCCTTGATAGACAAATTTTTAACCTTAAAGTTCATCTTTTGGAGACTTAACATACGAAGGATATCTTTAATAGTCGAATGTCAGTCTTGAAATTTGACTGTCAAAGACATCTCATCAACAGATGTTTCATCAAATGAACTGTGTCCTTAAAGTTCAAATTTTGAAGCCTTCTATCGAAGATATGTAAACATTAGAGATCCAACAGATGAATGTTGAGATTCAAAGTTCGTATTTTGAGGCTTCATGAAGAAATGTCTAAAATGCGACTGTTGAATCATCAAAATTTAAATGTTGTCCACACAGACAAAGCAAACACATATACCAATATTCAAGTTTCAAATTTCAATTAATCAACATATGAATTTCGAGTGGACTAAAACACTTGTATAGCATGTGAATCACTGAAATATGACTATTAAAGCTTAAAGTTCAAATTTTAACTGTGCAAAGTCTTTTAATAAGTTGGATAGAGCATGAAAATTCATCTATTAGCAGTCAAAATGCAAATTTTGTAGGATTAAACTTACAGATAGACACTGAACATTCAAATTTCCAAATTTCTTTAGCAGATGTTGATTGAGTAAGTATGAGATACTCCATTATATTGATTTCTCTATCACATAAGCTCATGAGAAGTACCTGCAAAACACTTTAAACATATTCCGATGCTTAAGTTAAAGTATGAGTTAACATATTAACTTTAGAAAGCAAACAGATTTAGATAGAAGCTTGCTTACAGTTCATTAGGATTTATCATTCCTAATTCTCTTCTGATTTTACAATATCTATCTTCTGGAAGAGGTTTGGTCAAGATATTTGCAAGCTGATCTTCTGTGATGTTGATGACACTTTGATTATCACATCTCACAGGTATTTCTTTCATCCCAATTTCAAGATCTTCCAGTTGTTGCTTCATCCAAAGGGTTTTAGCACAGCAACTTCCAATAGCTACATATTAAACTTCTGTTGTGGAGAGAACCACATTATTTTGCTTCTTGCTGAACCATGAGACTAGAGATCCTCCAAGAAATTGGCGTGTCACTTGTGCTTTTTTTGTCGATCTTGGATCTAGCAAAGTTAGCATTAGTATACCTAACAAGCTCTTCTCTATTGCCCTTTGGATACCAAAGTCCCATATGTGATATTCCAATTAGATATCGAATATTCTTTTTACAACTGTTGCATGGGACTCTTTAGGACATAATTGGTGTGAGACCTTAACTATGGACCACATTACCCATGTATTGAACATTATTATGCCCCATAGAACATGTTTAGCAACTTCAATCACATGATATATTAAGATATAAATTTTTTTTTTCCTCGGGTTACTATTAATTTGGTAAACACTTTTTCTTGGGCGAAATTTGAAAATTCATAACTAAATGTAAAAAATCATATCAAAGTGATTCAAGTCTCTAAAAATACATTGAAATCTCATATACATGGGAAAAATATAAAACAACATTTTAGTCGTGCCAATTAGTACAGTTCATTGCAAGAAATTTACTATTCAAATGGTCATTTTTCTCTTTTCCAGAATTTTGGTAATAATTTTAAAAATTCATATCTAACTTTATACTAAGCCAAATCATGAATTTTATATGCCTTTGGAAAGCTATGTATGTCTACTTACATCCATATTTTTTTTATACATCAATTTAATTTGTGTAGGGCATGATTCCAACTTAAATCACTAAGGGTTAGAATCTAACTTTTACTGGAACAGTTTTAGGAAAACCTGCATAACTCTCACTATATAGCTCTAATTACTCTCAAACTAGTGGCATATTAAACTTAAAAACATAGGTCTTCTCATATATATAAATAAATAAATTTTTGAAGCTTTGTATAATTTCATATCACTTTTAAAAAAAAGTAATACTTATGGTAAAATTCACAGTTTTTACTTCACTATCTAGTTTTGACCCTAAAATTTAAAATTACTCTATAAATCATGCATATATCCAAATTAAGTGTTTGTTAGCTCATTGGAAAGCTTGTTTTCTCTACTTTCAAATCACACACTTATCCTACTTCCTCTGTTTCAGTTAAAGAGTGTTGACTTTACTTTCATTGCTACAAAATAAACTTCTAGCAAGATAGCATGGAGAATAAACTTCATATCATGTTCACATGTTCATCCCATATTCTAAATCCATACCATACATTTCATAGTGCTCAAAAGGATATAATAACATAGTGGCATATATTTAAAAACATATACATGATTTTGTACATAACTTCAAAATATATAATCACAACTTGAAGATGTCATCAAGCGTCATTTTCTTCCTCATTCTCCTTAGCTCTTTGGACTCCATTGCCATAGTTTGTGTTTAATCATTTGGGATACTTGAGGGTATGACAATATTAGCAAGTTACATTTCATGCAATTATGTCAATTATGTCAAGTAATTTACATTTAATCACATCAATTACATTTAAACAATAAATTGCCACATTGGTTATAAAAATTTTGGCAGCATAATGTTTTAGAAAATGGACATCTCAGGGAATAAAACTCCTTATTTTACAGCCAAAACCAATCAAAGAAAACACAATTGAAATATGGAAACACAATTTAATTATAGAAAGATAATGAAAGAAGATAAAGCTAGAATGTAAAACTTAGCTACCTCTTGATGTACATCTCGTATCACTTGGCTTTCCTCTTGAAATCAATGATTCCTCTAACTTTATCAAGCTTCCTCAAGTCCCTAGGCATCAATAAACATTGGCTTAAGCGACTAATTTTATAGTATGAGGCATAGAGTTCATATAAAACCCTACAAACCCTTAAATATCTAACTTGTCTATCTTTGGCTTATTCTTGAAGCATATACTTGCTCCTAAGGTTTTTGGCCATAGGGAATCTATTTTTTGCATCAAAACAATGAACTTCCCACTCTAAGATATTCATTTGGACTGGCCAAAAACCTGACCCTGGGTGGAAAAGTGGGTTTCACAAACTTGCTTCAAATTATGCCTAGTTTGCTTCCTCTTGCTAAATCTCATACTTAACCACAATTTTATGGTTTAAAAACACCTTCCCTCTCTTAAACATGATTAGGCCAAATCTAAACAGAGGTTGGGGAAGAATAAATTTCCGGAAAACTAACTCATACGACCCAACAAATATGTTAAAATACTTAGAGAACACAGGAGGATTGCTTACCAAATTTTCTTAAATTTTCCTCCCTATTTTCTTCTCCCATATGTTGGTTGCCTCCTCCTCTCAATTTTGGTAGAGTTCCCCCTCTCTTTTCATGTTTGAATTTTGTTCAAGGGGTGGGGGGTATTTATAGGCAAGCTTGACCATGGTTAAAGCTAGGTTTCGTTACTTTTTACACCCTTGGTTAGGTCAACTAACTTAAGTTAGCCTTTGCTTAGCCATTAAGCATGCAATTTGAGCACATGAAGGCTGCCATGTGGCGCCAACTTGAGGGGATAATATCTCCAAGATACTACATAATTTTTCCAGTTCAGTAATACTTTATGTCGTTACTTTATACCTGGGCCAGTAAAGTTACCTTTTATAGTATAAAATCACTTTATGAGTACAGGATTAAAGCAAACTTGTATCTAAAATTACTTTATGATCTTGTCTCTAAAAATTTCCTTTTGAAGTGTTTAATGGTTTTTTCTTTTTAACTTTTTAGCTTTTACAGATCAAAAAGTAACTTCATCGATAAAAAGTTACTTTTTAACTATAGACATTGATTACTTCTTTATCCTTAAATATCAACTCTCAGTGCCATATACCATTGGACTCATCTTGTTAAGAGCTTCGTTTTGACAGTAATTTTGCATATTTACAAAATTACCCACAACCTAGGGCTAAATCATAATTTTTAATTCTTTCAGGTCATTGGCTATAATTTTTCCTAAAACTTCTTTTACTTTCCTTTCCCCTCTAACTTTATTCTTTGAGGGACTAAAATGTAATTTTCTTAATTTCTAGGGGCAAAAATGTAATTTCTTATTTTTCTGTCCAACCCGAAAAAAGATTTCTTGACTCTATTTCACATAAAAAGGTGTCTATCTATTTTCATAAATTTTTTTATATATTTTTAGTTATCTAACTTTTTAGAGATGTTACAATTGGAACCGTGCACATATGTAGACACTGAATATGATGTTAGGTCTATTAGCCATTAGGTACAGTAAGAAACCAATCATTTTTCTGTATTGAGTTATATCAAATGGTTTTCGTCCTTCATCCATATCAAGTTTTGTGGCAGTGGGCATTGGAGTTCTTATTGATTTAGCATTTTCCACCCCAAATTTTTTTAGCAACCCTTTTAGGTATTTTGATTGATTCAGGAAGATGCCATCATCACATTATTTGATTTGTAGTTCAAGAAAAAAAGTTGAGTTCTTCCATCATTGACATCTTGAATTCATTTTGCATTAAACTTAGAAAAATCATTGCACAAAGATTCATTAGTGGCACCAAATATTATATCATCAACGTAAATTTGAATAATAAGTAAATCTTTTTTTTAGTAAATAGAGTTGTATCAACTTTGTCTCTATTGAATCCCTTTTCAATTAGGAAGTTACTTAATCTTTCGTACCAGGCTCTAGGTGCTTGTTTCAAACTATAGAGAACTTTCTTCAATTTATATACATGATTCGATTTATCTGAATCCCCAAAGCCTGGAGGATGATTAACATAAACTTCTTCCATAATATAACTATTTAAAAATGCACTTTTTACATCCATTTGATACAACATGATGTTTTTTATATAAGCATAGGCTAGGAGGATCCTTATTACTTCCAATTTTGCAACTGAAATAAAAGTTTCCTCATAGTCTATACATTTTTCTTGATTATATTCTTTAACTACCAACCTGGCTTTGTTTTTTATTATTGTTTCAAATTCATCAAGTTTATTTTAAACATCCATTTGGTTTCAATAATTGGGTGATCATTTGGCCTAGGCATTAAGTCCCAAACTTGATTCTTCTCAAACTGATTTAGTTTTTCTTGCATAGTTATTATCCAGTACTCATCTTTTAATGCTTTTTCAGCACACTTAGGTTCAAATTGAGAAATAAATGCATAGTTATTTATTTGATCTCTAAGTGTCTTCTAGTTTAACATCTCCTGAATATCCCCAATCATTTGATCAATAAGATGACTTCTTTGATATCTCCAAACTCTAGGTAGTTCTTAAGAAATTACTTTATTATCTTCAAATTCTAGATCTTTATCATGAATATCTTCCTCTACAATAGTAGATTCTAATATTTTTGGAGGTTTAGTTTTATTTTCCTTAAAGAGGTTCATATTTTTGAAACTAGAAATCAGTTCATCCTCATCTAAGTCAAGTTTAGAAATAGTTTCATTTTCAATGAATACTACATGCACAGATTCTTCTATGGTCTTAGACTTTTTATTAAATACTCTATATGCTTTACTCCTACTTGAATAGCCAAAAATATACCTTCATCTAATTTGGTGTCAAACTTACCTAGATTTTCTTTTCCATTGTTGTGAATGAAGCACTTGCATCCAAATACATGTAGGTGTGAGAGAGTTGGCTTCCTTCCTTTGTAAAGCTCATAAGTTGTGTTCCCCAAGATTGGTCTGATATACGCTTTATTAATGATGTAGCTAGTTGTGTTTACTGCATCAGCCCAGAAGTATTGAGGAAGCTTTTTCTCATTCAACATTGCTCTTGCCATTTCTCCCAAGATTCTGTTCTTTCTCTGCACCACGCTATTTTGCTAAGGTGTTCTTGGAGCTGAGAAATTGTGATCAATTCCATGTTCTTCATAGTACTCCAAGAAGCTTGAGTTTTTGAATTCTCCTCCATGATCAGACCTGGTATACACAATAGAAATACCCTTCTCATTTTGTACTTTCTTAGCTAAGGTTACAAATGCATAAAATGTCTCATCTTTAGAGGAAAGAAATAAAGTCCAAGTGAATCTAGAATAGTCATCCACAATTACTAACATGTACAGATTTCTATCAATACTTTTTACTCTAGGTGGACTTATCAAATCTATATGTAGCAGCTGGAGTGGTCTAAATGTGGAGATGACATTTTTAGATTTGAAAGAGGACTTAGTTTGTTTCCTTTTAAGACAAGTATCACATTCTCTGTCATTTTCAAAAGAAATCTTAGGTAAGCTGGTAACTGACTTATTTTTAATTAACTTATTTAGTTTGTTCATGTTAACATGTGCTAGTCTTCTATGCCACAACCAATTTTCATTATGTTTACTGATTAAGCATATGGAATCTAGATTTGAGAGTATATCAAAATTAATAGTATAGCAGTTACCATCCTTTTGAGCTTTGAGGATAATCTTGTGATCACTTTTTCTAATAACCAAGCAGAACTTTGAGTCAAACAGTACCCAATTTCCTTTGTCATAAGTCTAATTCACACTCAGCAAGTTATGGTTAAGACCAATTACAAATAGCACCTCTTTTATGGATGTTTCTGAATTTTTACCCATAATGCCAATGCCAACCACCTTGCCATATTGGTCACCTCCAAATGTCACTTTTCCTCCTTTTTTTGTCTTTGAGGGTGATGAACTTCTCCTTATTGTTGAATCAAGAAGTTTTGATGGTTTCAAACCAACATTGAAGAGCTTGGATTAAAGATATCAAAGGAGCTCAAAGTGTCTCAAGTGAAGAAAATCTGAGTAATCATTGCTAGGATAGTTGTAGGATCTTTTGATATGGGTAAAAGATTTTTATTTGGTGGAAAAATGTTTTAAACCTTGATTTTATATTAGATTATGAAATATTTGAAAAATACCCACCAACAGACGAAGTTTGAAAAGTTTATATTGAACTGTCATGTTGGAAATTCGAACTTTGCCTTTGGAAATTTGAATTTCGAGCTGAAACTGAATAAGTCTGAAGAGATTCTTCTCTGACAGACGAATTTTGATTTACCAAAATTTGAATTTTCATATGAGCCAGAAAGAAGCTTCTTAGAGACAGACGAACTTTAAGTCTTCAAAATTCAAATTTTAGACAAAATGCAATTTGTGAAAACCAAAGAAATTTGTTTGAAATAATGTTAAAGTTCATCTGAAATTAAGATTATCTTGAGCCTCAAAATTACTCTTTGACAGACGAACTTTGAACATTAAAATTTGAATTTCAGAAGCTTAGGCCATGAGTCTATCAAAATGAAATGCTGACATACGAGTAACAAAGTTTTGAAACTTCGAATGTTGAAGTAAGTCTGAAGAGATGACTCTCTAACAAATGAACTTCACTCTTTCAAAATTCGAACTTCGGAGAAAGTGAACTACTGTGTCTCTTGAACATACTACGGACAGACGAACTTTAGGGTTCCAAAATTCAAATTTCGAGGGCACTGTAGAAAATTGAAAACACTGTTCACACTTAACAGAAAAACTTTCCTCTTGAAAATTCGTTGTCACAACATGTAAACATTTTCTAAGTTTCAAAATTTGAATTTCACTTCATGAACAGACGAACTTCAGTGTTTCAACGTTGGAAGCTTTAACCTTTGGTTCCTTCGAAATTCGTCTGTTGACCAACCAAAATTCAAATTTCAGTATGTCGAAGCATTAAATGCGGTTGGTTAACGGATAGTTTTTCAGAGTAACCGTTGGATAACTTCTCCAACGGATAGATTTTGTCTCTATCGGACATATGAGACCTAAATCTATAAATATAACATAATTTGAAGTTGTGGGTAACGAATCAAACTTGTATATACTGAAACTCTGCCAAATCTTCTTCTCAAAAACTTTTACCCTCTCAATTTCAATATCTGTACTTTAATCTTCATATTTACTCTATTCAAGAGTGTTATATCTTTGTAAACAATCTAATCTTCATCTGGAAGATAGATTTACTTGTGAGGGAAAATCACAAGGGGATTGGAAAGCACATTGTGAAAGTGCTTAGAGAGGTTGTGAAAGCTCTAGAAAACAGAGCACAAGCTGTGTAATGTGGCATTTGCAAGAAGCCCGTTGAATTTTTGCAGTATAGTGAAAAATCTCAAGAGGTGTCTTGGGGACTGGACGTAGGTCAAGTGGATAGACCGAACCAGGATAAATTTCTGAGTGTTCTTCTCCCTATCATTACTTTTTCAGTTTGCTTTGCTTTTACGTTGCTTTCATTATACCTTACTTTCTTCACCTGTTTTACTTTATGCAGAAAATTTTTAATCTTCCCAATTCACCCCCCTCTTGGGAAGTCAGCCTAACTAACACTTATCACCAGTCACATGTCTTGAGCATGCATTATCCATGTGCCATTTGTTGCTCTTGCTAGCTCTAAGACATATTTGCAAAACAAAATTTAGTCTTTCTTCTTAGGTACCCAAATTTGTTTGGGTTATTTTTTATTAGTAGCATTCTCCCTAGGTATAGATGTACATTTAGAAACCCATTCTACCTTCCTGCCAAGTCCATTTTTCCTTTAAGAGCATGATTTGGAAATGTATCCCTTCTTGTTACAGAAGTGACAGGTGATAAAAGGACTGCTTGATTGAGATGCAGGAAGAAAGCAATGCAAATAATATTTTGCTTCACATGTTTAGATTGGGTATGAGTCTCAATTGTCTTCGAGGAGTCAAATTTCTTCTTATATCCATATGCACGCACAAATGCTTCATGTATATATTTTGGTTTTTCTTCTTAATCTTTTCTTTGACTGCACAAGGATCATAACCAACTAGCCTTACCTTGTACATTTCCCTGGTTATCTAGCAAAGCATACAACATATCTTTTACCTTTTGTGAAATTAGCTAAGCTCTTAAGAAGATATTCATTTTTCTTTTTATGCTTTATGCATGATGTGCAGTAGGCAAGTTCATCTTTATGCTGTGAGGCAATATCAGGCATTTTACATTTTGATTCTAGTTTGTTAATTTTTTTTAGCCAATTTCAGTTCTAGTTTGTTAATTTTCTTCTTAGCTAATTTCAATTATTTTCCAGTCCTAATAAACTTATTATGCAGGTCATGAAATGCATCAAGTAATTTAGAATAAGAAGGGTCAGAATTATTTACCTTATCTTCATTTTCACTATTAGATTAATTTTGTGCTCCTTCTCTGGCAAGTGCCATCAAGCATATGTTAGCAACCTTTTCCTCATCTTCATTTGAGCTATTGCCATAGATCGATGAGATATATGCCTTCTTATTTTTACTTTTATCAGCAGCTTTCTTTTTATTTTCTTGCTTTTTCAAAAATTGTTGACATTCTCATTTGATGTGCCTTTGCTTCTTGCACTTATAGTAGGTTATGGGTCCTTTATTTTTCCTTTTGTTGCTTGTTTCTACTCCTTTCTTGAAGAACTTCTTACTTCTTTTCTTGCTATAGAATTTTCTAAATTTTTTGACTAATATTGCAAGAGTTTCTTCATCCAGCTCTTCATCATCATCAAAGTTTTCTTCTTCTTCTTCTTCTGTAGCTTTTATTGTTAGACTCTTCTTCTTCTTTTCTTGGCCTGCATCTTTAAGAGCCTTCATCTTGCCCTCATATTCTTCAAGCCTACCAAAGAAAGATGTGACAAAAATCATTGATTCTCCTCTGGCTTCTTTTATGGCCGCCACCTTTAGTTATCATTCAATGGGTAAAGCTCTGAAAATTTTTCTGACCTTTTTAGGTTGAGAGTATTCCTTCCCAAGACTTTTTAGTTGGTTCACAATGAAAGTGAACTTCTTTTATAAATCTTTGATACTCTTTCATTCCTTTATTTTGAAGCTTTTGAACTCCCCAATGCAAAAGTTTAACTTGTTCTCTCTTACTCCAGTAGTTCCTTCATATGCAATCTCTAAAATGTCTCACATTTCTTTAGCTGTGGAACAATGGGAGACTCTGTAGAATTTGTCCTAGTTAAGAGCACTGACCAAACAATGTTTTTCTTTGAAGTTTAGCAAAACTCTTCTCTTGTCTTTATCATTTCATTCCTTTTTTGTTTGCTGTTTGTATGTGCCATCATCATATAGCTTCATATCTCTTAATTACTAACCATATCTCCAGGTCTATGGACTGAAGATATATTTATATCCTTATTTGCCAATATCCATAATATTCTCTACTAAAGCCTAGACGTTAGTTAGTATTATTGCTCTTTGGTAATATGTTTTCTCTAAAGCCAGCCATTTGTTCTCTCGGATGGTGAAATCCTTCAACTGAGAGTCCAAGATATGATATCACTTGTTAGGATTGCTGGCTTCCAAAGAAGGGAGTGAATTGGAAAGTTTAAAATTTTGTCCAAAAACATAAATTCATAGTGAACGCAAAAGCATGCAGAAAAACTAAGTGCAGTGAAAATGAATGTAAATGCAAGATAAGGGAAAAGAAGACTTAGAGATTTATCCTGGTTTGGTCTAATTCACTTAACCTATGTCTAGTGCTTAAGCCACCACTTGAGATTTTCATTATCAACAAGAATTCAACGTGCTCCTTGCAATGCCTCAGTACACTCTTATGCTTTGTTCTCAGAACACTCAAACTTTGCACTCAATATTGTTACAAGTGTTTCCTAATACCCTTTGTGATTCCTCTTACAAAGAATCTTTCTTTTAGATGAAGAAAAGATTTTATACAGACTGAATACTATCTAGAATAGAGTGGATATGAAATTTAGCAGAGTTATTGTAAAGATAAGCTCAAATTCATTACTCACAACTTCAAATGAAGTTCTATTTATAGATTTGTGACTTAACTAGTCATTAGACATAAGATCTAACCTGTTAAAAACTTTAACTAATGGTTATTTTACAGAAATAGCTATTCACCAACAGCATTATTGCGTTTGACAAGTCAAAATTTGAATTTTGGGGTTCAATAGACAAATTTCGCAGAAACAGAAGGCTAAGGATTTCAACATTAAACTTCAATATTCATCTGTTTAAATGTGACATTCAAATTTGGAGTTTGTCAAAGATATCTCATGTTAGAACATATGAATTTTCATGTTAGAAGTGCATCTATTGAATTTGAACAGTTGTCTCATTTTTTCATAGTGCACTTGAAATTCAAATTTCAGAAGTTGAAATTCATCTGTCAGAGGTTTGCTTAATGTGGAGCAAAAGTTCTCCTTTGTGAAATTCGAATGCTAAACTACAAAGTTCGTTTGTCAGAGGCATGCTCTAACAAGACATACAAGTTCTCATCTTGAGATTCATATTTTAAAGTTCAAAGTTTGTCTGTCAGAGGAAGTGGCTTTGAACTCTCTTTGAACTTTACTAACATTCAAATTTTGACTAAGTTTCATATGAATTTTACACATATCCACCAACAATGCTTAGCCTGAAATTCAAATTTTAAAACTGAAATTTGTCTATTAAGGATGAAACCTCTGTATATTCAAATTTCACAAAACAAATTTTGAATTTTGTACAAAATACATGTGAGTTAATAGCAAAATTCAACTGTTAGTTAATATTTTTCAAATTTTACATATGCTGACATAGGATAACTATGAAATTACTCATTTAAGTGTTGTGATAACATGAGTAAGTGAGAATCAAAGTTTTACCTAATGTACATAATGAGAAATCCTAACAATTAAATCGTCACACGTTGTTCATTGGATTTCTTTACTTTGTTATTTGATACTCTTTTGATATTCTCCTTTCCAAACTTTAGTTATTTGAAATTATCAACAAGAAACCCCACCACCTCACCCTTTCAAATTCTAAACCTATCAAAATATTTACCCATAACCTCTCCCACCTAACTTGTAGTTTCTTTGAATTGTAGTTTCTCCTCACTTAGAATGTACATGAAATTTTCTTTCATTTACTGTTTTATTCCTAATCTCCTATCTCTCTATCTCTCCTGTTTCTCAGCTTAGGTTTGATTTCTTGCTCTCGAACCTACTTAACTTTAGAAATTACCTCTCATTCACTGTTTCATTCAATAGCATTGTTATCTCTTCCATTCCCCTGCCTAGGATTGATTTCTTACTTGTGCTTAGGATTGAATTGCAGTTTCTTTGAATCACAGTTTCTTCTCACTTAGAAGGTATGTGAAATTTTCTCTTTTTCACTATTTCATTCTTGATCTCCATTATCTCTTCTGTTTTCTGCTTAAATTTGATTTCTCACTCTTAGACCTACATAACTTTAGAAATTACCTCTCATTCCCTATTTTATTCAATAGCTTTATCATCTCTTCCATTCCTTTACTTAGGATTGAATAGCAGTTTCCCTGAATCACAGTTTCTCCTCGCTTAGAAGGTACGTGAAATGTTATGTCATTCACTATTTCATTCCTGACTTCCATCATCTCTCTCATTTTTCTGGTTAGATTTGATTTCTTACTCTCGAACCTACATAACTTTAGAAATTACCTCTCATTCCCTATTTTATTCAATAGCTTTATCATCTCTTCCATTCCTTTGCTTAGGATTGAATTGCAGTTTCCCTGAATCATAGTTTCTCCTCGCTTAGAAGGTACGTGAAATGTTCTATCATTCATTGTTTCATTCCTGACCTCCATCATCTCTCTCATTTTTCTAGTTAGATTTGATTTCTTACTCTCGAACCTACATAACTTTAGAAATTACCTCTCATTCACTGTTTCATTCAATAGCTTTATCATCTCTTACATTCTTCTAATTCGGATTGATTCTTACTTGTGTTTGTTATTAACTGAATCTGATCTCGGACTTACATAACTTTGACAATTCTGTTGTCATTGCGTTGGAATCACCATCATTGTTCGCACTTGCTTATCTCTTAATTCTCAAAATTGAAGGTAGGTACGGGATATCTTACTTTCCTCTGGAGCTCTTTATTGTCTATTGAACATGTATTTTTTCCACTAAGATTTGCGTTGGTAAATCTGCATTATCCATGAGGTTTTACTTTAAAATTAATAATGGATTAGTATTTTGTGCTTTAGTGATGATTTGTTATCATGTTCTTTATAGTCCATTGCCTTTTTTACTCTTAGATATGTGCTGGTGATAAGTTATAATCCTCCACAAAATTATTGAACTATGTTATGAATTATAATGGACTTACAATCTTATCATTAGGTATTTCACAATTTTCTCTATCAAGTAGACTAGTGTTTTCACCTTATGAGCCTTCTATATCATGTATATTTTTCTGTTTGTATCTTTTCATTTTGGGCGTTACTTAGCCCATTTATATTATTAATTTTGCTTCTGGCCCTTTAGGGTTTCCTTGCTAGCTAGCTCTGCACACCACCTTCTTGTGTGTGTGCTCGACCTCTTTCCTATATGCAAGTAGTGGTAGTGCCAACAATTCCTTTTGGCTCAGTGTAGTGGTAACTATGTATTTTTGTCTATTGCAAACCTCAGCTCTATAAGAGCACAATTGAATAAGATGAACAGGGAACAATTTTTCTGTACTCTCATTATATTTCTAAGTTGGTATTAGAGCTTTCATCATGGGAGAGGATCTGACAATAGAACAATAGCAACAACCTTACCTCAATTTGCAGTGGTAAATATGTATTATCAATGAGTACTTACTTTAAAATTAATAATGGATTAGTATCATGTGCTTCAGTGATGATTTGTTATCAAGTTCTTTATAGTCTAATGCCTTTTTTACTCGTAGATATGCATTGGTGATAAGTTATAATCCTCCATAAAAATATTGTTTATGACTTATAGTCTTATAATTGGGTATTTCACAATATTCTCTATCAAGTTGACTAGTGTTTTCACCTTATGAACCTTCTGTGTCATGTATATTTTTCTGTTTGTATCTTTTCTTTTTGGATGTTACTTAGCCTATTTGCATCATTAGTTTTGCTTTTGGCCCTTTAGGGTTTCCTTGCTAGCTGGCTCTGTACACCACCCTCATGTATGTGTGCTTGACCTCTTTCCTGTACATAGGTAGTAGTAGTGCCACCAATTCTTTTGGCTCAAAGTAGCGGTAGCTGTGTATTTTTGTCCATTGCAAACCTCAGCTCTACAAGAGCACAATTGAATAAGATGAACAAGGGACAATTCTTCTTTACTCTCATTATATTTCTAAGTTGGTATCAAAGCATTCATCATGGTAGACGATTCGACAATGGAACAACAGCAACAACCTTACCTCAATCAAGAGTCTTCTAATCAAAGTTAACAAATATTGATCAGTGACTCTACTACTACGACTCAAGCCTAGATTGTAGGTAGATCACAAAGCTCAATCCTAAGGGAAGTCCGATCCAAA
This sequence comes from Adenanthera pavonina, assembly GCA_026686845.1. Lineage (NCBI taxonomy): Eukaryota > Viridiplantae > Streptophyta > Magnoliopsida > Fabales > Fabaceae > Adenanthera > Adenanthera pavonina. Next base: position 21,540,623 of record JAIVEN010000013.1, read on the forward strand.
GTTGGTCAGGTTTCAAACATCCAACCTAACTAGTTCACCTTTCATCTTGATTGATTTTGCAAGTTTGATGAGTTCAGTTTTAGCTTTTCTAAAAACCCATATTTGGTTAGGTGAATCAGACGTGTTCCATCAAGCTGGAGAGGAACAACTATCCATTGTGGAAATCGATGATCATGCCTACGATAAAAGGTAACAAAATCAAAGAACATATTCTACCTATTGCTGCTCCTCTCTCAAATTCATTCTTAAAAGCACAGAGGTTAAGAAGAACTTTGAATATGTTGCCTAGAGCTCTACTAATCAAATACTGCTTGGCTCCCTTTATAATACTGTTGGTGGATATGGGCTCATAGATGCTAAATTGTCCAATGGCCAAAGATCTTTGGAAAGTAGCTGAAGATCTCATTGGAGTTCAATCATGCTCACGTGTTACTATACTCGAGCGAATTTTAGAGAATAAGAAAGGGAGAAATGAAAGTGGAAGAATACCTCAAAAAAATAAAGGCCATAGTAGACAGTCTTGGAATGGTAGGAAGTCCTCCTTTTATTGATGATCTCATCACACAAATACTTGCTAGTCTAGATGCTGAATACAATCAGTCTTGATACTTAGATAGTGAAACCAATGCTCATGTGACAAGTGATGCCAGAAACCTCACTAATTTTCTTAATACATCTGGTAAGCTTTATTTAATCGTGTTAATGGCCCAAAGAGTAGAGTCGATTCTATTGGTGATTCTGTTATAACTTGTGGAAATAACCCAATTCATTTGAAAGACTTTTTATTGGTTTCTGTTGCTCTCAAAAATCTGATTAGTGTTTAAAAAATGGTTGTTGATAATCTTGTGAGTGTAGAGTTTCACTCATTTGGTTATTTGGTGAAGGACAAGGTCATGGGGACAATATTGGTGCAAGGCAAGGTCAAGGAGGGAATGTACAAGGTTAATTAGAAGTGTGATAGCAGTTTGGTTGATGGTTAGTTGAATCAACTAATATTGGAATCTTTTAGCTGTAAAGTTGGTGAAGGCATTAGTAACTTAGAAGTTTGGCATAGGAAGTTAGAACATCCATCCAACAAGATATTGTATTAGTCCTTAATATATGTAATGTTTTTGTCAAAAGTAGTAATGAAAAACCTTAATTTCTTTTGTGAAGGTGTTTGTGGTAGAGTTTAAACAACATTATTCAAGCTCAAACACCAATTTAATTAGTTCAACCACACCTGAAAAAAATTTAAACTCTGCTTTCTAACAACTTTATTATATTTTGGAATGTCAAATCCTCTTATTCACAGAGTTTATCATACACAAAAAGAAATCTTGACAAATATTCACACTTATGAATTATTGCTAGTCACTATGATAAAATACCACACTCCACATCTTATCCTCATGTACATTCATTTTAATGGATTTACTTGCAATGGAAGGTTAACCTTAGTTCCATTCCCTAATGGACTTCATAATGTTTTATACACTAAGTAATGTTTATCACAATAACATGTCTAAGCTTGGAATTGATTCTAACATATTCTTTATATTAGTTATTATCTATGGCTTGTTAAGGCCTTAACCTAGCATGCCATACACGTTTATTTAAAATGAGTTTTACTCACTACAACTCATGCAGTGAAACCATTAAGGGAAAGACTAGAGTCCATCTATTGATGTCCCATTATTAATGTTCACCGAGCTTTTATGGAAATTAATTCAAGAAGAGCAATTTGAATTATTAAGTATGTTAGCTTTCAACACATAAAGCATATCATGTAGGGATTAGGTCTTTATACAAAATTAATTTGTATGATTAGAACCCTTTTCATTCCTTAGATTTTATTTCCTACATGTTTATTTGCTTCTTCAAAATAGATCCATTACTTCTTAAAAGCAATTTGCTGACATAATTTCACAAAGAATGTGAAATCCTCAGTTATTCGACCTATAACTTATGACTTTTGCTTGGTTAAGGTTTGTTAAAACCTTGTTTAATTCACTTGTTCGACTCATAACTCATGAGCCTTTTGCTTGGTTAAGGTTTCTAAAAGAACTTATTTAATTCTCTCCTTAACTCTTGAGGTCTCATCCTTTAATGTACTTGCCTTGAAATCTTGAAATTCACACTTTCATTCTCACAACTAAAGAATTTGAAACACACTTATAGTATTCAAACTTGATTTAAGAACTGTCATAGTACTCAACTTAATTTGAGCACTCTCATAGTACTTAACTTCAAGACACAAAATTGACTCAAATTGTCAACAAAAATGAAAGTTTGTAGTATGTAAGTCATTATCATCTAGGTGAGATTTCAAAAAGCCATACCACTTAATACATTCCCCTTCCTTGGCTTGAGAAATCTCAAATGCTTGATAGTATTAATTATGTTTTCTTACTCAACGTACATAGACATAATGCAGAATTATCATATATACAACATCACTCTTATTTGCACTAAAATCAAGATACCTTATATTTCTCCTGTCTAAAAAACATGAGCTTTTGCCTTGAATCCTATCTCAACCATGCACCTCAATATGACAATCTTAGGGTAGTTCTTTGCCATGTCTTTATGGCTTTTTAGAACCCATCTCTAGGTAGAGCTTCAAGGATCATGTCGACCCATATTGCTCAAGAAAGGAAAAAAAAACTTTCCATTATATCCCAAAATAATGGAACCATGTGTCAGCAATAGAAAAAATGTGCATAGACTTCTCTCATAAAGTCTCTTAACACTAGTTCTCAGTTGATTCTTTATCTTTACTTTGTTCGGATTCTTGCTGATTAAACCCTAAGATAAAGCTCATCAATGCTTAACAAAGATTAAGATATTCATATGTTATACAATTTTACCATATGAAATTGTTGTTTTATCAACTTCTCAAATTATTTGCATGACTCATTTTGTTTTAGGCACAACATATGTACCTTGTTGCTGGGTTCTCAAGAGTATTAGCTCTATTACTTGGTTCAATGACTCTATAGAGTATCTCTTACACTTTTAGTCACATATTATCTTTTATATTTAGGAGATAATTGTGAAACAAATTTTCCTTAATATTCTTTGGACTAATTTTACTACTTTCATGTTCTAAACATATGATAATAGTCCAAAATAACTTTAAATTGGATAGATAGCATACCTATATGTAGATCTCAAAATTTTAAGGGTTTTTAGGCCAAAAATCATCCCATAATAATGTTGTATGCATCCCATGCGCTTTTGAAAGCATCTAATTGGAAAATTTTATAAAAAGAATAGAGGATAAAATGCTACATGCAATACAAGCGTATGAAGTACACGCGTCATCATGCATGCCTCCACTGGCAAAATGTGCCCCTTTTCGAGACTCCTCTTAATGCCTTCTCTCCAATAGTATGATCCAAGTGATCCAACAAAATAAGAGTAACTCCTACTTACTAAGAAAATGCATGACCCAAACTCGTAACATGATTGGGTTGGACCCATAATTTGACCACGCCCAATGTCCGAATGCCTTCCCCTTTTCTTTTTATTAGTTTGTTTGTTTGGATTTTGGGTAATGCAAAAGTTTTGGATCCATACCCAATTAGGTCTTAGTTTTGGCATTGTGCCCTCTCTATTTTTTTTAATAATAATTTTTTATGCAACAGTGAAACGCATTGTTTCACTAAACAGGAGTAACACGTTATTTTGTCTAAATTGCATGTTGTGTGGAGGAGGCGCCAAAATGAGATTTTATTTGTGTCACCCCCTTCCACCAAATAGGTCTCACCAGCTCATTTTGGACTTGGCTGCGAATTGCTATGGTTTTCTTGTGTTTTCTTGCTTTCTAGGTGGCCCCTTTTTTTGGCTATATTTCTAATTGCATATACTTAGATAGGTTGTTGATCATAAAATGTACTAGATTATGATTACAGATGCAAGTATTTCATAGCCTATTTTTAGCCTATGTGGCCTACAAGTTTCCAAATTCCAGGTGTAATTTTACTCGTAATTCTAGATTCTAATATTTCAATCATGTTCCAGAATACCAGTGATGGTACATTATAAATTTAGAAACCATGCAAATACAAAAATATGTATATATATAAGGGGAAATAAACAGAGAGCTTACTTACATATTCTAGGATCCATTACATCTATGAGAAGCAAGAAGCATAAAATCTCACAATTATTATTTTTCATTATTTTTATAAATTATTATACATGCTTCTCTAATACTCATAATCCATAGCCCTAGAAACTTTGCGGCTCTGATACCAATGTAAACTATAAGAAGTTAGACATACTTACCTAGAGCTCCATGTTGAATCTCCATAGACTCTAGACACCATGACTCATGCAATGAAAGTTAGATCACCATAGGGAACCTAACTTAGGTCTTCATAGCAGAAACACCGCACTCTCATTTTCATATAGAGGAGAGAAGAAGAGAGTACCTAGACATACTGTATCTAGGATTTTCTCTAAAAAAACTTTACTTGAATCTCTAGAGTGCATAAAAGTTTCATCATTAGTTTTGGAATTCATAGGAGGTCTATTTATAGACTCCTCTTCCCATTCCACACATTGAACTAGGCAATATAGGATTTCTTAATATAAGCAAGTTAATTAAACACTTTTATTAACTTAAGCAACAAGGGACTTCTAATATAACCAAATATTAAAATATTTTTCTTTATAGCTTAATGGGTTTACCCCTCTCAACTAGCCCATCAAGGACGGATTATCCATTAAGTCTAACAACAACTAATATTCAACATTTAAAGACAGAATCCAATCAAGGCTTACCAAATGTTTCATTAGAAGATTCACAACATCCATTAGTTAGCAACATTTTACAACCACTCGTTAGAGGTCACCACATGATCACATGAAGCAAAAGTGGAATTTACAAACCAAGGTATCCCTTTGTTGGTTTGATAGAAGTATAAGTTGTGGAACAGCCAGAGCCTAAAAGCACAAAGGAAGCACTTGATATTCCTCACTGGAGACAAGCCATGCAAGAGGAGATTAATGCACTTAGCCACAACAACCATGGACACTGATGCCTTATAATGGTAAGTCTAATATTGTAGGCTGCAAATGGATTTTTAAAACAAAGTACAATGCTCAAGGTTTTGTAGAAAGGCACAAGGTTAGGCTAGTGGCTAAGGGGTTTCAACAAGACCCCAGGATAGATTTTTGTGAAACTTATTGTCTAGTAGTAAAAGCTACAACAATTAAAGCTATTCTTATTATTACTTTAACCTATGGCTAGGAAGTAAGACAATTAGCCATAAATAATGCATTTTTTAATGGATACTTAGAGCAAATTTTTTTAATGCAGCAACTTGAAGGGTTTGAGGATAATTCAAGACCAAGATATGTTTGCAAACTATCTAAGGCACTATATGGATGGAGACAAATATCTAGAGCTTGGTTGACCATTTAAGAACTACATTGCTGAAATGGGGTTTTATTAATCTTAAAAGTGACAATTCAGTACTTTTATTCAGATCTGGACAAGTGATGTTTTTCATATTAATATATGTTGATGATATCATTGTGACTGGAACTGAGATTAAATATGTGGAAAGATTCATTGAAAATCTACACAGCTCATTTACTTTGAAGGATCTAGGACCATTGCATTACTTCCTAGGTGTAGAAGTGGCACATGCTGATTCTGGTTTATACTTGACTCAAAGCAAATATATATTGGCTATATTGAGAAGATTTAATCTAGTTGATGCAACACCTTGTCCTACACCTATGGTTACAGGCAAGAGTTTATCAATTTGTTTTGAACAACCCTGAGTGATCCATCTTCTTTGAAAAAAATTAAAGGCTCTCTGCAATAAATAACTGCAACCCATCCAGATATATTCTACGTAGTCAACAAACTAAGTTAGTATCTTAGTGCTCCTACAAACATATATATTTGTGTTGCTAAGTGTAATATCACAAAATTTTACTGGATACTAGGTAATGAAAAAAGACATAATCAATGATAATGTAAAATATACAAGGAATTTGTGAAAACGGGCAAATACCGTTTTGCATGAAAAAAGGTAAAGAAGTCATTTTTTTCAGTTGGGCAGAAAAATATGAAAATTATATTTTTTTCCCTAAAGAAATATAAAAATTACATCCACATTCCAAATATATATAAAAATTATGTGGGGAATAGAAAAGTCCTTGGGAAAAATTACATCGAATAACCTGAAAGTTTTAAAAATTATAATTTAACCCCAGGTTAAGGGTAATTTTGTAAAAAATGTAAAATTACTGTCAAAATGAAGCCCTCGATGAGAGAAGTCCAATGATATATGGCACTGAGGGTTAATGTTCAAGAATAAAGAAATAATCAATGCCGAGTGTCCAAAAATAATAGTAAATCAATAAAGCAAACTGTGAGTCCTACCGATGATTAAAAAATAACTGAGACAAGATATGGGCCATACATAGTCATTTGGGACAGGATAATTAGGGAAATATGAAAAAAATTAGAATAGTCCTGTAGCTCAAAAATGTTAAATTACTATAAAGGTGATTTTATCGGTACGGTTAAAAAATTACTTGGTTCAAGATATATCTGGATCGGGAAAAAATTGGGCAATTTTTGGACATTTTCCTCCCTCTCCCATGCATGAATGCTACAGCCATGTGACACAAAATAATATCATATTATTTTTTTGAAAAATACTTCTCAAGGAAGGAGACAAAAAGGTAACCTTAGTTGGATTAATTTGCTAACCATGATTAGTCACCATTTAAACCACCTAAGTACCCTTTTTCTTCTCCATTTTCACGAGCCCATCTGCAGCAAAAGACCAGCAAGAAAATGCAAGAAAAGGAAGGGGAAAAGGGGTAGAAAAGGAAGAGGAATCAAAGGAAAATTGAAGCACAAGTTAGTAAGATTCTATACTACCACTTTAAGCTTACTATCTATGGCTTTCAAAGCATGTTTTATGGATTAGATTTTCTCCTCCATCCTCTTAGGGTTTCTTCCAAAATGTGATTTAGCAAGGGGATGAGTTTTTGAACCAATAAACTTAGGGAAAAGCTTAGATTAGATACTAGAAGCATGAATCCATGGATGGTTTGAAGTGATTTAAAGGAAAACTTTTCCAATCACTTTAAGATATTTTCGGCCAGAACAGGGAGAGTATTTAGAGTTGGAATTTCATGATTTTGACCTCAAAAATGGATTCCCCATGGTCCAAAACCTTAAGAACAAGTGTGTTGTAAAAAGAAAAATCCAAGGAGAGTTAAGTGAAAAAAGTTGGGTTTTAGTGAGTAATGTATTATGTAACTCATGAATCCAATGGCTAAATTGGTTCAATGATGATGTGGATAGGTTCAAGAAGGTTGTGGAAAGTTTTAAAAGTGGTGGACCAAGTTTGGAAAGCAAGGGAGCATCATAAAGTAGTTAAATCCCCATACTTGCAATATGTTATCATACATGTTTTCAATGAGTTTCTTGCTTTGCCATGTGTTTAAAATGAATTATATGTATTGGCTGAGTTGATTGAGGGGCATTGTGACCCGGGATGTCCGATTTCCAAATGAAACTCTGTCAAAATTTTTATGAAATTATGTTACTTTAAGTCTTAATGAGTGTATGACATGATATGAAAAGGAATTATGGTCATATAAATGACATCACTTTTGTTTTGCTAAGCATTAGGATATGAAGGGTTATTTTGACCTCTATGGAGGAAATCCACTATAGCTAAGATAGTTGTAATGTGAAGTATGAATGATATATATGGTTTAAAAGTAGACAGGAAGAACTTTCCAATGGTCCAAAGAACACTCATATTCAATGTGTGTGCAATATTTGGTGGATTTTTATATTTAATTCCAATTAAAATAATTATTTTGCAGTTTTCGTATAAATTGTGAGATTTCACAGAGTTTGCTATATAGATCAATACAGTCATTGCTCTGACCTATATTTTTCTCATGTAGACAAACTTATAAGCTATTCCTAGAGACTTGAATCACATGCATACAATTTTTATTGATTTAGTTATGATTTTTCCAAGTTTAATCGGAATAAATAAATTCGATTAAATAAATAGTAACTAAAGTTGAAGAAAAAATTATTATGTCATTTATTGTGATTCAAGTTCCTATTAAGATACAAATGGACTTTAGAATGATTAAATACATGGGAAATGAGCCTAATAAGAGGTGTTACACTGCTAAGAGGATTCTACGACACTTGAAGGGAACAATTACCTTAGGGACAATAATCAAACCAACTAATCAATTTGACATTGTAGGGTTTAGTAATGTAGACTGTGCAATAGATGTAGATGATAGAAGGTCTACGGTAGGCTACTGTGTTTATTTTGGTAGTAATTTGATCTCATGGGCATCCAAAAAGCAAAGAGTTGTGTCACGTTCAAGCACAGAATCAAAGTATAAAGCAATAGCAGATTTAGCAATTGAAATTACTTGGTTGTGTTCTTTGCTCAGTGAACTTAATTGCCATGCCAGCTTAACACTGATAATTTGGTGTGACAACCTAAGTGCAAATGCAATTGCCTCAAATCCAGTCTAACATGCTAGAATGAAGCACATAGAAATTGATATTCATTTCATTTGAGATCAAGTTTTGAGTAAAGAACATGATGTTAGGTGCATCCCTTCCAGTCATCAGATAGTAGATTGTATGACCAAGCCACTTTCACAAACACAGTTCAGTAGCTTAAGAAGCTAACTTAAGCTATTCCCTACACCCTTCGTTTAAGGGGGTGTCAAGTAGACTAGTTTTCACCTTATGGGCCTTATGTATCATGTATATTTTTCTGTTTGTATATTTTCTTTCTGGACTTTACTTAGCCCATTTGTATCATTAGTTTTGCTTTTGGCCCTTCAAGGTTTCTTTGCTAGCTGGCTCTATATGCCATCATTCTGTGTGTGTGCTCGACCTCTTTCCTGTACATAGGCAGTGGTGGTGCCACTAATTCCTTTTGGCTCAGAGAAGTGGTAGTTGTGTATTTTTGTCTATTGTAAACCTCAGCTCTGTAAGAGCACAGTTGAATAAGATGAACAGGGAAAAATTCTTCTTTAGCCTCATTATATTTCTGAGTTTCTTTTATTTAAGGAATCCACAAAATAACTCTATGATAAGTATTGATTTCAAGTTAGAGTTTAAGGAAAATTATATAGAATTTTAGGGTTTTGTTGGTTCTTGAAGAAGCATCACCATGAACCAATGGTTTGTGTAGCTACTTGATGTTATGGTTAGGTTCAAGAAAGCTTGTGGAAGTGTTAGAAAGAGGTGAAAGTCAAAGGAAAAGTAAAGGGAAGCAACGAGGCAGTAATTTACCATTATTTGCATTATATTATCCTATGATGTTTTCATGAACTTGATAACTTGCCATATGATTATTTTGATATTTTGTAATTGTTTTAGCTAAGTAAATGAAGGGGTTTTGATTCCAAGATGTCCATTTTTTAAGAGGAGACTCTGTCAAATTTTTTGATAAAATAATATGGAATTTTATGTTTTTATGAGTTATATGATAATATGGTTGCATAATCGCTATTGCTACTGGGATTCCTTGAATCATGTCCTTCCTAAATGACTAACATGTTAGGCACAAGCTAAGGCAAGGATGACAAGAAAGCAAAGAAGGAAGAGGAAGGGAATGATGCTTGATTTTACTATTCGAGCCTTGATGTTATATTTTGTAAAGTTATGTAAAATTATGGGTATGCTTTTAAATCTGTAGCCCAGCCTTATTTTGTCTCATGAAACCTTATGAGAGGTGTGGTATAGATTTGGAGCAAGTAAAGATAAGACATGTAACACCCTAATCCAATATAGCTCCTATCTTGACCAAATTCTTCAAAAACTAACCAAATAAGACCAAAACACCTTAATTTCACTTCCAAAAACATTAGAGCAGCGAAAAATGCCACAAAATACCTTGAGAACACCAAAACAACCATGACAGAGTGCAGGGCCGCGGCCTCTACAATACCTCCACGGTGCTTGTGCTCTCAAGTTCTAACATTGCCAACACAATGGGTCTAGCACCGCAGCCTAGCTTCTGGCGCCACTGTGCCCCCTTGCTGATGCCATATCAGTAGAAGTTAAACTTCTGAAGTGAACTTCTGACGTGTATAACTTTATGTTTTGACCTCTAATTGACCTAATTTTAACTCTTACAAGTCAATCTTGTCCCAATCTATCCATGGACACCAATTTCACTTCAATCCATCTCCGTATGGAGATTTTAGATACTCAACACCATTTTGGTCACTTTTTCACAAAAAGTCACCACTTACAACTCCCAGTTGCCACCAAAGGCAATTTGATCATTTGGGACTATTTACACATATCCTATTTGACTCAATCAACTTGTTCAAAGAAGTTTCACCTCAAAAAAACCACTCCTCTGAGATTTGACCCCCTTGAATCCCAATCTAACTTAATGGGCTACATGCTCTAAAACACACCAACAAGGCACAAATCCATTCTGGGCTCACACACATGACTAATTCTCCCCACAAATACATACACCAAGCATATACAACTAATATCAACACCATCATCATATTTATCCATCATACACAAACATACATACTACATCATTCATATCAATATCATCACATACATATTATCCAATACAATTACAGCATCATTGTCATCACTTGAATTACAAACAGCCTATCCTACTTGGCACAACATACATAGAAATTACATTACACACACATATACTACAAAGACTTGATATTCCCATGTCTGGTATACTACTCCTTTGTTTTCTCCGGACTAGTGCCAAAACCTTCACCTGAAATGTTAGTTCGTGGGAAAGGGGGTGTGAGACAATGTCTCAATAACTGGGGACAACTACAAGCATCATATATATATATATATCTCATGCAAAAATACCATGAATACAATATGAAATGGAATACATGTCTCCCTCGTACACAGCTAGAATCACGAGTTGTTATCATAACAAGATATTTTGTATAGGTGATTTCCTTCCAACAGTCGGTGAAGACTAATTCTGGGACACCAAGCTCACCTCCCATTAGTGCACCCAACTAAAGATAACACTAATGTTCAGATCGTGGTTCTCCTTCCCCTTTCCCATCACGAATTGGTAACAATTTAGGGAAGGTGCTGTCCACTGCTAGCCTTTCCCTCCTGGCCATAGGAGGTGATTTAGCTGTAGGGTTTCCATCCTTATCCTCCCTTATCATATATCATATATCATTATCACCACCTGTTCCACCTTTCCTCATTGTGCATATGGCGGTGATGTTCATGCCATGTCAATATATATATCATCATCATCATATTCTCAATGTCATGCATGCATTGTGTCATATGACATCATCATCTCTAATCATCATCACAATCATCATCCTTTATATGTCTAGCCATGTGTATACCACGATATATAGAGAAAACATACACAAACATACATCAATATCGTGTTATGAACGAAAACATGCATATATACACATGCATATGTATCATAACATATAATACAAACACCCAGTTACCTTAAGTTGTTAATTCTACACACACGATATTCCATGAGCTTCTTGGGTTATCCAACATACTTGTACCCCTTCGGTTAACCAAACAATCTCTACAATACCATAAAATCCTTAATCAACATAATATATCATTTGACCAAAAACCAAAATTCGACTATTTAGACCTAACCAAAGGTTCCAATACCACTTTCATACATCATTGAGCTCCTAAAGACCATTCAAACTCTAACCAACCACATACATTTCAGATTCCATACTCCCTCTAATAATTTCAACCTAAGGTTAAGCTTAAATCATGCATACTCCCTTTCAAACTCATAACTAAGCATCACAAACACCAAATCACACCTTATCAATCCCATTTCATCCATTTTAATTTGTGGATTTCGGCTAAAACTGAAAATCCCAATATATATCCAAAAATCCCTAACTCAAAACCGAAGAAAATGGAGAGGAAGGATCAAAAACTACTTACCAACAAGAATCCAAGCTTTAGGAGGCTAAAACCACTCCCAATGGTTAGATCCTTCAAGCCCTAGCACAGCCTCCTTGTCACTCCCTTCATTTCCTCCTCTTCTGTCCAACTAAAATGTTTTAGATTCAAATAGAATTCTCCAAACTCACCATGGCCCTAGTAAGCACGTTGTGGTGTGGAGCTTCTTAGCTTGGAAAATATTTCCAAAATTGCAGCTCTCTCGCCATGACAATCCTGCCTCACATCGTGGTGTGGAGCTCCTTTTCTCCACTTTGATTCTTTCCTCTGTCCTAGTTCCTCCAGTTTGGCACACAATGCCAAACACACTTAGTTAGCAAGGGACTAAGTTAGGGATAATATAATGAGGGTTGTTACAAGGCACATACATTATAGAATGTATAATTTCAAGTTTATGTTCCAAAAATGACTAATTCGACATGCTGTATGTAAAATAAACAAGGCATGATGTAAATGTGCCATATATGCTTTGAAAGTAGACAGAACAAGCTTTAAAAGAAGCTAAAGAACTCTTAAATTGGATAAGTGTATGATTTATAGTGAATTCTTAAATTTAGGGGTCAAAACTATACAGTATTGGAAAGCTGAAATTTTCATTGTAAACACTAGATATTTTAAAAGGTAGTATAAAATCGTATAAAGTTCCAAAAATTTAGTGGTTGGCATGCTTGGAAAAATATGTGTCTAAAGTCTGAAATGCCACTATTTTAGAAGTAATTGGAGTTATATAGTGAAATATATATAAGTTTTCCTAAAACTGTTCCAGTAAAAATAAAGTTTTGACTCTTAATGATTCTAGATAATTCATGCCCCGTACAATCTGAATAAATATACAAGAAAAATATATTTGAAAAGTAGACATATAGAGATTTCAAATAATGTAAAAAATGAATGAATTGGCTCATGATAGAATGAGATATAAATTCTTAAATTTAAGGCCAAAATTCTAGGATAGTGAAAAATGACCAAATAAATAGTGATTTTTGTGCTAAATGCTGCATCAATTATTAAGTTAAAGCTCCTATTTCATATTTTTTTCCATGTAAAGAAAGTTTTTAGCTATTTTTAGAAACTTGAATCACCTTGATACAATTTTTCTAGAATTGGTTATGTATTTTCAAATTTCACATGGGAAAAAGAATTTACCATATGAATAATAACCCAGGGAAAGAAAATTTTCTATCTTAATCTATCATGTGATTCAAGCTTCTAAACATAATCAATGTGCCATAATAAGGTCTAATGCATGTGGGTAATGTGGTCATAAGTTAAAGTGTTACAATTGGTCCCCAGTATGGGTCATCGTTAGGTAATATGTTTATGATAGCATCGACCTATGCTAGCTCAAAGTAGTGATGACCATGAGTTTCTGTGTAATACCTTGCATCATTCACAAAGTCCAAGAAAGTCAACCTCTGAGTCTCCTAGTAACTGTGCAAACTATCCTCATAGAGTTTGGTTACTATTTCTCGAGTCTTATAAGCATCATCATAGGGTAACACTAACTCAGTATCATCAAGTCGTGGTTTAGACCTTCTATGTCCCATCTCAGCAGTTCACACATTACGCTTGATTGTGTAAATCTTTACATTGTTTTCAAGATCTGGAAACACCCATCCTTTCATCTTGGCCTTAATAGGAGTCCAGAATTCATCTGTGGGAATCTGGCCAATCATTGTGTCAATCCATAACCTCTCAAGATATTGAAGCCCTTTATCTGCTAAAAACTGCTTCACTTCTACAACCATATTAAGGAAGACAAGGATTTGGTTTGAGCCTGGATAGTATTTGGCACATTCTTTAAAATATTTCTTGACTATTCTATAGACAATATGCTCTACATCGTTTGGGCCAGTAGTGTTGAATCAAGTGTTTTGATGATTCCAAACCAACCAACTAGAGCTTAGAAAGAAGATATCAAAGGTGTACAAAAGATCTAAGGTGGAGAAATCCAAGAAAAACCAGCATAAAATTAGATATAGGATTTCTTAATGTGTTTAATTTGAGTAAAGACTTTAAACTTGCAAAAGAATGTTTCAAAAATATGATTCTATGATAATTTATGGAATATTTGAAAAATACCCACTAACAGACGAACTTTGAAGTGTTAAAATTGATTTGTTACTTTGAAAATTCGAACTTTGGCTTCTGAAATTCGAATTTTGGATTGAAAATAAGTTAGTCAGAAAAGAGATTCTTCTGACAGACAAACTTTGATTGCAGAAATTCAAACTTTGAGTAAAGTCTGATAAGAGTTTTCTCTGACAGATGAACTTTGGGTTTTGAAAATTTGAATTTCTGGTAAAACACAAATCATGAAAAATGAAAAATTCGTCTAAGGATATGTCAAAGTTCTTCTGAAAGAGAAGTTTAAAAAAAGTCCTAAGTTAGTTCTCTGACAGACAAACTTTGATTTTGGAAATTCATACTTTGGAAACAAAGCTTGCAAGTCCGTTATGATAATCTTTTAACATACGAATTTTAGTATTCAGAAATTCGAACTTTGACATAAGTCTGATAAGAGCTCTCTCTGACAGATGAACTTGGGCTTTTGAAAATTCGAATTTTGAAAAGATGAACTATTGTGCCTTATTGAGCTACCCACTGACAGATGAATTTTGGGCACCAAAATTCAAACTTCGAAGGCACTGTAGCAATATGGAATAACTGTTCACACTTACCAAAAGAACTTTAAACTGGAAAATTCGTATGTTTCAACATAAAAACATTTGTTAAAGATGAAAATTCGAATTTTGCTTTAGAATAGATGAACTTCGAAATTCAACGTTAAAGTCTTTAGCTTTCGGTCTATGTGAAATTCGTCTATTGACACACCAAAATTTGAACTTTGAGTGTTAGACGGATTAAATGCGGCTGGTGAATGGATAGCTTTTCAGAGTAACCGTTAGGTAACGTCTCTAACGGCTAGATCTTGTCTCTAACATATAGTTAAGATATAAATCTATAAATAAAACTTCATTTGAAGATGTGGGTAATGATTTTACATTGTATATACAGAAACTCTGCTGAATTCTTAAGTCAAAGTCTTCTACTCTCACATACTTCATTTTCTGTACTTCAACTTTCATATACACTCTAAATTAGAGAGTTCAATCATTGTAATCAATATTATCTTCATCCAAAAGAAAGATTTTCTTATAAGGGAATATCACAAGGGAATTGGGAAGCACTTAGCTAGAATGCAAAGAGTGAGATTGTAAGCTCTTGGAACAGAACATCAAGTTGTACTAAGGCAATTGCAAGAAACCCATTGAATTCTTGCAAGATAGTGAAAAATCTCAAGTGGTGGTTTGGGGATTGGACGTAGGTCAAGATAAAGAGATCGAACCAGGATAAACATTTGTGTCTTCTCTTCTCTTATACTGCTTTTACCTTCTTATTCCTTTATACTCTGTTTTTACTGTCACTTTTACTTTCATCACTCTCTTGACTTTTGTAGAAAATTTTAATCTTCCCAATTCATCCCCCTCTTGGGAAGCCAGCATATTTAACAAGTAGTACTATTTTTTGGGTCTAGAAAGAACCTAGCTTCGTAGTCAATGTCCTCCATCATTTCAATTCCTCCTTTATGCAGAGAAGGAGGCTCAATCGGTGTGGAAAAGGCCTGCAAAGGCTCTGCTGCTATCGGTTCATTCCTTGGTTGTGACATGCCTCCAACAAAATTCAAATCTCTAAGACTTTCAACTAGCAAGTCATTGGATCTACATTTTCCTCCAAGTCTAGCTAAGGTCCTTCCTGATGTTTAGTAACTCTGTTATGGTCAAATGAAGACATCCTATCTATCAATTGAACACAATAATCAATTTAGTTAGTTATTCCATTTTAAAAAAATAATAACTAAACTTAAAAATTCAAACATTCCTTTTGCCTAAATTTTTAGTTCTTATACCAAAAATATAACACCATACTTTCTTATATTATTTCCAATGTATTATAGCATATCTAATGTCTAAATAAGCCATTTTAGAAGCTTCAATTATTATAGGGACCAAATCAGAAAAATATAAAAATTCAAAGTTGCTATTCATTTGGTATCCCATTTTTCTGGTTAAACTTTGAAAAAATCATAACTAATTCCACAAAAATTGTATGAGTATAATTCAAGTCTCTAGAAATAGATAAAAATATTTTCTATATAGGAAAAATATGCAACTTGAATTTCAACACACCAATTGATACAATATTTTGATCAAAATTTACTATTCAAATGGTCAAAACAGAAATTTCAGGTTTTTTGGCCCATTTTCAAAAATTCATATCTCACAGCATTCATATCCAAATCAAGTGATCTATAGCTTCCTGAAAAGCTCTACTTGTCTAGTTTTAGAGAATATGTAACACTCTTATGCTATGTCCTATTTCAACTAAGCAATACTTGCCTGAACAATCAGTGCTCAAAATGGCAAATTATAGCATAACTTTGCAAAAACATTTTTCTACAACATTTACATGCTTTAAACATGTCCAAAAAGTGTTCATAACTTTAAAAGAGACCTAGAGAAACATGATTGCAATAAAACAAAGCCTCACAAAGGCACACATGATTTTATACAAAATAGCAAGGAAACATGATACAATAGCCACTAAAATTCTAATAATAAGTAATTTTCTCCTTATATTTTGCCTTTTTGGTGGTCTTGCCATCATTTGAACCTAGCATTTGGATACTTGGGTGATGAGATTGTGAGAATCCGAGTAGCAAGTTTATTTCATACAATTATGTCATTCAAATCACATAAAATTCACATCCTAGGAAACAAACCCCTTTATTTTATAGCCAAAACAAATCACAAAAGATCACAACAACAATATGGCAACAAGATTTCATCATAAAAATTATCATGGAAAAATATAAAGTAAGAAAGGAAACTTTGCTATCTTTGTGTATACTCTTGGCTATCACAGTTGCTTCCAATGCTTTCACTAACTTTCTTGAACTTCCTTAAGTCCCAATCAACATTACATATTAGCTAAGTCAACTAAATCAAAGGGTTGGTTCATAAAGTCTCAAACAAACCCTAAAAACTCATATAATTTATGTGAAGTTTTTTCTTGATTCCAACACTTGTTTTTAAAATTTTCCACCATGAGAAATCCATTTTTAGCATTAAATCCATGAAAACCCCACTCCTTCCTATGTTTACATACATGCCAAAATCAAGGTATAAGAAGGAATAAATGATTTTTCTAAAAACTGTTCCAAACTTACTAAAACTTGCTTCTCTTACACTTCCACACACTTTCTCTTCATTTTTATCCATGAAACACTTTCCCTCTCTTCCTATATCTTGGACGAAATTTGGACTTAGGGAGGAGGAGAAAAAAACTTACTTAAACTAGCTTAAACCACCTAAATCTTATGCTTGAAGCCTTAAAGAATCAAAGAAGAATAACTTACATTTTTCTTGAATTTTTTCTCTTCTCTTTTTCTCCCTTTTTCTTCATGCCTCTGTTCTCCTTTCTTGGTCTTTTAGTAAATGCTCTCTTCTTTTCTTATGCCTTGAGTCGGTCACCAAGAGGGAGTATATATAAAGATACAAGACCAATCAATTTTTTACATATATACCTTCTTGAATCTTCATGAATAGTCAAAAAATATTAAAATAATATATTTTCCTCATGTGCTACTATTTGGAAGCCATATATGGGGAGAAAGAGATCAAAATACTATATAGTTTTTTTAGTTTAGATACGTCCTATATTAGTTTGTTCTATACTTGAATCGATAAAGTTACTTTTATAGTATTTTGTTACTTTATGGATACAGGATATAACTATATTTGAATATACTTTTAATTTAATATTCTGTCCCAAATAGTATAGAAGTGGGGTCCACATACTTTTCTTTTTATTTTTTCTTCTTTTTGTAGGGCTCACAGTGCCTTTTTTGTCTTTTTCTTAAAATTACACTATTCTGTCAACAATTTCTCCTCAAATTGATTCATTTGGACTTAATACATTGTTCTATTGGGTCTAGCATGTCAAAATGTCTATTTCGACATAAATTTTAAAAAATTACAAAATTGTTCTAGGAGGGATCAAAATGCAAATATATTTTCTTTCAAGCCCTTTTTGGTAATTTTCTATAGGGAAAAACTACAAATATTTTTTCTTGCAAGGACCATTTTGTAAATTCTTTTTTTTTAAGATCTTACCATAAAATTTGACCTCTTACTTCTTTTTCCATCCATTTTTATATCTCGGATTTTATCATATCTTGGTACCTCTTATACTATTATGAGAGTTAAGGATATTGCATATTTAATACATTTTGAATGTCTTTATCTATTTAATAATGTGGATATTCTTGAATGGAAGGGAAAAGTAAATAGTGTATGTATATATATATATATATTAAGTTTTTAGTGTCATAATTAAGCTTCTTGAATTCTAAGGGTCTGTTTGGATGGGGTTTTTTCAAAAGGGAGGGGGAGAGGATTTACTCCTAACCCCATATTTGGTATAGGAATTTGGAGAAGAGGGGACCTAATTTTTCCCCTCCCCCGCTCCTTATTGGTCCAAATTTGTCTCCTCTCCAAATTAGGGTTTATTGGAGGGGAAAGAGAATAATGTAAAATTCTTGACCAATTTGCGCTCACCCTTTTTCTAATATCCCAACAATACCCTCCTCCTCATTGTTCACCACTCCCTTTCCCAAATTGTGTACTCCCTTCATCTCCCAAGTTGCGCACTCCCTCCATTTCCCATTGCACTGTCTTCCTTACTTTCCTATCATATTACCATCATCATCACCTTACCAAATCACATACTCCCTCCATCATTCACCACTCTCTTACCCTTTTTTGTTGGTTTTGTTGATGAGTGTGACAAGGAGGAGGACAAAGAAATGAAGAAGGAGTGGTCCACTCATCTTCATCATCGTCTTTTTTCCTCCCATTTGTCTTGCTGTCACCATCACTTGACTTGCCTCACTGTCGTCCATTTTGGCCAGTTGCTTCTTGTAAAATAAACAAGCCATATATAAGGATATAATTGTAAATTGTTTACTAGCTTCCCTCTTTTCCCCTCCTACACCAAATATGGATCATTAAAATTCCTTCAATCCCCTCCTCTCCAATAACTCCAAACAAGGTAATATTAAAATCTCTTCAATCCCTTCTATTAAAATCTCTCACCTTTCTTCCCCTTGGTTGAACGAAATAGATCCTAGTCCCTTATTTGGTAGGGGGTTTTGGAGGAAAGGGGAGGGGAAGTTGCTCCCCTCCCCATGTTTGGATGAGTAAATTTTTAAAGAGGGGAGGGGAGATGCTTCCCTCCCCTTCCCTTGTTTGTATCTACAATTTTTTAAGGAGGGGAGGTGAGTTACTCCCCTCCCCTCAAACTCCTCCCCCCCAAAAGTGGGGGGTTTTTGGGGGGAGAGAAATCTTTTTCCTTTTATGACAAAAATGCCCCCACCCATTCTCTTATCTTCAATAGAACTTAACAACACTACATATCTCGATCTCCCTTCACCTTGTCTTTATCCACTACATAAAAAATGAGCTTTTTTTACGGTTATTTTTGGTCTTTCTTGGCGGTTTTGAATCACCAAGCATTTAGGAACCAAGAAAAGGGATACCTTTTGTTGGCGATTCTTAACCGCCAAGAAAAGTATACCTTTGTTGACGGTTCTCAAAACAACCACCAACAAAGGGTGTTTTTTATTAAAAAAAATCCTTTGTTGGTGGTTGTTGTGCAGAACCGCCAACAAAGGGTGAATTTTTATTAAAAAAAGATCTACAATAGCAATCTTAGCTTGAATTAGATAGTACAAAGAGCAAGAACGAGAAAGGAATATTGATCATTATTTCCAATCAACAAGAAAAGTGAAATATATAGATGAGTTCTTAGGAGGTGAGACATATATTTCAAGCCCTTAACATGAAATTAGAGTTTTAGGAAAAAATCAAATTCGTCAGCATTCATAGAATTTCTAAACAAAAAAGAAAAGTAACCAATAGGTCAACGAAGTGGAGGGAATTAAAGAGCTATAGGAGGCAAAAAGGGAATGGTACTTGCGAAGTTTGCCAAGGTCAGACTCCAAGCCAGGGTGGGCCAATGTTTCATCCCAAAAGCTTGTGAAGAAAACCCATGATTGAATCAGTTTCTTTCTTTTGAACAATATTGGAAAACCCAAGAATGAAATCGAGAGATTTAATATTTTGGTTGGTTTGCAAGGGAAAAGAGAGTACTTGAGGGAAGAAAGAGCTCTAATGTCGAGATCTACTAGTCATGTACCTATTCGTCCATTTGGTTAGATTCACTATTTTTGTCGAGTGAGCTCACCTGATATACTGCAATCTCTGTTGCTGTGACCGTTGCCATCAAGAGAAACCACCATATCCAGATAGAGCCATTGATGCCGATGATGGTAGCAATGTGAGATGCTGGGCTGGCCATTGATGTTGAGATCCACTAGTCCTCTACTTGTTCATCTATTTGATTAGCTCTTCTTCCTCTCTATAGATCAATATGATGAGAAAATAGAGATAAGAGGGAAGAAAGAGAAGAGATAAAGTCTTAGAATAAGAGGATCGAGTGAGAGAACAAATAGGAAATCTTTTTGCCACTATTAGATTTTTTTCTAATCACTGGTTGTGTATTTGTCACCTTATCAATCTATGCCCTGTGTTTTTTCTGACATAAAGTTGTTAAAAATTTCGTTGGCGGTTCTAGAATTAACCGCTAAGAAAAGGTTAGAACCGCCAAGAAAAGGTTAAAGTCTAACCTTTTCTTGGCAGTTATTTCTAAAATCGGCAACAATAGCCTCTGGCTAATTTTTGTTGGCATTTTTTTCTTATAACCACCAACTATTAGGTGCTAAGAAAAGCTGTTTTTGGTGTAATGATCGCTTGCCTTCATCCAATAGCACTACACATCTCCTCTCACAAGGTTGAGCTCTAGCGCCTACCCAACTAAAGATAATTTAATATAATTTGTAAAAGATTATTTTCATCTTCATTTAATTTTTCAAAAAATCTATAAATAAAAAATTTCACTATATGAAATGAAGGTTTTGACATTATTAATAAGAAGTTAATAAAAGAAAATAAGTGTCAAACCAAAAGAAAAACAGATAACATCATTATTTCACAAGGGTAAAATAGTTAACTTATTGTTAACTCCTCTCTCCTCACCTCAATCCCCTCCCTTTCTCTTCCTCCCTCCTTTGTTATGTCATACCAAACATAGCAAAAGTTAATTGCAATATAATAATATTTATAATGTATTTTACAAAATTTACCAAAAAAATAATTTTCAAAATAAATCAATTAATTCGTGCCTTAATTTTTTTTTTTTTTGCCAATCACTTGGCCCTTAAATTAAATTTAAACATCTTGCAATATTAGTAATTTGGATGATAAAGAAAAATAGGTAAATTATTTATTTCTCCAAAGGCGGCTCACGTGCATGGCAAGCAAACAACAACGGAGAGAGGCTACAAGAAGAGCCTTCCCTTCCGCACCAATTCATTCACTCCTGGACGCTAGCCCTCTAGCTGAAGAAGATCAAATCCTAGGGTTTTGCAAAGGTGAGTCGAGTTTCTCAAACCCAAAACCCTAATAATCTTCTAGCTGATCGATCGTTCTTTTGAGGCTGCGCTCCTTTTGTGGGTTTTTCATTATAGCGGCTGCAAAAGTTACTCTCCTTATCCAGATTTTGGTAGAGATTTTGTTGTTTTCTTATTTTGTGTAATGGGTTCTGCGGTTCCTTTTCATTTTTGTCATCTATCTTTATTGACGCTCGTTGTATTACTTAGCTGAATTGCTATCTATAGTTGTTCGTTTCCGTGCTTTCAGATTGTGTTACCTTCGGTCCTCTAGACCTGTACATCTTAATATGGCCAGTATAAGCACGTAGACTCTACCATGCGAAGGCTGTACAATCCCATATATGGCCTTGCGCACATATTTTTCGGTGGCCCGAGGATCCTCTCGTATGGGAGAGAGATAAAGAAAAGAAAGCAATCCAGTAGAATCTGTAAAAGATTACAAGTAGTTTTCTTCCCACTTTCATTTTCTCTCACGTACGTACGAGAGGAGATTCAGATCCGTTATTCATCTATCAGCCCAAAGAATCTCGATATCTTGTTTTCCACTGAAGAGTTTTCATGTTTAAGTCTGGCTTTTACGCTATCTTATGGCAAGGCCCCTTCCTGCAAATTAGGAAGCACTGATCCACTGTATCATTGGTTTTTTCATTCTGATACGTTTGTAACATTTCAGAATTCAATGATATGTTTCAAATTCACTAGAAACAGCTTAGGTTTACATGAAATTCTAATTTTAATTATATGCCCGTACCGTCCCTCTTGACCTCACTCTCTTAATTTTCAATTTTAGCGTTATTTAGTTACTGATACCCTCCTTTTTTTCAAGTTTTACCTATGTCATTGTATTATAATTCTACCTTGAAATAATATTCTCATTTATCAAGGTTGGTATAAGACATTTTGTTTTTGGGACATTGTATAAGCTAGTTTTGTATTTTATCAGCCTAAAAATGATACTGTACTCCGCAAAATTCTAATTGCTGAATGTCAAAGGTAGCTGACAACAATATAAAATTATTTTCACTGTACTCTGTCACGAAATCTTATATTAGATACTTTACTTAATTTGGTATTGTTAGCTTGCTGCCTACTTACATCTTTATTATGTCAATTGAATGCTAGGTGTTTGGGAGTGAATGTGAGAAGAGATGCTTTCGTTCTTTGTTTTAACTCTCCAATTGAATTATTAACTTTTCCCTAATTGATATTATGTTCTTTATTTCCCTTTGTACCTTCAGATTTGAAATTGAGGCGGAATGTAATATGTGTGTGTGTGTGTGTGTGTCTTGTTGTAAGCATTTCTCTAATAGGTTCACAGTTCTAGGTCTTAAGTGCAATTTTAGGAGTGAGGAGATTGATCAATTTCCACATTCTTGTGATGGCTTCGAAACGCATTACTAAGGAATTGAAGGACCTACAGAGGGACCCTCCTGTTTCTTGTAGCGCTGGTATGTTTCTAAATCATCTTCTCTCTTTCTTTTTTTCCTTTGTTTTCATAACCTTGCATGCAGCTATCTTGTGTGATAAATCAAATTCTTCATGATTAGTGAAGCATTTATCAAATAGTCGGCGTAATCTGTTTTCTCACTTCATTTATTTATCATTTTGGAATTTGGTCTTTTGTGGTACTTTTTACTTACCAAAGTGTGTTTAGAAATCCCCATAAAGTGATTAAACATTTTTATCTTCAGTTTCCCTGTTTTTGTTTCTCCAAACTAGTGCTGCGCAGGACTTCCATTGTATCAAACTATATGTTCAAAAGGGGAATTACTCCTTGATTGAAAGGAATTAAGTTAAAAAGTGTATTACATGAAGAGGAATTCTTAGAGACACTCTTTGCACCTAAAAAGATAAATGCAATGAGCTAATGGAAGCTGTTTGGCCTCATTATCACTCAAAACACTTGATTTTTCAATGAATTTCATTGGCTCCTTCTCGTATCCAAGGTGCAAGGGGGTGTATCTAAAGATCTTTAATTGTATCAGTAGAAGTATGTCTGTTCCAAGCACATCCTGAGGCTTATTATATAAAATAGTCCTATTCGGATTTTAAGTGATAGTTAGTGATATATTTTACATGTACGTGCAGGCCCTGTTGGTGAAGACTTGTTTCATTGGCAAGCTACAATTATGGGTCCAGCAGACAGTCCTTATGCTGGTGGTGTATTCCTGGTGAACATACACTTTCCCCCAGATTATCCGTTCAAGCCACCGAAGGTAATCAATTAGCAGTTAACATTAACAAAAGAAAAGTTACAATTGTGCTTTCAGCTAAAGCACCCTTTCATTTGAAAACCAAATATTTAGAAATGCTATCTGATCATGCCTTTGCCTATTCAAACCCAAAATTAAAACCTCCTCATCAATCTGGTTCAGGGAGATATTGATGTGCACCCTTGCTGTAATGTCAAGTCATTAACGGTCTGTGTTATATGTCTAGTGGATATACAACTTTTTGTTTCATGCATTTTGATTTAGTTGAATCATCTTACCATTACTTTTTTCATGGCTTCTATAATATACTAGCTAGTTTTGCAAGAAGTCAATTAAAACTTATTTAAGTAGATGTTTCAGACGGAGGAATTCAATTCATTGACCCATCTTTTCTGATAAAGTTCTATTGCCCCCTTACACAATCAGCTAATGCAATTAGTGTACTTAAAAATTTCTTCTCGTAAGTGTAAGTTTCTTTGACCTTGGGTCGGAAAAAATATCATAGTTTACAATGAGAGAGGAATAATCTTATTCTAATTATTGTGTTTAATTTGTTGCTTTGGACAGGTGTCCTTTAAAACAAAGGTATATCACCCAAACATTAACAGCAATGGTAGTATTTGTCTTGACATTCTGAAGGAGCAGTGGAGCCCTGCTCTTACAGTTTCCAAGGTATAATTGCTTCATACCTTTTCATTTTAACAGCTTATATGTTTACCTATAATTCATAATTTCTTAACATCTAAGATCTTAACATGTTACAGTAAATTGAATTTGCAGTAATAAGCTAAAGCAGACAAATCACAAATGAACATGTAAGCTAACATCAATTATGGGTTTTTGATGAGAGATTAATGGCAGAATGAATGAATTTGGGTGGCAGGTGCTGCTGTCAATATGCTCACTGCTAACTGATCCAAACCCAGATGACCCTTTGGTGCCTGAGATTGCTCATATCTACAAGAGCGACAAAGCCAAGTACGAGGCCACTGCCCGTTCATGGACTCAGAAATATGCTATGAACTAGCTACCTATTCTTTCTTTGCATGCTTAGTTTTCATTCTTTTTCTTCTGGTCACTTTATGTCCAACAACAATTAGTGCTTGCGCTTTCATTTTATAATAATCCAAGCTTTAGGAAAATTTTACATTTGCCTTGTACCTTTTGATTTCATCAATTTCAAGCGGCAATTTCAGTTCTGTTTCTTCTGGTTTATAGATCTTCTCATCATTTTGGAAAAAGAATCGTTGGACTTGGATCCATACTCTTCTGAAAATCTGTTGGGCCAAGTCCATTATTAGAAAGGGTTGTTGTTTGGACGCATATAATATTTGAAAGGACTTGTATGAGTCATGTGTCAAAGCTGTAACGGAACTGTTGCTACCTTTGGATTTCCGTTTGCAAACCTTAGTTTACAAACATAGACCGTGAAATGTAAAAACCAACAAAGCCCAACGGTGTTAGATAAATCTCGTATCTTTTAAATATGCTATCATGAGTTCAATTTTTATCCATGTACATGAAAAAAATTTATTGAGATAAATCTCACTTTAGTGATTTTTACATTTCAAATAGATCTTTGATTATCAATTGGGGGGATATCTTTGGCACTAACAAGAAAAAGGGGTTCCATTTGCTTCTTGATTTAGCCAATTAACCTACATTTCTTAAGAGTATATGAAGAGGATCATAGAAGCAAAACTGTTTGGATTTTAGTTTGTAAATCTTAAACATATTGCCATGGGTTCAATTTTTGTCCATGTATATGAAAAAAATTTATTGAAAGAGACAATTCTCATTTTAATGACTTTTACGCTTCAAAGAGATTTTTCACTATCAATTGAGGGATATTTTTGGCACTAACAAAAAAAGGAGTTCCATTTGCTTCTTTGTTTAGCCAATTAACCTACATTTCTTAGAGTATATGAAGAGGAACACTGAAGCAAAACTGTTTAGATTTTAGGTGGTAAAAGCACGTTCTCCCTTTTCAAACGTTGAGAATGTTACTAGTAAATGCCTAATATAGCAGTGCATCAGACACCAAGAAAAGTATGCGAGAAAGAAAAGTGAATTGCGTTTTGTCACATAAATGGCCCTCTAACATTAACAATTATGAAGGCCAAATTAAAAAGAAGAAACACTTTGAACGCTTACAAAATGCAATGCTCTTCCATTACTCTAAACCTAAACACAAACAATGAAGAAAGAGAGTTGTTATGGTTGAGGTGTAGAGGAACATTGAAGAATAAGATTTTTTTGCCAAGAATGGTGATGTACTGTAATTTAATTCATTAATCTTTCTTCATTTTGCTATTTTATGGAATGAATTTTTATTTGTATTGGCAGGAAACTTAAGTCAACGAAAACAGAAAAGCAATAATTTAAAAATTGCTAACATCGATCACTATGATAATGCTCATATTGCATATATGCATATTATTGAAATCAGCCTTCGCGTATTACCTGGTGGTGGTAATACATGCTGCCCCCAGCTCTCACCTTCTCACAAGTGGCGATGTATATCCTATTTATTATACAACTATTATGCTTTTCAATGTGTTTTATTATTTAAAATAATTATTTAACACTCATAATTGTGCGCCGTGCAGTGGAAAATAAAAATTCAAACAAAACAGAAAATTTCTGTTTTGTATTATTTATGATCCACGGAACAATTAATGATAACTTCAATTAAGAGGAAGAGATGTACTCTTTTGCTTCTTTTTATAAGTGATTTTTAACTACTTTATATAGATTAAGGAAGTTTGTTATTTTTTAAAATGTTAAAAAAAAAATTAAATATTCATTTTTTACCCCTATTTAATATAATAATATAATCTATATTAAATATCATTTGACCAATTGAGAGTATCTCTTTCATCCAAAAAGTTCAATAATAATTTACGAGAAAAAATAAATGATGAGAACAAAATAAGAAAAATCCTACAAAATATTACAAAACTTCTTATAAAAAAGGATGAGAAAAATTTTCTGGGAAGTCCTTTATAAAAACAACTGGAGGGAGTATTTCTTTTTTATTAATTTCGGTGAATTTTTATTAATTAGTTAATTTTTTATTATAATGACTCATCAATAAATATTAATATATAGAAAGGATAAAAATATATCAAGTTATATTATTCATGGATCATAAATAATATGACTATTTTTTAGATTTTATCGACTAGTTTAAATTGAAATTAAATTCACTATGACTCAATATGTATGAGATTTGCTTACTAAAGCTTCGTTGTTGGAAATAGATTAGTCAATTAAGCGTGGAAGAAGCCTGGCCAGCATGCACTCTTTTATCCTTAAACAATATCCTATTTATTGTTGTGTCCTTAAAAAAAATGAAATATTCTAAAATTTATGTACAAAATTTCTCTAATAAATTTGTTATCCAAGCTTGAAAGGTCAAACATGTTGAGCTAGTTTGTTTGTCAAAAGAACTTCCCATCGATAAAAGAATTTCATACTTTTACTTAATTTTTATTTTTATAAAATAAAGTATACATATTCAGAATATAATAAAAATAATATATAAAATTTGTTATACTTTTTAAATTATTAAACTTAACATAAAATTTGATTTAATCTAAAAAGATTAAATTTGTAATTTAAAAATATATTAAAATAGTGATATTTTGTGGAAAAAAATATAATTTTTTATTTATTTCTCAAAATTTATTGGAAAATATTTTCATCTTGGATCATATTCATCCATTTCCTGTATCGGCGAGTCAATTGCTATGCAATCTAATCGTCACGGCGGCGTCGTCGCCGGCCGTCATTTCTCCCGCCCTCACTTGTTCATCTATTTTGTTTTTGGCGTAACCCATGAGATGCTTGCTCGTTCATATTAAATAATGATAAAGATATTTAATTGATGAGAACTTCCAAACCCATTCACATAAACAAAGCACCAAATTCAGAACTTTGACCTCTACTATCGCATTCTTCACACTCTTCGCCACCACCTCCGCACACCAATATGTGAACCTCTTGGCTCGTAAGCTTGTGGGCTGTCTCTGATAAGGAAAGAAGATTCGTAACCGGAGAGAGAGATTCTTACAATGATAGAATGGCTCAGCACAGGCAGTCAGGAATTGAGAGGTATGGGGCTCGGGGGAGTCATGATATGCGCCAAACGAACGGTGCGGCGGATCACTTGGCCGTCGGGATTCGTGTCACCTCACACACCCACAAGCATCAACGCCTCCGGCGACCGGCGAGATCCGACAAGGCTCAGTTTTACACCGTTGGGGCTGCTATCCTAGTATTCCTTTGCCTTGTCCTTCTTGTCACTGTCTTCGCATATTGTTACATTTCCAAAGAGGTTAAAGGTTAGCTTTAATATTCTTTTTATTTTTTTGGTTCTTGAAGTTAACCAATGTTGGGTACCCATTTTTCTTTTTAATGTTTTCCTGTTTAGTTGCTGAAAAAACTGAGTCCTCCTGAGAGTGGGACAGTTGGGTCGAATCTGATTTTTTTCCTTTTTTGGTGGTCTTGTTGAGTGAAATTATATTATTAAGCAGGTGAGAGACATTTTGAGTGTTCTTTTTCACTGTTAGTCAGTGACCAGATTGATTCTTGGGCGTGAAAAGTTATTTGATCACCAAAGTTCATTTTCTTTGCTTCTGAATTCTGATTTCTTGCGAGATGTTTCACAATGCTTTAACTGTTGTTGCAGAAATAAATAGTCGTAATGATAATGATGAGACTGAAGATATGAGGAGTGATTCTGATTTTTATACCAATGTACCACGGATAGGGAGGAATAGAGTCCTTGAGTTTGGGCAGGGTTCGGTGGGACGTGGCCAGGATTCAAGGTATTGGGATAAAGATGATAGGAGAAGGGATGAAGATTACAATGAGGATGTAATGGAGCAGACCAGTGGTGGTTCCAAGAATGAAAATGTTAATAAAGATGATCCTCTTTTGAAGATGAATAACAATATGGGGTCTTCTCACAATTATTCTCAGGCAGGCTTAGGTCGAAGAGGTGCTGGGTTGTATAATGAAGCTGGACGCTATGAATTGAAAAGGTACGAAGCAGAGTATGAGGTCTCTTTGAAGAAGTGGGCAAACAAAAGTGAAGATGATGGGAGCACGTCTTATGTTACTGAACTGGACAAGAAGAATGCAGCAGCTGATATAGATGATGAATATGATGACTTTTTTGATTTTCATGATTCTCAAGTTGAAGACTATGATGATAGTAGAAATACAAAGGTAGAACATTCTAATTTTGTACTAAAATCCAACAATGAAGTTCATAAAGCCTCCCGTAATTCTTTTGATGCTGGAATCAAGGATGATACTGTTCCTGAGAATGTTGAGATGGCCTCTTCCTTGAACAAAAAGCCTTCTCATGATGGAAAACCAAATGCTCAACATGTTAGCCTTATTGATGAACAACCAATCAAAAAATCATCACTGGAAACAAAAAAGAAACCTGGGCGTCACAAGTTTTCAGGTGAATGCTATATTTGCTACTGGTGTGTTTCCTTAAATGTCTGTTGTATATATTGACATCTTTGGGAAAAAAATTTCCCTGGTTAGATTCAGTAGGTACTAGCTATATTATCTTTGCAGCAAATTCCATGAAGATTAGTAATTCTGTGACTTAGACAAACCATCTAATTGATCCTCGTACACTAGGTGATATTTGTTATTCTGTTTTGTTTAGTTTCTGGATCAAAGATTCACACAGTTGAGCTCCAATGGAGACTGTATAGTTTTCAAGCACTCTCTTCTGCACTGTTTCAAGCTTTCTTTATGTTTTCCAAACACTCTTTCTTACAAAAATACAGAACCATTGTTTTGCCTTACGAATGTTGGTACATGATAATATTTCATCTATCACTTGCTTGACATGTCCCCTGCCTATTCTCCAGGATTATGTGAGATGAAGTTGTTAAACTCAACTTCACAGCTTGTAGAGCCCTCAGAAAGTCAGAAGTTTGCAAGATTTAACTTGCAGTATGCAGAATCAGAAGAGAAGCCCCTTGGAGAAAAAGAATGTGTTCCCAGGTTTGCAGGCCATCAGAGCTGGGAAGAGAGGGAAAATTCTTTTTTGGCACATGATCAGAAAATAAGCTGTGGCTTTGTTAGAGGTCCTGAAGACTTCCCTAGCACCGGTTTTGACTTGGCAGAAGATGATACAAGTTATATTAACAGATGCCACATAGCTGTAATTTCTTGCATATTTGGAAATTCTGATCGCTTGAGGACACCAACTAGTAAAACGGTATTGGCTATACTCTGTTACCTCATTTTCTGTGTTGAAGAGGTGTCTGGATGGTTAAGAAAGAGATTTAAATATCAGGTGTTTGGCTTCATAAGAGGAGGACCTAGATACATCTCTAAATTTGTAATTTGCCTTAGAATGTGGGAGAATAGAAATTAAAATTGACTTAGGGGTAATATTTTAAATGTTTAAGCATCAGCAACCAATTGAATCATTTATTACCTTTTACAAATTTGCATCTCATTATAATATTGATTTTTTTTTTTTAACCAACATATTGATTTTTCTTGTTAAAGTGAGTCGTTAAAACTGGGTCTTAAGGTTAGGTCAAAGCTTGTTAAGTGTGGTCACCTTAAATTGTTGCTATAACTATCATAAAGCATTTTTTGCTATGTTAATTTGAGTCAATGTGATTTCAGGTTACTGGTTTATCAAGGAAAAATGTCTGCTTTGTCATGTTTATTGATGAAGTTACGCTACAAATGCTTACTTTTGAAGGTCAAGTCCCTGACAGAATGGGTTTCATTGGATTTTGGAAATTAGTGGTTGTGAAGAATCTACCTTATGATGATATGCGGAGAGTGGGTAAAATACCCAAATTATTACCACATCGACTTTTTCCTTCTGCAAGGTGAGCTGAGGATAAGTGGACAATCTCAATGATCATTTGTGTTGTCCTTTTGCTTTCAAAACCACTGGATCATTCTTGACTTGGGTAACGGTTAGATGGCATTTAAGTTGAACACTCAGACAGTTATGTTGATGATAATATCACTTTAATTGAACAGAAGATGATAAAAACTGCTTAGGATACTTGTGAACTTTTGATATGCAAAGTAGACAAAAAAGCACTTGTGTTGAAAGTAAGGAAGGTTAAGGTGCTGTTTGGTTGGATCACATAGCTGGGTTAGGTGAAGGGTTGGATCTCACATCACACCACTTGGTTTGTTTGGTTGGCCCAAATTCATGTGAAGAAGAGTACATTAGGTGAAGGTCTTCACCTCAATTAATGTGAAGCTCTTCACACTCATTTTTCTATGCTAACATCCTCAAACCGGTGTAAATAGAGGGAAAATGACTACATTGCCCTTTATTTAAAAAAAAATTGCATCACCAAAACAGGCTATCATCCTCCACCCCATCCCCATCGGCCTCCACCCTCCCCCACCCCACCTCATCGGCCTCCACCCTCTCTCACTCCTCCAAGCCTCTCCCACCTGTTCATTCCACCATCTCCGACGTCGACTCCACCCTCCCTCACTCCTGAGCCTTTCCCACCAATTCCTTCCACCATCTCTAGCGTTGACTCCACCCTCCCTTACTCCTCTGAGCCTTTCCCACCAGTTCCTTCCTCCATCTCCCTCCACCTTCCCTCACTCCTCCGAGCTTCTCCCACCCTTTCCTTCCACTACCTCCGGTGTTATCGCTAAAGATTTGAGTTGCATTCACGGATCTGTTTGAACTCTTAGATCTGGGTTTGCATTCATGACCAAGGAGGAAGGAAGAAGGAGGTGAGTGATGGAGGATGCCGAAGATGAGTTCGAACTGGCATCCACCGCTTAACACCTTCATCTTCATTCGTGAATTGTCATCTTTGTCTTCATTTTTTTTTTCATCTTTTTACTAATTTATTGATTCTTGATTTGGGGCTGAGGGGCATGAAGGTTTGGGTTGAGTGGTGTGATGATGGTCGGATGTTGGTGTGGGGAATGGTGGCGACGGTGTGCTGCCGGGAAGAAGAACGATTGGGAGGGAGGTTTTTTTTTTCTTCTTACCATGGGCGAAATGGTACTTTCATGTGTGTATGTATTTTTATTTAATAAAAAATAAACATCATTCCCCTATCTTTAAAATATCATACCAAACAAACTTATATGTAATCATCTTCACCTTACATCCCTTCACACCCTTTACATCACATTACCTAACCTCCCGTGTAATTGAATCAAACGGGCTATAAGTATCAACCGAAGAGTATTAGAGTAATATCAGGATGATATGTTTGACATTGAATGGAAATTAGAATGATAAAGCTAATTAATATGTTATGTTGGCAAAAAGCTTCCTGCAGAGCGCATCCTGGGTGTTCCTGAATAGTGAAAGAATTTGTGTAGTACTTTATCAATTTTGTGATGATAATATTATGGCCTCAAATTCTCATACGTATCTGGGAACCTTTTTCTTCTTCTTTCTTTTTGGTTTCTTTTGATTCTTCTAATTTTTTCTTCTTCCATGTCTTTCATGCACACACGTATCAGTTTTATGATAAACTTGGGGATAAATTTACCTGCTTCATCAATTGCTTAACTTTCTATATCAATAATTGAAAAGTCATGTCATGTGCTGGTTCCCTTATGACATGAATTTTTTTTTTTTTGCGGATATGATATGTATTGTTCATATCATTAATACCATAGTGCCTGCAAAGCTTAATTGTTTCTATTATGCATTTTGAATTTTCAATGCAATGAGTATGGCTGTAATATTGAAGTAATTCGTAGTGACACATGAGCTGTTAGAAGGATGGCTCATTATGGCTGATACTTGTTACGGTATGAGCTCTCTAATGTGCGTGTGTGTGTTTTTTTTTGGTTTTATTTTGTTAGCCACTATTTGTAGTGAAAAATAAGGTTCTCATATAATATCACGTGCTCAATAATTTATGCTTCTGGATTTCCTGCAAACATGTTTTCAGGTATTCAATTTGGTTGGATAGCAAACTACGTCTTCAGATTGACCCTTTACTCATCCTGGAGTACTTCTTGTGGCGAAAGGGTTATGAATTTGCTATATCTAATCATTATGATAGGCATTGTGTATGGGAAGAAGTTGCACGAAACAAGAAATTGAACAAGTACAATCATACTGTTATAGACCAACAATTTGCCTTTTATCAAGCTGATGGACTGCAAAGATTTAATGCATCAGATCCAAACAAGCTTCTTCCCAGCAGTATGTTCTTGATGAATCTTTTTCTTTTTCTTTTTCCCCCCTTTTGATCAATTCTCTGAAGTTGTTGTAGATGAGAAATGTTCTTAATTTTGTGGTCTACTTTCTGCAGATGTACCGGAAGGTTCTTTTATTATCAGAGAACACACCGCAATGTCAAATTTGTTCTCATGTCTTTGGTTCAATGAAGTTGCTCGGTTTACTCCTCGTGATCAGCTGAGTTTTGCATATACTTATCAGAAGCTGAGAAGGATGAATCCTGACATGCCTTTTCATCTTAACATGTTCAAGGTGAAGAAACTTCAACAACTTCATGTATTTGATTGCTTGCTTTGATATTAGAAGCTGTTTGCTTGCTTTAATATGCAAAATCATTTAGTATACAGAATTTTGGCTGGTATACGCAAAGAGATATAAAAATAATAGATGGAAAGAAAAAGGGAATGAAAGTCAGATGAGAAATGATCCTCATCCTTATTTTAAAAATGTTAAAAAAATGACACTGGTAAGTGATAATAACATTAAGACGCTAATTCCGAGGTTTTAAATGGTTCATTACGTGCAGGACTGTGAGAGGAGGCGCATAGCCAAATTGTTTCACCACAGGGCTGATGAGAAGCGTAGTACCCCCGGAAATGCAACCGAATAAAGTGGGCTCAATACGATGTTGAAGTTATAATCTAATCACCAATGCTCATATGCTGCATAGTTTTCTGCTACACACTTCATGGTTCATCACCATGGTGTTCCTCCTGAGTGTCTGTAGCCAACAACTTGAAGCATCATTCACATTTCTGCCCTGTCCTTGTGGTGGTATGTTTTTGTAGCATGTACACTAAATTAACAATTTTGTCTTATTTAGTCGTTGAAAACTAGCAATTATACAAGTTAGTATTCAAAAACAACAAATTCATTGTATATTGATCTTTCTGAATATATTTCGGCTACTTGAAAACAGGAAATAAATTCGTTATTTTAGAGATGAAAAGTAATTACAGAACAATTTAGGGACCAAATTATTTGATTAGCCTAACATGTATGTATCTTGTCTCAATTTATATGACAGCATTTCTTTGGAGGTAGGTAGGCAAAGGTAGAAGCGACCAGTCACCAATACCACCACAAGAGCTCCTAGTTATTTTTGTCACATCTTATCTTTACTAATCTGTTTCCATGTACTAGACATCATTTGGAATCTATTTGAATATGTTTAGAAGCTTAAATCACTAAATTTTTCAAACTAGAAAAAACATTGTATTCTGGAGTATTGTTTATTTGCAAATTTTTTTTTGCTGAATTTTGAAAAATCATTACTTATTGTAGAAAAATCGTATAATAATGATTCTAATATCTAGAAATAGTTTAAATCTTGTTCTAGATGAGAAAAATATGAGACAGAACATTCATCGTGCCAATTTATACTGTGTTTTTCATGAAAATCACTGTTAATTTAGCACCTTAGAACTGTTTAGATTTTATATGTTAATTTTGAAAATTCATAACTCCTTCCATACTTTACCAATTTAAGTGATTTTGGTCTTTTTAGAAAGTTTGTTATGTCTACTTTTAATATATACAAGCCACTTGGTCATTATACCCTATTCTGGATGAGATTATTTTTCCTAACTTTTAAGTGTATCAAATGGGTAATTTAAATCACATATAGGGTAGTAAACTTCATAAGCTCTATTAGATTGCCAAAATAAGTTGATATCCAATTCTAAACATTATATAAGGTTCAAAGAAACATAACCATATCAAGATACATATTTAAAACTTGGTACACGAATTTATACATAATTCCAAAAGAATACATATAACTTTCATAAACAACTCATTTATCATTTTCTTCTTCATTCCTTTTTGTCTTTCCTTAATCTTTTGTTGATATGGTTGAGCACCCAAGAGGGGAGGTGAATTTGGTGAATTTAAATTTTCGCCGAGTCTAAAAAAATTGACAGAATAATGATAGTAATAGCAAAACATGGGCAAATGGAGTATAATAGATACAATGAATTGAATAATGAAATAGAGAAGGGGTATCACTTGGTCTATGTCCCATCTTCAATATACTGTTTGAGATTTTTACTATCTTCACAAGTTTCGAACGAGCACTTGTGAGCCTCAGTACAATGTTCTGTTCTTGTCACAAACAATACTCTCTCCTACCAAGGAGTAATTTTTCAACCCACTCAAGATACCCACAATCTTGAGCCTACTCAAAATCAATTGTAATGAAGGCTTAAAGCCTTACAACAGTAAAACCTCACTTTAAGAGGTAGATAAAATACAATGAAACTCTATAGTGGTTGCCAGTGTTTATGAGCAGGATGACAAGAAGAATAACTACACTATTTTCAGAATTCACTTCTTGTTCTTTTCTGCATAAATGAGTCATCATTTATTGGTAAAATAGATTAACTAGTCGTTAGGCACAATTAATCTACCATTACTCAAAGATTTCAGTACCCATTGAAGCGAATTTAATGCTCACATGCTTAGTTTAATCGATTTGATATAACTAGTAATCGATTATAATGATAATGTGTAATCTTACCATAAATTAAAATGATCATTTAAGCTAGAAGAAAACATTTATAATATAGAAAAAGAGATTAAATCCATTTTTTAGCTTACCCAGATAGAGAGAAAAGACATTGAAAATGCATATGGAAATCTTATGAAGAGTAACCAATTATGATACAAAGAAGTCGATTATCATGGATGAAAGTAAATAAGAAAATCAAGATAATCAATTAACGATAAATATATGGTTGGGGAAATTTTTAAATGAAAACTTGAGATAATCGATTAAGTGCTTAAAAATAATCGGTTAGAATTCAAACAAAATGGATGCAATCTTGTTGCTGGATTATAATCGATTAAGAGAGAAAGTAACAAGTTAGAAGTGGTGACATAATCGATTATGAGATGGTAACCGATTAAAATGCAAAACAGAGAGTTACAAGAATTAAAACATCATGAAAATCAATAAGTTTGAGTAAGGTAATCGATTAGGTCAGATAGAAACTAATCAAAACATGTGAGATAACTGATATAATCAATTGTTTTAAAATGTAAATGATTAAGCTGAAAAAATGGAAGTTCACAAGATGATTTGAGAAACTGATAATTGATTTGTTTCAGAGTTAATTGATTAATTTGACTAGGGCACTTGAAGGTTGACTGAGAATGCTTCAAACAACCAATTATGATATACATAACTGATTAACTTAGGAAGGATAAAACACGAAGCTATATTTGGACTTGAATTCTTCTAAAACATTAAAATTTGAGATTTAGAAAATTATTTTAAGATATTCTCTAATGACATTTTGCTCATAAAACCCATCACTTAAAAAAGTTATCTAGAAAGATTATCTTAAGTTATTTTGACTTGAATGCTGCTTTGATTTTAGTCTGATGCCTAAATATTCTTGCAAAATAACTACTTTTCTAGTTTTGTTATCATCAAAACATAGGATTACTAACAATCTCCCCCTTTTTGATGATGACAAAACCTAGATGCACTAACTTAGCATAAATAGGGATTGCTCCCCCTAAATATATGCACAGATTTAAACTTACGAGAATTTGAAGAAGTTCAGCACATAACTCATAGTAGATATAATTAATTCAAGTATCCATAAATTAATAGAAATAGTAGTGAATAATGACAATGAAAGTAAATAACTATAAGATAAAGTGTAAAAGAAAATAAAGCTTGAAGTCCCATTCCATGAGGCTTCGAGCTTTAATAAGAATCTAATTCAGTGACTTCTTGCTCTATGGCAATTCCTTTGTCTTTCCCTTGAACTTCTTGCTTCTTCTTCTTTTTCTTCTCTCCCTTTTTGTCATAATCAATAACTACACCGAGAAGAGCTTTCGGGTGAGGGGCAGGAGTGATGACGATACTTGTGCTCATAGCTTGTTGAAGGAGCAAGGCAACCATTGTGGTATCAACTACTGGACTGAGGTTACCAGGGATATTTCTCAGACCTCTAATAAGTAGTATATGAGGCCTAGGAGTGAAGGATTCTGGTGGAAACATCTTTCGGATCATTGGAGATGGAGTTCTTTTAGCAGTTAAAGGCTCTGAGTCAAAAGTGGGAATCATGGCAAGAGGCTGTAGAACATCAGTAGACAAGTCCTCTGGGGCTGATGGAGGAGGCTGAGATACAACATGCTCATATAGTTTTGATGCTGGAGATGTCTGAGGTGAAGGAGGTGCTTGTGGTAAGGGAATGTTTTCAAGTTCTTGCTTGCTCAGTTGTGGAGGCAGTGGCTTGCTTATTACCATAAAACTTCGTGTTGTAAAATTTCAACTCCTTCTTATTTCCTCAAATCTCATCTAGAGCCATCTCAACCTTATTTGCTCTATCATCAATGGCTACAAGAAGGTTAAAGATCTTTGAATGGTCATCTATTAATTCCTTTTTCAAATCATTGACGTGCTTGAATACTGCTCTAGTGATGACTGTCATCATCTTGTTCAGAATAATTGTAGCATTATCAGAGTCTTCTTGTGAAATGTGTTTTGATGATCTCTGAGATATTTGAGCCTTTTGAGGTTGAGGAGAAGATTGAGGTTGATAAGGAGCAGGATGATCAACTGGTGCCTTTGAATGAGCAGAAGAGGGAGATCTCTTTCTCTTTGCAATCCTTCCTACAATCCATTCTTCATGCTCAAATTTTAATCCCATTTTGTGTAAGTTTGGAGAACTAAACTCCATGGGACATCTCTTTCTTTCCCTTCTAGATGCCAGATGTTGTTCTTTTTCAGAATAAGTGAGACTAGTGTGGCATACCACAGTTCTTTGGTTCCAGACTTTGTAGCATCAATGAACCTCTTGATGATTAAGCTAGTAACATCAATAGAAGTCATTTTAATAAACCCCATCATGATCTTCAATTCAGTTTCAGTCAAATGCCTATAACTAAAGCTCTTGTTAACAATAATCCTTGTAAGCAAATAATGAAGAACTTTGAACTTTATAGGCATATCAGCAGGCTTGAGTTTATAATTCTTAGGATTAGTGGTAGTTTCCATCACAATTTTGTATAGATCGTCCTTAGTGTAGAATTCTATGGGCTCTGACTCATCTTCAGACAAATTCAACCAATCATGTAAGGCTTCATCATTAACTACAATGTTTTGTCCTCTAACTGTTAGTTAGGCTGGCTTCCCAAGAGGGGGGTAAATTGAGAAGATTAAAAATTTTCTAAAAAATATCAAAGAGGTGAAGAATGCAATATATGAAGGTAAAACAGAATATAAATGAATAACAGTAAAAGTGACAGAAAAGAGAAGAAGACTCAGAAATTTATCCTGGTTCGGTCTCTCCACTTGACCTAC
This sequence comes from Adenanthera pavonina, assembly GCA_026686845.1. Lineage (NCBI taxonomy): Eukaryota > Viridiplantae > Streptophyta > Magnoliopsida > Fabales > Fabaceae > Adenanthera > Adenanthera pavonina. The sequence goes on from JAIVEN010000013.1 coordinate 21,578,957, forward strand.
GTCCAGTCCCCAAGTCATCACTTGAGATTTTCCACTATTCTGCAAGAATTCAGTGGGCTTCTTGCAAATGCCATAGTACAACGTTTGTTCTCTGTTTTCTATAGCTTCTCTCAATCCCTTTCTGCACTTTCACAAAGTGCTTCCTAATCCCTTGTAATATCCCCTCACAAGAAAATCTATCTTCAAGATGAAGATTAGATTGTTTACAAAGATTAAACTCTCTTAAATAGAGTGAATATGAAAGTTTGAGTACAAATATTGAAGTGAGAGAGTAAGAAACTTTGAGTAGAAGATTTGGCAGAGTTTCAGTATATACAATGTTAAAAACATTACCCACAACTTCAAATGTTGTTATATTTATAGATTTAGGTCTCAAATATCCGTTAGAGACAAAATCTGTCAGTTGCAGAAGTTATCCAACGGTTACTCTGAAAAACAATCAGTTAACCAACCGCATTTAATGCTTCTGACATACTAAAATTCGAATTTTGGTTGTTCAACAGACGAATTTCGCAGACACTGAAGGTTAATAGCTTCAACGTTGAAATACCGAAGTTCGTCTGTCATGAAGTGAAATTCGAATTTTGATATTTTGAAAATGTTTCTAAGTAGTGACATACGAATTTTCAAGTGGAAAGTTTTTCTATTAAGTGTGAACAGTACTTTCAATTTGCTACAGTGCCTTCGAAATTCGAATTTTGGAACCCTAAAATTTGTCTGTTCCCAGCAGGCTCAAAAAGTACAGTAGTTCATTTACTTCGAAATTCGAATTTTCAAAGAGTGAAGTTCGTCTGTCAGAGAGACCTCTTTTCAGACTTACTTTAACATTCAAATTTATAAACACTGTCATTCGTATGTTAACATATCATTGTAACGGACTCACAACCTTAGCTTCTGAAATTCGAATTTTCATGTTCAAAGTTCGTCTGTCAGTGAGCAATTTTGAAACTCAATATAATCTTGATTTCTTTAGTTTTCATAAGTTGCATTTTGTCTAAAATTCGAATTTTCAAAACCCAAAGTTCGTCTGTTGCTTAAAGCTTCTTTCAGATACTTATGAAAATTCGAATTTTGGAAAATCAAAATTCATCTGTCAGAAAAGCATCTCTTTAGACTTGTTCAGTTTTAACTCGAAATTCAAATTTCCAAAGCCAAAGTTCGAATTTCCAACATAACAGTTCAACATAAACCTTTCAAACTTCGTCTGTTGGTGGGTGTTTTTTAAATATTTCATGATTTAACATAAAATCAAGGTTTTAAAACTTCTTTCAACAAATCAAAGCCTTGTACTCGAAATAAAGCAAAACTAAACATCCTACAACAAACTTTGCACAGATTTCTCCAGGATTTCTTCACTTGAACTCTTTGTGCACCTTTGATATCTTTTATTCTAAGCTCTTGAAAGTTAATTTGGAATCATCAAAACTTCTTGATTCAACACTAACAACACTAGAAAATTCAATTTCCCTTTTTTCAAAACTCATGTTGTAGAAGAATGTTCTAATTCACTGACTTAGAGTATGATATCCTCAATTCCAACCATGAAGCAAATCTATCTAATATATCGATAATATCAACTTTATTCTTTCTCAGAAAATCAAACTTAACCCAGTATTGATTGCATTACTTTCTCTTGGCAAATTTCTTATCATATTTCTTCTTGTTAGTGCCTAGAGATAAACTTTTAGTAATGACAACTTCTAGTGAAAGTTCAACAACTTTGGTGATTGATGGAATATGTGTAGCTGTGGCAAAGGTAGTAGGTTTGGATGTCCTAGTTTGTGTGGAGATTGGAGTCGTGGTCTTGGTCTTTTTCTTTGCTTTCTTGCTGGTTTCCGCCTTTTTCTTCTTCACTGTTTTTTCAATGAGTTCATCATCATTTTGCTTCTTCATTTCGGTCCTACTCATGAAGGCCGAGCGAACCTTTCTCTTAGGACATTGTTTTTCTTCTTCTTCTTCTCTAGCCTTGAGAAGTTCCTCTTTTGTTACACTAGGTTCTTCAAGTTTCTACGTTGTTGTCTTTGTTCTTCCCATTTCAACAGGTTAGAGCTTGGATTTTTCGGAATGCAAGCAATGATTTGTCTTGTATAGGAGGAAATGTAGCAAAAGTGTTATCTTAGGTTGGTAACTGTTGAATTTGAGACAAAGGAGGAGACAATTAAGAGTAGAGCAACTGATTGTAACTATTTGGAGACAACGTGATACTTCAGTTAAAAACTGAGTTGTTGCGATGTAATTGATTATTTGAGCCAAAGTAATTGGTTATTGAGCTTTGAAGCCATGGAATAGGGAACGACAACTGAAGCAATCGATTAAAGGTATCGATTCTAATAGATTAAGGCGGAAAGAAACCAAATGTGACTTAAGCTAATATAATTGATTAAGTAGATCAAGATAATAGATTGGTATGCTAAAAGTAATTTGATTATAATGAGGCGATTAAAACAAGCAAAGTAATTGATTGAAAATGATAAAGCTTACCACTCATCACAATAATCGATTGGAGAGGAGGAAGTAATTGACTAGCACATAGGTGAGATGAGTAATCAATTGTGTGAAGCCAAATAACCTATTATCTTAATGGACAAGTGATAATCATAAATTTTGATTATTTTTATTCCCTTATTTAAGCATTTCTAACATTAAATTTTGGCTAATTTTGTGTGATTTAGATGATATTTAGAAAATTAGCCTTAATTTGTAATAAATGAGAATTTTAGGATAATTTTTGGGAGTTAAGCTTTAATTTTGATTATTTTATTTTCTAAATTATTTCAATAATTTAATTCTTCCATTTTATTTTATTTAATAAATCTCAATGTGATTATGGGTCATTTGTGGCTTAATTGTGATTAAAAAAATGATTAAGAATTGACCCATTTAGGGGCAAAATTATTAAAGAGCTTTGGAAATTTATTTCCTTGTATTTTATCATTATGAGTCATAATATTCCTCTAAATTGAGTTTAAACTTTATCCCATAATTAATTTAATTTCCTGGATCAAAATTTAATCTACCTAATGTTACATTTATTTTTTTGAGAACATAATCTATCTATTGTAACATTTTCTTGTAGGTCATGGTCCATGGAGATTGAAATTTTGAAGGGATATTTTGGTCATTATAATGGAGGAATTTTATGACAAATTTATTTTCCGAACTTTTCAAATTTTCCTTATTTTTAGTTGTCCGTTTGTATCTACCTTTATTTTTATTAGTCCACATTTCAATTCCTTCCACATTTTTCTCTTAGCCAAACAAGCCCTAACCCTTCTTTTATTACTTTTGGTCACTCCATTCTTCCTAATAGATGGAAAATACACTTCTTTCTTTTGATATATATATATATATATATATATTATATGAGGCTTAAAAAAAAGAAGGAAGAGGAAAAACCTCACCTCTTTCAAAAAGATTAGAACAAGTGGCGCCTCCAGGGAGATACAAACCTTCGTTATTTTTTTTCTCACCCTTTTTTGTCTTCATCATCATCTCTCTAGCTTTTCTCTTAGATCCCTCCATTTCTTCCATTCTTAACCATATTTTGGACTCCTTCCTTCATTCTCACCCACACTGATGGCTTCCTTTTGGTCATTCACCTTCTGATATTTTCCGGCGAGCTCCTCTACTTCCATACCATTCTCACCATTTCCTCTACCTTGCCTAGTTTTCTTTCATCTATTTCACACCACCTTTACTCCTCCTTTGCCATGGTCGAATCCCTCTCTTTCTCTGGTGAAGATTGGAAGCCCGTGAGTATGCAAAGCAAGGGTGTTTGTGGTTCATTCATGGAGTAAGAAGCTTGGGTTCTGGAGCTTGGTTGGAGCATAAGTGGAGGAATGATAAGTTTTCTTTTATCATCTTGATTTTTCTAAATTTTATTTGATTTTATCTTAGGTTTTCTAAGTTAAGATTGATGAAAATTTTTAAATATCTTCATAATTGGATATTAGATTTGAGTTTGGAATGTATTGTATACATTATCCTAGTTGTTTAATGTTGAATTGAGTTGGATTTATGCTTGTTTCAGATCTGGAATTTTGTGAATTTTGCCCAATTTGGTGTTGTCTTGATTAATTCATTGATTTATGATGCAATCTAGATAACGTTATGTTAAGTGCTGTATAACTAGGGAGTTAATTTTCTAATTTGGTTTATTAGATAATTTTATCCAATTTTTGAGATTTAATATAAACTCAATTAACATTGAGATAAGATTTAATTAATTGGGTTAGACTAATTCTAGGTGATTAATTAATAACTAAAGGTATCTAGGATTGTTTTGAATTTAAAAACAAATCCCCCCAAATCTTAGCTGTAGTTGGTATTTACATATTAAATAGTTTACATTGCATATCATAAAAAAAATATAGTTGTATTAGCATTTTATTTATTAATAGTTAGTTTGCATTTTTAATTACATTTCATTAGTAGTTATAGGTCATTTGCATTTAAGTAGTTTAGTTTAGTTTGCACTTCATTTCTTATAGGACTAGTTTAGATTTGCATTTTTGTTACATTTTAATTTAATTAATTGCATTAATTAATTGCATTTTAATTTATTTCATTTAATCTATTTTTAATTATAATTATTTTTTTGAGTCATTTAGGTGCATTTTTTTTTATTATTTTAACTTAGGAATTCAAGCTCTTACTCACTTATTGAGTGTTGCCTCTCTTAGAACACGACCTAGGTTGCACCTATACTACAAATCATTTGTACCCAGTATTAAATTGTATGGCCCTCAACATGGCTTGTCAATTTTTGGTGCCATTGCTGGGGAGGTAACATGTATACTTGATTATTTGAGTTGTATTTTTCTAAGTTTTGCATATTATTTTTGCATATTTCTTTTTCTTATTTTCTTGTTTCTTTGTTTTTTTTTATGTTTGCTAGCTTTTATTTCTCTTTGTTGATGATGTATGACATGATAATCTTTTGATATACTGTTTGATGTTTGATTTGAACCCTGAGATTGAGCATACATTTCACCGACAAAGAAGAATTAGGGCTAGTACTCTTTTAACTGGTAGTAGTAGTGTAAATCTTGTGTTAATTTCTTCTTCTTCTGATTCTGTTGAGATTATTAAGTCTATTGATTCCCTCACATCTGTTAGTCATCCTGTTGATTATGCTGCTTATTTAAGTGTGGAACAAAATAGAAATAACAATAATAAGCAAGCTAATTAGGATAATAGGACTATTAGACAACTTTCATCACCTGATACACATTTCCAACATTGGTGCCTTACTTATCCTGCTTTAGATGCTGAATTTGAGCTTAAAACTGGGCTTATTCACTTATTGCCTAAATTCCATGGTTTCGCAAGTAAGATCCGTGCGAGTACTTGAAGCTATTTCATGTGGCATGTTCAACAATGCGACCCTAGGGTGTATCAGAGGATCAAGTTAAGATAAGGGCATTCCCTTTTTCTCTTGAAGGAGCAGCGAAAGATTGGCAGATGTACCTTCCGCCTGGTTTTGTCACTAATTGGGATTAGTTGAAGCGTTGATTTGTAGAAAAGTTTTTCCCAGATGTTCGGACTTCTTCAATCAGAAAAGATATTAATGGTATCTATCAGCACAATTGGGAGACATTGTATGAATATGGGAGCATTTCAACCATTTTCTCTCATCTTGCCCTCATCATAATATTTCAATGATTCTCTTGATATAGTATTTTCATGAGGGTTTACTTTCACTTAGGAGAAATTTTATTGATTCAGCTTAATACAGTATTTTCATGAGGGTCTACTTTCACTTGAGAGAAATTTTATTGATTCAGCTATGGTAGGAGCTTTGATAGATTTGGTTCCTCAAACTGCTTGGGATTTATTAGAAAAGATGACAAATAATGCACAACAATTTGGGGTTAGACAATTAGTCAAGGTGAATGAAGTAAGCATTTCTTCTGTGGAATCTAAATTGGATGCCAAGTTGGATAGGACGAATTCCATACTTGAGAAGATGGCGATGTTGCAACTTTAGAATTCCTCAGTTTCATCAGTCTTTATGCCTCCTCAATCTACTTCTATGGCTCTAGTTGGCCCATGTTGCTCTATTTACTCTTTGGCCACCCATTCAATTGATAATTGTCCATTTATAAATGATCAGGTAGAAGTTCATGCTGTATATCCAACGAAGCCTATGAATCAAGGAGGACTAAATCTTACATATGGAGGGATCACCAAATCTTACATATGGTTATGGTAATTAGTTGCAACATTAGAGATTTACTTCAGGTTCATCTTCTTCTTATATGTCTCAGGCACCAGTTAAGCAGCAAATTCCAATTCATGATAAGTCAAAGAAGGATGATAAGATGAAAACAATCATGAAATAATTGATGGAGAGTGACATGAATATTCAAAAGCAACTTCAAGAACAAGATGCAAAGTTACATAAGAAGGATCTCTAGCATAGACAAGAGATGCAAACTCTTTAGAAGCAAATTGGCTAGTTAGCTACTTCTTTGAATAATATTCAAAGTCAGGGTTCAGGGAAGCTTTCATCGCAAACAGTACCTAACCCAATGCAAGAGCTCCCTCCAATCTTAATTGTGGTGTTAATGCAATAACTTTGAGGAGTGGAAAGAAAGTTACTTTTGTTACCTTTTGATATCCGAGAGCCCTGTTTCCAAGGGTAAAGAGGTACAAGTTGAGAATTCAGCACCTACTCAGGAGATACCTATCTTTACTCCCTAGACTCTTATTGACTTCTGACCTTCCTTTTCTTCCACATCATCCAGGGATAAGTCAGCTTTTAAAAAGACACAAGATGCACCTAAGGAGCCTAAAGGAAAAGAGAAAGTGGAAGAGCAAAGCATTTTGCCCTACCCTAATTGGGCAACTCTTGGAAAGACATAGAAGAAGATGAGTGTCTAGCAAGAGATCTTAGAAATGTTCAAGAAGGTTAAAGTTAATGTGCCACTCCTGGATTTGATCAAGCAATTTCCAAAGCATGCTAAATTCTTAAAGGAGCTTTGCACAAAAAAGTGGAAGATAAGGAATAGTAAAAAGGTTGATCTTGGTATGAGTGCTCAGTGCTTTATCAGCTTCCTATGCCAGAGAAATGCAAAGACCCAGGGAGTTTTACTATTGCCTGCACGATTGGCAATTTGGACCTCATTGATGCTTTATGTGACCTAGGAGTCGTGATAAATGTCATGCCTAAATCGGTGTGTGCTTGCTTGCGAGGAGTAAAATTGAAGCCTATTTGTTTGGTTGCTTTTCTATCGGATCGTAGATGTGCATATCCAATTGGAGTCCTAGAAGATGTGCTTGTCGGTGAAGGACCTAATCTTTCCTGTTGATTTTTATGTTTTAATTATGAAGGATGATAGGTTGCAATTAAGTAGTAATGCTCCTTTGATCTTAGGCAGACCATTTTTTAAAATGGCTAGGGCAATTATTGATGTTTATTCTGGTGTGCTTTCCATGGAGTTTGTTGGTAATGTCATTAAGTTTGATTTGTTTGAGGCTATGAAGCATCCATTTGATGATTATGCTGTTGTGGATGTTAATATGCTTGATATGCTAGTTGATATTGCTTCCTTAGATTTTAGGAGTAGCATGATCAATGCCTCTTGTGATATAGCTAGACTTGATGATTCTATTTCTTGTGATACATTGAGACTAGTACTTGTGACATATGTTCTAATGTTGATAGATCTAAGCTAGATATGTTTAGTGCTTTTGTTGATTCATTGATGTATTATGATAATCATACTGATGATGATGTTATGAGTACTACTGTTGACATTAATGATGTGGTATCTATGAAATCTTCTGATTCTAGTTCATTTTCTAAGTTATTTGATGTGGTAGATGCTATGGAAAATGTTGATTTGACATCCTTACTTGATTCTAATTTGATGATGAGCCTAGAGCATGTTGCTAGTACTGGTGGTACAAGATGTTCTTAGGTGATTGATGTTGTTGATGCTGATATGCATGTTGGTTTTGTTGATGGTCCTAGGGTTACTGATGTAATTCATGCTGATGTTTTTGATAGCACTGGTATCCATGATGATATTATGCATGTTGTTAGTGATGACATTGATGTTGATCATGTTTCTTTATTTGCATGTCATTGTGTTTAATCTAATGATTCTATTGTTGTATCTGGATGTTCTAATGATGGTACTACTTCTAGATTGATTGACTCTGTTGTTACTAGACGAGATACTCCTATTGGTAGATTTCCTATATTGGTACATGGTTTGGAAGACATTGTTCTCCAAACACTTGTTCCCTCGGTTAAGCATCCCCCTACACTTGAGCTCAAATTGCTTCCAGAGAACCTCAACTATTCACACTTAGAGGAAGGGAGCAAGCTACCAGTGATAGTTGCAAGTGACATTACTCCAAATTAGGAAAGTCGATTATTGGATGTTCTTAAGAAGAGAAAGAAAGCACTTGGTTGGACATTGGCTGACATTCTTGGCATAATCCCAGATGTGTATATGCATAGAATTCTACTTGAGAATGGAGCCAAGTTGGTTAGACAGCCTTAAAGATGACTTAATCCATTGATTTTGGATGTTGTCAAGAAAGAAGTGACAAAGCTACTATCCACAAGTATAATCTATCCCATATCTGATAGTCATTGGGTGAGTCCTATACAAGTATTACCTAAGAAAACTGGATTGATTGTGATTAGGAATGAAGATGGTGAGTTAGTGCCGACTAGGGTGCAAAATAGTTGGAGAGTTTGTATAGATTATAGACGGCTTAACTTAGTTACTAGGAAAGATAATTTCTCTCTTACTTTCATTGATCAGATGCTTGAAAGATTGGCAGATAGGTCTCATTACTATTTCTTAGATGGGTTTTCAGGTTATTTTCATATTTCTATAGCTCCAGAGGACCAAGATAAGACTACTTTTACCTGGCCGTTTGGTACTTTTACTTATAGATGCATGCCTTTTGGGGTATTTTTGCTTATAGATGCATGCCTTTTGGGTTATGTAATGCCCTTGGTACTTTTCAACATTGCATGGTGTCTATATTTGCTGATTTTCTTAAAAAATGCATGGAAGTTTTTATGGATGACTTTACTATTTATGGTGACTGTTTTGATGACTACTTGTCTTCTCTTGATAAAGTCTTGGAAAGATGCATTGATTGTAACCTAGTTTTGAACTTTGAAAAATGTCATTTCATAGTTCGAAAAGGGATTGTACTAGGTCATGTTGTGTCTAAATGTGGCATAGAGGCCGATAAGGCCAAGATAGACATCAATGCATCTTTGCCATACCCATCATCTATTAGAGAGGTTCGTTCATTTTTAAGGCATGCTGGATTCTATTGTCGTTTCATTAAGGATTTCAGTAAGATAACATTGCCTTTGTCTTGTCTTTTGCAAAAAGATAATGTGTTTTCTTTTGATGCATCTTGTAGGACAGCTTGGGATGAGCTGAAGAGGAGATTGACATTAATCTCAGACTAAAATTAAAGTAGCATTCAAGTCAAAATAACTTAAGAAAAACTTTCTAGATAACTTTTGTAAGTGGTGGGTTTTATGAGCAAAATGTCATTAGAGAATATCATAAAATCATTTTCTAAATCTAAAATTTTAATGTTTTAGAAGAATTCAAGTCCAAATATAGCTTCGTGCTTTATGATATTCTCTATGCCACATTTAGACACAACATGATCTAGTAGTTTTGTTATCATCAATATATAGGATTATCAACATCCTTGGCATAACTTGGCCCTAGCATGATTAGTGGGTTTGGGATAGATTAAAGAGTTTTAGTAGCAGTAATATTTCATGCAATCATATAATCATATAAGCTTTAAAACATCATGAAACATAATACAACATAAAATTTTGGTAGAGTTTTTCCTTAGAAAATGGACATCTCAAGCATAGCCCTCAAGTTAGAAATAGTCAATACCAGTCACAGAATACAACAACAATATGGCAATTCAAGAATCATCATAAAACAATTCAAGACAATATAAAAGTAAGAAATGTAAATTGTTACCTCAAGGGATTTCTTTGCCTTTTCCACTTGGTTTCAAGTTGTCCAAGTGCTTCAAGACAATAAACTTACTAAATTGGCTAATTCCATGAGCCATCTTCTTATTGCATTACTAGCCCTAAAATTCCATATTTATTATTCTTGATTCAATTAATCTTGAAAACCTAACATCTCCTTTACTAATTCATGCATAAGGAATCCATTTTTACTATTATTTATATGAAATTCCAATTCCTGCTACTTTATCTTGCTTGGCCAAATTCACTCTCCTAAGGAGGAGAGAATAATCTTCAATGTTTACTTGCTTAAACTGATGAAATCTCACTTTCTTTCAACTAGTACATGCTTTCTCTTGGTGAGCCTTCGTGAATAAATTATCCATTACCCTTAATACTACCTTGGCTGAAAATAAACCTTGACATTGGGGGAAGGAAAACCCATCTAACCTTATCCTAAGCCCATGCAAAACTAACTTAAAATTAAAGAACATACTTACCTTTACCTTACTTCTTTGCCTCCTAGCTTGCTCTAAGCTCTTCCTTCTTCCTTTCTCAAACTATTTTTTAGTACCACTTTCTCTCTCTAATCCATGAAATTTCCCCCCCCCCCGGGGGGGGGGGGGAGTATGCAAGGGTATATATAGACCACAAGAACGCATCTCAACCATCCGAGTACCCTTTGATCCAATGGCCAAAATTGCTTCCTTGTTAGGATTTTCTTCTTTATGTCATCCTTGCATCATGTTTCATGTCATGGCTTACATAAACATTATAAACTCTCCTCCTCTCACTCCATTAGGCATTTTTAATAGAGCTCCCATCCCCACAGTATATTTCACTTGTTAAGCTTAATTGCTTAATTAGGAATCATGCAATATTTGGGTTAAGACAGCAGTGCATCCACATGAGACATTAATAGGAATGGTGAGGACACAGAAGCACAAATTATCTATTAGAATGATGGGTTAGTAGAGTGAATCGTGAAACTACCTTGTTGCTTCCATATGCAAGGAGAACCTTTATCGATCCTTAGAGATAGTTTATCTACAAGAATCAGATATCATTGAGAGAACGGTTGAAATGAAAACAAAAATTATTTACTAGGGCAATCGATTGTCAAAGGGGACAATGGTAAGACCTCGTTGATTCCATATGTTAGTAAATCGTTCAATTCATTCGTCCATTCACTACATATGGGCATGGCATTGCATAGCAAGATCATCGGTAGCCATTTTTGAATGTCACAAGCATTTTACACAGGTGTGTATATAGAGAATTTCAACCATATAATATCGCCAATTAAATATTTTAGAAAATCAATTCAAAATAAATGTAGATTGAATGCATAATCACCCAATTAAATGAAATTAGCAAAAAAAAAAGGCAAAACAGTAAACGAATTAAAAGTGCAGATTTAATCAATTCAAAATTTTCAAGTTGTCAATAAAAAGAAAATAATGATTTATATAAAAAACCATCCATGGTATATTAATTTATGATTTACAAGCAATTAATGAGAGTCATGTAATATATTAGTTGACTGCATGGGCTCAATTTTTTTCATTTCACTAGATTGACGTGGCAGCGCAGAATTCCAACACGTCGCCTTAGTATACTCTACTTGAGTATATATAATAATAGAAGATAAATAGATTATATATTTGTCATTTATTTTACCAATAGCTAATATAAAAAATATGTATCAATAAATGATAAATCAATAATGTGCTAGATGCATCACAATTAAATGCTTTAATCAAATATTTTATTATCATAATTAGATTTATATATATATATATTTAGATTTAAAGACTTTCAGCTGAGGATGATATAAACTAATTACTAGTAGTTTAAAATAAATTATATTGAGCAAATTAAAAGGATGGTGGATGAAAAAGTAAACATTTCAATAAATTGTAAAAAAAAAAATTCAAATCCATAATCAAATCTTTAAAAATTTTTGTTGATTAACTAAAAAAATCATGAATCAGATTGTAGTTCTAACATAGCAATTTAATTTAATAAATTGTAAATCAATTCAAATCCATAATCAAATCTTTATCAAATGAGTAGGTATTATATCAATTAATTTTACAACCTTCAGTGAAAAAATGGGTTTAAAAAATGATGTTAAGATATCTACTAATTTCTTTTAAAATAACAGTTTGAAATTGATCGAATTAATTGGAATTGTGGATATAAAAGTTAACATTTCAGCATACATATAAGCCTTCGAATTCAAAATTTCCTATTTTCTTCAAAATGCTAATGTAATGGCCTAAGCTTCCACCTTTTGGCTGTACTTTTATATATAAATATAATATTAGAATATAAAATAAAAGTAGTTTTCTCTTATTTTTGTTAGATATGCTGGCTTTCCAAGAGGGGGGTGAATTGGAAAGAATAAAATTTTCTGTAAAAGTTAAGAGAGTGGTGAAAGCAAGAGTGATAGTAAAAACAGAGTATAAAAGGATAACTAAGTGAAAACAAGATAAGGGAAGAGAAGACACAGATGTTTATCCTGGTTAGGTCTCTTTGTCTTGACCTACATTCAGTTCTTAAGCTACCACTTAAGATTTTCCATTATATTGCAAGAATTTAGTGGGCTTCTTGCAATGCCTCAGTGTAACTTGATGCTCTGTTCCTCACTCTTTGCATTCTAACTAAGTGCTTCCCAAATCCCTTGTAAAATCCCCTCACAAGAAAATCTTTCTTCCAAATGAAGATAAGATTGATTACAGTGATTGAACTCTCTAATTTAGAGTATATATGAAAGTTTAAGTACATGATATGAAGTATGTGAGAGCAGAAGACTTTGACTCAAGAATTTAGCAGAGTTTTTGTATATACAATGTAAAGTCATTACCCACATCTTCAAATGAAGTTCTATTTATAGATTTATGTCTTAACTATATGTTAGAGACAAGATCTAGCCGCTAGAGACGTTACCCAACGGTTACTCTGAAAAACTATCCATTCACCAATCGCATTTAATGCGTTTGACATTCAGAAGTTCAAATTTTGGTGTGTCAACAGATGAATTTTACAGAGATCGAAAGCTAAACACTTTAACGTTGAACTTCGAAGTTCATCTGTTATAAAGCAAAGTTCGAATTTTCATCTTTGGAAAATTTTTTTATGTTGAAACATACAAATTTTCAAGTTTAAAGTACTTCTGGTAAGTGTGAACAGTTACTCCATTTTGCTACAGTGCCTTCAAAGTTTTAATTTTGGTGTCCAAAATTCGTTTGTTAGTGGGCAGCTCAATATAGTACAATGGTTCTTCTTTTCGAAATTTGAATTTTCAAATACCAAAGTTCGTCTATCAGAGAAATCTTTTATCAGACTTAATTCAAAATTCAAATTTTTGAATACTAAAATTTGTATGTTAAAAGATTATCATAAAAGACTTGCAGGTTGTCTTTCCAAAATTCGAATTTTCAAAGTTAAAGTTTGTCTGTTAGAGGACTAACTTAGAATTCTTTTTAAACTTTACTTTCACATGAACTTTGCCATATCTTCAGACGAATTTTTCTTTTTCATAATTTGTGCTTTATCTGAAATTCAATTTTCAAGAATGAAATTCATCTGTCAGAGGGACCTCTTTTCTTGCTAACATATTTTCACTCCGAAGTTTGAATTTCAGATACCAAAGTTCAAATTTTCAAAGTAATAAATCAAGTTTAACACTTCAAAGTTTGTCTGTTACTGGGTATTTATCAAATACTTCATGAATTATCGTAAAACTGCATTCTTAAAACATTCTTTTGCAAAATCAAAGTCTTTTACTCATTTTGAATACAATAAGAAATCCTATATCTAATCTTGTACTTATTTTCTTGGATTTCTTCTCTTGAGATCTTTTGCACACCTTTGATATCTTTTATCCAAGCTCCAGTCGATTTGAAATCATCAAAACACTTGATTTAACAATTTTAAGAAGCTACGTCAAGCTACGTAGCTTCTGAAGAAAAACAATTGTGGTAAATGAGAGTGAAAAATGTGGAGATGCATTAACTTTAAAAATTACAAAAGTAACAATATTTGACCTTGAGGGAATATTATAATATAAATCCCTAATTTGCTCTTTCATATTCTATCACATACTTTAATTGTTAAGCAATTTAAAAAGTTTTTTTTTTATTTTAACCATACACAAAATAATTTTAGCTTTTCATAAAATATCTAAACAATTAATCATTTTTTAAACAACTTGAAAATATTTTTTAAAAAAAAAAAAAGAACAAAGGATCCCTAAATTTGTTGTTGGCGTAAGGAATTGAAATTCTCTCGGTATTTTTTTCATTCTTAAAATTTAAATTTAAATATTACTTAGAAGGACATGGGATACACTTGACCTAACTAATGTTAGTGTTGTATAATTGAATTTTGTTACGATACAAATAACATTAATAAAAGGAAAAATTTATTAAGAATGATAGTAAATAAGATGCCACATGTTTTCATCCATTCTTTCCTTCATGATCTTTTTTTCATTAATTGTTATTTAAACTTGATAATGACATAAATCAAGACAACTAGGGAAGAAAAATTTAGTCAAGAAACTTGAAATTTTATTATATATATATAATGTCTTTGAACGGAATTTACAATATGAATTATAAAAGCAACGTTGGTAGAAGAATTTAGTGTGTATTTAGATTAAATTTTACATAATTGATTCTGAATACAATTGATTTTATTGAATTGATTTTAGTATAATTGGTTTTGTCAAAATGTGATTTATATATGTTTGGATATTTTTACCATATAAGTGATTTTAAGAAAATAAAATATATTTGGATAAATTACCTTTAGAAGGATAAGTGAAACTTTTATATGAATAATCCCTTTAAGTGATTATTGAGAATGATAAGTGAAAATTTCACCTTTGCAAATAAGTGATTTTTTTTACTATAAGTACTTATTAGGCTAGATTGATGTGTTTAATAATACCTCACAATAAACACTTATGAACAATAATAAGCACTAATCAGGTCCCATAATAATCACTTATGACTTCAAATTGAACATGATAATCAAAACTCTTATTGTAGTTTTGCGGGAGTGGATTTCGAGCAAATTGGAAAAATGATTATAAAACTAAATACCAACAAATATTTCTATTGAATAGAAAAATATTTTAAATTTTAATAGGATATATATAGTACTCATCCTATTTTAAAATAATTAATATTTTGAAGTTATTCATGTAGATTAAGAAAATTAGTAAATAAATTAGTGGTTGAGTGTATTTTGCTATAATTTCCTTAGTTATTAATACTTAAACTACTCACTAATAGTATTATTAAAGGTAAATTTATCAAAAGATAATTAAAATTATCTTAAAAATTACAAAGTGATAATTATTTTAAAACAAGATAAAAAACTGAAGTGTTGAATATTTTGAAAAAAGAGGGAGCAATCAATTAGCACATTTACGTGAATGCTCCTCCGTGTGAATAAAATGGAAGATAAGATGTGAAAAGATGTGAAGAGGGAATATGAAACTCAAACAAATGCTTTAAAAAAAATGGAAATTGGAACACAAAACTTTGAAAATTGAGAAGTCTGACGAGGTAAGTAATCAAGATCCAAGAAATTGGAGTATATATGGATGTCACAA
Organism: Adenanthera pavonina; assembly: GCA_026686845.1. Classification (NCBI taxonomy): domain Eukaryota; kingdom Viridiplantae; phylum Streptophyta; class Magnoliopsida; order Fabales; family Fabaceae; genus Adenanthera; species Adenanthera pavonina. The sequence continues at coordinate 21,594,571 of JAIVEN010000013.1, forward strand.
TGTTGAAAATGTCATTGAATTTTTTATTTCATTACAGTATCATCACTATATAATGGCATCACTTATTTCATTACAGTATCGTCACCGTATGATGGCATCACTCGCTATCTTGAATGTGACACCAAGAGGTTGCTTAATATGCTCAGTTAAAAGTAACTTTCTAAAACGTATACTTTTATGCCTTTGGAGAAGTTAATTTTCCAGAAAATTTATGCACGACATGTTTAGTTTTTTTTTTCATGAAATTTAAATTATTTTTTAAATAAATATATTATATTTAATTTAACATTAATAACATAAATACCTTTTTTATTTTATAATTTTCTTATAAAAAAATAAAGGACATTTTTTAAAACTATTACAATCCTTGAGAAGTAGAACTTTCCAGTTTTGCTTGAGAAGTTCAACTTGATAAGTTAAGCTAACTTCCTAGGAGTTAAGCTACATTTTTTTAAAAAGAAAGTAGGAATATTTATTTATCTACTTGGTGTGAAGTTTAATTTTCCACCATTACTTTTTCCATATCAAATGATCCTAATCTCACGTATGTGATATTTAAGTGAAATTTTACTATATTTTGGAAATTTCTAATGCAACAAATACTATATTTTGGACTAAAACATTTTTAAAAAAATGAGCATATAAAACATCAAAAAAATGAGCCATATTTTGGATGGTAACGAGTAGCACTATTTCAAAGAATTAAACCAGTAAATTTTAACGAAGAAGTTTTTCACATTATAATTGTGTAGATTCGTTTGCCCATAATCTTTAACCTACAATGCATAGAAACAAGTATCAGGTATAATATGATACGATATATCAAATATAATAAATTTTAAAATTTTGAAATACGATAATAAGAGATACATATGTAAATTTATGTATATATTCATCAAATCAATGCATCATAGATGAAAAATATAAAAAAATATTTGAGATTCAAACGAGTATTTTAAAAGTAATTTCATTTTGTAACTTTTTGAAAAAAAATTAAATATATGTATATGATACGTATTATGAAGTACGGTACATGTATTCACCACAAAAAATTTGACTTTCAGCGAGTACAAAGTCATCGCTGAAAAATAAAATGTCACCGCTGAAAACTTTCAGTGACGACATTTATGGTGCCGCCATGTCATTGGCATATGTTTTGTCACTAAAAGTTTCAACGACGACAAAAAATGTTGTCGCCAAAAGTAGTCATTTATCGATAAAAATAATTGTCGCTAAAAATGTAAATTGTTGTTGCCGAAAGTTGTCATTTGGTGACAACCCAATTGTCATTGCTGAAAGTTGACCTCTGGCGATGATTAAAAGTCTATTGAACACCATTGCCACATCATCATCAAGTCACACCATGTCACTGCTATGTCACCTACCACTCACTGCCACATCACCACCATGTCATTAGAAGTACCACATCAATAATGGTTTCAAATGTCTTCATTTAGGTTTCGAACCCATGACCTCTTATTCCCAAAGCCTTTATATTTAGTCTTTTGCCAGTTGAATTGAAAGTCTTGGTACGTTACTGCTTCATCAATTGTTATTAGTAATAAATGACATTAATATTAATTTATATGTTAAATATATTAATAATTAATTACTTAACCTAATAGGAATTCCTCCAAATATAGGATTGATCATATTAGATAATTAGATATTAGCTTGTCCTCCTAATTCTCTTTTATTAGTGTTATCAATCTCTTTATTAATTAAAAAAATTATCCTAATAAGAATAACATATTTCATTAATTAAGATGAAGGAAAAGTAAAGATAAGGGAGGAATAGATTCAATTCTTCGACTATTCAAGTCTTTAATTTCAAGCAGAAACAAACACTTTCAAAATGTTTAAAATAATTCAAATGATAAAAAAAATTAATTCAAATGAAAGGAAATAGTAAAATACTGATTTTAACCAAATATATTAGATAATCTTTATAATACAAAATATATGTAGAATATCTTATTTTTTATTATAAAATTGTATCAACATAATATAATTATTATTTCAATATGTTATTTATTAATTTTCAAAGTAAAAGTAATATCAATTCAAAAAATTAGCTTTGGCAATGACATAGTCGCTGAAAGTATGATTAACTTTCGGCAACGATACCAAAAAGGTTGTCATTGAAAGTATAACTTTTGGTAATAACACAAAAAGTCGTCACTGAAAGTTATACTTATGACGGTGACTTTCATTTGTCATCACCGAAAGTATGATTTTTGGCCATGACTTTTTATGTCATTACCGAAAGTTATACTTTTGATGATGATTTTTTCTATCATCGCTGAAAGTCATTCTTTCAACAATGACTTTTTCTGTCGTCGCCGCAAGTCATTCTTTCCATGACGACTTTTTTTGTTGCCGTCGAAAGTCATTGCTGAAAGTTTTTTTGTTTGTAATGATTATATCTAATATATATTGGATATGGATACATCATCCTTTTTGATGTATCATTGCAATAGAGTCTTTTCCTATCATTTTAAAAATCAAAGACAATGTATTTGGTCTTTTCTATTTATTTATGTAAAGGAATATTATTAGGAAAATTAAAAGAAATTATGATATATTAGTTATATTTTTTAATTTGTATTCTAAAACCTTAAATGATAAAAATATGGAAGGGATTTGATTTCCCTTAAACAAGATTGAGATTCGAACACTTTGGATAGAAAAAATCACATTAGGAAAAGTTTCTCCAATTGAATGTGATAATGCTCAAGTCCGGTTTAGTAATACCAAATACCAAATAGTTATATAAAGAAAAAGTAACAGGGAGTATCTATTAGTTCTTAAAGCTTCAAAGCAATCTCTAAAGCAATTATTTGATTATGAACATCGACTCTTCTTGAATTGTAAAAACCCTCTGCGATATTTTGAAAATTATTGTCATTAATTCTGAAGATATGTTGTTCAAAAAATAATAATTAAAATTTAATTTCAACATTATCAAAATCAATTTCTCAAAATCTTGGGGCCAGCAAAGTAACACATATAGCTAGAATTGACACACACTTTCAATTACACATTTCGACATTACAAACTCAGTCTTCTTCCCAAAACCTCATTTGCTATGTACGTTAAGTTTTGGGAGTGATTGTACTTGGAGTATCATTTTTACGCTAATTGATTAGGATTACCACAGGTATATTCTTATCTTTTTCAATTCTTTCAAAGACTTATCATCATAGTCTAATAGGTGGAACCCCAAAACCTTTGAAAATAAGGAAAAGAAAGAACAAGGGTAAGGATCTAAATCAGAACATTAAATTCATTTCAAATAAAAAGATTATAATTGACGCCATATAGACTATCAGTTGTTGCTGACTTCTTGTTGTTATTATAATTATTAATATAATAAAGTGAGCCTGGTTGTATATATTGCATAGTCAAATCTCAATTGTGAGAGATGACCAATACGATATGAACAATAATGGTCAGAGAATTTCACGAAGTATTTGTTTAATGACAATGATTTTCAAAAAGCTACATATACTTATGGTCAATATAATGATTTCATGAGAGTTTTAATTTCTGCTATCTAAGTCAAAAGTAAGTTCTTTTTTAACAAAAAAAAAGTAAGCATTGTTTTCCTTTTTTTCAACTAAAATAAAATTACTGAATCTAAAATTCTACCGATCTACAAATTAACATTGGATTAACTATGAATTCAACAAAATTCCAACTTAAGCGTTAAATTTTGGATGGCTTATATGACACGAGCATTAATCTTCCAAATTAATTTGAAAAATGGTACCCCACCTTAAAGTACAAGAACAATTAATAAGGTTATGAGCATAAAGTCAAAGAAGATTGATAAAGATAATCATCTCATGAATAAGGCTAAGCACAATTTACTGCAACATAGCTAGAGGCTTGCTAAATTTGATTAAATTACTGAGGTCATCTGATTAGATAGCATTCATAATTGTTCTTGTACGTATATGCTTACCAAACATGAACGGTAGCTGGATGACAATTTGTGGAAAGGTGAGAAGCAATCTCAAACTGAAAAGGAAACTCCAAGTGGGGCTTTGTCAGTATTGAACCAAAAGTTTTGATGATTCAAGACAATTAGAGTTTGGATAGGAGAATATCTAAGGAGTATGAAATGGCAAAGTACAGAAATCCAATGAAAAACACGTGAAGATTTAGTTGTTAGGATTTTTTACTATATACATTGGGTAAAAAGGCTTTGATTCTCACTTGTTCATATTACCATAGCACTTAGGTGAGTAATTTCATAGTTATTCTATGTTAGCATATGTTAAATGTGAAAAATACTTACTAATAGACGAATTTTGCGATTGATTCATGTATATTTTGTGCAAAATTCAAATTTTGCTTTGTGAATTTCAAATATACAGAGGTTTCATCTTTGACAAATGAATTTCAATCATAAAATTTGAATTTTGGACTAAGCATTGTTAGTGAATATGTGCAAAATTCATATGAACTTTAGTCAAAATTCGAATGTTTGTGAAGTTCAAAGAGAGTTCAGAGTCACCTCCCTTGACAAATGAACTTTGGACTTCAAAATTCGAATTTTAAAATAAGAACTTATGAGTCTCGTTAGAGCATGCCTTTGACATATGAACTTTGTAGTTGAACATTCGAATTTCACAGAGGAAAAATTTCGCGCCATGGTAAACAAGCCTCTAATAAATAAATTCGAGTTTCGAGTGCATTGTGAAAAATGTGAGATAACTATTCAAACTTAACAGATGCACTTTTAATATGAAAATTTGTATGTTCTAACATGAGATATCTTTAACAAACTCAAAATTCAAATGTCACATTTGAACAAACGAATGTTGAAATTCAATGTTGAAATCCTTAACCTTCTATCTTTGCAAAATTTGTCTGTTAAACCCCATAATTCGAATTTTGACATGTCAGACGGATTAAATGTGATTGGTAAACGATTATTTCTGTAGAGTAACTAATGGTTAAAGTTTCTAATGCCTATATCTTGTGTTTAATGACTAGTTAAGTCACAAATCTATATATAGAACTTCATTTAAAGTTGTAGGTAACGATTTTAAGTTTGTCTTTGCAAAAACTCTGCCAAATTTCTGCTTCAAAGCCTTTTCACCCACACGCTACATTTATGGTACCTTAACTTTCATATCTACTCTATTCTAGAGAGTAATCGTATTGTATAAAATCTTTTCTGCAACTAGAAGAAAGATTCTTTATGAGAGAATTCACAAAGGAAATTGGGAAACACTTGTAAGTGTTGAGTGTAAAATTTGAGTGTTCTGAGAACAGAGCACGAGTCTGTACTGAGGCATTGCAAGGAGCCCATTGAATTCTTGTTGATAGTGAAAATCTCAAGTGGTGGCTTAAGGACTTGATATAAGTCAAGTAGATCAGACCGAACTGGGATAAATTTCTGAGTCTTCTCTTCCTTTATCTTGCATTTACTTTTATTTTCATTGCGCTCTATTTTTCTGTAAGCTTTTGCTTTCACTGTGAACTTACCTTTTTGCAGAAAAATTTTAAACTTACTAATTCACCCTCCCTCTCGGAAAACTAGCAATCCTAATAAGTGGTATCATAGCTTGGACTCCTAGCTAAAAGATTTCACCATCCGGGAGAACAAATAGCTGGCTTTGGAGAAAACATATTACTAGAGAGAAACAATATTAATAGACCTCCAAGTTTCAGTGAAGATTATTATGGATATTGGAAAATGAGGATGCAAATATATCTTTAGTCCATAGACCTGGAGATCTGGTCAATTATCAAGGAAGGTGATTTTGTGCCTATAAAACAACATGATGATGACACATACAAGAAGAAGCCTAAAGAGGAATGGAATGATGAAGACAAGAGAAGAGTTTTGCTAAACTTCAAAGCAAAACACTGCTTGGTCAGTGCTCTCAAACAAGATGAATTCTATAGAGTTTCCTATTATTCCTCAGCCAAAGGAATGTAGGACACTCTAGAGATTGCACATGAAAGAACCACCGGAGTGAGAGAGAACAAGTTAAATTCTTGCATTGGTGAGTATGGAAACTTTAGGATGAAGGAAGGGGAAAGTATCAAGGATATGTAGAAGAGGTTCACTCTTATTGTGAACCAACTGAAAAGTCTTGGGAAGGAATACTGTTAACTTGAAATGGTTAGAAAAAATCTCTGAGCCCTGCCTATTGAATATCAACCAAAGGTGACAGCCATAGAAAAAGCCAGAAGAGAATCAATGACTTATGTCATAGCTTTCTTTGGCAGCCTTGAAGAATATGAGTGCAAGATGAAAGTTTTCAAATATGTAGGCCAAGAAAAGAAGAAAAAGAATTTGGACAATTTAATGATGAAAAAGAGCTAGATGAAGAAACTCTTGTAATGCTAGTCAGAAAATTTGGAAAATTCTATAGCAAAAAGAGAAGCAAGAAGTTCTTCAAGAAAGGAGCAGGAACAAGTAATGAAAGGGAAAACAAAGAACCCATAACCTGCAGTGAGTGCAAGAAGTAATGATACATCAAATGGAAATGCCCACAGTTCCTAAAAAAATGAAAAGAAAGCTACTGATAAGAGCAAAAAGAAGAAGGCATATATCTCCTTAATTTGGGGTAACAACTTAGATGAAAAAGATGAAGAAGAGGAAGAGATTACCAATATATGCTTGATGGCCCATGATGAAGAAGGAGCTCAGAATCATTCTGACAGTGAATTTGAAGATGAGTTATGTCTTAGAGCTAGCAAGAGTAACAAATGGTATATGGACAATGCATGCTCAAGACATATGATTGGTGATGAGGAGAAATTTATTACTCTCAGAGATAAGAAAGGAGGAAAAGTGACATTTGGAGGTGACCAATATGGTAAGGTGGTTGGCATTGGCATTATGGGCAGAAATCCAGAAACATCCATAAAAGAGATGTTGTTTGTAATTCGTCTCAACCACAACTTGTTAAGTATGAGTCAAACCTACGACAAAGGAAATTGGGCACTATTTGAGTCAGAGTTCTTCTTGCTCATTGGAAAAAGTGATCGCAAGATTATCCTCAAAGCTCAAAGGGATGGTAACTGTTATACTACTAATTTAGATTAACTTCCTAATCTAGATTCCATATGCTTAATTGGTAAAGACAATGAAAGTGGTTGTGGCATAAAAGACTAGCATAAATTAACATGAACTAAATAAATAAGTTAATTAAAAATGACTTAGTTCCCGGCTTGCCTAAGATTTCTTTCGAAAAGAATAGAGAATTTGACACTCATCTTAAAGGGAAAAAAACTAAGTCCTCTTTCAAATCTAAATATTATTTCCACATGTAGACCACTCTAGTTGCTACATATGGATTTGATAGGTCCATCTAGAGTAAAAAGTATTGGTGGAAATCTGCATATGTTATTAATTGTGGATGACTATTCTAGATTCACTTGAACTTTATTTCTTTCCTCTAAAGATGCATTTGTAATCTTAGCTAAGAAAGTGCAAAATGAGAAGGGTATGTCTATTATGTCTATCAGGTCTAATCATGGAGGAGAATTTAAAAAATTAAACTTCTTGGAGTATTGTGAAGAACATGAAATTGTTCACAATTTCTTAGCTCTAAGAACTCCTCAGTAAAATGGCATGGTGAAGAGAAAGAACAGAACCTTGGGAGAAATGGCAAGAGCAATGTTGAATGAGAAAGAGCATCCTCAATACTTCTGGGCCGATATAGTGAACGCAACAAGCTTCATCATCAATAGAGCATACATCAGACCAATGTTAGGAAAGACACCTTATGAGCTTTATAAAGGAAAGAGGCCAAATCTCTCACACCTGCATGTATTTGGATGTAAGTGTATCATTCACAACAATGGAAAAGAAAATTTGGGTAAGTTTGACACCAAATCATATGAAGGTATATTTCTTGGCCATTCTAGTAAGAGCAAAGCATATAGAGTATCTGTAACAACCATCATTAGATTGCCTTGAATAGAGTCCTGAGCTAACATGAAGTAATCCTGATGATGTGTGTAAGACTGGAGGAACGATCAAAATAGGACAAATTCAATATTTGGGACAAAAAAAGGGCTACGCCGCAGTGAGATGCAAGGCCACCACAACTAGGTACCTGTAACAACTTGAAAAATATCTAGGCTGAGAGCACTCGCGCTGCGACAAGCTTACTAGAGCCATGGTGGAAGTCAAAAAATCTATATAAGTTAGAAACATTTCAGTTCGGCCGAGTGCAGGAAAAAGATGAAGAAATAGAGGAGAACGAAGGGAGCTCTACTAGGGCTTCACTTTTCTGGCCTTGGGAGTTGTTTCTTCGACCCAGGGAGTTTGATTAATGGTTGGTAGGTTGATCTTGCTTCCTCTCCTCTCTTTTATCTTCAGATTTGGGTTGAAAATTAGTGAGAGTATGTTAGGTTTGAGTTTGAGGAAGAATCCACTGATTAAAATGCTTGATTTGGTGTTGTAGAAGTGTTATGTAGTGTTAGGAAGTTTTGTGTATGAGTTTTGGTTGGATTATGATGGGTTTGAGTAAAACCCTAGGTTGAAATTTGAGAAAAGAGGTGAAAATCCGAAGTTGCATGTATTGGCATGTATTTGAATGGTTGTTTAGGGTACATTGGTATGTGTATATGTTGTTAGAACTCCAAATTAAGCTTGGAAGGCTAGATTATGGATTTTCTTGTTATGTGAGTTACGTTAATTAAAGATATTGTGATATTGTAGTAGTTGATTAGCTAATTGGAAGCATATAGTTCATGATGGGTGTGCCAGAGACTTGCCTAAGGCCCTATGTACGCAATGTGGTATTGACAACCTGAGGCAACCGGGTGTTTGTTTTATATGTTGTATGTTGATATATATATATGTATGTCTCTGTTCATACGACGATATCATTATGTGTATGTGTATGGTTTTCTATATATCGTGGTATGTACACAACTAAATGATATAGTATATGATGATGATATACATATGTTGATGTGACGCTATGTGAATATATGATGATAACAAGTACGCCATGTATGTATGATGTTATGGCATTCTCATACCATTGCATGCTGGTATGACCATGATGATGACTATGATGATGATTCTATACTGTTAGAGGCATGTTGGCATGGCATATATATCACCATCCATGAGCATAGTAAGATATAGTTAATTCAGGAATGGTGATTGTTAGGTTGTTTGGTCACCTAAGAGGGGGTGAATTGGGTGATTAAGATTTTTGCCCTTTTTGGATCACAACCTAAATTCACCATATGTGCAGCAAAACAAGGATGAACAGAGTTAAGTGTAGTAAACGAATAGAGAAGATGAAGAGCAATACACATCTATTAATACTGGTTTAGCCCAACAACTTGGCCTACATCCAGTTCCCAAGCTACCACTTGGGATTTTCCACTATATCTCACAAGTTCGATCTGGGCACCTATGAAGCCTCAATATATCCCACAAGTTTCAGTAAGTACTTGTGAAGCCACTCTCACCACACCCTTATAATGATATATAATATCCCTTAGTGATACCCCACACTAAGAATCTACCAAGAAAATAGTAGAGAAGATTGATTACTGAATTGAAACTCTCTTTTAGAGTAGATGATACATTGAAAACTCACTCTATTGAGGTAGGTTTTTCATATGATGCTGATACAAAAAGATTTTATGCATATAAACAGCATTTTTGCATAAACTCACTTAAAATTGTTTCCCATAAGTTCAAATGATGTTCTATTTAAAGATTTGTGGCAAAACTATCCGTTGAAAGCAAGTTCTAGCTGTTACTCTGCAAAAAGAGCCGTTCAACTACCACATTAAATGCGTTTGACAGAGGTTATATGGATCATCTCCTCAGGTTATGCCAATAACGGGTGATCGTTAGGCTCTTGGTTTCAATGTTAGACTTTCGTTATACGGATAACCTAGCTATGTTATGCGGATAACGTTCATTCCAGAATGACCAAGTTTTTAGCTCAAAAACATTTTCATGAAAACCTACTCAATTGTTTGGATATCATTAAATTTTCTCAAATTGAGTTTTTGGAAAAACATTGGTTATCAGAATAATCTCCCAAGGTTATGTGAATAATGTTCATTCCAGAATGACTAAGTTTTAGCTCAAAAACATTTTCACGAAAACCTATTTAGTTGTTTAAATAACGTCTCACAAACCTAGATACCTTTGAGAATTATTAGAATAACCTCTTAATATGTTATTCCTTGTTCGGATAACGTTTAATCATCACAAACTAAATTTATGAAAAACAATCAGCACAAACTAAGTTTATGTAAAACATAGGTTATCATAATAACCTCCCAATTTTATACTAATAATGAATTTAACAGAGGAAGGTCCAAGAGTATTGTAACATAGGTTATGCGGATAACCTCCCAAGGTTATCCTAATAACGGTAGCACAGAACAAGTGACTTTTACTATTAGGCCCCTTATTTGAATAAGGTAAGCATCTTATTAGGAAATTAAGCTAGATAGAAGTAGGGACATGGTGCAGACCTTAGTTATGCAGATAACCTCATCTCTTTTTATGAAAACGAATAGAGAACACTTAGAAACAATGTTGAGATTGAGACTTTATCCCTATAACTTCTGAATGTTATGCGCATAAGGTAAAACTTTTCATGAAAAACATTTTAAAAACATAAGCCAAACACAAAACCAATTTGTTAGCCATTATTTTTCAATTCTAACTTATGTTAATATCATATTTACTTAATCTAACTTATTTAAAATATATGGTAACAAGATTAAGTAAATTTTCAAAGATTAATCCCACCTCAAGACCTAAGTGAAAATAAAATATACCTAGTGACTAGGTCTTCAAATGATGAGTTCTACTTCCACTTGGTCATTTTCTTCTTGGCATGCTCCCTTCTGATCTTTAGTTCTTTGACACTTGAATTCTTCACATTTTGGAGCATCCTTTTACTTTTTCTTTGAGTGAGTCATGATGTTGATTTTCTCTTCTTTATTCTAATGCTCACTCTTCTTTCTTGGACAATCCTACATTAAATGTATTACACTTACAAGCCAAATAGTTAGTCTAATTTATATATCTATCTTGTATTATACAATATAAGAGCACAATGGATATATTAGTACATAACATGATATATGCATTATAACTATAATTGAATACATGCTAATGCACATTTTACTTGCATAAGGAACATTATATATTTTAGACACATATGATACTTTTGTTTCTTATTTCTCTATATTTATCATTTATATTATCCATTGTAAAAGTACAGTGGATATACTTGCACATAGCATGATATATATGCGTTATAATCATAATTAAATACATACTAATGCACATTTTACTTGTATGAGGAACATTATCTATTTTAGACACATATGATACTTTTGTTCCTTATTTCTCTATATTTGTCATCATCAAAACTTATTTTACATAAAACTTAATAGTGATGAGATGAAATATGATGATATATGATATGATGATGTAATAAAAGATCCCTACCACTAAATCCTCTCCTTGGGAGAGCCAAGTGGCAGTGGACTATGATATGATACGATGATGCTATGATTTGGTGATAGAATAGAATATCCCTGCCAGTAAATCCTCTCCTATAGCCAGGAGAGCCAGGTGGCAGTTGATTGCACCTTCCCTAAATCACCACCAATTCGTGATGATCCAGGGGAAGGAAAGCCACGATCTAGTTACTAGTGTGACCTTTGGCTAGGTGCACTAGTATGAGGTGAGCTTGGTGATGTCTCGAAATCAGTCTTTAATGGCTATTGGAAGGGAATCACCCATTGAAATGTCCTATGATGACGCCAGCTTGTGGTTCTAGCTGTGTTTGAGGGGGACATGCATTGTATGATATTTGGCATTGCATGAGATTGGTTGCATATATGTGTGATATTACTGGTATATATGTGTGTGTGTGGTTGTCCTCAGTTACTGAGACATTGTCTCATACCCTCTTCCCATATCTAACCTTTCAGGTGAGGACTTTGGAACTAGTCTAATGAAAGACTAAGGAGTTATAGGTCTCACTGCAATCAAGAATATCAAGTGTAATTGGCAATTTGTAACTTAGTTTATGTAAAACTGTGCCAAGTAGATTGTTATGGTGGGTTTCCTGTATGTGTATCCTGGGTATACAGAGATATATATGGTTATACATGTTTAGGTAAAGTGATGATGTTATGTATCTGATAATTGTATAATGATGATATCATGCAATTGGTAGTATAGGCTTGAAGTAGGTGCCTGGGTGTTAGAATCGTCGTATGAGGGAGCCTAAAGTGGTTTTGGGCCTCGTATGTGAGTTTGGGGAATATAGCCCATTTTGTGGTTTTAGGGTTCAAGGGGGGTCAATTATTGAAGGAGAGGTTTCTTTAGGATAAAACCTCCTTGGACAGGTTGGTTGAGTCAAATAGGATCTATGTGAAAGGTTCTTGAGTGCCCAATTGCCTTCGGTGGCAAATAGAAATGTTAAGTTGCAAGTTTTGGCCAAAAAATGGCCAAAATTGTTTTAGGCATCCAAAATCTCTACATGAAGATGGATTCAGGTAAAGCTGGTGCTTATGGTTAGATTGAGATGAGAGTAGCCTGTATGATTTGGAATCAGCTCAATTGGAGATCGGAGCAAGAAGTTATGCCCGTCGGAAGTCTGCCCCAGGAATTGGAGTTTTTGCTGATATGGTATCAGCATGGGGCATGGCGATACTAGGGCCAAGCCATGGCACCAGACCCTCTGTTTCTGAAAAACTAAAATCCAAGAGTACCAAGGCCATGAAGGTACTGTAGCAGGCCATAGCCCCAACCCAGTTTTGGTGTTTTGGTTGTTTTTCTGCTGCTCTAATGTCTTGAGAGCTTAAAGTTAAGGTGTTTGGTTCAGTTTGTTTAGTTTTCAAAGAAATTGGTGAAGGGTGAAGGTGTGATAGTGTAGGGTGTTACAGTATTTAATTTAATAAAAATTCTAAGACCACAGAAGAATCTATGCATATAGTATTCATTGAAAATGAAACTATTTCTAAACCTAACCCAGATGAGGATGAACTGATTTCTAGTTTCAAAAACATGAACCTCTTTAAGGAAAATAAAAATGAACCTCAAAAAATATCAGAATCTACTACAGTAGAGGAAGATATCCAGGAGAAAGATTTAGAATTTGAAGATAATAAAGTAATGTCTCAAGAACTACCTAGAGTTTGGAGATATCAAAGGAGTCATCCTGTTAATCAAGTGATTGGAGATGTTTAGGAGAATGTTAAAACCATAAGACAACTTAGGAATCAAATAAAAAACCGTGCCTTTATTTATCAAACTAAACCTAAGTGTATTGAAGAACCATTAATAGATGAGTACTAGATATTAGCTTTGCAAGAAAAACTAAATTAGTTTGAGAAGAATCAAGTTTGGGACTTAGTGCCTAGGCCTAATGATCACCCAATCATTAGAACCAATGGGCGTTTAGAAATAAACTTGATGAATCTGGAACAATAATTAGAAACAAAGCCAAGTTGGTAGCTAAAGGATATAATCAAGAATAAGGCATAGATTATAAGGAAACTTTTGCTCCAGTTGCAAGATTGGAAGCAATAAGGATCCTACTGGCCTATGCTTGTATAAAAGACATTATGTTGAATCAAATGGATGTGAAAAGTGTCTTTTTGAATGGTTATATCATGGAAGAAGGTTATGTTGACCAACCTCCAAGCTTTGAGGACTCAGTTAAACCGAATCATGTATATAAACTAAAGAAAGCTATCTATGGTTTAAAACAAGCACCTAGAGCATGGTACAAAAGATTAAGTAACTTTATAATTGAAAAGGGATTCATTAAAGGCAAAGTTGATACAACTCTTTTTACTAAAAAAGAAAACAAATATTTACTTATTGTTCAAATTTACGTTGATAATATTATATTTGGTGCCACTAATGAATCTTTGTGCGAGGATTTTTCTAACCTAATGTGGAGTGAATTCGAGATGTCAATAATGGGAGAACTCAACTTTTTTCTTGGACTGCAAATAAAACGATGTGATGATGGCATCTTCTTGAATCAATCAAAATACCTAGAAAGAGTTGCTGAAGAAATTTGTGATGGAAAATGCTGAATCAATGGGAACTCTAATGGCTATTGGCACAAAGCTCAATATGGATGAAGGAGGAAAACCATTTGACATAACTCAATATAGAAGAATGATTGGTTCCTTATTGTACCTAACAGCTAGTAGACCTTACATCATGTTCGGTGTTGCATGTGTGCAAGGTTTCAATCATGTCTCAAAGAGTCCTATGCAGCAATTGTAAAAAGAATATTTAGATATCTAATTGGAATATCACAGATGGAACTCTAGTATCCAAAGGATAATGGAGAAGAACTTGTTGGGTACACTAATGCTAACTTCGCTGAATTCAAGACTAACAAAAAAAACACAAGTGGCATATGCCAATTTCTTAGAGGATCTCTAGTCTCATGGTTCAGTAAGAAGCAGAATAGTATGGCTATCTCCACAGCCAAAGCTGAATATATAGTTACTAAAAGTTGTTGTGCTCAAATCCTTTAGATGAAGCAACAACTGGAAGATCTTGAAATTTAGATGAAAGAAATACCTATGAGATGTGATAATCAAAGTGCTATCAATATCACAAAAAATCCAATGATGCATTCAAGGACAAAGCACATTAAGGTCAGTCATTATTTTATAAGGGATTATGTTTTGAAAAGAGACATTATATTGGAATTTGTCCCTATAGAAAATCAGCTTGCAGACATCTTGCCCAATCCACTTCCAGAAGATAGATATTGTAAAATCAGAAGAGAATTGAGAATGGTAAATCCCAATGAACTGTAAGCAAACTTCTATCTAAATTTGTTTACTTTCTAAAGTTAATTTGCTAAATTTAACACTAACTTAAGCATTGGAGTATGTTTAAAGTGTTTTGTAGGTACTCCTTATAACCTTATATGATAAAAATTTAGAATAATGGAGCATCCTGCATCTGAACAATCAGCATTTGCTTAAGGAAATTGAAAACTCAAAGTTTTAGCATCTGTTTGTAAGTTACATTTTTCAAGTATTCACATTTTGATTATAAACAGACAAACTTACATCCCTTAAATACCTTATTGAGTGATTTTTTTGCTCGAAAGTTGAATTTTGGCAGTATAACAGTTGAATTTTAGTGTCTTATATGATATGCTTGTGTCTCAGCTTGCTCAAAATTCGTCTACTGATTGATTGAAATTCGAATTTTCAATACTAGTATATGTGTTTGCTTTTTTTGTGTCGACAACATTCAAATTTTGATGATTCAACATTCACATTTTAGACATTTTTTCATAAAGTCTCAAAATACGAACTTTGAATCCCAATATTCTTCTGTTGAATCTTTTATGTTTGCATATCTTCGGTAAAAGGCTTCAAAATTCAAACTTTGAAGACACAAAGTTTGTTTGTTGAAATGTCTATTGATGATACGTCTCTAATAGATGAATTTCAAGACTGACATTCGACTATTGAAGACATCCTTTGTATGTTAAGTCTCTGACAGAGGAACTTTAAGGTTGAAAATTTGTCTATCAAGATAGTTTCTCTATGTATATAGGCAACATAACTAACCAAAATTTGAATTTTGACCACCAAAATTTGTTCATCAAACGGTTACATAAGAAAATCCAAAGGGTCATGCTTTGAATAGACGCAACCCTACATGTTTTTCAACTGAAGCTATTCCTCTCCTCTCTCAACCATTCTCAAATTCCTTTATCTAAAACTCATTTTCCACCAATTAAACTTCAAACCAAACCTCATAAGCATCTTCAGAGCCTCTTTCAACACAAACCTCTCACGAAAATGGTCAGGGTGAAAAATGCCAATGTTGGAAAGGAATAGAATAGGCCTAAATGTTCCACCAAATCTCAAGATGCTTTAGAGGAAGGAGATGCCCAAAAAAGGAAGGCAGAATCCAGTAAAGGAACACCATCAAGGAAATAGAGAACAACTCCAAAGTAAGAATTAAAGAAACTATTCCATGTTGCTCCTGCTTCAAGAATTGAGTCCGAGGAACTCCAGATAACCACAGAGCCTCTCTGCAACTCTAAACAAATCTTGAAGGAATTCACCACAAAGTTCACTGCAAAGAAGGTAATAACTCCCCATTGCACTAATTTAGAGGAATTTCTAGTTTCAAATAATTTTGATGCTGGAATATGGATGGGAAAGTATAAAAATCTCTTGGAGATTAGAGAAAGACATGATGATGAGTGGTTAAGACTTGGTATGCTACATTAAGATACAATGACAAGAAAAAGAAAGTATTAAGTAACTCTTAGGTCTAGGAATCTATGGCTGTCAAATGAAAATATCAATGATGTTTTAGAGATTAATGATTTAAGATTGATAATTCCACCTCCAAGTACATGGATGAAGATGATGATGTAGAAGAGAAAGGTAGGGAATAATCTGAACTATAAAGAGAGCACAATTCCGGATGTACTCTTCAAAAGACGTGCAAACAAGCCTCCTTTGAAAATTGTGAAGCCTTCTGACCATAGTGTGTCAGTGAGAGTCCTGCACTATATAGTGTCAAAGATTATCTTCAACAAGGGAGGAAGCTTCAATCTAATTACTAGGGCTAAAGCTCATGTAATGACAACCTTGATACAAGGAAAAGTGCTTAACCTAGGTAACATCATCTTTCAAAGGATGATCAAGGCTAGAGATCAAAGAAGGGATCCAACTTTGCCCTATGCCTCTATCATTACAATGTTCCTTAAATTCACCAAGATACAGCATCTGGAGAAACACAAAGGGAAGCTAACTGAGGAGTTTAAGGAAGAAGTGCTAATGAGACTAGGGATAGAAAGGAAAAAGGGCAGATGGATTGGGAAGGAGGCTGGTAAATCTGAGGATTTATTCTATGATGGAGGGGAGTCACAATAGAAAGAGGGTACATCTGAGGCAGTCCCAACCATCAACCCTAAATCATAGTCAACCCAACCTCAACCTACCCAGCAACCTGAACCTTCTTTTCCAACCACTATGGCCACCCCTAACACTATACCTGAACTTTATAATTGCCTATCAGAGATAATGCTCGTATTAAGAAGGAATAGAATGCTAAGTTTGCACATCTACAAACTCAAATAACTGACCTGGCCAAAAATCTGAAGGTAATTACTTATGCCTATAAAGATATCCAAAACTCTCTTCCAACCACATCAGCACCCTCTCAGAATGGCACTTCAAAACCCCTTAAATCTGTCTCTCCTTAAATCCCAAGTCTATTTGAAATAGATTCCCTTGATGCTACTGCTGCTGCTACCCCTCAGGCCTCTTGCAATAAAACCAATCCTAGTCCATCTTTGGATTATGCTATGGAGGAAGAAGCCATGTGTAACACCTCCCTTATGGGACCATTTCCCATGTATTTAATCATTCTAAAGTCCATTTATATCATAGGAGGATCTTAAATCACAATAAAAGTCATAATAAAATTTTCTCAACTTTAGGCACTATTCATTTAATTGAATTTATTTATTTCGATTAAACTTTGGAAAATCATAACTAAATCAATAAAAATCGTATGCATGTGATTTAAGTTTCTAGGAATAGCTTATTACTTGTCTACATGGGAAAAATATATTTTAGAGCAATCATAGTATTGATCTATATAGGAAACTCCGTGAATTTTCACATTTTATATGAAAACTACCAAAATAATCATTTTAATTGGGATTAAATATAAAAATCTGCCAAATATTGTACACGCATCCAATCTGAGTGTTCTTTGGACCATTGGAGAGATCTTCATGTCTAATATTAAAACACAAATATTATTCATACTTTATACATCAAAAGTCCAAATAGTGGCATGTTTACTCCACATAGGTCAAGATGACCATTTATATCTTACTACTTTGCCACATAAAAGCCATAAAATATTTACATTGCCATACATCATTTCCATGCTATACCATACTTTTGCTAAGACCTAAGGCATCATAAAAACTTGAAGAAACATACTTAACATCATATTTACAAAATTACACAAAAGGTCAAAGCTCATGGCCATTGCTAGAATTGTCAAGTTAATGGCCAAATTCTTTCTCCTTTCCTTTCTCTTCCTTGGTGGTCTTGCCATTGTTGCTACCTATTCATGGTTAATATTTGGGAGGGTGAGATTCAAAGAATCTCAGTAGTTAACACCCAACATTTCATCACATCATCACATTAAGTATGAAAACATCAAGATAACACATTTTGAATACATTAACACATTTGCGTCATATAAATTCATAAAATTTTTGGTAGAGTTTCATTTTGAAAAATGGACATCCCGAGGTCTCAATGGCCCTCAATCAACTCAGCCAGTACACATAAATCATCTCAAAATATCATTGCAATCATATGACAGGGCATAAAGCACATTGAAAACAATTATGATAACATAATGCTAGTATGAGAAATTAACTACCTTATGATGCTCCCTTGCTCTCCAAACTTGGTATGGCACTTCTTGAGCCTCTTAACACTTCCTTGAACCTAATCATATCATCATTGAACCAATTTAGCCATTGGTTTTTCGGAATTATACAATGTCATAACATTAAAACCCAAATTTTTCACTTTATTTTCCTTTGCTTTTTCTTTGTACAACATACTTATTCTTAAGGTTTTGGACCATGGGGAATCCATTTTTGAGGTCCAAATCATAAAATTACAACCCTAAATACTCCCCCTGTTCTGGCCGAAATTATCTCAAAATGATTAAAAAAAGTTTCCTTCAAATCACTTCAAACCATCCATGGATTCATGCTTCTAGTGTCTACTCTATACTTTTTCCTAAGTTTCATGGTCCAAAACTCATTCCTATGCTAAAAACCCAATTTGGTTGAAACCCTAAGATAGAAAGGAAGCAAACTAAACCATAAATCATGCTTTGAAAACCACATATAGTAAGTTTAGGGTAGTAGTAGGCAAGCTTACCGATTTGTGCTTTGATTTTCCCTTGGTTCCTCTTCCCTTTCTTCCTCCTTTTCCCCTCCTTTTCTTGCATTTTTCTTGCTCTATTTTGAGGTTGCTGGACACGTGTGAATAGTGAGGAAAGAGAAGGGATTAAGTGATTAATTGTATGCTTAAGCAAGTAACTAATCATAGTTACTTTTTGCTAATTCCTTGATTACATTTTTTACATACTTCTTCAAGAAGTATTCAAAAAATAATATAATATTGCTTTGTGTCACATGGTTGCAGAAAGTCATGCATGGGTGAGCTTGAGGTGTCCAAAAATTTCTCAATTTTCCTGATCCAGATATACCTCAATCTGGGTACTTTTTAACCGTACCGATAAAACTGTCTTTATATTAATTTAGGACTTTTGGGATACAGGACTATTCTAATTTTATTTTTATATTTTCATAATTATCCTGTCCCAAATGGTATCTATGTATGGTCCATATCCTTAACCGATTTCTTTTTAACCATTGGTAGGGCTTACGGTTTACTTTATCGGCTTACTATTACTTTTGGACACTCGGCACTGATTATTTCTTTATTCTTGAACATTAACCCTCAGTGCCATATACCATTGGACTTCTCTCATTGAGGGCTTCGTTTTGATAGTAATTTTACATATTTATAAAATTGCCCTTGGCCTGTGGTTAAATTAAAATTTTTGCAAATTTTTGGGTCATTACGTGTAATTTTTCCCAAGGTTTTTCTATTTCTTTCCCAGGTAAATTTTAATACTTTTGGGACATGGATGTCATTTTTATATTCTTTAGGGGTAAAAATATAATTTTCACATTTCTTTGTCCAACCAGGATAAAATAATCTCTTTGCCCTATTTCACACAAAATGATACTTATCCATTTTCACGAATTCCTTACATATTTCATGTTATCATCACTTATGTCATCTTTTATCACCTAGTATCCAGTGAAATTTTGGGATATTACACCATTCAAGGAGAAGGCTCTCATGAGCCAATAATGGAGGAAGCTCAAGACTCAGTTTTGTCATCATGAGGGACTGAGCAAATAGAGAAGCTTATTGCAGGTCTTACCATTGCACCAATTATTCAAGCTGTCCTCAATGAGGAAAGAGACATTGTGCCATATATTGACATTGCTACTATTGCACATGATGCTATAGTGTAAGTGCAAAAGAAAAGGCTCGATGAAATGTTTGCTCTACCAGCTCCTCAACCCTTACTCTCTGAATATGGCCTCTCAGTGGAACAACGAGCTAGACTAGCCAATACTCGAAGGGAAATTTAAGAACTAATCTTTGAGTTTGATGATGAAGCTAGGTAATTAGTCCCTCTTCCTCTGATACCATCATTTATACCACTCATACCAGTCCCTCTTTAAACCATTCCTATGACCTAGATACCTCCTTCCTTTGCACATGGTTCAGCTTTTGATGATGCCAAAAAGGGGGAGAAGAAAGATGAGTAAACTAGGGAAGCTTAAGGCAAAAAATGAATGACAAAATTAGAACTATGATCATTTTAGGAGCTTAGATCCTTAGGACCTTTGTAGGATTTTATGCTTCATTATGATGAATTTCTTTTATTTTATAAATGTATTTATTGATGTACTTGTTTTAAATTTGGTTGAAGTTAGTTGAACATCTGTACTGAGTTTATAAGCATCAATGAATCAATACAACTTGTTTCCACATTTCCTTTTCTATTCTCCTAAACTTTCAACTTTGATACATGTGCCATATTTATATTCAAATTTTAATTCATATGTTGAGGGGTAGCTCTTGGAAGCAAACCTAACTACTAGTCTAGTTTCTAAGTTATTTTGTCATCATCAAAGAGGGGAAAAATATTGAACCAGAAGTTTTGATGATTCTAGACAACTAAAGCTTTGACAAATCAAAGGAGTATGAAATGACAAAGTGCAGAAATCCAATGAAGAACACGTGAAAAATCAATTGTTTGGATTTCTCACTATATACACTACGTAAAAAGGCTTTTATTCTCATTTATTCATGTTACCACATCATTTAAATGAGTAATTTCACTGTTATCCTATGTTAGCATACGTTAAATTTGAAAAATACTGACTAACAGACAAATTTTGCTATTGACTCATGTATTTTGTGCAAAATTTGGACTTTGCTTTGTGAAATTCAAATATATTGAGATTTTATCTTTGACAAACAAATTTCATTCATCAAATTTGAATTTCGAGCTAAGTATTGTTAATGAAGATGTGCAAAATTAGTATGAAGTTTAGTCAAAATTTGAATGCTAGTAAAGTTCAAAGAGAATTCAAAGTTACCTCCTTTGACAGATGAACTTTGGACTTCAAAATTTGAATTTCGAAATGAGAACTTGCGAGTCTCGTTAGAGCATGCCTCTGACAGACAAACAAACTATGTAGTTGAACATTCGAATTTCACAAAGGAAAATTTTTGTGCCATGCTAAACAAGCCTCTAATAGATGAATTTCAGCTTCTGAAATTCGAGTTTCGAATGCATTGTGAAAAATGTGAGATAACTGTTCAAACTCAACAGATGCACTATTGATATGAAAATTTGTATGTTCTAACATAGGATATCTTTGGCAAACTCAAAATTTGAATGTCACATTTGAACAAAGGAATGTTGAAATTCAACGTTGAAATCTTGAACCTTCTGTCTCTACAAAATTCATTTGTTGAACTCCAAAATTCAAATTTTGGCATGTTAAATGCATTAAAAGCGGTTGGTGAATGACTATTTTTACAGAGTAACCGTTGGTTAAAGTTTCTAACAACTAGATCTTATGTCTAATGACTAGTTAAGTCACAAATTTATAAGTAAAACCTCATTTGAAGTTGAGGGTGACTATTTTATGTTTGTCTTTGCAAAAACTCTGCCAAATTTCTATGTCAAAGCTTTTTCACCCACACACTGCATTTGCTATACTTTAACTTTCATATCTACTCTATTCTAGAGAGTAATCATATTGTATAAAATCTTTTTTCATCTGGAAGAAAGATTCTTTGTGAGGGGAATCACAAAGGGAATTGAGAAATACTTGTAAGAGTATTGAGTATAAAATTTGAGTATTCTTAGAACAGAGCATGAGTCTGTTTTGAGGTATTGCAAGGGGCCCGTTAAATTCTTGCTGATAGTGAAAATCTCAAGTAGTGGCTTGAAGACCAGATGTAGATGAAGTGGACCAGACCGAATCAGGATAAATTTATGAGTCCTCTCTTCCCTTATCTTGCATTCACATTCATTTTTATGGCACTTTGTTTTTCTGCAAGCTTTTGCTTTCATTGTGAACTTACCTTTTTGTAAAAAAAATTTGAACATCCCAATTCATCCCCTCTTAGGAAGCCAGTAATCCTAACAGTCAGGCATTTTATCAAACATCTTGAGCTCAAAATGGCGTTTAAATTTGTAGGCTTGACAAGACATGGTGTTAGGTTTTCAGTTGTTGATAGGAACCATTGTTCTTTGTGGATGTCATACTTACTTTCCTTATGGATGTACAAGACTAGAAAGAGAGAGTGCACTTGTGTGAAGGGAACTTTAACCCCGTCCTGTGTTTCTGATTTGGCAACAAAAAAACATTTTTGTTTGCTATGTATTGAGCAATGAAATTTGTTCTTAGCCATGCGAATAACTAGGTAATTCATATCTCTAACATATTAAAAACTTGACCAGCCATTGAATCGGTTGAGACACTAGTTCAAAGTTCAATGGTTAGATTGGAGTCAAACTATGTTGAAAATGATTATGAATAAATTAATATATTTTAAATAATATGGATGGAAAATATATAAGATATTTATCATACTAATAAAATTAATATTCAAACTAAGATAAAAATAATAGTTTGGTATTACAATTAACCAACATTCACCATAAACCTAATAGGATTACAAATTTTATGCTTTTTTTTTAAATAAAAAAATCTTAAAAAAAGTAAAATGAAGAAAGTCAATTTATATTATTACGTAATGAAAATAGAAATATGAAAAAAATAAAAAATATGATATATGAATCACATCACTTGTTGAGATTAGTTTTGGGTTTATTATGGTTGAGATTTGTATGCTTTAGCATAATTTTCATAGTAACTTGTACTGTAGTTAATTACAAAAGTTTAGTTCAATATATATGTATATATATATATATATTAAATATTCAACATATATAATAACAATAGCTTGTAGCTTAGATGGTGGAGGGGCGCAACATTTATCCAAGTGGTTGTGGGTTTGAGATGTGTAGGTGCATATGGATAGTTTATTTCAAAAGTGTAATTTAAGATACATATATATATATATTAAATATTGCCCTTATGTAATAAGAAGAACTTGTAGCCCAGTGGTGGAGGGATTATATTTTCACTACATGCCTGCGCCAAAACTGACTATCCCACATTATTTTCAAACTATCTAGACATTAGACGTTAGGTCCTTGATTTGTTCAATAGTATCCTCCGAGGTCGCTAGTTCAAGATATAGCTCCGCATGTGGAGGGATTATATTTTCAATACATGCCTATGCCTTGAAAAAGTAACTATCCCATTTTTTTTAAACTATCCAGACATTGGATGTTTGGTCCTTGATTTGTTCAATAGTATCTCTTAATGGATGGTCATAACTGATAAGATAGCATCAAGTTTTTATTTCCCTGGATACACTCAATAAACTCATTGATACTATTTATTTCTTCCACCACAACAATGGATCAACTTGAAGTAGCCCTCATTAAGTTCATGAGATGTGAATTGGATAAAATTTGATTAAGATTCAAATTATATATATATATATATCATACTTTAAGTATTTATCCATCACAGCAATCAAACTAAACTTTCTAGATTCATGAGACCCATATCTGATGTATCCACATTTCCACGGCTTTCCTAGATCAATGTAGTTCTACTTGTTGGTCTTTAGCCTCTAAATTATTAATCATGAAATTCCATAATAAAATATTTAACATGAGGGTTTCAAATGTGGCTAGACATTTAAACTCCCTCTTACTCCATTCTACATCATTACTGTAATTATAAATATAAATAGTGGCCTCTAAAAATTATCATCAACTCTTTGATTAAACCAAGTAAATCAACTTAGTATCAGAGCTAACACTTTTATAGATGAAAGTGGCAAGTACAAAGGAAAAATGAAAATACAAAACAATGGTTAAAGATATGCTTAAAGAATTAGTAGAAATTAACTCAACACAAACATGGGATCCAAGATCAACAACTAATGGTTATCTTGCATAGTATACAACCTATAGAGATGAGTTATTCTAACAAAAATTTGTCTTCAAACCTATTAAAAAATGTCATAACTTGTGTCAATGAAACATTTATATCATCATATTTCATTAATTCTTGTACCACAACCGCATGAGTGACTTTATTCTTTCTCAATAACCTTTTTATTGTTGCAAATATTTCATGAGTCCTTTCAAAGTTCAGAAAATTATGTGCCATCATCTAAAATATTTGAGATGCACGATAAAAATTGTATTTGTACATCAATCCTGCTAGGCCACAATAGTGTTAGATCTATTATCTTTTAATCATTGGTAGTGAATATTATGATTTTCTCCTCATACTATTATACCATAGTCTATCTATGCAGTTGAGGATATAGGATAACATGAAGTCTTTATTTCCTTGGGTAAAACTTTATAGGGAAGCTCATGCTAAATTCATTGATACTGTTTGTATCTTTCACGACAATAATGGAACAATTTGAAATATCACTCATTAAGTTCATGAGAAATAAATTGGCAAAAACTAGGTTAAGATCCAAATCATGTATATATATATATTATTTTAAGTATTTATCTATTGCTGCAATCAAACTGGACTTTCTAGAACCATGAGGCCCATGTGTGATATATCCACATTTCCATAACTTGCCTAAATCCATGTAGTTCTACTCTTTGACCTTGAACCTCTCTAAATTATTAATCATGACATTTCATAATAAAGGCATTAATAGGAGAGTTTTGAATGTGGCTAGACTTTTAAACTCCCTCTTATTATGTTAGCTAGTCACCCAAGAGGGGGGTGAAGTGGGTGATATAAGATTTTTGCCCTTTTTATGAACAACCCAATTTCACCAAGAGATGTTGCAGAACAGGGGTGAACAGATTATGATGAAGTAGATAGATGAAATGAGAAGATAAAGAGCAAGACATAAGAATTTATACTAGTTCGGCTTAAACTACTTGGCTTACGTTTAATTCTCAAGTCACCACTTGAGATTTTCCACTATATCCCACAGGTTTGATCCGGGTACCTGTGAAGTCTCAGTACATCCCACAAGTTTTACTAGGCACTTGTGAAGCCATTATCTCTACACCCTTACAAGATATGTAATTTCTCTTAGTGTTTCCCCACACTAAGATTCTACCCAGACATTGTAGTAAGAAAGATTACATAATAGAAACTATCTTTAAGAGTAAATAATGCATTGAAGCTCATCCTAATGAGGTGGTCTTAGCTTTCAACGCTCATACGAAATGATTTTATCCATTGTAGTAGCATTTTGGCACATAACTCACTTATATTCATTACCCATAAGTTCAAATGAAGTTATATTTATAAATTTGTTGCTTAACTAGTCGTTAGACACAAGATCTATCCGTTAGACATAAGTTCTAGCTGTTACTCCATAAAAAGATCTATTTAACAACCGCATTAAATGCATCTAACATACCAAAGTTCAAATTTTAGGGCTCAATAGACGAATTCACAGAGTCAACATAGTTATGTGTTTAACGTTAAACTTCAAAATTCATCAGTTACTAAGTGACATTTGAATTTCAAGTTTGTAAAAGATTTCCCATGTTAGTTTGTTCGAATTGTCATATTGGAAGTACGTTTGAAGAAATTGAACAGTTGTCTCAAGTTTTCACATAGCACTTCAAAATTTGAATTTCATAAATTGAAATTCATCTATTAGAGACATGTTCAATATGACATAAAATTTTTTACTTCAAAGTTTACACTTTGAAGCCCAAAGTTCATCTGTCAAAGGCTGTGACTTTGAACTCACTTTGAACTTCACCAACATTCAAATTTTAACTAAGTTTCACATGAATTTTGCACATTTTCACTAACCATGCTTAGCCTGAAATTCAAATTTCAAAACCAAAATTTATCTATCAGAGATAAAATCTCTGTAACTTTGAATTTTATCAAGCAAAGTATGAATTTTGCACAAAATAAATATAAGTCAGATAGCAAAATTCATCTGTTAGCCAATATACTTCAATTTTAACACATGCTAACACTATATTTACTTAATCTAACTCATTTAAGTCATATGGTAACAAGATTAAGTAAATTTCAAAGATTAAATTACCTCAAGACTTAAGTGAAAACAAAATATACCTAATAGCTAGGTCTTCAAAAGTTAAGCTTCACTTTTACTTGGTTATGCCATTCTTGGCATGCTCATTTCTGATTTTCAATTCTTGGAACATCATTTCTCTTCTTCCTTAAGTGAAAGATGATATTGATTTTCCTTTCTTTATTCCAATACTCACTCTTCCTTCTTGGATAATCCTACATTTAATGTATTACACTAATAAACCAAGTAGTTAGTCTAATTTATATATCCTACTTGTATTATAAATATAAAAACACAGTGGATATATTAGTACATAGCATGATATATGCATTATAAACATAATTAAACATATGCATCATATTTGTCTAACAAATATGATGCATTATAAACTTCTTTTAGGAATAAAATATATGTCAGACAAATATGATGTATTTATTCCTTATTATTCTATATTTGCCATCATCAAAACTTATATTATATTAAACCTAACATAGGAGTGACTTCATTCCTTCTCAATAGCCTTTTTATTGGTGCTAACATATCTTGAGACCCTTCAAAGTTCAAAAAATTGTGTCATCATCCGAAATATTTGGGATGTATAGTAGAAACTATATTTGCATGTCAATCCTACTTGGTTACAATAGTGTTGGCTCTATTGTCTTTTAATTATGGATAGTAAATATTATGATTTTCTCCTTAGCACTATTGGACCATAGTCCATCTATGTAGTTAAGGATACTAGATAATATCAAGTCTTTATTTACTTGGGTATACTTAAAGTTTATGGACAAAATCTGACTAAATTCATTAATGTTATTTGTATCTTCTGTTACATCTTACATTTTAAGACATTTCCCATGAAAACTATTTTTTTAATTCATGAAAATAGTCTTTGAAAACTTGAACTAATTAAAAATCAAAACTGTATAAAATTATTTTTTGCGGTTTTTACAGCTCATTATGCAGTGAACTTTCAAAAGTCATAATTAAATGTAAAAAAAACCATTTTATAGTGGTAAAAATCTTGTACATCTTGAATTTTACGGGAAAAATATGAAACTGGAAAATAGAGGCACAGATTCATACAATTTATTGTGTAAACTTTACTGTTCATTTTCACATTACTGTTTCTGTCTAGAATCTAAGCCTCAAATTTAAAAATTCATTTCTCATAAAATACAAAGCCATTTGGTACATACTTAGAATCATTGGAAAGCTCTACATGCCTACTTTCTAACATATTTATTTTGTATATTTTCTATACTCCTACCAGTTAGAACATTAACATAAACATTACAGGGTCGAAACTATCTTAAATTGGAATAGTCTTGGGAATACAAGCATAGCTTCCATTATATAGCTCAAAATTGAGTCAAACTAGTGCCAAAACATTCAAAAGACATAGCTTTGTACATCCATATAAACATCTAAATTTTTGGAGTAATACACAAATTTTCATGGAGTCCCAAATTAGATAGTAAATACAAACATAAACAGTTTCCAGCATATTGGCTAGCCTCATCACCCTTCCATGCTTTTACTCTTTCCTTTGCTACTACTTGACCCTATCATTAGGGAAACTTGCGGTGAGATTGGGACATCTTAGTAGCAACATTGCATATGTAATTATATCATTACATACATTTAAAACATTAGAAGTATTGCATAATTTCATGAAAACATACATAAATACCATGTTGTCTAACCAAAATTTGATAGCATAATAGCTTAGAAAAAGTACAATCAGGGCTTTAGCCCTTATAATAAATAGCCACCCAATCATGAAATCAATCATAATAGAAATATGGAACATTTTCATAACATACAAACATATATAAACTTCAATTACATTTGGCTTTAACCATAACATATAAATATATATAAAAATAACATAAAAATCAACCTTGAAGCCATTTGCAAGCTCGAGTGGTAACTATTATTATAGTAAATTCGATCAATAACAGATATTGATCCTAACTACCTTTATTCTCTAGAATACAAGCCCGTAGCATATCTTTCAAAGTTCATATTGTTCATTCAATCTACCTATCAAATTGAGGATGATAAGTAGTACTGAAATTTAACCTTGTCCCCATGGCCTTTTGAAGGGACTTCCAAAAGCTTAAGGTAAACCGAGGATCTTTGTCTGACACAATACTCATTGGAACTCCATGCAGTCTCATGATTTCATTTATATATGATTGGGCCAACTTGTTGAATTAGAAGTTTTGACAAATCTAAGCAACTAAAGCTTGGGAAGGAGAATATCAAAGGAATTTGAAAGGACCAAGTGAAGAAATCCAATAAAGAATATGAGAAGACTTAGTTGCTAGAATTTTTCCTTTGAAATTTGGGTAAAAAGCTTTGATCTTTACTTCTTTTAAGTTACCACAATGTTTGAATATGTTATTTGAAAGTTATTAAATGTTAGCTTGTGCTAGAATTGAGACATATTGGCTAGCAGATGAACTTTGCTATTGATTCATGCTTATTTTGTGTAAAATTTGAACTTTGCTTGGTGAAATTCAAAGTTATAGAGCTTTTGCCTCTGATAGATGAATTTTAGTTTTAAAATTTGAATTTTGAGCTAAGCACTATTAATGAAAATATACAAAATTCATTTGAAGCTCAATCAAAATTTGAGTGTTAGTAAAGTTCAATGTAAGTCTAATATTACTACCTCTGATAGATGAACTTTGGACATCAAAGTGTAAATTTTCAATTTCGAGCTTGTGAGTCTCGTTGCAGCATGGCTTTGACAGACGAATTTTAAAATTCAAAATTCAAATTTCAAAAAGGAGAACTTTTGTGCTAAGTAGAACAAGCCTCTGATGGACAAATTTTAATTTTTGAAATTTGAATTTTGAGTGCACTTTGAAAACGTGAGATAATTGTTCAAACTCAATAAATATACTTCTAATATGAAAATTCATATGTTCCAACATGGGATAATTTTGACAAACTCAAAATTCGAATTTTAGTCTTGAACAGATGAATGTTAAAGTTCAACGTTAAAATTCTTAACCTTCTGTCTCTATAAAATTCGTCTGTTATACTCTAAAATTCGAACTTGGGCTTGTCAAATGCATTAAATGCAGTTGATGAATGGCTAGTTCTGCAGAGTAACCATTGATTAAAGTTTCTAACTGGTAGATCTTGTGTCTAACAACTAGTTAAGTTACAAATCTATAAATAGAACTTCATTTGAAGTTGTGGGTAACGAATTTAAGTCTGTTTTATCTGAAACTCTGCCAAATTTATTAGACAAATTTTTTCACTCTTATACTGCATTTATTGTACTCCAACTCTCATAGCTACTCTAATTTAGAGAGCATTTACTATGTGTAAAAATCATTTCTTCATTTGGAAGAAAGATTCTTTGTGAGGAGAGTCACAAAGGGAATTAAGAAACACTTGTAAGAGTATTGAGTGTAGAATTTAAGTGTTCTAAGAATAGAGCACGAGTTTATACTAAGGCATTACAAGGAGCTTGTTGAATTCTTACAGATAGTGAAAAACTCAAGTGATGTCTTGGGGACTGGATATAGATCAAGTGGATCAGAATGAACTAGGATAAATTTTTGAGTCCTCTCTTCCCTTACCTTACAATTACTTTTATTTTCACTGCACTTTATTTTTTTTGCAAACTTTTGCTTTCACTATAAACTTATGTTTTTTGTAGAAAAATTTTGAACATCCCAATTCACCCCTTCTTAGGAAGCCAGCTATTCTAACAAGTAGTATCACAACTTGGACTCCCAGCTAAAGTATTTTTCCATCTAGGAGAATAAATGACTAGCTTTGGAGAAAAGATATTACCAAAGCGCAATAACACCAATAGACTACTAGGCTTCAGTGGAGAGCATTATGGATACTGGAATATTATAATAGAAATATATTTTCAGTCCATAGCCCTGGAGATTTGGTCAATTATTCTGAAAGGTGATTTTGTGCCAATGAAGCTACAAAATGATGGCACCTATAAAGAGAAGCCTGAAGAGGAGTAGAATGATGAAGACAAGAGAAAAGTTTTGCTTAACTTCAAAGCAAACAACTGTTTGGTCAGTGCTCTCAACCAGAATGAAATCTATAAAGTTTTCCAATGTTCTACAATTAAAGAATTGTGGGATGCTCTGGAGATTGCACATGAAGAAACCACTAGAGTAAGAAAGAACAAGTTAAACTCTTGCATTGGCGAGTATGAAAGCTTCAGAATGAAGAAAGGAAAGAGTATCAAGGATCTGCAGAAAAGGTTCACTCTCATTGTAAACTAGTTGCAAAGTCTTGGGAAGGAATACACTCAACCTGAAAAAGTTAGGAAAATTCATAGAGCTTTACCCATAGAATGACAACCAAAATTGACAGCCATAGAAGAAGTCAGAGGAGAATCAATGGCTTCTTTCATAGCTCTCTTTAGTAGCCTTAAAGAATATAAGGGAAAGATGAAGGCTCTCAAAGATGCAAACCAAGAAAAGAAGAAGAAGAGTCTAGCACTAAAAGCTGCTGAAGAAGAAGAAGAAAACTCTAATGATGAAGAAGAGCTTAATAAAGAAACTCTTGCAATGCTGGTCAGTAATTTGGAGAATTCTATGGTAAAAAGAGAAGCAAGAAGTTCTTCAAGAAATGAGTAGGAACAAGCAGTAAAATGGAAAACAAAGAACCCTTAACTTGCTTTGAGTGCAAGAAGCAAGGGCACATCATTTGGAAATGTTCACAGTTCCTAAAAAGGCAAGAAAATGAAAAGAAAGCTACTGATAATAGCAAAAAGAAAAAGGAATACATCTCCTCAAGTTAGGGCAACAACTTAGATGAAAAAAGATGAAAATGAGGAAGAGATTGCCAATATATGCTTGATGGAACGTGTTAAAGAAGGAGCTCAGAATCCATCTAATAGTGAAAATGAAGATGAGGTAAATGATTCTAACCTTTCTTTTTCTGAATTACTTGATGCATTTCATGACCTACATTATGACTTTATCAAGACAGCAAAAGAACTAAAACTGGCTAAGAAGAAAATTAATAAACTAGAATCAAAATGTGAAATG
Organism: Adenanthera pavonina; assembly: GCA_026686845.1. NCBI lineage: Eukaryota > Viridiplantae > Streptophyta > Magnoliopsida > Fabales > Fabaceae > Adenanthera > Adenanthera pavonina. The sequence continues at coordinate 21,625,929 of JAIVEN010000013.1, forward strand.
CCTGACATTGCATCACAGCATAAAGATAAAACTACCTGCTGCACATCAATGCATAGAGCTTAAAAAGAAAAATGAATATCTTCATAAGAGTTTAGCTAACACTAGTACAAGATTGTAGTTTTACGTCGCATTGTTTATGTCGGTTGTATGAATAACAGACGTAGAAAAATGATCGGTGGCATATTTGTAAATAAGTTTACTTCATTTGTATTATGTACGTCGATTATTTTTAAATCCGATGTAAACACTATAAATTTTACGTCAGTTACAATGATATCTGAAGTAAATAAGGAAAATAAGATAAATTTAATTTAAAAAAAAATTCACATTTTTCTCATAAGTTTTATAAGGGAACCGACGCAAAATGGTTTTTTTTAATTCCCTTTCTTAGCAGGTCAAATACACTTAGTCTTGTCTTCTATCTCAAACCCTCGCGACCTCCTTGAAGCTCGTTGTCGTGCTCTCTCGCTGCTCTATCCTCTTAGTCCCTCATTCTCATCGGCGTCGCTTTCTCCTTTGATGATTTGAAACACGCCCACGGCCCCATGTATGGCCATCTCTGCCACAGGTCAAAACCCTGAGTCCCTAAACCTAAAACTCATCATCGATCAATCCGTCGTCGTCATCGATGTCGCTTTCTCCATCGACCATCGCAGTTTAGGCAAAGCTTCAGTTCTCCCATTCAGCTCATTGGCGTTGCTTTCTTGATCGATAACGATGAGTTAAGGATTTGGTTTCTCTTTAATTGCGTGAAAAATTTAAATAAACTTTGAAAAAAATAGGCATAATTGATGAATCTTTCTTTTCTATTTTCCATATGATGTGAAAACTGGATGCAAAATGGCAGGTCATTTGCTGTGAAGGACGAGATCTTCTGCTTTTTTGATGGAGCTCTTGACAATTTGGCCAGCTTAAGACATCAATATGGATCGGCCAAGTCTGCCAATGAGGTGTTTTTGATGATCGAGGCCTACAAAGCATTGCATGATCGAGCACCCTACCCTGCCAATCATGTTGTCAGCCATCTTAGTGGGAGGTTCACTTTCATTGTTTATGACAAGTCCACTTCCAACCTCTTTGTGGCTTCTGTAAGTAGTTCCTTTTGTTCCACCTATTAATTTCATTGATCCACCCCTACTATATATATAGCTTTAGATGGTTACTTAGAATAATCTGTATCGGGTTATAATAATTTTTTACAAGACTGATTTGGTGAGGTCCCTCTGCATTCCCCATATTAAGTTATATATATATGAGGGTCATAAAACTATTGAGTTTCCCTCTTATTACTAATGTTCGTGCCATTGTGGAGTAGGGTATTTCTACTCGACAGTAGTTGGAGGATTGATATCTTATGAGAATCCTAAGAATAAGATAATTGTAGTGCCTTTATGTATCCTTTTCAAAAGCTTCAAAGTTTATGAATAAATTTGAGCTTTTTTTATGTATCCTTTTTCTTTTATTTTTTTTAATCATATAGATACGTTAATTTGTTTGAAGTGGTGTCTATTTGAACTAATTAAAACAGTTATAAGACAACTAGATCCCATGTTTCTTTCAAGTGGAATCCCATGTTTCTCTGTGTTTGCCATGCCTTTGATATTTCTTAGTTAAACCAAATTTGATAAGAAAGTATTGACGTGGTAAAATTCAATATTAACTCAGTTTATGACTACATGGCTTAACTATTTCATTCACTTATCCAATTCAACAATGTTTTAACTGGCTTTGATAGAGACATATGTGGCTACATATCTTTGGATTACTTTAAGCAGGTGGGTTTTTAATATTGAAGTAGTATAGGGTGTTGGACATTGTGGACTTGTAGTGTTTTAATCTCTTGGTATAATTGAGCAGCAGTGAACTATTGATAGTTTGATTTTAAGTTGTTGTTGGAAGTAATTTTTTTTTAATTTTGCAGCGGGACTTGACTTATTCAACTGTCTTAAGGCACATGGGTGTAGGAATAGGTCATTCTCTTCTTGCCTACAAAAGTACACTTCAAGGGATAGCAAAACTTTATGATTTGTTTTTACAACTGTCTCAATTCCATATCTTCGTTCTAAGGTTAGTGTTTGATTCACCATCCTGTACTCTATCCTGTCTATGGCATGTCTTGTCTGACAATGTCAATTTCTTTTAGTATGCATATTATCTTGTGTTCTTAATTTTGTTTTTTGAAATGTTATCTGATGTCTGATATTTCTGTAATTTGCATAAACTTCAGCTGACCTATATTAGAAAATTATTCAATTTTTCTTCATGAAACTGAAGATTGTTACTATAATAGCTTAGGAGATTGTTGGGATATGTTTAGAAATTTAATACCATTTATTAAATTTACAATTTTACACGCAAAAATGATAGAATGAACCATCCTTGTGGATTTGTAAATTTGTAGTATGGTTTTCATGTACAAGTGAATGGTGCAGTTCATCTATAGTTAGCAATATTAATTATTCTCTACTATTAACTGCACCTATAAGGCCCATAATGTGCGATTGGCTTTGCAAGTAGGATATGCCTATATTAAGTTGGACCAAGTGGTTTAGTTAGTTGCCAATTTTTTTTTAAGAAAAATTTAGACGGATTCAGTATGATATATATTAAGTCCAATCAAAGTCTAATGATGTGTGAGTGTATATATAAATGGAAGCTCGTGGACCTTTCTCAACAATTGTCATAAAATAATACACTACACTAGTATTTGATCGCAAGTGACAAATTGAAACGTAATTCAAGTATACACCCGTAAGAGTTAATTGTTTGCTTCTTTTATTATTTTAGATTTTAGGGGAGAAAGAAATTATTATTTTTTTGCTTGAATTAATCACAGTCACTTATTAAGTTCATGGACCTTTCACAAGTCTTGCTACCCCCTCATGCAATGTAAATTGAATCTACAATTTTCTCTTTATTTCTTGTAGGGTATTCAAGTACAAGAATATTATGGTAATTTTTGTAAACGCATTCAAACTGATGTTGACCTGGCTGGGGTTTGTATTCTTTTCTAGATACTACATAATAATCCTATGCATGTTTGTGGATATACACAAGCTTGAGCATATCTTAGGTTATATTCTGCTGACCATGCTAAAAGAGACTAGGTGAGAGATCAAGTTTTCTTTAAACTCATAATCACAATCCTTGCTGGTAAAACTGTTATTGGATTTTGGACAAGTGATCTGATCTGTAATTGCACAAGTTAGTTGCTACGCCTTTATGTTGTGCAGTAAAGCTGACAAAAATGAACTTTATATTGGGTAAATGAAATTAGTGATTGCTGTCAACTCTGTCATGATGGTCTTTTTTCATTTAATGAATGTATTGACTATGTATATTAATTCCTCCTTTTCATGACTTGCAGGAAGATAATGAATCTGTTATTCCTTCCTTTCTTCCTCTTTCTAGTGAACATATCAGTAATGAGGGAATATATCTTCTTGAAAATGGTCATGATTGTTAGATATATATTAGTTTGTCATCTATAATAGTTAATTTATTTCCTTCTTGATGCCTACACACCTACCTTTTGCTCTTGAAAGGAATGTAGCTATAACAACATGAGTATTTAACTAATAACTTATTTCCTTCTTTTTTAATGGAATGATGCAGTTTGTTTAGTTTTATCTAATAACTTATGCATATCAGAAATTTTTCTACATCATTGAAACTAGTGTTTTATCTGATTGTGTGCAAAATTATCGTTAGTTTAGTTTTATCTAAAATATATGCACATCAGAAATTTTTTTCTTTTCAAAAAGGCATTCTTCCTCAGCTTCTCATGGTAAAGTTGTCATTAATGCAAAAGAACAATTGTGTTGGATTATTGGTTATCCTTCATGGATACTTCAGTTTGTTTCTTATTTGGCTCTTTGCCATGGGACAAAATAAAGGAGGACTCATCATTTTCCATCAAAGGGTTGTGGTTGCTCTTATTGTGCTCTTGCTCATTATGATTCAGTGAGAACCTTCCTGTCTAGAATATAAAGTTTTATGCTCTGTTTGGTTTCCTTTTCTAAAGGTTTGATATCCTAAATCAAGTTCTTAGTAGCTTGAAGAATTTTATTACAAGTGTTAAAATACTATACCTATATATATCATTTCATGTGGCTGCTCTGGTTTCATTCTTTAGAGGTTTTATCAGTTTACATATTTTATTATGATGCTTGTGCAGAAATTTTGATTGAAGTTTCATATTATGTAACTCCCAAATGCTATCTCTATTCTAAAATGCAAAACATTTACTAAGTTTGCTGATTCTACCTGACTGTGATAGTTCCACTTGTTCCTCCCCTCAAGTCACCTATGATACAACTAGATTTTTGGAGAAGAACAAGGATATATTGCACTTGGATTCCATTCAACTTCTGTCATCATGTACAAATCTTCCTAAGGTATTTGCAGCCCACATGCTTTTGCAATTCGAGAAGCTTGTAGTTGGTCCCTTACACAAGTCTAGTGGAGCAGGTTCCCAAAAGCTAAGTGTTGCCACAAAATTCAAGGATACATTTCCACTTTGGATTGAAGGATGCTCCAAATTAAAGCAACGAGAGCGTAATATATTTTTCTTTCTATGTATTTTGCTTTCTCTTTGATGAAGCCTTTACAATTAGTTCTAATCATATCTCTTAATTTAATTTTTTTTGTCATATGTTCATGCTTTATATCACTTTAATTTAATATAAAATTAGTTTTAGATTTTGTTTGTATTTTCTTTGGACTTATTTTCCTTGTATTTTCTTTGGATTTACATGTATGTTAGCAGGCAGTGACATATCAAGATGCTTTGGGTTCTTGTTCCATAGCCCTCTTCAAATTTTTTTATTCATTCTATTAGTTGATAGTACTTAGCATCCAGTGGATAGGGTCAAATGCAAACATATTTATGATGCATGATATGATAGATCTTGTGTGTTTTATAGGCATGGTTGCTAACCTTGATGAAAGGTTGTGATGGGGAATTTGAAACCATTTACTCTAGACTCTAAGGTTTTAGGCTCTAGAGTTGATTGGTTGTATATTATTTTAGAAGTTTTCATTTATTATTGTTTTTGTATTATGGAATTGCTAGAATAGTTAAAATAGAGGAACAAGAAGGGAGAAAAACGAAATTTATATTTTTTTTCTTCAAAAAGAGGTTTCGGAAGCGTTTTTTAACAAACGTTTTCGAATGTTTCGACAGCGTTTTAAAAGCGCTCTGGAAGTCCTAATACAAAGGTTCCCAAAACTCATGTCTAGCTTTTTCATCCAAAAAATGGCAATTTTCACATTGGTTATTTACACAACCAACATAGAAAACATATTTTCTACATCAGCCTGATCTACGTCACCTTGACAACCAAGGTAAATGATAAAAAATAACCAACTTAAAAAGTCTTTTTTTTTTTCAGTAGTGTAATTTTACAAAAGGCAAAAACATGATGTATGCTTCACTTAGTAATAAGAGGATTACACAAGGTAGGGCTGGTCTTGGTTATAACCCTTGTGTAGTGAAAGAAAAAATTAAGAAGAAAAACCAATATCTATATATAAGGCACTTTATGCATGCAAATAAGTATAAGAAGAAATGCGACACTTTAAAAACTATTAAGACTTACACCTAATCTAAACATGTGCAACAAAAACATTATTTGTATTGTTTTCCTCTTGTATCTCAATCTAATAGTCATTTTATCACTTGCTACTTCTATAACAAGAAGGGACACATTTCTAGTTCATGCTCCTTAAGGAAAAAATGGACTTGGTACGAAGGTAGAATGGATTCCCAAAAGTACATCTGTACCTAGGGAGAATGCTACTAATAGAAAAGGACCTAAATAGATTTAGGTACCTAAAAGGAAAGACTAAATTTTGTTTTATAGGTATGTCTTAGAGCTAGCAAGAGCAATAAATGGTAGAACTGTCAATTCAGGCCGGCTCGGCCCATTAGGGCCGGCCCGCCTCGGGCTGGGCCCAAATTGGCAGGGCCAAAAAGCCCGAATTGAAAAATGGGCTTGGTTTTCCAAGCCTAAGCACGCGGGATCAGGCCTACGGGTTGGCCGCGGGCTTTTATTAATTTTTTAATATTTTTTTTATATTTTTCTAATAAATTTTTTATACAATAATTTAAATTAATACAACTAATTATCATCATAATTTAAATTAATACAACTAATTATCATCATAATTCATCCAAAACTAACATAATATTTAAATTTTACAATTTATATATCATTAATTAATAAAATAATATGTATTTTTAATATATTAAACCAAAAATAAAAGAAAAAGAAAAAAGTTTTGGGCTTTTGGGCCGACCCACCACAGGCTGGGCCTAAACGGGTCGGGCTCAAAAAGCCCGGATTATGTATTTACTCTCGAAATTGAGGCCGGAGCCCGCTCTTTTTTCAGGCTTTGTGGGCCGGCCCATCGGGCTTGGCCCATTTTGACGGCTCTAAATGGTACATGGACTGTACATACTCAAGACATATGACTGGTGATAAGGAGAAGTTCATCATCCTCAAAGACAAGAAAGAAGGAAAATTGACCTTTAGAGGTGACCAATATGGCAAGGTGGTTGGAATTGGCATCGTGGGCAGAAAGCCAGAAACATCTATAGAAGAGGTGCTAGTTGTGATTGGTCTCAATCACAACCTGTTAAGTATGAGTCAAACTTACGACAAAGGAAATTAGGTGCTGTTTGACTCAAAATTCTGCTTGGTCATCAGAAAAAGTAACCGCAAGGTTATCCTCAAAGCTCAAAGGGATAGTAACTACTACACTATTGATTTAGATAAACTTCCTAACTTAGATTCTATATGTTTAATTAGTAAAGATAATGAAAGTTGGTTATGGCATATAAGGCTAACACATGTTAACATGAACCAACTAAACAAGTTAATTAACAATGAGTTAGTTACTGGTTAGTCTAAGATTTCTATTGAAAGAGATAGAAAATGTGATGCTTGTCTTAAAGGGAAACCATATAAGTCCTCTTTCAAATCTAAAAATATCATCTCTATATCTAAACCACTACAGCTTTTACATATGGATTTGATAGGTCAATCTAGAGTAAAAAGTATTGGTGGAAATTTGTATGTATTAGTAATTGTGGACAATTACTCTAGGTTCAATTGGACTTTATTTCTTTCCTCCAAAGATGAGGCATTTTATGCATTTGTAACCTTAGCTAAGAAAGTGAAAAATGAGAAAGGTATTTCTATTGTGTCTATCAAGTCTGCTCATGGAGGAGAATTCAAAAAGTCAACCTTCTTGGAGTATTGTGAAGAACATAGAATTGAGCACAATTTCTTAACTCTAAGAACACCTCTACAAAATAGCGTGCTCGAGAGGAAAAATAGAACCCTGGGAGAAATGGCAAGAGCAATGCTAAATGAGAAAGAGCTTCGTCAATACTTATGTGTTGATGTAGTAAACACATCAAGCTATATAATTAATAGAGTATACAACAGACCAATCTTGGGGAAGATACCATATAAGCTCTACAAAGGAGGAAAGCCAAATATCTTACACCTACATATGTTTGGATGCAAGTGCTTCATTCACAACGATGGAAAAGAAAATCTGGGTAAGTTTGACACAAAATCAGATTAAGATATATTCCTTGGATATTCTAGTAGGAGCAAAGTATATAGAGTATTTAATAAAAAGACTAGGACCATAGAAGAATCTGTGTATGTATTTTTCATTGACAATGAAACTATTTATATGCCTAACTCAGATAAGGATGAATTGATTTCTAGTTTCAAAAACATGAACCTCTCTAAGAAAAATAAAACTAAACCTCCAAAAATATCAGAATCTATTGCTGTAGAGGAAGATATTTAGGAGAAAGATCTGGAATTGGAAGATAATAAAGACACTTCTCAATAACTATCTAGAGCTTGGAGATATCAAAGGAGTTTTTCTATTGACCAAGTGATTGGATATGTTCATGAGAACGTTAAAACCAGAACACAACTTAGGGATCAAATAAATAATTGTGCATTTATTTCTCAAATTAAACCTAAGTATACTGAAGAAACATTAATAGATGACTATTGGACATTATCAATGCAAGAAGAACAAAATCAATTTAAGAGGAATCAATTTTGGGATTTAATGCCTAGGCCCGATGATCATCCTATTATTGGAACAAAATGGCTATTTAGAAACAAACTTGATGAATCTGAAACAATAATAAAAAAAAGCTAGGTTAGTAGCTAAGGGATATAATCAAGAAGAAGGTGTTGATTATGAAGAAACTTTTGCTCCAGTTGCAACATTGGAAGCAATAAGAATTCTCCTATCCTATACTTGGATAAAAGATATAATGTTGTTTCAAATGGATGTAAAAAGTTCCTTTTCTGAATGGTTATATCATGGAAAAAGTTTATGTTGACCAATCTCCAGGCTTTGATGACTCACAAAACCAAATTATGTATATAAACTGAAGAAAGCTCTTTATGGTTTAAAACAAACACCTAGAGCATGGTATGAAAGATTAAGTAACTTCCTAATTGAAAAGGGGTTCAATAAAGGCAAAGTTGATACAACTCTGTTTACTAAAAAGGAAAACAAAGATTTATTTATTGTGTAAATATATGTTAATGATATTATATTTAGTTCCACTAATGAATCTTTGTGCAACAAATTCTTTAAGCTAATACAGAGTGAGTTTGAGATATCAATGATGAGAGAACTTAACTTTTTCCTTGGACTACAAATCAAACAATGGGATGATGGGATCTTTTTGAATCAATCAAAATATCTAAAAGAGTTGTTGAAAAAATTTGGAATGCAAAATGCTAAATCAATGGGAATTCCAATGGCCACTGCCACCAAGGTTGATATGGTTGAAAAAGAAAAATCATTTGATATAACTCAACACAAATGATTGGTTCCTTATTATACCTAACAACTAGTAGACCTGACATCATCTTCAATGTCTACATCTGTGCTAGGTTCCATTCATATCCCAAAGAGTCTAATGCAACTACTTGGAAAAGAATATTCAGATATTTAATTGAAATATCACAAATGGGACTTTGGTATCCAAAGGATAATGGAGAAGAGCTTATTGGATATATTGATGCTAACTTTGCTGGATTAAGGATTGACAGAAAAAGCACAAGTGGAACATGCCAATTTCTTTAAGGATCTCTAGTTTCATGGTTTAGCAAGAAGTAGAATAATGAGGCTCTCTCTATAGCAGAAGCTGAATACATAGCTGTTGGATGCTGCTATGCTCAAATCCTTTGGATGAAGCAACAACTAAAACATCTTGAAATTCACATGAAGGAAATACTAGTGAAATGTGATAATCAAAGTGCCATCAACATAACAAAAAATCCAGTGATGCATTCAAGGACAAAGTGTTGGGAATTTCAGCATACGCGCAATGGAAAACTATCTAGAAATTCCCTCTCATGGATCTGTCAATGTTGTTTAGATTGAGATGTAGAAAAAGAATTTACCTCTGGTGCATCCCTTGGTGTTCTTTTTCATTTCGTCAGACCCTAGGAACTAATTTGACTGGTCAACTCCCTCTACCAGTATCCACACGAACACTGAGTCTAACTCGAACGGCGTGCTAGTACCGCTAGTTGTGAACGTCCATACTTTCATATGCTATTCATCCATACAGTCATTGTTCATCGTTCATCCTTACAGTCTCACTCTTTGAGTATACGACCGCTTTCTCTTTAGGGTGATTTCAAATTGTATTGATTATGTACCCTAGCCTATATCAATATATAAATAGGATTTGATATTTGTTTAATTTAAATCAATAATTTAAACTAAATCAAATATTAATTAAATAGATTAGTTTGAATTTAAATCTATCTAATAGATTAAATTTAAATTAATTATCTAATACATATCTAGAATCAAATCTAAATTTAATTTATCATATAAATCAAATTTAGATTATGACATTAGTTTAAATTTAAATCTATCATATAGAATTAAATTTAAAACTAATTCGTTTGAAGTAATTTGAACAATATATATATTTCGAAATAATATAATATATATCAAATATAATATATTAAACATATATATATATTGAATTTGAATATATATATAATTCTATCATCCTAAATTGAATATTAAATTCATTGAATCTAGACACATTTTAGATTCAATGAATTTGGACATTCTAGCTCAAGTTAACCTATTCTTGTGTGCGACCCTGTAGACCCATATGATATTGGCAGTGGACTAATAACACTATTGGACCCACAAGTCACAAGTGGCCTCTAGCAAGATATTGTGACTACCCAAATCATATGAAATCAGTGATCCGATGTAACCTATCATATAACCCAATCACATCCCCTTTGTCTCATGATATATGAGTTAAATATGAGGCATGGAAACATCATCCTTATTTTACTCGACCATCACTTTCTCGATCTCCAAGCAAACTTACAGAACAAATGAAAACTCTTCCATTTGAGCACGGCCATGCATTTCTCAGTCTTACTCATCGAGGGGCCCAGATGTATCTGTCTATTAATTAGAGGGACAAATTCTATCTTGATCATTCATCTTCCTCCACACGAGTTCTACTATACCCGATCATGGCCTTTATGATCTCCCGATTAAAGGTGACTTTTGACTATGCCAAAGTATAGTGCTCCAATGTAGGAAGCCATGAAGATCTCTGGTCTGAGGGCTTAGTGACATGGTTATATATAAGATATACTTATGGCTTGATCCATGCGGTTATCTCATCATGGGTCAATCCAGCGCCTATTTTCTAACATGAGCTTGTGATTTTGATTTGTATCTTCATACATAATTATCAAATAATTATCAATCAAAATCATACTATCTTTAGTTCATCATTGTTCCAACAGAGATGATTGACTAGGGACATTTAGGATAAAATAATTTATCCAAGGATATTATTATAAAGAAAACATGCAAATAATATAATAATGTAAGAAAAAACCCCTTCTTTTTCATAATGAAGAACAATGTTTATAATACAATGATTGGCCCAGGGCACAATCTCCAACATAAATCATATTGTGGTTAGACATTATTTCATAAGGGACCACATTCTGAAAAAAGACATTATGTTGGAATTCATCCTTACAAAAGATTAGCTTGCAGACATCTTGACTAAGCCACTTCCAGAGCATAGATATTGTAAAATCAAAAGAGAATTTAGAATGATAAATCCCAATGAACTGTAAGCAAGCCTCTAACCAAATCTATTTACTTGCTGAAGTTAATGTGTTGAGTTATTTACTAACTTAAGCATCAGAGTATGTATAAAGTGTCTTGTAGGTTCTCCTTATAAGCTTATATGATAAGAGAATAAAATATTGGAGTATCTTAGACTCACTTGAGCAACAGCTATAGAAGAAGATTGGAAATTTGAATATACAACATTTGTCTGTAAGTTCTATCTTGCAAAATTTGTATTTTGACTGCTAATAGATGAATTTTCATGCTCTATCTAGCTTTTTAAATGACCTTGCATGCTTAAAAATTTGAACTTTAGTCCTTAACTAGCGAATTTTCGTGCTTAACATGTTATGCTATTATTTCAGTCAACTTGAAATTTGTCTGTTGATTAATTTAAATTCAAATTTTGAATGTTGATATAAGTGTTTGCTGTGTCTATACAAACAACATTCAAATTTTGATGATTCAAAATTTTCATTTTAGACATTTCTTCACGAAGCCACAAAATTTGAATTTTGAATCCCAAAATTTGTCTGTTGAACACCAAATACTTGTTTGCCTTGTGTTGAAACTTCAAAATTTGAACTTTGAAGACTCAAAGGTCATCTGTTGATGTTAAATCTCTAATAGATGAACTTAAGGATGAAAATTCATCTATCAAGATAACTTCTCTATGTTAAGTAGGCAATGTAACCTACCCAAATTCGAATTTTAGCCACCAAAATTCATCTGTTGAGCTGTTACATAAGCAAATTCAAAGGGTCACACTTTGAATAGATGTAACCCTATTCATCTTTCAACCAAAGCTATTCATCTCCCTTCTTAACCATTCTTAAATTTCTTTAGTTAAAAATCATTTCACACAGATTAAACTTCAACTTATGCCTCATAAACATCTTCATAGCATCCTTCAACTCAAATCTCTCACAAAAATGGTTAGAGTTAAAAATGCCAATTTTAGGAAAGAACAAGCCAGACTCAAATATTCCACCAAATCTCAGTATGCCTCGAAGAAAGGAGAAACCCATTAAAAGAAGGTCGAATCTAGTAAAGGAACTCTATCAAAAAGGTAGAAAAGAACTCCAAAACCTAAATCAAAGAAGCCAATCTCTACTGTTGTCCCTGCGTCTAGCATTAATTTAGAAGAATTGCAATTAACTATAGAGCCTCTTTGTAGCTCTAACTAGATTTTGAAGGAATTCACCACGAAGTTTGTTGCTAAGAAGGTAATCACCCCTCATTGCATTAGTTTGGAATAGTTTCTATTTTCAAACAACTTTAATGTTGGGTTTTGGTTGAGGAACTACAAAAACCTTCTAGAAATCAAAGAGAGATATGATGATAAGGTGATTAAGACTTGGTATGCTGCATTGACATATAATGATAAAAAAAGGAAGTATCAAGTAATTCTTAGGCCCAGGAATCTGTGGCTGCCAGATGAGAATATTAATGATGTTTTAGAAATTCCTAGACAAGAGGGATTTAAAACTGATATTACAGCCACCAAGTATATGGATAAAGATGATCATGCTGATAAGGAAGGTGGGGAGTTTTTGAATTATAATGAGAGCACAATTTTGGATGCTCTATTTAGAAGACATATAAATAGGCCCCCTTTGAAATTGGGGTAGCCTTCTGACCTTAGTGTATAAGTGAGAATCATGCATTATATAGTGTTAAGAATTATTTTCAGTAAAGGAGGAAGCTTCAATCTAATTAGCAGAGCTGAACCTCATGTTATAACGACCTTGATAATAGGAAAAGTGTTAAATCTAGGTCACATAATTCTGTAGAGAATGATCAAGGCCTACAAGAGAAGAGACTCCTCTCTACCCTATGCCTCTATCATCACCAAGCTTCTCAAACATGCCAAGATTTAGCACTTGAAAAAAGGCAAAGGGAAGCCAACTAAGGAGTTCAAAGAAGAAGAGCTAATGAGAATGAGGATAGAAAGAAAATGGGGTAGATGGATTAGGAAGGGAGCTGGAAAATTTGAGGATCTATTCTATGATGGAGGAGAGTCACAGCAGCAAGAGGCTTCCTCTGAGGCAGTCCCAAATATCCAGCCTACAACTCAACTAACCTAACCAAATTCTCCCCAACCACGGCCTATCAAGCTACCTTAACCCTCCACTCTATCCACTTGGGCCAAACCCAATACTACAATTGAATTGTATGATAGCCTATCTGCAATAATAATGAGAATAAAGGAAGAACAGAATGCTAAGTTTACACAATAACAAGCATAAATCACTATTCTGGCCAAGAACCTTAAGGTAATTGTTGATGCCTATGAAGATATCAGAAACTTTATTCCTACCATATCAGCACAACCTCAAATTGGTCCCTCAAAACCAACCAAATCTGTCTCACCTGAAGTCCCAAACCCTTTTAAGATAGACTCTCCTGATACTGCAACTACTGCTACAACTGCTGTTGCTACTACCCCTCAGGACTCTAGCAACGGAACCAGTCCTAGTCTATCTCTAGACTATACCATAGAGGAAGAAGCTACTCATGAAGAAGGCTTTTCATGAGCTAATGATGGAGGACGTTGCTCAATAATCAATTTTGTCATCACAAGAGGCTGAGCAAATAGAAAAGCTGGTTGCAGATCTCACTACTACACCAATTATTTAAGCTGTCCTCAATGAGGAAAGAAGCCCTGTGCCCTACATTAACATTGCTGCTATTGCACATGATACTATAGTATAAGCTCAAAAGAAAGGGCTCAATGAAATGTTTGTTACATGAGCTCCTCAAACATCACTCTCTGAATATGGCCTCTCAGTGGAGCAATGAGCTTGGTTAGCCAACTCTCGAAGGAAAATATAGGAGCTAATTTCTGGGTCTGATGATGAAGCTGAGCAATCAGTTTCTCTTCCTTAGATACCTTCCCCTGTTCCATTCATACCAGTCCCTCTTCAAGCCATTCTATGACCTAAATACCTCCTCCCTTTGTACATGTTCCAGCTTCTAATGATGCAAAAAAGAGGGAGAAGAAGGATAGGCAAACTAGACAAAGTACAACTAGACAAACCTAAACTAGACAATCTAAAGTTGCTAGGCAATCCAGGAAAACTTATAGCAAGAGGACAAAGCTCAAGGCTAAGAAGAAGTGACAGAAAGCTATAAAACCTTAGGGCTTAGATCTTAGGATTTTGTATTTGTAATTTCATCTTTGTTGAACTTTTAACGTGTGAAAATATGTACTCATGTTGAACTTGGTTAAATTTGATTGAAATTCTATACTAAACTTATGAATTAATGCAATGTGTTTTCATATTTCCCTTTTTATTCTCTTGCATTCTCAACTCTAAAACATGTGCCATATTTATATGTGAATTTTAATGGATATGTTTAGGGGAAGATCTTGAAAGCAAACCTAAGTACTAATCTAGTTTGCAAATTGTTTTGTCATCATCAAAAAGGGAGAAAATGTTGAATAAGAAGTTTTGATGATTCCAAAGAACTAGAGTTTGAGAAGGAGAATATCAAAGGAATGTAAAAGGATCAAGTGAAGAAATCCAATGAAGAATATGAGAAGACTTAGTTGTTAGAATTTCTCCTTTGTAATATGGGTAAAAAGCTTTACTTTTTTAAGTTACCACAACATTTGAATATGTTATTTGAAAGTTATCAAATGTTAGCTTGTGTTAGAATTGAGACATATTGGCTAACAGACACACTTTGCTATTGATTTATATTTATTTTGTGCAAAATTTGAACTTTGCTTGGTGAAATTCAAAGTTATAGAGCTTTTGTCACTGATAGACAAATTTTAGTTTTGAAATTCAAATTTCAAGCTAAGCAATGTTAATGAAAATATACAAAATTCATCTGAAACTTAGTCAAAATTCGAGTATTAGTAAAGTTCAAAGTAAGTCCAATATTACCGCCTCTGACAGATAAACTTTGGACATCAAAGTGCAAATGTTTAATTTTGAGCTTGTGAGTCTCGTTGCAGCATGGCTCTGACAGAGGAATTTTAAAATTCAAATTTCAAATTTCAGAGAGTAGAACTTTTATGCCAAGTTAAACAAGCCTCTGATAGACTAATTTTAACTTCTGAAATTTGAATTTTGAGTGTAATGTGAAAACATGAGACAACTGTTCAAACTCAACAGGTGTACTTTCAATAATGAAAATTCGTATGTTCTAACATAGAATAATTTTGACAAACTCAAAATTTGAATTTCACTTTAGAACAAATGAATGTTGAAGTTCAACATTAAAATTCTTAACCTTCTTTCACTGCGAAATTTGTCTATTACACTCCAAAATTCAAATTTTGGCATGTTAAACACATTAAATGCAGTTGGTGCTTCATGTTCAAAATATACCACATAATTCAAACAAGCTTGAACAGTTCTTACTGAAACTCCCGTAGCTGTAGAAACTGACAATTCAAAAGATAACTCCACTACCACAATTCCCAGTCTCTAAGCATAATCAAAAGATATAAAAGAATGTGATGCACCAGAATCAAACAAGTCATGAATAGTGAAACCATTAAGATTGTGTTTACCTCGAATGAGATTAGGTGCAGCATCTGCCTCCTATCGGGTTATGGCAAAAACTCGTCCAGGTACTGTTGGCCTCCTCATTGCATCATCATACCTTGGCTCATGATAATTCTGTTCAATGTGTCTCAGTTTCCTAGAATTGTAACAAATCAAGCAAGGTCGATCACCATGATTCATCCCGCATTTTGTGCACAGTGCTAAGGTACTACCTGAACTGTATTGAGAAGGAATTATGTCACCTTTTACAAATTCACTCAAACTAGAGCTTCCTTGATCAAAGCCTCCTCTATAAAATTGCCCTTTGCCAAACTAGCCTTTATTGGATTGATCTCGACCAAACCTACCTTTTCCTTTACCAAAATGGCCTCTATTATGACAACCTCTTTCTCCACTAGAACTACCACTGCCACTACTACTCCTAGATCCATTTCCCTTACTAATACCTCAGGTAGATCCTAGATTAGAAAAGGCATGGATCATTGAATTTCTCTTCTCTTCCTTGATCTCCCGCATTAGTTGAGAGGAACACTGTCGCTTAGCACTTTAGGCCATCCGAAAGGATTTAGCAATAGAGATCCCTTCCTTATTTCACCATATCATATATCATCATATCATATCATCATATATCATCTTATCATCACCACTCGATCACCATTTCTCATAATGCTCATGTCGTGATAATGTTTGTGCCATGTCACTATATAATCATCATCATTATCATAATCATTGATGTCATGCTAGCATGCTATGAAATCACATAATACAACGTCAATATATGTATATTGCTATGTAATCATCCTTATGTTCATCATTAACATATACTATCTTATCTAGCCATGTGTATACCACAATATGTAGAAAAACCATACACACACAAGTATCATTAATACTAAATAACACCTTATTAATCTCATTACATCCATTTTAATTGGTAGGATTTGGCCAAATTGGAACCCCCATGTATATATATCCAAAAAATAACCTCAAAAATCAAAGAAAAATGGAAAGGGAATAGAAATAATCACTTATCCACTTGTAATCAAGCTTTTAGATTCCGAAAATCACCCCTAAAGGTCGGATTCTTGAAGCCCTATCACAGCTCTTCATTTCTTCCTCCAATTCTTTCTCACTCAGCCAATCGAAACACTTCTGATTTATAAAGATCTGGTGTCTGGCACTACGGCAATAGGTAAGTTCACCATAGTGTGAGACACTTATGTTTAAAAAATTTATCAAATTTCCAACTTGTTCGTTATGACGCCACTATTTCTCACTGCGACATGGAGTTCTTTTGCCTCTTTTTCGCTCTTCCTCCATCCCGGTTCCTTCGGTTCTGCATATATCATCAAGTATATTTCATGTTAGCTTGAGATTAAGTCTAGAATAGTATACTGAAGGTTGTTATAAGTTTTCTTCCTCCTCTCCCTAAGAGTAATTTTTGGCCAAGCATAAAGCAAGTGAAATGAAAGAGATTTCATGCATAAAAACCATGAAAAAAACAAGATCTAGTGTTCAAAAGCAAGATTTCAAGAGATTAAAGCTAGTTATGAAGAAATTCTTGCTTTCCCTTTCATGAGTAAATTTGGGCCAATACTTAGGGTTAAGAAAGAGTAGGAATTTCACAAATCCAATGCCAAAATTGAATTCCTCATGATGGAAAACCTTAAGAACAAGTGTTGAAAGATACAAAGAATAACTATATGGGTTTTTAGGGTTATATTGGTTCTTTATGAAGCACCACCATGAATCAGTGGCTAAAGCTAATGTTTGGTGATGATTTAGGATTTGAAGAAGCTTGAGAAAGCTAGTAGAAGCATTGGAATCAAGTTGGAAATCAAAAGAAAGCAACCAAGGTAGCTATGTTTACATTTCTTGCAATTTATTATCCTGCCATATTTTTAAATGTTTTATAATGTGTCATATTATGTATTTGATGATTGATTATTGTTTTGGCTACTTAAATGTAAGGGCTTTGTCCTCAAGATATCCATTTTCTAAGCTGTTATGTTGCTGAAATTTTTATGAACAATATGGTATACTATGATTTAAAATGGTTTTATGAGGTTTATATGAATTACATGACAATATTATGTGTGAAATATGACTTCTTACTGAGATTCCATAATCTCACCAACCCAAGTATCAACATGTTAGGCAGAAGTTATCGTAAAGATGTCAAGAAGGCTAAGGAGAAAGAAGAGGAGAATTATGCTTGATGTTACTTTCAAACTATGATTTTATAATTTGAAATGATATGTAAAATTATGTACATGCTTTTAGATTTGTACCTCTGTGCTATTATGTCCCTTTGAGCACTATGAAATGTATGGTATGGATTTTGTTGAATCAAAAGTTTTAATAATTTCAAACAACTAGAGCTTAGATCGGAGAATATTAAAGAAGTATGAAATGACAAAATAAAGAAATCTAACGAAGAACATGTGAAGATTTAGTTGTTAGGATTTCTCATGATATATATGTAATATCCCAAAAAAGCCAAAATATCTAGAAATGCATAGAAAATTTGGAAAAACAGGTCAACACTATTTTGCATGAAATAAGGCAAATAGGTCATTTTTCCCGGTTGAATGGAAAAATGAGAAATTATTTTTTTATTCCTAAAGAATTATAAAAATGATATCTATGTCCCTCAACCTCAAAATTCATGCGGAATGATGGTGCAAAATTCTTTGGGGAAAATTACACATAACAACCCGAAAGCTTCAAAAATTATAATTTAATCCTAGGTTAGGGGCAATTTTATAAATATGTAAAAATTACTGTCAGAAAGAAGCCCCCGATGAGAGAAGTCCAACAATATATGGCACTAAGCATTAATGTTTAAAGATAAAGAAATAATTAGTGCCAAATATTTAAAAATAACTTAATACTAATAAAATAGATTATGGACCCCACATACAGTTAAAAGGTGACTGAGACAAAATTTGGGTCTTATATAGATATTATTTGGGATAAGATAATTAAAGAAATATAGATACAAATTTGGAATATTCCTGTGTCCCTAAAATACTAAATTAATGTAAAAAGAAACTTTATCGGTACAGTTAAACATTGCCCAGTTCAAGATATATTTAGACTAGGAACAATTGAGCAGTATTTGGACAATTTCCTCTCCCTCCTAGGTGTCTAGACAGCTTACTTTTTTGGCCAAAACTTATTGAAGAAGGCTTGGATTTTTTTGGCAAAACAACTTCTTGAGGAAGTTTTGACTTTTGGACCAAAAAAGTTATTAAGGTTAATTGTGCAATTAGTGAGTGATTAAGCCACATAATTTCTCTCTTTCTCCTTCATTCTAGATGAGTCATTCAGTATCCAAAAAAAGAAACAAAACACAAGAAAGAAACAGAGAAATGATAGAAGGAAGAAGAGAAAGCTTGAAGGCAAGTTGAAGTTCGAAGTTTAAAGATCAAGGTAAGTGTGCCATCCCTTCAAGCTAGTTTCTTAAGTTTCATGGTGTGGTTTCTTGGGTCTTCCTCTTCCCCTTTTTATGTTAATATTACAACCAAACCATAGAGGAAGCAATGAATGGATTTTGATGCAATAAACTTAGGAGAAACACTAAACTAACAACCTAGAACATGATTTTGGAAGTTGTTAGGTGATTTTCAAAACAAATCATTTTCTGGATTTTTTTGTTAGAACAGAGCATCAATTTAGAGTTGAAATTTCATGTTTTTGATGCCAAAAATGAGTTCCTCATGGTGGAAAACCTTAAGAACAAGTATTGATTTCAAGAAAAAGCCAAAGGAGAAGAAAATAAAATTTTAGGGTTTAATTGAGACTTAATGAAACTACACATTGAATTAGTAGCTTAAGTAGCTAATTGATGATGTATTTAGGTCTGAATAAGCCTAAGAAATCTTGTGGAAGTGTTAGAAAGAGGTGGAACCAAATGAAAAGCCAAGAGGATTCACAAAGGTAGCATTACTATCCTACTTGCACTATGTTATCATGGTTGCCTTCAATATGTTTGGTGCTTTGTCATATGATTTTATTGTTGTCTTATGATGTTTTAATGACGTTGGATGAGTTGAATGAAGAGATTTAAGACCCCAGGATATGCATCTTTCAAAACAAAATTCTATCAAAATTTTTGTGAAATCATATAATTTAAATATGCAAGTGTGTTTGATCATTGATTCTTCAATGTTTTTTTTTAAATGTGATAATATGATTGCATGTATGGATAATTGCTACTAAGATTCTTTGAATCTCACCCCCCTCAATGACTAACCATACTAGGGAAAAACAATGAAAAAGAGCTAAGGGAGAAACTAGATGCATGAAGAAGAAAAAGATGCTTAATGTAGAAGTTAAAGCCATGAACTTATGTTTGAGATATTATGAAAAATCATGCATATGCCATGTGGTCAGTATCTCTATACTATTATGATTCTTAACGTACAATGATATGTTATGCATGAATGGGGTACAATGAATGATGATGTAAACATGATATCCAGCTCATTGTGCCTAGACACGAATGGAAATGTACAATCTAGACACCCTGAGAGAAACATAATACTATTTATGTAAGACAAGGCAATTAGTTTAAGTAATATTTATGATCTTAAAGTACATAAATATATCTTTAAAATGGTCCAAGTATTACTCCCATTTGAACTTGTGTACAAATTATAGTGATTTTTTAAAGTTAGGGTTCAGAATAGGGTAAGATTGGGAAAACTGGAAACTGAAAGTTAAGTATTAGAAAATTCAAAAGATAATATAAAATCACATAGAGCTCCAAAAAATTAGTGGTTTACATTTATAGAAATGTCTATGTTCTATGTTTCATATGCCATTGATTTGAAGGTAATTGGAGCTATATCATAGAAGATATGAAGGTTTTCCCAAAATTGTTCCAGTAAAAGATAAATTCTGACCCTTCACGCTTTAGGTTAATGTCATGCCCTGTGTAAGTGAAATAAATATACAAAAAAATATTTCTAGAAGTAGACATATAGAACTTTCAAATGAAATATGATTTTTCAAATTTAAGATCAAAAAACTGGAAGAAAGAAAAATGATCAAATGAACAGTAAAAGTCCACAAAATTTACTATATGAATTGACCCAATGAAGTTACATGTTTCATATTTTTCCCATATAGATATGAATTTGATATAATTTTAGGAACTTGAATCACCCTAATATAATTTTTCTATAATTATTTATAAATTTTCGAAGTTTGGTCAGTCAAATAATTTTGCCACATGAACAGTACCACCAAATTTTAAAAAAACTGTTTTAATTTTCTAGGTGATTCAAACCTCTAATGATGATTAATGAATGATAACTAAGGTCTAATACATGGGAAATAGGCCACAATATAAGGTGTTATAGTACACTGGGTAAAAAGCTTTGATTCTCACTTGTTCATGCTACCAAAGCACTTAAACAAGTAACTTCACAGTTATCCTATGTTAGCATATATTAAATCTGAAAAATACTGACTAACAGATGAATTTTGGTGTTGACTCATGTATTTTGTGTAAAATTTGAACTTTACTCAGTAAAATTCGAATATACAGAGGTTTCATCACTAATAGACAAATTTCAATTATAAAATTTGAATTTTGGGCTGAGTATTGTTAGTGAATGTGTGCAAAATTTGTATGAAGTTTGGTCAAAATTCAAATATCGGTGAAATACAAAGAGAGTTCAGAGTCGCCTCCTCTGACAGGCAAACTTTGGACTTCAAAATACAAATTTTAAAATTGAGAACTTGTAAGTCTCATTAGAACATGCCTCTGACAGATAAACTTTGTAGTTCAACATTCAAATTTCATAGAAGAGAACTTTTTAGCCATGTTAAACAAGCCTTTGACAAATGAATTTTAGTTTCTGAAATTTGAATTTCGAATGCACTGTGAAAATATGAGACAACTATTTAAACTCAACAGATGCCTTTTTTATATGAAAATTTGTATGTTCTAACATGGGATACCTTTGACAAACTCAAAATTTGAATGTCACACTTGAATAGATGAATGTTCAAGTTCAACGTTGAAATCCTTAACCTTCTGTCTCTATAAAATTCATCTGTTAAACACCAAAATTTGAATTCGAGGATGTCAGATACATTAAATGCTGTTAGTGTTAACCATCGGTTAAAGTTTCTAATGGCTACATCCTGTGTCTAACAAATAGAGAAGTCACATATCTATAAATAGAACTTTATTTGAGGTTATAGGTAACAAATTTAAGCTTGTCTTTGCAAAGATTTTGCCAAATTTCTGTATCAAAGCCTTTTCACCTACACACAACATTTATTGCACCTTAACTTTCATATCCACATTATTCTAGAGTGTATTCTGTCTGTATAAATTTTTTTCTTCATTTGTAAGAAAGTTTCTTTATGAGGGGAATCACAAAGGGCATTAGGAAACACTTGTAAGAGTGTTGAGTGTAAAATTTGAGTGTTCTAAGAACAGAGCATGAGTCTGTACTGAGGCATTGCAAGGATCTTTTAAATTCTTATGAATAGTGAAAATCTCAAGTGGTTTGATACTGAAAGCTACAAAAGAAGAAGAAGAAAACTCTGATGATGAAGACGAGCTGGATGAAGAAACTTTTGCTATATTGCTCAGAAAATTTGGAAAAATCTATAGCAAGAAGTTTTTCAATAAAAGAGCAAGAACAAGCAACAAAAAGGAAAGCAAAGAACTCATAACCTACTATGAGTGCAAGAAACAATGGCACATCAAATGGGAATGTTCATAGTTCCTGTAAAAGCAAGAAAATAAAAAGAAAGCTGCTAGTAATAGTAAAAAAGAAGAAGGTATATATCTTCTCAATCTAGAGCAACAGCTGTAAGACCTTAATTATAGACCACATTATCTATGTATTGAATCTTATTATGCTCCATAGAACATGTTTAGAAGCTTGAATCACATGATATATTAAGATATAAAATTTCTTTTCCCGGGTTACTATTCATTTGGTAAACCCTTTTTCTTGGGTGAAATTTAAAAATTTATAACTAATTGTAGAAAAATCATATCAAAATTATTCAATCTCTAAAAATATCTTGAAATCTCATCTACATGGAAAAAAATATGAAATAATATTTTAGTCATGCCAATTAGTACAGTTTATTGCACAAATTCTACTGTTTATATTTTGGTCATAACATTTAAAAATTCATGTCTAACTCTATACTGAGCAATTCTATATGCCATTGGAAAGCTATATATGTTTAATTACAACCATATTTTTTATACATTTATTTAACTTGTGTAGGGCATGATTCTAACTCAAATCACTAATGGTCAGAACCTCACTTTTACTTGAACAATTGTGGGAAAACATGTATAACTCTCATTATATAGCTCCAATTATCTTCAAATCAGTGACATATTAAACATAAAACATAGATATTTTTATAAATATAAACCTCTAAATTCTTAGAGCTGTGTATAACTTTATATCACTTTTCAAATACAATAATACTTATAGTAAAATTTGTAACTTTCACTTCACTATCCAGTTTTGACCCTCAACTTTAAAAATACACTATAAATCGTACACATGCCCAATTTAAATTTTCTTTAGCTTTTTTTAAAGCTTATTTTGTCCACTTTCAGAGTATATATAACACTTATACTTATTACTTTGTTTCAAATAGAGTAACCCTATTTATTTCCTAACTGGTCATTTTGGACAACTTTGCTTTTTAAGCTTCAAAACCATCATTATACACTATAAACATGCTTTATACTTGTCCAAATCACACTTGTAACATTATAAGGGGCATAAAAGAACATGATTACATGGATACAGGGCCTCATAAATTCTCATAAAATTTTTATACGAATTGCTAGAAATAGAATGTCATAACTTTCTAAAAAGACATATTTCATAATCTTCTTCATCCTTCTTGCTATATCCTTAGATTCCTCTATGACATGACCCTAACATAGTTAGTGTTTGGGATGGTGAGATTTTGGGAAAATCTTAGTAGCAAGTCACATTTTATGCAATTATACCAATCATTCCACATATGAATCACATTTAATCACATAAAACATCAAAATACCATATTGGTCATAAAAATTTGGTAATATAACGGCTTAGAAAATGGATATCCTGGGAACAAATCCCTTCAAATTACAGTCAAAACTAGTCAAATAAAATTACAAACATAATATGGCATCATATTATCAACATAGAAATAAAATGAAAGAACATAAAGCATCATAGTAAACTTAGCTACCTTTTGGAGTTTCTCTTGGCTCTCCTCTTGAAATCAAAGCTTTCTCTAGCCTTCTTAGGCTTTTGTAAGTCCCAAATCAACACCAAACACTAGCTAAATGAGCTGAAACAAAGGGTTGCTTCACAAAGAGCTCAATAAACCCTAAATTTCTATATAGTTTGTTTTAGCCTTTCTTAGAAAGCCATACCTTGTCCATAAAGATTTCCACCATAAGGAAACCATTTTTGACATCAAAACTATGAAATTTCCACCTTAAAATAGTCTAATGGTCTGTCTAAAATCTGTGATCTAGAGGAAAGAATTGATTTTTCACAAAACTTGCTTCAATTTTTCCTATCTTGCTTTCTTTTGTAAATACTTATACTTTCTCATCATTTTATGGTATAAAAACAACTTTTCCTCTCTTAAACATGCTAAGGCTGAAATTGAACAATGGAAGGAGGAGAAAAAATTTCATTCCAACCAACCTAAACTATTACCAACTTAAAGAAAACCCAACTAGAATCAAGTAAGGATTGGCTTACCTTTTCTTTTCCTTGATTTTCCTTCTCTTTTCTCTCTTGCTTCCTCCCATAACTCCCTCTCATTACCACTTGTAACATATTCTCTTTCTCCTTTCACATATGCAGCACGTGAAGTGGTCAAGGAGTGGATAAAAATGAAGCCAAATTACTATAGTTACATGACTTTAACCTTGGTTGGTTAAGACTTAAACTTAACTATCAAGTTTTGTAAATAATATTAAAGTATATAATTGCAGCACATGGGCTGCTAAGTGATGCCAACTCATGCTTAAAAATCTCTAAAATACTGCATATTTTTCCTAGTCCAGTAATACTCAGTGTTATTTAATAGCTTTTCTTTTTGACATTTTAGTTTTAGTAGACCACAAAGCAGCTTTATCGGTATAAAGTTACTTTTCAATATTTGGTATTAATTATTTATTTGTACTTAACTATTAACCCTCAATACCATATACCATTGGACTTATCTTATCGAGAGCTTCGTTTTGACAGTGATTTGCATATTTACAAAATTACCTTAACTCGAGGCAAAATTACAATTTTTAATTCATTTGGGTCCTTAGCTGTAATGTTCCTCATAACTATTTCCATCTAATTCCCAACGTAACTTTATTACTTTGGGGCTAAAATATAATTATCATAATTTATAGGGGAGAAATTATAATTTTCCATTTTTCTTCCAATTAGGAAAAAAATATTTTTGCTCTATTTCACGCAAAACGGTGTTTATCCATTTTCTTAAACTCCTTATGTATTTTTAGTTGTTTAACTTTTAGAGATGTTACAACAGCTTAGATGAAGAAGATGAAGATGAGGGAGAGATTGCCAACATATGCTTGCTGACCCGTGCTAAAAAAGGAGCACAAAATCAATCTGATAGTGAAAAGGAGGGTGAGTTAAATGATTCTAACCCTTCTTATTCTGAATCACTTGATGCATTTCATGACCTGCATGATGAGTTCATCAAAACTACAAAAGAACTGAAATTGGCTAAGAAGAAAATTGATGACAAATTAGAATCAAAATGTAAAATACCTGACATTGTATCACAGCATAAAGATGAACCTGGCTACTCCACATCATGCATAGAACTTAAAAAGAAAAATAAATATCTTCTTAAGAGCTTAGCTAATCTCATGAAGGGTAAAGATATGATGTATGCTTTGCTAGGTAACCAGAGGATTGCACAATGTAAGGCTAGTCTTAGTTATAACCCTTGTGCAGTCAAAGAAAAGATTAAGAAGAAAAATCAAAATATATACATGAGGCATTTTATGCGTGCAGACGAGTATGAGAAGAAATGTGACACCTTCAAAATAGTTGAGACTTATACCCAATCTAAACATGTAAAACAAAAATATTATTTACATTGCTTTCTTCCGGCATCTCAATCGAGTAATCCCTCTATTACCTACCACTTTTGTAATAAGAAAAGACATATTTCCAGTTCATGCTCTTTAAGGAAAAATGAACTTGGTAAAAAGGTAGAATAGGTTCCCAAATGTACATTTGTACCTAGGGAGAAGGCTACTAACAGAAAAGAATCCAAACAAATTTGGGTACCTAAGAAGAAAGAGTAAATTTTGTTGTGCACGTATGTTTTAGAGCTAGCAAGTGCAACAAATAGTATATAGATAATGCATGCTCAAGACATATTGTTAGCAAGGCTGACTTCCCAAGAGGGGGGGTGAATTGGGAAGATTGAATTTTTTCTGCACAAAGTGAAGTAAGTGAAGATATCACAGTATAATGAAAACAATGCGTAAAACAGAGCAAGCAGAAAAGTAAAGATAGGGAGAAGAAAACTCAGTAATTTATCCTGGTTCGGTCTTTCCACTTGACCTACATCCAGTCCTCAAGACACCTCTTGAGATTTATCCACTATACAACAAGAATTACAATGGGCTTCTTGCTAAGGCCACAGTACACGAGTATGCTCTGTTTCTGAGCTCTCTCAAACTCTCCAAGCACTTTCACTATGTGCTTCCCAATTCCCTTGTGAATACCCCTCACAAGTAAATCTATCTTCCAGATGAAGAGTAGATTGATTACAATAAAATAACTCTCTTGAAAAGAGTAGATATGAAAGTTTCAGTACAAGTATAGAAGTTGAGAGGGTAAAAGCTTTTGAGAAAAGATTTAGCAGAAATTCGGTACACACTTCTTTGATTTGTTACCCACAACTTCAAATGTTGTTGTATTTATAGATTTAGGTCTCAAATATCCGTTAGAGACTTTAATCTATCCGTTGGAGAAGTTATCCAACGGTTACTCTGAAAAACTATCCGTTTACCAACCGCATTTAATGTTTCTGACATACTGAAATTCGAATTTTGGCTGGTCAACAGACGAATGTCAAAGGAACCGAAGGTTAAAGCTTCCAACGTTACAACACGAAGTTCGTCTGTTCATTAAGTGAAATTCAAATTTTGAAACTTACAAAACATTTTCAC
The DNA here is from genome assembly GCA_026686845.1 of Adenanthera pavonina. Classification (NCBI taxonomy): domain Eukaryota; kingdom Viridiplantae; phylum Streptophyta; class Magnoliopsida; order Fabales; family Fabaceae; genus Adenanthera; species Adenanthera pavonina. Next base: position 21,652,854 of record JAIVEN010000013.1, read on the forward strand.
AATGTGACATACGAATTTTCAAGAAGAAAATTTTTCGGTTAAGTGTGAACAGTGTTTTCAATTTGCTACAGTGCCCTCAAAATTTGAATTTTGAAAGGTGAAATTCGTCTGTCAGAGAGACTCTTTCCAGAATAATTTCATCATTCGAATGTTGATGTTTCACTTAAACAGACTTAAGATTTTTGCTTCTGAAATTCGAATTTCAATGTTCAAAGTTCGTCTGTCAGAGAGCAGTTTTGAAACTTAAATCATTCTTGATCTCAGATGAACTTTAACATAGTATCAGACGTATTTCTTCTATTCTCTCAAATTTTGTTTTGTCTGAAATTCGAATTTTGGAGACTTAAAGTTCGTCTGTTACAAAGAAGCCTCTTTCAGACTTATATGAAAATTCGAATGTTGGCAGTTCAAAATTTGTCTGTCAGAGAGCATTTATCAAACTCAATTTCATTTTGATTTCAGATGCATTTTATCATAGTCTCAGACGAATTTCTTTGGTTTTCACAAACTTCATTTTTTCTTGAAATTCGAATTTTGAAAGTGTGAAGTTCGTCTGTTACCAGAAAGGCTTCTTTCAGACTAGATGAAAATTTAAATTTTGAGCAGCCAAAATTCGTCTGACAGAGAGCCATCTCTTCAGACTCATTCAGTTTCAGCTCGAAGTTCGAACTTCCAAAGGCAAAGTTCGAATTTCCAACTTGACAGTTTAGCTTAATCTTTCAACCTTCGTCTGTTTGTGGGTGTTTTTCAAATAGGTAAAGATTTAACACAAAATCAAGGTTTGAAAACATCTTTTTCTCAAATCAAAATCTTTTACCCAATCATAACAAAAACTAAAGATCCTACAAGAGATCTAACAGCAAATACTCATAAAGTCTTCACTTGACACAGCTTTGATCTCCTTTGATATCTTCAATTCAAGCTCTTGAGTGTTAGTTTACAATCATCAAAACTCTTGATTCAACATTCTCCCCCTTTTTGATGATGACAAAACAACTCACAAACTGGATTAGTACTTGGGTTTGCTTTCATAAGCTCCCCCTCAACATATGATAAGATATCAAAGCAACAGATTAAGTGAAAAGATTCAAAGCCCAAAACATTGCAACCATGAACATACTATGTATCACCAAACTGTTGTAATACAAATTCCAATTAAAGAGTAGTTCTTAAAAAAACAAACAACCAATTACAATCAACCAATTAAAACAAGATACAACAAGAAGATTCAGCCTAAGATCTAAAAATATCACTTCTTCTTTGGCTTAGACTTCTTGCTGTAAGTCTTTCCTTTTCCAGATGACTCAGCAGATTTTCCAGCTTGCTTAGTCCCAGTTTGCTTTATCTTCTCCCCCTTTTTGGCATCATCAGGAAGCCCAACAAAGTCCATTGGAGGAGGTATCTGAGTGATAGGAACAGCACGAAGGGGGATAGGAGCAAAAGGAATTTCTGGCTGAACTGGTGCAGGGGGCTCAGCAGGTTCTTCAGCATCATCATCAGAGACCTCAAGCAGCACTTGCATTTCCTGCCTAGAAAGATCTAGTTGAGCTCTCTGTTCCTCTGAAAGCCCATACACAGCAAGAGAAGAAGAAGCTGGTCTAGCAGGAGGAAACATTTCTTCTAGCCTTCTCCTCTGAGCTATTAGCAGAGCATTGTGAGCAACGGCAAGATAATCAATAACAGGTACAATGCTCCTTTCCTCATTGCTTGCTCCTTCCGGCATAGAAGAGGTTGAAATGGCTGCAACCAGTCTTTCAACTTGCTCTGATTCTTGATTAGACAGAATTGAATCCAGAACATCTTCTTGCATAGGCTTAAGAGGGCTTGATTCTTGAAGACTTTCTCCTTCTAGTCCATAGTCCAAGGGTGGACCAGGACTTGGTGTTCTCATAGCATCAGCACCATCAATATCCGAATTATGGTCAGAGGAGGCAATCTCAAAGGGACTTGGAGGCACAGGGGATGGAGACAGAGTAGGCTCAGGGACACCAGGCCGAGGTGGAGCTGAAGTGGTAGGAATTGCATTTCTTATCTCTTCATAAGCATCAGCCACCACCTTCATATTCACAGCCAACTGATGGATCTGATCTTGTAGATGAGCAAATTTGGCATTTTGCTCATCTCTGATGCTGAGAATGAGTGTTGACAGACTGTCAAACAACCTAGTGATCTTTATTGGCTTGGCTCGTGAGGAGGGAGTGGAAGGAGGGTGTGTAGGCCTGGAGGGAGATGGAATTGTCTGCGAAGGCTGAGGTAAGGATCTGTCAGGGGCCTCAGAAGTGCCTTCTTGTTGGAGGGATGCATCAGTAACAAAGAACAAGTCTTCAGTTTTCCCTGCTCCCTTTCCAACCCATCGTCCTTCATCTCTCTCAATGCCCATCTTTTGCAGTTCCTCCTCTTTGAAAGCCTCAGTGAGTTTCCCTTTCCCCTTCTCAATGTGCTGAATCCTAGCATGCTGCAGGATTCTTGAAATAATTGCAGCATAGGGGAGTGTGGAATCCTTCCTTTGATCTCTTGCCTTTATCATTCTTTGGAGGATGATATGACCCATGTTAATCAGCTTCCCCCGAATGATAGCAGTCATCACATGAGCCTCTGCCCTTGTTATCAGATTGAAGCTACCACCCTTGTTGAAAATGATCCTTGACACTATGTAGTGCAGGATTCTAACTTGTACACTTAGGTCTGTGGGCTTTAACAGATTTATTGTTGGCCTGTTCTCCCTTCTCCTGAATAAGGTGTCCAAGATGGTGCTTTCTTTGTAGTTCAGAAAGGGTCCACCTTCTTCATCAGCTGTGCTTGCCTCATCCATATACCCAGAGGCTGTTATGTCAATTTTTAGCCCATCTTGACCTGGGATTTCCAGCACTTCATTGATTGTTTCATCAGCAAGCCAGATGGTCCTTGATCTCAAAGTGACCTCCCATTTCTTTTTCTTGCTGTTATATTGAAGAGAGGCATACCAAGTCTTCACTACCTCATCATCATATTTTTCAGCAATTTCCAACAGATTTTTATATCTTAACAACCATACAGCAGCATCAAAATTGTTGGATATCAGAAATTGTTCCATATTTACACAGTGAGGCTTGATTACCTTTTTGGTGGAAAACTTGGTAGTGTACTCTTCTTGAATCTCAGGAGTGCTCCACAGTGGCAGTGTAGTCAATTCAAACTCTCTAGATTCAGTACTGGAAGAAGCAGAAGAGGCAGCAGCAGGAATAGACGGTTCTGCACTTTTTGAAGAAGAGGGTCCAGTTTTCTGAGATTCTGCTTTGGATGAAGATTTCTGGCGTTTAGAGGGAGTAGCTTTGCTGGGTTCGGCTTTTCTCTTTGATTTTTCTCCTTCTTTGGTAGCGTATTGAGATTTAACATTCCTTTTAGGACGAGCCACAGCTTTTCCTGTTCCAGGAATTTTAACTCTTGCCATTTCTCGGTTGAATGAAGCAGAATGTGGCTGAGAATAGGTTTATAGGATGCGAATGGAAGTTCAAACGGTGAAGAATGACGGTTTTTGGACAGGAGTTAAGAGGATTGAAGAGAGAATCAGAACAGACTCAGGGAGGTTACAAATAGGGTTGCGTCTGTTCTGTGGAAAACCGTCGCATTTAACGTGTGTAACCGTCTGACAGACGAATTTTGAGGGGTCAAAATTCGAACTTCGGGCAGTTACAAGTTAAACCGTTCAGCACAGCTTACTGACAGACGAATTTTCATCTTGAAAGTTCGTCTGACAGTGGCTTGAAACAAGCAATACAAGCATATCAGACGAATTTTGTTTCAACAAAATTCGAATGTTGGAAAGAAAAAGACAGCATTACACAAACCATCAATCAACAGACGAATTAAGCATGCAGATCTTTATCTTTCAAGCATTCATTCATCAAGAACATGTTTCAACAGACAAATTTTGAACTTGACAATTCGAATTTTTCAATTTTTGCAAAGATTGTCCAACATTCGTATGTTAAGAAGTAATAATTCGTATAACAGTGATGGACAATCATTACTTTGAAATTTTTGATTTTGGAAATTTGAACTTTCAAGCTTCAACAGACGAATTTCGAGGCATAACCGAGAACTGTTCCAAGGCATAACAGGCCAAAGTTCGTCTGTTGGTCAACCAAAATTCGAATGTTGACCATGTTGACCAGTTCAAAGACACAGATTATCAATGAAATTCTTCTATTATTCAAACAACATACAAATTTCAACTTTAAAGACTTACAGAATGGATCCAGAACTTAGGATAATTATTATTCACTTCATTTTCTGGTTGCTCCAATCTGGAGTGCTCCAATCTTTCAGACTTTTAGCCATTGATTTTCACAAGAGCACCTGCAACTACACTAAGACAAACTCCGATGCTCAAGTTAGAATTTATTCTAATATTAACAACTTTAAAGACAGAATTGCATAGAAATAACTTACAATTCACTGGGATTTACCATTCCCAATTCTCTCCTTATTTTGCAGTGTCTGTCTTCTGATAGAGGTTTTGTGAGTATATCAGCAACTTGATCCTCTGTTGGGATGTATTCCAGTCTAACTTCTCCTTTCAGAACGTGATCTCTTATGAAGTGGTGCCTTACTTCAATATGTTTCGTCCTTGAATGCATGACAGGATTCTTGGTGATATTTATAGCACTTTGGTTGTCACACATGATTGGTATCTCTTTCATTTTAACCTTAAGATCTTCAAGCTGCTGTTTCATCCAGATGACTTGGGCACAACAGCTTCCAGCTGCAACATACTCAGCTTCTGTAGTGGATAAGGCTACACTGTTTTGCTTTTTGCTGAACCATGAGACCAGGGATCCTCCAAGAAACTGACAAGTTCCACTTGTGCTTTTTCTGTCAGTTTTGGATCCTGCAAAATCAGCATCAGTGTATCCTTTGAGATCTTCTCCATTGCCTTTTGGATACCAAAGACCCATTTGTGATGTTCCAATAAGATATCTAAAAATTCTTTTCACAGCTGTTGCATGGGATTCTTTGGGGCATGATTGGAACCTTGCACACATGCAAACACTGAACATAATGTCAGGTCTGCTGGCAGTTAGGTATAGCAGGGATCCAATCATTCTTCTGTACTGAGTAATGTCAAATATCTTCCCGTTTTCATCCATGTCCAGTTTGGTTGCAGTGGCCATAGGTGTTCCCATTGGTTTGGCATTCTCCAAACCAAACTTCTTTAGCAGTTCCTTTAGATACTTGGATTGACTGAGAAAGATACCATCATTTTGCTGTCTTATTTGCAGTCCAAGGAAGAAGTTGAGTTCACCCATCATAGACATCTCGAATTCTCCCTGCATTAACTCAGAGAATTTCTTGCAAAGAGTTTCATTAGTAGCACCAAAAATAATATCATCAACATAGATTTGAACAATTAGCAAATCTTTATTTTCTTTCTTAGTAAATAAGGTTGTGTCAACTTTGCCTCTGTTAAACCCCTTCTCAGTTAGAAAATTGCTCAGTCTCTCATACCATACTCTAGGGGCCTGTTTTAAACCATAGAGAGCTTTCTTCAGTTTATAAACATGGTTTAGTTTTGTAGGATCCTCAAAACCTGGAGGTTGATCTACATATACTTCTTCCATGATATATCCATTCAGAAAGGCACTTTTTACATCCATTTGATATAATAAAATATTTTTCATGCATGCATATGCCAGCAGTATTCTTATAGCTTCTAGCCTAGCTACTGGTGCAAAGGTTTCTTCAAAATCAATACCTTCTTCCTGATTATACCCTTTAGCAACCAATCTAGCTTTATTTCTGATTATTGTTCCAGATTCATCAAGTTTATTTCTGAAAACCCATTTGGTACCAATAACAGGATGATTTTTGGGTCTAGGTACTAAATCCCAAACTTGATTTCTTTCAAATTGATTTAATTCATCTTGCATAGCCATAATCCAGTATTCATCAGTTAAGGCTTCTTCAGCACATTTGGGTTCAATTTCAGAAATAAAGGCACAGTTGAGCATTTGATCCCTTAACTGTTTTCTGGTTTTGACTTTCTCTTGAACATTCCCTATTAATTGATCAATAGGGTGATTCCTTTGATATCTCCAAGCTCTAGGGAGTTCTTGAGTTGTTTCTTCATTATTTTCTTCATCAAACTCTTGCTCCTGGATATCTTCCTCTGTGTCAACAGATTCAGATATCTTTGGAGGTTTAGTTTTACTTCTGTCAGAAATTTCCAGTTTTTCAAAATTGAAAGTAAGATCATCCTTTTTGGTAACATGTTTTGAAACAGTTTCATTTTCAATGAAGACCACATGCACTGATTCTTCTACTATATTTGATCTTTTATTATAGACCCTATAAGCCTTACTCCTACTAGAATAGCCCAGAAATATACCTTCATCGGATTTGGCATCAAATTTACCTAGATTTTCTTTACCATTGTTGTGAATGAAGCATTTGCACCCGAACACATGGAGGTGTGACAGATTTGGCTTTCTTCCCTTGTACAGCTCATATGGAGTCTTCCCAAGGATTGGTCTGATGTAGGCTCTATTTATGATGTAGCTTGCTGTATTCACTGCATCAGCCCAGAACACTTGAGAGAGTTCCTTCTCATTCAGCATAGCTCTAGCCATCTCTCCAATGGTTCTGTTCTTCCTTTCTACCACTCCATTTTGTTGAGGAGTTCTTGGTGCTGAGAAGTTGTGGTCAATCCCATGCTCATTGCAGAACTCCAGGAAGTATGCATTTTCAAGTTCTCCTCCATGGTCTGACCTGATAGACACAATAGAAATACCTTTCTCATTCTGCACTTTCTTAGCTAAGGTTACAAATGCATCAAAGGTATCACTTTTAGAAGAAAGAAATAATGTCCAAGTAAATCTAGAATAGTCATCAACAATTACAAGCACATACATATTACCACCAAGACTTTTTACCCTAGAAGGTCCAATCAAATCCATATGCAGCAGTTCAAGTGGTCTAGTTGTGGTGACTACATTTTTGGATTTAAATGATGATTTAGTTTGTTTTCCTCTTAGGCATGCATCACATTCTTTATCCTTTTCAAAAAATATTTTTGGTAGACCAATTACTAGCTCATTTTTAATTAGTTTAGACAGTTGATTCATGTTCACATGAGCTAATCTTCTATGCCATAGCCAACTATCACTCCTTTGACTGATTAAGCATACAGAATCTAAGGGAGGAAGTTCATCAAGATCAATAGTATAGCAGTTACCATCCCTTTGAGCTTTGAGGATTACTTTGTGATCACTTTTTCTGATGACCAGGCAAAACTTTGAGTCAAACAGCACCCAGTTTCCTTTGTCACAGGTCTGACTCACGCTTAGCAGGTTGTGGTTGAGGCCAATCACAAACAGCACCTCTTCAATGGATGTTTCTGGATTTTTGCCCACAATTCCAATACCAACGATTTTGCCATATTGGTCACCACCAAAGGTCACCTTTCCTCCTTTCTTGTCTCTCAAGGTGATGAACTTCTCCTTATCACCAGTCATGTGACTTGAGCAGGCACTGTCCATATACCATTTGTTGCTTTTCTTAGCTTTGAGACAGACCTGCAAAACAATGTTTACATTTTCCTTTTAGGTACCCAAATTTGCTTGGGTCCTTTTTGGTCAGTATATCTTTTCCTAGATGCAGATGCAACTTTAGGAACCCATTAAGCTTTCCTGCCAAGTCCATTTTTCTTCAAAACACAAGAACTGGAAATATGTCCCTTTTTGTTACAGAAATGACAGGTGGTGAAAGGACTGCTAGATTGAGATGCAGGAAGAAAACAGTGCAGATAATACTTTTGTCTACCATGCCTTGGTTGATCATATGTTTCAATGTGATGTAATGCATTAGTTTTCATTTTAATGTTCTCAGCATGCACAAAATGTCTCATATAAGCATTCTGATTTTTCTTCCTAATCTTTTCCTTGACAGCACATGGATCATAGCCAAGACCAGCTCTTCCTTGTGATATTCTTTGGCTCCCCATTAATGCAAACAACATATCTTTGCCTCTAGTGAGCCTAGACATACTTTTAACTAAATAATCATTAGTTTGCTTGAGTTCAATGCATGAAGTGCAATAAACAGATTCAGTAGTAGGCAAGGAGGTAATTTCAGAAACTATGCTTTGGGATTCCAGCTTATTTATCTTTTTCTTTGCCAATTTCAGTTCTTTAGCAACTTTAATGAATTCATCATGAAGCTCATGAAATGCATCTTGTAATTCAGAATAGGAAGGTTCAGATTCATATACCTCTTCTTCCTGATCACTGCTGCATAAGGGTAAGACTTCTTCTGAGGCAAGTGCCATTAAACAAATGTTGGCAATCTCATCCTCATCTTCTTCTTCCTCATCTGAGCTGTTGCCCCAGATGGATGAGATATAGGCTTTCTTCTTCTTCCCTTTGTCTGCAGCTTTCTTTTCTTTTTCTTGCTTCTTAATGAATTGGGGACAATCCCACTTAATGTGTCCCTGCTTCTTGCATTCATAGCAAGTCACAGGTTCTTTTGCCTCTTTCTTGTTTTCTCCAGTTACTCCTTTCTTGAAGAATCTCTTGCTCTTCTTCTTGCTGTAGAATCTTCTGAATTTTCTGACCATCATAGCCAGAGTTTCCTCATCCAGCTCATCTCCTTCATCAGATTCTTCTTCCTTTTCAGCAGCTTTGAGGGCAAGGCCTTTCTTCTTTCTGTCCAGCCCAGCTTCCTTGAGTGCTTTGATCTTTCCTTCATACTCCTCAAGGCTGCCGAAGAGAGCTGTGACAGAAGCCATTGATTCTCCTCTGGCTTCTTCTATTGCTGTCACCTTGGGCTGCCACTCCAGAGGTAGAGCTCTGAGTATTTTTCTCACTTTCTCAGACTGTGTGTATTCTTTTCCCAGGATTTTTAGTTGATTCACAATGAGGGTGAATCTCTTTTGCAGCTCCTTTACAGTTTCCCCTTCACCCATTCTGAAGCTTTCATACTCCCCAATGCAGGTGTTCAACCTGTTCTCCCTGACTCCAGAAGTTCCTTCATGTGCAATCTGCAGAGTATCCCACATTCCTTTTGCAGTGGAGCATTGTGAGATTCTGTAGAATTCATCCTGGTTCAGGGCACTGACCAAACAATGCTTTGCTTTGAAGTTCAGTAGGACTCTCCTTCTGTCTTCATCATTCCACTCTGCTTCCAGCTTCTCTTTGTGTCTTCCATCTTCTGTTAGAGCCATTGGAACGAAATCTCCTTTTTCAATCACTGACCAGATGTCAAGGTCAATTGATTGAAGGTAGATCTGCATCCTCATTTTCCAATATCCATAATGCTCTCCACTGAAGCCTGGTGGTCTGTTAGTGTTGTTTCCTTCAGGAAGTATACTCTCTCCAAAGCCAGCCATCTTAATTCCCGGACTGTGAGTTCCTTTGAATGGGAATCCGGGCTCTGATACCACTTGTTAGCAAGGCTGACTTCCCAAGAGGGGGGGTGAATTGGGAAGATTGAATTTTTTCTGCACAAAGTGAAGTAAGTGAAGATATCACAGTATAATGAAAACAATGCGTAAAACAGAGCAAGCAGAAAAGTAAAGATAGGGAGAAGAAAACTCAGTAATTTATCCTGGTTCGGTCTTTCCACTTGACCTACATCCAGTCCTCAAGACACCTCTTGAGATTTATCCACTATACAACAAGAATTTCAATGGGCTTCTTGCTAAGGCCACAGTACACGAGTATGCTCTATTTCTGAGCTCTCTCAAACTCTCCAAGCACTTTCACTATGTGCTTCCCAATTCCCTTGTGAATACCCCTCACAAGTAAATCTATCTTCCAGATGAAGAGTAGATTGATTACAATAAAATAACTCTCTTGAAAAGAGTAGATATGAAAGTTTCAGTACAAGTATAGAAGTTGAGAGGGTAAAAGCTTTTGAGAAAAGATTTAGCAGAAATTCGGTACACACTTCTTTGATTTGTTACCCACAACTTCAAATGTTGTTGTATTTATAGATTTAGGTCTCAAATATCCGTTAGAGACTTTAATCTATCCGTTGGAGAAGTTATCCAACGGTTACTCTGAAAAACTATCCGTTTACCAACCGCATTTAATGTTTCTGACATACTGAAATTCGAATTTTGGCTGGTCAACAGACGAATTTCGAAGGAACCGAAGGTTAAAGCTTCCAACGTTACAACAAGAAGTTCGTCTGTTCATTAAGTGAAATTCGAATTTTGAAACTTACAAAACATTTTCACAATGTGACATACGAATTTTCAAGAAGAAAATTTTTCGGTTAAGTGTGAACAGTGTTTTCAATTTGCTACAGTGCCCTCGAAATTTGAATTTTGAAAGGTGAAATTCGTCTGTCAGAGAGACTCTTTCCAGACTAATTTCATCATTCGAATGTTGATGTTTCACTTAAACAGACTTAAGATTTTTGCTTCTGAAATTCGAATTTCAATGTTCAAAGTTCGTCTGTCAGAGAGCAGTTTTGAAACTTAAATCATTCTTGATCTCAGATGAACTTTAACATAGTATCAGACGTATTTCTTCTATTCTCTCAAATTTTATTTTGTCTGAAATTCGAATTTTGGAGACTTAAAGTTCGTCTGTTACAAAGAAGCCTCTTTCAGACTTATATGAAAATTCGAATGTTGGCAGTTCAAAATTTTTCTGTCAGAGAGCATTTATCAAACTCAATTTCATTTTGATTTCAGATGCATTTTATCATAGTCTCAGACGAATTTCTTTGGTTTTCACAAACTTCATTTTTTCTTGAAATTCGAATTTTGAAAGTGTGAAGTTCGTCTGTTACCAGAAAGGCTTCTTTCAGACTAGATGAAAATTCGAATTTTGAGCAGCCAAAATTCGTCTGACAGAGAGCCATCTCTTCAGACTCATTCAGTTTCAGCTCGAAGTTCGAACTTCCAAAGGCAAAGTTCGAATTTCCAACTTGACAGTTTAGCTTAATCTTTCAACCTTCGTCTGTTTGTGGGTGTTTTTCAAATAGGTAAAGATTTAACACAAAATCAAGGTTTGAAAACATCTTTTTCTCAAATCAAAATCTTTTACCCAATCATAACAAAAACTAAAGATCCTACAAGAGATCTAACAGCAAATACTCATAAAGTTTTCACTTGACACAGCTTTGATCTCCTTTGATATCTTCAATTCAAGCTCTTGAGTGTTGGTTTACAATCATCAAAACTCTTGATTCAACACATATGACTGATGATAAGAAAAAGTCCATCACCCTCAGAGATAAAAAAGCAGGAAAAGTGACTTTTGGAGGTAACCAATATGGCAAGGTGGTTGGCATTACCATCATGGGTAGAAATTTAGAAACATCCATAGAGGAGGTGCTATTTGTAATTGGTCTCAACCATAACTTGTTGAGTGTGAGTTAGATCTGCGACAAAGGAAATTGGGTACTATTTGACTTAGAATTCTGCTTAGTCATCAAAAAAAGTGATCACAAGATTATCCTCAAAGCTCAAATGGATGGTAACAGCTATAACATCAATTTAGATTAACTCCCTAATCTAGATTCCATATGCTTAATCAATAAAGACAATGAAAGTTGGTTGTGACATAGAAGACTAGCATATGTTAACATGAACTAACTAAATAAGTTAATTAAAAATGAGTTAGTTACCAATTTGCCTAACATTTCTTTTGAAAAGAACAGAGAATGTGATGCTTGTCTTAAAGTGAAACAAACTAAGTTCTCTTTTAAGTCCACAAATGTCATCTCCACATCTAGACTACTCTAGCTTCTACATATGGATTTGATAGGTCTATCTAGAGTAAAAAGTATTGGTGGAAATCTGTATGTGTAAATAATTTAGATGACTATTCTAAATTCACTTGGACTTTATTTCTTCCCTCCAAAGATGAGACATTTGATGCATTCGTAACTTTAATTAAGAAAGTGCAAAATGAGAAGGGTATTTTCATTGTGTTTATCAGGTCTGATCACAACGAGAAGGGTATTTCCATTGAGTTTTCGAATTCTCCTCTATGATCTTGTGTCTAATGACTAAATAAGTAACATATATATATGAATAGAACTTTATTTGAGGTTGTGGGTAATGAATTTAAGCTTGTCTTTGCAAAAATTCTACCAAATTTCTGTGTCAAAGATTTTTCACCCACACATAACATTTATTGTACCTTAACTTTCATATCCACTCTATTCTAAAGAGTATTCTATCTATTTAAAATATTTTTTTTATCTAGAAGAAAGATTCTTTGTGAGGGGAATCACAAAAGGTATTAGGAAACACTTATAAGAGTGTTGAGTGTAAAGTTTGAGTATTCTGAGAAGAGAGCATAAGTCTATACTAAGGCATTGCAAAGAGCCCATTGAATTTTTGCTAATTGTGAAAATCTCAAGTGGTGGCTTAAGAACTAGATATAGGTCAAGTGGATCAGACTGAGTCAGAATAAATCTTTGAGTCCTTTCTTCCCTTATCTTACATTTACATTCATTTTCACTGCACTTTTTTTTTGCAAACTTTTACTTTCGTTACGAATTTACATTTTTGCAAAAAATTTTAAACTTTACAATTCACCTCACCTCTTGGAAAGCCAGCAATCCTAACAGATTTGGCACATGGAATGGTCATGTAAACATGTCATGAAGTTTATTTTGCCATGTGTAGTGCAAAAGGTTTATTCTGTGGCATTGATTGTAAAGTCAACACTATTTAATTGAACCAAGGAAACTAGCTTAAGTGTTATATGTACCTAAAAGGTAGACAGGTTTCTAAAGAACTGAAAAATACCTAAATTGGGCATGTATACGATTTATAGTAAATTTTTAAAGTGGAGAGTCAAAACTAGACAGTGTTAGGGAAATTATGATTTTTACTGCAAGAACTACTTACTTTGAAAGATAGTATAAAATCATACAGTGCTCTAAAAATTTAGTGGTTTGTATGTATGGAAATACCTATGTTTTAAGTCTCCAGTTTGAATATAATTGGAGCTATATAAAGAGAGTTATGCATGTTTTCCAAAAAATATTTCAGTATAAATAATGTTCTGACCCTTCATGGTTTAAATGATCCTATACCCTACTCAAGTTAAATAAATATATAAGAAAAAATATTTATAAAAGTAAACATGTAGAGCTTTCTAATGATATAAAGTATGCATGATTTGACTTAGAATAAAATGATAAATAAATTTTTAAAGTTAAGGCCAAAATTCTAGGAAAGTGTAAAATTATCATATGAATAGTAAACTTCATGCTAAATACTATATTGATTGGCACGATTAAAGTCATGTTTCATATTGTTTTCATGTAGAGAATGTTTCAAGCTATTTTTAAAGACTTGAATCATCTCTATACAATTTTTCTAGAATTAGGTATGAAGTTTCAAAGTTCAATTTAGAAGATGGAGTAACCAAATGAACAATAACCAAAAGTTTTAAATTTTTCTGGTTTGATCCCTCATGTGATTTAAGCTTCTAAACATGATCAAATGAACTTATATAGGGTCCAATACATGGAAAATATGGTCTAAAGCTAAGGTGTTACACTGGGTGTCCCTAGGTACTTGTTCAGAGGCTTCTTCTTGAGTTTTCTTTCTAGTATGAACCATCTTTATCTATAACAATGATCAAATTCATAACCATAAAACAATTGTACTCACAAGATACATAACATAACACTTTATTCACATAACCACATGTTTGTACACATAGGTCCACATAACTTTGTACAACTAGGTTCACATAATTCTAACATGTTCACATAGTTCTTACATATTAATCCTTGTCATCATATGACTGACTGCCTATAAACACAACAAAATTTCCAGTCATCTTAGTTCCTACATATACATTTTTACATCAACCATTCTCATTATTGTATTTTAAAGAAACCTAGAGCTATTTTTTGCATCATCAAGAGCTTCTTTAGGGTCTTCCTTAGGATCCTCTTCCTCTTGTTTCTAATTCACGGGTCCTACTTCATCCTCACCTGAAGCTTCCCATTCTAGTCTCAACCTCTCTCTGTAAGCAAGCTCTCAGAAGCATTCCTATAAGTTCTCTGGCCAATCATATAGGATTTTACCCATTACTGGCCCCTAGTATGGGTCATCATTTGGCAACACATTTATCATGGCATCAACCCCTTCCTACTTGAAATAATGTTAGCCATGAGAATCCATGAAATACTTTGCATCATTCACTATGTCCAAGAAGGTCAACATTTGAAATTCTCAATAGCTTTGTAAACTATCCTGATAAAGATTGGTCATGATTTCCCTTGTCTTGTGAGCGCCGTCATATGGCAATATTGACTTAGCATCCTCGGGCGATGGGTCAGGCCTCTTATATCCCACTTGGGAAGCTCGTACATTACTTTCAATTATGTAAATTTCCATGCAATCTTCTAGACTAGGGAATATCCATCCTTCAAGCTTAGCCATTATCGAAGTCCAAAATTCATCCATAGGAATCTGACCAATTACTGTGTTAATCCATAACCCTTTAGGATACTAAAGTCCCTCATTCGCTAGATAGTGCTTCACTTCTACTACTTTGTTGATGAAAGTGGGAATCTAATCAAGATCTAGATAATACTTGGCACATTCTTTAAAACACTTCCTTACTATCCTATAAACAATGTGTTCAACATTGAATGGCCCATTGTGATCCGAATTCTCTGAGTCTAGTAGAAAACCTACCTTGTAGTCAACATCCTCTACTACCTCTACTCCTCTTTCAAGGGGAGGAGAAGGCTAAATTGGTGCAGATACAACTTGTAGAGGTATAACCGCTATCAATTCTGATCTCAATTATAATGTACCTTCACCAAAACATAAGTCTCTAGAGCTCTTTATTGGAACATTGTTGCACCCTGTACTTTCTTCCCAATCCAATTGGGGCCCATCATGATGCTCAATAACTCTGCTATGGCTAGATGAGTACATTCTGCTATCATTAAAGCACAATAACAAATTTAGTTAATTATTTAATTCCAAAGGAATAATAACTAAATTTAAAGATTCAAACATTCCTTTTGCCTGAATCTTTGCTCTAATACAAAAAATGAAATATCTTACTAACATACTTAATTTCCCATGGATAATACCTTATTTAATGTCCAATTAAACAATTTTAGAGCCTTGAATCAACATAGGGACCAAATCAGAAAAATAAATATTTTCAAAGTTACTGTTTATTTGGTATCCCTATTTTTCACCTAAAGTTTGAAAAATCATAACTAATTCTAGAAAAATCATATTAATGTGATGCATGTCTCAAAAATAGATAAAAACATTTTATACATGGGAAAAATAAACAACCTAGACTTTAACTTGCAAATTGATACAGTATTTAGCCCAAAGTTTACTGTTCATATGGTCAAAACAATATTTTTCCAAGTTTTCTGATTTGAAAAATTCATAACTCCTAATTTTCTTATCCAAATTAAATGATCTATGGCTTTCTGGAAAGTTCTATTTGTCTAATTCTCATACATATATAACACTCATATGAAATGCTTTGTTTTGAATAGAGTACCCCTGTTTCATTTGTGACTGGTCATCTTGGACAAAATTTCATATCAAACTTCAAAACTAATTTTATCACATGCTTATATGTACAATATTTGTCCAAACTTTGTTCCAAACATCACAAGAAACTTATAGGTACATATTTACAGGAAAGCATAGCCTCACAAATGAACATATGATTTTATAGAAAATAGCAAGAAAGCATGATACAAAGGCAACTAAAATTCTAATCATCAAGAGACTTCTCCTTGCTCTTTGCCTTTTTAGTGGTCTTGCCATCATTTGGACCTAGCATATAGATACTTGGGATGATGAGATTGTGAAAATCTCAATAGCAAGTTTATTTCATGCAATTATGCCATCCAAATACCATAAAAGTTTCACAAAATCATATTAAAACACAAAATATCAAATTGTCAAATAAAAATTTTAGCAGAGTTTTCCCTTAGAAAATGGACATCTCAGGGTAAAACCCTTACATAAAATAGCCCATATCTAGTCACAAAACATCATAATAACAATATGGTAATCATATATTTGGATAAAAAAATGAAATAAGAACACAAAACAGAAACGAAACCTTGCTACCTTTGTGTATCCCTTTAGATTTTCCTCTTAGATTCAATGCTTCTACTAGCTTTCTTAGACTTCACCAAACACTAATTCAATCAACTAAATCAAAGGGTTGCTTGACAAAGTGTTCTATGAACCCTAAAAATACATATATCTCATCTTAAACCTTTTCTTGATTCTAACACTTTGTTCTTAAGGAATTCCACCATGAGGAATCTATTTTTTTTTGCATTATTTTCATGAAATTCCAACTCTTTCATGGACTTCCTTACTAGCCATAAATCAAGGTCTTCAAGGAAAGGAGTGATTTTTCATACAACTTGTTCCAAACTCACTTAAACTTACTTTTCTTGTAATTTTTCATAATTTCACTCAATTTTCTTACATGAAAACACTTTTCGACTCTTCCCTCATACATGGCCAAAACTCAAGCTTTGAGAGGAGGAGAAAATACTCAACTAAACCAAGCTAAACTACTCAAACTAGAACTAGAAACCATGAAAGATTAAGGAAGAAACTGACTTTGATCATTGCTTGGCTTTCTCTTCTCCTTTCTTCTTCTTCTTCTTTCATGCCACACTCTCTTCTTCTTGTGTGTATTGCATCTACTTCTCTTTCCTCTTTCTCTTGCTAAGGCTGACTATAGGAGGGAGTATTTATAAAAGAAGCAAAATCACCAAAACTTGCCAAGTGTAAATCTTGAAGATTAAAGAAAAATCAAGAAGTGATAAAATAATCTAATTCTCTCACATGCTTCCATATGTGGCACCATATAGGGGGAAAATATGTCCAAAATATTGCATATTTTCCTTATCACAGATATGTTTTGTACGAGTTTACTTTATGCCTGAACAGATAAAGTTATTTTTACAGAATTTTATTACTTTATACATACAAGATATAACTATATTTGGATCTGCTTTAAATTAAATATCCTATCCTAGACAATATTAATGTGGGGCCCACATACTTCTTTTTTACTTTTTCTACTTTTGTGCGGCCCACAGTACTTTTTATCTTTTTCTGTAAAATTGTACTATGTTTTGCAGTTAATTTCTTTTCAAATTGATCCATTTGAACTCAATACACTACTCCATTGAGTTCAACATGTTAAGAGGTCCATTTTGACATAAATTTTATAAAATTATGAAGTTGCCCTGGGAGGGATCAAATTGCAAAAAATTATTCTTTTGCATTCTTATTTTTAATGTTTATAAGGACCAAACTGTAAATAATTTTTGTTATAGGGATCAAATTGTAAAAATTCTTTTTAAGGTCCTATCATATAATTCTCCATTTTACTCCTTTTTTCCAGCAATTTATGTACCTCAAATTTTATCACATTTCTATAAATTTTATATTATCCAAAAAATTATGGATATTATACAAACGTATCATGGGGCCCTTCAAAATTCAGACATTTGTGTGCTAACATCTAAAATGTTTGGGATGTATAGTAAGACAATTATATTTACATGTTAATCCTACTTGGTTACAATAGTGTTGATCTATTTTCTTTTAATAATTGATTATCAATATTATGGTTTTCTCCCCAATACTATTGGACCACAATTCGTCCATGCAGATGAGGATACAAGATAACATCAAGTCTTTATTTCCTTGGGTACGCTAAAAGTTTATGGGGAAGCTATGGCCAAATTCATTGATGCTGTTTGTACCTTCCACCACAATAATGGAACAACTTGAAGTATCACTCATTAAGTTCATGAGATGTGAATTGAAAGAAACTCAAATAAGTTCCAAATCATATGTATGTAATTTAAAGCATTTATCCATTGCTGCAATCAAATGGGTCTTTCCATATCCATGAGGCCCATATATGAGGTATTTATATTTCGACGACTTATCCAGATCCATGTAGTTTTGCTCCTTGGCCTTAAACCTCTTGAAATTATTAATCATGATATTTCATAATAAAGGCTTTAACATGAGGGTTTTGAATGTGGCTAAATGTTTAAACTTCATCTTACACTATTCTACATCATTACTGTAATTATAAATATACATTGTGGCCTTTAAAATTTATCATCGGGACTTTGATTAAACCAAGTAAGTCAACTTGGTATCAGAGCTAACACTTTTATAGATGAAAGTGGCAAATACAATGCTTGATTGAAAATACGAAAAAGTGGTCCAAGACATGCCTAAATAATTAGCAGAAACCAACTTTACACAGACATGGTATCCAAGTTCAGCAGCTGATGGTTATCCTGTACAATATATAGCCTAGAAAAGATGAGTCATCTTAATAGAAAGTTGCCATATAACCTATGAAGAAATGTCATAAATTGCATCGATGAAACATTTGCATCACCATATTTCATTCATATTTCACCAAAAATGCCATTAGCCTAGATAAAATTATAATTTTTAATTCTTTTTTATCTTTTTTGTATTTTTTCCCAGGGATTAAATTGAAATAAATTCCTTCTTCTAGGGACTAAAAGGCATAGAATTTTCACTTCTTGAGGCCAAATTACTATTTTCTCATTTTCCGATCTAACTTGGAAAAATGACCACTTTGCCCTTTTTTTCGTTTCTTTATGCATCTTTCTGTTTTTACTATTTCTTTGTACATTTTATGATATTAGTATTTTTCTCTTGGGACTTAAATGCAATGCAATTTTTACATTTTACTTCTAATATGGGGAATAACCAGTTTGACACTAAGTGGGGTCAAAAAGTAATTACTCATTCTTTTGGTACCTTTCTTGTAATTTTTCCCAAAGATTAATTTTTTATTATTTCTTTTTGCACTATTCATATTAACTTTCAACTTGGTCTATTTCTCAACTCAAACCTCTTGACAATGCAACACTTATACTATTGCACTCAGCTCAAGATAAGCTTCCATTCAAGTGGTATATTGCATTCCTTCTAGGGTAAATTCTAGAATTAATTTTTGCTTAGCACCTTATAGAAAATTAATTCCAATTAAGGACCAAACATAATTTCTTCTAAAAACAATATGGGAAATTAATTCTGTCTAAGGACCGAGCATACAACTTTTTCATCTCACTACTTTTCCCATCTTTTCGTGCATTTTATGATATCCTATAAAAATAGGGATATTACAGTTTTCATGTTGTTATTATGCCATGTGTTTAGTTGATTGTTTATGATGAATTTGCATTGTTGGCTAGTTATTTGAAGGGTCTTGTGACCCTAAAATGTCTATTTTATAAGGTGTTACCTTGCCAAAATTTCTATGGAATATAATGGCATAATTTGTTCTATAGACTTTTAATTATGATTTTATGAATTGATGTTAATGATGTTTGCATAATTGGACATAACTCCTGAGATTTCATAAACCTCATCTCTTCCAAATGTCAAACCATTTTCGGTACAAGTCATGGCAAGGTTGCCCAAGAAGTCAAAGGAAAGGAAGGAGAAGTTGGTGTATAAGTTGTTAATGCTTAGAATGACGTTACTTTATGAACTTTTATGTAAAATCATATGCAAATGTTGATGATGTACTTTCATGCCAATATGTTCCTTCAAGTCTTATGCAATGTATTTCAAAGTATAAGAACAAGTTATGCGAATGTATATGATGTATAAATCCTATTTTGCAAAGTATATGAATGGAAAAGGTCATTCTAACCTCTATTGAGCAACTCATATACTGTTTGGGCACTTTGTGATCAAACATATGAGTGCCTTATATTTTAGAAACTAGACAAAAAGATCTTTCCAAAGACACAAAGATCACTCAAATTGAAGTTATGTACAAATTATTATGATTTTTCAAAAATAAGGTCAGAATCAGGATTTTTAGAAAATGACCATATCTATAATACATTTTCTAAAAAATTAACTATATGAATTGGCTTCGTGATTGTTCTGATTCATATTTTTTCCATGTAGATAATATTTTCACATATTTTAGAGACTTGAGTCACTCTACCATGATTTTTTGTAGAATTAGTTATGAATTTTCAAAATTTATCGGGTAAAATGAATTTGACCACATGAATAGTACCGGCAATAAGTGAAAATTTTGTTTTTAATTTATTTTGATTCAAGCTTCTAAACTATGATGAAATAACTCTATATTTGTCTAATACATGTGAAATTAGGCCTAAGATCAAGGTATTACAAAGTAAGCGGCTCAAAAATGAGAAATGAAGCTCCAAGCAATCCAATAGTATACTAATGGATACAGAGGTCATGATAATGGGGTTTGATTATAGAAAGTAGATATTGAAGCATCATGAAGATGAGGGTGCAATCCTAAAGTGGAAGCAAGTCCATAAAGATTTAAAAGCAATCAGAAAAGCATATACCTCAACTATGACTAAGATGGTGGGTGAAGTAAGTGGCTTGAAAATGAGAAATTAACGAAGCTTCAAGCAATCGCAATCTATTTTAGATTTCTCTAGATCTTGCCCTTATGTTCTCTCCACTCTTTATCTCTCAACAATCTCTCAGGCAACACACTCTCCTTTATTCTCATTCATCTCTCTCCTTTGTTCTCATTTGTCTTCATTGTTTATAGAAGAAATACACATGCCATCAAAGCGCAAATTATCCTCGGATCATTGAAAAAGATGCTCTGTCTTCTCCATGTATACCCATTTGGCCAAGCTCGACTGAAACAATCTATTATTTGATCTACAATAGGCCCATATCCAACTTCCACTTGCTTAGCTAGAACTTAATCTCATATATAGTGAACATCAACTTCAATGTGTTTGCTTCAAGCATGATGGATTGAATTTAATGCTAGAGCTAGAACTCAAACTCATTGGGGCATGTAGCCCAATCTGCATCTATAAAGTCTTAAATATCAAGAAACTCACTAAGCTTTATATGAATTCCAAAAATCTATGTGCCCTTCAATTACTTGAATACTTATTTAACAGCTCCCCAATGTATATTTGTAGGATAACTCAAGAGCTATGTCAATTTATTAACAATAAAATTGATATCAAGTTAAGTGTTTGTTAAATAATGGAGAGCACCAACTGCACTTTTATAATTAGAGGGTTGGCTTAATGAATTGCCATCTTTTGTAGATAGTAATTTAGCATCAACCATGGGTGTAGGACAAGCAGTCGCCTTTTCCATTCCAAAGTTGACAAGTAGACTAGCAATATGTTTCCGTTGGCTTAGATAAAGACTTGTGGCATTTCTGAAGGCATGAATTCCCAAGAAATAATTTAACTAACCAAGATCTTCCAATTCAAACAATGAATTGAGTTTAATGAGAAGTGCCTTCAAACTTTGAAAGCCATTCCCTTGTGATGAAGATGTCATCCATATAAATGAGCACAAAGAAAATACTAGACTTCTGTTGCATGAAGAATAAAGATGTATCACTCTTCAAAATATAAAAGCCCCATCCTGTAAGAGTATCCTTGAGCTTCTTATACCAAGCTCGTGGAGCTTGTTTTAACCCATGCATTGCTAAGTCCGATTCAGAAAAGCATTATTATAATCAACTTTCCTTATCTCCTAATTGAAATGAATTGCAATAGATAAAACAATTTTAAGTGTAGCAGATTTTATTACTAAACTAAATGTCACACCATAATTAAATCCAAGATCTTGTTGAAACCTTTTAGCATTTAATCTTGCTTTATACCTCTCTATAGAACCATTTGGTTTGAGTTTAGCTTGAAGACCCATTTGCAATCAATGATATTCTTATGTCCAATGTAAGGAACAAGAGACCAAGTATCATTTTTGTGACATCCTAAGAACTTTAACCAGACAAGACACCTAATACTCGGAATCATCACCATGTACTGTCACAAAAGGGATAAGGTCGCTAGGACAGTAGCCAACCATAGCGAGGGTCAAGGGCGCCACAATGATGAATAGATTTGTTCCTTGGCCAGGGAAGGTCAAACGAGTATGGTGCTGTGGCTAGAGCATGGGCACTGTGGCATTGAAAGCTAATGCCATATAAGCTTTTTACTAAACTTTGGATGTGCATAACTTCCTATCCGAATCTCCGATTCACATCATGAATACCGTATTTTGTTCAGACTTCTTAAACAAAAATTAAGTAAATCACAAAAATTAGAAAATAAATTCCTTTTAATATCTTGCATTTAGTTGAATAATTTGCATTTATATCAAAACATCTCCAAAAAAAAATGACAAATATCAAGTTATTGGAAATTTAAAAAAATGGATTTTGAGTGCAAGATGAAAAAGATCATTTCTTTAAACTCATCCTAGAGGGACAAATAGAGAGCTTGATGGAGAGAGCCTGGGAAGTCGATGGAGGGAGTTAGAAAGTGAAAGAAAGAATGAGATTGGGAGAGCACGAGAGAATGGCTGAGCGGAGAAAAGAATGAGCCACTAAAGAGAAGAAGCTCAAGCCTCTCATTCATCTTCATACAGATAAAGATAATGATTTCACACACTCCTTCCTTTCTCTTTTACAACTACTTTGAGATCTTTTAGAAAGATTCATGTCTGAGAGCTGGCTGAGCATGAAGCCTCTTGTTTACCTTGGGCTAAGATTATGTCAATGTACACTTGTTGCAAGTATTTTCTGTCATGTGTGATAACTACCTTGGTTTTACATCTAATCTTCATGAGAAGTCTAGTTGCTGTATTTTACTTTAAAGTTTTCATGCCAAATGTTTGACAAAATGTTTGTGACGAATTTGTTTGTTTAGGAGTAGGAATTTTCTAGGCATAAATTTTTGAATAAGATCCCTTCACCTTTTAGCCTGTTTTAGATTCTTAATGCAATAACATTTGAACCACCAAGCTAACTCGCCATTATCATGACTAATCTTTGTTGAAAGCACCTTACAACATACCCAAGCTAAAAAGATACATTCATTGGCCTTGAATATGCATTATGAAGTTATCTTTGCTGTTAGAAATACATGGGTACTAGTTTAACTCAAGACATAAACCTTTGTGCTTTGGTTTTGTATGAAATTTATATCTTTTGATGTTCCAAACACATAAGAATTGATTCAAGCAAGGAAACACCTACTTGACTTTGCCTTCGAAGTCATGTTTTTGTGTGTTTTGGCATTGATGAGAGATTATATTGGTTTATGCTATTCCAGAAGAGAGATACATGCATGTTCAGTTTCACTACTGTTATGGCCAAATGATTCCAAGTACCGATGTAGAAAATTTGACTAAGGTTATCAAACTAACAGAGGCCCATGACACTCACTTAAAATGAAAATGGTCTACATCATATATGGGCATAATTTAGCTTACATTCATGCACGTTGAGCATTGGCTTGATGAGTTTGATTTCAAGGCTTGGTCTAGATGTTGTTTTGGCCATGAGAGAAAGCTTCACTTATTCCCAATTCTTTATTGGCAAAGTTGATCTTATATGCTGCATACAATACGCCAAAAAAGAGAAAAGTTGACACTTATTTTCTATTTTTATTGGCATTTAAAAAATGCCAACTATTCCAACGCTAATAAAAGGGGGATTTTAGTCGGTATTTGTTTGAACAAACGCCAACTTTTATATTTTTTTAATTAAAAAAAAGGCTTTAGTTGGCCTTTGTTGGAACAAACTCCAACTAAAGCCAATATTTTTTGTAAAAAAAAATATTAGTTTAATTAAAATTATATTGAACCTATTGATAAAAAACATATATTACATTAAAAAATATACATTTTAGCAATTTAATTATAAATAAGTTATGAAAAAAAATTATAATTCAATTTCCAGTATACCAATACCAATTCTTAATAAAATATCTCTAGCTTACATATTTATACAACACAAAAGATAATAAAGGGTAATATCACCAACATAAAAAAAATGCAGGACTTAAACTTACTATCAAAAAACATTTCAAGTGCCTAATCCCTTGATACTTTAATGCGTTGAAATGGTTGTTTTTCCTGAAAATAAGAACCACTGCACTGATCATAAATTATAGAAAAATGGTCAACCTATGAGCAAATATCATACACAAAATAAAACTCAGTATGCCAATTGCCTAAAAGCAATAAACTACAATTTCAGAAGATCTATGAACACAAGGCCTAGAGCAAACAAAAAATTAGTGACCAATTTAAAAAACAATTCATGGTATGCTCCGTGCTCAATTTTAGTTTACCATTGACAAATGTGGGACCCATTGTTTTAACATTTACAAAGGCCTTTTTCTACTTTGTCACATGCTAGTCAGCTCTTATAACCCTATAATAAAATCAACTAAACTAGATTAACTATATATAGGAATAATATTATATACATACTTTGAAACTAAAAAAGTATAGCAGAACCAAATTGATAATGCCTACTTACTGCACTTCAATTCAAATCTCAATTCAAAATTTTTTTACTACTGGTCTTGACAAGGTTGTATGTTGAAATTCAATGTCAGTTTCAATATTAATCACAAAAAAACTTAGTTCAAATGAAAACTAATGCTTCTTTTACAGCACAAAGCGATAAGCAATTACAGAGCATATGACCAAAGCAATAAGCAATTACAGAGCATATGACCAGTGAAACAAACTACTACAACACACCTCTACTCTTCACTAAAAATTTCAAAAACTGGTCAAACTAAACTAGGATACCCCAAATTCAACTCTCTCAAAACATCAAAAACCTTGAAAAGTATTGAAAAGCATCAGAACAGGGTTGGGCCCACGGCTAGCTATAATGATTTCTTGAAGCCATAACAAAGCTCTTTGTTTCTCCCTCCGATTCTTTCTCACTCAGCTGACTGAAATGCTTCTAATTTATAACAATCTGGTGTCTGGCACCATGGCATGGAGCCCTTCTATCTGAAAAATTCATTCAAGTTTCAACTCATTCACTACGACGCCACTATTTCTCATCGTAGCATGGAGTGCTTCTACCTCCACTTTGCTCTGCCACCATCCTAGTTCCTTCGGTCTTGCACATATCATCAAGTATACTTCCTGTTAGCTTGAGACTCAGTCTAGGATAGTATACTGAGGGTTGTTACAAGAAACACCCCATTTCGGCCATTAGACTCGAAATCTTCAGTTTGCGAGATGGCCAAAAGAAAATATACTTTAAGGAATCTTAAGAAATGATAACTGACCTAACATGCTGCCAACTCATTAAAATTACATGCTAATACCATGACCTGATGGCACAGTACTTCCTAAATGAAGAAAGGTTATGGAATCCCACTTATTGCATAATACAATCTTGATGTATAAGTGTGTATAATGTAGCTGTTCTTAGTAAAAAAAAAACTCATTGATTAGACTTACATGACAACTTAAATACATATGTCACAATCTAAAACCATAGCTACACTGCAATGTTCTGGAATGGTTGATTCAACTGGTTGAACCTAGAATCGATCACATATTCGATCTAAATATAAGAAAAGACTGAGGATCTATAAAACGGATGGTATGTTGGTTAAACCAGCTGTGAATCAATTATATTTAGTAAAACCGACAGTGTAATTGATCCATATGGTTTGAGAATAAGACACCAAATAAAATTGAGGTGAAGAAGAAGACGGTGGAGCAGGAGGAGAATACACATTGGGACAAGGACAATATGGCTAGAAGAAAAGAAGACGATGAAGAAAATTCAAATAAAAATAAGGGGGAGAAAAAGAAGGCAAAGGAGAAGGAAGAATCTATTGGAGATTATGCCATAGGCCAATCATTGTATTATGAACATTGTACTTCATTATAAAAAAGAACGTATTTTTTCCTTTTATTACATTATTATATTGATTGCATGTTTATCTTTATAATAATAATATTTTTGGATAAATCATTTTATCCTAAATGTTCCTAGTCAATCATCTTTGTGGGAACAATGATGAATTAAGATTAGTATGATTTTGATTGATAATTATATGATGATTATGTGTTAAGATACAAATCATAATTATAAACTCCTGTTAGGGAATAGGCGCTGAATTGACCCGTCATGAAATAGCTGCATGGATCAAGTAATAAGTATATCTCATATATAACTGTCTTACTAAGCCCTCATACCTGAAATCACCATGACTTCCTACATAGGGAACACTATACTTTGGCATAGTCAAAAGTCACCTTTAGTCAGGAGATAATAAAGGCTATGATCGGGCATAATGGAACTCATGTGGAGGAATATGAATGGTCAAGATAGAATTTGTCCCTCTAATTAATGGAGAGATATATTTGAGCCCCTCGATAAGTGAGACTGAGAAATGCATGGACATGCTTGATTAATGAAAGAGTTTCCTTTTGTTCTGCCAATCTACTTGGAGATCGAGAAAGTGATGGTCGAGTAAGATGAGGATGACGTTTCCATGCCTCGTACTTGACCTATGTATATATCATGAGACAAAAGGGATGTAATCAAGTTATATAATAGATTACATTGGATCACTAATCTCATATGATTTGGGTAGTCACAATATCTTGCTAGAGGTCATTTGTGACTTGTGGGTCCAATAGTGTTATTAGCATATTGCTAACGTTTTATGGACCTACAGGGTTGCACATAAAAACATGCCAACTCGAGTTAGAATATTCATATTCATTGAATTTAAAATGTGTTTAAATTCAATGAATTTAACGTTCAATTTAAGATGATTAAATTATATATATATTATATAATTCGAAGTATATATATGTTTGATATTATATATATTTGATATATTATATTATTTTGAAATATATATATATTATTTAAATTAAATTAAGTTAATTTAAATGTATTAATTTTAAATTTAATTCTATGTGATATATTTAAATTTAAACTAAAATCTAAATTTGATTTATATGATTAATTCAATTTAAATTTGATTCTGGACATAGATTAGATAATTAGTTTAGATTTAATCTATTACATAGATTTAAATTTAAACTATTCTATTTAATTGATATTTGACTTAATTTAAATATTTGATTTAAAATTAAACAAATAGATAATCATATCTATATATTGATATCGACTAGGGATTATTATATATAGAATCAAGAGAGAGTCTCCACTAACCGTAGAGATTGAGTTGTTGCACACTCACACAGAGAGTGTGTATGGATGAACAAAGAGTGTACGGATGAACACAAAACATATGGATGTTCAGAAATTGAGGTGCTAGCACGCCGTTCGAGTTGGACTCACCGTTCGTGTGGATACTGGTAAAGGGAGCTAATCAAACACGTTAGTTCCTGTGGTGCGATGAAACGAAAAGAACACCAAAGAGACGCACTGAAGGTAAATTCTTCTTCTACATCTCAATTTAAGCAATGTTGATGGATCCGCGAGAAGGATTTCGGTGGAGTTTTTCATTGTGTGTGTACTGAAATTCCCAACAGAATCATCATATTAACAAGAAAATCCATGATTAACTAGTAATAATCAACCGAAGAAGTACTTGGAAGGTGGATATCAGCGAAAACTCAAGGTTCAGAGGACAACAATGGCGTCAATGATAAACCAGCAACCTCTGGCATGCTCTTTGGAATCCACTACTCTGGTTTCCTTGCATGACTAACTATTACCTCCTTTTTTTTTTTAGTTATGTTTGGTTCAACTAAGGGGATTGGAAGAATTTTTAATGAAGGAGATTAGAGGGGAATGGATTGAAGAGGTTTTGAAATTTCCTTGTTTAGTAAGAAGGGAGGGGAGATGATTGAAGTAATTTTAATGAAACCTTATTTGGTTCAGGAGATGATTGCATGGGATTGGAGGGGAGTGAGTAATAATTACTCCATCCCCTAAAAAAAACCTCAATTTGGGGAAGAAATAAAGGAGTAGGGGAGGGTATTTGACAAGATTAAATCCCCTTCAATTTTTTGAACCAAATAAGGGACGGAGATTTAATCCCTTCCAATTTTTTGAACCAAATAAGGAGAGGAGATTTAATTCCCTCCAATCACCTTCCTTCCCTTTAAAATCCCGAAAAAACATCCAACCAAACAAAGCTTTAATGTGATTACTCAGAAGACACGGGTACTTTATTATGTGATTGTGACTATTTAATGCATTTTTGTTTTTTTTTTCATCTAAGCACCCAGTATCCTAGATCTGCCTCACTCGAGCTGTGAGAACTTTAACGGGACCCAGACTAATCCGGATCGAGGCATGATAGGCACCACAAGGGTAGGCGCATCTGGCCACTTATGGTGCTGCATTCCCATGACTCATACTCGATACCTCTAGTTAAATTGGAACAATGCATTTTTGTTTTTTAACCCAACTGTCACCATTCACACATTTACTTTTTATTTATTCTTTTTTTTTTAAATTCTGGTTTTGAATTTCAAACCCACCTCTACCGTCGCAACACAAATATTAATGCATTCTAAATTTCCAATATCATATAGTACATACGTATAAACGTGCAGACCTATCTTTTTTTTTTTAATTACCTACCTTCCCCTTAATTTAATTGTACTAGTCTGATTATTTACAGGAAAAATATTATTTATTGATTAATTAACAATTGGTAATTATACATATTTATAATTTAATCATAAACTAATTTTTAACTTGTACCATGGACAAAAACACAAATGGACAAAATACAGAACTCAAAATGAATTATACTTCAAGTAACATTACAATACTATTTATAAACTATTTTTTTTAAATTTGGCTTCCAATAGCATAAATTTATTTTATTTTTCATATATATTATTTAAAATATATTATTTAATCAATATCGGTCTAATCCTAATATAATTCTAATCAACTATTGAACTTTTAAATTGGTGCTTCAACCAGTCTTGTCACCGATATGTTTTTTGAACATTAATTGCTAAAGTCTAAGCAACATGAAAATTGTAATACCAATGGAGGTAGATATGGCACATGCATGTCCTACCAAACCTACATTATACATATTATTTTCAAAACATATTCTAGTAGCATAAATTGAAAGGAGAACGGTGCGACAAATTAGTTATATATGTGTGTGGGCATAAACCATATCTGAGTGTTCGCTCACAATATACTCTGCTGTGGTCCTGGTAAAAGAAAGCAAGCAAACAGGCATGAGTTCCACAGAGGGTAACAACCAGAACCTTAAAGTGAAGGAAGAAGACGACGAGGCATGTCTCTATGCCATGCTGTTATCGAGCTTCCAGGTTTTCCCTGCGATTCTGAACGCAGCTATTGAACTGAAGGTGTTGGACAAGATATCAGAGAAAGTACCACGAGACGGCGGTTTCTTGTCAGTGTCAGAGATCGCTTCTGAGCTTCCCACACAGCACTCGGAGTTGCATGACAGGCTGGACCGAATGCTGCGAGTGCTTGCATCTTTCAAGGTTTTAGATTGGACCACCCGCATCAACCTTGATGGCCAGGTTGAGAGGCTCTATAGGCTCTCTCTTGCTGGGAGTTACTTTCTGCAATCTAAAACTGAGAGCCTCGCTTCATTCTCTAACCTCCAGTGCCATCCAGCTACCACTAAGGTTTGGTACGTAAGACTTTGGATCGATCCTTGTTTATAGCTAGGAATAAGTTCTCTCTTTTTTTACTGACTTCAATAAAACTTCACGTACTCTCACTTTAGAATAATCAAATTGATCAATCTGAGATCTGTAGGCTGAACATAAGGGAAGCAATTCTGGATGGAGGAGTAGACCTATTCAGTAAAGTACATGGGATAAGCATGTGGAAGTGTATGGAGAAGGACGCAGAACTGAACCACACATTCAATAAGGCAATGACAGGCATATCAGCAATACAGATGAGGAAGTATTTGGAAGTGTACGATGGATTTGAAGGAATTTCAACCTTAGTTGATGTCGGAGGGGGCACAGGTCAAAGCCTCCAAATGGTAATCTTCAAGTACCCTCATATTAAGGGTATTAACTTTGATCTGCCCCAGGTCATTCAACATGCCCCACCCCATCCTGGTATATTCTTCACACTCAACCTTCAATTTCTCATAATGGCATTTTATAATAAGTAGCCATTCCTAACCCATAATTAATGAGCGAGAATATTCATCCATGTGAGCTCATATTTTTTTTTTTTGTCTTTTTTCCTTTCCTTGTTAATCTGACCAGCTTCATATATTGACTTTTTCCTATTTAAGATTTAAGATGTTTCCGAATTAGTATTAACGTATCAAAAAAGGATTGATGGAGTACGGCATTATAATTTTTGTTTCGTGGGATTATGTGAAGGAATCGAGCATGTTGGAGGAGACATGTATGTGAGTGTTCCGAAGGGTGATGCCATTATGGTCAAGGTAGGGTCCATGATCCCTGATTGTTTGACATTTACTATGAATAAATATTATTGGATTATAGGTGATAATGAATAGTTAAAGTGTTTGATATTTACGACTTTTCTTTGACAATTGTGTAGGCCACATGTCACAATTGGTCAGATGAAAAATGTGTGGCACTATTGAAGAACTGTTACAAAGCACTCCCAGAAAATGGGAAGGTGATAATTTTGGACATGATAATGCCGGAAGAACCAGAGTCAAGTACTGCTGTGAAGTTTGTGTCTATTGCAGACAACTCAATGTTTATTCATGCTGGAGGCAAAGAAAGAACTGAGAAACAATTCGGGAAGCTCTGCAAAACTTCTGGGTTCTCCACTTTCCGTGTTGCTGCTCGTGCTCTTGCCGTTTATGGCGTCATCGAGTTTTATAAATGAAAGTCCATCTACCATTATGGTTTTGAAGCAAGCTTGTACTTTACAATAAATACGAAGAAACAATATAGTTATGCAAGAATAAGTGAGATAGTAGCTAGCTAGAAGGTTATGCTTCTCATACTTGTTGGAATAAGTGAGATAGGAGCTAGCTAGAAGGTTATGCTTCCCATACTTGTTGGATAAGATATAATGACAGTATTTGCACCCGAGAGAATATTATAATATAAATCCCTATCTTTCTTTATTATCTTCCATCACTTAATTTAATTGGTACACAATTTAAAATATGCTTATCATATACAAAATAAATTTCAGCTTTTCATAAAATCTCTAAATAATTGATATTTTTTAAATAATTTGAAAATCACTTTTTTAAAAAAATTAAACAAACAAGCCTTAGATAGATTTAGAGGGTTTCGTCTTTTTTTTATCATATATGTAAGAGTTAGGAATTAAGGAAGCTCGTGATCTTATGCGCTTTTTAATTAGTTAGTTCTGTCTTACGGAATATATATAACCCATTCTTGCGTAAGGCACAGATCCATCCCCATTTGTAAAGAATAGTGTGCATACAACAATAATGGCATAATTTAGAAGCCAAAACACTATATTGGTATCAGCCTTAAGTATTTTTGCTCCAGAGAAATCCAAAAATTTTCAAACTGTTCCAAATAATTTTTTTTCAGATGGAATCTTTCATTTTCCATCCACTATGTGTAATGTATATATTGTAACCAAGAAATTATAAGGAGCCATGAAGATTGTGGCTTTCAACTTCAAGTTCCATGTAATATACTTAATGGACTTGGGGTCTCTCCTGCGAGACCCCTCCTGCCGGTGTACAAGTTTTTTAATTTTTATCTTTTTTTAAAATTAAAATTTGTAGATAAAAATAAGCTTCTGAGGGCCATGGCAGGTTTTTTATTTTTTAAATTTTTTTAAATTAAAATTTGTAAATGAAAAATATGCTTTTTAGAAATCATAAAGATATGTATTTCTGCAGTTTTAAATATTTTAATGTCTTTTTTCTCCATTACTAAAAGGTTGCATGAATGCTAGAGATCCTCTTTTTACTCTATAATATTTTTTAATAAAAAATTTAAAACTGTACAAATACATAACTATATAATGGTCTCGCAGGAGAGATCCCAGGTCTATACCTAACGCCTCACTAGATTTGTTCAAAAGCCATATGTGGACAGATGTGACGATTTCACCATCAATTCAAAATGTAGTTTTGACAAATTTTGCATACACAAACTTGGACATAAAACATCTAAAATGCCAACAAAATAGATGATGCATGCATGCTGCAAACAAAATAAAATTTGTGTATATATAATTAAACTAAAAGGATTCGTTTTCTTGTCATTATTAAAGACTAGTGTATCAATTAATACACTTATACACATTAAGAACTTTGGCCCAAAAAAAAATAAAAACAGATAATACCGAGTAATTACCGACATTTTGAAAATGTGATCAATAAATGTAAATAACCGCTAGCTGAAGGTATTGAAAACTTGTTGTTCAATGAACTTGCCATCACTATTCAGTAGGCCTTGGTTTCTAAGTTTTTATCAGCGTGCGCGATGGTCAAAAAAGAAGTTTTTATCAGCACAAGAATATAGATTCCCTCTTACGTTTGAGAAGTCCTATCATATTAAGTTTAACTTGTTTAAATCAATTTTTTATTTTTAAATATCAATAATTTTCTAAAAAATAAGAAAAAACTATTGTTTACTACAAGTTCTACTTCATTTGATACAAGAAGTATTTAAATAAAATTTAATTTAAATCATTTAAATTAAACTTGAATAATTTCGATTTGATCATTTAGCATTGCCTGATGCCCTCAATTAAAAAGATTTGTACTTACGGTACAACGAGAAATTATTACAACAATTAACACTGATGATTCAATTTTTTATGCGCATCACAAAGTTTGCCTTTTAATATTTGATATCCCCACGCAAATATATATGTAAATAAAACAAGCATATCTAAGAAATATATTGTTGGGGGAATTACATATAAGGACCAATAGAGTAAATTAATTACAAAGAAAAATTTTAGATAAAAAATTATTAAAATCTAGAATATTAAATAGTAAAATTGGAAGAATAAATAGTAACAGATCCTATTTTATAATTAATTTATTTTTTTAATTTTAAAATATAATTTTCCCTATATTATGAAAAATTACATATATATATATATATAGACTTGTAGAGTGAATTAATTAAAAACAACAACTTTAGATATGGTAACTAAACATATCATGTATGAA
Organism: Adenanthera pavonina; assembly: GCA_026686845.1. Lineage (NCBI taxonomy): Eukaryota > Viridiplantae > Streptophyta > Magnoliopsida > Fabales > Fabaceae > Adenanthera > Adenanthera pavonina. The sequence continues at coordinate 21,685,794 of JAIVEN010000013.1, forward strand.
CTTATTGTGAAATTAATCTAATATCGGGGGAAAATAAAGTCAAAGACTCAGAGGTAAGCTTTTTGCGTCAGAAATGGGAATGTGAAAACAAAATTATATGCCCGTTGACTATAAAAAATTTAGCCCTGCTAGTAATTAAATATGTCATATCATAGTTTTGTCATGTCTGCTAGATATGTATAAAGATATTTCAGTTTTTTTTTAAATATTTATATATAGTTACATGCAATGTTCACAAAGTCGGACTAAGTATTAAATTGGTTGGAGAAGTGATTCAAAGTTTAATAATCTAAATGTAATTAAATTGGAATCAAATCGGTTCTAAGTAAATTAATATACTTTTATTATTATTTAATCATGTTTGCTTTTATTATACTCAATTTTTTTATTTTTATGATATCGATATTCATGTCAAATGATATTTTAAAGGCATTAAATATTTATTTAAGATCAATATATTTTATTGTAAAAGAATTAAATTAACATTAATCAAAATATATGATTAAAATGATCTGCAATTTAAAAACCCAGCACATTTCTTCTACTAATTTATGTTTAAAATAAACCCATTTAGTTAGTGACATGAAATAATGGACACCACCAGCTTATATGTTTATAAGGCAAGAGACCTTTTCAATATTAAATCATATAAATCCAATTTAAAAAACTCATTAAGATGATTTTTTTTTTGCGAAATACTTCTTCACTAAAATTTACTGGTTTAATTCTTTGAATAGTGCTACTCTTACGGTCCAAAATATGACTCATTTTTTTAAAGATGTTTTAGACCAAAAATATAGCATTTGTTGCATTAGAAATTTCCAAAGTATAGTAAAATTCCACTTAAATACTTCCTCCAGAACTAATTGTAAGACATCTTCTAGAAGAAATATTTTATCCAAAATATAAGACATATTATAGTATTAATTTATTTTTTCAATTCTATCCCTGGCTTGGTTAGGCTAAATAATATATTGTGAGAAATCTAGTTCTATTAATTAAACTTCCACCTATGTGGTCTTAACCTAAAAGAGGTTAGCTCGTGCATGGTTGGTCAGTTTTGGAGAATTTAAAATTTAACTGACGCCATTTAAGCTCTTGAAAATGATGCTTAAGAAATTAATGGTATCAAACAACGCTATTCAAACTAGTTAATGTAATTTTGGATATTAGTTGTGGTTCAAGATAAGAGTACTGGAAACATACACAATTTTTAAAAAAAATTAAGAAAAAAATAAATTTTTCTTAATAAACGTGAATTAGTTAGAAATATCCTACATTTAGGATCAGACGTAAAACTTCCTGAAAAGTTGGACTTAACTCAGAAAGTTCAACTTCTTGAGCAAAATTTGGGGAAATTCTACTTCTTAAGTGTTTTGTAATAATTTTTTAAAAAGACCTTTAATTTATTTAAATATTATAAAATAAAAAAGGTATTTATGCCATTAATATTAAAGCATAATATATTTATTTAAAAATAATTTAAACTTTATGAGAAATAAAAAAAAATTAACCAAGCATATCATGCATGAACTTCTTGTGAAATTAATCTCCCAAAAGGATACACTTCCTAGTAAGTTATTGTCATCTTCAACATAGCGAGCGACGTCCTTATATATATGGTAACATCTTATTAATGAAATGAAAAATTCAATGACATTTTCAACATTGTGCATCCATATATACTCCAATTTCTTGGATCTTGATTACTTACGCTGTCTTACTTCTCAATTTTCAAGGTTTTGTGTTCCAATTTCTATTTTTTCAAAAGCATTTGTTTGACTTTCATATCCCCTCTCGACAGTTTTTCTCTTCCATTTTATTCACACCTAGAAAGGAGGAGCATTCAGATAAATGTGCTAACTGATTACTTCCTTATTTTCAAAATAATTAATACTTTGGACTTCTTTTTCTTATTTCAAAATAAGTATCACTTTATAATTTTTAAGATAATATTAATTATCTTTTGACAAGTTTATCTTTAATAATAATACTATTTGTGAGTGGTTTAGGTATGTATAAATAATTGTATTATAGTAAAATACATATATATTTTATTAATTACTAGGTTATTTACTAGCTTTCTTAATCTACATGTACAACTTCAAAATATCAATTGTTTTGAAACGGAAAGATTGCTATATATATCTATATATATCCGACTAAAATTTGAGATATTTTTGTATACATAGATTATTTTTCTATTCAATTGAAATATTTGTTGGTATATAGTTTTATAATCATTTTCCAATTTGCTCGAAATCCACTCCCAAAAAACTACAATAAGAGTTTTAATTATCATGTTCAATTTGAAGTTAGGATGAAAATTCCGTTCAAAGACATCATATATATATATATATATTTAAAATCAAATTTCAAGTTTCTTGACTAAATTTTTCTTTCCTTAGTTGTCTTGATCTATGTCGTTATCAAGTTTAAATAACAATTAAAGGAAAAAAGGTCATGAAGGAAAGAATGCATGACAACATGTGGCATCTTAATTATTCTATTATCATTCTTAATAAATTTTTCCTTTTATTAATTTTATTTGTATCGCAACAAAATTCAATTATACAACATTAACATTAGTTAGGTCAAGTGTAAGACACCCAGTGTCCTTTAAGTAATATTTTGAATTTAAATTTTATGAATAAAAAAGTATACTGAGAGAATTTCAATTCATTTGAGCCTGACACCAACTCATATTTAAATTAATCAATAGTATCAAATACCAAATATTTCATACTAAACAAATTCAACAATACGGGGAGGAAACATTCACATTTCCGTCATAAATATATTTCACTTTTTTTTAGTAAAAAATATTTTTCACTTTCTGTTGTGATCCGATTTCGAAAGACAACTATGAATGTTTTTAGGTCCGGCACATTTTTGAGTTAATGGTGACAGTGAGCCATTGCTTTCTTTGGGTCTTAAGGACAAAATATGATGGATCTCTTGTTGGGCTTTAGCCTCAATTATAGTAATGAATGTCCCTTCAATCAGCCTCGTCTTTAGAGAGGAGGGGGGGGGTGTTTTGGGAAAGCCAACGGAGGGAATATAATCAGGTAGAGTTTTAATTAGATGCAACAGTCTAAAGCCTAATTCACTTGGAAAATTTCAAATGCATCATGCATGTTACAACTCTCTTCATGTCACTCTCTTCATTTCTTTTTATAAGTCCTTTTTTTTACAAATATAAATCCCTTGTTAAACAACAAATTTCTTTCATTTACATATTATTTAAAAAATTCAAGACCGTATTAATTATTATTTTTTTAATTATACCATTATCTTTACTAATTATTTTACACACTTATCATAAAATTAAATAGTAATAAATTAAGGATGTACTAAAAAATTTAAAAGAAATTCTAACTTCTTAAATTTTATTTCTTAATATATGTGTTAAAATTTTAAAAGACTTGAATAAAGAAACAGAGCAAGTAAATCAAATTACTTGAAATTGAAATTCTATAAACTCATGGTAGCTCAGAAAACAATCAAGATTCAACACAAGAAATTCAAAACTGGACCAAGCATTAAATTGGTTAAAGTACTAGTTCAATATTTAATGGTTGAAATTTGGTCAAATCATAGTTGAAATGGCTATGATTAAATTAGTATAATTTTAATTATATATTGAATATTTAAAAAAAGAAGATAAAAAATAATAACAAAAGTATATAAAAAATTGATTTCAAATAAAAATAATAGCAAAAATAAAAATAAAAAATTAAAGAGAGTAAAGATAAGAAGCAAAAACATAATCTAAAAAGTGAATAAATATTTTATAATTTAACAAAATAAAGTAATTATGAGATATAGGATATCTATAATTTATATATATTTATTTTATAATTCATAATTTTATAATGTATATATACATATTTTTTACCCATTTAAATATTATTCTTCATTTCTTAATGTTTATCAGGTATAAATGTAACAACCTTCATTACATTACCCTGAACTTTGTCTTAAGTTAATGGAAAGTGTACTTGATGATATATGCAGGGCCGGAGGAAGCAGAATTGGAGAAAGGATCAAAACGGGACAACTTAAATATTTGAGACAAGAAGGGTCATGCCGCGTTGAGGTGCAGGGCCACCGCGGGCAAGACACTCTAGATATTTAAGAACTTGTCCAAGGCGAGAGTACTTGTGCTACAGCAAACTTACTGGTGCCACGGTGAGAGTCGCAAAATTTCTTTAAATTGGACGAGAACCAATAGGACGAAAGAAAGAAAAAATGGAGGAAGAAGAGGGATTCTCTGCTAGGGCTTTCATTCTCCATCCTTAGGAGGTGATTTCTGGACCCAGGGAGCTTGATTAATGGTTGGTAAGTTGATCTTGCTTCTTCTCCTCTCTTTTCCTTTTGTTTTTGACTTGGAATCAATGGGAATATGTTAGGTTTCAAAATTTTGGATGAATCCATTGATTAAAATACTTGATTTGGTGTTGTAGAAGTGTTATGTAGTATTAGGAAGGTATGGGTATGAGTTTTGGTTGAATTGTGAGGGGTTTTATTGGAACTAGGTTGGAAATTGTAAAAGGGGTATGGAATCCGAGATGTATGAGGATGATTATGATGTGGATGGTTGTTTAGAGTTTATTTGTACGTATTTATGTCACTGGAACATTGGATCAAGTTTAATTGGTTGAGTTATGAGTTATGAATTGATATTGTGTTGTGTTAATTGAGAATATTGTGATATTATAATGTATAATTGGTTGATTAGAAGTGTGTGGCTTGTGATTTGGTTGGCAATTTGAGGAGCTTAGGGGATCCGTGTGCATGGTATTGACAACCTGAGGTAAACAAGTATTTATATTGTATATTAGTATATATATGTGTATATATGCATATTTCCGTTTATATCATGATATTGATATATGTGTGTATGGTTTTTCTAGATATTATGGTATGCACACGGCTAGACATTATAGTGGATGATGATGATTATAATGATGATTGCATATATGATGATGATTATATGATGATGTGGCATGAACATCACCACTGCATAAACATTGTGAGGAAAGATGGATAAGGTGCTGATGATGATATATGATATGGGTGAAATAAGTAAGGAATCACTGTCACTAAATCGTCTCCTATGGCTAGAAAAGAAAGATGGCAGTGGATTGCACCTTACCTAAAATCACCACCAATTCGCGGTAGTCGAAGAGAAGGAGAACCATAATCCAAGCATTAGTGTTACCTTTGACTAGATGCACTAGTATGAGGTGAGCTTGGTAATATCCTGGAATCAATCTTCACTAACTATTGGAAGGGAATCATCTATATAAAATGTCTTATTATGCTGTCAGCTCATGGTTCTAGCTATGTGGAGGGAGACATGCATTTCATGACACTGGCATTGCACTGTATCATTTGCATATGTGTATAGTATTAATGATATTATAGTATGTATGTGTTTGTCTTAGTGACTGAGACTCTGTCTCACGCCCACTTCCTATGACTAACCTTTCAGGTAAGAACTCTGGTACTAGTCTGATGAAAGACTAAGGAGTTGTCGATCACTCCGCATTCAGGAATCACAAGTTGTCAATCATAATATAGTTTATATAATATTGTGCCAAGTAGGTTGTTATAGCCTGGTTATATGTATGTGTATCCTAGGAGTATAGAGATATACGTGGTTATGCATGTTTGGGTAAAGTGATCCTATTATGTAGATGATGTCGAGGGATGATGAATGGTGTAGATATGGTTATATGCTGAGTTGGTGGTTGATGTGGTTGGTCCAGTTTACATGTGTGTGTTGATGATGTGGACCTAAGTATGGGTCATTGTCATTGGAACATGTGTCGATGAGCCGGATTGGCCGTATAAGTGTGCCCAAGGGTGGTTTTGGGCCATGTATGTATGTTTTGGGTATATAACCTATTATATGAATTTGGGGTTTAAGAGGATCAAATCTCAAACTAGTGATTTCTCTAAGACAAGACCTTCTTGGACAAGTTGGTTGAGCCAAATAGGACTTGTGTGAACAATCATTGGGTACCAACCTTTAGTGGCAAATGGAGATGTTAAGTTGTAAGTTTTGGCCAAAAGTGACAAAATGGTGTTGGACATCTAGAATCTCCAGACGGAGTTGGATTCAAGTGAAATTAGTATCTATGGTTAGATTGATATGAGAGTTATCTATAGGAGTTGAAATTAGGTCAATCGGATATGGGAGTACAAAATTATGCGCGTTAGAAGTTCACATTGGAAGTTAAAAATTTGTTGATATGATATCAGCATGGGGTGCCAAGGCGCAGTCCCCTCTGTTTCTAAAAATTGGAACCCAAGAACACCAACGCCACAGTTGTACTGTATCTCGCAGCGGCTCTGCTCTATTTTGGTCCCATTTGAAATTTTTTGCTATTTTGGATGAATTGCAAGTTAAAGTTTGTGGTGTTCTGGTCTAGATTGGTTAGTTTTTATAGCAATTAATCAAGATTGGATGTGTGTTGGAGTAAGATGTTCTAATAAATATAGATGTAATATAATTTAGAAACATGATTTAGATTGAAAAAAAAGTTTTCAAAAATAAAAATATGACCGATTCAAACTGGTTCAAGGCATGCATGACCGATTTTACTAGTTCAAACCTGTTTATGACCCATTTGATCAATTTTCCATCAATTCTCAAAAAATGGGTGGTTCTCTCATGATTCCAAACTAGACCTATCATTTATTCTCTATCTAACTGTTTAAACCTGCTAATCTACTACTATTTTTAATACTTTATTTTAACATGTTCCCTTAAAAAAATGTCAAAACCCTTGAAACATATTTTCAAATTGATTTTTTAGTAAGGCAAAATATTATCATCAGTGGGTTCCCAGCTGATGATAATATATTTTTTCAATTGGATTTATCAAAAATTTTTAAGACATGAAATATTTTTTATTTATTACAAAGGAAGAGAAGTGAAGATATTTAGTAAGAATAGAAAGAAAGAATATGAGAACTACCAAGCTTTAGTTAAACTAGCATGTGATTATATTAACTTAATTAGAGATCTCGAGTTCAAGTTTTGAAAATATAACGATATTAAATATTTGATAGAAGAACTTGTCGTCCTAACCAGCTCAATTTAATTTAATCTGGATATCAATAAATTCTCCAATTAACTTGGGGTAGGGTCAAGATATCCCTATATATGAAAAAAGAAAGAAAGAAAGAAAGAAATATGCAAATAATAATATCATTAACGTAATTCAATCTTGAAAAAAGATAACTGACATAACGTGCTATCAATTCATTGGACATATCCTTAACGTACTTCAAATATGATTTATATTTTGGATCGGAGAGAACATGAGAATTGTATAGACTTTAAATGCAATACATTAAATAGGTGCAATATTGAAAAATAATTTTTTTTTAACAAATTTAATGAGTAAAACTATCTTTCTTAGTTCTTGTGTAATTAATTAAACTAAACTTATATTTTTTATAGGAGGGAATAGAATATTATCTTTGAATTAAATGAACTGTGAACTAAAATGACTTGTGTTCCAGTCAATTGTAAGATGAAGTAGGCTGGTTTTAACCTCGAAAATAACTAATTCCTCCAATCTAAAATATAAGCCATACTTGATTAATTATACAAGAACCAAGAAAAGTAGTTTTGCTTATTAAATCTGTCAAAAAATATATTTTTTTCAATAGTACCCATATTTAATACATTGCATTTAAAGTTTGTTATTTCTTATACATTTAATTATAGATAAGGAAAAAATAGGAAAAAAACATTTGATGTCCTAGAAATTATTAAATGGGACCTATATTTTGGACCAAAATAAGTTTTTGACATATGACTTATATTTTAAACTAGAGAGAGTATATAATATCATTGAATAAAAAATCATTAGTTATTCGTGTTGAAGTTTTAAGAGCTTTCACCTAAAGTACTCCTTTTGATTTTAATCTATTCACATTAAGGCTTCTCTTTAATTAAATTTATATAAAAAGTGGTCATCATCCTCCAAATTTTTTTAAATTATAATTTATTATCATCTTTTTCTGGCCAACATTTTTCTATTATGTCTTTCACTTACGCACTTGGTCTAAATCATTCTTCTTTTCAACGAGTATGAATTCTCTTCACTGCACTTTCAATCTACTCTACCTCCACCTCATGTCTTGGCTATCTAGTTAAATTTTGATGGTTATATACTTTAATAATATAGATTGATTGATTTATTTATTTATTATAAGTTATTATTTTATTATTCTTAAAATATTAAATTTGAATGCCCAAATTTCAATTTTAAAGTGGAAGTAAGGTGGAAGGGAGATATAGTGAAGAGAATCCATGGCACTTTCAACTATCGATACCAATAAGAAGCTGTTTTTGGCTGACTTTAAGATACAAAATTCATTTGTTTTTTTAATTTCTTACTTGTTCGAAGATAATCCCCCCCCCCTCTCTCTCTCTCTCTCTCTCACATTCAAATGTTTTTTGAAATTTGGTTATTTTTTCCTTAGCAAGGAGATGAGTAAATATATTTCTTGATCGTTTATGTGTTAAGAGAAATTGGGCTAGCTCGGGCCACTCTAACTAAGCCCAACCCATCTGATCAACGACTTAATAAGCAGTAAGCGCCTCCCTTTATTGTGTACACTATTAAGCACTTCCCTGCCAACTTCAGAAAAGACCTAATTTATTGAAACATAGGCTCCTACAAAAATGGAAAAAGGGTTACTTCACATCTCTCTTTTTACTTCATCGATGGCGGTTGGTTTGGTAAGAGTTAGAGTTATTTAAGCACAATGTCCTAGGTTTGAACCCAAGTTAGTGCAGAAGACATATTTGAGAGAGAACTTTCCCCATTTGGAGCTCAACGCAGTTGTATTTGAATTAATCAAAATTCAAAATGGTGACTAGATACCAAATTGATGCATATGAAATTTAAGTTTATCTCTGTAGATTTAATTAAATGATGCATCCCTTTGTGTAGGCTGAACATAAAGGAAGCAATTTTGGATGGAGGAGTGGACCTAAGAAAGTACATGGGATAACCATGTGGAAGTATATGGAGAAGGATGCAAACCTGAACCTTACATTTAATTAGTCAATGGCAGCGGCAGGTATATCAGCGTTCAGATGAGAAGTCTTTGGTAGTGTACGATGGATTTGAAGGAGTTTCAACCTTAGTTGATGCATGGTTCACATGACGGAGTTTTTCCAGTGGTTCTATTCTATTCCAAATCCTAATAACAAATTTAAATAACTTGTATAGATTAGCTCACAAAACATAAAGCTCATTAAAAAAAAAAAAGCAAACATTAGTTCTGCCTTCATACAAAGATTGTAACCAACCAAAATAAGGTATAGCTTAAAACAAGACTTTAGCTAGTATGAGAAATCATAAAGTAGAAATGAAAATGATTGACAAAGTCTGAGTTACTTTATTTTTCATGCCTTGAAAACCAGATTAAAATAGAAAGGGAGAGATAAGCTAGAAGCTTCAACAACAAAGAGCTTAAAATCTTTTAAACAAACAACATTTTAGCATCAAATTACAGATAAGAAATGAAAATTATTCAAAATGACAAGTAAAATGAGATAGAGGAAGTACATATTCAGAATAGATAATAATGAGTAATTATTGACATTTTGAAATATAGTCAATAACAGCTAGCTTATGCAAAATATTAAAATAAAAATTTAATTTAAATCATTATGATTTTAATACTGGGGGAAAATATACTCAAAGCCTCAGAAATATCATGAATTAATTCTCCGGCCTTTCGCGTCAGGATTGGGAATGTACAAAAACAAAATTATATGCACTTTGATTGTAAACAATTTAACTATGCTGGTAATTAAATACGTCGTACTACACTTATGTAGAGCCGGTTAAGCTCGAAGGGTTAACCCCTTTGGCTTTTTTGTTTCCCTTTTTAAAATACTAGCTTAAAAAGACAAAAAAAATTTCTCCTATCCTAAACACCACACTCATTTTGATTCCAATCCCATACTTCCCATTTCCACCCGTAAATGAAAAAAAAAAAAAGAAAGAAAAAAGCTTATCTATCCTATTAGTAGATTATATATAAATTGTCGAATTTAAATATTACCTTGGTTTTAGTTAGTGAATGATAATGATGATTAGTAGTATTAATTTGCATAATAATGTAAACAAATTTAAAAAAATTTATAGGAAAATTGTTTTTAAAAAATTACTGGTTTATGGGCTAGCCTACAAGCTCATTGAGTACGAGTTGACTTTTAGGAAATTAGGCCTATTTTTAAGACAGGTTTTTAAAGTGGGAAAAAGACATTTAAAGACCCTCCAAGACAGATTATGACAAATTAGTATCTTTAATTTGTCTAATCATCCCCAGGTCTCCAGGTCCTCAACTGGAATAAAAATAAAAGCTCCTGGACAAAAATAACCCTCATATCAGAAACCCAAAACACACGCACCCACGGCTCCTTCTGTGTCAAAATCCCAAAAGCGAATGAACGCACGAATGGACAGACGGCTGACTTTGTTTCAAATATGCCTTAATTGTTAGCAAGGCTGACTTCCCAAGAGGGGGGGTGAATTGGGAAGATTGAAAATTTTCTGCACAAGGTGAAGTAAGTGAAGATATCACAGTATAAAGAAAATAACGTGTAAAAACAGAGCAAGCTGAAAAGTAAAGATAGGGAGAAGAAAACTCAGCAATTTATCCTGGTTCGGTCTTTCCACTTGACCTACATCCAGTCCCCAAGACACCTCTTGAGATTTATCCACTATACAGCAAGAATTTCAATGGGCTTCTTGCTAAGGCCACAATACACGAGTATGCTCTGTTTCTGAGCTCTCTCAAACTCTCCAAGCACTTACACTGTGTGCTTCCCAATCCCCTTGTGAATATCCCTCACAAGTAAATCTATCTTCCAGATGAAGAGTAGATTGATTACAATGAAATGACTCTCTTGAAAGGAGTAGATATGAAAGTTTTGGTGCAAGTCTGGAAGTTAAGAGGGTAAAAGCTTTTGAGAAGAAAATTCAGCAGAGATTCAGTATATACAAGTTTGATTCATTACCCACAACTTCAAATGATGTTGTATTTATAGATTTAGGTCCCAAATATCCGTTAGAGACTAAATCTATCCGTTGGGGAAGTTATCCAACGGTTACTCTGAAAAACTATCCGTTTACCAACCGCATTTAATGTTTCTGACATACTGAAATTCGAATTTTGGTTGGTCAACAGACGAATTTCGAAGGAACCAAAGGTTAAAGCTTTCAACGTTACAACACGAAGTTCGTCTATTCATGAAGTGAAATTCGAATTTTGAAACTTATAAAACATTTTCACAATGTGACATACGAATTTTCAAGAAGAAAGTTTTTCAGTTAAGTGTGAACAGTGTTTTCAATTTGCTACAGTGTCTTCGAAATTCAAATTTTGGTATCCCAAAATTCGTCTGTTCACTGAACGTTAAAAGAGACACAGTAGTTTACTTTCTTCGAAATTCGAATTTTAAAGGTGTGAAATTCGTCTGTCAGAGAGACTCTTTCCAGACTTATTTCATCATTCGAATGTTGCAAATTCTTGTTATTCGTATGTCTATGTTTCACTTAAACAGACTCAAGAACTTAGCTTCTGAAATTCGAATTTCAATGTTCAAAGTTCGTCTGTCAGAGAGCAGTTTTGAGACATAAATCATTCTTGATCTCAGATGAACTTTAACACATTTTCAGACGAATTTCTTCTATTTTCTCAAGTTTTGTTTTGTCTGAAATTCGAATTTTGAAGACTTAAAGTTCGTCTGTTGGAAAAAGCTTCTTTCAGACTTGTATGAAAATTCGAATGTTGGAAGCTCAAAATTCGTCTATCAGAGAGCATTTATCAAACTCATTTTCATTTTGATTTCAGATGCATTTTATCATGGTCTCAGACGAATTTCTTTGGTTTTCACAAATTTCATTTTACTTGAAATTCGAATTTTGAAACTATGAAGTTCGTCTTTTACCAGAAAGGCTTCTTTCAGACTAGATGAAAATTTGAATTTTGAAAACTCAAAATTCGTCTGACAGAGAGCCATCTCTTCAGACTTAATCAGTTTTAGCTCGAAATTCGAATTTCCAAAGGCAAAGTTCGAATTTCCAACTTGACAGTTTAGTTTAAACTTTTAACCTTCGTCTGTTTGTGGGTGTTTTTCAAATATTTAAAGATTTAACATATAATCAAGGTTTGAAAACATCTTTTCTTCAAATCAAAACCTTTTACCCAATCATAACAAAAACTAAAGATCCTACAAGAGATCTAACAGCAAATACTCAGAAAAACTTCACTTGGAACAGCTTTGTTCTCCTTTGATATCTTCAATCCAAGCTCTTGAATGTTGGTTTAAAATCATCAAAACTCTTGCTTCAACATTCTCCCCCTTTTTGATGATGACAAAACAACTCACAAACTGGATTAGTACTTGGGTTTGCTTTCATAAGCTCCCCCTCAACATATGCATAAGATATCAAAACAACAGATTTAGTGAAGAGATTCAAAGCCCAAAACATTGCAACCAAGAACATACTTTATATCACCAAACAGTTGTAATACATAATCCAATTAAAGAGTAGTTCTTAAAAACAAACAACCAAATACAAAACAACCAAATAAAACAAGATACAACAAGAAGAATTAGCCTAAGATCTAAGATATCACTTCTTCTTTGGCTTCTTGCTGTAAGTCTTTCCTTTTCCAGATGGCTCAGCAGATTTTCCAGCTTGCTTAGTCCCAGTTTGCTTTATCCCAGTTTGCTTTATTTTCTCCCCCTTTTTGGCATCATCAGGAAGCCCAACAAAGTCCATCGGAGGAGGTATCTGAGTGATAGGAACAACACGAAGGGGAACAGGAGCAAAAGGAATCTCTGGCTGAACTGGAGCAGGGGGCTCAGCAGGCTCTTCATCATCATCAGAGACCTCAAGCAGTACTTGCATTTCCTGCTCTAGAAAGAGCCAGTTGAGCTCTCTGTTGCTCTGAAAGCCCATAAGCAGCAATAGACTGAGGGGCTGGTTCAGCAGGGGGAAACATTTCTTCCAGCCTTCTCCTTTGAGCTAGCAGCAGAGCATTGTGAGCAATGGCAAGATAATCAACAACTGGTACAATGCTCTTTTCCTTATTGCTTGCTCCTTCTGGCACAGAAGAGATTGAAATGGCTGCAACCAGTCTTTCAACTTGCTCTGATTCTTGAATAGACAGAATTGAATCCGGAGCATCTTCTTGCATTGGCTCAAGAGGGCTTGATTCTTGAAGACCTTCTCCTTCTAATCCATAGTCCAAGGGTGGACCAGGACTTGGTGTTCTCATAGCACCAGCACCATCTATATCAGAATCATGGTCAGAGGAGGCAATCTCAAAGGGACTTGGAGGCACAGGGGATGGAGACAAAGTAGGCTCAGGGACACCAGGCTGAGGTGGAGCTGAAGTGGTAGGAATTGCATTTCTTATCTCTTCATATGCATCAGCCACCACCTTCATATTCACAGCCAACTGATGGATTTGATCTTGTAGATGAGCAAATTTGGCATTTTGCTCATCTCTTATGCTGAGAATGAGTGTTGACAGACTGTCAAACAACTCAGTGACCTTTGTTGGCTTGGCCCGTGAGGAGGGAGTGGCAGGAGGGTGAGTAGGCCTGGAGGGAGATGGGATTGGTTGAGAAGGCTGAGGTACAGATTTGCTAGGGGCCTCAGAGGTGCCTTCTTGTTGGAGGGAGTCATCAGCAGCAAAGAACAGATCTTCAGATTTCCCTGCTCCCTTTCCAACCCATCTGCCTTCATCTCGTTCAATACCCATCCTTTGCAGTTCCTCTTCTTTGAATGCCTCAGTGAGTTTCCTTTTCCCCTTTTCAATGTGTTGAATTCTAGCATGCTGCAGGATTCTTGAAATAATTGCAGCATAGGGGAGTGTGGAATCCTTCCTCTGATCCCTTGCTTTTATCATTCTCTGGAGGATGATATGACCCATGTTAATCAGCTTCCCACGAATGATAGCAGTCATCACATGAGCCTCTGCCCTTGTTATCAAGTTGAAGCTGCCACCCTTGTTGAATATGATCCTGGACACTATATAGTGCAGGATTCTGACTTGTACACTTAGGTCTGTGGGCTTCAATAGATTTATAGTTGGCCTGTTTTCCCTTCTCCTGAATAAGGTGTCCAAAATGGTGCTCTCCTTGTAGTACAGAAAAGATCCACCTTCTTCATCTGCTGTGCTTGCCTCATCCATATACCCAGAGGCTGTTATGTCAACTTTTAGTCCATCTTGTCCTGGGATTTCCAACACCTCATTGAATGTTTCATCAGCAAGCCAAATGGTCCTTGATCTCAAAGTGACCTCCCATTTCATCTTCTTGCTGTTATACTCAAGAGACGCATACCAAGTCTTTACTACCTCATCATTATATCTTTCAGCAATTTCCAACAAATTTTTATATCTTAACAACCATATAGCAGCATCAAAATTGTTGGAAATCAGAAATTGTTCCACATTCACACAATGAGGCTTGATTACCTTTTTGTTGGAAAACTTGGTAGTGTACTCTTCTTGAATCTCAGGAGTGCTCCAAAGTGGTAGTGTGGTCAATTCAAACTCTCCAGATTCAGTACTGGAAGAGGCAGAAGAGGCAGCAGCAGGAACAGACGGTTCTGCACTTTTTGAAGAGGAGGGGCCAGATTTCTGGGATTCTGCTTTGGATGATGATTTCTGGCGTTTAGAGGGAGTAGCTTTACTGGGTTCGGCTTTTCTCTTTGACTTTTCTCCTTCTTTGGTAGCATATTGAGATTTAACATTCCTTTTCGGACGAGCCACAGCTTTTCCTGTTCCAGGAATTTTAACTCTTGCCATTTCTCGGTTGAATAAAGCAGAATGTGGCTGAGAATGGGTTTATAGGGTGCGAAAGGAAGTTTAATCGGTGGAAAAAGACGGTTTTTGGACAGGAGTTAAGAGGATTGAAGAGAGAATTAGAACAGACTAAGAGAGGTTACAAATAGGGTTGCATCTGTTCTTTGGAAAACTGACGCATTTAACGTGTGTAACCGTCTGACAGACGAATTTTGAGAGGTCAAAATTCGAACTTCGGGCAGTTACAAGTTAAACCGTTCAGCACAGCTTACTGACAGATGAATTTTCATCTTGAAAGTTCGTCTGACAGTGGCTTGAAACAAACAATACAAGCACATCAGACGAATTTTGTTCCAACAAAATTCGAATGTTGAAAAGAAAAAGGCAGGCAATAATCAAATCAACAGACAATAGACGAATTAAGCATGCAGAACTTCATCTTTCAAGCATTCATTCTTCAAGAACATGTTTCAACAGACGAATTTTGAACTTGATAATTCGAATTTCCCAATTTTTGCAAAGATTGTCCAACATTCGTATGTTAAGAAGTAATAATTCGTCTAACAGTGATGGACAATCATTACTTTGAAATTTTTGATTTTGAAAATTCGAACTTTCAAGCCTTAACAGACGAATTTCGAGGCTTAACCGAGAACTGTTCCAAGACATAATAGCCCAAAGTTCGTCTGTTGGTGAACCAAAATTCGAATGTTGACCATGTTGACCAGTTCAAAAACACAGATTATCAATGAAATTCTTCTATTATTCAAACAACATACGAATTTCAACTTTAAAGACTTACAGAATGGATCCAGAACTTAGGATAATTATCATTCACTTCATTTTCTGGTTGTTCCAATCTGGAGTGCTCCAAACTTTCAAACTTTTAGCCATTGATGTTCACAAGGAGCACCTGCAACTATACTAAAACATACTTCGATGCTCAAGTTAGAATTTATTCTAATATTAAGAACTCTAAAGACAGAAATGCACAGAAATGACTTACAATTCATTGGGATTTACCATTCCCAATTCTCTCCTTATTTTGCAGTGTCTGTCTTCTGATAGAGGCTTTGTGAGTATATCAGCAACTTGATCCTCTGTTGGGATGTATTTCAGTTTAACTTCTCCTTTCAGAACATGATCCCTTATGAAGTGGTGCCTTACTTCAATATGTTTCGTCCTTGAATGCATGACAGGATTCTTGGTGATATTTATAGCACTTTGGTTGTCACACATGATTGGTATCTCTTTCATTTTAACCTCAAGATCTTCAAGCTGCTGTTTCATCCAGATGACTTGGGCACAACAGCTTCCAGCTGCAACATACTCAGCTTCTGCAGTGGATAAGGCTACATTGTTTTGCTTTTTGCTGAACCATGAGACCAGGGATCCTCCAAGAAACTGACAAGTTCCACTTGTGCTTTTTCTGTCAATTTTGGATCCTGCAAAATCAGTATCAGTGTATCCTTTGAGATCTTATCCATTGCCTTTTGGATACCAAAGACCCATCTGTGATGTTCCAATAAGATATCTAAAAATCCTTTTCACAGCTGTTGCATGGATTTCTTTGGGACATGATTGGAACCTTGCACACATGCAGACACTGAACATAATGTCAGGTCTGCTGGCAGTTAGGTACAGCAGGGATCCAATCATTCTTCTGTACTGAGTAATGTCAAACATCTTCCCATTCTCATCCATATCTAGTTTGGTTGCAGTAGCCATAGGTGTTCCCATTGGCTTGGCATTCTCCATTCCAAACTTCTTTAACAGCTCTTTTAGATACTTGGATTGACTAAGAAAGATACCATCATTAAGCTGTCTGATTTGCAATCCAAGGAAGAAATTGAGTTCACCCATCATAGACATCTCGAATTCTCCCTGCATTAACTTAGAAAATTCCTTGCAAAGAGTCTCATTAGTAGCACCAAAAATAATATCATCAACATAGATTTGAACAATTAGCAAATCTTTATTTTCTTTCTTAGTAAATAAGGTTGTGTCAATTTTGCCTCTGTTAAACCCCTTTTCAGTTAGAAAATTACTCAGTCTCTCATACCATGCTCTAGGGGCCTGTTTTAAACCATAGAGAGCTTTCTTCAGTTTATAAACATGGTTTGGTTTTGTAGAATCCTCAAAACCTGGAGGTTGATTAACATAAACCTCTTCCATGATATATCCATTCAGAAAAGCACTCTTTACATCCATTTGATATAGTAAAATATTTTTCATGCATGCATATGCCAGTAGTATTCTTATAGCTTCTAGTCTAGCTACTGGTGCAAAAGTTTCTTCAAAATCAATACCTTCTTCTTGATTATACCCTTTAGCAACTAATCTAGCTTTATTTCTTATTATTGTTCCAGATTCATCAAGTTTATTTCTGAAAACCCATTTGGTACCAATAACAGGATGATTTTTAGGTCTAGATACTAAATCCCAAACCTGATTTCTTTCAAATTGGTTTAATTCATCTTGCATAGCCAAAATCCAGTAATCATCAGTTAAGGCCTCTTCAGTACATTTGGGTTCTATTTGAGAAATGAAAGCACAGTTGAGCATTTGTTCTCTTAACTATTTTCTGGTTTTGACTCTCTCTTGAACATTCCCTATTACTTGATCAACAGGATGATTCCTTTGATATCTCCAAGCTCTAGGGAGTTCTTGAGATGTTTCTTCATTGTTTTCTTCATCAAACTCTTGCTCCTGGATATCTTCCTCTATATTAACAGATTCAGATATCTTTGAAGGTTCAGTTTTACTCTTATCAGAAATTCCTAGTTTTTCAAAGTTGAAAGTAAGATCATCCTCATTTGTAGCATGTTTTGAAACAGTTTCATTTTCAATGAAAACCACATGTACAGATTCTTCTACTACATTTGATCTTTTATTATAAATTCTATACGCTTTACTCCTACTTGAATAACCCAGAAATATACCTTCATCGGATTTGGCATCAAACTTACCCAGATTTTCTTTACCATTGTTGTGAATGAAGCATTTGCATCCGAACACATGGAGGTGAGACAGATTCGGCTTTCTTCCCTTGTACAGCTCATATGGAGTCTTCCCAAGGATTGGTCTGATGTAAGCTCTGTTTATGATGTAACTAGCTGTATTTACTGCATCAGCCCAGAATACTTGGGAGAGTTCCTTCTCATTTAGCATAGCTCTGGCCATCTCTCCAATGGTTCTGTTCTTCCTTTCAACCACTCCATTTTGTTGAGGAGTTCTTGGTGCTGAGAAGTTGTGGTCAATCCCATGCTCATTGCAGTACTCCAGGAAGTATGCATTTTCAAATTCTCCTCCATGGTCTGACCTGATAGACACAATAGAAATACCTTTCTCATTTTGCACTTTCTTAGCTAAGGTTACAAATGCATCAAAGGTATCACTTTTAGAAGAAAGAAATAATGTCCAAGTAAATCTAGAATAATCATCTACAATTACAAGCACATACAGATTACCACCAAGACTTTTCACCCTAGAAGGTCCAATTAAATCCATATGCAGTAATTCAAGTGGTCTAGTTGTGGTAATTACATTTTTAGATTTAAATGATGATTTAGTTTGTTTTCCTCTTAAGCATGCATCACATTCTTTGTCCTTTTCAAAAGAAATTTTTGGTAGACCGGTTACTAGCTCATTTTTAATTAGTTTAGATAGTTGATTCATGTTCACATGGGCTAATCTTCTATGCCATAGCCAACTATCATTATTCTGACTGATTAAGCATACAGAATCTAAGGGAGGAAGTTCATCAAGATCAATAGTATAGCAGTTACCATCCCTTTGAGCTTTGAGGATTACTTTGTGATCACTTTTTCTGATGACCAGGCAATACTTTGAGTCAAACAGCACCCAGTTTCCTTTGTCACAGGTCTGACTCACGCTTAGCAGGTTGTGGTTGAGGCCAATCACAAACAGCACCTCTTCAATGGATGTTTCTTGATTTTTGCCCACAATTCCAATACCAACGATTTTGCTATATAGATCACCTCCAAAGGTCACCTTTCCTCCTTTCTTGTCTCTCAGGGTGATGAACTTCTCCTTATCACCAGTCATGTGACTTGAGCAGGCACTGTCCATATACCATTTATTGCTTTTCTTAGCTTTGAGACAGACCTGCAAAACAATGTTTACGTTTTTCTTTTAGGTACCCAAATTTGCTTGGGTCCTTTTCGGTCAGTATATTTTTCCCTAGATGCAGATGCAACTTTGGGAACCCATTCAGTTTTCCTGCCAAGTCCATTTTTCTTCAAAACACAAGAACTGGAAATATGGCCCTTTTTGTTACAGAAATGACAGGTGGTGAAAGGACTGCTAGATTGAGATGCAGGAAGAAAACAGTGCAGATAATACTTTTGTCTAGCATGCCTTGGTTGATCATATGTTTCAATGTGATGTAATACATTAGTTTTCTTTTTATTGTTCTCAGCATGCACAAAATGTCTCATATAAGCATTCTGATTTTTCTTCCTAATCTTTTCCTTGACAGCACATGGATCATAGCCAAGACCAGCTCTTCCTTGGGATATTCTTTGGCTCCCCATTAATGCAAACAACATATCTTTGCCTCTAGTGAGCCTAGACATGCTTTTAACTAAATAATCATTAGTTCGCTTGAGTTCAATGCATGAAGTGCAACAAACAGATTCAGTAGTAGGCAAAGAGGCAATTTCAGAAACTATGCTTTGGGATTCCAGCTTATTTATCCTTTTCTTTGCCAATTTCAGTTCTTTAGCAACTTTAATAAATTCATCATGAAGCTCATGAAATGCATCTTGTAATTCAGAATAGGAAGGTTCAGATTCATATACCTCTTCTTCCTGATCACTGCTGTGTGAGGGTGTGGCTTCTTCAGAAGCAAGTGCCATCAGACAAATGTTGGCAATCTCATCCTCATCTTCTTCTTCCTCATCTGAGTTGTTGCCCCATATAGATGAGATGTAGGCCTTCTTCTTCTTCTTTCCCTTATTAGCAGCTTTCTTTTCCTTTTCTTGTTTCTTGAGGAATTGGGGGCAGTCCCACTTTATGTGTCCCTGCTTCTTGCATTCATAGCAAGCCACAGGTTCTTTTGTCTCTTTCTTGCTTTCTCCAGCTGCTCCTTTCTTGAAGAATCTCTTGTTTTTCTTCTTGCTGTAGAATCTTCCGAATTTTCTAACCATCATTGCCAGAGTTTCTTCATCCAGATCATCTCCTTCATCAGATTCTTCTTCCTTTTCATCAGCAGCTTTGAGGGCAAGGCCTTTCTTCTTCCTGTCCATCCCAGCTTCCTTGAGTGCTTTGACTTTTCCTTCATATTCCTCAAGGCTGCCGAAGAGAGCTGTGACAGAACCCATTGACTCTCCTCTGGCTTCTTCTATAGTTGTCACCTTGGGCTGCCATTCCAAAGGTAGAGCTCTGAGTATTTTTCTCACTTTCTCAGACTGTGTGTATTCTTTTCCCAGGCTCTTTAATTGATTCACAATAAGAGTGAATCTCTTTTGGAGCTCCTTTACATTTTCTCCTTCAGTCATTCTGAAGCTTTCATACTCCCCAATACACGTGTTCAGTCTGTTCTCCCTGACTCCAGAAGTTCCTTCATGAGCAATCTGTAGAGTATCCCACATTCCTTTTGCAGTGGAGCATTGTGAGATTCTGTAGAATTCATCCTGGTTCAGGGCACTGACCAAACAATGCTTTGCTTTGAAGTTCAGTAGGACTCTCCTTCTGTCTTCATCATTCCACTCTGCTTCCAGCTTCTCTTTGTATCTTCCATCTTCTGTTAGAGCCATTGGAACGAAATCTCCTTTTTCAATCACTGACCAGATGTCAAGGTCAATTGATTGAAGGTAGATCTGCATCCTCATTTTCCAATATCCATAATGCTCTCCACTGAAGCCTGGTGGTCTGTTAGTGTTGTTTCCTTCAGGAAGTATACTCTCTCCAAAGCCAGCCATCTTAATTCCCGGACTGTGAGTTCCTTTGAATGGGAATCCGGGCTCTGATACCACTTGTTAGCAAGGCTGACTTCCCAAGAGGGGGGGTGAATTGGGAAGATTGAAAATTTTCTGCACAAGGTGAAGTAAGTGAAGATATCACAGTATAAAGAAAATAACGTGTAAAAACAGAGCAAGCTGAAAAGTAAAGATAGGGAGAAGAAAACTCAGCAATTTATCCTGGTTCGGTCTTTCCACTTGACCTACATCCAGTCCCCAAGACACCTCTTGAGATTTATCCACTATACAGCAAGAATTTCAATGGGCTTCTTGCTAAGGCCACAGTACACGAGTATGCTCTGTTTCTGAGCTCTCTCAAACTCTCCAAGCACTTACACTGTGTGCTTCCCAATCCCCTTGTGAATATCCCTCACAAGTAAATCTATCTTCCAGATGAAGAGTAGATTGATTACAATGAAATGACTCTCTTGAAAGGAGTAGATATGAAAGTTTTGGTGCAAGTCTGGAAGTTAAGAGGGTAAAAGCTTTTGAGAAGAAAATTCAGCAGAGATTCAGTATATACAAGTTTGATTCATTACCCACAACTTCAAATGATGTTGTATTTATAGATTTAGGTCCCAAATATCCGTTAGAGACTAAATCTATCCGTTGGGGAAGTTATCCAACGGTTACTCTGAAAAACTATCCGTTTACCAACCGCATTTAATGTTTCTGACATACTGAAATTCGAATTTTGGTTGGTCAACAGACGAATTTCGAAGGAACCAAAGGTTAAAGCTTTCAACGTTACAACACGAAGTTCGTCTATTCATGAAGTGAAATTCGAATTTTGAAACTTATAAAACATTTTCACAATGTGACATACGAATTTTCAAGAAGAAAGTTTTTCAGTTAAGTGTGAACAGTGTTTTCAATTTGCTACAGTGTCTTCGAAATTCGAATTTTGGTATCCCAAAATTCGTCTGTTCACTGAACGTTAAAAGAGACACAGTAGTTTACTTTCTTCGAAATTCGAATTTTAAAGGTGTGAAATTCGTCTGTCAGAGAGACTCTTTCCAGACTTATTTCATCATTCGAATGTTGCAAATTCTTGTTATTCGTATGTCTATGTTTCACTTAAACAGACTCAAGAACTTAGCTTCTGAAATTCGAATTTCAATGTTCAAAGTTCGTCTGTCAGAGAGCAGTTTTGAGACATAAATCATTCTTGATCTCAGATGAACTTTAACACATTTTCAGACGAATTTCTTCTATTTTGTCAAGTTTTGTTTTGTCTGAAATTCGAATTTTGAAGACTTAAAGTTCGTCTGTTGGAAAAAGCTTCTTTCAGACTTGTATGAAAATTCGAATGTTGGAAGCTCAAAATTCGTCTATCAGAGAGCATTTATCAAACTCATTTTCATTTTGATTTCAGATGCATTTTATCATGGTCTCAGACGAATTTCTTTGGTTTTCACAAATTTCATTTTACTTGAAATTCGAATTTTGAAACTATGAAGTTCGTCTTTTACCAGAAAGGCTTCTTTCAGACTAGATGAAAATTTGAATTTTGAAAACTCAAAATTCGTCTGACAGAGAGCCATCTCTTCAGACTTAATCAGTTTTAGCTCGAAATTCGAATTTCCAAAGGCAAAGTTCGAATTTCCAACTTGACAGTTTAGTTTAAACTTTTAACCTTCGTCTGTTTGTGGGTGTTTTTCAAATATTTAAAGATTTAACATATAATCAAGGTTTGAAAACATCTTTTCTTCAAATCAAAACCTTTTACCCAATCATAACAAAAACTAAAGATCCTACAAGAGATCTAACAGCAAATACTCAGAAAAACTTCACTTGGAACAGCTTTGTTCTCCTTTGATATCTTCAATCCAAGCTCTTGAATGTTGGTTTAAAATCATCAAAACTCTTGCTTCAACACTAATGTCATTCTTTCAAAAGGCAAAATCTTTTGCATCCTATCATTTTTTACTCTCGGCATTCAGTTCTCTGCAATTCGCATTGAAACTCATCTGCCCTCTGGTGTTTTGTTACTTTTATGACATGATATACGTGTAGTGGTTTAGATTTTATGTACAGCCAGGAATTGAAACTAAATTCCCAAATGCGTCAAACTGATTTCCCAAGTCCGTCAAACTGAATTCCTAAGTTCCTGAAACTAAATTCCCAAATGACCCAAACTGAATTTCCAAATGACCCAAACTTAATTCCTAAGTCCTTCAAACTGAATTCTCAAGTGCGCCAAACTAAATTCCCAAGTAACCCAACTTGAATTCCCAAATGACCCAACCTTAATTCCCAGGTTCGTCAAACTGAAATCCCAAGTGGCTAAAACTAAATTCCTATGTGACCCAAGCTGAATTCTCAAGTCCTCCAAACTGAATTCCCAAGTGTCTGATACCTGAATTCCCAAGTCCATCAAACTAAATTTCCAAGTCCATCAAATTGAATTCCCAAGTTCCCCAAATTGAATTCCTATGTGACCCAAATTGAATTCCCAAGTCCCCCAAACTGAATTTCCAAGTCCTTCAAATTGAATTTCCAAGTCCCCAAACTGAATTTCCAAATCTCCCAAATTGAATTCCCAAGTGTCTCATACCTGAATTCCTAAGTGTCTCATACCCGAATTTCCAAGTACCTGAAACTAAATTCTCAAATCCACCAAACTGAATTCTCAAGTCCCCCAAACTAAATTCCCAAGTTCCCAAATAGAATTCCCAAGTGACCCAAACTGAATTTCCAACTCCTCCAAATTGAATTCCCAAGTGTCCCAAACTGAATTCCCAAGTCCCCAAACTTGGGCATTCAGTTTGGGAGACTTGTGAATTCAGTTTGACGAATTTGGGGATTAAGTTAAGGCCACTTGGGAATTAAGGTTGGGTCACTTGGGAATTCAGTTTGAGAGATTTGAGAATTTAGTTTGGGTCATTTAAGAATTTAGTTTCAGCCACTAGGGATTTCAGTTTAACAAACTTGGGAATTAAGGTTAGGTCACTTGGGAATTCAAGTTGGGTCACTTGGGAATTTAGTTTGACGCACTTGGGAATTCAGTTTGAGGGACTTGAGAATTAAGTTTGGGTCACTTGGAAATTTAGTTTGGGTCATTTAGGAATTTAGTTTCAGGAATTTGGGAATTCAATTTGACGGACTTGGGAAATTAGTTTGACGCATTTGGGAATTTAGTTTCAATTCCTAGCTGTACTTAAAATCTAAACCACTACACGTATATCATGTCATAAAAGTAACAAAACACCAGAGGGCAGATGAGTTTCAGTGCGAATTGGAGAGAACTGAATGCCGAGAGTCGAAAATGATGGATGCAAAAGATTTTTCCTTTTGAGAAAATGACATTAGGGCATATTTGAAACAAAGTCAGCCGTCTATCCGTGCGTGCGTACATTCGCTTTTGAGATTTTGACACAAAAGGAGCCGTGGGTGCGTGTGTTTTGGGTTTCTGATATGAGGGTTATTTTTGTCCAGGAGCTTTTATTTTTATTCCAGTTGAGGACCTGGGGACCTGGGGATGATTAGACAAATTAGAGATCCTAATTTGTCATAATCTGTCTTGGGGAGTCCTTAAATGTCTTTTTTCCTTTTAAAGTCTGGCCCATGATGGGCCAACCCCATTTTTGTAGCCCTATACTTTATCATGTCCACAAATTAGATTTTTACATGTGAGTTCCAAACTGGTGATAATATTATTTCAATTGGATTTATCAAATTTTAAGACATGAAGACTTTCTTTATTTATATTAATACAAAGGGAGAGAAGTCAAAGATATTTAGTAAGGATAGGAAAAGAATGAATATGAAAAGAATAATATCCTTAACATTAAATACTTCCTGGCCCAAAAAAAAAGGGTTAAATACTTCTATCTTGAAAAAGGATATATAACTACTTAAATTAAATACAATATGTGAAGTGTTTGAGTGTGGAAAGAAAAGTAAGAAACAAATATACGGAAATTAGCAATACTAAAAGCTAAACAATAAGAAAAATTGTAATGTAATACCACAATGGAAGTAGAAATGGCACACGTCCCATCTAACCAATAAAGTGAGACAAGTAAAACACCAATATAGTAATCATAACTAATACAATAAAAATAAGCCTATTAAACACCGTAATATATTAAAATAAAGAGGTTGATAAGAAAATATATATTGGCATATACTATCCAAGTGTTGGCTCACAAAACTCAAACCTTCTCTGGTGCGCTTCTAGTAAAAGAAAGCAAGCAAACAAGCATGAGTTCCACAGAGAGTAATAACCAGAACCTTAAATTGAAGCTTCCCCCAGTAAGGAAGAAGACGACGAGGCATGTCTCTATGCCATGCTGTTATTGAGCTTCCAGGTTTTCCCCGCGATTCTGAATGCAATAATTGAGCTGAAGGTGTTAGACAAGATATCAGAGAAAGCAGGGGATGGCGATTTCTTGTCAGCATCAGAGATCGCTTTTGAGCTTCCCACATAGCACTCTGAGTTGCATGACAGGCTCGACCGAATGCTGTGAGTGCTGGCATATTTCAAGGTTCTGGATTGGACCACTCGCACCAACCAACTGTTAGAAAAAGTATATGAAAATGGATCGGTACCCAGAAATATATAATCACACTGTTCTTAAGGTGTTATTTTACCCCATTATGATTGCTGCTGGGATCTGGTAAACCACCCCTAGGAGATATATATCCCAAGCACTGGAGACAACAGACAACAACTTCTGTGTTTCAACAAAAATACAGAATGAAAACCAGAGAGAATATATGAAGGAGGAAGCATAGAGTATTTTCTTGTGTGTATTTTCCAGATCTAATATGCTGCCTATTGTAGCCAAATAAAATAATCGAATATTAAAACTCAATTAAATCTATAAACCAGCTATATCTGAATGTTAGGAAGAAATGAAAACGTTGATAATTAATTTCTGAACATTGATACTAAACATGAAATGTTTTGGGAAAAAACTGAAAAAAAAAACTTGGTTTAAATTTTAGATCCAAAACTTAGTCTTCCTTCCAAAGGATCTTTTAAGCTCACTTAGTGCTAAGTGCTTAAATATCAAATATTTAAGCTCACTTAGTTTTCCTTTCAAATTACCTTATAACAAATAACATACTCTCCTTCTTTTATACTCTCAGAGAGCCTTTTTCCTAAACAATGTGTATTTTCCCAAAACATGAAATGTTTTGGGAAAAAACTGAAAAAAAAAAACTTGGTTTAAAATTTAGATCCAAAACTTAGTCTTCCTTCCAAAGGATCTTTTAAGCTCACTTAGTGCTAGGTGCTTAAATATCAAATATTTAAGCTCACTTAGTTTTCCTTTCAAATTACCTTATAACAAATAACATACTCTCCTTCTTTTATACTCTCAGAGAGCCTTTTTCCTAAACAATGTGAGACTTTGAGTTTTTAAACTACTCCTTACACTAACATGGCGAGGTTGAGAGGCTCTACAGGTTGTCCCTTGTTGGGAGTTACTTTGTGCAGTCTAAAACTGAGAGCCTTGCTTCCTTCTCTAATCTCCGGTGCCATCCTGCTACTGCTAAGGTTTGGTATGTATGAGTAGTAGGGGGAGAAATAAGCGAGGTGGAATAGTTTTGGCTAAATAGGCGATTTGTATTATACAATATGGATTCGTATCCTTGTGTTGTGTGTTGGGTTTGTGTGTGTGGGTAAATTTTTTTCAAAGCTAGCTTTCAAGATGAGCTCTCAGCAGCTTAGTCCAGTTGAATAGTTGCTTTTGATTTTTTAATATAATTAATTAGATTATTGTCTTTCAATTAAATAGACTAAAAGTACTTGTGTTCTAGTCAACTGTAAGTTAAATTAGGCAGGTTTTAACCTTGGAAATAACCATAATATCATAATTTGATAAAAAAAATTGTTAGTTATTTGTTTTGAAAGTTTTTAAAAGCTTTCACTTACACTCCTTTTGATTTTAATTTGTTTACATTAAGGCTTCTCTTTGAATTTATATAAACAGTAGTCATAATCCACCAATTTTTTTTAAAAAAATTATAATTTTTTTTCATCTTTTCTGAACAACGTTTTTCACTTATGTCTTTCACTTACGCACCTTTTGTAAATCATTCTTCTCGAAATTGACCTTCGACGAGTATGGATTCTCTTCACTACACTTCCAATCCACTTTATCTCCACTTTATTTCCTGGTTGTCCAATTAAATTTTGATGGTTTAGAATTAATATTTTATAAAATGAATTCTTTTCATTTTTTCTATGTTATAATTCTAAACTGTTCAAATTATATTTAATAATAATGATTTTCGTACTTATTATAATTTAATTTTTTATTATCTTTAAAACATTAAATATGAACGCTGAAATTTCAAATTAAAAGTGGAAGTAGGGTGGAAGGGAGATGTAATGAAGAGAATCCATAGGCACGTTCAACTACTGGTACCAATAAGAAACTGTTTTTGGCTGACTTTAAGATACATAATTCATTTTTTTTTATTTTTTACTTGTTCTGAAATACTCTCTCTCTCTCTCAATTTTTTTTTTAAAATGAGGTTATTTTTTCCTTATCAAAGAAGTAATAAGTATTAAGCGCCTCCCTTTTTTGTTTACAGTAATAGCGCTTCCCTGCGGTAGTGATGCACAATAGAGAATTGGAGTTGCTAATTTGGCACAGAAACTCAGATAAGCAAACAAACTCACAATGAGATAGCAAAAACTTCGTTATTTCTAAATGATGCTAAACAGAAGGGGAAAACCTCCTTTTATACTGGTTCTCAGAGGCATTTAAACAGACAAAGAAGTTAATGGAATTGATGAAGGGAATTATGGAGGGGTAGGGGTTACATAGAATTGAAGAGGGGGTTATGGAATTGATGAAGGGAGTAATGGGGGATTATGATAGGGGTTATGTTCCGTTTCATTCTCCCCGGGTTGGACGGAACTCTCCCTCGAGTCAAAATCAGCATCATCATCCAGATAGGGTGACAAGTCGGCAACGTTGAAAGTGGTAGAAACTCCATAAGCAACAGGCAATTCAACCTTATAAGCATTGTTGTTGATCTTTTGTATAATCTTGAAAAGACCATCAGCTCTAGGAAACAACTTAGCATTAGGTTGTTTAGAAAAATGCTCTTTTCTTAGATATATCCAAACCAAGTCTTCCACATTAAAGATCTGTTGCTTCCAATGCTTGTCTCACTGTGTCTTGAGTTTGAAATTCTGCTTTTGGATTCTTTCACGAACTTGTTCATGCAACTTCTTGATTTCCTTAGCCCTTTGATCTGCATCAGAACTATACTACTGCTTATCAAGTGAAGGGGTCAAGTCTAATAGACGAAGGGGACGAGTGCTGTAAACGACTTCAAACGGACACTTCCCAGTTGCTCTGATACCAAAAATGGCACAGAAACTCTGATAAGCAAACAAACTCACAATGAGATAGAAAAAGCTTCGTTATTTCTAAATGATGCTAAACAGAAGGGGAAAACCTCCTTTTATACTGGTTCTCAGAGGCATTTAAATAGACAAAGAAGTTAATGGAATTGATGAAGGGAATTATGGAGGGGTAGGGGTTACATAGAATTGAAGAGGGGGTTATGGAATTGATGAAGGGAGTTATGGGGTATTATGATAGGGGTTATATTCTGCTTCATAATTTATAGTAACATAGACTCCTACAAATATAAAAACAAGGCTACTTCACATCTCTGTCTTCAATAATACTTCACGCACTTTTCACTTCAAAATATTCAAATTGATGCACCTGAAATTTAAATTTGCATCTATGAAGGATTTAATTGATTGATGCATCCCCTCGTGTAGGTTGAACATAAAGGAAGCAATTTTGGATGGAGGAGTAGACCTATTCAATAAAGTGCATGGGATATCAATATGGAAGTAAATGGAGAAGGACATAGAGCTGAACCACACATTCAACAAGGCAATGGCAGGCATATCGGCAATACAGATAAGGAAGTATTTGGAAGTGTATGATGGATTTGAAGGAGTTTCAACATTGGTTGATGTGGGAGGAGGCACAGGTCAAAGCCTTCAAATGATCATCTCTAAGCATCCTCATATCAAGGGTATTAATTTTGATTTGCCTCAAGTCATTGAACATGCCCCACCATATCCAGGTATTCTTAAAACTCTACCTCTTAAAGGATTGTCCAATTTCATAATGGTATTTTTGTACACTTTCTTTCCTTTTTAATAGGATGCATATACTTACCCTTGATATGATATTAGTAATTTCACATTTTTATTTGTATGTTACTATTACTAAAAAATTTAAGGTTAACAAAGAATAACTTTTTTACCCGTAAAAATTACTTCAACCACCTAGTTCACAACTTTTCATTTTACTGTCAAGATCAAGAGAGCTTCCTCATATTTATAAATTGCAAGAATATGCTTCTATGGCTTTCAAAGGATGCAAATGATGCTTAAAATTTTCTAAGACTGTGAATGCCCTAGAAATCCAATCAATGAACGGGGTTTGATCAATTCTACATGGAAATATCTCCTTGTTCTCTTTTTGAGAGTAAAGTTAACAGAGTGGTTAACCATTTTTCTCCAATTATGCAGCAGAAAATATCTGTTAATAAAGAAAAGCATAATTCAATAGCAATAAAATTTGACTATAACTTTGGTGTAGATGAAAGAACAAAAAACTTAATTATTGACCTTCCTTTTTCTTAATATGTTTCCGAAGCTTGAATTTTAATTTAAGCCAAGAGTATTGATTGCCTCTACCTGATGTTTCTGTTTGATTTTGTGAAGGAATTCAGCATGTTGGATGAAATATGTATGAAAGTGTTACAAACGGCGATGCTATTAAAGGTAAGATAGTTTTACATTATTTGACTTTTTGAATATTGCTATTATTAGACAATATTAGTAACGATGATGTGCAGGCTACATGTCATAAATGGTCAGATGAAAAATGTGTAGCACTTTTGAAGAACTGTTACAAAGCAATTCCAGAAAATAGAAAGGTGATAATATTAGACATGATAATGCTTGAAGAACCAGAGTCAAGTCTTGCTGCCAAATATGTCTCCATTATAGACAACACAATGTTTATACAAGCTGGAGGGAAAGAAAGAACTGAGAAACAATTTGAGAAGCTCTACAAAGCTCGTGCTCTTTCAGTTTATGGTGTAATAGAGTTTTACAAATAAGCTCTGCAATTGTTTTGAACTTGTACTCCATAATAATTATGTGAAAATAATAATAATAATAATATAATAATAAGTACAATGCTAAATGATGACAACCCAACGTAATAGGAAGTGGGATGGTACTGCCATTTTGTAAGCCAGCTTCATTATTGCGTCTAGTCTCTGTTCTTGTTGTCTTGGGTATGTGTATGGTGTTGGGGTGTTGTTTGTTGGCTTATGGCAACTTATGAGATATGTTACAAGCACTGTAATACTCTTATTCTTTGTCTAATTCCTTTTGAGTTTTCTCTTCTGTTTTATACTCCATTAGTATTCTTTATGATGCAATGTGTGTTGAATTGCAGTTGGTATTGTTGTAATCTATACTATTCTGTGAACTAGATAGCATTTGTGAGAGTTTGGAGTGTCGCAACTATTTTTTCTGATGAAAGTAAATGTGCTTCACTTTCCACACTACATAGAAATCAGGACTCTTTTTAAACTTCATACAATGTACGGGTCCCATAATCTAATTATATAGGATAGGACTATTCGAGCATCAAGATTTGCATCCCTGATGTTTAGTTAGCCTGTTTTGAAATTAATAGTGTGGTTCTCTTCTCTATTAACAAAAACAATAATAATATTAAAGGAAATATAACATTCATTTTTTAGGATTGAAAGTGCTATGTAAGTTTTTACAACAAAATTGAGACCACAAAATTAAGTCTTGTCTAACAAAAAGAGAGAAGGAGGGAGTGTTTCAACCAACAAGACAACAAAGATAGTCATTAATAAGGCTATGAGTGTAAAGTCAAAGAAGATTGATTTGGAAGATAATCATCTCTTGAATAAGGCTAAGCACAATTTACTGCAATAGAGCTAGAGGCTTCCTAAATTTTATTAAATATCTGAGGTCATCTGATTAGATAGCATTCATAATTGTTGTTATATGTATATGCTTACCAAACATGAACGGTAGCTGGATGGCAATTTGTGGAAAGGTGAGAAGCAATCTCAGACTGACAAGGAAACTCTAGGTGGGGCTTTGTTAGGCATTTTATCAAATATCTTGGGCTCAATATGATGTTCAAATTTACAGGCATGACAATACCTGGTGTTGGGTTTTCGACTGCTGATGGGAACCATTGTTCTCTGTGGATCTCATACTTGCTTTCCTTGTGGATGTACAAGACTAGAGAGAGAGAGTGTGTGCGAGAAGAGAACTTTGACCCACCTCCTATGTTTCTAATTTGGCAAAAAAAACATTTTTGTTTGCTCTGTGTTGGTCAATGAAATTTATTCTTGGCCATGTGAATAACTAGGTAATTGATATCCCTGACAAGTACATATATGTTTCAAGTGCATGCCTTGAAAAAGTAACTATCCCAACCGGTTTTCAAACTATCAAGACGTTGGACGTTGACTCCAAGAACCCCAATACTTGTCACATCATAACATAAGAGGAGATCACTTCTCTGAGGAGGTTAGCTCCAAGAATCCCTAATCTTGTGAGGGCCACCATATCAATTCTTTTTTTTTTTTTGGGAAATGAAAGGCTAGGAAAACTCCTAACATCATGCTCTATATGAGAACATTCCCCTCTATCACTATCTAAAATGTGCATGCATCCTAACAGAGGATGGATGAGAATGACAAAATCATGATCCATGTCATGAGCCTTTTAGGTGAGCTAGTTAGCATATTTATTGACTTCTCTAAACATACACTGGAACAAAATGTTCCAATCCCTCACGGTAAGGTCATTGATTTGTTCAATAGTATCTCTTCATGGATGGTCATGACTAATAAGATAACATCAGGTCTTTATTTCCCTAAGTACACTTAAAGTTTGTAGGCAAGCTCTTGATAAATTCATTGATACTGTTTGTATCTTCCACCACAATAATGGATCGACTTGAAGTATCACTCATTAAGTTCATGAGATATGAATTGGATAAAGCTTGATTAAGATCCAAATTATATATATATATATCATAGTTTAAGCATTTTTCCATGATTGCAATCAAACTAAACTTTCCAGATTCATGAGACCGATATATGAGGTATCCACATTTCCATGGCTTTCCCATATCCAAGTAGTTTTGCTCCTTGGCCTTTAGCCTCTCTAAATTATTAATCTCAAAATTCCATAATAAAATCCTTAACATAAGGGTTTCGAATGTGGCTAGAAGTTTAAACTCCCTCTTACCCTATTCTAACTCATTCCTATAATTATAAATATAAATAGTGGTCTCTAAAAGTTATCATTAGCAATTTGATTAAACCAAGTAAGTCAACTTGGTATTAGAGCTAACATTTTTATAGATGAAAGTGGCCAGTACAAAGATGAAATGAAAATACAAAAGAGTGGTTTAAGATATGCTTAAAGAATTAGCAGAAATTAACTCAACACAGACATGGGATCCAAAATTAGCAGCTAATGGTTATCGTGCATAGTATACAGCCTAATAGAGATGAGTTATTCTAATAGAAATTTGTCTTCAAACCTATTAAAAGATGTCATAAATTGTGTCAATGAAACATTTGCATAATCATATCTCATTAATTCCTCTACAACAACTATAGGAGTAACTTCATTCCTTTTCAATAGGCTTTTTATTGGTGCTAACTTATCATGAGGCCCTTTAAAATTCAAAAAATTATGTGTAATCATTTGAAATATTTGAGATGTACAGCAAAAACTGTATTAGCATGTCAATCTTACCTAGTCATAATAGTGTTGGATCTATTCTCTTTTAATTATTGGTAGTGAACATTATGATTTTCTCTTCAACACTATTAGACTACAACTTGTCTATGTAGTTGAGAATACAAGATAACGTCAAGTTGTTATTTACTTGGGTACACTTAAAGTTTATGGGCAAGATATGGCTAAATTCATTTATGCTATTTGTATCTTCCATGACAATAATGGAACAACTTGAAGTATTGCTCATTAAGTTCATGAGATGTTAATTGGCAGAAACTTGGTTAAAATCCAAATCATGTGTGTGTGTGTATATATATAAATATATATCATATTTTAAGCATTATCCATAGCTAAAATCAAATTGGACATTCTAGAAACATGAGGCCCATATAAGGCAACCACATTTCGTCGAGTTGCTGATATCCATGTAATTTTACTCCTTGGGCTTGAAACTCTCTAAATTGTTAATCATGATATTTCATAATAAAAGCTTCAACATGAGGGCTTTAAATGTGGCTAAACATTTAAACTCTCCATTACACCATTCTACATCACTACTACAATAATGAATAGACATAGTGGCCTCTAAAAGTTATAATCAACCATTTGATTAAACCAAGTAAGTTCAGTTGGTATCAAAGTAACACTTTTATAGAGAAAAGTTGCAAGTACAAATCTAAAACAAAAATACAAGAGTGGTTTAAGACATGCCTAAATAATTAGTAGAAACTATCTCAACATAAAGATAGGTTCCAAGATCAGCAGTTGTAACAACCTACTTCCAAACATCGCAAATTAACTCCTAGAAACCTCAAAAACACAAAACAAAAAACATAAGTAGGACCAGAATAGGGTAGAGTCACGGTGAGCTACAGTGCAGCTATGGCCTGGAAGAAACATAAAGGGTTGACACCATGACCACTACAATATCGTTGTGACGTGAGAGCTCTTGAGTCTTCCAAATTTTTGGAATAGAGGTGACTAGCACTACGACTTGGCTTCTAGCACTGCGGTACCCGTATCAGTAACCATATCAGCAAAATGCTGATTTTCCGGGTGAACTTTTGACATGCACAACTTTGTACTCCAACCTCTGATTGACCTGATTCCAACTTCTACAGGTCAATCTCATCCTAATCTAACTATAGACACCAATTTCATTGAAATCCATCTGCATATGGAGATTTTGGATACCCGTGACCGATTTGGTTACTTTTTGGTCAAAACACACAACTTACATGCCCCAATTGCCAACCCAAGCAATTTG
The DNA here is from genome assembly GCA_026686845.1 of Adenanthera pavonina. Taxonomy (NCBI): domain Eukaryota; kingdom Viridiplantae; phylum Streptophyta; class Magnoliopsida; order Fabales; family Fabaceae; genus Adenanthera; species Adenanthera pavonina. The sequence goes on from JAIVEN010000013.1 coordinate 21,719,725, forward strand.
GCTACTAGAGAACCTTCACACAGGTCCTATTTAACTCAACCAACTTGTCCAAGGAGGTTTTTCCCCAGGGAACTCACTTCTCCGAGTTTTGACCCCCTTGAACTCCAAATTCATATAATGGGCTATATGCCCCAATTCACACAAACAAGGCCCAAACCCCTTTTAAGCTCACATATATGGCCAATTCGGTCCACAGACCCATGGACCAACAACCATGACCCATATCGATGTCCAAATCATCATCACACAACCCATACATAACACATATCATCCATTATCATCAATATCATCATATAACATCCTGACAATCATCCATGTCCTTATATATCACACATAACATTACTCTTATAATAACCATACCATACATACATACACACAACTTTACTTGGCACAAAATCATTACATGGACTGAATGGTAAACTACCATTTACAAACATTCCCAAAGCAGAGAAACCTACGATTCCTTGGTCTTCTCCGGACTAGTGCCAAAGTCTTTACCAATATTAGCCAAAGAGGGTGTGAGACAAAGTCTCAATAACTAGGAACGCAAACACATACAACCAATATCATTTATCCACATAAATATGCATATAGTGCAATGTAATGCAAAAATATCATGGTATGCATGTCTCCCTTATACTAGCCTGGAACCATGGGTTAGCGTCATAACATGACATTTTCAATAGGTGATTTTCTTCTAACAACCGGTGAAGACTGATTCCAGGACATCATCAAGCTTACCTCACACTAATGCAACCCGGCCAAAGGTTACATTAGTGTTTGGACTATGGCTTTCCTTCCCCTAGACCACCCCGAATTGGTGGTGTTTTAAGAAAGGTACAATCTACTGCCACCTAGTTCTCCAGGCCATAGGAGAGAATTTAGTGGCAAAGATCTTTCTTTATATCATCATATCATATTATCATATCTCATTTCATCATCACCTCTCAATCCACCATTTCGCACAATGCCTATGTGGTGATGATGTTCATACTATATCAACATGTGTATGCCACTATGGAACCATTATCATACTCATCAATGTCATGCTAGCATGCTATCACATGGTTATGCTATAGATTTACCAATATACACATATCACATCGTGCTTATCATTATCATATGCAAGTACCAGGGATCTAAATTCATACCTTATCTAGCCATGTGTATACCATGATATGTAGAAGAAACCATACACACACATATAACAATATCATGGTATGAATAGGCACATGCATATATAAACATATATATAGATACAAATCAACAATTAACATACAAACACAACACCCGATTACCTGAAATCGCTGACACCACACACACATGCTAAACCAAACATCTTAATGCCAAACACAAGCTGAATCACCTCCGATTTCCAATTAAAACACTACAATATCATAATATTCTCAATTAACATAATGTATAACTTAACCAAATCCATAATTCAACCATTCAAACTTTATCCCAAGTTCCAACAACATAAACACATATCAATGAGCTCCAAATAACTATCCTAATCATAATTGTTCACACACAATTCAGACCCCAAGCTTCCACACGTAATACAAAGCTAGGGTTTAACATAAATCATGCATAATTCCTCTTGAACTCATACCCAAGCCTTAATAACACCAAATCACACTTTATTGATCCTATTACATCCATTTTAATTGTTAGAATTTGGACCTAACCAACCCCTCAAGCATAAACTGAAATTCAAATCCAAAAATCAAAGAGAAAAGAGAGGAGAGGAGAGATCTTACCAACTTGTAATTAAGCTCCTAGAGTCCGAAAATTGCTTCCCAAGCCTAAATTTGAGGAACCCTAGCTAAGCTCCTTCGCTTCTTCTTTGATTCTTCTTGTTTCAATTGATTGAAACTTGTTTGATTTAAATACTCCCAACGACTGGCACCACGATGGCTGTAAGTGTAACAAACCTCAGTATACTATCCTAGACTTAGGCTCGACTAATAAGAAGTATACTTGACAATGTATGCAGGATTAGATAAGCTAGGATAGAGGAAAAGTAAAGTGAAGACGGAAGCACTCCACTCCGCGGTGAGAAACAGTGGCGTCGCGATGAATGAGTTGGAAATTTCAAAATTTTTTCAAATAGAAAGGCTCCACACCGAGGTGCCAAACTCCACATTTTTATAAATCAAAAGCATTTCAGTCAGCCGAGCGAGGAAGAATTGGAGGGAGAGATGAAGAGCTCCGTTAAGGCTTCAAAAATATGGCATTTGGGAGTGATTTCTGAACTCTAGAGGCTTTGATCTCAGTTGTTAAGTGATCTTTGATTTCCCTCCTCTATTTTTCTCTTCAATTTCAGATGAATTTTTAGATATATACATGGGTTTCTCATTTTAGCCAAAATCTACCGATTAAAATGGATGTAATAGGGTTAATGAAGTGTTGTTTAGTGTGATTGATGCTTAGATATGAGTTTTAGAGGGAGTATGTATGATTTAAGCTTAACCATAGGTTGTTTTTTGGTTGAGGATGTATGAAATCTGATATATGTGGAATCAGATGGGTGAAGCTTAATGATGCATGAAAATGGTATTGGAACCTTAGGTTAAGCACAAATGGTTGAATTATGAATTTTGGATAATTATGCTATATGTTCATTAAAGATATTATAGTATTATAGTGATTGTTTGGTTGACCGGAGGAGTGCAAGTTGTAATTGGCAATCTAAAATGCTTGTGGGACACATGTGTATGGTATTGACAATTTAAGGTAATTGGGTGTTTGTATTGTGTGTATTATATGTTAGTATATATATGTGTATATATTCATGTTTCCGTTCACACCATGATATTGTTATGTGTGTGTATGATTTTTCTACATATTGTGGTATACACACAGCTAAACGATATAGTATATGATGATAAATATGATAATGATTATATATGATGATGTGGCATTGCATGATTTCATAGCATGACATTAAGAAACATGATAATGATGATAATTATATAGCAACATGGTATGAACATTAGCACCACATATGTATTGTGAGAATGGTGGATTGGGTGGTGATTGTGAGATATGATATGATGATATATATATGATATGGTGAAATAAGGAAGGAGTCCATATCATTAAATCCTCTCCCACGGCTTGAAGAACAAGGTGGCAGTGGACTGTATCTTCCTTAAATCATCACCAATTCATGGTAGTCTAGGAAAAGGAGAGCCACGGTCTAAGCATTAGTGTTACCTTTGGCTGGGTGTACTAGTATGAGGTGAGCTTGGTGTTGTCCTGAAATCAGTCTTCAATGGTTGTTGGAAGGGAATCACCTATAGGAAAATGTCTTGTTATGAAACTAGCATGTGGTTCCAGCCGTGTTGAAAGAGACATGCATTCTATTACATTTTGCATCCATTGCACTATGTTTTTTATTGTATGAATTATTATATATAGGTTGCCTGTGTGTGTTACGATTACTGAGACTTCATCTTATACCCCATTCTATGACTAACATTTTAGGTAAAGACTATGATACTAGTCTGGAGAAGACCAAGGAATCATAGGCCTCTCCACTTTTAGGAGTATCTGTTATAATTTGGTAGTTTACTGTCTTTGTTTATGTAATAATTGTGCCAAGTAAATTATGTATGTGTGTATGGTTGGATTATCCAAGAAATTGTAGACAGACTAGATATCTTGGTCTATGGATTAAAGAAATATCTGTATTCTCATCTTCTAGTATCCATAGTGTTCACCATTGAAGCCTGGAGGTCTGTGGTATTATATTCTCCCTAAAGTCAATCATCTTGCTCCTGGATGATTAAATCCTTTATTGGGAGTCCAAGTTCTAATACCAATTGTTAGGTTGACTAGTCACCCAAGAGGGGGTGAATTGGGTGATGCAAGATTTTTGCCCTTTTTGGATTACAACCAAAATTCATCAGATGTATAGCAAAACAGGGATGAATAGAGAAAGCTAAGTGCAACAATTGAATAGAAAAGATGAAGAGCAATACACAGCAATTTATACTGATTTAGCCTAACCACTTGGCCTACGTCCAGTCCTTAAGCCACTACTTAGGATTTTCCACTATATCCCACAGGTTTGATCTAGGCATTTGTGAACCCTCAGTACATCCCACAAGTTTCAGTAGGCACTTGTGAAGCCACTCTCCCTACACCCTTACAATTATGTGTAATATCCCTTAGTGATATCCTACACTAAGAATCTACCTAGAAAATAATAAAGATGATTGATTACAGAATTGAAACTCTCTTTTAGAGTAGATGATACATTTAAAGCTCACTCTATTGAGGTGGGTTTTTCAATGAATGCTAACACAAAAGTATTTTATGTATATGGACAACATTTTCACATAAACTCTCTTAAGATTGTTACCCATAAGTTTAAATGATATTCTATTTATAGATTTATGATGTAACTAGATGTTAGACATAAGATCTATCCGTTAGATACAATTTCTAGCCGTTACTTTACAAAAAGAGCAGTTCAGCTACCACATTAAATGCATCTGACAGAGGTTATACAGATAACCTCCTCAAGTTATGCGAATAATGGGTGACCATTGGCTCTTAGTTTTAATGTTAGACTTTCATTATGCGGATAACCTAACTAGGTTATACGGATAACGTTCACTCTAGAATGACTAAGCTTTAGCTCAAGAATATTTTCATGAAAACCTACTTAGTTGTTTGAATAACGTCTCACAAACTTGGATACTTTTGAAGATTATTAGAATAACCTCTTAGGATGCTATTCCTTATTCGAATAACGTTTAATCAGCACAAACCAAGTTTTTGAAAAATAATCAGCACAAACTAAGTTTATGAAAAACATAGATTATCATGATAACCTCTCAAGGTTATGCTGATAACGAATTTAGTAGAAGAAGGTCCAAGAGTATTGTAACATAGGTTATACAGATAATCTCCCTATGTTATGCGGATAACCTCCCTAAGTTATATGAATAACGGGCTACATAGTACAAGTGACCTTTACTGTTCACTCCCTTATGCAAATAAGGTAGGCACCTTATCAGGATAATGACCTAGACAGAGCTAAGGATACGATGCACACCTACGTTATGCAGATAACCTCAACTCTTTTCATGAAATCGAGGAGAGAATACTTAGAAAGGCACTGAGATTGAGATTTTGTCCCCATAACTTCTAAACATTATGCGCATAAGGTAAACCTTTTCATGAAAATGAAGTGAGAACACTTAGAAAAAAATTTGAGATTGAAACTTTATCCTCATAATTTTTAAGCGTTATGCGCATAAGGTAAAAATTTTCATGAAAATGAAGTGAGAACACTTAGAAACAACTTTGAGATTGAGACTTTATCCTCATAACTTTTAAGCGTTATGCGCATAAGGTAAAACATTTCGTGAAAACCATTTTTAAAACATGAGTCAAACACCAAATTCATTTGTTAGCCATTATTTCTTAATTCTAACATATGCTAACATCATATTTACTTAATCTAACTCATTTAAAACATATGGTAACAAGATTAAGTAAATTTTCAAAGATTAATCCCACCTCAAGACCTAAGTGAAAACAAAATATACCTAGTGACTAGGTCTTCAAATGATAAGTTCCACTTCCACTTGGTCATTTCCTTCTTAACATGCTCCTTTCTAAACTTCAATTCTTTGACACTTGAATTCTTCACATCTTGGAGCATCATTTTTCTTCTTTTTTGAGTGAGTCATGATGTTGATTTTTTTTTTATTCTAATGCTTACTCTTCCTTCTTGGACAATCCTACATTTAATGTATTACACTTACAAGCCAAGTAGTTAGTCCAATTTATATATCTATCTTGTATTATATTATATAAGAGCACAATGGATATATTAGTACATAGCATAATATATGCATTATAACTATAATTAAATACATGCTAATGCATATTTTACTTCTATAAGGAACATTATATATGTTATACACATATGATACTTTTGTTCCTTATTTCTCTATATTTGTCATCATCAAAACTTATATTACATTAAACCTAACAGATATGGTATGGATTAATGCATGTATTGGTATGTATGTATGATGATGATGTGGACCCCGACATGGGTCATTACTGTTGGAGCAGGTGTTTATGTGTCGGAATGACAGTATGTGAGAGTACAAAGGGGATTTTGGGCCATGTATATGAGTTTTAGGCATATAGCCCATTATATGAATATAGGGTTTAAAGAGTTCAAATCTCAAAGGAGTGGTTTTCCCAGGGTAAAACCTCCTTGTACTAGTTTGTTGAGCAAAATAGGACCTGCGTGAATGGTCCTTGAGTCTCAATTTGCCTTTGGTGCCAATTGGAGGAGGTAAGTTGTGAGTTTTCACCAAAGGTGACCAAATCAGTCATAGGTGTCCAAAATCTCCATATGGAGTTGCATTGAGGTGAAACTTGTGTCTATGAATAGATTGAGATAAGATTAACTTGTAGGAGTTAGAATCAAGTCAATCGGAGGTCAGAGTACAAAGTTGTGTGTGTTGAAAGTTTGCCTAGGAAAAGTTAAAATTGCTTATATGGTATCAGCAAGGGGGTGCCGCAGCCCCACAAGCTTGGTCATGACGCCAAGCGATTATGTTTGTCTGAAGCCGTGGCATCATTATAGCTACCACCGCACCACCCCTTTCTATTTTCCCTAGGCCACAACTGCACTATAGCTCGCACGCAACTTTACCTTGTTCTGGTCCCATTTGAAGTTTTTCAGTGTTTTGAAGCTTAGACGAGTTTAATTTGGGGTGTTTGGAAGTAGGTTGTTACAATAAGTTTGCTACAACATGGAGCCCTTCTATCCAAAAAATTATCCAAGTTTTCAACTCGTTCGTTATGACAACCCTCTTTCTCGCCACAATGTAAAGTGCTTCTGCCTCCTACTTGCTCTTTCTCCATCCTGATTTCTCTAGTCCTACATACATCATCAAGTATACTTCCTGTTAATTTGAGACTAAGTTTAGGATAGTATACTGAGTGTTGTTACAACCATTGTATATTATTTTGTAAATTAAGCTCCATAATGTGTCATGGGAACTCATTCTTCATTTAATAAAAGGAAGTATATTAATAAAGTAAATGATGATAAAATATGAGAAACAATTGACTTTTTTAAGAAAATTAAGGATATTACTACATTTTCTTAAGATGCATAAATTAATTAACAATGTCCCATATTTAATATTAGAGAGTATATATCCATTGGGTATTATACCAATTAACCCAATGGCTTATTCATTTTCTTCTCTGTCAACACTAGCAATCTCATTTTGCTATTTTCATCGGCAATGGCAAAGCTATGGTTCAAGATCAATTTTCTTGCTTAGGCTCACATTGGTGCTAGTTATATTATCTTCTTCATTTTATTTTCTACTCATCATTCAAAATACAAATAGTCAAACACTAATTTGTGTTTCTTCTTTTTTTTGCTTCTTCTGCTATGAATGTTGGCTACATTTTCTTAATGGATTTGTGATGTTGTTCCATCTTCTTCCTTCTTTTCCATCTTCAATTAAATGAAAAGCATAAAGGAAAAACAAGAAAAGAAAAGAAACTGAACCATCTCAACTATGAACATGTCTTGATTTTTTGGTTTTCACAGGTTCTTGACTAGTCTCACCTGGTCTCACCTGTTTTTTGACTATTCTTTCTTCAGACCAGCCCATGTACCAATTCCTTGTTCAACTGGTTGAACTAAATAGTCCAGTCTAATTTTTACAACAATGTTTATAAGTTATACTTTCACCATTTTTTTCCAATAGTGAAATATCATTTAATAAACTTCAAAAAAAAGGTCATAAAGGACAATAGAGACCACAGACAGAAATAACAAGAAAACAAAATAGTCCAAAAAACAAAAATTCAAACCTAAACAAAACAAAGAAATAAAGCAATATCTAGCCAACACACATCTTCAAAGATGGAGACAAGCAACCACAACTGATATCTCAAAGGAATTTCCGTAGCTAAGAGAGAAACTAGAAGGGAAGGAAGAGAAGTGATCATGCCACTTTGAATCTCGCCCTTTGTAGCCAAGCCTACTAACAAGTCACCTATGGAATTGTAGATTCTAGGCATTAATGAAAATGACACATTAACAGTTAGAAAATTAATATATAGAAAATGAAATATATGCTTAAAAACATATGCCCCAATCATATGACCCTTTAGATGATATTTTTCTCACTATATATGTTTGTTGTTGGTTATGCAGCAAATCACTCCTAGGAGTTATCCTAAACCAAAGATTTTTAGACAGCAACTTTTGGAATCTCCTCTATAAAATTAAAAGAAACAGAAATTATAATTCCACCAAATCTTCTTTTAGATGCGTAAGATGATCCCATCCAATGCATTGTTCAATCCACATATCCTAATCTACTTGACAACCTCAACAACCGTTATTACTTCAAAGACAAAGCAATATTGCCTCCTACCAATTGGTAATGGATGATGTAAACTAATATATGTTATCTATACTTCTTGGTGATGATGTGATATACTTGAGTTCTGATAGTGTATTAAAATAAGATGAAAATGTTAATTGATGATGTTCATTCTACAATGTTCTTTAATTCTATGTCTATGCTTGGTCTTTCAATTCACTCAATAAAAGTTAAAGTTGGTGAACTAATTATGTTGACACCAACTATCAACAAATCATTAGGTTTGTGCAATGGTACATGACTCATTATGACCAAGACAAGTAAGCATGTACTAGAGGCAAGAATGATGCTTGTTCTTAATGACAGGTTGAATGCATGTATCCTAATAAATAAAGTCACTTCTGAATCAAGGCTTCTATTTAATATGCATAGGAGGCAATTCTCAATCATATTGTCATTGGTTATAGCCATAAATAAATGTAAGGGCTAAATTTTGTTTCATGTTGGTTTATAGCTGCCTAAGCTGGTCCTCACGAATGGACAACCATATATTGTAGTGTACAAAGGTTATGTAAATCTTGATTTTAAATCATATTGGTAGAGCAACACACAAAACACTAAATGTAGTTTACAAAGAAATCTTTAATAATGTATGATGTAAATTAATATAATTGAGTTCTATCAATAATTAATGATGTAAATTAATATATGTTATCTATACTTCTCGATGAGGTTGTTGTAACAACCTATTCCCAAAACACCTCGAAACAACTCATAATCCTCAACAACACAAAAAACTCCAAACAAGACCAGAACAAAGTTAAGTCGTAGTGAACTATGTTGTAGCCACGGCCTAGGAGAGGCAGTAGTACTTGGCTCCATAGTACCCCTTATTGATACAATAATAGCAATTTACTATAGTGTAGCCACAGCCTAGGAGAGGTAGTAGTACAACTTTGTGCTCCAACCTTCGATTCACCCGATTCCAACTCCTACAGGTTAATTTCGTCCTAATCTAACTATAGCCACCAGTTTCATCTCAATACATCTCCCTATGGAGATTTTGGATACCCATGACCAGTTTGGTCACTTTTTGACTAAAACTCAAAGTCAATCACCTCCAATTGCCACCAAAGGCAATTTGACTCCCAAGAACTATTCACACAAGTCCTAAATGTCACAACTAACCTATCCAATGAGGTTTCACCTGGGAAAACCACTCCTTTGAGATTTGACCCCCTTAAACCCCAAAACCACACAATGGGCTATATGTTCAAAACACACATACAAGGCCCAAAACCCCTTTTGGGCTCACATATACAGCCTATCTAGCTCATGCACCAACAAGCAAGACCCACACCAAGGTCTAAACAATCATCACACACATACCAACCATACATGGCACATATCCAAAATTCACCATCATCAATATCATGGCATCAATATTCATCATCATCAATCATCCATATCATCATCTAACGTACAAAACATCATTTCTAGGATAACAAGGCCATACATACATACACACAACTCTACTTGGCACATGTCATTACATAAACCAAAGTGATAAAACTACCAGATTATAATTGATACTCCCCAAAGGTGGAGAGACCTACAATTCCTTGGTCTTCTCCGTACTAGTATCAGAGTACTTGAAATGTTAGCCACAGAGCGTGTGAGACAAAGTCTCAGTAACTCGGACAAACATACACATGCAACAATATCATCAGTCCACACAAATATGCATATAGTGCAATGTAATGCAAAATGTCATGGTATGCATGTCTCCCCTATACATGACAAGAACTACAAGCTGACATTATCACTAGACATTTCCAATAAGTGACTCTCTTTCAACAGCTAGTAAAGACTAATTCTGGGACATCACCAAGCTCTCCTCATACTAGTATAACCCGACCAAGGGTTATACTAGTGCTTGAACCATGGCTCTCCTTCCCCTGAACCACCTAAATTGGTGGTGATGTAGGGAAGGTGCAGTCCACTGCCATCTGGCTTTCCAAGCCATAGATGAGGATTTTGTGATAGAGATCTTTCTCCATATCATCATATCTTATCTCATCATCACCTCCTAATCCACTATTTCTCATAATGCTCATGTGATGATGATGTTCATCTCATGTCAACATGTGTATGCCACTATAGAATCATTATCATACTCATCAACATCATGCTAGCGTGCTATAGAACATATATAACATCATGTTCATCATGATATACCAATGCCGAGGATCTAGATTCATACGTCATCTAGCCATGTGCATACCATGATATATAGAAGAAACCATACACACATAAATATATCATGGTATGAACGAGAATATGCATACATATACATATATAAATATAATCAACAATTGTCATACCTTACTTACATATTTAATTTCCCATGTATATTAGCATATATAATACCTAATTGAGCTGTCTTAGAAGCTTGAATCATTAAAACATCAAATGAGAAAATTTCAAAACTTGAAAATACTATTCATTTTGTAATCTAATTTTTCTAGTTGAACTTCGATAAATCATAATTAATTCCAAAATAAATATGATTCAAGTCTCTAAAAATAGCTAAAAACATTACCTACATGGAAAAAATATGAAAATTGAAACTTTACTGAGTCAATCTATACAATTAATTGTTCCAATTTTTACTATTTATTTGGTCAAAATTATTTTTTCAGATTTTCTGAGCCAATTTCAAAAATTCATAACAATTTTTATGCTTATCCAAATCAAGTGATCTTAAGCTCTTTGAAAAGCTCTGTGTGTCTTCTTTCCCAAAATGTAGATACTAATACATAAGACTAAATATCAAATGAATAGAAATCATGTAACTAATCAATGCTCAGAATTGGACAGTTTTACATACAACTTCTAAAAATAGCATTATAACATATCTACATAACTCAAACTTGTTCAAACTAAGCTCATAACAACTTGAGAGGCCTAGAAGAACATTGTAACAATAAGATATAACTCCATAATTTTACATATGATTTTACACAAATTGTAAGGAAACAAGTGATAATGACAACTAAAAACTTTAATCTTGGTTGGCTCTCTCCTTGTTTCTTGTCTTCTTAAAGGATTCACCATTACTTCTACCTATCATGTTAGTTCTTGGGGAGTAAGATTATAAAATTTCGGTAGCTAGTTTATTTTATTCAAATATATCATTCAAGTTTCATAAATATTTCACATACAATCACATAAATCATCAAAACACCATATTATTAAGTAAAAATTTTGGCAAAGTTTTCCCTTAAAAATAGACATCCTAGGGAACAAAACCCTCATTTTACAGTCAAAATCAGTCACAAATCAATACAAGAACAATATGGCAACAAGCTATAATTATGGAATAATAAAGAATAACATATTGTAAAAAATATAAACCAGGCTACCTCTTATTTAATCCTTTGCTTTTCCTCTTTGAACCAAAGCTTCCACAAGCTTTCTTGAACCCCCACAAATCCTAAAACATAATCAAATATCGACTAAATCATTTGAATTAAAGGGTTCTGTAACACCTCTCTTATGGGCCCATTTCCCATGTATTTAATCCTTCCAAAGTCTTTTTATATCGTAGTAGGATCCTGAATCACAATAAATGCCATAATAAAATTTTTCCAACTTTGGACACTATTCATTTAATCGAATTTATTTATTCCAATTAAATTTCAAAAAATCATAACTAAATCAATAAAAATCGTATGCATGTGATTCAAGTCTCTAGGGATAGCTTATAACTTTGTCTACATGGGAAAAATATAAGTCAGAGTAATAATAGAATTGATTTATGCAGCAACTCTGTGAATTCTCACATTTTATACAAAAACTGTAAAACAATCATTTTAATTAGGATTAAATATAGAAATTTGCCAAATATTGCACACACATCTAGTATAAATGTTCTTTGGACCATTGGAGAGCTCTTCCTGTCTACGTTTAAACTATATACATCATTCGTACTTTATACATTAAAAGCACTACGCCAGAAAAGGATTTTGTAAGCAGTTATTTTTAGCTATTATTGGCAGTTATGAACCGCCTACTATGCGAGTGCCAACATAAGTGAGACCCCTTTTATAGGCGGTTAGAACCGCCTACAAAATTGGACTTTCGTAGGCGGTTGTCTAAATAACCGCCTACAAAAGTCCACCTTTGTATGCGGTTGTCTATATAACCGGCTACAAAAGTCCACTTTTGTAGGCGGTTATTCAAATAACCGCCTACAAAGGTGGACTTTTGTAGGCGGTTATACAAATAACCGCCTACTAAAGGTATATATTTTTTAAAAAAATTAAAAAAATATATTTTGATAGTAGATTAATCTAGTATCAAAATATATGCAACCTATTAAATTCATTAATAATAAATAAAATGTATTACATTAGAAAGTATTTATAAATTAATATCAATTTACATATCACACATAAACAACATATTGACACTACAAATTTGTTCCTAAACAGAGAGAAAGATATAAAATTTACCTAAGGTATAATGTGGAAGAAAACCTACAACTTCTCATTATTTGATAAAAAGATTAATTATATAATTGAAATTATGAAAGCTTATATTATAAGAATGTAGTTTGACTACTATAATACTTCCAAGAACCTTCACAGATGTTTCTACAGAAAGGCCATCAAAGATTACCATTGCATGTTGGCATTAAAATGACTATCTTAAAAAAAGAACCAAATCAACAATCAAAACCCCATACCTGGGCTTTAGTTAGCAACAGGGGAGAGCAAGGTAGCTCATATAAGCCAGCATAACTACTTAAATGAGTAACATGTATAAGATTAGGAAGAAGCAAAAGAATCATAAAACAAATAACAGTCAAGCATAAATAGCCACGTATGAATTTTAAAACAATGTTAGTCGCCATACTGGGAGTGTCGTCTAGAAGGGCAGTAAATGGCTGCTAAAGGCCACGAGAATTTTCAGCTCTAGTTTGTATGGCACGTAGTTTTGAAGCAGCAACCATCTTCATTGCCTTTGTAATTTTCTGGATATTCTTCACACTCTTCATCCGATTTCTAACTGCATTGTTTCATGAAACCACAAAACATGATATCTGATAGGTAGCCTTAAATCTTATAGAAGAAAGCAGGAATGAAACTCTATAATAGAGTTAATAGACAGCATATAGAAGATAAAATGGATCCTACCTACTCGAGTTGAAATAAAGTGTACTCCCTGGGGGACTTGTTCCCTGTTAACTAATTAAAATTAGTTCATTTGGAAAAGAACAAACATGGTGAGCACGTCATATGGAAGTGCAATAACAAGAACAAAGAGAGTCCTTTTCTTTGCCAGCATGGTGTAAAAGGTTAATGTGATCCATTGTACTAAATTTCCAGGCCTATTATATGACCCACGTTTTTCATGCATAATTCGTATGCTTATTCCGTCAACAATAATCTTCTCCAGAATCTCCAAGCCATCAAGCATTTACTTTCAAATGCATAATATTGCTTTCTGAATTCACGACAAAGTAATCGAAACAGTAACTCAGAGCTTCAAGAATTAAGCTCCATTTTCCTATTCCAGGCAAGCTAATAGAATTAAAGGAAAAAAAATGAAAGAGACACCACACACTTATCAGCACGAAAAACAAACGAAAAGGGAACTTGTTCATGATTTGCGGCATGTGCTAGCAAATGCAAAATGCTACATACTCTAATCAATCATAACCTCTTTAAGCCTAACTTTGATTAATTTAAAAACACAAAATCAACAAGCTTACTGTAAATATCTCTGCATTCACCTATACAAATAAATAAACATCTTTGATCATTCTTGTTTAGCCTTCATTTGGACATTTTCATTGCTCAAACAAATAAGCTCTCGAGTATACATACAGACAAACACAAAGTAGACATGGTTTAGATATCAGAAAAATAAATTTACATAGATTCCAAAAAAAGGAAAAAACGTACCCCATGACTACCACATATATTCTTAGCTTTCTCCAGGAGAGCCAGCGCAAGCTTTTTTTGATTCTCTTTGTATGAGTTCACAAAATCTGGTCCTCCATGTTTGAGCAGAACACAAGTTCATCAACAAGAAAGAAACCGCAAAAGCAGTTGCCAATGTGAAACTCTAATAAACAAGAAAAATAACAGCAAAAAAAAAATCCGCACACACATACACATACAAAGGAAAAGGATCCCTGACATTAATGAGTCAATGAAATTTTTAGCACTTAACTGGGTGAAAAAATAGAGTAGAGGCGAGCAGAGCTGATAGAAGCTGAAATTGTGTAGTTGTTATCAAGAACAGGCCGAGCCATTAAGAGCAGAATGGGCTTGTTTCTTAAGGATTCCTTGAGAGTTTGGAGCAACTAAATGAGCGCATAATAACTGGATTCGCTTTCATCAATGGCCACGACATAGTAACTGAATTAGTAAGGTTCCGAATTTGACGATATGTGAAAAGCAAGGAGAGGTAGAAGAATCTGGTAAATAAATCACATCACCCAAATACCATCGACATAGTGATTATTGAACTTAATCGAAAGAAAACACACAAATAAAATCAAACCTTAGAAATATGGGATTTTGCAATTTTCACCTGGATAATCAACAGTGAACTCGTGCAATTTTCAAACTCTGGCAAAAGGGATGAACTTGTATAATTTATGGAGAACCCTAACAGTAGAATGAGAGGAGAGAACGATTGATCTCAATGAAAGGGCTTGTTAGAGAGAGAGGAACAAGAAGGAAGGAGCACGGTGGGAGCAAGTTGAACTTGCTGGTAGGACTTGCTATGTATTTGGTGGAACATGGCATGGGAGAGAGCGAGGATGAGAGAAGGGAGGGCGGGGACGAGGACGAGAGGAACTTAATGAGTGGCGGAGAGCAAACACGAAAAGTGTTTCAGGGATTTTTTTTTTCAAATAACAAAGGAAAAGTAGGCGGTTATATCTAAAAACCGCCTACTTTTCCTTTAAAATTTTTTAGTTTAAGATTATTTTTATTTACATTATTTATTAATTTATTTATTTAATTTTACCCACACTTTTTTAGGCGATTATTTAAATAACCGCCTTCAAAGGTCTATTTTCATAGGCGGTTATTTCACAACCGTCTATAAAAGCTTCCTGCCTCACTTTTGTAGGCGTTTTTTAAAATAACCGCCTACTTTTGTACGCCTAAAAAAGTCAGTTTTGGTGTAGTGAAGTCTAAATAGTGGTATGTTTACTCTACATAGGTCAAGATGACCTTTTACATTTTACTACTTTGCCAAACAAAAGCCATTAAATATTTACATGGCCCTACATCATTTTCATGCTATACCATACTTTAGCTAAGACCTAAGACATCATAAAAACTTGAAGAAACATACTTAACATCACATTTACAAAATTACACAAAAGGTCAAAGATCATGGCCATTGCTAGCATTATCAAATTAATGGCCAAATTCCTTCTCCTTTCCTTTCTCTTCCTTGGTGGTCTTGCCATTGTTGCTACCTATTCATGCTTAATATTTGGGAGGGTGAGATTCAAAGAATCTCAGCAGTTAACACCCAACATGCCATCACATCATCACATTAAGCATGAAAACATCAAGATAACACATGTTGAATACATTAACACATTTGCGTCATATGAATTCATAAAATTTTTTGCAGAGTTTCATTTTGAAAAATGAACATCCCAGGGTCTCAATGCCCCTCAGTCAACTCAGTCAATACACATAAATCATCTCAAAATATCATTGCAATCATATGACTAGACATAAAGCACATTGAAAACAACTATGATAACATAATGCTAGTATGGGAAATTAACTACCTTATGATGCTCCCTTGCTCTCCAAACTTGGTATGCCATTTCTTGAGCCTCCTAACACTTCCTTGAACCCAATCATATCATCACGGAACCAATTTAGCCATTGATTTTTCGGAATTATACAATACCATAACACTAAAATCCAAATTTTTCACTTAGCTTTCCTTTGATCTTTCTTTGTACAACACACTTGTTCTTAAGGTTTTGGACCATGGGGAATCCATTTTTTAGGTCAAAATCATGAAATTCCAACTCTAAATACTCCCCCTGTTCTGACCAAAATTGTCCCAAAATGATTAAAAAAATTTCCTTCAAATCACTTCAAACCATCCATGGATTCATGCTTCTAGTGGTTAATCTAAGCTTTTCCCTAAGTTTAATGGTCCAAAACTCATTCCTATTGCTAAATCACATTTTGGCTGAAACCCTAAGATGGAAAAGAAGCAAAATAAACCATAAAACATGCTTTGAAAGCCATAGATAGTAAGCTTAAGGTGGTAACATAGAAGCTTACCGATTTGTGCTTCAATTTTCCTTTGATTTCTCTTCCTTTTTCTCTTCCTTATTCCTCCCTTTTCTTGCTTTTTTTCTGGTTTGTTTTAGGCTACTGGTTTATGCGTGAATGGTGACGAAAGAGAAGGGTTAAGTGGTTAATTATATGCTTAAGTAAGTAACCAATCATGGTTACTTTTTGTCAATCCTTAATTACTTTATTACATACTTCTTTAAGAAGTTTTCCTCCAAAAATCATTAAATATTTGGGACTTTTGGGCTGCAGCAAATCATGCATGAGAATGAGGGAAGTGTGTCCACAAATTGCCTAATTTTCCTGATCCAGATATATCTCAATCTGGGTATTTTTTAATCATACCGATAAAATCGTCTTTATAGTAATTTAGCATTTTTGAGATACAGAACTATTCTAATTTTATTTTTATATTTCCATAATTATCCTGTCCCAAATGATATTTGTGTATGGCTCATATCCTGACCCAGTTTCTTTTTAACCATCGGTAGGGCCCACAGTTTACTTTATCGGTTTACTATTACTTTTGGACACTCGGCACTGATTATTTCTTTATTCTTGAACATTAACCCTTAGTGCCATATACCATTCAACTTCTCTCGTCGAGGGCTTCGTTTTGATAGTAATTTTACATATTTACAAAATTACCCTTGACCCAGGGTTAAATTATAATTTCTGAAACTTTCAAACTATTAGATGTAATTTTTCCCAAGGCTTTTCTATTTCTTTCTCCTTGTAATTTTTAATACTTTTGGGATGTGGATGTAATTTTTATATTTCTTAAGAGGCAAAATATAATTTTCTTATTTTTCTTTCCAACCGAAAAAAATAATCTCTTTACCTTTTTTCACACAAAATGGTGTCTGTTCATTTTCATGAATTCCTTGTACATTTTACGTTATCATCAATTATGTCCTCTTTTATCACTTAGTATCCAGTGAGATTTTGGGATATTACAGGTTCCCTCATAAAGACTCACTTGAATCCTAAAATTTCACTTAGTTTACCTTAAACTTTTTCTTGAGTCCAACACTTATTCTTAGATAATTTAAACCCAAGGAATCCATTTTTAACATCAAATCATTGAAAATCTAACTCCTTCCCACTCATATAGACTGACCAAAATAGGGCATAAAAGAGGAAAAATTGATTTTCCATTTAATTGCTTCAAAACCTTCTAAAACTTACTTTTCTTGCATTTTCTCGTGGTTTCTCCTAAATTTATTGCACAAAACCACTTCCTTTCTTAATTCCATATCAAAACCAAAACTAAACAGCAAGAGAGAAGAAGGAAAACTCAAAAAAACAATCTCAAACTACTTAAAAACTCAAAGGAAACCACATGATATTACAAGAGTATTTTCTTACTAATTCTCCTTGATTTTCTTCTCCCTTTTTCTTCCTCCTATTCTCCATGGTTTCTCCTTCCTTTCCCACTATTTTCAGCTGCTTTCCCTTCCTTTCTTTGTTTCCTTACGCTTCCAAGAGGAGGGAGTATCTATAAAATTGCCATCCAATCATATTTAGCTATTTATACTTCTTGATTCTTCTTGAAAAATCGAGAAAAATGTGAGAAAATATTAAATAATGTAATTTTATCACATGCTACTGGTTATGCACGAATTTGAGGGAATTTTAGTCCAAAAATTTTATATATTTACTTACCCAGATATATTCTAGACAAATAAAGATACTTTAATAATATATTTTATTTTACAATTATTGGGATACTGGTTATAACTACATTGAGATATAAAATTACCATAATATCATATCCCAGTTGGTACAAATGTAGGGTCAACATATCTTTTTCTTATTTTATCTGCCTTTGTGGGACTCATAGTGCCCTTTTTTCACTCACTGTACACTTTTTTATACTTGGTATGAAATTTTTCTTCACATAAATTTCATTAACCTTAAACCATGATATCATTGGGTTTGGCTCATCGCAAGTTTTGTTTTGATGTAAAATTTATGCAATTTTGAAATTACCCTTAATTTAAGAAAAAATGCAATTTTCAAAACTTTCAGACACTTAACCATAATTTTTTCTAGGGGCTAAAATGCAAATAAATATTTCCTATGAGCAAAAATATAATTGTCAAATTTCTTTTCCTTGACCCCAAATTTGACCTTTTTGCCATTTTTTATATCTATTCACATACAGTAGATTTTTCTATAACACATTACATTTTAATCTATTTAAAATTTTTAAGATATTATAACAATTAAAATACAAACACAAACACCCAATTACCTCACGTCACCAACAACACACACAAAGGTTTAGGAAGCCATCTTGACACCGATCACAAGTCAAATGTCTCTAGTCAACTAAACAATCACTACAATATCATAATATTCCCAATTAACATAATGTATAACTTAACCAAATCCATAATTCAACCATTCAAACTTTACCCCGAGTTTCAACAATATAAATACACATCAATGAACTCCTAATGATCATCCCAATCACAATTATTCACATACAATTCAAATCCCAAGCTTCCACACCCAATGCAAAGTTAGGGTTTAACATAAATCATGCATAATCCCTCTTAAACTCACACCTAAGCTTCAACAACACTAAACCACATTTCAATAATCCATTTGCATGCTTTTTAATCAGTAGAAACATCAACTAACCTGAAATATAACACACTCCCATGGATTCCAACTGAAATTTATAGAGAAAAGAGAGGAGAAAATGTTAGGGATTACTTACCTACCAAGATTGAAGCTCCTTAAGGCCAAAAATCACCTCTAAGGGTTGAAGAAATGAAACCCTAGTAGAGCTTCTTCTTCTTCTTCAATTTTTCTTCTTTCTCCATCGATTGAAACTCCTTTAAATTAACACATCCAACACCTGATGCCGCGATGGCCATAAGTTTGCCGTAGCATGGAGCCCTTTTGTTCAAAAAAATCATACAAGTTTTAGCTCATTCGCCATGGCGGCCCTGCTTATAACAGTAGCGTGGAGTGCTTCTACCTCCTACTTGCTCTTCCTCTATCATGATTCCTCTGGTCTTGCACACATCATCAAGTATACTTCCCATTAGTTCGAGACTAAGTCTAGGATAGTATACTAAGGGTTGTTACAGATGTGATATACTTGAGTTTTGATAGTGTATCAAAATAAGATGCAAATGTTAATTGATGATGTTCATTCTACCAAGTTCCTTAATTCTATATCTATGTCTGGTCTTCCAAATCACTCAATACAAGTTAAAGCTAGTGAACTAATCATGTTAGCACAAAGTATTGAAAAAATATTAGGTTTGTGCGATGATACATGACTTATTGTAACCAAGACAAGTAAGTACGTACTAGAGGCAAGAATGATGCTTCGTCTTAATGAGAGGTTGAATGCATGTATCCTAATAAATACTGTCACTCCTGAATGCAGGCTTCTATTTAATATGCATAGGAGGCAATTCTCAATCACATTGTCATTGGTTATAACCATAAATAAATGTAAGGGCTAAAGTTTGTTTCATGTTGGTTTATAGCTACCTAAGCAAGTTTTCATGAATGGACTACCATATCTTGTAGTGTACAAAGGTTATGTAAATCTTGATTTTAAGTCATATTGGTAGAGCAACACACAAAACAAATGGAGTTTACAGAGAAACTTTTAATAATCTAGATTGATAACATTTACATTTGTGCATGCATATCTTATTGTTTGATTGTGCTTCACATAATGTTTTGAACTCATATACTCACAAGTAAATTCTTTTCTATTATACAAAAGTATATTGCTTTTCCATATACAGTTATATATATATATATATTTTACCAATACACTTATAGTTGTTTTGAAGCTATATATAAAAACTAATAATTGGATTGAGCAATGATCAATCCTACGTATGGTTTAGTATATATTTCATTTTATATATATATGCATATGATTTATGATATTTTTTACTGTTACGCATGTACAAAACCATCATTTACATTGCACGGGTGCCATATTAGCTTAAAGAAAGAATAATAATTTCATTTGAAAATTGTTATGAATATTTTATTCATGCATGTAGTTTGTTTTAGCATTTATGCTGTAATTTTTTAGATTATTTGTTGTTTATTTTTATTTTTTATTAAGTTGATTTGTTGATTGAATATATATATATATATATATATTTGTGTGTGTGTGTGTGTGTATCACCATATTTCATATCCTCAAATTTTATAATTATGAATGTAGCGATCTTATACATCATGTGTCAGATGAATACAGTCGCTGTTCCATATATAGCTAGCCAATAAGTTATACTAACATAAATATTAAAGAAAAATAATTATTATTATTTATTAATATAAGTATTAAAGATGAATTATACTAAGTATATTTGGAAGTTTAAGTTACCTACGAAACTACCCCAAGAAAGAAGAATCCCAGAAATATAGTTGACCTTTTCAACCTGATGATGTGTCTATATCCTTTCCGAAATTCCTTGACAACAATTATTCGCTGCCTGGGTTGTCAAACAACTTTGCAAAGTTTTTTTGACCTTTTTAAAGCCCACATGCTCCGACATGATAATATGATATATAGATCCATAAACCAGATAATTAAAAAAAGAAGAAGGCTGTGCTAGACCCAATTTCTATCATTAGTTCCTTAAATACCAGATAATAATAATAAGAAAAAAAAAAACAAAGGCTGGGACAGCCCCAATTTCTATCATTAGTTCCCTATAATACCAGATAATTAAAAAAATAAAAAATAAAAGATGGCTGCGTGCCAGCCCCAATTTCTATCATTAGTTCCTTAAATACCATATAATATCAAACAATTAAAAAATTAAAAAAGGCTGCAGCAGCAGCCCCCATTTCTATCATTAATTAGTTCCTTAAATACCAAATAATTAAAAATTCTTTTTTTATCATTAATTCTTGCAACAGGTTCTTATGTAATCCAAATGATGGAATATATGAATGTAACACATTTATACCTGGTACGTTGTTCTAATGTAAACCGATATTAGGATATATAACAAAAGTAGTATTATCAATTATACGAAGTTTTGCACTTCAGTCGCTCAAATAAAAATGGTTTATATTAATTATATAATTTTTTGTCCTTCATATTTATATATCAAAAGAAAAAATTATTGAACCATTAAACGTAAAGCATTATTATTCCAGGTCGGCCTTCGGTATATACTCTTGAATGTGGATATCTAGCACATTCATGTTATAGATTTGAAACAAAATAAAAAATCTAAAATTATAAAAGAAATGGAATAACAAAGGGAGTAGTTTACTCTTTAATGTCTCAATTCCTTCATTATTAATAAAGGGTAAAATTGTCAAATAAATAATTAATGCAATATTAAAATTCTAAAATGCCAATTGTTTTAAAATAAAGTAAAATGTCCAAAGAGTCAATTATTATATGAAAACAGAGAGTATAAAAATAATATCAAAATAAAACACATATCTTAATTTTGAATAGTTTTGACTTCTTGTAACGTGGCAACAGAAGGTTTACAGCTCGAACTTGAGGTCTCAACCTTCAAATGATCAAGTTGCTAATCAAAACAAAACAATGCTTTGTTCTTCCTGAAAAAAGAAAACAGAGGAAGGAATTAAGGAACAGAGAATTAGCACCTAGCTGAAACTTTATTGAAACAAATTATAGGGACCTATAGATTAATTTTTTTCCTATTATTTAATGATAAATTATAACGAGTGACACGATTGCCAGAGATTATTTTTTCTTTTATCATTATGATTTTTCAATATAGTCAAAGTATCAAAGATATAAGATTTTCGTGTTAGTATTTGCTAATGTAAAAAAAAAGTTATTTTCTCATTGACGGTAAAAAATTAGCATTGCTAGTAATTAAATACATCATATTAAAAAATTTTTGTGTACAAATTTTTTAATTTTTTCCTTTGGCCTTCCAGCATTCAAACCTGTACCTGCAAGCCTCTATATATGGTTTAGAGAAGAGCAAAGAACCACAGAATTTTTTTTCTTAATTTTAGAGACAGAATTCAAATAAAAACTAAATATGTATGCAAAATTTCTTGTTTTCTCAGTACTTTTTAATTAATTTATTTAAATTTTACAAGAATCTCACAATAACAAGTTTTACAAGATGTGGATATTCCAAGCATAGAAAGAAGATTTGAGGGAACATAGTACTACCTCCCCATAAAGCATACTTATGATAAATCTATATTTTACATTATAATGCTCTTTACAAATTATGTAGTGTGTTTTTAATTTTTTTTCCAAAAATACCTATGAGAAATGATGGAATTTAATTAATATATGGGAGTTTAATTCATTAATCAACTATATTAAATAATATTAAATGATGGTAACTTAAAAAATAATATTTTTTTTAAAGATCCATGTGAATTGTGAGGCATTAATAATTAACACAAATACTTAAAAACCTTAACAAAAAAAAATGCAGGTGAAAAGTTATTTATTCATAGCGCACTAACTCTCGCTATCTATCCATGGTTTATTGGAGATATTGAGATGCATTTAATCGTTTATTTCTTCAACATTCAGTATTTTGTTCGTTTGAATCACATGATTATATACATTTCATTATATAGAGTATTGTCTTTAATATTATTTTACCAAAATTGCCTCAATTTAAATACTCTCTCAAATGATACATTTGATATTAATTAAGGATAAAATAGTAAAATAGACAATTAATGCTTCATTGAAATTCTAAAGTAATAAATATGGTCAAAAATCATAAAAATCCCAAGATGACAATTTTTGTGAATTAGGAGGAAGTATATTTATAGAGACATATGTATAAATTATTTTTATTCAATAAACAAGCATCTCACTTTTTTAATTATCAATGCATATGAATAACTAAATTTGAAAATTGTTCAATAAATATACTTAACACACAATTAATACATACATATACATAAATAAAGAAAATTAATTAATTTATAATTATGAATATAATATTATCATTGAATACAAACTAGACACTTGAGATAAGTCACACTATTTATAACTTATAGGTAACATGGCTTTATAGAGATTTGATTGATTTGGTTTCATATATATATATATATATATTATATTGATATATTGATGATTCTTTGGAACTTGAAAATTGTTAGCTATATGCCATCGATATATTAATATAAAAATAAAAACAATCAAAGAAACTACATTATTCACAAGTCGTGAATTGTAATGCTTGTTCCAAACATTTCCGTGCATGGGACTTTAGTTTTGTATGGAAAAAAATACTAGAATATTTATTCATCAGGTTTAGGATATATATATTATTTCGAACAATTATATATTTAATAAATAGGCTAAAACATACAAAACTACCCTGAAGTTTTTGTCATATGCAGAGAACTCCTCTCACATTTAAAACTTGATAATATTCTCCCTTGAACTTTTATTTTTGTGCAGCTAATACCCTTCTTTTAGCAACTCTGTTAATTATTAACAGAGTCATTGTCACAGCAGACTTAATGACATTACGTGGCATTAGATTTGAAAATATTAATATTTTTATAACATTTAATCAAGCCAAATAAGAGTATGTGGAATCTTCTTCTTTTTTTTAAAAAAAAAAAAAGAAAGTCCGTGGATTTGTAAGCCCTAATGAGGTCAATGTGGCGTAAGATTTTGCGGTCACTTATTTGAAAAGTGGAGGTGTGTTCAATTGCCTTTGTAGTATTTGCGGGATAGCACTTGATGAGATCAAGCTTGAGATCTTTTCACATCTCAATGAGTTTGAGAATAAGTGAGTTACTGCTTCAATGGGGTTGCAATCTTTTTTTTTTTAGAACAGAAATTGAGTCATTGGAGGAGCATAATATCAACCACGAAGGACGTTAGGGCGGCAACAATTTATGTGCCGAATTATTTGATTCCTTTGACAAAGTATTGTAGATTTTTTGCTTTTTTGATGTCAAAATCTTAGAATGGAAATGGATTGGAATAGGAAGTTATGAAATTGTATAATGGAGTGTGTTGTGTGAGGATTGAAGAGCCAAAAATAGGAAAATGGAAAACTCACCGTTATTAGAACAGCAAATTTTTTCCGTTAACTCTGATGTGGCTCACTGAACATCATAAAACTGCTATTTCTTTTATGCCAGATGCCACGTAACGCTATTATCTATGATGTGGCACCTTGCTGTTAATAATTTAACGGATTTGATAAGGAAGGGTGTTATCTGCACATTAGTGAAAATTTAAGGAGGCATTCTATCAAGTTTTAAAGGTGAGGGGAGTTTTGTGTGTATGAGTAAAACTTCAGGGTTGTTTTATATATTTTAGCCTAATAAATATTATGTCATTATTAAATATTGTTTATAGTGTTCATACATAGCATCTTTAGTAGCTTTTGAACCAAATATTTTAAAGACAACATTAAACAAATCTATTTACTAAACAAATAAAATTTGTGCATTTTATCAAAGGTGGTTTGGTTTTGTGAAATAGAATTAATAGTTCTAAAGTAAAGTTGTGGGTTAGAACATTGTTGGGGCAAAACTTATGTTAGGGAAACTAACTCTGGGCTCCACAATATACTCGAATTTAGATCGAATAATACTAAATACTAGATAGTTGTTAAAGAACAACAATATATATTGTGCATTCTACTAAAATTCATCGTTGCTGATCAAAAGCTGACAGGATCGTTGATTAAAACGATGGATTTGTGATTATCATTTTAGGAAGTTTTGTGCTACTACAATAGTATAATTCTTTTCATTTTGTGTATATGTTCTTTAATATTAATAACTTGATATTATTTCGTGGTATTTAGTTAAATGGGTCTTATATTAAAGACATAAGGGAGTATAATTTTGTTTGAGTATATTATGTATTAAAACATTGATGCTGTGATTTACTAATTATTAATTAATATTGAAATTTTTATTAATGTTGCAGATTACATTGATCTTGATGATGCTACATCTATATGCAAATATTGTAATGCAAGATTCTGGTAGAATGAAAGAGTTAAATCTGTCTTCACTTCCGGTGATACTGCGTTTTTCTTATGTTGTTCTCAAGGAAAAGTGAGGCAACCACGTTCTGAAGATCCACCTCAGTACTTTTACTATTTGTTATTTGATAAGCATGCACCAGATTCAAAAAAGTTCTTAAAGAATGTTATATCTTATAATAATATATTCTCATTTACTTGACTGGGTGAAAAAGTTAAACATTTCTCAAGGCTTGGTCCTTATGCGTTTGTGATATCCGGATAAAATTATCACCATATTGGTAATTTCCTGCCTCTTCCGAGACATTCTCCAGTTTATTCTCAATTATACGTGTATGATGTACGGCATGAAGTCTCTAATCGCATGGTAGCAGTGAGGTATTAGATTTATATGCATCACTTAGATTATTTTTAAAGTTTTATATTTAACATTATTTGCTAAGTTAGCATAGATTTGTTTGTTATCACATGCCACATGAGATGGGTTCTCAACTTGACAAAGAGATCATTCAAAATATAATTGATACATTGAATGCCAGCAATTTACTTCCTCAAGTTCACGATATAAGACATTTTATATCAATTATATGTATATTAAGAAAATTATTTTTTCAACTGAATTAATGTAAAATATACTCATAATACCTATTTTACTCTTATTAAATACTTATTCTATTATTATTATAGGGTTATAAATAAGAAGAGATAAAATATTAAAGATATAAATAAAATAGAAAAAAAATATTTAATATTCTATATTTTTAGATTATAAATTTATTATATAAAATATTTTATAATATAAATAGAAGAATGTAGATGTTATGAAATATAGGATGGCTGCTCATATGACAAGGAAGGAACAACAAATTAATGTTAGAATGTGCCTTCTTGGTGAGAGGTAATGGAAAGAAAAATAACACAAGCCAACGAATGAATAGAGGAAAGCCTAAAAGCAATTTATTATATTTAAAGTGAATATACCTAATATATGAAAAAAATTTCCACCACGTTTAAGGTCTAATGAGCCTATGTGGTAGACTGACAATCACCACCTTTGTGTATGTGCCAGATAAATATTGCATAGATATGACCAGCTACATTGACCTCTAAGTCACACTTCACTCGCAAGTTTGAAAAAATTGCCTTCCTTTTCATTAATATCACAGTCCTCCCTCTATTATATAGCTTCCAGCCCATGTGGTGCAGGTTAATAATAGTTTTTACATAGTTACTTCAGTTCTTATTATAGGATATTATTTAAAAAATTTATTTGGTCTAGAATATAAAATGTTAGATAATAAATTTAATTTTAATTTTAATTTTATTTCTATTGAATGTTTTCATTACAAGTCTCAATTAACTTTTCTCTCATCCTACTATTATTATTAATTTAATATATTTTTGTTCTCTTCTAAAAGACAAAATAGAAATATCATAATTTTTTTTATTAATTTTAGACTGTAACTAATTTTTTTTAAATGTATAATAGTTAAAAATATCTTATAATAGAAATTGCGAAAAGTAATTTTCAACCCTTCCCTCAATGATTAGATCTACCTATCAAAACTCCTCCTCACCTACACTTATCTTTAATAAGTTTGGCACAAAAAAATATGACAGCGCCAATTACCCCTGGCTTTTACCCTTTTTCTTTACCTCTGCACCAGCTGACGGGCACCGTTTCGATGCGTGGAGAAAATCCACGCACCGCATGCATGTTCCAGGTGGCACAATATGGACCACATTTTTTTTCATTTATATTATCATATGAATATAATGAATTATCATGTTTTTATTTTTGTAAAATTGTAATTTCAGGGGTGATATATTTATATTTTCGTGGTCTCAAAAATTCTAACACAAAAAGATAAAATTGAGACATAAAAATATCTAATAAAAATTTAAAAAATTTCATGTAAACTCAATTTTTAAATCCAAAATTTTGAACATAATGCTATATTTGGAAGTTTTTTTTAAAGAAGAGTGGAATGAAATGAAATAACTATATGGATTAGACTATTATTTGAGAGAATTTTTTTAGGAGGGAATGGAATGATAATAGATGGTCTCTTAAACCATCTTTAGCTATCCTAAATCTAATTTTTGTCCCCCTAAATTAGAGGGTCAATGATGAAATGGTCAAAAGTAATTATTTAAAGTATAAAAACATCAATTAACCATAACAAAATAAAATCATTCTTATGATTTTCTTTTTTACTCTTTCCATACCGTCAAAACTATCCTGCCATATTGTATATTTTCTTAATGTTTCGTCATCACATTAATCAGATTACTTCAATCATATCATACATTATACGTACAATTGAATTACTGCTTCAAGGTATGCTTTCTTCTACAAGTCTTGTAATTTATTATAACTTTCTTACTTTTTATGCTTTATCATAGCTGGTTTAGTTATTTTTATTTTTTGATAAAATTTTTACTTTTTTCTTAATATTATTATTGAAAGAACCAAGTTGTTTTACAACTTATTATTATTATTATTATTGGAAGGCATTTTTATTAAAAAGTAAAAGCAATATGAATTTTTTTATATGAAAAAAGAAGAACTTGTTTTTTATTTAATTTATTTAAATTTGCTAATAAGGGTAATATTGAGAAAAAAGTTATAATTCGTTCAATTCTATCCATTTTATAATAATTTCTAAACAACAGTTAAATAAGACCGTTCCTTTCCTTTATAAAACTCCTAAACAATGAAACATTTCGTTCCATTCTTTTTCATTCCATTATATTCCATTAATAACCATTACATTCCATCATAGACTCCCAAACATAGTTTAAAATTTTTCAAGTCATGAAAACATAAATATTTTCCCTGATTACCATGAAGTTTCAATTTTTCCTTTCTTTATATATTTTTGGCTGAATATATTTTTCATCACATAAATTTTATTTAACATTCCACAATAACGTTTCTTAAAATATAAAATAAAGCTTATTTACAGCCTTATATAGTCTACCCAATTTATGTTTGGCTGAATATATTTTTGTGCAATATTAAATGAAGTTCATGTGATGAAAAATATATTCATCCAAAAATATGATGAAAAATATATAAAAAAAGGAAAAATTGAAATTTCATCGAAAATATTTGTTTTTATGTCCTGAAAAACTTTTAAGTTGGATCTAAAAAAATTTTAACTATAACTTGAAAATATCCAATAAAGATTTCAAAACTTTCATTATGAATGAAATTTCATGTTTAAAATTTTAAATTTAAAAATTTTGAATTTACATGAAAATTTTTATATTTTTATTAAATATTTTTATGTCTAAGTTATAACATTTTAAGTTCACGTTAGAATTTTTGAGACAATAAAAGTATGAATATATCACACCTAAAATTACAAGTTAAAAAAAAAACGTGGTAATTCATTACATTAATATGATACTATAAATAAAAAAAAGGAAAAGATGTGGCCCATATTGTGCCACCTGGTACACGCACGCGGTGCGTGGAGAAACGGCGCCCACCAGCTGACCATGTCAAAATATATTGCTCACATAGCTTTAATGCCCTTTTTCTCGTCGATCTTATTGCTTCAGACCATCTATACCTACATCACAGAGTAATGCTCCTATGTGACGAACCTCATGCAACAAAATCTTTGAACCTCAAATTATATCTTTAGAGTATAATTTTTAAAATTTAGAATTCCATTACATTACAATTATTATCAAATTACAATTACAATTACAATTATTATAAATCATCAATCTAAACTCTGACAGCAAACATTGATATGACTGTTATCATTAAGCGAGACACTAAAATAACAGCATAATTCATCTTTTTAATTCTGCAACATATAAAAACCCCGAAAGAAATTAAATCGTTATTAAGTTGTTTAATTTCAATTAATTATAACAAAACCTGTTACACCACTTTATAATTATTTTATTGCTTTCATTTAACATATATAATTTTTCAATTTAGATCCACATATTCATCAAAACATTTATTCAGACCACTATTCTACTTTCTCTCAACAGTAAAAACTGAACTGCTTTCAACGTCTATCAATGTAAATTTACTACTACTAATTAGAAGAAATAACAGTTTTTTTATAATACGATAATATCACGATCACATTGAATATATATATATATATATAAAAAGAATGAATGGGCATTTTTACATATGACACGAAAACATGAACCCAACAGTGAAAACAAGAAAAATAATATAAAAAAATTATACCTGCACACTATGTCCCCAACAATTACTGTATGTAACCAAAAAGGTACCCAAAATTGTTTTTTCTCTCCACAAAATATCAAACACAAACTTTTCATTTCAAATAAATTTCAACATTTAGAATTAAAAAAAAATTTCAGAATAAAGAAAAGATTGTAGCCTCACCTACGAGCTCGGTTCACAACATCTCACATGCATTAAAATATCTTAAAAAAAAGAAGACATAGAGTACAAACTTAGATAAAATTTTTTTCCTTTCCCCGATAATCAAATATTGCCGAATATATGAATTGAATTTAACTAAATTTTTAGCTCAGAATTCTTATTTGAATTTTATTTTTATCCTTGTCCTCAATTGTTTTTTCCCAGTCAAATTTGCATGAAACTTATTTTATCACAACATAATTTATATTAATATGATTTAAATTAAAAAAAAGTGAGTTTAGAAAAAAACTTGTTGGTGCTCCTTACATACTAGGGCAGAACTATAATGCTTGAGATCCAATTGGCCCAATCTAACCCAATCACATTGGGCCAATTGGGCCGAGATTCAGGCTAAGTATTATTGGTCTTACCCGACCCAATATATATATTTTTTATTTTTTATTTCTTTTTATTTATTTCATATATATTGATTGAAACAAATTATAGGGACTTATAAATTAATTTTTTCCTATTATTTAATGATAAATTATAACGAGTGACAGAATTGCTAGAGATTATTTTTTTCGTCGTTGTGATTTTTCAATATAGTCAAAGTATCAAAGATATAAGATCGTCGTATTAGTATTACGGATTGTACAAAAAAAAAATTATTTGCTCATTGACGGTAAAAAAATTAGCATTGCTAGTAATTAAATACATCGTATTACAAATTTTTTTTGTGTACAAATTTTTAAATTTTTTACTTTGGCCGTCCAGCATTCAAACCTGTACCTGTACGCCTCTATATATTTGGTTTAGAGAAGGGCAAAGAATCACAGAATTTTTTTTCTTAATTTTAGAGACAAAATTCAGATAAAAACTATATGTTTCAAAATTTCTTGTTTTCTTAGTAGTTTTTAATTAATTTATTTAAACTTTACAAGAATCTCACAGTAACAAGTTTTAGAAGACTTGTATATTATACGTGTGAATCAAGAAGTTTAATTTTTTTTTTAAAATACAATATAATAGTAAAAGTAAAAGTTTGTAGAAAAATAGAATATGATGAAAATAAATAAATATATATATATATAAGATAAGAGAAGAGAAGACTAAGATATTTATCCTGATTTGGTCAAATCGTGTTGACCTAAATCTAGTTCTCAAATTATCACTTGAAATTTTTCACTATTAATAAGAATTTAGTGGACTCATTACAATATTTTAGTACAATTTTTATGCTCTATCCTATAAAATACTGAAAAATCTCTCTTAACACTTTTACAACTGTTTCTTAAATTCATTTGTGAATCCTTTCATAAAGAATTTTTCTTCTATATGAAAAATTAATTCAGAAATGAATATTAATATAAAATAAAATAAATATAAAATTTATGACATAATAAATATGGTGTGTATGTGAAAAAATTTTAAATAAAAAATTTAGTAAAATTTTTAGAATAACAAACTTAAATTTATTATTCATAATTTTAAATAAAATTTTATTTATAAATATATAATTTACTTAGCCATTAAATATAAAATCTAGCCGACATTAACCAACGAAACGAATGAACAGAGGAAAGCCCGAGACCAATTTATTATATTTACAGTAAATATCCTTAATATATTGAAATTTTTTAAAAACAATATATAAAAAAAGTTTCCACCACATTTAAGGTTCATTGAGTCTATGTGGTAGACTTACAATCACCATCTTTGTCTGCATAGATATGACAAGCCACACATTGACCTCTAAGTCATACTTTATTGGAAGTTTGAAAAAATTGCCTTTCTTTTCGTTAATCTAACCACCCTCCCTCTATTATAGCTTCTAGTCCCTGTGGTGCAGGTTAATAATATTCTTATTTACTTCTTCTATTTTTTAATATAAAAATAAAAAATAAAATTACATATATTAAGAAAAATAATAAATTTATCTAAAATATAAAATAATTTTAAAAAATATTCTTATTTAATCTTAATAACTTTTTTATTATATAACTAATATAAATAAATTATATTAAAAATATAATATCTTAATTAAAAATATTTTTAAAAAAATTATTAAATATACCATATAAATTTTTTATATTTTAAAATATTAAAATTTTTTTAATTATTTTTTATATTATATTAAGAATGGAGGGAGTAATTTTCAACTCTCTTCTCTCAATGATTAGATCTACCTGTCAAAACTCCACCTTACCTACACCTATCTTCAATAAGTTTGGCACAAAAAAATATGATAGCGCCAGTTACCCCTAGCTTTTTCTTTTTTTTTTACCTCCGCACCAGCTGACCATGTCAAAATACACATAGCTTTAATGCGCTTTTCTCGTCTATCTTATTGCTTCAGACCATCTATACCTACATCACAGACTAATGTTCCTATGTGACGAACCTCATGCAACAAAATCTTTGTACCTCAAATTATATCTTTAAAGTATAATTTTTAAAATTTAGAATTCCATTACATTACAATTATTATCAAATTACAATTACATGATTTCACCAACCCAACAATAACACCCATCTCATCAGAAATAAATTAGCTTCAATCATAATTTAATTTTTCAACTATCACAGATATTCTAAATCCACAACTTCCACAAACAAAATCCATCAGAAATTAATTAGGTCCAATTATAATTTAATCTTTTTGACTGTCACAGATATTCAAAATTTGCAACTTAAAAGAAGATACCCTCACTCATATCTTCTAATTTAGAGTTCCTTACTCTATCACCTTCTCCTTTCCTTGCAAAACAACCAACATAGTACCCATGTGATCATATGAAAAAATCAAAGAAAAACAAAAAATAAGTAAATCATCCTTTATCTTCTGCGTATAAGGAGCACCAGGGAAATTTGACCCGCAAAACTTACCTTAAAGCACATGAGACAGAAGAGAAGAGCAAATCCAGCAGATATGTATCAGGAAAAATAAGTAAATTATCCCTCACCTTCTGCTCCTATTCGGCCCATAACAGAACAATCCACATGGAAGAAAGCCACTGATCTGAAGGCATCGGACAGAAAAAATAAATAAATGAGTGACTGAACCACAAGTGTTTGGATTAACTTATAAGAGCTCTTCCAATTTAATTATAGATCTTAAATTCAAGTTTTGAAAATTCAGTACCATAAGTAACCAAAGACACCCATCGACAGGTCTAGAATTTTAGGTACCAACATGAAAAAGAGTAAATAAGTGACTAAAAACAAACAAACAAAACCATAGAGAAGAGAGAACAAACTCTAGCTCACCTTTCTGCCAGCATATCTTCCAATAAAAAAAAGCACTCTCCCCAACACCCTCTATTATCCAAGCGACAAGAAGTCCAGCCTGAAGATAGCAAACTAGACTGACAAACCGCGGTGACATTTGAGAAAAAAACAAAAGAAAAAAACAAAACAGAAAATTAGATCAATCCATATACAAGAAAGTAGCTGATTCAGAGGCAAAATGCTGAACAAAATGAAACAAACAAAGAGATAGAAAAGAGAATATAAGAATCCAGCCAGAGAAAAGTGATTGATTTGAAGGCATTACATAGAAAAGGAAAATCAGAGGTTGAACAAAACGTATGAAACACAGGAACAGAACAAAGAATTCCACCACAAAAAAATCAAACAGCTCATGGTTCCAAGGAAAAACAAAGGTTTGGATAAACAGTACAATCTCCACCGCGTCAGTGTACGCTACCGGAAAACCAACAGTTAACACAGGATGTACGGACTTAATGGCATGTAGAAACGAAGCGCTACAGTGTACGCTACCGGAAAACCAACAGTGAAAAGGTCCTTGAACTTTCGTAATTATATTGATATTGATATTGATGAATATTTGTCCTACAAATTATATATCTAAATTTTCCATAAGCAAAATATTAATTTATCTAAATGAAAAACAGGTTAAGATTAAATTTCCCAGATGGTACGTCCAAATTAAAAAAAAAAAATAGAAGCCAAACTCTTAGAGCCTGTTTGATTCGTGTTTTCGAAACTATCAAAATTTACTTTTTCAACACTTGATAATGATAATTTTTTTAATAATATGTTTGGACATAATGACTATAATAAATTTAAATTTTAAGTATTAAACAATTAGCAAATAATACTCCCTTTAGTCTTATTTATGAAAAAAAATTTCTTTCTTTTTAATAGTTCTAAATATAAAAAAAAAATATTTAATGGTACATTTTTTTTTGCCAAAAGTTATCTTTAATTAATTGTATGAGAGAAAAATTAAATATATTAATAATTTAAATTAGTATTAAATTAAATAGAAGTAATTTTAAAAAAACTTAAAATGTGAGATAAATTAATTTGTTTTAACTATTTAAAATTATTTTTCTTAATACTCATCAAGTATTTTTTTTTCTTGTAAATGGAACAGGCAGGAGTATGCATGAATAGTTTTGTGTATATATATATATATATTAATTAATCTCAATTTCTAAATAACTCAATTGTATATTAGTAGAAAAAAAAGTTAGAAATTAGAATAGCTCCCTAGCTACCAAACTGCCAAACTCCAACCAAGAAAGAAGAATCAAAAGAATATTTCTGACTTCACGCATCCTGATGATTCGAGTTTTAAAATTAGGTTATTATTAGCTTCAATGATAAATATCATCAAAAGTTCTGTTAAAAATAGGTAAAAGAGAGCAGATTTTGCCGTAAGAAAATTTGAGTTTTTAAAAAAATTTAAATCGCAGAATTTTAAAATTTTAATTGTTTATGAAAATTAAATTATCACTTTACAAGAATTATTATCAACTGTTAAGAAAATTACTTTAAGATTTTAAAAATTTAAAATTTATAGTAATTTAGTAACATTTTTTAAAATATGAAATTTGAGAATTTAATTAATTAACTGAAATTAATTAATTAATTAGACTAAACACCTATTTGAAGACAGGAGAGCACTTATGAATAATTTACCTCTTGCATTTTATAATTCCTATTAAATAGTTAATCATACTTTTGGTTCACTCAAACTAATCAAAAATATTAAATATAATGTCTAATGTTTGACGGCGTTTTTGGTACACAAATCCTCAAGGGAACGGTACTTATCTCATTACTGTACAACTTATCATGCCTCTGTGCTTGCACTTCTAGCAGAAAGTGACTTCAATTAAGAGAGGTCTATTCGGACCCAAAATAGGTTTAACGGTTAAATTAAACTATAAATACCCCATAAGTATGAGACCAAGAAAATTAGGTTAAAAGAGTGCTATCATCACTGTCCATAGTTGATAGAGAGAGCCTGCACCAGAGAGAAGAAGCTAGCAAGTATGGCCACCGCCATAGAGAATCCTGAATATGATGCTTCTCTTGATGCGATGTTGCTATCAAGTGCTCAGCTTTACCCTGCAGTGTTAAATATATGCTGCCATTGAGCTCAACCTGTTTGAGATCATTGGTAAGGGAAGCCCTAAGGGCATGTCTCCCTCTGACATTGCTTCCAAGCTTCCAAATCCGCACCCTGACACGGCAAGCCGGGTTGATCGAATGCTGTTTTTGCTTGCCAGTTACTCTCTTCTAACTTGTTCTTCTAGAGTCGATCATTATGGTAGGTTTGAGAGGATTTATAGTCTATCTCCTACTGGTAAATACTTGTTGCCAGATGATGATGGAGCCTCTTATGCTTCACTCTCAAAACTAAACTTCCATCCGAATTATGCAAAAGTTCTGTGAGTGTTTCATGTTTTGATTCATAGGTTTTAAGTAAACTTTGCTTTTAAAATTTGATATTCTTATAACAAAAACTTCTGTGTGGACATGCAATTTTGTTTCTGGACGAAACTTCATGCAGGTTAAACCGAAAAAATTGTTCAGCCTATACCCTCCCAAAAAATAAATGTTGGTGTGTTGCCGTGTTCCGATTTTGGCTTTGGTGAAACCCTTCTTTTTATTCAATTATTATCTCTCCATTCTGTTTTTTTTTTTTTGCCAAACTTCTTTTATTAGCTTTTTCATCCAACAATTTTACAAATTTGTCCATGCAGGTAGCTAGACTGAAGGAGGCCAAATGAGCGAAGAAAAAAAAAAATACATACATATGTTTTATGTTGTATGTATGTATGTTCTTTCACCCCATTTGACCAAGTGCTATTTTATTGTAAAAACGATGACGAAAATGCGTTTCTTTCCCCTAGGCTGACCTCTATATTGCACAATACTGAGTGTATTAACTTTAGTGTTGAATGGAAAAACTGCACAACTTCTTAGATTGATTTCGAATTAGGTCAAATTCATAATAAAAGGCTAGCTAGGTATAGCTTTCTTAATATATATAGTTTAATTTTTCCATGTTATATTTTATTTATACAGTTAACTATATATTTGTTATTACTTCTTTTTATAAACATTTGTTATTACTTATTTAATAAAGCTTGTAAATGTGCCGAGGCGCATATAAGTTTTATCCTTCATTTATATACTTTTATTTTTCTTTTATCCATTTGATTTTCGTTTAAGCAAAAGATATTTAACTATTTTGCTGGTATATATGATGTGAGTAACAATGGTAGGGAAAACTTCAAGCAAGTGATTCTTGATGAGGAAGAGAATCTGTTCAAGAAAGTTCATGGGATGTCAATGTTTGAATATATGGAAACAGATCCAACGTTGAAAACTATTTTCAATAAGGCCATGGCTGATCTCTCAGTCATGCACATGAAGCAGATACTTGAGACATACAACGGATTTGAAGGAATATCAACACTTGTTGATGTAGGTGGTGGCGTTGGCCAAAGCCTCAAAATGATCATCTCTAAGTACCCTTCAATTCAAGGCATTAACTTTGACTTGCCACACGTTGCACATCATGCCCCATCCAACCCGGGTAAATGTCTTTATATATATATATATGTTTGACTTCGAATTTTTTCCTTTAATTTTGATGCTACTTCAATATAATTTTCAAAACGATATGCAATAGTTTCTCGTGAGCTTATATGATCTTCCTTTGATTATGCAAGGAATGAAACATATTGGAGGAGATATGTTCGAAGGTGTCCCGGAAGGTGATGCTATAATGGTGAAGGTGATCAGTTTAACACTATAACTTGACTTAAATCCTGTTTCTAGGGTTTGATAATAATAAGCTTTATAAATATAAATATATATATAAATATATATATATATATTCTTGTAGGCTATAACTCATAATTGGGCAGACGAGAAATGCATACAAATTCTAAAGAATTGTCATAGGTCCCTCAGAAAAAATGGGAAGGTTATTATTATTGATCTGATAATGCCGGAAATAGCAATGGTAAGCGACAGCCATAGGTATGCTTCGATGGTTGACAATCTCATGTTTCTGCAATCTGGTGGGAAGGAAAGAACTGAGAAAGAATTTGGAGCCCTATGCAAAGCTGCTGGATTTTCTACCTACCATATTGCTGCTCGTGTTTTCTCTTCAACTTTGGGAGTCATTGAGTTTTATAAATAAATGATAAATCAACTAGAAACTAACGTTGGGTAAGGTATGGATAAGATGATGTATGAATATAAGGATGGAAACATGTTTGAGAGAAGAAAAAAAAACACACACACACTGCCGTTTCTTAATTTGTAATGTTGAGTGTTACTATGGTGTTAAACAAATGCAAATAGAACAAAAGTACCAACTTTTCCTTGAATGTTCGGTTTAAAAACATATATATTGAATATTGATACCACATAACCACATAATCTTGTTGACAATTTCGAAGATGGATGGTAAAAAAAAATGGGGCAATTTATAATTATCATAATAGCTCCAAGTCATTTTATTCTTGACTCTCAACACTACGCCAAAAATGGCTTTTTTGGGTGCATCGAAGTAGGCGGTTATTTTAGAAAACGCCTATAAAAATAAGGTGTAAACCTTTTGTAAGTGGTTATTTAAATAATTGCCTAGAAAAATCTATTTTTGTACTCGGTTATTTTATAACAGCCTACAAAGATATAACAAAAAAATTAAAAAAATTAAAAAAAAAGTATGCAGTATTAGATATAACCGATGATACTTCTTTAAATAATTTAAAAGAATAGTAGGCGATCTTTAAATATAACCGCCTACTTTTTCTATGTTGTTTTTGTTTTAAAAAAAAAATCCCTTAAACCCTTTCATTTGAAATCAAAACAGTCATTCTTTTCCTTGGCCTTGCTCTGAACTCGTCCTCTCCGTTGGCATTTCCATTCTTGCTCTCCCCATTCTCGTTCTTGGTTTAGCATGCTCGACTCCGTGGATGCTTTTCATTATCATCAGATCTAAGTCACACTTTCACGTTTGCTCTCTACCATTCATCGAGTTCCTCTCATCCTTACCGTCTCTTTCCTTCCTTTTATCCTCGCTTGCTCGCATGCCAGGCTCCACCGAGTACATACGAAGTCCTCCTAGCAAGTTCCACTTGCTCCCACCATGCTCCTTCCTTCTTATTCCTCACTCTTTAACAAGCCCACCCACTGAGCATAATCGTGCTCATCTCCTTCAATTGCTAGGGTTTTCTGAAAATTGTACAAGTTCATCCCTTCTGTCAGAGTTTGAAAATATTGAAATTTTTTGAACTTGAATTTTTTTTTTACTTCATTCTTGTTTACTGCGCAGTTGCGCTCCCAGATTATATAGTCCTTGCGACCTTGCCTATAATGATTCGTTGATTCTTTTCTTTTTTCTATATATAGGTTAAATTAACAATAATGATTGAGGACACCAGAGAAGTTGAAAGAAGAAGATTGCTTGGCATTGAAGATCTTGATGCCCCAACAAGGGATGATCTTGTTGCTGTTTTGGAGGAAGTAAGTTTGGCCTTTTATAACTGTGCCATGCGTAACTAAGAAACCGGACTAATAGATCTTATTTCTATCACTAGTTATTGCATTATGCCACCTTGACACCATTAATATATACATCGATACTAGTATGATCATAATTTCATTTGCTTGACTTCTCCTTAAAGGTAAAAAGTGTGACCCTTTGTTTGGTAGGTGAATGAAGGAAAAATCCCAAAGAATAGAGTTGCTCACAAGATGCTAGCTGAGGAATTAACTTCATGGCCTAATTTAGAGGTATGCTGATACTGTCTTTTTTCTGACACAAGGTATGCTTGAGCTTAACCATGTGATAATTGTTAGTTCAAAATGTCCAGTAAAATAAAGGTGGTTATATTTTCATTGTCATGTAAAATACATCCATGCTAGGAATTGTGGTATAAACCCAATTTCAACCAAACCCAAACTGAAAGAACAGAACAACAGTATTATGACACTAATTTAAAAGAACAGAATGGCTGCATTATGAGGCTGATTTAAATCCAAACCTAAACTAGGAAACTGACTCAATTCATGCTATATCGTGTTAATACATGATCCAAAGCTTAACTAATCATTTGGGCCAAAAGCCAAGCCAGAAATTAAGCCTAGATAATGCTAAACATATTTTACAGCAAAGAAAATTTTCATTCAGCAATTAAACCAAAGATTACTAGAAGGAAAAATGAAGAGCCCATGCCCATCTTTGGAAGTTTTAAACAAATAATTAATATGTGCAGCAACTAAACCAAGGCCTTTCTTATGGAAAATCATTTTCATAACACAACCTTTAAGCTCAAAACATTAAGTACGTGTAAAGCAACCAATGCTCAATTTTTGGTAAGGAAAATCATACACATATGACCACTTTTAGAGATCAAAAGAACCATTGAGTTTCAGATTTTGTTTGTATTTTGTTTGGGCTTATTTTCCTTCTATTTTTTTTGGACTTACTTGTATGTCAGCAAGTAGTGGCACATCTAGATGCTTTGTAGAAGAAAATGATAGTGTTATTAGTTTTGATTTAGTGATAACAGTAGTAGTAGTAATAGTAATATATATGAATGTTTGCTGGCCGATAACATTTATTATTACCCATCCTTTCCCTACATATGTATACCTTTGAAAGCAAAAAAAGAAAGCTAATTCTATTTTAATTCTATCCATGTATTTTATGCAGTATACTTATGACAATTTGGTTATGCTTGATGGCAGCAAATTAGATCTGAAATTGTGGTTAATTGGGTGCAACAAATTGAGAGATAGTTGTAGCAAATTACAAGGTAAATTCCATCAACTTTGGTGATCAAATTTATGGTTGTGTAAGATTGATTTTATTTTGTGTTTGGATTGAAAGTTCAACTTGATCTCATTGGAGTTATATTCTTGGTAAAATTATTGTTTATCTAAGGATCAAGTAGTCTAGAATTTCTTGATTGTGCATTAGAAAGTTGGTTTTTGACATGAGCATGTAATTATTTTTCCTTAGTGTTGTTGCCTATGATGATTTATATTTATATAATAAATATTAGTATGTTGACTAAAAAATGCTCTGTTTTAGTTTTAGTTTCCAGCAACTTGGCTTTTAGTTTTAGTACTACCATTGGAAATAAAATTGGGAACTATATTTAAAGAAGGTTTTTAGAAAATT
Source organism: Adenanthera pavonina (assembly GCA_026686845.1). NCBI lineage: Eukaryota > Viridiplantae > Streptophyta > Magnoliopsida > Fabales > Fabaceae > Adenanthera > Adenanthera pavonina. The sequence continues at coordinate 21,760,281 of JAIVEN010000013.1, forward strand.
TGAAGTAGACCATTACTTTGCGTCATTGTTAGATGATGCAATTGGACCATCAAGCACTGAAAATAAGAAAACTCTGGCTACTTTACTGAAAGGTGATGCAATCTAGTATTTGGACCATCAAGCACTTTTTACCTTTTTTTTTATACTGGCATGTAGAATTAACGTTTCCTTCAAATAATACAAATGTTGTGCTTTTGTCATCACAAGAAGTTCAGTTTCAATTCATAGTAATTCATAACAAGACGTGGATTTGTGGGTTTGGGTTTCTAACACAGTTGAAGTCATTGTCATCATGCCCATCCTCTCAGGAGGCACTTTGTAGGTTTAGATATTCCATTACTTCGTGCCATTGATGCATCTCTGTTACCTGTTTCTTTTCTCACATGGTTTTCTATCTGCCATTTCTTTGTAGGAAATAGTATAGAATGATGGTCATTAACTAGGCTACTTTCGAGCTGTACTAAGACTGTAAGAGCTAAGGCATGATCTTTTGAAAGGATATTTAGTTTAGCTTGTTATGTTTTTTTTTGGCTTTTGATTCACCATACCAAAAGGTTGGAAGATCAGGATAATACTGCAATTTCTTTTTGTTGTGGACATTACAAGTCATTAAAATTGAATAAAGATTATATTCGTAAACTGGTGAATGGTTAGCTTTCCAAAATGAGTGTTAGGACCTGCATGTAGGTGTACTGAGACCAAGAGTGATAGATTACTGTAGAAGCCTATTTGTATGGAATAGAGTACGATGCTCTAAAGAAGGAGGGGGAAAAATAAATATACAAAGAAAGGGAGGGATATGGAGTTATGGAAGGTGGAACATGAATGGGACATAACACAAAGTGAGAAGGGTATAAAATAGAGGCATATTAATGTTTGTTGGATATGGACATGAGAAAGGAGAGCAGGTAATACATGTGAGAATGACTCCTCTCATTAATTATTATTGCTCATCCCTCCTCCTCCTTCTGCAACAATCACGTGACCTCCTTCCTTTTCAATTTTAAGCTCTCATCTTAAATTCAGACTTCACAGAATTTTTTAAAAAAATAATTTATAATCACAAAGTGATATTTATATTTCTAAAAATATGATAATCAAGATAATCAAAATATTATATAAATATTATATAACACATTTTTTATGCAATGAATCATTGGTACTAAACGACCTTGGTCCTTCAAATTTTACATGACTTCATTAATATTAGTTCCAAAGTTAAAGAAGATTTAGTATCATTATTTTTCATGATTATAAATATTGTATTATACTAGCACAAATGGCTGCTGCGACATTGTTTATGGCTCCGAGGCTATCTAAATGTTGTGGTGCTAGCAACTCAGATCTAACCCAGGATGACATGACATAGGATACATGTTGATTCATTTATTCAACTTGCTAGACTGATTTTTTCTTTAAAAAAATTACTCAATTTTTTCTTGGACTATTTTTTCAGTCAAAAGTTGACGGACTTTTGGCATGTGTGGCTCTCAAAAAGGAATAATAGTAATAGATTGGTAAGAGTGCTTGATTTTTACACTATTTCATGCATTTATCTATAACATTCCAGTAGTCTCATTCCCATGCTCATCTCTTTGGTTTACATGGTGATCAAATTTAACTTTGTTTTCTACTAATGTATAGTGGTAATTTTACAAGACACATTAAATAAAATACGGCAGGAACAATATTATCATATAAAAGGAAATACAATTTCTGTGCTTGTCACTGATTGATAATAGTGCTGGAGAAAAAGTAATGTGCTGAGATATGACTCCTACCTAATATAGAAAGTTGAAACTTGCTTTGATGGCGTGTTAAATTTATTATTATCTTTGTTTATTTAGATTCAAACACCAATGGACTGTGTTTCTGCAATCCACACTGTGCTATCTCACAGATGAGGACATGTCATAGCTGATGTTCCTCAACCAGGCACCTTAGCTTGTATTGTCAAGGTTGGTGGCTAGTTTATATATGCAATCTATTTGTGTAGAAATTGCTTCTTTATAATTACAATGATATAGAGGATATGCTGAACTTTTTTTTGTGCATCTGAAAAATAGGTTACTGACTTTTTCCCCATCTCTTACCTTAGGCATTGTTGCCCATGATAGAGTCTTTTGGATTTGAGATACCATACACAAGGTAAGGCATTTTTCCTCTCAGTTTTTTATCATTGGGCCATTGTTCCTGGAGACCCTTTGGACAAGAGGATTGTTTTACATCCACTTGAACCAGCACCAATCCAGCATCTTGCCCGTGAGTTTATGGTAAAAACAAGGCATATAAAGGTATAGTGAATTTTTTATTTTTTACATTACTCACCAGTATAAACTTCCTCTTTATATAGTGGTTATTTAATTTCTTAATATTATTATTTGTTGCATTTCCTATTGTTTTGCTTTTTTATTAACTAGAAGATATCTTGTGATTAAATCCACAGGTGTCAAGATAACTAAAAAAGAACTCAAATTAATTGCATGTAATTCTATAATCAAAAAATACTTTCTATAGTAAAGTAACAGGAGTTCAAGAATTTGGTTTTAATATATACATTGATGACTTCCTTTTACAAAAGAAAATAGTCTCAAATTTTTGCTTATATATATATATATTATATCTGTTTATTGTTAATTTCCTTGTAATTTCTTTCTTGAGGAATGTGATTTACTTTTCAGCTAATGCAGTTATTAAGCAAAGCAATCAAACTGATATATGCCATTTGTATTTGCATAAAGTATGGTTGTTAATGCTTTCAATATCCTAGAGTTCTTTTGATTTTTTTGTTTATGTTAGGTGTATATATAGAACAATCTTGGCAAGCCTGACATATCTACATATGAAGAAGATCAAAGATTTTGAATTCTGTTTGGTTAATCCTTGGTATTTGCTACTTTTGATTTGTTTTTGTCATTGTATTTGATAGATTGTATGTTAGATGTTTTTTTTCATTGTTTAAGTTGTATCATAGATTTCTTTTTTCTAGTTTTTGCTTATGTGGATTAGTGTTGGTAATTTCCTTAGTTTATTAATAAAATTGATATTAATTTATAGATATTTTTAATATAACAATTTCTTTTTTGTCAATGGGTTTAATAGGTCAATATTTTGATATTGGATTAATCCAATATCAAACTATTTTTTTTTAAAATGGATATCTTTTGTAGGCGGTTATTTGTTTAACCGCCTATATAAGTTTACATTTTTTAGGCAGTTATACAAATAACCACCTACAAAAGATTACGTTTGTAGGTGGTTATCTCCATAACCGCCTACAAAATGAGGACTTTTATAGGCGGTTATCTAAATAACCGCCTACAAAAGGTACTTTTAATAGAAGGCAGTTAATAACCGTCAAGAAAGTCATTCCCTTTTATGGCGCTCCAATATAAGGCAGTTCATAACCATCAAGAAAAGTAAAAAATAACATCTTAGAAAGCCCATTTTTGTCTTAGTGCAACTTAGAGGTACAGGAAAAATTAGAAGTAATTTATAATGAACCCTAGGTCCAAAATGCAAAGTAAAATGATTCTATGCATTTCAGGCATGATGGATACTGTTTCAGGTCTAATGGATACCACGGCTAGCAACTTGAGCACCACAACCAACCCTCTTTCAACAAAACTTTGCCTTCTTTCTTGCTTTATTTTGCTATGGCTTGGCTTGATTTTCAAGGCAATGCAAAAGTATAATAATGAAAATATGACTAGAAAAGATGTGGTATTAATATGCTAAATGAATACCACAAGGGGTAAAATAGTCATTTTACACGTTGGGTCTTCAATTATGATAAATTCAAAATGTTGGGTTCTTAAGTGTAATTATTCAAAATTTTGGGTCATATTTGGTAGTTTTAAAAATTTTAAAAATTCAATATTGATGTCAAAATGGACCTTATGTTATACTGTATCAAATGGAATAATGTATTGAGTTCAAAGGAATCAATTGGAAAAGAAATAAACTACAGAATTCAGTAAAGATTTAATAATAAAAGAAAAGTACTGTGGGCCCCATCAAATACAGTTTGGGTCAAGATAATAAATTAAATATAGATCCCAAAATAGAATATTCCTATATATATATAGGAATAAGCAATGTTATAAAATGCTGTTAATGTACCTTTCACTGTCCAAATAAAAAGTAATCAGTATAAAATATATTTAGACCAAGAAAAATATGCACTTTTAACTGTCCAAATAAAAAGTAATTAGTATAAAATATATCTATATCAAGAAAAATATGCAATATGAGAGATACTTCCGCCCTTCTTATCGGATGAAATTATGCATGTGATTTAAGGGATTATTTTATTGATTATGATGTCATAGATGATATAATAAGAGAATGATATAGGATATAAAGTAAATGATACAAGATAATTTGGATTGAAGAAAATATCTTGTATAGGACAAACACATGCTCTCCTCTTATTGGCTAATATTTATGCATGTGTTTAGAGTGATTGTTTTATTATTTTTGGTAGCTAACCATGAGAAGTTTTCATTATTGACCATTGGATTAAGATTGGAATCAATGAATGAGATTTATTCTTGAAGCTTATAAGTAACCCTCCATCCCCTTGGTCTTGGACCAAATATTGAGAGAAAAGAAGAGGGAAAACTATGTTGAAATTATAAGAAAGAAAGAGAGGGGGAAGGAAAGGAAGCAAGCTTGAAGGCAAGAAACCAAGCTTGAGGTAAATTTCTTCTTCCAAACCAAGCTAGTTTTCCATGAGTTTAAGTTGAGTTTCTCTTCTTATCCTAGAGTTTGTAGTTTTGACCAAGTAAGGGAAGTCATGTATGGGGTATGTTTTCATGCAATCAAGGTTAGGAGAAAGCATGTATTAGATGCAAGAAAGTAGGATTGCATAAATTTCATGAGGTAATCCATGAAAATTCCACTCTTGCTCTCCAATGGGAGTTTTAGCCAAGAGAAAAACGGTGAGGAAAGAGTGGGAAATTCATGAATTCAATGGTAGAAATGGGTTCCTTGGGTCTAAATTAGTAAAGAACAAGTAAGATTTTCAAGAGAAAACCAAAGATAAGAAATATGAGTTTTTAAGATTCAAGAATGAACTTTGTGGGAGCCATGAAGAATTAGATGACTTAGTATGATTTTCTTGATACCTCTAGGCTCGGGAAGTGGCAAGGAAGTGATTAGAAAAGACTTCAAGTAAAAGGAAGTCAAATTTAAAGAGGAAAGGATAAAGCTCCCAAGTAGTATTACTTGCTTTGCTTTTATATTGCTATACAATTATGTTTATACATGTTTTATGATATGAATATATTGCCATGTTATTGCTATGATTGTTTTCTTGATTGGTTGGCTATTTATTTGATAAGAGCTAAGCTTGTGATGTCTTGTTTTTAAGTTGTTATATTGCTAAAATTTTTTTAGTGAACATGATATTTTCATGTGTTTTTAATGAGTATGCAATTCTATGAATGTTTTAAAGTAATGTAATGATGTATTATGTACAAGTATACTACTGAGATGTCCAATCTCATCCTCCTAAGTACTAACCATGTTAGGTATGAGCAAAGCCATGGAGGAAAGCAAGGAAAGAAGGAAATGATGAAAAGCAAGTTTATGGATATATTACAATGTTAATACTAAAGCATGCTTGAATATCATGCTATGATTTATGTAATTTATTATGCATAAATGATGAAATGTGAAGTTTTATAATGCATTTAAAGTATGTTAGTTGATGTGGAATTATGAAATGAAATTGAAAGAGGAGATTATGTATGATCTTTTATTGACAAATGATGTTATATGAATGTCTTAAAGAAGTTAAGTATGTATGATTCAAGTTATGTCATGCTAATGTTAGAAAATGTATAGCATGATGTGATGATAGTAAATGAGCCAAAGTATGACTTTTCTAGTTAGAGAATATAATATTTGTTATGTTAAAACAATTTATGTATTGCTTGGCAAAGAATGAAAAAGGTTATGGCTCAAAGAAGTTAATGATGTGAAAATAGTTACCTGGGAAATGTCTAAAACTATTGTTGATTCTGCAATAGTGTATAAAATTGTGTAGTAATCTAAAAATTAAGTTGTTTATATGTATGGATAGATCTATGTCTTAAGATCAATATGCCATTGAGTTAAATGCATTTAGAGTTATGAAAATAAAGTTACACATGTTTTCCCAAATCCGTTCTAGTAAAGGATTATTTTAACCCCTGCTGATTTATAATAATTCCATGTCCTGTATAACTGGAATAAATGTACAAATTAAATATGGTTAGAAAGTAGACATGCTGAGTTTTCAAATGACATAGAGAATGCATGAAACATCTCTATGTAGTATGGGAAATGAATTTTTAAACTTACGTGTAAGAAATTGGAAGCAGAAAATGAACAATAAACTTGGACAAACAAATTGTACTAAATGACGTGTCCAAAATCTAGTTTTATATTTTTCCATGAAATTTAAGATGTAAGTGATTATTAGAGGCTTAAACCATATGAAATGATTTTGTGCATTTATTTAGGAATTTTCAAAGTTTGCTACCCAATTAAGTGAATAGTGCGTGAAAATAGAATTTTACAGTTTTAAGTTTATCACTGGTTCAAAATCTCCAAAGCCTTTTTACTGCATTCAAATGAGACAATATTCGTGGAAAATGTATTCAAAGATGAGATGTGACACCCTTGATGCATGCTTCCCATCTTCAAATGCTTCTTTGGCTTTTTTCACAAGGATTGAATGGATTGGATTCTCTTTCAAAAGATCCTTACAAGAAAGCAAAATAATAAAAGCTCTCAAACAAAAACAAGACTAAATATGCACAACAAAGAGTGCTAATATAAAGCCTTAACAACACAAAATATACAATTAATCCAAGGAAAACGTGCAAAATGAATTTCTCGAGGTTAACAGCCTCTTATGCTTCACTCTCAAAATTAACTTCCATCTAGCACATATAAAAATTCAGTGAGCATTTCATGTTTTGATTTGTAGGTTTTAACTATGCTTTCAACATTTGATATTCTTTTAATAAAAACTCATGTAGGAAGAAAGACTAGTAACATGTAATTTTCTTTCAGGACAAAACATCATGTGATTTCTTAAATATGTGTTTAATTAAGTTCATTGATGATATATATAAAAATGATCTCCTTAAAGGGGATGTGTTTAATTACACATTGGCTGCATTATTAAAATTAAAGGTCACCATATATATATAAATCTCCTAATTAAGCTTTCAATTGATATTGAACAACATAATTCTTTTATATTTTATTAGCTTTTTCATCCTAATGTCTAAACCACTTGTCGATGCAAGTATAGGCTAAGTGAGGTCAAATGAGCTAAAAAAGAATGTGTGTGTGTGTGTGTTTCAACCCATGTTGCACAAAACTCTTCACAGTAAATGGGGTGAACTAAAGCATAAGCAATTTTAATTTCAGAAAATGCTCCCCCTCAACGTATGCATTTTATATGATAAAACTAAGAAAGCATAATGCAACAAATAAGCATGTTCATACAAAAGTGCATGATTAAGATTTTTCTTTTAAATCAAAAGGAGCTTTTGAAACCATTTACATACAAAGTTATAAGCTCCCTCTGAGTATGAATATTTTTTTTTTCAAACATATATGCTTTTCAATCGGTATGCAAGAAAAGTTTTGAAAAGCACACAAGTTTGGTTATACAATACTACGCTAGATTTGGGTTTAGTAGGTGCCCAAAAGGAGGCAGTTATTTAAATAAACGCCTACAAAAATGAAGGATGGATTTATAGATGGTTATTTTAATAACCGTGTATGAAAAAATTACATGAACTTAAAAAAAATAAATTAATTTTTAAAAACTTTTAGTAGGTGGTTTTAGATACAACCACCTACTAAAGTTAACATTAGGAGACCTTAGTAGACAGTTCTTGTTGTAACCACCTACTATTATTTTCCTTTTAGGGCTTTTCCAACATAAGCCCTTTCAATCAAACATAATTTTTCTTATCTCCACCGTGTTTTGCCCCATTTGTTTGAACTCTTCTCAATCTCCTTCCTTCTTGTCGAATCTCTCTCCATCATTCATCGTTGGCGTGTTTGTCCTCGTAGGTTGCTTTCTTGCATCTCTTGTCGAATCTCTCCATTGTATTTTGTCCCATTGTTTCACTGCAAGCTCTCTCGCTCTCATCGAAGCTCACTATCATTAACTTTTTTCCCATTGGTTGGGCGAGCCTGAACTTGGTTTTCTGCTGGTTGTTGCTCCTCCAGGTTAGTCTTCTTCTACATCCCTTTTATGTGCTGGTGAATTTTCCTCTCTTTGAATTCATCTTTTTGTCTGAGTTAAGCTGATTTTTCTTGTTCTAGGTGTGTAATTAGCCATGTTTTCTAGTACTTTCAATATACTGTTCTGTGAGTTTGGTTCTTTGAATGTTAACTTTGGCATGTACATGATTTTGCAAACTATTGTGTATCATACTTCTGATTTCATATCTACAGTATCAACTGTCGTCATTGTTCATTGGGTTCATGTACCCATGATCCTTCTTGGCAATTAAGAAATGAATCACTAAATTTTGTAATATGCTTAAGCATTTATAATTACGTGCTCATGAAATCGTTTGTGCTAAAATAGGATATAGGTCATCCTTATTCAGAACTTGGCATGTATATGATTTTGATATAATTCTTCATGTACGTGGATACATTCATAGAAGGTAGTAAGTATAATTTAAAGGTCATTTTTGTAACTACAGTGCTTTGTAGAGTTCATTGGTAATAGAGAAGTAAATCTTGTTCGTTAGGCTGGCTTCACAAGAGGGGGTGAATTGGGAAGATTAAAAATTTTCTGCAAAATATCAAGGAGGTGAAGAATGCAATATATGATGGTAAAACAGAGTATAAATAAATAACTGTGAAAGTAGCAGAAAAGAGAAGAAGACTCAGAAATTTATCCTGGTTCGGTCTCTCCACTTGACCTACATCCAGTCCCCAAGTCACCACTTGAGATTTTCCACAATTCTGCAAGAATTCAGTGGGCTTCTTGCAAATGCCACAGTACAACGTTTGTGCTCTGTTTTCTAGAGCTCACTCATTCACTCTCTGCACTTTCACAAAGTGCTTCCCAAATCCCTTGTGATATCCCCTCACAAGAAAATCTATCTTCCAGATGAAGATTAGATTATTTACAAAGATTAAACTCTCTTAAATAGAGTGAATATAAAAGTTTAAGTACAGACTATTGAAGTGTGAGAGTATGAAGCTTTTAGTAAATGATTTGGCAGAGTTTCAGTATATACAAAGTTAAAAATCGTTATCCACAGCTTCAAATGATGTTATATTTATAGATTTAGGTCTCAGATATTCGTTAGAGATGAAATCTATCCGTTGGAGAAGTTATCCAACGGTTACTCTGAAAAACTATCCATTAACCAACCGCATTTAATGCTTCTGACATACTGAAATTCGAATTTCGGTTGGTCAACAGATGAATTTTGAAGAAACCGAAGGTTAACAGCTTCAACGTTGAAAGCCCGTAGTTCGTCTGTCATGAAGTGAAATTCGAATTTTGATATTTGAAAAATGTTTATGTGTTGTGACTTACGAATTTTCAAGTGTAAAGTTTTTCTGTGGAGTGTGAACAGTACTTTCAATTTGCTACAGTGCCTTCGAAATTCGAATTTTGGAACTCCAAATTTCGTCTGTTCGTAGTTGATTTACAAGGCTCAGTAGTTCATATAGTTCAAAATTTGAATTTTCAAATATCAAAGTTCGTCTGTCAGAGAGACCTCTTTTCAGACTAAATATCAAAATTCGAATTTATAAATACTGTCATTCGTATATCAACATATCACTGCAACAGACTCAAAGGCTTAGTTTCTGAAATTTGAATTTTCATGTTCAAAGTTCGTCTGTCAGTGGGCAATTTTGACATTAAATCCAGACTTAGTTTCATATGAACTTTGACATAATTTCAGACGAATTTCTATAATTTTCATAAGTTTCATTTTGTATGAAATTCAAATTTTCAAAACCCAAAGTTCATCTGTTGCTTAAAGTTCCCTTCAGACACTTATCAAAATTCGAATTTCATCAAGTCAAAGTTCGTCTGTCAGAGAGGCATCTCTTCAGACTTGTTCAATTTCAGTACGAAATTCATATTTCTAAAGCCAAAGTTCGAACTTTCACTATGACAGATTGGTCTTAACCTTTTAAACTTCATCTGTTGGTGGGTGTTTTTCAAATATTCCATGATTGAACACAGAATCAAGGTTTTAAAACTTCTTTCCACCAAATCAAAGGCTTCTACTCAAAATAAAACAAAACTAAACATTCTACAATAAGCTTTGCAAAGATTTCTCCTGGATTTCTTCACTTGAACTCTTTGAGCACCTTTGATATCTTTATTCCAAGCTCTTGAGAGTTGATTTGGAATCATCAAAACTTCTTGATTCAACATTCTCCCCCTTTATGATGATAACAAAACAACTTACAAACTGGATTAGTACTTGGGTTTGCTTTAACAAGCTCCCCTTTAACATATGCATTATACATCAAAAGATATCATATATAGTAAACCATGTGAAGAGATTCAAAGAGCAAATCATTGCAACCAAGAAATTCTTTCATTTAATCAAATGAAGCTTCACAGAGACAAAATTTAAGCAAAGTTCTTCTAAATACAAAAATCAAGTACGAAATACAAGCAATCAAAAACAGACAGCAGAGACATAGTACAACACTACATGAAGACTTAAGCCTAAATTATAATCACTTCTTCTTTGGCTTGGTCTTCTTGCTGTAAATCTTTCCAGATGGCTCAGTAGCAGATTTTCTAGTTTGCTTACTCTTCTCCCCCTTTTTGGCATCATTAGGAAAGTGAACAAAATTAGCTGGAGGAGGGATCTGAGAAACTAGAATAGCTTTGAGGGGCACAAGATCAAAAGGGAGATTTGGTTCAACTGAGGAAGGCTATTCAGAAGGCTCAGAGCTTGGATCTTCATCATCAGAGATCTCAAGCAGCTCTTGCATTTCTTGCCTGGAAAGAGCCAATTGAGCCCTTTGTTCTTCTAAGAGACCATATGTAGAAAAAGATGAAGGAGCAGGGTCATCAGAACGAAACATTTCCTCAAGCCTTCTTCTTTGAGCTTTCAAGAGAGCATTGCATGCAATAGCTTCAAAATCAACAACAGGCACAATGCTTCTCTCTTCATTGCTGGCAAGCTCCAACATTGATGAAGTGGAAATAGCTGCCACTAGTCTTTCAATTTGCTCAGATTCTTGAATGGAAAGAATTGAATCCTGAGCATCTTCTGGAATGGGCTCATGAGGGCATGTTTCCTGAGGTCCTTCTTCTTCCAAACCATAGTCTAAAGGTGGACCAGGACTAGGTGTCCTCATTGCACCAGTATGCTCAGCACCATCTACATCATCATCATGCTCAAAAGAGGCTATCTCGAAGGGGCTTGGAGGCTCAGGAGTTGGAGACTGAACAGGCACAGAGAACCCTGGCTGAGGTGGAGCTGATGTGGTAGGAATTGCACTTCGAATTTCTTCATAGGTATCAGCAACTACTTTTATGTTCTTTGCCAACTGATGAATTTGATCTTGTAGATGAGCAAATTTGGCATTTTGCTCATCCCTGATGCTAAGAATGAGTGCAGATAGGCTGTCATACAACTCAGTGATCTTGGTTGGCTTGGCACGAGAGGAGGGAGTGGATGGAATGTGAGTAGGCTTGGATGGAGATGGAACAGGCAGAGAAGGCTCAGGAGTAGGTCTGGTAGGAGCCTTAGAAGTGCCTTCTTGTTGTTGGGAGGCACATTCAACAAAGAAAAGATTTCAGATTTTCCCGCTCCCTTTCCAATCCGTCTACCTTTACTTCTTTCAATTCCCATCCTTTGAAGTTCTTCCTCCTTGAAGATCTCAGTGGGTTTCCCTTTCCCCTTCTCAAGATGCTGAATTCTAGCATATTGCAGAATTCTGGAAATGATAGCTGCGTAGGGGAGTGTGGAGTCTTTCCTTTGATCCCTTGCCTTGATCATGCGTTAAAGTATGATATGTCCCATGTTGATCAGCTTCCCATGCATGATTGCTGCTATGACATGTGCCTCTACCCTTATTATCAGATTGAAGCTGCCTCTTTTGTTGAATATGATCCTAGACACTATGTAGTGTAGGATCCTTACTTGGGCACTAAGGTCTGTGGGCTTCAGCAGGTTGATGGTTGGCCAGTTTTCCTTTCTTCTGAACAATGTGCTCAGGATTGTGCTCTCCTTGTAGTTTAGGAAGGGGCCACCTTCTTCATCAGCAGTATCTGCCTCATCCATGTATCCAGAGGTAGTGATGTCAATCTTGAGGCCATCTTGCCCTGGGATCTCCAACACTTCATTAAGAATCTCATCTGTGAGCCAGATGGTCCTAGATCTCAGATTGACCTCCTACTTCTTTTTCTTGCTGTTGTATTTCAAGGAGGCATACCATGTCTTTATTACTTCATCATCATATCTTTCCAATATCTCTAACAGATTTTTGTATCTCAACATCCATTTTCCAGCATCAAAACTATTAGAGACTAAGAAATCTTCCAAGTTCACACAATAAGGCTTGATTAACTTTTTATTGGCAACCTTGGTGGAGTATTCTTCCTGAATCTGTGGAGTGCTCCATAATGGCAGTGTAGTAAGTTCATATTCTCCTGATTTAGTACTTGAGGAGGAAGTGGAAGCAACATTCTCAGCAGCAGCAGGAATAGGGATCGAAGATTCTGTTTTCTTAGAGGAAGAGGGTCCAGCTTTCTTTGATTCTCCCTTTGGTGTAGTTTTCTGGCGTTTGGAAGGAGTTCCCTTGCTTGATTTGGCCTTTCTTTTCGGTTTATCACCTTCCTTTGAGGCATACTGGGACTTGACCGATCTCTTTGGGCGAGACTCTCCTTTGCCAGCTTGAGGATTCTTTACTCTTGCCATTTTCGTGGATGAATGATTCAGAATGAAGCTGAGATTGGGTTTATAGGGTGTGAAAATCAGTTTAAATGGTGGGAGATGAAGATTTTCTGTCAGAATTTAAGAACATTGAAGAGAGGATTTGAAAAGACCCAGAGAGGAAGAGAGTAGGGTTACGTCTGTTCAGTGGAAAACTGTCGGTTTTAATGTAAGTAACCGCCTGACAGACAAATTTTGAGGGGTCAAAATTCAAACTTCGAACAGTTAAAAGTTAAACTGTTCAGCGAAGCTTACTGACAGATGAATTTTCTTGTGAAAATTCATCTAACAGAGGCTTGGTTCAAGCAACACAAGATGAACAGATGAACTTTGTTCCAACAAAGTTTGAATTTTGAAGAGTAAACCTTAAACAACAAACAAATCACCAAACAACAGACGGATTTAGCATACAAAACTTCATCTTTCAAAGATTCAACATTGAGGAGCATGTTTCAAAAGACGAATTTTCAAATCAGAAATTCGAATTTCTTTAATTCATAAAAGTTTTCCAACATTCGTATGTTAAGAGATAAACATTAGTATAATCATCATGTTGGACAGACATAACTTTGAAATTTTTGATCTTGAAAATTCGAACTTCGAAGGTCTAACAGAGGAATTTCGAGGCATCACCGAGAATTGTTCCAACTTATAGCAGGCTAAAGTTCGTCTGTTGGGCATCCAAAATTCGAATGTTGACTATGCTGACTTCCTCAGAAACTTAGTTTTTCAAGGAAATTTGTCTAACACATAATCAATATACGAATTTCAACTTTAAAAACTTACAGAATGGATCTGGAAACTTAGAATTTTTGCCATTTTCTTCACTTTTTGATTGTTCCTTTCTAGTAAGCTCCTTTTTTTAGATTTATCAGCATTGAATCTCATGAGGAGCACCTGCAACTTAAATCAAACACACTCCGATGCCAAAGTTAGAATTAATTTAATGTTGGAAGATCTAAAAAATGAATTACACACGGATTTACTTACAGTTCATTGGGATTTACCATCCCAATTCTCTTCTTATTTTGCAATGTCTATCTTCTGATAGAGACTTTGTCAAGATATCTGCAACTTGATCTTCAGTTAGTATGTACTCTAGTCTGATTTCTCCTTTCAAAACATGATCCCTTATGAAATGGTGCCTAATTTCAATATGTTTTGTCCTTGAATGCATGATAGGATTCTTTGTGATGTTAATGACACTTTGATTGTCACACATGATTGGTATTTCCTTCATCTCAACCTTAAGATCTTCAAGCTGCTGTTTCATCCAGATGATTTGGGCACAACAGCTTCCAGCTACAACATACTCAGCCTCTGCTGTGGATAAGGCCACACTGTTATGCTTTTTGCTAAACCATGAAACCAAGGATCCTCCAAGAAACTGACAAGTTCCACTTGTGCTTTTTCTGTCAGTTTTGGATCCTGCAAAGTCTGCATCAGTGTATCCCTTGAGATTTTCTCCATTGCCCTTTGGATACCAAAGACCCATCTGTGATGTTCCAATAAGATATCTAAAGATTCTCTTCACAGCAGTAGCATGGGTTTCTTTGGGACATGATTGGAACCTTGCACACATACAGACACTAAACATAATGTCAGGTCTACTGGCTGTTAAGTACAGCAGGGATCCAATCATTCTTCTGTACTGAGTAATGTCAAACACTTTCCCTTTCTCATCCATGTCCAGTTTCGTTGCAGTAGCCATAGGTGTCCCTATTGGCTTGGCATTTTCCATTCTAAACTTCTTTAGCAATTCCTTTAGATACTTGGATTGGTTAAGGAAGATACCATCATCGCACTGTCTGATTTGCAATCCAAGGAAGAAGTTGAGTTCACCCATCATGGACATTTCGAATTCCCCCTGCATTAACTTAGAAAAATTCTTGCGAATGGATTCATTAGTAGCACCAAATATAATGTCATCAACATAGATTTGAGCAATAAGTAAATCTTTATTTTCATTCTTAGTAAATAAAGTTGTATCTACTTTTCCTCTGTTGAACCCCATTTCAGTTAGAAAATTACTCAATCTTTCATACCATGCTCTAGGGGCTTGCTTCAAACCGTAAAGGGCTTTCTTCAGTTTATACACATGGTTTGGTTTTGTAGAATCCTCAAAACTTGGAGGTTGATTTACATAAACCTCTTCCATGATATATCCATTTAGAAAAGCACTTTTCACATCCATTTGATATAACAAAATATTTTTCATGCATGCATATGCTAATAGAATTCTAATTGCTTCTAATCTAGCTACTGGAGCAAAGGTTTCCTCAAAATCAATGCCTTCTTCTTGATTATAACCTTTAGCAACCAGTCTAGCTTTATTTATGACGATTGATCCTGATTCATCAAGTTTATTTCTAAAAACCCATTTGGTACCAATGACAGGATGATTTTTGGGTCTAGGCACTAAATCCCAGACTTGATTTCTTTCAAACTGATTTAATTCATCCTGCATGGCTAGAATCCAGTACTCATCAGTTAAAGCTTCCTCAGTACATTTAGGTTCTATTTGTGAGATGAAAGCACAATTAATCATTTGATCCCTTAACTATTTTCTTGTTCTAACTCTCTCTTGAACATTCCCTACCACTTGATCAACAGGATGATTCCTTTGATATCTCCAAGCTCAGGAAAGAGAGTTCTTGAGACATTTCTTCATTATTTTCTTTTTCAAAATCTCTCTCCTGAATATCTTCCTCTATGTTAATAGATTCAGATATTTTTAGAGGTTCAATTATACCTTCATCAGAGAGTTCTAACTTTTTGAAGTTTGAAACAAGATCATCCTCATCAGTAACATGTTTAGAAGTAGTTTCATTTTCAATAAATACAACATACACAGATTCTTCTACCAGTTTAGACTTTTTATTGAAAACTCTATATGCCTTACTTCTACTAGAATAGCCCAGAAATATACCTTCATCATATTTGGCATAAAACTTACCTAGATTCTGCTTTCCATTATTGTGAATGAAGCATTTGTAGCTGAACACATGGAGATGTGATAGATTTGGCTTTCTTCCCTTGTACAAATCATAAGGAGTCTTCCCAAGGATTGGTCTGATGTAGGCTCTATTTATGATGTAGCTTGTTGTATTCACTGCATCAGCCCAAAATAATTGAGAAAGCTCCTTTTCATTCAGCATAGCTCTAGCCATCTCTCCAATTGTTCTGTTCTTTCTTTCTACTAATCCATTATGTTGTGGAGTTCTTGGGGCTAAGAAATTGTGATCAATTCCATGCTCATTGCAATACTCTAGAAAGTATGAATTTTCAAATTCTCCTCCATGATCTGACCTGATAGACACAATGGAAATACCTTTCTCATTTTGCACTTTCTTGGCTAAGGTTACAAATGCATCAAAGGTATCACTTTTAGTGTAAAGAAATAATGTCCATGTAAATCTAGAATAATCATCTACAATGACAAGCACATACAGATTTCCACCAATGCTTTTTACCCTAGATGGATCAATTAAGTCCATATGCAGTAGTTCTAGTGGTCTAGTTATGGTGACTATATTTTTGGGTTTAAAAGAAGATTTAGTTTGTTTTCCTCTTAGGCATGCATCACATTCTTTGTTCTTTTCAAAAGTGATTTTTGGCAGGCTAGTGACTAGCTCGTTTTTAACTAGTTTTGAAATCTGATTCATGTTAACATGAGCTAATCTTCTATGCCATAGCCAACTATCATTATCCTGACTAATCAAGCAAATATAATCTAAGGGAGGAAGTTCATCAAGATCAATAGTATATTAGTTACCATCCCTTTGAGCTTTGAGGATTACTTTGTGATCGCTCTTTCTGATGACTAGGCAGAATTTTGAGTCAAACAGTACCCAGTTTCCTTTGTCACATGTTTGGCTCACACTCAACAGATTGTGGTTGAGGCCTGTTACAAACAGCACCTCTTCAATGGATGTTTCAGGATTCTTGCCCACAATGCCAATGCCAACTATTCTGCCATACTGATCGCCTTCAAAGGTCACCTTTCCTTCTTTCTTGTCTCTAAGGGTGATGAACTTCTCCTTGTTACCAATCATGTGACTTGAGTAGGCACTGCCCATGTACCATTTATTATTCTTTTCAGCTTTGAGACAGACCTGCAAAACAAAGTTCAAGCTTTCTTCTTGGATACCCAAATCTGCTTAGGTCCTTTCTATCAGTAGTCTTTTCCCTGGATACAGATGTACCTTTAGGAACCCATTTAACCATTTTGTCAAGTCCATTTCTCTTTAAAGCACAAGAGCTAGAAATATGCCCCTTTTTGTTACAGTAGTGACAGGTGGTAAAGGGACTGCTAGATTGAGAGGCAGGAAGTAAACAATGCAGATAATATTTCTGTTTTGCATGCCTTGGTTGATTATATGATTCAATGTGATGTGATATGTGATCTTTCTTTCTATTTTCATTAGCATGCATAAAATGTCTCATATATACATTCTGATTTTTCTTCCTAATCTTTTCTTTAACTGCACAAGGATCATAACCAAGTCCAGCTTTTCCCTGTGATATTCTTTGGCTTCCCATTAAAGCAAACAACACGTCTTTACCTCTAGTAAGCCTAGGCATGCTTTTCACTAGATATTTATTGGCTTGCCTTAGTTCAATGCATGATTTACAGCAAACAGATTCAGTAATAGGTAGAGAAGCAGTTTCAGAAATGTTGTGTTGAGATTCTAGTTTGTTAATCTTTTTCTTAGCTTGCTTCAATTCTTTAGCAATTTTAACAAACTCATCATGCAACTCATGAAATGCATCCAGTAATTCAGCATATGAAGGTTTAGATTCATATACCTCATCTTCTTGATCACTGCTACATGGGATTTTACCTTCTTCAGAGGCAAGTGCCATGAGACAGATGTTGTCAATTTCATCTTCATCATCTTCTTCTTCATCGGAGCTGTTGCCCCATATTGATGAGATGTAAGCTCTCTTCTTCTTGCCTTTGTCTGCAGCTTTCTTTTCTTTCTCTTGCTTCTTGAGGAACTGTAGACAATCCCATTTGATATGTCCTTGCTTTTTGCACTCATAGTAAGTCACAGGCTCTTTTGGTTCCCTTTTGCTATCTCCAGCAGCTCCTTTCTTGAAGATTTTCTTGTTTCTCTTCTTGTTGTAGAATCTTCTGAATTTTCTGACCATCATAGCCAGAGTTTCTTCATCTAGCTCATCTCCATCGTCAGATTCTTCCTCCTTTTCTTCAGCACCTTTGAGAGCAAGGCTTTTCTTCTTTCTGTCTTGTCCAGCTTCCTGGAGAGCTTTCAGTTTTCCTTCATACTCCTCAAGGCTGCCAAAGAGAGCTGTGATAGAGGCCATTGATTCTCCTCTAGTTTCCTCTATTGCTGTTACTTTGGGTTGCCATTCCAGAGGGAGAGCTCTGAGGATCTTTCTAA
Organism: Adenanthera pavonina; assembly: GCA_026686845.1. Lineage (NCBI taxonomy): Eukaryota > Viridiplantae > Streptophyta > Magnoliopsida > Fabales > Fabaceae > Adenanthera > Adenanthera pavonina. The sequence continues at coordinate 21,778,636 of JAIVEN010000013.1, forward strand.
CTTTTTTTGTTTGAATGTATTCCTTTCCCAGGCTCTTTAGTTGATTCACAATAAAGGTGAATCTTTTTTGTAGCTCTTTTAAACTTTCTCCTTCAGCCATTCTGAAGCTTTCATATTCTCCTATGCATGTATTTAGTTTGTTTTCCCTGACTCCAGTTGTTCTTTCATGAGCAATTTGTAGGGTGTCCCACATTTCCTTGGTAGTGGAGCATTGGGAGACTCTGTAGAATTTGTCTTGATTTAAGGCACTGACCAAACAATGTTTTGCCTTGAAATTAAGCAAGACTCTTCTTCTGTCTTCCTCATTTCATTCAGCTTCTGGCTTCTCTTTGTATTTTCCATCATCTTCCAAAGCCATTGGGACAAAATCTCCCTTCTGAATGACTGACCAGATGTCCAGATCGATTGACTGTAGATAGATTTGCATCCTCATCTTCCAGTATAGTGTTCTCCACTGAAGCCTGGTGGTCTATTTGTGTTGTTGCCTTCTGGTAATATACTTTCTCCAAAGCCAGCCATTTTAATTCCCGGACTGTGAGATCCTTTGATTGGGAATTCGGGCTCTGATATCACTTGTTAGTTAGGCTGGCTTTCCAAGAGGGGGGTGAATTGGGAAGATTAAAAATTTTCTGCAAAATATCAAGGAGGTGAAGAATGCAATATATGATGATACAACAGAGTATAAATAAATAACTGTGAAAGTAGCAGAAAAGAGAAGAAGACTCAGAAATTTATCCTGGTTCGGTCTCTCCACTTGACCTACGTCCAGTCCCCAAGTCACCAGTTGAGATTTTCCATTATTCTGTAAGAATTCAGTGGGCTTCTTGCAAATGCCACAGTACAACGTTTGTGCTCTATTTTCTAGAGGTCACTCATTCACTCTCTGCACTTTCACAAAGTGCTTCCCAAATCCCTTGTGATATCCCCTCACAAGAAAATCTATCTTCCAGATGAAGATTAGATTATTTACAAAGATTAAACTCTCTTAAATAGAGTGAATATAAAAGTTTAAGTACAGACTATTGAAGTGTGAGAGTATGAAGCTTTTAGTAAATGATTTGGCAGAGTTTCAGTATATACAAAGTTAAAAATCATTATCCACAGCTTCAAATGATGTTATATTTATAGATTTAGGTCTCAGATATTCGTTAGAGATGAAATCTATCCGTTGGAGAAGTTATCCAACGGTTACTCTGAAAAACTATCCATTAACCAACCGCATTTAATACTTCTGACATACTGAAATTCGAATTTCGGTTGGTCAACAGACGAATTTTGAAGAAACTGAAGGTTAACAGCTTCAACGTTGAAAGCCTGAAGTTCGTCTGTCATGAAGTGAAATTCAAATTTTGATATTTGAAAAATGTTTCTGTGTTGTGACATACGAATTTTCAAGTGTAAAGTTTTTCTGTGGAGTGTGAACAGTACTTTCAATTTGCTATAGTTCCTTCGACATTTTAATTTTGGAACTCCAAAATTCGTCTGTCCGTAGTTGATTTACATGGCTCAGTAGTTCATATAGTTCAAAATTTGAATTTTCAACTATCAAAGTTCGTCTGTCAGAGAGACCTCTTTTCAGACTAAATATTAAAATTCGAATTTATAAATACTGTCATTCGTATGTCAACATATCACTGCAATAGACTCAAAGGCTTAGTTTCTGAAATTTGAATTTTCATGTTCAAAGTTTGTCTCTCAGTGCGCAATTTTGACATTAAATCCAGACTTAGTTTCAGATGAACTTTGACATAATTTCAGATAAATTTCTATAATTTTCATAAGTTTCATTTTGTCTGAAATTCGAATTTTCAAAACCCAAAGTTCGTCTATTGCTTAAAGTTCCCTTCAGACACTTATCAAAATTTGAATTTCATCAAGTCAAAGTTCGTCTGTCAGAGAGGCATCTCTTCAGACTTGTTCAATTTCAGTACGAAATTCATATTTCTAAAGCCAAAGTTCAAACTTTCACTATGACAGATTGGTCTTAACCTTTTAAACTTCATCTGTTGGTGGGTGTTTTTCAAATATTCCATGATTGAACACAGAATCAAGGTTTTAAAACTTCTTTCCACCAAATCAAAGGCTTCTACTCAAAATAAAACAAAACTAAACATTCTACAACAAGCTTTGCAAAGATTTCTCCAGGATTTCTTCACTTGAACTCTTTGAGCACCTTTGATATCTTTATTCCAAGCTCTTGAGAGTTGATTTGGAATCATCAAAACTTCTTGATTCAACAAATCTGGGTGAAGTATAGCATGTGAGAATTTGTTAGGAAACTCTTACTCTTGATTATTTTTTTTTAAAAAAAAGATGAAGCAACATTTCCAGTTCATTGTTGTCTCAAACGATTTTAAATGACTTTTTGCTATCACAAAAATGCATAATTTTTATACCTTGTCTTACTAGATTTAGTTTTTCCGCCCAAGTGTTAGTTCATTCCATCCAAATATTCTTCTATCTGAATTTTTGTTTAGCATTTTGTACCTAATAGGATGATGCTTCCCATCCTTGTGATTCATCATCTTCTATCTCTAATCATTTGGCAGTGATCCATTATTTTCTATCTCCTTTATTGGTGGCTCATGGTTTCATTCCAACATTGCTGTCAAATTTACTGTTCATGCTGGGTGCTTCATACTATCATTATCTCAATTTCTTAGGTTATGATGGTAATGCTCTCCCTCTCTCTTGAGTGCAATCGCATACTAATAATCTTGACAAAGTTTTCATTTAGATGGACTATTGATCTTTCGATCCTTCAGTATTTTATTAATATATTTTCCTTGGGTGTGGCTGTAGTGTCAAAAATATTCTCTTTTCAGCTTTTAACTCGGAGCATAAATCTGCTCAATTGCAATGAATCCGTATTACATATGGCAAGTCATACTTGAGGTGTCAGGCATGAGGTTTTCTTGCACTTTTGTTATAGTATTCTTTTATTATGTTTGATGTTTGATTTGCAAAAAAAGTTGTGCGAGTTGTCAATTTAGCTAGATAGTGTGTTCTTTTATTTTGGTCTCTGTTGAATTTGATTTAATTTTACTCTAATATAGTGAATTTAGGAGGTTCATTTTCTTGAACTTTATTTTTTTTACCATTTCATTCTCTTGAACTGGAATCTCCCTTTTGTTGGGCTTGAACTTTCATCTCATATAGTGTGAAAGAGAACTTCACACCTAGGTCTGTCACATTGGCAGTTAGCATATTGAATAAGTGGTTGTTAAATGGTTCTTGGTAGGCTTGTTTCTTGAGGACAGATAATGCTGGAATTAATGTTATTAGATTTGACTGGGAGTGAATATCATGGAGTTAATAGATTGTCTTACGTGGCTACAGTTCTGCCCTTTTTGGAGAGGACCACTTTTTTTTTGTACCCAATTGGTGTTGTCATCGTCCTTTCTCGTATTTGTAAGTGTTGAATGTGTTTGGAATTTGTGATTTTCAGAATATGTTAAAGTTGTATTTGAACTCAATTCCTGATTTGCAATGATTTGAAATTAACTTGGGCCAAAAAAAAAATTTCCTTCGAAGGTAAATTTTTTTACATAAGGTAAATTTTTACATAAGAGATTGGGTACATGTGATGACTTCTATGTTAGTCCCAATGTTGAAAGTGCTATAGATAGTGGCTTGTTCAAACTTTGACCTGCTATTATTTGGGTTTTTTTAATCTTGCTGAGATTATTCATGTTTTAAATTTCTCGCACTTTTGTGCTGCTAAATTTTGTATATTCTGAAGGTTTATGCATGATAACTCTTCTAAGCAAGGTAACTCTTCTAAGACTCATCATGTTCCATTTTTTTTAATACTTGACAAGCTTTTTTTGTTTGGTTATACAAACACTTGTGTGTGTATATTACAAATTATAAGAAATTAAACAAGAAATTAAAAAATAGAAAAAATAACCACACATTGAATCATAGATTTTCGGTTCTTTTTTGTGAGGATTTGCATTCATTATTTTTTGTTTAGGAATTAGCTAAGAAACATTAGCAAACAATTGGACCTTATAAAGACATAATTTGGAGTGTTCAAAAAGGTCACATCCTCTTGCTTCATAGGAATTAGGATTGATATATATATATATATACATGCACACATAGACATTAATTGTATTTGTAACAAAAAACTTTTTTATATATGTTGTGTTAGTCAAAAGTATATATGTTGTGTCAGTCTGTGCAGGACAAGGGCAAATAATTTGAGGATGTGTTACAAATCTGTGGAGTTGTATAGTTGTACCATTGCACTGTTCAATGATAATGCTTGTTTTTGTAACAAAAAACTTTTTTATTATATATGTTTGTTTTGATAGTTATGTGAGACAAAATGATTCTTTACATATTAGTTGCCATTTATATCCACTAGTAGAAAAAAGTCTTTCTAGAATGGTTGGAATGGATTTTCTAAAACGGTTGTTATATAGTTGTAAAAGTAAGGGTTATAGAAAGTATTACTTTTTAGAACGGATTTACAAGTGTTCTAGAAAATACTTTTTAGGATGGTTGTCACACACAATAGTCCTAGAAAATCCATTTTCTAGAACCACCGTGCACACACAGCAGTCCTGGAAAGTTCACTTTCTAGAACTGTTGAGTGTTGTCTAGAAAGTTGGAATTCTTTTTAAAAAGAGTTTGCAGTTGTATATATTTAGCCATACTAAAGCCAATAATTAAAAAGCATATACAAGACAAATCAATTTTATTAATATAAAAAAGTTATAATACAACCACTAATCTGTATACAACAGATTGAAAATATAATCAATCTAATGTAGATCTAGTTTGTTTACTTCAAATGGAATTCAATCTCCAACAAACTACAAAATAAATGTTCAATAATATCAAAACAAGAGAGAAAGTGAGAGAGAATATTGAAATATGGCTGCTTGGACACTAATTAGCTAAGGTGTGAAATCTTCTATAACAGCAAATGAGGTAAAATACATGAGGCCCAATTTAATAAACATTTTCCATGATATATAAATCAGTAAACATATCCAAGACAATATCTTATTTCACTCAGTCATAGTAAACACAATAGAAATAACATAGGCTTTTGGCTAATATTCAATAACTATTAACTCTTAAACTACAATCCAGCCATCAGTCAATTAAAGGGATGAACATAATCATAGCATAAAGGCACAAAAGTGGTCTTTAACTTACATGCTTGGTATGTGTCTTTTCAATGATAGTAACACCATATGCAAATACAGTGCCTACAAATAAACAAAGCAACTATTAGTAGATCTCCTAGCAAGGTGTATGTTTGGATAAGAACTAGAGAAATAAACTCATACTCCTCAAGAATGAGATTGATTGTCAATATATATTCCCAACAAATACCAATTAAGCCCAACCTCAAATTGCATAAAACTATATCAGACCCAAAGCCATACTTCAGACAAAGTTAGCCAACATGCTTCAATTTTTAAACACCATAACCAATTACCCAAGAATTAGAAGAGGGAGGAATTCCTTGTTCAATCAATAGTGAACTTCCCATAGTTTCAACTATATAGTTATTGGAAACAATCTCTTTCAACTTAGTCTTGCTCACTTTCTCAACCTTCCCATGAGTGAACCCATTTAAGACTTATAGAGCAAGTCAATTGAAAGTTTATTACACAGAAAATTCAATAGGCACACTGCAAAAATTATCAACGAAATTCAAGGAAGTTCTTAGAACTTGGTTTTCTTCCCTTGTATATTTCTTGTATGACAATAGTGCTTCCTACCTAACAAACTAAAAGGAACAGAAAAGAAAAAAGAAAAAAAAAAGAGGGCAGAAAGGAAAAACTTTCATTTCAATGCCATGGTCCAAAACAAGTCAATTAGTGGACAATTATATTACTTCTTTTTGCTGTTGTGGCCATGACATCTTATGCTTTATATATTTATTGCTTACCCATCTTAAGCATAGAGCATGTAAGAAATTTATTTTTCCCAAAGTCTGACACCATAAAAACAACTTTCCTTGTCCCCACAAGAGCATTGCCTTCAAAAAGCAACTAGGTTGCGCAAAGTTTATCATTGACTACATAGCATGTTGACTTCTTGTAACTTTAGTTCAAACTTTTCCAAAATTTCTATATAGTAAGTTTAGAATCTTAATATAGTCTAAACAACAATCATCACCATGAGTTAATAACATATAATAAATCGTAAGATGCCAGCTTGCCACAGTTTTCATTGCATTATTTTCTATATTTCATGGTTTTTTAACAGAGTTAAGAAAGACAGGAATGGAATTTGGTTGGGTTAGAACTGAAGAAACATATATGTGAGATATATGAAAAATACAACATTATTTATATTTAATATGTCATAAGAATTCTGAATTTTTATTATTCAAGCAATTAAAGATTAAATTACCGAGTTCAGCAAATAACCGCAACAAAGCTTGCCAATTGATGTACCTTGCACCAAAGCTTCTGCAAATCTAGTGGAAGATTCATAGAAAGCTTAGAATCTAACCCTTTCAACACCAGAACACCTTCTTTGTTCATTCAAATAAATTAGCAAATTTTTCAGCAATGAGTGTTTGAGTTATAAAGGGTATTCTTCTATGAGATTATAATATGAAGCAAAAGCAGAGTTACAAATTAATTTGCATGTAAACACAATATATCTTTATATTTCAGCTATATGAAAATTTCATAAACGTTAATGATTTTTAACTAAAATGTCAAAATTAGTTTGTAAACATAACTCAAACATCAAAATGGTTGATGTCAAATATATCTAAAAATTCAGGGCTAAATTGACAACCACATTAATTTCATTCCTTAGAAATTTCTCAAGCGTAGAATTAAGGAAATCACTGCAATTTCTTTACCTTTTATCTTTCTAAATCAAATTGACCTACAAGGCTAGCACAACCAAATCAGCTTCCAGAATCCTCACAAAAACAACAGCGTTGATGATCTGATTGCTCTACTGATCCAATCCCTTTGAAGGCAACTCCATCAGGAACCTCCTCTTCTCCTTCAAGATATACGCAGAAGCTTTTCTTTATACAATACTGAAATCCTAGCATGGTGAAATTGAAGAAGGAAGAGGAGAGACAAGGATAAGCATAACTCATGTGAATGGTGAGATAGAGATCCAGAACATAAAACGAACATGAGAATAAAATAAATAAATAAAATGAATTGGTATATGAGAGTGGAGAGGTAAATTTGAAGAGATTTGAAGAAAACCTAGAGTTCCATGAAAGTCGAAGCTAATATAAGGATGAAGAAGTTAGGGCTAAAATAAACCTAGAGTTCTAGAAGGGTGTTTGGCCAAAAATAAGGAAACATGGTGGAGAGAAGAGATGGACTCGCCGGTGGAGCAAAGTTGAACCACCCGTTAGTGAAAAGAGTGCCAATGATGTAAGAGGAGAGAACACTGATGGGAGAGACACTGAAAATAGGTTTGCCGTGAGGAAGAGCGAAAATTTTCAATTTGCCACGAGTAACAAGTGATAGAGCCAAAGTTGTGTTTATGGAAAAAAATCTAATTTTCTATTATAATTTAAAACCTTTCCAGAAAGGTGGAATAAGTCACCATTCTGGACAACTAAAATATAAAATGGTGATCTTTGCCACCGTTCTAGAAAACTAGTTTTTTATGCTTTTATTTACAAAAATACCACCGGTCATATATTTTAGAACAGACTTTTTTACTGACTGTTCAAAAACTCAGTCTTAGATAACCTTTTTTCTACTAGTGATCATAGGGTGTCTTCTAATTCCCTTATTGGTTCAAAGTGAAAAAGGATATGCTATATATACCATAAATTCCATTGTTTTCTTTTGTAGTTTAGATTTTAACTTTTTTTTTCTTTTCCAATAGTAGTTGGATGCTTTTATTTTCTTTCACTGCGTGTAAAGATAAATATCTTAATTACATTGAGAAGGAAGGTCACCTTAATTTCTGTATTTGCTGAAATTTTGCATTAAATATATACAAATATAATTACTCTGATGGATATCTGAGATTGAAAAAAGGGGGTTGACAAATTAAAGCTTTGGATATGGTATAAGACAGTTAAGAATTAGTAGAGAGAATGTACATGATACACTAGCAGGGATTAGTGTTGCTTATCAAGATATGGCTTCAATTCATTCTCTGCATATATAAATATAGATATAAATATAAATATAAATATATATTTCCCACTCTTCTTTTCTGTGAGCATTGTGTAAAGTCGCTAAATGTTTGTGCATGAGATGATAAGATGGAAAGAAAGAAAGAAAGAAAGAAGAAAAAACTTCTTTTTTTTTTCTTTTTTGAACAAAAAGAAGAAAAACTAAATCCAGATTTTGAGAGGAGTGTTCTCTTATAACCATTACACATCACCACCCACTGCCAGCTGATCCTTCCAATTTTATTACTAAACTACTTTGTACTCGTTTAACATGCAACTTCGATCTCCACCCTTCGGTCTTTCCATCTTGCATGTGTCACCATCTAACTCTCTTTCCTCTATCCCTCCACTGTCCCGTCCCATCTATGCGTTTTTTTTTTATTTTTTATAATGTAAGAGGACAAAATCTAACATAAAAAAAAAAACTATGTAAAAGTACAATAGGAACAGGGCATTTACCCATTCCTATCATTTTTCAGGACCTTACTGTAACACCTCTTTTATTGGCCCATTTTCCATATATTTAATCATTCTAAAGTCCATTTACATCATAGTAGGATCTTGAATCACAAAAAATGCCTTAATAAAATTTTTCCAACTTTGGGCACTATTCATTTAATCGAATTTATTTATTCCAATTAAACTTTGGAAAATCATAACTAAATCAATAAAAATCATATGTATGTGATTCAAGTTTCTAGGGATAGCTTATAACTTTTTCTACATGGAAAAAATATAAGTTAGAGTAATGATAGTACTGATTTGTACAGGATACTCTGTGAATTTTCATAGTTTATACGAAAACTGTAAAAACAATCATTTTAATTGGGATTAAATATAAAAATCTGCCAAATATTGCACACACACCCAATCTGAGTGATCTTTGGACCATTGGAGAGCTCTTCATGTCTACTTTTAAACCATATACACCATTCATACTTTATATATCAAAAGTCCAAATAGTGGTATGATTACTCTACATAGGTCAAAATGACCATTTATATCTTACTACTTTGCCAACAAAAGCCATAAAATATTTACATGGCCATACATCATTTCCATGCTATACCATACTTTAGCTAAGACCTAAGGCATCATAAAAACATGAAGAAACATACTTAACATCACATTTACAAAATTACACAAAAGGTCAAAGCTCATGGCCATTGCTAGAATTATCAAATTAATGGCCAAATTCCTTCTCCTTTCCTTTCTCTTCCTTGATGGTCTTGCCATTATTGCTACCTATTCATGGTTAATATTTGGGAGGGTGAGATTCAAAGAATCTCAATAGTTAACACCCAACATTCCATCACATCATCACATTAAGCATGAAAACATCAAGATAACACATTTTGAATACATTAACACATTTGCGTCATATGAATTCATAAAATTTTTGGCAGAGTTTCATTTTGAAAAAATGGACACCCGGGGTCTCAATGGCCCTCAATCAACTCAGCCAATACACATAAATCATCTCAAAATATCATTGCAATCATATGACAAGGCATAAAGCACATTGAAAACAACTATGATAACATAATGCTAGTATGGGAAATTAACTAGCTTATGATGCTCCCTTGCTCTCCAAACTTGGTATGACACTTCTTGAGCTTCTTAACACTTCCTTGAACCTAATCATATCATCATTGAATCAATTTAGCCATTGGTTTTTCGGAATTATACAATACCATAACACTAAAATCCAAAATTTTCACTTAGCTTTCCTTTGATCTTTCTTTGTACAACATGCTTGTTCTTAAGGTTTCGGAATCCATTTTTGGGGTTAAACTCATGAAATTCCAACTCTAAATACTCCCCCTATTCTGGCCTAAATTGTCTCAAAATGTTTGAAAAAAATTTCCTCCAAATCACTTCAAACCATCCATGGATTCATGCTTCTAGTGGATAATCTAAGCTTTCCCTTAAGTTTAATACTTCTAGCAATCAATTCAGACATACTATTAGGACTTTTAGATTTTAACAGCATGTAGCAAGGAAAAAAAATTCAGGGGGAAAAAATGAAAAAAAAATTTATAAAAGGACTAAAAACAATGAACTAATAAATCCGTTAGCCTTCTCGGCAATGGTGCCAAAAACTTGATCGGGACCCTGCAAATATAAATGGTCGATTGCAGTAATAAAAAGTCTCCAGAGTATTCCAGAGGTTGAACCCAAGAGAGGTAGTAAATTTATCAGTCCAAGCTTTTAATCCCAAAATCAAGTAATAATCAAGTTGAGAATTCAAATTTAAAAGGAAAGAAATACAAAACAAAATGAAGTTTGAGTTTGATTCAGTTCTAGAAGCGTCAAGGGATCAGAATTCACCTTTTGAGATAACTAGATTCTATTTCTTAGTTAGATTCTACATAATTATATTGACTATTGTTTCTAAAGCATCCTAATTATCTCTTGGTCAATTGGTCCTTATTTAATTAGGATTCAATTCATTCTCGTGCAACTAAAATTCTGAATTAAACCTTGAAAACTACAACATATATCACCACGAATTCCTAATTCTATCTCTAGAGTAGTTATTCATGTTTATCTCTTTAGATTTAGGTTCACTCTTTACCTGTAAGTCCATAATGTTTACTTATTAATTAGATTCTATGGTGATCAAGCATAAAATTCACATGAATGAATAAAAGAGATAAATATAATAAAGAAACAAATTAAATATAACTTGAAGAATAAATCAAAGAGTCTTAACTAGAGAAACAAATCCAATCCATCTTAGTCTGGCTACATCCCTACCCCTGACAGGATATTTAGCTACTCATAGAATTAAAAATAAAATCCCAAATCATAGTGAAAATAATAAGAAAACAGAGTTATATTAGAGAAGAATGAATCTATCGCTAATATTCCCCAAATCTTCTTGCTCTCTTTCTATAAGATGCTTCTAGTTGCTTCCAGATGCATTGTGAACCATGTTCTCTGGCTTTTGAGTACATTTCTAAATCTCCTATTATGTTTCTATTGTGTCTCCTAATATAGGAAAAATTTAGAAGCCCATAAAAGCCTAAAAAATCACCAAAACGCGTCAAAAACATTTTTTTATGGACTTTTGTTGCATGACTCAGCACCGGGTGTCCATAGAATCATCCTATATGATGCTCGGTGCTTTTAAATGCTTTAAAATAATTGAAAAGATGTTGACCCAGTGCCGGATGGGTTTGACCTAGTGCTGGGTGCTTCTGTTGTACGTATAATTACTTTATTCAACTTCAGAAAGTCACCAGCTAGTATTGACAATTTGAGTTCGATTTTCACCATGATCATGTTGGAATTTGGAAAAACTCAAAACATGAAAGTTGTAGATATATGTCTTATCTTTCCAAAAAATCTTAAACAACCTCAAGTGAAGTTCATATGTGTGAGTTATGATCAAAATACCAAAGGCTCTCAAAACTTTTCAGTATGAACGATTTGTAATATTTTTGCTTCGAATGCTTCCAAATGAGCCTATATGCCATGAAACACAAAAATATGTCAAATAATGCTAAAATATATCAATGTAAACATATTTAGATGCAATTTATAGCTTAAATGTTGGTATTTTACATGTATAAAATGGATACATCAGGTATTAAAAGGGCATATGAAAAATCGAAGGTGACTAGAGGGTTGTATTGTTGAATGGTACATAGTTGAAGAAGCTGTTGAATTTTGTACTAAATACTTATCGAATGTTGATAGCATTGGGCTTCCAAAGTCTCGTCATATAGGGAGAACTAATGGTGAAGGGATTCTTGGACATGATATAATTAGCATCTCCAGGACATAGTGGGAGCAAGCTCATTTGTATGTTCTGCATAACTCAAATGAGGTTGAGCTATATGTAGAAATACACAAGGAAAAACTTGGAAGTTTAAACCCCAACAAGAGTGAGAGTTGGATATCAAAAGAACAGAATCAGCTTTTTATAAATTGGTTGAGACATCACATTATTTTGGAGGTGGAGAGAAATCCTGGTTCAGTTTCAGAAAAATTACAATGGTTAGCTAACGGTCCAAGCATGTGTGTCTTATCTTACACTGGTTATCTTATTAATGGCTACATATTTTATATGAAAGAGCAGGAAGATTGGAGCACAATGTAAAATAGTGGGGTAACTCTTATAGCTCAATCAATGCATATTTCTAGTGTCAAGGATAAAAACCCTATTTTTGCAAATATGACATACTTTGGGGTAATTGACCACATATAGGAATTGGATTATATCTTGTTTCAGGTACTGGTCTTTAGTTGTAAGTGGGTTGACAACAAGAATGACCTTCGAGTTGATCAATTGGGGTCCCTTCATGTGGATCTAAACAAGGTGGGGTACAGAGATAAACCATTTATTTTAGCATCCCATGCTCAACAGGTGTTTTTCATCCCCGATCCTACTAATAAGAAGTTATCTATTGTTATGTTAAGAAACAAAATAATTGACAACCAAAAAGATGTTGAAAGTCATCAAGATATACATATTGAGGATGATCCTTTTGTAGAGACATCAATTGATACTGATTATACTGGAGAAAATGCCTCGTGTGTGAGAGATGATCATCAAGAGGGTATTTGGATCATAAAGAGGGGACAAAGCAGAAAGAGGAAAAGGCCTATGAGTTTACATTTTGTATGTTTGAATTTTCTACTAATTGTTGTGTTACTCTTATTGTTTGTGAGTTTGAATTTTCTAGTAACTTTTGCCTAAATCTTGTTATTTTCCTTTCTATGTATTAATGTCTTACTTGTTTGTTTGATTTATATTACAAGTAAATGTCTTCCTCTTCTAATTATGATAATGATCCGATGAATGTTGATTCGAGTAATGTTAACAAATGGGTTGAGAAAGAGTTAAAGAAGCATTGTCATGGGTTGACCATCTTGAAAGAGGCCTCACATGCAAGAGATAGTGGCCAAAAGATTCATGTGGTATGGAATTGTAGAGGCCACCCAATAAAAGACGTTGGAAAAAAAATTAAGCAGCTATATCAAGATAGCTGCAAAGATGAATGTGCCTATAGCAAGTAGCCAATGGAAGGATTGGAGGAAAGTCCCTGAGACTGTGAAGGAGTTGATTTTCAAGGATATAATGGTAATTAGTTTATTATAATTAGCTTATAATTTTTTCCCTATATAGTTATACTTATCATAATTATTCTTGATACTTTGTTTTGCAGTTGGGATTTGACATCGATGAGTGCCATAGAGATTTCATGTACAAGAAGGCTGGAGTGTCGATGTGAGCTTTTTCGATATATCCTCACAAAAAGATTTTTGAGAGATCTAGATGGTAACATCCTTGAGCATCCGCCTAAATTATTTGAAGTCTACATAAAGCAAGAAGATTGAGATGTTTTTGCGGGTATCCGCTGCTAGGAATCTTTCAAAGTAATCCTTTTTTCACGTGTTAGTTATTAATTCTATTCTAATGCTATATGTTTCTAACTATTTTATTTGAGATTTTGATTTTCTACGGATATTAAGCCAGCAAAACAGTGAAAGGGCCAAGTGTCAACAATACCCCTATAGAGCTGGCCGTCTAGGATACTCGGGTATAGAGGATAAGATGGTATGTGTCTGTAGATCTTATTTATATGAATATATTTTCCTTACAAATACTTATATATCAATTATTTGTGTTAATACATAGCATTCTTAGGAGTGATCAGAAGGTGGCTCTTTAACTAAGCATCATGTGCTTTGGGTAAAGTCAAGAAAAAACAAGGAAGGGATTATTGAGAATGAAAGTGTCAAAAAAATTTGTGATGAAATTGTAAGTCTTATATTATTATCTGTATTTTCAATCATTTCTAATCTATTTCTATAAAATAATTTTTTTTTTGCTTTCACAGGATACATTAGTAGAGTCTATACTTGAAGGCATTGAGGAAGACACAGAGCTTGATGTTCTTGGCAAGGCATTAGGGCTCCCTGATCACCTGAGCACGCTGGTCATGTTAGGGGTGCCGGGTTTGGCGTTACTAAGAAAGCATATTTTGGGACTCAACGACGCTTATCGTTAGACTTCGCAGCTAAGGTCACTCTATTGGAGACAACTCAATCTGAGATGGAGAAAAAATTAGCCATGTCAATAGATTTGGTGCAAACACAAGCTACAGTACTTAAGCAATTATAGTCGTCACAGGTCACGACAGCAAGCCCTAGTGTCAAGGATAGCTGCCCTCTCCCATTTGAGTATCTCCCTGAGGTAATTACCTTTCTAATCAATTTAAGTTCACATTTTTTCCACATGTATAATTTTTTTTTTGTCAATTGTATAGGGTGTATCATACTCGGCGTGTGGTTATAGAAAGGCATGTGTAAAACATAGGAGGCATGATTCACAATCAAGCCCTACCTGAAGGCGATGTGAGAGTATCAATTGATGTCCCCAAAGAGGAGAATGCTGTATTGCCGATTCCAACCCAAGATGCAGATAAGGTAGGACAAGCAGTGGGTAGTTATGTAGCATGGCCAATGAACCTCATTACCCTTGCTTCATCTATATAGGTATGTTAATTGACATTTTATTATAATTTACTATTGTGTAATCACTAGTTCATCTCAAATTGACCAACCTTGTTGCATAGGCAAAATGAAAGCGTGTTTAGGGTCAGGGCAATCCAAAGTGTCAATCATTGCACTGATGAAGAGACTACTTGAACCAAATGTTAATTTAAGGAGAAACCGCAAGTACTTGAGGGGATTGGTGAACCTAGGGCATTGAGAGATTATAGAAATTGAGTATGATATAGGGATCTACAATAAAAGGATAACTAAAATGATCACCGGAGAAGTCATCCTGTTTCTGGTGGATCATCAGTAGCTTGGGGTTGCGAATATTAACATATACATCAAGTACTTAAACTAACATAAATGAACTGATTTCCAACTAACCTTTCATTTGAGTGGATGATATTAATACATTTGTTTTTACATTTTAGGTACTTGTATGAAAAATTTTTGGTCCCTACCAATCTCACCAGCAAATTTGTGTTCCTCCACCCCCAAGAAATATCATCTTTTTGTAAAGGTTTCATGCCCCACAAGAAGATCACAGAACAATCTCAAGAAATTGCGGATGTGTTCAAGGCAAGAGCCAATAAGGAAGTATTATTTTTGGCACCTTATCACCAAGGGTGAGTAACTTGTTGCTAAAATATCAAATGATGACCTAATTCTTGTGAACTGCCTAGTTATAATTTGTTGACATTAATTATTTTTTCATTAGAGAACATTGGAGGTTGATTGTCATCAACCTAGTAAAGCCAAAAATATATTATTTAGACTCTGGAAAATAATCAAGGCTAGAGAACATCATCCAAATGATAGAAATGTTCAATAAGTAAGAATACATTTTTTTTCATACTTTTGTATATGTCTCCATGTCAACTCAAAGTTACGCTTATATTAATTTTTTGTTCTCATGGTTAATAGCGCTGTGAATATGTTTCGAGTAGAATGAGGCCTTAATGACAAGAAGCAATAATCATATAAATGGACATCAATAAAGATATTTATAAATTAATAGTTATGCAATTATATATTGCAATTGACATTCCTCAATTAATATGTATGTATATATTTTTATTTAGTGTCTGAAGCAATCTAATGGTATCGATTGTGCATATTATGTACTGAAATTCATGGAAGATATCATAATGCATGGCCAAAGCTCTATACCAGTCACGGTATGTAATTCCATTTTATGCAATTACATTAATGCTTATAACTTTTAACCATTTTTAGTAAAGTCACTTTATTAATTTCTTCATGATATTTTAACTTGTATACTACTTCCTGGATGCCTACTGTGATAAGTACTCCAAAAATCAAATCAATGAGGTCATCGCAGAGTAGAGTGACTACGTGGCTGAAATCTACCTAACTAAAGAGGAGGAGGAAGGATCAGAATAATTGATTATATTCTCTTTTCTTAGGTTTCACCAAGGAACATAGTTAGCTTAAGCAATGTCATATTAGGGAATATAGCTAGCTTTTTTTGTATTCTCTCCACAAACTACATGTCATAGTGAATTGGTTCCTTGCAGGCATTTTGGATAATATATGTAGTTTTTTGATTTGTTGAATTGGTTCCTTGTAGGCATTTTAGATAATATATGTAGTTTTTGATCTGTTGTACAAAGTTAAAGTTTGTCCAAACATATTTCTGGTTGTACTAGGACAATTTCTACTATTTTGGGTCATGCAAGTTGTAAAAAATATTGAAGAACACTTAAAAAAAAAGAAAAGAGATGTAGGTGGTTATTTAAAAACCACTTATAAAAGTATACTTTTGTAGGTGGTTGTACATATTATCCATACAACTGCCTACATAAATGGACTTTTGTAGGCGTTTATGACCGCCTACAAAATGTCCTACTTGTGTTGGCGCTCACATAGTAAACAGTTATGAACCACCAACAATAGCTAAAAATAACCGCCTACAAAACCCTTTTTCTAGTGTAGTGCAAATAAAGAAATAGACTTGTGCAAATACTGAACTTTATAGTAAGCATCAACAGATTTGGATAGTTCATTATTAGAACAAGAACCATACTTTATTTTAATAATCTCATATAACAGCATCAACCAAGCATATTCAAAGACTACTTAAACACTTACAAATTAGCTTGGTTACTAACTAGTTTCTTTCCTTTTTCAGTATGATTCCAATTGATCACATCATATACTTTATCTTTGTGAGGCTTTCTCCATTTAGCTTAAGGAGTACTTGCAAAGGGGATATATATCTTTGTCTTTCTTTGGTACCCTTTCTTATTGGGGTCCATTAATGGTCAGTTTAACCATTTAAAAGTACATATGGGACCTAAGTTCTGATGTAATATATAATGCAATAATTGAAAAGGGTAGGGGTAAGAGGTTACAAATAATTATTTCCTTGTTATTCTTGGTTTGTATGTAGTATAGTATTGCTCATGTCTCCCTTTTGCATATAGGTCATTACCTCTTTGAGCTTCTACTCCTTCTCTTCTCAAGGTGAGTAGTTTGATTTCCATTTGAGCTGCTTCCTTAAGAGAAGTGAGAAGATTGCTTCTAGTACTTCTCCTTATGATTTGTAATTGTAGTCTTAGATTTTTGAAAAGCTTTTCTTTTTAGCATCCTTTTTCTTACACCAATATGTTCTTTCTTCTTGGATTTGTTATGCACATATGAAATGCTAGAAGAACATTTTGGTACCTGTTCTTGGGTCAAGGAGGGTAAGTGGTATTCCTTGTAACCCATTTCATACTTTTACTCAAATCATTTTTCGTATATTGCACAGATAAGCAATATGACTATTTTTACCATAATATGTGGATGATGGTGAGCTAGGCATTATAGTAGGTACAAAGAATTTTGAACAGCATTTATTTTTCTCTTTGGCCTCACTCATATAGCTAGCACCCAACTTGTCAAACACACAATTCTGGTTGCCAAGTGAAATATGTAACTTTTCTTTGCCTCGGGTGAAATCGGCCATTACCTTAGTTAACTCCTCTTTTTCTTTAGCTAATCTATCACATGAATAACAAGAGAAAGTGTATGTGTGGGTTTCACAGATATTTTCTAAATCATTTATTTTCTGTTGAAGTTATTCCTTTTCTTTCTTTTTGAATTCTAATTCATTTTCTAAGGAAATTACTTTCTTCTTATTGTGTGCAAGTGCTTTTGCTAATCTAATAAGCTCATCATGCATTTTGTTATAAGGATCTTGTAATTTGTTAGAAGAATCATCAGAATCTGATTTAAAGTAAGAATTTGATACCTCATTATTGGTCTTAGCCATTAAGCATGGATAGGTATCCTTATCATCTTCATTTGAACTGTTGCCTCAAATTGTAGAGGTGTATGCCACTTTAACTTTCTCATTTTTTTTCTCTGCATATCTTCCTCCTTGCCTCTTTGAAGCTTCAGTTTATTTATATGGTAGGAATGCTTTGTTTCTGAAGCTCCTTCTTTTTGATGTCGAGGAATCTACAAAATTTGATGGTCAACTGTTTCAACTCATCCTCCTCATCATCACTGCTGCTATCATCACTTTCTTCATCAATATCATCATCTTTTGAACTTTGTGATGTAGTAGCTTTGAACATTAGCATTTTTCCTTTATTTTGTTGCTTCCACATAAGGTCTAGTTTTCTTTCATGTTCAGCAAGGCTCCCAAATAGTGTAGTGACAGACTGATATTATTCTCCTTTTGTTTCTTTGTCGCACCCAATTTTTATCCAAAAAATAAAAAATTAAAATAAAGTAGAGTTGCCACCAAAATTTTAAAAGGAAAATTTTGGAAAAACCTTTTTTTAAGGGTTCGGGAGTCGATTGCGTCATAGGGAAGGTGTTAGGCTTCCAATAACACTCATTCACAAGAATGATTACCTTAAGTTGATTATACAAAATCAATGTGATTTTGAAATTATTTTAATTACCTTTAAAAAACTCGTATAAAGAAAAGAAAAAAATAAAAATATAAAAAAAATAAAATGAATTTATTTACTAAGATAGACTTGACCTAGAATAAAAGTCTAAGGCTTATATACCCTAATATAGAAATTCAAGTCTACGTAGTTCGAATGTAAAAACTCATGTCAATGAGTTTGTGTTTTTTAGGAAAAATTATATATATTTTTTATTTTCAAAAATTAAATTATACATATTATATATATATAAATTATTTAGCTATTTATTTATTAGTTATTAATAAATTCACGGAGATTCCCAAAATATCACGTGCTCATTAACTAGTTTATATACATATGAAAGCTCTAAAATCTCATATAAAATAACTTGAAAATAGATTATATAATTGTATTTAAAGAAATATTTTTATTTAAAATAGATGTGAAATTTTATCAAATTTGAGAGAATCTTTATTATTTTGATTTCAAAAATATTTTCCATAAAGAAAATGCATAATATGATTAATATACCAGTGGAGGCACATTACAACAGGCGGTAAATTTATTAATCCAAATATCCATAGAGGTTCCAAAAACCTCACAGAGTATGATTTTTTAAAAATTGTATTAGAAAATTATTATAAAAAGAAAAATATTTCATTTATGATATGTATTTAATTGCAAATTTAAGGAATCTTTTTTTTGAATTTCTAAAATAACAGCCATGAGATCCAAAAAAACATATATATATATACAATTAAATTGATATACTACGGGACCTATGTTGCACATAGTAAATCAATATATATGGAAGTTCTACAAACCTCACCTAGTGATATTCTAATAACAACATCAATCTCATAAATGGTGATTGTGGGATGGTGTAATATCATAAGAAATAAACTATAAGCTAGAGATGAAAGAGCCTTGTTACCGTAGCTGAGAAAAATAATGCAACGAACCACACAACCTTAATGGTTTGATATTGTATAATATTCACGGCAATCATGCTTTGCTTTCATCTATAGGAATATCATTCTAAAGCCACTGAAAATATATATGTGCATACAAAGAGGAGGAAACATTAAACTATGTTGTCAAAATGAAGAAATCATTCAACCTAGGTGTCATGTACAAACACCAATGCTCATTATTATCCATTAATTTTATAGAAGTAAAATTTGTTTGTCAATAAGCATCATATTACCTCACCTTACTGCTTTTTCCTCAAATAGAAGTAGAGAAACTATAAGCAACTTGGGTCATTGGTCTAAATATATAAGAATTTTGCCTTAAGGCTGTAAAATAAATTAAATAATGAAAGAAATAGAGTGTCACCACTATGCAAAGTTAATTTCAAATATGAAATCACTGGTTTGGAGTTGTGGATGTAATACAAAATAATAAGAAAGAGAGAAAAAATTAAAGCAAAACAGATAAGAGTAGCTCTATCTCAAACATATAAAGTATGTCTTTTTATTTATTAGATATACTTACGAGTATGAGAGGCTATCTCAAAACATAACTTATAATAAAGAGAATATAAAGGAGAAGAAAAGAAGAATAATGGATTTTAAAAATTACAAACAGGAAAACTCACTATCTTTTTTTCCTCTCCACGGGCTCCACCATCTTTTTTCTTTCTTTGCTTCACCAACTCTCCAACTCACTATTCCTTTCTTTCTTTTTCTTCTTCTCTTAATAGCTCTCTCGTCCTTCCCTCAATCTCTTAATCTCTCCTTTCTTTTATTCTTTTTTTGATACCCTCTCTTCTCATCTTGCCTTTATTTATAATGCTAAAAGAAAACCTTTTAATTAATGCTCCAAAATCATAACAATATCTTTTATTATTTTTCTTTGATATTTACATTAAGATTGATTGATTTGCTTTCCTTTTTTTCATTATTACTCTAATATCAAATCTCAATCCTTGGTTTTTCTTTTTTCTTTTCTTATTTTTATTACTTTGGGAGTTTTATGAAAATCTGAAAAAGGAGAAAATCATAACTCCTCAAGATATGACAATCTTTGGGAGATATTATTATTTTTTATTATTTTATTTTATGTAAACTTTTTTTCCTTTTCATATTTATTAAAAAAATTATTTATTTTTTTAAAGGGACCCGGACAAAATACGATGTTCACATTCTTCAATAGCTATCACTTTCGGTTACCATTCTTTGGGTAGAGCTCTAAGTGTTTTGCATATTTGTTCTCTTTATGTGTACCTCTTTTCCAAAGCTGCCAGATGATTAACAATGTGAGTAAAATGAATTTGAATTCTTTAATAGGCTCACCATTGTTCATCTTGAAGGCTTCATATTCTGCTGTGAGAAAGCTGAGCCTGTTTTCCTTCACTCCCTTTGTTCTTTCATAGGCAATCTCTAGAGCATCCCATAGTTCCTTTACTGTGTTGTAATATGATATTCTGAAGAATTCATCTTATGAAAAACAATTGACCAAGGAGTGTTTTGCCTTGAAGTTTAATAGGACTCTTCGCTTAGTTTCGTCAACCCATTCGTCTTCTGATTTCTCTCTATATGTGTCATTATTTTGTATCTTCTTTGGCACAAAATCTCCTTTCTTGATGACAGACCACATTTCTAGGTCTATGGATTGAAGAAATATTTGCATCCTCATCTTTCAATATCCATAACATTCACCATTGAAGCCTGGATGTCTGTTGACATTGTTCTCCTGTGGCAATATATTCTCTCCAAAGCCAGTCATTTTGTTCCCTGATGA
The DNA here is from genome assembly GCA_026686845.1 of Adenanthera pavonina. Taxonomy (NCBI): domain Eukaryota; kingdom Viridiplantae; phylum Streptophyta; class Magnoliopsida; order Fabales; family Fabaceae; genus Adenanthera; species Adenanthera pavonina. The sequence goes on from JAIVEN010000013.1 coordinate 21,799,921, forward strand.
TGATATCATTAGCTGGGAGTCCAAGCCCAGATACCACTTATTAGGTTTGGTTGGTTACTCAAGAGAGGGTGAAGTAGGTGATGCAAGATTTTCACCTTTTTTGGAGAACAGGGATGAACGGAGGGTAATGAAGTGAATTGAAGAACTAAGGATATAAAGGATAAGACACTAGAGTTTATACTGGTTCGACCCTAACCACTTGGCCTATGTCCAGTCCTCAAGCCACCACTTGAGATTTCTACTATATCCCACAAATTTGATCTGGGTACTTGTGAAGCCTCAGTACATCCCACAAGTTTCAATAGGTACTTCTGAAGTTACTCTCTCTACACCTTTACAAGATGTGTAAAATCCTTTAGGGATTTCTCACACTAGGATTCTACAAAGAAAATAGTAGAAAAGAATGATTACAAAAATGAAACTCTCTTTAAGAGTAGATGATTCATTGAAAACTCACTCTATTGAGGTGGGTTCATCTAAGAATTCTAATACAGAAAGATATTATGTATTGGAACAACATTTTGACACAAACTCTCTTAAGATTGTTACCATAAGTTCAAATAAGGTTCTATTTATAGAATTGTGGCTTAACTAAATGTTAGACACAAGATTTATCCGTTAGACACAAGTTCTAGCCATTACTCTACAAAAAAGAGCTGTTCATCAACCGCATTAAATGCGTCTATCTTTCCAAAATTTGAATTTTAGGGTAGAATAGATGAATTTTGTAGAGACAGCATAGTTACGTGTTTAGCATCAAACTTCAGAAATTCATCCATCATAGAGTGAAATTTGAATTTCAAGTTGGCCAAAGTTAACCCATGTTAGTTCATGTGAATTTTCATATTGGAAGTGCGTCCGTTGAAGTTTGAACAGTTGTCTCAAGTTTGCATAGAGCACTCAAAATTCAAAGTCCAGAAGCTAAAATTCATCTGTCAAAGGCTTGTATAACATGGCACAAAAGTTCTTCCTTCGAAATTTGATTGTTGAACTTTAAAGTTCATCTGTTAGAGGCATCTTCTAATGAGACTCACAAGTTCTCATTCTAAAATTTGCACTCTGAAGTTCAAAGTTCGTCCGTCAGATAGGGTGACTCTAAACTCTCTTTGAACTTCACCAACATTCCAATTTTGACTAAGCTTCAAACGAATTTTGCATATATCCACTAATAATGTTTAGCCCAAAATTCAAGTTTCATAACTAAAATTTGTCTGTCAGAGATTAGACCTCAGTATATTCGAATTTCTTCAAGTAAAGTTTGAATTTTATGCAAAATACATATGAGTCAATAGTCAAATTCATCTGTTACCTAATATTTCTTAATTCTAACATGTGTTAACAATAAGTTTACTTAATCTAACTTCTTTAAAACATATGGTAACAAGATTAAGTAAATTTCAAAGATTAAAACCATCTCAAGACCTAAGTGAAAATAAAATATACTTAATAACTAGGTCTTCAATGCTTGAGCTCTACTTTTACTCGATCATTTCCTTCTTGGCATGCTCCTATCTGATCTTTAATTCTTGGCGCATCCTTTCTCTTCTCCTTTCTTGAATGAGACATGATGTTGATTTTCATTTCTTTATTCCATTGCTCACTCTTCCTACTTGAACCATCCTACATTTAAAATGTTACTCTTACAAACCAAGTAGTTAGTCCAATTTATATATCTTACTTATATTATACATTGTAAAACCATAGTGGATATATTAGTGTATAGCATGATATATGCATTACCAACTCAATTAAGCACATGCTAATGCACATTTTACTTCTTTAAGGAACATTATATATGTTAGACACATATGATGCATTTTTTTCTTAATACCCTATATTTATCATCATCAAAACTTATATTATATTATATTAACACAGGTTGTTTTTGATAATTAAGATTTTAAATAAAAATATTTTATTAGATATTTAGATTATCTTTTAGATTTAATTTAGTTTATTTTGAATTTATTAGGATTTAGATTTTATCTTTCCTTTATTTATAGGATTTGTTTATTTAAATTATGATTTATCTTTTGTTTATATTTAAGATATTTTGAAAAGATATATCTTATCTTAGGATTCTAGTATGACTAGGAATTAAGCTCTATAAATAAGAACATCATTACTCATTTGTATAAGATATTGATTATTGATTTGAGTTATAGTTTCAGTAAATTTTCTATCTCTCCTTCAAAATTCTTCCTTTTCTCCCTTCTTTGAGTTCTTTTCTCTCTTCCTTTTTATTTGTCTCTATCTCTCTACCCTACACTTCCCCCTATTCATATTATTTGGTATTAGAGCCAAGGTTTTCTATTGCTTCTTTCGAGCACCTAGATAAGTTAGAAAGAATGCTTGTAGAAATCAAGGAGTTATAGGGTTGGTGTAAGCAAATGAATACTGAACAAAACATGATTCGAATTGAGAAAGAAAATAAATACCATGAGGTGTCCAACCTTGTAGATAATTTCTCAAAACCAAAAGAAGGCAAAACCCTCATTGAAGATCCTTTACTTGAGCAGTACGGTGATGAACAATCTTAAGTGATGCCTCCATTGTCACATAAAATGGAAAGCTTGAAGAAGGAGCAAGTTTGGAAACAATCTCCACCAATAGAAGTTGTGTTTTTAGATGTTGTTGATTATGGTTCTCAGTTTCATGCTATCCTTATGTCACCTTACTCATATATTACGCTGCTTATTGTGGAGAAGTAAAATGTTATATTACTTGATGATCATCTCCATTTTTACCTTGTTCATTGGAAGGGATTTTTAGAGTTGAAGAATATTTCAATCTTTGAAGAGAAGTTCCTTTGTTTAGATCTCAACTTTCGCTATCTTGTTTATTGGAAATGTTTCCCAAATTTAGATGCCATGTGGAGTTTTAACTATCTGGAGGAGAGTTCTTTCAAGGGGGACAATGATGGAAAATGGATAGTTTTAAATAATTAAGATTTTAAATTAAAATATTTTATTAGATATTTAGATTATCTTTTAGATTTAATTTAGTTTATTTTGAATTTATTAGGATTTAGATTTTGTCTTTTCTTTATTTATAAGATTTAGTTATTTAAATTATGATTTATCTTTTATGTATATTAAGATATTTGGAAAAGATATATCTTATCTTAGAATTTTAGTAGGACTAGGATTTAAGCTCTATAAATAAGAGCTTCATTATTTGTTTGTATAAGACTTTGATTATTGATTTGATTTATAGTTTCAGTGAATTCTCTCTTTCCTTCAAAGTTCTTTCTTTTCTCTGTCCTTTAAGGTCTTTTCTCTCTCCCTTTTTGTTTCTCTCTATCTCCTGCCCTACCCTTCCCCCTGTTCACATCTTTCTGTCATATAAAGCTTCATAGGGAGCCACTTGTAAGCTCAAGTGGTATATATATTGTAGGCAAACTCAACCAATGATAGATAGTGATCCCAATTGCCATTATTCTCTAGAACACAAGCCTACAGCATGTCTTCTAGAGTTTGAATTGTTTTTTTTGTCTGTCCATTAGATTGAGGATGATAAGCAGTACTGAAATTCAACCTTGTCCTTATGGCCTTCTGAAGGGACTTCCAAATCCTTGACATAAATTAAGGGTCTCTGTCTAACACAATACTCATTGGAACTCCATGTAACCTTACAATTTCATTCACATACAATTGGGCTAACTTTTCCATCGTAATGGTCTCTTGGATTGGAAGAAAATGGGTTAACTTCGTCAATCTATCTACAATCACCCATATTACATTGTGCCTTGAAGAGGTCCTTGGTAATACCATCACAACATCCATAGAGATACTATCCTATTTTCACTCCAGAATCTCTAGAGGTTGCAATAAACCTACTGGCAATTGATGTTCAACCTTTACTCTTTGACAAACTAGACATCTTGCTATATATTCTATGATACCTTTTTCATTCCTGGCCACTAGTGCCCTTGCTTCGAATCTTTTTACATCTTAGTGGTACCTACATGAATAGTGTATATGCTCTTATGAGCTTCCTCTAGAATAGTTCCTCACAATTCTATAACATTTGGAACACAAATCCAATTGTGGTACCAAATGATACCATCCTCTAATATATCAAAGTTTTGAGTTTCAACTATTTCAATTTGTTCCCAAATGCCTAGAAAATAGTTATCCTCTAGCTATGCAAAGCAAATATTTCTCAACAAATTGCTTGATACATTAATAGAGCCCACCACTAGAACTCTAGGGTGCACATTGATGGATAACTTCAAATCTCTCAAGCTTTCTAGCAACTGTTGTTCCCTCATTATCATAGTGGCTATATGGATTAACTTCTTGCTTAGCGCATCTACCACTATATTGGCCTTCCTAGGATTATACTTGAAAGCAAATTTATGATCTTTCAAGAATTCTACCTATCGCCTTTGCCTCATATTCAACTCCTTCTAATCAAAAAGATATTTCAAACTCTTGCGATCACTAAACACCTTAAACTGAGAGCCATAAAGATAATGCCTCAATAACTTCAAGGCAAACACTACTGCTGCTAGCTCAAGGTCATGATTAGGGTAGTTCTTCTCATGAGACTTCAACTGCCTTGATGTGTAGGCCACAACTCTTCTTTGTTGCATCAACACACACGCTAAACCCTTCTTAGAGGTGTCCATATAAACTATGAACATCTTGAACGGGTTAGGGATGATCAGCACTGGGGTGGACATTAGATGAACCTTCAGTTCTTGGAATGCTTTCTCACACCTATCATCCCAAATGAAAGGTTTATCCTTATAGGTTACCCTAGTCAATGGCATAACAAGTTGAAAGAATCCTTTAATGAGCCTTCGGTAGTAACCAGCCAATCCCAGAAAGCTATGAGCTTTGTGTTGAATCAAGTGTTTTGATGATTTCAAACCAACCTTCAAGAGCTTGGAGTAAAGATATCAAAGGTGCACAAAAGGTTTCAAGCCAAGGAATTATGAAGAAATCAATGTAAGAATAGATGTAGAATATTTAGTAATGTTTTAATTTGAGTAGAAGACTTTGATTTGGTGAAAAGATGTTTTAAAAACTTAATTCTATGTTAATTCATGGAATATTTGAAAAACACCCACCAACAAATGAAGTTTGAAGGTTTATACTGATATGCTATTTTGAAAATTCGAACTTTGCCTTTGGAAATTCAAATTTCGTATTGAAAATGAACAAGTCTGAAAAGAGGCTTCTCTGACAGACAAATTTTGACTTAAGAAATTCAAATTTTGATACATGTCTGAAAAGAGCTTTCAATGACAGACGAACTTTGGCTTTTGAAAATTCAAATTTCAGATAAAATGCAACTTATGAAAATTGAAAAATTCATTTGAGAACATGTCAAAGTTTATATGAAAACAAGTTCAAAAAGAGCTTTAAAATTGCTCACTGACATATGAACTTTGAAGTTGAAAATTTGAATTTCAGAAACAAAGCCTATGAGTCTATTGTGTTGATATGTTGACATACGAATGACAATATTTAGAAATTTGAATTTTAAAGTAAGTCTGAAAAGAGGTCTCTCTGACAGATGAACTTTGCCTTATGGAAATTCGAATTTCGAATTGATGAACTATTGTGCCTCATTGAACCAGCTTTTGACAAACGAATTTTGGGGTTCTAAAATTTGAATTTCAAAGGCACTGTAGCAAATTGAAATTACTGTTCACACTTAACAGAACGACTTTAAACATGAAAATTCGTATGTTCTAATACAGAATCAATTTCTAAAGATGAAAATTTGAATTTTGCTTCATGACAGACAAACTTCGGGAGTTCAATATTAAAGACTGTAACTTTCGGTTTCTGTGAAATTCGTCTATTGACCAACTGAAATTTGAACTTTGAGTGTCAGAAGCATTAAATGCGGTTGGTAAATAGATAGTTCCTCAGAGTAACCATTGGGTAACATCTCTAACAGCTAGATCTTGTCTCTAATGTATAGTTGGGGCATAAATCTATAGATAGAACTTCATTTGAAGATGTGGAAATTGATTTTACTTTGTAAATACTGAAACTCTACCAAATCATCTACTCAAAGTCTCCTACTCTTACTTACTTCAATATTTGTACTTTAACTTTAATATACACTCTGATTAAGATTATCTTCATTTGGAAGAAAGATTTTCTTGTGAGGGAATATCACAAGGGATTGGAAAAGCACTCAGTGAGAGTGCAAAGAGTGAAAGTGTGAGCTCTAGAAATAGAGCATCATCTTTGTACTGAGGCATTTGCAAGAAGCCCACTGAATTCTTGCAGAATAGTGGAAAATCTTAAGTGGTGACTTGGGGACTGGATGTAGGTCAAGTTGAGAGACCGAACCATGAACTCATGATGCCTATATTAAGTTCAAAAAGTCATTTTAAATACATCCTCTACACATACCCAAAGATGATGGTATCTTGACCTCAAATCAATTTTGGAGAACATAGAGGCACTAGCCAATTGATCAATCAATTCATTGATCTATGGTGAAGGATATTTATTCTTAATTGTCACTCTATTCAACTACCTATAATCAATGCATAGTCTAAGACTACCATTCTTCTTTGTTAACAAATAACTTTAGAGCTCCCAAAGGTGAGACACTTGGTCTCATAAAACCCCTCTTCAACAAATCTTCAATCTGATTTTTGAGTTCTTTCAATTCAGAGGGTGTCATTCGATATAGAGCCTTAGAAATAGGACTTGTTCCGGGTACCAAATTGATGTAGAACTCCAACTCTTATGGTGGTGGCAAGTTGGTAATCTCCCCTGGAAACACGTTAGGGTATTCACATACAACTGGACATCTTTCTATTCCTTCTTCCTCATTCACGTTAACAGAGAAGAAAACTAGAAACCTTTGACACCTCTTTTATAGGTACCTATTGGCTTGGGTAAAGGACAGATAAATATTTTCATCCCCTTGAACACTAGGGATATTTATTGGCAATGACATGATTTTTCAAGCATAGTCAAGAATAGCATTATTTGCCTCCAACCAATCAATCCCAATGATCACATTAATGTCTTGAAGTGGCGAATAGATTAAAACCAGGGTAGTGCTTCGGTGTTTAAAATAAATCACACAATTGTACTACCTCTGCAAAGCTCTTTTTATGGTGTCCAACTGCGTTTTTTTTTTTGCCCTTTTAGCTTTTACAGATAAAAAAACAGCTTCATTAGTATAAAATTACTTTTTAATCTTCAGTATTGATTATTTCTTCATCCTTGAACATTAACCCTCAGTGCCATATACCATTGGACTCGTCTCGTCAAGGGCTTCGTTTTGACAATAATTTTGGATATTTACAAATTTTCCCTTGACTCGAGGTAAATTTATAATTTTTAAAAATTTGAAGTCATTAGGTGTAATTTTTCCCAAGGACTTTTCTTCTCTCCTCCCATGAAATTAAGCTTAGAGACATACATGTCATTTTCATAATTCTTTAGGGGGAAAACATAATTTCACTTTTTTCTATGCAACCTGGGAAAAATGAGCTTTTTGCCCTATTTCGCATAAAATGGTGTTTGCCTGTTTTTGTAAATATCCTATGCATTTCTAGATATTATAGCTTTTCAGAGATGTTACAATTCCTCCCACTTAAAATAAATTTTGTCCTCAAAATTTAAAAACATACCTTATATAAATAGTTTTAGATATTTCTGCTTTATATCAACTTCTATTTCCTAGGTTACTTCTTGAGATAAGCTTCTCCAGACCACTTTTACTAAAGATATATCTTTGCCTCTCAGCCTTTTGACTTGATAGTCAATGATTCTCTCATGTTTTACTTTATAAGATAGATTATCTTGCAAATTAACATGTTCATATTCTATGACATGTGAAGGGTCTGACAGGAATTTTTGAAGTTGGGAAACATGGAAAACATTATGGATCTGATTCAAGTTAGGGGTTAGAGCTATTTTGTAGGCTATAGGTCCAGCTTTAGAAAGAATTTCTAATGGTCCTATGTACTTTGGACTAAGCTTTTTAGTTTTAATTGATCGGCTAATCCCAGTTGTTAGAGATACTTTAAGAAAGATGTGATCTCCTATCTCAAGTTCCAATGACTTCCTTCTCTTATCAACATAATTCTTTTTATCTGCTCTGAGCTGTTAACAGCTTTTTCTTTATCATCTCTACCTGTCAGGTGGTTAGATCAACCGATTCAAGACCTAATACTTTCCTTTCACCAAGTTTTGTCTAGCATAGTGGAGACTTGCACCTTCTTCTTTACAATGCCTTATATGGAGCCATTTGAATACTAGAATGGTAACTACTATTGTAGGCAAACTTTACTAACGGTAACTACTCATCCCAGTTTCCTTTTATTTCCAAAATACAGGCACTTAACATGTCCTCTAGAGTTTGGATAGTCCTTTATGTCTGGCCATCTGTCCATGGATGATATGCTGTACTGAATTTCAGCTTAGTTCCTATAGCTTCCTGTAGAGATGTCCAAAAATTAGAGGTGAATCTTGGATCTTTATCAGAAACTATGCTTTTTAGCACATCATGTAGTCTCACAATCTCTTTAACACATAACTGTGCCAACTTATCTAGTGTATATGTCGACTTCATTGCTAGAAAATATGCCAACTTCATCAATCTATCCACAATTACCCAAATGGCATCATATCCAGAAGATGTTGTCGGTAACACCATCACAAAGTCCATTGCGATACTATCCCACTTCCACTCAGGGATTTCTAGAGGCTGTAACATACCTGATGTCTTCTGATGTTTAGTTTTTACTTTTTGGCAGATTAGGCACTTAGCTACATACTGAGTAACATCACTTTTCATACCAGGCCACTAGAACAACTTTTTCAAATTATGGTACATTTTTGTAATACCTAGATGAATCGTGTACTTACTTTGATGTGCTTTAGCTAAAATTCTTTCTCTTAATTCTACCACTGGAGGAATATAAACTCAATTTTGGAATCTTATTAGACCATTGTTAGTTATGTTTAATTCTTTAATTTCTCCTTATTTCATTTTTTCCTTGACTACTTTCATGGACTTATTTGCTTGTTGGGCCTATTTCAATTCTTCATAAAATTCATTGCCAATCTTAGTCTCATGCAACCTGAGAGACAAACTCAAATATCTAATATCTTCTAATAATCTGATTTCAAAAATCATGATGTATGCTACATGGATGGCTTTTTTTGCATAAAGCATCGGCCATAACATTTGCTTTTCCTGGATGGTACTTTATTGAATGCTCATAATCTTTTAGTGATTCAATCCATCTTCTTTACCGCACATTAAGTTGTTTTTGTTCTTCTAAATATCTGAGGCTTTTGTGGTCATAAAATATCTTAGTGGTAACACCATAGAGATAATGTCTCTATATCTTTAGAGCATGCACTATACCCACAAGCTCTAAATCATGTCGAAGATAGTTTTCCTTATGTGAGTTTAACTAATGAGAAGCGTAGGCTACTACTATTCCATCTTGCATTAATACACAACCTAATCCATGCTTGCTAGCATCTGGATAAACCACATAAGGTTTCTAGGGATTAAGCAAGATTAATAAAGGAGAAGAGGTTAACCAAAGTTTTAGTTCATGAAAACTCTTTTCACAATCTCTATCCCACACAAAAGGTTTCTTTTTCCTTGTTAATCCATAAGCAGCAACGCAATTTGAGAAAAATCCTTGATAAATCTTCTATAATAGCTTGCCAAACTTAGAAAACTTCTTATCTCTGTAAAAGTTTTAGGCCTCTCCTACTTCAAGACATCATCTACTTTGCTTAGATCTACTGCGACCTCATCCTTGTAGATGACATAACCCAAAAACCGTAGCTCAGTGATCCAAAACTCATATTTACCGAGTTTAGCATACATGCTTTTTTCTTTCAACAAAGTTAGGACAATTCTCAAACGCGCTTCGTGCTCTACTAAAGATTTAAGTATATTAAAATAACATCTATAAAGATCACAACAAATCTGTTAGCAAGGCTGACTTCCTAAGAGGGGGGGTGAATTGGGAAGATTGAAATTTTTCTGCACAAAATGAAATGGGTGAAGATAGCACAGTGTAAGGAAAGCAACGTATAAAACAGAGCAAGCTGAAAAGTTAAGATAAGGAGAAGAAGACTCAGTGATTTATCCTGGCTCGGTCTATCCACTTGACCTACTTCCAGTCCCCAAGACAACTCTTGAGATTTATCTACTATACAGCAAGAATTCAACGGGCTTCTTGCTAATGCCACAGTACACGAGTATGCTCTGTTTCTGGAGCTCTCTCAAACACTCTAAGCACTTTCACAATGTGCTTCCCAATCCCCTTGTGATTTCCCCTCACAAGTAAATCTATCTTCCAGATGAAGAGTAGATTATTTACAAAGAAATAACTCTCTTGAATAGAGTAGATTTGAAGGTTAAAGTACAAATATTGAAGTTGAGAGGGTAAAAGCTCTTGAGAAGAAGTTTTGACAGAAATTCGTTATATACAAGTTCAATTCGTTACCCACAACTTCAAATGTTGTTGTATTTATAGATTTAGGTCTCAAATGTCCGTTAGAGACTTAATCTATCCGTTGGAGAAGTTATCCAACAGTTATTCTGAAAAACTATCCGTTAACCAACCGCATTTAATGCTTCTGACATACTAAAATTCGAATTTTGGTTGGTCAACAGACGAATTTTGAAGAACCGAAGGTTAAAGCTTCCAACGTTGAAATACTAAAGTTCGTCTGTCCATAAAGTGAAATTCGAATTTTGAAACTTGTAGAACATTTTCACAATGTGACATACGAATTTTCAAGAAGAAAGTTTTTTGGTTAAGTGTGAACAGTGTTTTCAATTTGCTACAGTGCCCTCGAAATTCGAATTTTGGAAGCCCAAAATTCTTCTGTTCCCAGTACGTGAAAAGGAGGCACAGTAGTTCATTTTCTTCGAAATTTGAATGTTGAAGAGTGAAGTTCGTCTGTCAGAGAGACTCTTTTCAGACTAACTTTATCATTCGAATATTGCAAGTTCACATCATTCGTATGTCAATGTTTCACTTCAACAGACTCAAGAACTTAGCTTCTAAAATTCGAATTTTGATGTTCAAAGTTCGTCTGTCAGAGGGCAGTTTTGAAACTTAAATCATTCTTGATCTCAGATGAACTTTAACACAGTTTCAGACGAATTTCTTCTATTTTTTCAAGTTTTGTTTTGTCTGAAATTCAAATTTTGAAGATCCAAAGTTCGTCTGTTTCAAGGAAACTTCTTTCAGACTTAGATGAAAATTTGAATTTTGAACAACTAAAATTCTTCTGACAGAGAGCCATCTCTTCAGACTTATTCAGTTTTAGTTCGAAATTCGAATTTCCCAAAGCAAAGTTCGAATTTCCAAATTGACAGTTAAGTTTAAACTTTCAAACTTCGTCTGTTTGTTGGTGTTTTTCAAATAATTTAAGATTTAACACAAAATCAAGGTTTGAAAACATCTTTTTCTCAAATCAAAATCTTTTACCCAATCACAACTAAAACTAAAGATCCTACAAAAGATCTAACAGCAAATACTTAGAAAATCTTCACGTGGAACAACTTTGATCTCCTTTGATATCTTCAATCCGAGCTCTTGAGTGTTGGTTTGGAATCATCAAAACTCTTGATTCAACAAAATCTATCTAAATATGACATGAAAATCTAATTCATGTAGTCCATGAAGATCGTAGGTGCATTTCTTAGACCAAATGGCATAACAAGAAATTCATAATGCCCATATCTAGTTCAGAAAGTAGTCTTACGAACATCCTCTGCCATGGCCTGGAGCTAATGGTACCCATATCTTAAATTAATTTTAGAAAACGCACATGCGCCAACCAACTGGTCTAATAAGTCATCTATTCTAGAAAATAGGTGCTTATTTTTAATTGTAACTTTGTTTAGCTCTTGATAATGAATGTAGAGTCTAAAGCTCTCATCCTTCTTTCTCATAAATAGCACTGGAGCACCCCAGGGAGAAACACTTGGTCTAATAAATCCTTTCTAGAGTAGTTCCTTAATCTGCTTCTTTAACTCAGCCATCTCATTGGGTGTCATCTTATATGGTGCCTCTCTACTAGAGGTTGTTCCTAGCAGTAGGTCAATAGCAAATTCAACCTCTCTTTTAGGGTGTAAACCATTAATCTCTTTCATAAACACTTCTGGAAATTCTTTCACCACTAGGATCTCCTCAATACCCTCTTCCACTTCAATACTTGTAAAAAAGAAAAATAGATAACTATGACATCCTTTATATAAGCATCTCTCAGCTTGAGTTGTCATCAGAAAATTAAGTGTAGTCTTAGTACATAAGACATTTTGAGAATCAGGTAGGATTAAGATTCTATTTCTACAGTCAAGGAGAACATTATAGGCTTATAACCAGTTCATGCCAATGATAACATCAATATCAGGGAAAGGCATGCAAATTAAATCTATGGTCAGACAACAATACTCATACTAGACCACACAATTAAGACAAACATATGAGGTTATAGCTTTGTTTCCTATAGGGGTAATCACATGCAAATCATATGGCAATATAATGGCTATCAGACCCAGCCTCTTAGCACTGTCATAAGATATAAACGAGTGGCTAGCACCTGAATCAAATAATGCTTTAACAAGATAATCACTAATCTTAATCATACCTTCGATTAAATCAGGCAACTTTTGAGCCTTTTGCTTCGTGAGAGCAAAAACTCTCCCTTGTGCTTGTAATATAGGGTTAGCTACCTCCATTGTGCATTCCTGAGCGTAATGTCCAACTTTTCTGCATTTGAAGCACATATTCTAGCTAGCATAGCAAACTTTTCCTCCATGAGCCCTTCCACACTAGTTGCATACTAGTCTTTGAACATTTCTCTACACATTATGTCCTCGTTGCCTGCCACCTCTCTTTAACTTTCTATTGTTACCACCCTAGGGCTTCTTTCATTTTTGACTACTTTCTCCTTAAGTAATAGCATTTGTAACTTTCTTGGCACTGGCTGATGGAGCAGATGTCAAAAACTTTTGATTCAGACTATTCTTTGTGATTGGGCTCACCTTCACTAACACATTAAAAGTTCTAAGCTGCAATGGTGCTACTCGTTCTCTAATAGCATGCTTGAGTCCTCTTTCCAGGTTCACAGTTTTCCATCTTTCATCACATGTTGCTAGAGGTAGGTAGAGTACATGGCCGATTGGATGAACATTGCCATATACTTGTCTATGGACTGATCTTCTACTTGCCTTCACTACTACAAAATAACCATTTTATGTCTCTTATTTATGTCTGTTGAAATAAAAACAGACATAAAAAGTTAACTGATGGCAATTTAATAATAAGTGTGCAATATTTAGGCTTTCTAGGGCTGTTTTTGGAAAAATAGCTGTAACAAGGAAATTCAATGTTTTAAATTAAAAAATGTTGTATATTTATTTTCTTTTTTAAAAATAAAAAAGAAATTTTTATTTTTTTTAATTAAAAAATTTAAAGGTTTTTGTGGTTATTTTTCAAAAAAGTAGCAATAAAAAAATTTTCATTAAAAAATATTTTTTATTTTTATTTATTTTTTAGTTTTTTAAGGAGAGCTTTCTATGGCAGTTTTTCCAAAAACGGCCATAGAAAGGATAATAAAAAATTCAATGTTTTAGATTAAAATATATTATGTATTTATTTTCTTTTTTTTTTAAAAGGAAGTTTTATTTTGTTTAAATTAAATAATTTAAGGGTTTTTGTGGTTATTTTTCAGAAAAGTAGCAATAGAAAAATTTTCAGTTAAAAAGAATATTTTTATTTTTATTTATTTTGTGGTTTTTTAAGGTTAGCTTTCTATGGCTGTTTTTGTAAAAACAGCCATAGAAAGGTTAATAAAAATTTCAATGTTTTACATTAAAAATTGTTGTATATTTAATTTTCTTTTTAAAAATAAAAAGGAAGTTTTTGAAGAAATAGTTGTAATTAGTTAAGCATTTTTTGGTTATTTGTTAAATTAAAAGAATAAGATTTTATCGATTTATTTCTTCTAAACTTGTCTCAAAATTGTTTTATTTTTATATATTTTTATTGTCTGTCATAAAAAAAGAGGGAGAGAAATAATGTTTATTTTGCAAAAGTTGTTAATGTAGAAGTGAATTTTACATTGTAGAATGTCATTTGTTATTATTTTTAATATAATATACCTTAAATTTTAATTTCAATTAATTAATTTTTTTTGTAAATAATTAAGCTATAAAATATTTTTATCAAATAAATTATTTTAATTTGTGGAAATTAATTAAATTAATTTTTAAAACTAATTAGTCAGGCTAATTTATTTCACACTATCCCTCCTTCCTCAATTTCACACTTCCCTCCACAATTTTTTTAGGTTTCATTCTTTGCTGCCCTAAACCCTTTGTGTTGCTTACTCCCTCTAGCTTGTGAAATCGTTCCTGTACCCAGCATGTCGAAGCTTGGTCTCAAGGTAGAAGAAAGGAGTCAACGAAGATCTTCTCCAATTTCTTCAGGTTCAGCTGCAAGTTCGATTTATCCCTTGGTTGTTGGGTTATTCAGGTTTGTTGCTTGCCCTAATCAATCTTCTCCATTATCATAATCCCTAATCGTACTTGTTGGCAATTTCCCCTCTCAATCCTTTCTCTAATTCTTTTGCATCTATAGTTTGCTTGCTCCTCCACTCAACTCAGTGTTCTGAAGCTATCAAGCTCTCTTGCTGTGCTTTTTTGTCTTAACTCGTGCCTTGCTTCTTCTATTGTGGGTGGCTAGCTATTCTTCTCAACTCGTGTAAAGTCCCACAAGGTAAAAAACTTACCTTGATTATGAACGGGGGGGTGTATTTGGGAGAGTAAGTCCTAAGAGCTAAAATTTTTTCCTTGCTCTACCTATTTGTGGCCTGCTTCTTCTACTCGTTTCTTGGCATCTTAATTTCTTGAAATTTGTTGTGCGTAGGGTTCTGATAGGAGACTGTTCTCCAAAAATCATGAGCTTGCAGGTTTCTTGACCAAAAGAAATTGAAAATTAAAGGGGGAGCAATGTGGATGGCAAGTACTCATCCTCCACTAATGGCTTAGGTGCAGCTGTATAAAATTATGTTTCTTTGTCTATGTTCTATCATTATTTGAATAAATATAATTGCAGCTGAGCTTGAGAAGAACTTGTGTAAGGACCTTTTTTTTTCGTAAGTGAAAATTTTCATCAATAATTGGTTGGGCTTTTATTTGATCATCTATTTGACAAATAATTTTAGTTGTCCTTTAACTTAATAGTTTTTAAGATCCATACTTCTTTCAAAGTTCTTAATGATATTATTCTTATTAGAGAAATGTTTAGATTCTTCCATTCCTCAAATTTCCAAAGTTTCCTCATTTTCCTTCTTTAATTCCTACTTCTATTACATACTTGCAAGTTGCAACATTCCTCCAATCATTATTGAAATAGTTATGCTCTTCATAAGTAATCATATTGAGTTGCTTATGATTGTTTTAGTTTACAGTTTGATTGATAGGGAAAGAAAAACATGGTCCCACATGATTGTGGCATTTGTGTTTGTTTGAAAATCTAGGCTATTTAATATATCATATTTCCATGTGGAAAAAAGGAAAAATGAACAAGGCATTGACTCTAGCAACTGGTCTTTTGTTTTTTTAGTATCCATGTTGTTTATCTCCTAGTCCAGGTTCACTATAAGTAGTTTCACTAAAAAAATAATTGATCTTTTGACAGAAATAAACAAAAACAAATAAGATATATGTATATATATATGTGAAGCTTAGAAAGTGTGTTGGAAATAAAATAGGGAGATATGTCTAGTGTTGCCTAGAGTTTCGCTGACCCCTTCATTAGAAGAATTGTTTCTCAGTTTTTGTGATGAGAGGGTTCTCAATAAGTTCCATTATATTAAGTGTTTGGTGGAACTTCGAAAATCATTTAGACTCTCATCTCTACCCTCTCTTTCTCTACAGATATTTATTTCTAGGTAGCTTGGATTAATCAGTCTAATTCACACCTCTGTTTGATCCATATATACATACCCATTTAAGGTATTTAAGGTGTTGTCTAAAAAGAGCTTTTTTATTTTTCCCTTTGTAACACTGAATTCCAAAGTAACATTTTGTCTAGGAACTATTTGAAACAAAACATAGAGCTTATAAAGGTATTGCATTAGCTTATATCAAAATGTTTGAAGACCTACTTGTTGAGTTCCATTCCATTATGTTTTTAACAGGATCCTCAATCCAAGAAGAAATCATGCATGGATTGGCTTTTGTTTTTGTACTACAATGATGCCATGCTGATTATTCTTGGCAAAGGATGTCAAGTGCAAGTTTTAAGCCAGATGGTAATACCCCAACTATCACATAGGTAGAACCAAAAAGCTCATCTGGTCATTTTACTTTCTCTGGGGTAATTTTTCTAGAGGATGGATTATATATTTTAATAGTGGTTTAATTTTTTTTATTTTCTAGGATAACTAAAGCTGGAGACTAATTGAAACAAGGTGTGTTTAGCTTGAAGGTCTTTGAATATCATTTTCTCTTTAAAGTTTTGTGATTCTGTATTACCAACCAGTTTTGTTATATTTCATTTGTCATTTCTCTTCTATTGTAGCATACTAGCTACTATGAGTACTTGAAGTTGAAAGCCAGATATATTTGATTCTCCACAAAGGACTCAAAATGTACATTCCTCTTCTAGCTTGAAAATACTTATATCAATTACATTAGTATTTGTATTCTCATATTTGTCAACAAAAGTTAAGATTAATAATATATAAATAATATTAAACCTTGATATAGGGTATACTTCAATAACCAAATTATCTTCCTACATTACTTAGATTGTTGACTAGTCTTACATAATTGAGATTACGGGTTGTGAGGGCTATGAGAATCTAGTTCTTTCTTCCCTATCTTGAATGAAAATGACGCCTTTGAAAAACATGATGTGAGCAAAACTTCTCAAACACAAATGAATTTGTTTACTGCTCGATTAAATGTTTATATTGATTAGAGATTTGGTTATCCGTTTGCCTTATACAATTGGTTATATATGCATTTGGATTATTTATGCTTCAAATTTGATTTGTTTGTTCATGGATGTTTAGTTAGATAATGATGGACTGTAGTTGGATAAACGCCAGAAGGACTAGTGATAAATATGAGAATGGGGTTGAGCAGTTTCTAGAATTTGCTAAAAGAAATGTTCTTGATAATAACTGGAGATTTTACTATCCTTGTGTAAAATGTTTGAATGGGAAGAGATTGAGTATTGAAGAAATAAGAGACCACCTAATTTGTTTCAGGTTCAATAAAAACTATACATAATGGCTATGGCATGGAGAAACCGAACTGCCAAATGTAATTGAAAATGAAGAAGTTGATGTTGATTTGAATGATTGAATAGAGGACATGATCCGTGATGTAAGAGTAGAATATTTTGAGCGAGCACATGCGTATGATAGCTTGTGCAATGTTGCAGAGAAACCTTTATACCCAAGGTGCAGTAAATATACATAGATGTTAGTGGTGCTGAGATTGGTCAACCTGAAAGCGAGAAATGGGTGGAGTGACAATAGTTTAACTGGCTTGCTTGTGTTGTTGAAATATATGCTTCCAAAAGTAATGAACTTTCGGACCATAACTAGAAGGCGAGAAAAATCCTTTGCCCAATGGGTATGAAATATAAAAAGATACATGCTTGCCTTAATAACTGTATATTGTACAGGAATGAATATAAAGAGCAACATGTGTGTCCAAAATATAGGTCATCATGCTATAAAGTCAAGGAGTGTCCTTTAAAGGTGTTATGGTATCTTCCAATAATACTAAGGTTCAAGCGCTTGTTTGCTAATGCGGAGGATGCAAAGAACTTGGTATGGCATGCAAATGAGGGGATATCTGACGGAATGCTTCGACATCTAGCTAATTCTCCTCAATGGAAAACAATTGATAAACTATTTCCAGATTTTGGCCGTGAATCAAGAAATTTGAGGCTTGGACTTTGTACAAATGGAATGAATCCTTATGGCAATCTTAGCAGTATACATAGCTCATGACTTGTTCTTCTGGTGGTTTACAACCTGCCTTCTTAGTTGTGTATGAAACACAAGTACATCATGTTGTCTATGATGTTTTCAGGCCCAAAACAGCCAGGAATAACATAGATGTCTACTTGGGACCTTTGATTGAGGACTTAAAGGTGTTATGGGAGGAATGTGTGGATGTGTTTGATGCATATCACAAGGAGTCCTTTAAGCTTTATGCCATGATCTTTTGCACGATAAATGACTTCCTTATATATGGAAACTTGTTTAGATACAGTGTCAAAGGCCATAAAGCATGCCCTATTTGTGAACATGGCACATGCCATAAACAACTTGAACATGGAAAGAAAACTGTCTACCTTGGTCATCGAAGATTTCTCAAAAGGCACCACCCTTATTGTAGATTAAAAAAATCTTTCAATGGCCTACAATGAAAATGTTCTGAAGGCAATAACTGCAGAGCAAGTTTATCAACAAGTAAAAGATATCAATGTGATCTTCGGTAAGAACCAAAAGCTTGCAACTGAGAAGAATTTATGGAAAAAGAGGTCTATCTTCTTTGACCTTCCATATTGGAGGAGTCTTGAGGTTAGACATAGTTTGAATGTGATGCATGTTGAGAAAAATGTGTGTGATAGTCTTATCGAAACACTTTTGAAAATAAAGGGGAAAAGTAAGGATGGTGTGAATGTAAGAAAAGACTTAGTTGAAATGGGAATATGTGAAGACTTTGCTCCACATCTAGTGGGAGAGAGAACTTATTTGCCTCCAACTTGTTATACATTGTTCAAAAAAGAGGGAAGAAGTTTTTGTGAGTGTTTACATGGCATCAAAGTACCACAAGGGTATTCTTCAAATATCAAGAGGCTCATGGCAATGAATGATTTGAAACTAGTAGGCTTGAAGTCTCATGATTGCCATATCTTGATGCAGTAGTTGTTACCAATAGCTATTCGGGACATTTTGCTGAAAAAAAGTGAGACACACTATAACCAGATTGTGTTTCTTCTTCAGTGCCATATGTAGCAAGGTGATTGACCCCCATAAATTGGATGAAATGGAAAACAATGTTGTTATTACCTTGTGCTAACTTAAAATGTACTTTCCACCATCATTTTTTGACATTATGGTTCATTTAATTGTTCATTTGGTGAGAGAGATAAGACTTTGCGGTCTTGTTTATTTGAGGTGGATGTACCCATTTGAGTAATACATGAAAATCTTGAAAGGATATATGACGAATCCACATTGGCCTGAAGCATCTATTGTTGAAATATATGTTACTGAAGAGGCAATTGAGTTTTGTAGTGAATACCTGTCAGCAATAAAAGCTATTGGACTTCCAAATTCCTACCATGAAGGAAGAGTTGAAGGAAAGTGTACATGAGGGCTTAGAGTAAAGAGCATGGGACCTAAAGAAGTGCTATATGTAATATCCCTATTTTTATGGGATGTTAAAAAATGAATAAAATATGAGAAATGAAGCGAGATGAAAATGTTATATGTAATCGGGCTTTAGAAGGAATTAATTTCTCATTTAATTTTCAGAAGAAGTTATGTTTGGTTCTTAATTGGAAGTAATTTTCCATAAGGTCCTTAGCAGAAATTAATTCCAGAACTTACCTCGGAAAATATGCAATATACTACTTGAATGAAAGCCCGGTCCAAGCTGAGCGTAATGGTATAAGTATTGCATGCCCGGGAGGTCTAGGTTGAGAGATAGACTAATTTGAAAGTTAATGTGAATAGTGAAAAGGAAATAATAAAAAATTGGTCTTTGGGTGAAATTACAAGAAAGTGCCCGAAAGAATGGATAATTATATTTTTGACCCGGTTCAAGGGCAAAACGGTCATTTCCCATATTTGAAGAAAAATATGAATATTGAATTTAAACCTCAAGGAATAAATGTTGATATCATAAAATGTATGAAGAATTGGGAAAAACAGAGAGACACTGTTAAGTGCAAAGAAGGGCAAAGAGGTTATTTTTCCCGATTGGATGAAAAAATGATAAATTATATTTTTTCCCCCAAAGAAATATGAAAAGGACATCCATGTCCTTAAAGTCATAAAATTACGGTGAAGGAGTATGAGAAATATCTTGGGGAAAATTACACCTAAGGACCTGAAAGTTTCAAGAATTGTAAATTAGCCCCGAGTCAAGGGCATTTTTGTAAATATGAAAAATTATAGTCAAAATGAAGCTCTCAATGAGGTAGACCCAATAAAATATAGTATGGAATTTATTAAGGTCAAAATAATATTTATTGGGTAATTAGGGTTTAATATTAATATTTTACCCGATAAAAGTCAGTTTAGACTGCAGGAAAATGCAGCATTGATCCAAGAAAAATGATTGGACCTTAATAAAATATATTTTGGGTCTAGATAATGATTTTGGACCAAAAGTAATTACTGTATAGTCCTGTACCAATTTAATGACAATCTTGGCAAAAATACTTAATCGGTACGGGTAAATTTAATCAGTAAAGGGTATTTTGGTCCATTAAAGTTATGATGCAATTTTTGGCCAAAAAAAGGAAGTGAGCTACGTATGAAGTGAAGAATGGATACCAAGGGAATTTTGACAAAAGCTTTATTAGTCAAAAAGCAATCAAAGTCAAAGTTTTAATTAATAAAAGTCACTTTATTATTGTTTAAAACTTAATCACCTTAGTTAAAGTTTCAGCACGTCTTCTTCAGCCTTCATCACGTCTGGAACTGCAGCAAGAAGAGGAGAGAAGCACGAAAAGAAATTGAAGCCAAGAAGCAAGAGAAATAAGAAAAGTTTGGCCCTCAAACTTCTAAGGTAGTTTTCTATGGTCACCACCTTTTACATACTTGAGTATTGTGGTGTTTTATGGAGTATTTTCTCCTCTTTCACCTCTGAAAGTTTCAGCCTAGAGAGAGAGTAGAGAGAGAAAATGAAGCCATGAAGAAAGTGATCCATGAAAAGTGATGTATAGGCTTCAAGGATTAAGAATATGACATTTGATTTCAAATTGATCGGATATTTTTTTTTCTACATTTTTCTGAAATTTCTGCCTATTTAGGGTTTGAAAAGGAAAGGGAATTTCATGATTTTGACCCCAAAAATGGATTCCCCATGGTCCAAAATCTTAAGAACAAGTGTGTTGTACAAAGAAAGATCAAAGGAACACTAAGTGAAAAAGTTAGGGTTTAGTGTGCATGGCATTGTATAATTCCGAAAATCAGTGGCTAAATGGATTAAATGATGATATGTATAGGTTCAAGGAAGCTTAAGCAAGCCAAAGAATAGGTGCACAAAGTTTGGAAAGGAAGGGAATACATAAAGGTAGCATATTTCCATTCTATGCATTATATTGTCTTATGAATGTTTGTGAACTCTATGACTTGTTTGATGCCATGATTAATATTTTGTAATGTCCATTGATTGTTGGCTGAGTTGTTTAAAGGGGCTTGAAGCTCCAGAATGCCCAATTTACAAAGTGTAACTCTGCCGAAATTTTCATAAAATTGTTATGGCATTATATGAATTGATGAGTTTGCTTGATAATCTATGTGAAATGTGATGATATATGTGCGTGACTGGATAATGCTACTGAGATTCTTTGAATCACACCCCCCTTCAATGACTAACCATGCTAGGGAGAACCAATGCAAAAGAGTTAAGGAAGGAGCAAAAGGCATGAAGAAGGAAATGATGTTGCAAGCCATTGTGTTATAGGGTGAATGGTTATTTGTGCCTTGCTTTGTATGAAATTATAAAATAGTGAATAATATGTTAATGTTGTAGAAAATGTATGAAAATTTCCATTTCTGTATGTTGGGATATGAAGTTATATTCTACCAAGTTACATGCCAAAATGAGTTCATTTGCAAGGGTTTTGGCAAGGAAATTGCAATGTAGACTGAAACAGGGCATTTTCCCAATATGTCTGTCTCATTCGCCCTTGTTCTATACTTAATGTGAGGGTAAGTTTATGATATTTTTATACCAGATAGAGGGAATCTCCAGCTTTAATATGACACCTAATTCACCCCATTTGGAGTTGTGTACAATTAATGGTGAATTTTCTAAGTTAGGGGAACAGAGAAAGATTGGGAAAATTGGAAACTGAAAGTTAGTTACTAGAAAATTAAAAAGATGATATAAATCGTACAAAGCTCCAAAAATTTAGTGGTTTATATTTATAGAAAGGTATATGTTTTGAGTTTCATATTCCACTGATTTGGAGGTAATTGGAGCTATATGATAGGAGATATGGAGGTTTTCCCAAAACTGTTCCAGCAAAAGTGGAATTCTGACCCTTTATGGTTTAAGTTAACACCATGTCCGGTGCAAGTTGAATAAATGTAGAAGAAAAATATTTATATAAAAATACTCACAGGGATTTCATATGACATAAAGAATGTTTGATTTGGAACATGGTAGAGTGAGATATGAATTTTTAAATATAAGGCCAAAATCCTGGGAAAGAGAAAATGACCAAATATACAGTAAATGTTTAAGGAATAAACTGTATAAATTGATCATGTAAT
Source organism: Adenanthera pavonina (assembly GCA_026686845.1). NCBI lineage: Eukaryota > Viridiplantae > Streptophyta > Magnoliopsida > Fabales > Fabaceae > Adenanthera > Adenanthera pavonina. The sequence continues at coordinate 21,822,444 of JAIVEN010000013.1, forward strand.
TTCTCAGTTTCATATTTTTTCCATGTAAATAAGGTTTTTATCTATTGTTAAAGACTTGAATCACTATGAAATGATTTTTCTAGAATTAGTTATGAATTTTCAAAGTTCAGTCAGCAAAGTGGAAACTACCATATGAATAGTAACCGAAAATTTTTGAAATTCTGATTTTCATTCTTATGTGATTCAAGCTTAGAATCAAGTATAATTAAACTTAAAAGGAGTCTAATTCATGGAAAATAAGTCTAAAAGTAAGGTGTTACACTATAAGCACATCTATACATCTTAAATAACATTGATGAAGTTCAGCCTTACTTAGCCAAGCATAAAAACATTATCACAAAAAAAAACCCTTGAAAGAGCAATAAATGGTTGGTAAATGAACACAATAGGACTTTCAAATTGTGGTTCAAAGAACAGGTTATGAATGATGACTACGTTTTTTATACAATAAAATTGTTAGCTAATGGGCCATGCTTTGAGGTCATATGTTGGAGCTATTATGACATCAACATGTATTCATTCTGTACAAAAGCCCAGGATGACAATAGCAATATGCAGAATAGTGTTGTTATGGTGGTAGTAGAAACAATGCATTTTTCTAGTGCAAAAGATAAAAACCCTATTTTGGCAACCACATCATATTTTGGGGTTATTGAAGAGATATGAGAGGTTGACTACATAGAATTTAGAGTTCTTATTTTCAAATGTAAGTGGGTTGATAGTAACATTGGTGTCCAAATAGATGAGTTAGGGTTTACCTTGGTGGATCTTGATAGGGTAGGTTACAAGGAGGAGTCTTTTATCCAGGCAAACCAAGCAAAACAAATTTTTATGTCGTTGATCCGACTATTAAAAAGTGGTATGTTGTTCTCCAAGGGAAAAGACAGACTATTAATGCTGAGAATGATGAATCAACTTGTGATATTGATGAGACCCCTGCTTTCTCTACAAGGCTACCTCCGTTGAATGAAGAAGATGATGTACATGTTGGAAGACATGATCATCATGAATGGATTTGGGAAAATATCTCTAGATAAGGTTATTTTGGCCCCACACACACACACAAAGTGTAATTTCATTTTTGTTTTGAATTCATTTCAATTTACTTACATTATTTTGTTTATTGTCTAGATAAGCACATGAATACCTCTAGCAATTCCTCTAGTGATTCTGAGTAGTCTACCATGATTGCTAGCAAGAGTACAACTAGTGGAGGGACCAAAATAAGAGGTACCATGAGGACGAGTTCCTTGACCAAAGCTCAAGTTAGTGGACAGAAATTACATGTTGACCTTACCGAGTTAAATTATGAAGGGTGTAATGGAAGGACTCAATTTGCATGTTTTTTAGGTGGTTTACCTTGTAGTAAATTCAATATCTTATTCCCTGATTGGAAAAAAGTACTAAAAGATGTCATAAATCAGATTTGGAATGCTATCTTGGTATAATACTTTATAACGATATATTTTTATTCCAATTTTATTATAATATCAATCATTTGCATTGTATGAGTGTGCTACCATGTAGATCACTTATAACGTTCCTGCTATGAAGGAGATGAGGAAGAAATTATTAAAAAGAGTAGGGAAGCAATGGAAGGACTTTAAATCAAACCTTACTAGCAAATACATATATGGTGCATTGAAGCATAAGAATCCATGTACCACGTATGAGTACCTAGATGAAGAGACATGGAAGAAGTTTGTTGAGAGTCGACTAACACCTGAGGCTGATGTAATTCAATTAGTAATTTTTAGTATTTAAATTGCAGTATTGAGTAGAACTAACAATATATTGCTTTCATTTGTACCACAAACGAAGAGCAGTTGCTCAAGCGAAGTAAAAGCTAAATGTCTATCCTCACAACTTGTCTTGTGATGGATATGAGTTACTGGAGCATAATATGATGAGGAGAAGTTGACAGAAAGGCAAGAAGGTACAATTTCAGACCCATCTATTCTTGATTATCCTCCATCTCCTGTAACTCGTGCTCAGAAATGGAAGAGGACGAGAAGAAATAAGCATGAACAATATTTCACCCCTGAGGCTCAAGTGGTTGGTGAAAAGATTGTAAGTATATTATAATCAAAGTAATTATGTAACTTTAATGGTAAGATTGCTAATTATATATATGTTACTTGTATGGTATAGGATTCTCTTGAGGAGCAAGCCTCTCAAGGATTATTCACTCCAAGTGGGAGGCAAGATATCTTGGCAATTGCTTTAGGTAAGGATGAGCACCCAGGCAGTGTTAAGGGCGTAGGACAAGGGGTAGGTATAAAGGAATATTTTGGATCTAGGAAGCAAGTTGTATCCGAGTATAAGTTGAAGCAATTGTTGGACAAGAATACGGAGCAAACAGAAGCTTGAATGCATCAGATAATGGATTCAAAGATAGAAGCGATAAGCCAGGAGATATTGTCCATGTTCTCTACTTTTGGTTTGTAGCCACCTTTGCACAAACAACCTGTAGAGATGACACCTTCTCTGGTGGTCCATAGCACAAAAGATACTTCTAATGAGGGAGTAGCATGTGATCTACTTTGGGATGTTCTCACAAGGCACATAGTAGCTTAAGGCTGAGTTTATACCACAATGTTAACCCTCCATCACCAGTAAATGCCAAAGGATCAAGTCAAGGTGTCGGTTGAAAATGTCATTGAGCCTCATGCACATGTGCCATTTCCTATTGATACGGTTATGACAATAGCCCAAGTTCCAGGAAATTTTATTTTGTGGCCTAAAAGGCTTGTTTCAATAACTATGCCTCAGGTATCAAAAACTTTATACGTCTCTTGTATTTAATTATGTAGATTTAATTATATAGATATAGTTTGAGATTAAAATTCATTCTCATTTACTTAAATTAGGGAAGGAGCAAGGGGAAGGATTTGTTGAATCAAGAGTTTTGATGATTCCAAACCAGCATGCAAGAGCTTGGATTGAAGATATCAAATGAGCTCAAAGTGTTTCAAGTGAAGGATTTCTAAGTAATTGCTGCTAGATCTACTGTAGGATCTTTAGCTTTAGTTATGAATGGGTAAAAGCTTTTGATTTGAGGAAAAGATGTTTTTAAACCTTGATTTTATGTTAAATCTTGACTTATTTGAAAGATACCCACAAACAGACGAAGTTTGAAAATTTAAACTGAACTGGCATGTTGGAAATTCGAACTTTGCCTTAGAAAATTCGAATTTCGGGCTAAAACTGAAGAAGTCTGAAGAGATGTCTCTCTGTCAGACGAATTTTCTTCTCCAAAATTCGAATTTTTATCTAAGTCTGAAAGAAGCCTTTTAGTGACAGACGAACTTCAGATCTTCAAAAATTCGAATTTAAGATAAAATGCAGTTTGAGAAAACCAAAGAAATTCGTCTGAAATAATCTGAAATCAAGATGAAATTGAGTTTCAAAGAATACTATCTGACAGACGAACTTTGGCTTTCCAACATTCGAATTTTCATATAAGTCTGACAGTGGCTTCTTTGAAACAGATGAAATTTGAGTCTTCAAAATTTGAATTTCAGACAAAACACAACTTATGAAAATGGAAGAAATTCATCTGAAACAATGTTAAAGTTCATCTGAGATCAAGAATAATTTAAGTTTCAAAACTGCTTTCTGTCAGACAATCTTTGAACATTAAAATTCGAATTTCAGAAGCTAAGGTTGAGTCTGTTGGAATGAAATGTTGACATACGAATGATGGAGTTTTGTAACTTCGAATGTTGAAGTTAGTCTGAAAAGAATCTCTCTGACAGAAGAACTTCACTCTTTAAAAATTCAAATTTCGAAGAAAGTGAACTACTGTGCCTCCTTGAATGTTCTACAGACAGACAAATTTTGGGGTTCCAAAGAACAGACGCAACCCTATTCTTATCTTCTCTGGGTCTGTTCTGATCCTCTCATCAATTCTCTTAAATCCTGCCCAAAAACTGTCATTTCCCACTAATTAAACTTCCTTTCGCATCCTATAAACTAATTCTAAGCCACATTTAGCAATATTCATACAAAAAATGGCGAGAGTTAAGAATCCTGGTGCAGGGAAAGCTGGAGCTAGGTCAAAAAGGGCAGGGAAATCTCAATATGCTACCAAGGAAGGAGAAAAATCTAAGAGAAAAGCCGAATCCAGTAAGGCAACACCTTCCAAATGCCAAAAATCAACATCCAAAGCAGATTCACAGAAAGCTGGACCCTCCTCACAGAAAACTACAGAACCTTCGGTCCCTATTCCTGCTGATGCTGCTGTTGCTTCCTCCGCTTCCTTCAGTACAGAATCTGGAGAGTACCAACTAACTACACTGCCACTCTGGAGCACTCCTCAGATTCAAGAAGAATATTCAACCAAGTTTTCCAGCAAAAAGGTAATCAAGCCTCACTGTGTGAACATGGAAGAATTTTTGATATCTAACAACTTTGATGCTGGAATATGGTTGTTAAGATATAAGAATCGGTTAGAAATTGCGGAGAGGTATGACGATAAAGTAGTAAAGACATGGTATGCCTCTCTTCAATACAATAACAAGAAGATGAAATGGGAGGTCAACTTGAGATCAAGGACCATTAGGCTTGCTGATGAAACATTCAACGAGATGCTAGAAATTCCAGGACAAGATGGGCTCAAAATTGACATCACTGCCTCTGGGTACATGGATGAGGTAGATACTACTGATGAAGAAGGTGGGCCCTTTCTGAACTACAAGGAGAGCACTATTCTGAGGACATTATTCAGAAGAAGGGAAAATTGGCTATCCATAAACGTATTGAAGCCTACAGACCTCAGTGTTCAAGTGAGGATCCTGCACTACATAGTGTCCAGGATCATATTCAACAAAGGAGGCAGCTTCAATCTGATAACCAGGGCAGAGGCACATGTCATAGATGCAATCATGCGTGGGACACTGATTAATATGGGATACATTATTTTCCAACGCATGATCAAGGTAAGAGATCAGAGGAAGGATTCCACACTCCCCTATGCAGCAATTATTTCAAGAATCCTGCAGTATGCTAGGATTCAACACATTGAAAAGGGGAAAGGAAAACTCACAGAGGCATTCAAAAGAAGAGGAACTGCAGAGGATGGGCTTTGAAAGAGATTAAGGAAGATAGGTTGGAAAGGAAGCAGGAAAATCTAAAGATTTGTTCTTTGTTGCTGATGCCTCCCTACAGCAAGAAGGCACCTCTCAGGCTCCTGGTAGATCTGTACCTCAGCCTTCTCAGCCAATCCCATCTCCATCCAAGCCCACTCATATTCCTTCCACTCCCTCCTCATGGGCCAAGCCAACTAAGATCACCGAGTTGTATGACAGTTTGTCTACACTCATTCTCAGTATCCGGGATGAGCATAATGCCAAATTTACTCATCTGTAAGATCAGATCCATCAGTTGGCTGTGAACATGAAGGTGGTGGCTGATGCTTATGAAGAGATCAGAAGTGCAATCCCTGCCACTTCGAGCTATTCCTGTCTCTCAGATCCCTCCTCCTGATGATTTTGTTGGCCTTCCTGATGATGCCAAAAGGGGGAGAAGACTGAGTAAACTGGAAAGTTTGCTGCTGCTGAGCAATCTGGGAAAGGGAAGACGTACAGCAAGAAGACCAAGCCCAAGAAGAAATGATTGAAGACTTGTTTAAATCTTAGGCTTGAGTCTTCTTGTAGTGCCTTGTGTTTCTGTTTCTATTTTAAATGTTTGCATTTTGTATTTTGTATTAAGAACTTTGATTAATTTTATCTCTGTAAAGCTTAAGTATTGAAATGAATGAATTTCTCGGTTGTAATGATTTGTGCATATTACTCTATGAATGTTTTCACTTGATCTGCTGTATATGATATCTTTTGAAATATAATGCATATATTGAGGGGGAGCTTGTAAAAGCAAACCCAAGTACTAATCCAGTTTGTAAGTTATTTTGTCATCATCAAAAGGGGGGAGAATGTTGAATCAAGAGTTTTGATGATTCCAAACCAGCATGCAAGAGCTTGGATTGAAGATATCAAAGGAGCTCAAAGTGTTTTAAGTGAAGGATTTCTAAGTAATTGCTGCTAGATCTACTATAGGATCTTTAGCTTTAGTTATGAATGGGTAAAAGCTTTTGATTTGAGGAAAAGATGTTTTTAAACCTTGATTTTATGTTAAATCTTGACTTATTTGAAAGATACCCACAAACAGACGAAGTTTGAAAATTTAAACTGAACTGGCATGTTGGAAATTCGAACTTTGCCTTAGGAAATTCAAATTTCGGGCTAAAACTGAACAAGTCTGAAGAGAAGTCTCTTTGTCAGACGAATTTTCTTCTCCAAAATTCAAATTTTTATCTAAGTCTAAAAGAAGCCTTTTAGTGACAGATGAACTTCAGATCTTCAAAATTCGAATTTAAGATAAAATGCAGTTTGAGAAAACCAAAGAAATTCGTCTAAAATAATCTGAAATCAAGATGAAATTGAGTTTCAAAGAATACTATCTGACAGACGAACTTTAGCTTTCCAACATTCGAATTTTCATATAAGTCTGACAGTGGCTTCTTTGAAACAGATGAACTTTGAGTCTTTAAAATTCGAATTTCAGACAAAACACAACTTATGAAAATAGAAGAAAATCATCTGAAACAATGTTAAAGTTCATCTGAGATCAAGAATAATTTAAGTTTCAAAACTGCTTTCTGTCAGACGAACTTTGAACATTAAAATTCAAATTTCAAAAGCTAAGGTTGTGAGTCTGTTGGAATGAAATGTTGACATACGAATGACAGAGTTTTGTAACTTCAAATGTTGAAGTTAGTCTAAAAAGAATCTCTCTGACAGATGAACTTCACTCCTTTAAAATTTGAATTTCAAAGAAAGTGAACTACTGTGCCTCCTTGAACGTTCTATAGACAGATGAATTTTGGGGTTCCAAAATTTGAATTTCGAAGGCACTGTAGAAAATTGAAAACACTGTTCACTCTTAACTGAAAAACTTTCTTCTTGAAAATTCGTATGTCAAATTGTGAAAATATTTTGTAAGTTTCAAAATTTGAATTTCACTTCATGAATAGACGAACTTCGTGCTGTAACGTTGGAAGCTTTAACCTTCGGTTTCTTCAAAATTCGTCTGTTAACCAACCAAAATTTGAATTTCAGTTTGTCAGAAACATTAATTGCGGTTGGAAAACGGATAGTTTTTTAGAGTAACCGTTGGATAACTTCCCCAACGGATAGATTTAGTCTCTAATGGATAGTTAAGGCCAAAATCTATAAATACAACATCATTGGAAGTTGTGGGAATGAATCAAACTTGTATATACCGAATTTCTGCTAAATCTTCTTCTCAAAAGCTTTTAACCTCTCAACTTCAATATCTGTACTTTAACCTTCATATCTACTTTACTCAAGAGAGTTATATCTTTGTAAACAATCTACTCTTGATCTGGAAGATAGATTTACTTGTGAGGGGAAATCACAAGGGGATTGGGAAGCACATTGTAGAAGTGCTTAGAGAGATTGAGAAAGCTCCAGAAACAGAGCATACTTGTTGTACTGTGGCATTAGCAAGAAGCCCATTGAATTCTTGCTGTATAGTGAAAAATCTCAAGAGTTGTCTTAGGGACTGGACGTAGGTTAAGTGGATAGACCGAACCAGGATAAATTACTGAGTCTTCCTCTCCTTATCTTTACTTTTCAGCTTGCTTTGTTTTATACGTTGCTTCCATTACACTGTGCTATCACCCATTTCACTTTGTGCAGAAAAATTTCAATCTTCCCAATTCACCCCCCCTCTTGGGAAGTCAGCCTTGCTAACAGGATTTGTTAGATTCAATGCCTCAATCTCAATCCCATGACTCACATGCTGTCATAGAAATGGGATCATTAACACAATTAAAAATAGAAATTTCACAATTTAGTGATGGGGTTCCTATTCAAATTGAAATGACTCCTAGAATTGTGGGATCTATCACATATACCATTTATCTTGAAAAGAATGATGTCTTAGATTTCCTAAACATGCAGTACCTAGATATATCCATTTTATCCCGTTGGATCATGTAAGTTTATTTTCACTACTAATGCATCTCTCTGCTTATGCATTTCTAAACAGTTACATGTCTATGCATTTATTTTTATTTTATTTCTTTTATAGGGTTGTTGACCATTACTGCACCCAATTGAGAAGAAATGAGAAATATGGATTCCTTTGTCCATATCATATCCAGCGTGTGGGGCTTGGAGAGGGTAACAAGGGAAACTACATTGGAAATACAATTGTAGAGAGCCCTAAGCCATGTTGGTTAGCGCCAGTCCATTATAGGTAACAAGTCTGAAAATCATATACAAATAAGTAGTTGTGATTAGACTTTCTGTAATTGATATGATATTAACATTAATTAATATATTGTAGTAATCATTGGACGTTATCGGTGTTATGCCTCGAGCGGTACCGCCTATTGGTTTGATTCCTATAGAGACAAGGAAGATGACTCCTAGAAAAAGAAGAAAAATAATTCCAGTAAAAAGGAGGGAAAAGCGCCCAAAGTAAAGAATAGTGGAAAAGCACCTAAAGAAAAGAAGGATGGACAAGCACCCAAAGATTTTCATGATGTAGTTCATCTGTAAGTTTTAAATTGTGTAAAACTTTAGTTTGTGACCACATGTAACATATCAAATAGATCTTAGTCTATAATTTACTTTTTTCCATGTATTTGATTATATGGCTATGAAGACATCCAAATAAGGGGTAGGAAACACACACAAGAAGCCAAAAAAACAGAATGGAAATACCCAAATGTACATATGTAGTTTTATCCTAACCTTAAAGGAAATTAATCCAAGTATTTTGATTTTGCTCATTTTCTTTGTTGATTTTTAGTCTCGCCGCCAGTCCAGGGGAACAGAGTGTGGCTATTATGTTATGAGAGAAATGTATGACATAATTACTGGTAATGTTGTTGACTCATTTGATTAGGTAATTATATTATCTATAACTTAGTTTTTTTGTTTCCTTATGACTTCTTACTATATGAGTTGTGTTGATATAAGTTTTAAACATGTAGCACTTCAATGATGACCGTCTCTCTCTCCAACAAGCAATTGACCACATTCGGAATATGTGGTCAGAATTTATTTTTTGATTCATTTGAATATATTTTGTAATCCCATAGATTAGTTTTGATTGATCGGGATAGTTTAAAACAATTTGTTAGAAACTATTGTATATAGCTATTATGATATAAAAAAGCTAGTAACTTTTTTTGCTGTAAAAATTGTTGTTATTTTGCACATTTTGGCTGTTTTGGGTATGGATAGTTACAAAGCATTAATATAAAAAAAAGGTTTCAGTTTATCACTATTTTTAGAAAAATTGATGTGAAAGGGATTATTTTTTACTGTTGTTTTTTAGTAGAAATTTGTACTTAGGCAAACTTTTTGCAGCTGTTTTTTAAAAAACAGCCATAGAAAGGTGACCTTTCAACAATTACTAATCAAATAACAGCCATAGAAAGGTAATCTTTCTATGGTTGTTTTTTTTAAAAATAGCCATAGAAAGGTAGCCTCTCACCACCTTTCTATGGCTTTTATTTAGATAACAACCACAGAATGGCATCTTTCTATAGCTATTATTAACAGCTAATAACAGCCGTAGAAAGGTGACCTTTTCTATGGCTGTTAACAAAATAATAGTCATAAAAAAGCATACTTTTTATGGCTGTTTCCTAACAGATGTAAAATGCTATATTTTTTGTGTCTGTCTCTTTTACGTCACTTCAAGAACAACCATAAAATGCCCAAAATAATAGACGTAAAAGAGTATTTTTTGTAGTAGTGCTTAACATAATAAACTTGGTCTCTTTCTCATCTTGTACTGAACATGGAAAATATTTGTCATAGAACTGTTCTAAAAAGTTTTCCCATGTTAAAGGAATATTTCTGGCCTACATGATCAACTCTGTATTATGCCACCATTTATCGGCTTCTTTTTCGAGCATATACATTGCTAGTAATGCTTTCATTTCAGAATTGCATCTCATTAATCTAAAAATTTTCTCCAGACTAAGCACCTAGTCTTCTGTAGCTTACATATCAAACATGCCGTCAAATAAAGGAGGCTGATGCTTCCTGAAATTCACTATCATGTTTTGGTCATCAAGAATTGCTCTAGTTGCTTGCTCAATTTGTGAAACTGGTTGTTGTACTAGAGGCTGATTAACTCTAGCTTATTGATTCTGTCTTTGTGCTTCTATGATCTGTTGTAATTTCTCAATGGTTCACTATTGTTGATCCAATCTTTGCATTATGACTTGCAGTGGATCAACTTGAAGCTCTTCCCTGGGTTCTTGCTCAGGGACTACTGTCTGAGTCTGTCATCTTGTTTGAACTATCTTTAATAATATAGACAATTCAATTCATAAATATAAAGCAATTGCACTAAGAATGTACAAAAACAAAACATTTCACTCACATATAGCAACTTTGTACATATAAATTTTCATATTTCAAAGATATTCACATAGTTCTAAACTCCTAACATCTTACTGCTTATATACATCAAAATTAGCAGTTCTACTATTCACATTTATACATATTTACATGAACATCTCATAACTAGCCCTCAAGGCATCTCAGAGCTTGATTCTGCTTTCTCAGGATCACCTTTTTCTTACTGTTCAATCCTGAACATCTCTTTATATGCTATTTCACGAACACATGCTGTCATATTTTCCAGCTAATATCTTAGAAGGTCATCTCTCACTGGCCCCTAATATGGGTTATCTACTAGTAACACTTCTATAATAGCATTGACCCATACCGGCTCGTAGTAATGTCGTCCTGTCTTTCCAAATAATACCTTGCATCATTAATTGCGTCAAGGAAAGTCAGCATCTGGGATTCCCAATAGCTTTGCAAGTTATCCTTATAATACTTGGTCACTATCTCTAGTGTCCTTTCACCATCATCATATGGCTGGATGGACTTAGCATCATTAGGCAGTGGTCTAGACTTCTTGCACCTCAGCTTCTCAACTTGTACATTGCCCTCAATTGTATAAGCTTTAACATAATGCTTAAGACTTGAAAACTCTTATCCTTCCATCTTAGCCTTAATGGGTATCCAAAAAATATCTGTGGGAATTTGTCCAACCATAGTGTTAATCCATAGCCCTTCTGTATAGTGTATCCCTATGTTGGTGAAAAACTGCTTAACTTGTACCACCTTGCTAATAAATGTAGGAATCTGATCAGGACCTGAACAATACTTAGCACTTTCTTTGAAACATCTTGTTGCAATCCTGTATTGTTAGAATTGTTAGCTTCCCAAGATGGGGTGAATTGGGAAGTTTAAAATTTTTTTGCAAAAATATGATATTACAGTGATAATATAAGTTTGCAGAAAAACAAAGTACAAAGATAATGAAGGTAAATGCAAGGTAAAGAAAGAGAGGACAAGGAAATTTATCTTGGTTTGGTCCAATCCACTTGACCTACATGCAGTCCCCAAGCCACCACTTGAGATTTTCCACTATTTGCAAGGATTCAATGGGCTGCTTACAATGCCTCAATACAAACTTATGCTCTATCCTATGAACACACAGATTCTATACTCTACACTCTTACAAAGTGTTTTCCTAATTTCCTTGTGAATCCCCTCACAAGACATCCTTCTTCCAGATAAGGAAAAGATATTACATAGAATAAACACTCTCTAAATTAGAGTAAATATGATAGTTGAAGTGCAGTAAATGAAGTGTGAGAGTGAAAAAGGCCTTAACTAATAAATTTAGCAAAGTTTCAGTATATAACAACATAAAATTGTTACTCTCAACTTCAAATGAAGTTCTTTTTATAGATTTGTGACTAAATTGGCCATTAGACACAAGATCTAGTCGTTAGAGACATTAACCAATGATTACTTTGCAAAACTAGCCATTCACCAACTACATTTAATGTGTCTGACACACTGCAATTTGAATTTTAGGTATCAACAAACAAATTTCACATAGACCATAAGATAAATACTTCAATGTTGAACTTCCAAAATTCTTCTAATCAAGAGTGAAATTCAAATTTTGAATTTGTCAAATATATCACATGTTGAAACATACGAATTTTCATATCACAAGTGTATTTGTTGAGTATGAATAGTTATCTCATGTTTTTGCAATGTACTAGAAATTTAAATTTTAGAAGTCAAAATTCATCAATCAGTTACTAGCTCAACATGGCACAAAAGTTATGCTCTATGAAATTCAAATTTACACCTTAAAGTTTGTCTGTTAGAGACATGCTCTAACAAGACTCATAAGTTCTTGTTTCAAAATTCAAATTTTGAAATCTAAAATTCGTCTATCAGAGAGAGTAACTTTGAACTTTTTATGCACTTGTATATCATTCAAATTTTGATCTGACATCAGACGAATTTTGCACATTTTACTAATTATGCTTAACTCGAAATTCTAATTTCAGTACTTGAAATTCGTCTGTCAGAGATGATAACTATGGAACTTCAAATTTCAGTAAGCAAAGTTCACATTTTGCACAAAAAACATAAGAATTAATGCCAAAATTCATTTGTTAGTTAATGTTTTCCAAATCTAACATATGTTAACATAGGATAATTATGAAAACTCTTGTTTAAATGCTGTGGAAACATAAATAAGTGAAAATCAAAGTCTTTTACCTTGTGTACATTGTGAGAAATTCTAACAACTAAATCTTCACATGTTTTTCATTGGATTTCTTCACTTTTATGTTCTTACACTCCTTTGATATTCTCTTTCCACGCTCTAGTTGTTCGGAATCATCACTTGATTCAACATGTATATCAAGTGCTTATCATCACAGGGTCCATCAGTATTGTTCTTAGGATCTAGCAGAAAACCTGCCTCATAATCAATATCTTCTTCTATTATTCCTTTATAATGATGAGGTAAAGGAAGTGCAGATGGTGCTAGGACTAATCGTGAGGGTATAGCTACTATTGTCTCTTGCCTTGGTTGTGAGGTACATTCTCTGGAATTCATATCCCTGTTCTCTTCCGGAATACTACTAGAGCCTATACTCTCACCCCAATCCAAGTGGAATCTATTCTAATGATCAAAGTCTTTACTATGTCCTGGTGATGACATCTCCTATAATCACAAAACAATAGCAAATACAGTTAGTTATTCCATCTCAAAGGGAATAATAACAACTTTTAAAGATTCAAATATTCCATTACCCGAATCTTTAACTCTGGGTCCAAAAGTGTAACACCTTACTATATCAAGCATTTTCCAAAGTAGTATAGCATATTTAAAGTCCAAATAACTCATGTTAGAGGCTTGAATCATCGTAGGAAACATTGGATAAAATAAAGAAAATAAATTTACTATTCATTTGGTTCCAAAGTTTTTTTGGACAAAATTTAAAAAATCATAATTAATTTTGAAAAAATTGTATTAATGTGATTCAACTGTCTACATGAAGCTGAAAACATGGTCTAGAAGGGAAAATATGAATCTAATATTTGACCATGCTAATTTATATAGTTTAATGCTTAAAAATACATTGTACAAATGGTCAAAATTCATGTTTCAGATTTTTTGGCCTACAAAAATTCATAACAAATCATACAGATGTCTAATTCATGTGTTCTTTGGCTTTTTGGAAATGTCTAGTTTTTGGGAATATATAGAACTTATATTCTATTTCACATTTCAAATGAACAATAATCCTAAATTCTTCAGTTGTGCAAATTGGCTAGAATATGCTATTACATTGCAAAAGTATATATTTACATTACATTCATTCTCTAACCTAGTATACTCTTGATCATAACATATTCATAAGATTATAAGAGACCTAAAATAGCATAATGACAGTAAGACACAACTTTACAAATTCACATATAATTATACATATAATTATCAAAACACAAAGAGCTATGACTATTATAACATTAGCAATCCATAGCCTTCTCCTTGCCCTTTGCTTTCATGAGGGTCTAGCCATACTTTGAACCTATATTATGGGATACTTGAGGGGATGAGATTGGAACAATTTCAGTAGCAAGTTATAATTCATGCATTCATGTCAATCATTACATATAACAATCACATCACTTAAAATCACATTAAACAACAAATTGCCATATAAAATCATAAAAATTTCGGCAGTATAACGGTTTAGAATATGGATATCTTGGGGAATAAAACCCCTTATGTTACAGCCAAAACCAATCAAAGAAAATACAATTGCAATATGGTAGCAACATATGATCATAGGAAATACAATGATAGAACATAAAGCAAGATTATAAACTTGGCTACCATGGTGCTTCTCTTAGCTATATGCTATACTTCCAATGGTTACACAAGCTTCCTTAAGTTCCTAGACAACATTGAATAATGGCTCAAACCATTGATTTCATAGTGTAATACATATAACTCAAATAAAACCCTTAATTGTCCAATTTGTCTATCTTAGCCTATACCATGAAGCATATACTTGTTCTTAAGGTTTTTTCGCCATGGGGAATACAACAAAACTATGAAATTACCACTTTAAGATGGCTTTTTGTACTAACCGAAATCTATGCTAAAGGAAAAGAAATTTGTTTTTTTAAAAACTTGCTCAAGTTATGCTATACTTGCTTTCTTTGGCAAAATCTCATTCATAATCATGATTTTATGGTTTTAAGACAACTTTCCTCCCTTAGTCAAGGTTAGGCCAAAATTATTCAGTGGTTGGAATGGAGGAAACTTGAAGAAAATCAGTCCAAACAAGCAAGAAAGTAAGATAGTAAGCTTGAGGGTTGCAAGAAATATACTTACCTATTTTTCTTGAAATTTTGCCATTATTCTTTCTCCTATTTTTGCCTTGCTTCACGTTTGCTGCTCTCTCCCTCTCAATGGCAGACTTCTTTTTCTCTTTTTATTGCCCAAGGCTCAACCAAAATGAAGCTAGGAGGGAGTAATGCAGTAACAATAATTGAAAATTCTAAAGCTATGTTATGCAAATACCCACAATGAATGCAATGTCCATGATATGCAAATACAATTCCCATAAGTACATGACTAAAACTATGAGCTAGTTACTAGAAGAAGGTAACACCAATAGGTAGCCCCCTTCCAATGACCTGTGATGGTCAATTCTGGAGTAACCACCAAGCTCTCCTTTCACCAATTATGACTTGGCCAAAGGCCTCTATGTTGAAGGTTGGACCATGGCCCTCCTTCTCTTGAACCAACTGAATTGGTAGCTATTTAGAGAAAGTGTACCCTCGAATCCACTGCCACTTGAGTCTCTTGACCAAAGGATGACTATTTGGTGACAGAGATAACTCAAGCCTTACCACCTAAACACAAGGCCTCATGTGCTATTTGGCGGGTTGACGTACAACATGGTATTTAGAACATCATCACCCGACAATGTCATGCCTCATCAATATATAACTAGTGCAATACCCAATGTATGCTAACATATCAACTCATGCCATTAACCATCATGCTAGCATGTTGTACAAGATATGTTATGGAGATATACAACAATCATACATACAATAATAGTCATCATGCTCAATAACATATATATACACATATGGGTAGATTGGCCATTTCCTTTTTCATCATTGGTCTAAAGTAGAGGTAGAAAACTCACTAGTCATGTAGTCATGCATATCATGATATGAAAAGCTTCAAACATATATTTCATGTAAATCAAAAAGGTAAATTACACCTATGTTACCTCAAACATATATTTCATGATTTCTAATGGGGTTGTTGTATTTTTTGATCATACACTTGTTTGATATAATGTGGTGACTTGGCGATTCATCATTTTTGTATGTTGTAGTTATTTTCCAATCAACCAATTCATTCAATACCTATATGACCCAACACCTCATATTATAGGATAGCCACTTACCACTAGTTCCATTGTTTTTAAAAGACCCCCGGAGTATTGCAATCTTAAATGAGCAAGTTTTTAACCTACACATTAGTAAACACCTAATATCAACATAGATCAACACCCTCCGGTGATTACAACTTGATACCCAATCACAAAATTGATGAAAACAAGGTACTGACATCAACCTCATACATCAAAATTGCCTAAAACAACTCACAAAACCAGAGTTGAATGCCTCCAAAATTGGACTTCATGGGCAACTTAAAGTTGGAAGTTTAGGTTTAGGTAAAACACCGCTTAAACACTTAAAGTCCATATCTTGACTTGTAAACACCCAACAACACCTCATAGAAGCATTTAAACATAATTTAATCAGTGAAAGCTCAACCAAATCTGATCCCAAGAAAACCCAATGAAAAACAACTTCTATAACATGAGGAAGAGGAGAATAGGAGTGGAAAATCATCTTACCACCAAGATTCAAGCTTCCTAAAGCTCAAAATCATGTTCGTCCACTCCAAACCATCCAAACCCTATCAGAGTTCTGAAATCTCCCCCTCTAAACATTGTGACATCAAACCTTAATGCCTTTTTTATAATCTAGGTTTTTGGACTTATGCCTCAGAGAGAAGTAAGTTCGCCATGACGTGAGCCCATTTTGTCTTGGTATAAGTTCAATCTAGCAACTCACACTGTGACACCACAAGAGCCTATTGTGATTGAGGAGCTTCTGCCACCTTTTTCTCATAACTTACTTATTTTGATCCTTCCTTTAGACTTGGTCCCGTAGTCTTGTACAATTCCAATTATATCCTTCCTATTAGCTTGGTAACAAGTCTTAAACTACATAATTAAGATCATTACATTTTATATTAATTATATAATTTTTTGGCTTTCATATCTAAACATCAAATGAAAAAATTATTGAACTAGTAAATAATAGTAGACTTAGGGACGTGGGTTAGTGAGTACAACCTAGTCTAGAAGGGAATTAGTCTAATAGTCTTTCAACTTTCTTCCTTATTGATTTGATTTTTACAAAAATAAAATAACATTTATTCATAAAAATTATTCGAGTGTTTGAATTAGTTGAACTCTTGCATATTACTTCAACTTTATTTTTATTAGGCTTGATAAAATCCTCAAGAAAATTGGATATCATGTACCCAAAAAAAATTTAAACCCGAATATATTCAATACTTGAGTCTAATGCAGTCAAAATATTATGACCAATGGGGCCAAATTGCTAAAATTTAGAGATGTAACATGCAATTTTCTCAAATTGAAGGGTGTCATCTAACCCCAATATACAACGTAGGTTCACCATTGCTGGTAAATGTAAAGCATTATTAATCTAGGTAGGCCTTCAATATATGCTCTTGAATGTGGATATATATCACATCTATATTATAGATTTGAAACAAAATCAAAACTCTAAAATTATAAATGAAATGAAAGAAAGGGAGTAGTTTACTCTTTAATGTTTCTCTTCCTTCATTATTATTAAAAGGTAATATTATGAAACAAATAATTAATGTTATATTGAAATTCTAAAGTGATAATTGTTTGAAAATAAAGTAAAATATCCAAAGAGTCAATATGAAATAAGAGAGAGTATTAAAAAAATATCAAAATAAAAAATCTTAATTATGAATTTTTTTACTTCTTGTAACGTGGCAACTGAAGGTTAACAACTTGAACTTGAAGGTTCTCAACCTTCAAATAATCAAGTTGGTAATCAAAATAAAACAATGCTTTGTTCTTCATGAAGGAAGAAAACAGGAAGGAAGGGACAAAAAATCAACACCTAGTTGAAAATTGATTGAATTAAATTATAGGGACCTATAGATTAATTTTTTTTCCTATTGTTTACACAATGATAAATTATAACAAGTAACATGATTGCCACAGAATTTTCTTTTATCATTATGATTTTTCAATATATTCAAAGTATCAAAGATATGAGATTTTTGTGTTAGAAATTGGGAGTGTACAAAAAAATTCTTTGCTCGTTGATGGTAAAAAATTAGCATTGCTAGTAATTAAATACATCATATTACAATTTTTTATTTGTGCAAATTTTTTAAATTTTAAAACTTTTTCTTTTGGCCTTCCAATATTCAAATCTATTCGCCTCTATGCAAGGTTTAGAGAAGAGCAAAGAACCATGGAATTTTTCTTAATTTTAGAGACAGAATTCAGATAAAAACTAAATATGTGTACTCAAAATGTGTTGTTTTCCAAGCTTGTGACACTATTTTCAGGTGGATCGATCAAAACTTTTGAAGATATGTTTTTTTTTTAATTTGTTACAAAGGAAGAGAAGTCAAGACTTTAGAAAGGATAGAAAGAAAGAATATAATATGAATATATCCTTAACATTAAATACTTCAATCTTAATCTGGCCAAAAGAAAATATACTTCAAGGAATCTAAGAAATTATAACTGACATAACATGCTCCGAACTCATCGGACTTACATGCCACTGAGCTAATGCCTAGTGACACTAGGTACTCTCGAAATGGAGAGAGGTGGTGGAGTCCCACTAGCATGATTCTATATTGTTGTATGAGCGTATAGTATAGTTGTTCTGAGTAAAAAAAAAAACTCATCGATCGACTTTACATGACAACTTGAATACATTATGTCATAGTTTGAGAACATAGCTATACTACAATGTTATGAAAGTTGGACTGCTTGATTCAACTAATTGAATTGAGAACTGGCCACATTCTTAATCTGAATATAATAAAAGACTGGAAATCTATAGAACCGACGGTGAGTTGGTTAAACCAATAGTGAATCGGTTATACATGGAAAAACTAGTGGTCTAATTGATTTAAATGGTTCGAGAATCAGACATCAAACAAAATAGAGGTGAAGAAGAAGATGGTAGAGGAGAAGAATGTGTTGGAACAAGAACAATATGGCCATAAGAAAAGAAGACGATGAATAAAAATCAAATAAAAACAAGGAGGAGGAGGAGGAGGAAGAGAAAAAGAAGGCAAAGAGAAGGAAGAAACACCATATTAATAAGAACATCCACAATTAACTAGCTATAATCAGTCAAATAACTACTTTGAAGGTGGATGTCAACAAAAATTCAAGGTTATCAAATGACAACAATGGCGTTAGTGATAAACCATTAACCTCAAGTGTGCTCTTTAAATTCCACTTACTATGCCAAAAAAGGCTGTTCTTGGCAGAAATTCCTTTACTGTTATAATGACAAATGCCAAGAAAAGTGGGCAAAATTATGAGGAAGCTTTCATTTGCGGTTACTAGGTAAAATTCAAAGGAAAATTATCACTTTCCTTTATGGTTATTTTAAAACCACAAAGGAAATTAGTTGGTCCATGTGGCATGGACTTTGTTGGTGTTTCCTTTGTGGTTTAGTTAAGAAATGCAGAGGAAAGTAAATTTTAAAAAAATAAATAAAACTTTCTTAATAATTCCATTGCAGTTAGTAAGGGAATTTTCAAACCCTATAAACTAAAATCTTTCTACTATAGTGCCATACTTACTCTGATTTCCTTTCTCTATTCCGAATTCTCTCATCTCCTTCACTTTCTCCATCCTCAAACTATTCTTCACCATACATAAAGCAATGAGAAGCTTTCTATTTAAATTCTTGTCGAGTCCACACTCATCTGCATCCTTGTTTTCTGTCAACACACTTCATTTCGAAACTCAAGTTTGCAGACTCACAAAGACCTAATGTATATCCAACAGCATTTCTAGATGTGTCTCGGAGTTGAGTCATCAAAGTTTGCCCTTGTTTTCCTTGAGTTTGTAGAGACCCGATTTTCCTCAAGTTTCCACCTGGGCTACCACGAACTGCCACCCCTATTTCTGAAAAAACTGAGTGAGACAAAATTGCTTTTGTTTCTCCATTTTTTTATTATTCCTCTATTGTGTATTTAGCTGTTGTTACATTTTTTTTGGTTCTCAAACTACATTTCTAGATCTCTAGTGGGCATAGTATTGAACAAGAATGCTCTTCATCGTAGGTAGCTTCTTGAATTTTTGGGAATTCTGGAGTTTTGATTTTATTGGGTTCTCAAACTAGAATTTTGCAAGCCTCGGTGAGCTATTGTTGCATATTAACCTCGTTCTCTACTCT
The DNA here is from genome assembly GCA_026686845.1 of Adenanthera pavonina. NCBI lineage: Eukaryota > Viridiplantae > Streptophyta > Magnoliopsida > Fabales > Fabaceae > Adenanthera > Adenanthera pavonina. Next base: position 21,842,426 of record JAIVEN010000013.1, read on the forward strand.
TTCCACGCTATGCAACCCAATTTCATCTATCAACAATGCTTGAAAATGGTTATCGTTAGTGTTAGCTGGTTAATTCTTGTACACTTAGAAGTGTTCACAATCCTTGCAAATGTCTTAGTTTTGTTGATGCATATGTATGAACTAGTTTGGATTTTAAAAGTAACCATGACCATGTCGAATGTTTTAGGCTTAACATACATTGGCTTAGTTTGATATCTAACTAAATACTTAGAAATGATTCAAAGATTGGAAATGATTTGGGAGTTGATTGCTATTATGATTAGCTTATATTTGTTGTAATTTGGCATCTTTTATATGAAAAGAGGGCTTAAGCCTAGGAAACTCTTTTTCTTAAGCCATTATGTTGCTGGATTTTTAGTAGACTAAAATTATACATAGTTTTCCTTTATTTTAGTATAAAACTCATTAAGTAACATTAGGAGAAAATAGTAGTACAAATGGTAGTGCCTCTAGCTAAAAAAATCTAACTTTTTTAGGCGTTGTTGCAGAGTTATTAGACCCTTTACTCCTAGGGAAAGCTTTGCGCAAATTTATACAATCTCAGGAGTATGGACTGTTGAATCAAGTGTTTTTTATGATTCCAAACAACTGAAGCTTGGAAGGAAGATATCAAAGGTGTATAAAAGATCTCAAGTGAAGAAATCCAAGAAAAATGAGTACAAGATTAGTTTGTAGGATTTCTCATTTTATTCACGTGAGTAAAATGCTTTAATCTTTCACCCCAAATGTTTTTAAAATGTGTTTTTCAACAATCCTTTATTAACTTACGATATATTTGAAAAATACTCACTAATAGACGAATTTTGCACTGTTAAACTTTATATGTTAACTTGAAAATTCGAACTTTGAAAGAGATAGAATCAGGATAAATCTCTATGTCTTTCCTTCCTTTACCTTACTTACTACTTTGTTATATCTTGCACTCTATTTTTTGTCACTTTTGCTTTCACTACTCTCTTATACTTTTGTAGAAAATTTCAAACTTTCCATTTCACCCCCCACTTGGGAAGCCAGCAGACCTAATAAGTGGTATCAGAGCACGGACTCCCAAGTGAAGGATCTGACAATTCAAAAAAATTAATGGCTGGCTTTGGAGAGAGTATTTTTCTAAAGGGAAACAACACAAATAGACCTCCTAACTTCAGTGGAGAACATTATGGATACCGGAAGATGAGGATGCAAATCTACTCTAGTCCATTGATCTGGACATCTGGTCAGTCATCCAAAAAGGGGATTTTGTCCCAATGAAGTTGTTGGATAATGGCAAATACAAAGAGAAGCCTGAAAATGAGTGGAATGAGGAAGATAAGAGAAGAGTCTTGCTAAACTTTAAGACAAAATACTACCTGGTCAGTGCACTCAAGCAGGACGATATAGAGTGTCACAATGTACCATATCCAAGGGTATGTGGGACACTCTAGAAATTACTCACAAAAGAACTACTGGAGTAAGGGAGAACAAATTGAACTTTTGCATTGGTGAGTATGAAAGCTTCAGAATGGTGGAAAGAAAGAGCATCAAAGAGCTACAAAAGAGATTCACCCTCATTATGAATCAACTGAAAAGTCTTGGCAAGGAGTACACTTAGCCAGAGAAAGTCAAAAAAATCCTTAGAGCTCTTCCTCTAGAATGGCAACCAAAAGTAACAGCAATAGAAGAAGTCAGAGGAGAGTTAATGGCATCTGTCACAGCACTCTTCGGTAGCCATGAGGAGTGTGAGGGTAAAATGAAGGCTCTCAAGGAAGCTGGTCAAGATAAGAAGAAAAAAGGCCTTGCATTGAAAGCTGCAGAAGAAAAAGAAGAAGAGTCTGATGATAAAGAAGTTCTAGATGAAAAGACTCTAGCTATGCTGGTCAGAAAATTTGGAAGGTTCTATGACGAGGAAAAAAAATAAAAGATTCTTTATGAAAGTAGCAACTGCAGACAACAATAGAGAAGGTAAAGAATCTATCACCTGCTTTGAATGCAAAAAGCAAGGGCACATCAAATAGGATTGTCCACAATTCCTAAACTAGAAAAGAAAGTGACTGATAAGGGCAAAAAAAAAAGGCATATATCTCATCAATCTGGGGCAATAGCTCAGATGAAGAAGATGAAGATGAGTAAGGAATTACCAACATCTACTTGATGGAACTTACATTTGAAGAGACTCCAAGCTCATCTAACAGTGATCATGAAGATGAGGTATATGAATATGAACCTTCCTATTCTGAATTGCTTGATGTATTTCATGATCTGCATGATGAGTTCATTAAAATTGCAAAAGAACTCAAACTGACAAAGAAGAAGAATAGCAAGTTGGAATCTGATTGCAAATTATCTGACACTGCATCTTTGCATGAAACTTAATCTGCTTGCTGTACATCATGCACTGAACTGAAGAAGAACAATGAATATCTTTTGAAAACCATGACTAAACTCACTAAGGACAAAGACATGTTGTTTGCTTTATTAGGAAGTCAAAGAATTACACAAGGAAAAGCTGAACTCGACTATGATCCTTATGAAGTTAAGAAAAAGAATGAAAAGAAAAATCAAAATCTATATATAAGACATTTTGTGCATGCAGATGGACATAAAAAGAAAAGTCACATCTCAAATTGCATTGAATTTTATGTCCTACCAAAATATGTGAAACAAAAGTATTATCTGCATTACTTTCTTCCTGCATCACGATTGAGCAGTCTCTTTACCACCTACCAATTCTGTAACAAGAAGGTACATGTTTCTAACTCATGTTTATTAAAGAAAAATGGACTTGGCAGGAAAGTAGTATAGGTTCTCAAAGATATATCTGTATCTAGGGAAAATGCCACTAATAGAAAAGGACCCAAGCAGATTTGGGTACCTAAAAATAAAAACTGGACCTTGTTTTGCAGGTCTGTCTTAGAGTAAGAAAAAGCAACAAATGGTATATGGATAGTGCTTGCTCAAGTCATATGACTGGTGATAAAAAGAAGTTCATCACCCTTACAGACAAGAAAGGAGGACAGGTGACTTTTGAATGTAGCCAATATGGCAGAATAGTTGGCATTGGAATTTCGGCCAAGAATCCTAAACACATCTATAGAAGAGGTGCTATTTGTAGTTGGACTCAACCACAACCTGCTGAGTGTGACTTAGACATGTGACAAAGGGAACTAGTGCTATTTGACTCAATGTTCTTCCTGGTCATCCGAAAAAGCGATCGTAAAGTAATCCTCAAAGCTCAAAGGAATGGTAACTGCTATATTATTGATCTTGATGAACTTCTCACCCTAGATTTTATATGTTTAATTAGTAAAGATAATGATAGTTGATTGTGGTATAGAAGACTGGCACATGTTAACATGAACCAACTAACAAAATTAATTAAGAATGATTTAGTCACTGGTTTACGAAATATCTCTTTTGAAAAGGATAATGAATGTGATACATGCCTCAAAGGGAAACAAACTAAATCATCATTCATATGTAAAAATGTAATTACCACATCTAGACCACTGTAATTATTGCATATAGATTTGTAGGTCCATCTAGAGTAAAAAGCATAGGTGGAAACTTATATGTGCTTATGATTGTAGATGATTACTCTAGATTTACCTGGACTCTTTTTTCTTTCTTCCAAAAGTGAAACATTTGATGCATTTGTAATCTTGGTTAAGACAGTGCAAAATGAGAAAGATATTTCCATTATGTCTATCAGGTTTAATCATAGAGGGGAATTCGAAAACTCAAGCTTTTGTAGTACTGTGGAGAGCATGAAATTGATTACAACTTCTCAGCACCAAGAACCCCTCAGCAAAATGAAGTGATAGAAAGGAAGAATAGAACAAATGGTGAAATAGCTAGAGCAGTGCTAAATGAAAAGGAGCTTTCTCAAGTCTTCTGGGCTGATGCAGGAAACATAGTAAGCTATATTATCAATAGAGCCTACATCAGACCAATTCTGGAGAAGACATCTTATGAGCTCTACAAAGGAAGGAAACCAAACCTCTCACACCTACATGTATTCAGCTTCAAATGCTCCATTCGCAATAATGGAAAAGAGAATTTGGTTAAGTTTGATGCCAAATCAAATGAAGACATATTTCTTGGCTATACAAGTCGAAGTAAAGCATATAGGGTTTTCAATAAAAAGACTAGAATTATAGAAGAATCTGTGAATGTCATGTTTATTGAAAATGAAACTGTTTCTAGGCATGTCATTGATGCATATGATCTCATTTCCAGCTTAAAGAACTTAAATCTTTCTGAAGAAGATAAAACTAAACCTCCAAAAATATCTAAATCTACTAATGTAGAGGAAGATATTCAAGAAAAAGATCTTAAATTTGAAAACAATGAAGAAATCTCTTAAGAACTCCCTAGAGCTTGGACATATCAAATGAATCATCCAGTTGATCAAGTGATTGGAGATATTCAAGAGATTGTTAAAACCAGAAGACAACTTAGGGATCAAATAAGCAACTGTACATTTATTTCTCAAATTGAACTCAAGTGTGATGAAGAAGTCTTAATTGATGAATATTGGATACTAGCAATGCAATATGAACTAAATCAGTTTGAAAGAAATCAATTTTGAGATTTAGTGCTTAGACCCAAAGATCACCATATTATTGGAACTAAATGGGTTTTTAGAAATAAGCTTGATGAATCAGGAACAATTATTAGAAATAAAGCAAGATTAGTTGCCAAAGGATATAATCAAGAAGAAGGCATTGATTATGAGGAAACTTTTACTCCAGTTGCAAGATTGGAAGCAATAAGAATCCTCTTAGCCTTTGCATGCATGAAAAACATAATGTTATATCAAATGGATGTAAAAAGTGCTTTTTTGAATGTATATATCATGGAAGCGGTTTATGTTGACTAACCTCTAGGTTTTGAAGACTAAACAAAACCAAATCATATCTATAAACTGAAGAAAGCTCTTTATGGCTTAAAACAAGCTCTTAGAGTATGGTATGAAAAGTAATTATCTAACTGAAAAGGGATTTAATAGAGGTAAAGTAGACACAACTATGTTCACCAAGAAAAAAAAATAAAGACTTACTTATTGTTCAAATTTATGTTGATGATACATATTTGGTGCTACTAATGAATCTCTTTACAAGAATTTCACTAAGCTAATGCAGGGTGAATTCGAAATGTTAATGATGAGTGAATTTCTCTAAACTAATCAAGTGTTTTTTATGATTCCAAACAACTGAAGCTTGGAAGAAAGATATCAAAGGTGTACAAAAGATCTTAAGTGAAGAAATCCAAGAAAAATGAGTACAAGATTAGTTTATAGGATTTCTCACTTTATTCACATGAGTAAAAGGCTTTGATCTTTCACCCAAATGTTTTTAAAATATGTTTTTCAACAATCCTTTGTTAACTTACGATTTATTTGAAAAATACTCACTAACAGATGAATGTTGAACTGTTAAACTTCATATGTTAACTTGAAAATTTGAACTTCGAAGGCTGAAATTTGAACTTACAAAGATGTTGCCTCTGATAGACAAATTTTAGACTGTTAGAATTCAAATTTTGGGTAAAATACAACTTCTGAAAAATGAAAAATTTATCTAAAGATAGGTCAAAGTTCATCTGAAAGTGAAGTTTAAAAAGAGTTCCAACTTAGTCCTCTAATAGACGAACTTTGACTTTCAAAATTCAAACTTTGGAAAGATAGTATATAAGTCTATTTAGATATTCCTCTGACAAACGAACTTTGGTCTTTAGAATTTCAAATTTTGAAATAAGCATGAAAGAGGTCTCTCTGACAGACGAACTTTGGTTTTTGAAAATTCAGATTTCGAAAAGAAGAACTTTTGTGCTATACTGAATTCCTCACTAACAGATAAATTTTGGGCACCAAAATTCAAATTTCGAATACACTGTAGCAATATGGAATAACTGTTCACACTTATCAGAAGAACTTTAACCTTGAAAATTCGTATGTTCTAACATGGAAATATATATCAAAGATGAAAATTCGAATTTTGCCTTAGAACAGACAAACTCTGAAGTTCAATGTTAAAATCTTTAACTTATGGTCTCTGTGAAATTCGTCTCTTGATACCCAAAAATTTGAACTTCGGATATCAAACGCATTAAATGCGGTTGGTGAATGGATAATTTTACATAGTAACTGTTGGGTAACATCTTTAATGGCTAAATGTTGTCTCTAACATATAGTTAAGACAAAAATCTATAAATAGAACTTCATTTGAAGGTGTGGGTAACAAATTTATGTCGTAAATACTAAAACTGTTTCAAATTCTTCAGTCAAGGCCTTTTACTCTCATATACTTCATATATTGTACTTTAACTGTCATATATACTCTAAATTAGAGAGTTTATCTTGTTGTAAACAATCTTATCTTTGTTTAGAAGAAAGATTTTCTTGTGAGGGGATTTCACAAGGGATTTGGGAAGTACTTAGCTAGAGTTCAGTGAGTGAAACTGTAAGCTCTTGGAACAGAGCATAAAGTTGTATTGTGACATTGCAAGGAGCCCACCAAAATCTTGCAAGATAGTGAAAAATCTCAAGTGGTAGCATGAGGACTAGACGTAGGTCAAGAGAAAGAGATAGAATCAGGATAAATCTCTGTGTCTTTCCTTCCTTTACCTTGCTTACTACTTTGTTATATCTTGCACTCTATTTTTCTGTCACTTTTTCTTTCACTGTTCTCTTATAATTTTGTAGAAAATTTCAAACTTCTTAATTCACCCCCTGTTTAGGAAGCTGGAAGACTTAACATGGATCAGTCATAGATGTCTTCAAATCACTTGACAAAGGAATATAGTGATGTAATGAAAGAGTTCGTTAGATTTACAATGGAGCATGCGGATGACCTAACTAAAATTTTGTGCCCTTACTTAAAGTATTGCTATGAGAGGCTGGTTAATGCAAAAGACTTGGAGGATCATTTAATGTGTCATTGTATTAACTAAGGTTACAAATATTGGACAAAGCGTGATGAGACAAATGAGGAGTGTAATGATTGGGGGTACAGTTGGAGCTATAGATTAGATGATTTTGACACAAGTACATTTGAGGCTTATCATCTTAAAGAGATAGCAACCCTGATTGAGGATGAACTTTGGGATTGTCCTGAGATGTTTGAGAGGTTGAAAAGTGATGGAGAGAAGCCCTCATACTCTGGTTGTACCAAATTCGCAATATTGTCGGCCGTTTTGAAGTTGTACAACTTGAAAGCAAGCAGTGGGTGGAATGATAAAAGCTTCACAGAATTGCTTCAGCTTTTAAATGATATGCTACCAGAGGATAATGAGCTTCCAAGCTGAACATATGTGGCTAAACCAATGTTATGCTCTATTGGGATGAGCTATGAGAGGATATATGCCTATCATAATGACTGTGTTTTATTCTAGAAAGAATATGCATAATTAAATAACTATGCAAAATGTGATACCCTATGATATAAGAAGAATGACTCGAGTCTGATGAAGGTAGTATGGTATTTTCTAATCATACCTAGATTTAGACGCTTGTATAGTAGTGTTGAAGATGTGAAGCACTTGACATGATATGTGGATGAAAAAATTGAAGATGAAAGCTTTGACATCCCATGGATTCTCCACAATGGAAAATGATTGATAGTGAATATGAAGAATTCAGTGGAGAAGATAGAAACCTATGCCTTTCATTTTCCACTACAGAATGACCCTGCATGGTATGCAGAGTAGTACCTATATAGTACATGGCCAGTGATTTTATTGATTTACAACCTATCACTATGTCTATGCATGAAGTAGAACTTTATGATGCTATCTATATTAATTTTTGGACCCAAACAACCAGGAAATGATATAAACTTGGCTCCACTATTTGAAGATTTAAAGCTATTATGGGAGACAGATGTTGAGGTTTATGACAGGTATAGAAAAGAGACATTTGTTTTGAGAGCTATGCTATTTGGTATGATCAATGATTTTCCGGAGTATGGTAATTTGTTAGGATATAGTATCAAAGGAGAGTTTGGGTGCCCGATATGCAGAGAAGGCACAAATTCTATTTGATTGGAATATATATATGCCTTTTCTTCTTAAAAATGCTTCCAAGGTAGCTTAAAAATATAGAAATTGCACCATACAACATCATTTGCCCAATTGATACATCCACAGGTAGTTTGGCTAAAACAACACCCAGAAGGTGTCAGCTCTTCATCTCCTTCAAAAGTGTGAACCCAATAGCAAAAAAAAAATTAGCTAATATTATTACTATAGATAAACATGGCATGAGAGAACCAAGAGATATTGCTGTGTCATAAGTATTTTAATGAAATCTTGAGGTTTTACAACCATAATACCAACTTGAATAGTAGTTAGATTGAAAAGAAACATATACAGATCCAGACCTACATGGTATAAGACATGATGTTGTATTCTTGGTGTAGGTATTGGACTTGCTTGACTTGTGCCAAGAACAAATATAGTTGGCAAGAAAAATAAAGCACTATGACAAGGAAACCCATAGGTTGGAACAACTAGTAGCAATTATGAAAGGAAAGGTTTATGGAAGTGAAGCAATTTTGAACACTTTATCTTTAGTGAAACGAGCTACAGGCCCCAACATGATTGAATTTTTATCCTTTTTTAGTTAGAGCATAAGTCAAGCAAGTAGAGTAGTAATGGTATTGGTGTGTTCACTATGAGGAAACCACAATTCCTATTTCATGGCATATAACAAACTTGCTAGAATTGTGTTAGATACACTAAGCAACATTTAAAAAAACTCAAGAAAGTATGGTGGCACAGTAATGGATCTTATCCAATCTACTAGTATAATTTGAATAGAAACATAGGAAATAGGTCCAGGTGCTAAAGCATTACTAGCAAAGCTGAAAACATTTTCATAAAATTAAGCAAAATTGATCTGTTGAAATGGAAATAAATTAAGCAAGGCAATTAAATCACAAGAGTACCACATGTGCTGAGCTTCAGTTGCTTTACTGAAAATAAGTAATAAGCACTAGATGTCATTAGTAAAATGCAAAGTCTAATCTCCATTAATAATGCCATAGTCAAATACCACACTATAAAATGGAAGCAAAGTCAGTAAACCAACACATAGTTCAAAAAGGATAAGGCAACAATATAGCAAGCACATTGTAGACATCTCATTGATAGCATGGATGGGAATACTCGAATCAAAAATGAATTTAATAATTACACCCTTAATAGCATTGGCAAGACCTAATGTCCAATGAAATTCCATCACATTAATAAATAACTTCATTATTGTAATGAAGTCCTAAGTAATTGTCCTAGCAACAAAAAATTTATAACCTTAAAGCCACGAATAACCCATTATTGTACTTGTAATAAACCTGGTAGGAAAAGTCACAGGGAAGGGAGGAGGATAGATGTAGCTAAAATAAAATTAATTATATGTGGCTGAACAAATAATATACCTGTAATAACCCTCAGTATATTATATGAGACTTAGTCTCAAGCTAACGGGAAGTATACTTGATTATGTGTGCAGAACTGGAGGAACCAGGAAAAAGGAAGAGCAAAAAGGAGAAGGAAGTACTCAACGCTGCGACAAGAGTAGAGCCACTACAGCGAACAAGCTAAAACTTGGATAAATTTTTTAGACAGAAGGGTCTCATGTCAAAGCGAGCTTACCATCTACCACGGTGCCAGATCGAACATTTGTTTTCAATCAATGGAAAAGAAAAAAATTGAAGAGGAAGAAGAAGCTCTACTAGAGTTCCGATTCTACAACCTTTGGGGGTGATTTTTGGCCTCTAAGAGCTTTAATCTTTGTTAGTAAGTGAATCTTGGCTACTCTCCTCTCTTTTCTATCCGTTTCATAATGAATTTGTGGGAGTTGCTAGGTTTCGAGTTTGGGGATGAATCTACCGATTAAAATGGTTGTAAAAGGATTAAGAAAGTGTGGTTTAATGTTATTGATGCTTGGGTATGAGTGTTAGAGGGAGTATGTATGAATTATACCTACTAGGTTGGAAATTGTGAATAGAGTATGAAAACCGAGATGTATGAGGATGATTATGATATGGATCATTAAATAGAACTCATTAGTGTGTAATTATGTTGTTGTAACTATGGGTTAAGCTTGGATAGCTAAATTATGGTTGTTATGAGTATTACATTAATTGAGGATGTTATAACATTGTAGTGGTTGTTTGATTGATCAGAGGAGTTCAAGTCATGGTTGACAATCCAAAAGCTCATGGAAAATATGTGTGTATGGTGTCGGCAATTTAAGGTAATCGAGTGTTTGTGATATGTGTGTTATATATTGATATATATATGTATATATGTATATTCCTATTTATACCACGATATTATTTGTGTATATGTATGGTTTTTCTACTTATCATGGTATGCACACAACTATTTGAGTATGATGTTATATACGTGCATATGTTATTTTGTAGCATCCCTGCACCATTGTATGCTAGCATGACCATGATGATGATTATGATGATGATATATATATTTAAAGGCATGTTACCATGGCATTGACATCATCGCTATTGATGTATATTATGAGGTGGCTGTTGGGGTGATGATGAGATGTGATATGATGATGATATGAGAAATGATGATGATTGATATGATATGATGTGATATAATGATATGATGAAATATCCTTGCCACTAAATCCTCTCATATGGCCAGGAGAGTTAGGTGATAGTGGATTTGGGGATGCACCTTCCCTAAATCACCACCAATTCAAGTGGTCCATAGTCCAATCACTAGTACTGCGCCTTCCCAAAATTTGCTTCCATGTTCTAACATTCTTTATTTTTCCTTATCAATGTTTCCTGTGGTAGTAATGTGCAGTAGAGAATTAGAGTTGCTAATTTATAGTAACATGGTCTCCTACAAATATAAAAACAAGGCTACTTCACATCTCTTTCTTCAATAATACTTCACACACTTGTCACTTCAGAATATTCAAATTGATGCACATGAAATTTAAATTTGCATCTGTGAAGGATTTAATTGATTGATGCATCCTTTTATGTAGGTTGAATGTAAAGGAAGCAATTTTGGATGGAGGAGTAGACCTATTAAATAAAGTGCATGGGATATCAATATGGAAGTAAATGGAGAAGGACATAAAACTGAACCACACATTCAACAAGGCAATGGCAGGCATATTAGCAATGTAGATGACAAAGTATTTGGAAGTATATGCTGGATTTGAAGGAGTTTCAACATTGGTTGATGTGGGAGGAGGCACAGGTCAAAGCCTCCAAATTTTGATTTGCCTCAAGTCATTGAACATGCCCCACCATATCCAGGTATTCTTAAAACTCTACCTCTTAAAGGATTGACCAATTTCATAATAGTATTTTTGTACACTTCCTTTCCTTTTTAATAGGATGCATATCCTTACCCTTGATATGATATCAGCAATTTAACATTTTCATTTGTATGTTACTGTTACTAAAAAATTTAAGGTTAACATAGAATAACTTTTTTACAAATAAAAATTACTTCAATCACTTAGTTCACAACTTTATATTTTGCTATCAAGAGCAAGAGAGCTTCCTCAAATTTAAAAATTGTAAGAATATACTTCTGTGGCTTTCAAAGGATGCAAATTGTAATATCTTGAAATTTTTACTGGAAGTTTAAGGCTCAATATCTTAAAATTTATAAGGAATTTAAAAAAATAGGTATACATTGTTTAGCATGAAATAAGATAAAAAGGTCAATTATCTTGATTGAAAGGAAAAAGGAAAAAAGGAAAATTTTACCCCTAAAAAAAGAAAAATAAAAATAAAAAAGAAAAAAAAAAGCTGTAGATGTCACAAACAATGTTTAAGAATTTATAAATTTTGGAAAAAATTACACCTAATAACTTTAAAGTTTTAAAATTTATACATTTGTCCAGGGTCAAGAGCATCTTTGTAAATAAAAAAAGTTATAGTCAAAATGAAGCTCTCAATAAGCTAAGACTAATGAAATATAGTATGAAATTTATTAAGATCAAATTAATATTTATTGGGTAATTAAGATTTAATATTAATATCTTATTCAATAAAAGTTAGTTTGGACTACAGAAAGAGGCAGTATTAATTCACGAAAATATGTGGACTCCATAGTTGGACCATTAGGATAAGGATATTATGGTAATTTCATATCCCAATAACAGTAAAATATACTGTTAAAGTAGCTTTATTTGTTCAGACTAGTTCATGATATACTTGCATAAGTAAACATCTAAAATTTTTGGGGCAAAAAGCCATGAAATTTGTGCTTCAGCTGCAGCACATGATAAAATAGCATTAATTTAATATTTGGATTTTCAAGAAAATTCAAGAAGAATGGGTGGCAAATTTTCATTGGTTGGCAAGTTTTATATATACACCTCATTATCGCATGTCTTGCCTAACTTAAGCATAAGAAAAATGAGGGAGAGAGACCTAATAAATAGCAAAGAAGGAGAATAAAACATGAAGAAGAGGAAGGAAAAAGAGAAGAAAATTCAAGGAAAAATCGATAAGAATTTCCTTACTTGTTCATTTGTGATTTCCTATTAGTTTTCAAGTAGTTTAAGTTAGTTCTTTGAGTTTTCTCCCTTTCCTTTTGCTATTTGGTTTTATCAAGCTATAAGGGTGAGAGACAAAATGTTTTCTTGTATGAAACTTGAGAGAAAGTGTGAGAAAATGCAAGAAAAGTAAGTTTTAGAAGGTTTGGAAGCAAGTAAATGGAAAATCCATTTCTCTCCTAATCCCCTATTTTCAGCCAAGATATAGTGTGGGAAAGAGTTTGATTTTCATTGTTTTGATGTTAAAAATGGATTCCTTGGTCCAAATTAGCTAAGAATAAGTATTTGACAAAAGTAAAAGCTTAAGATAAACTATATGAAATTTTAGGGTCAAGTGAGTCTTTATAAGGAAACCCTTTCATTCAAATGATTTAATGAATATTAAATGATGTATTAGGACTTGTGGGAGTTCAAGAAAGTTTGTAGAAGCTTTGATTCAAAGAAGGAAATCAAAGAAAATACATAAGAGGTAACTTGGTTTATTTTATTGCAATATGCTATTTCTTATCGTTTCCATGATTACATTTTGTTATGATATTGTTCTTGTGTTATTTTATGATTGGTTTTGGCTATAAAATGAGGGGTTTTTTCCCCGAGATGTCCATTTTCTAAGGGGAAACTTTGCCAAAATTTTTGCTTGACAAAATGGTATTTTAATGGTTTATGTGATTGTATGTGAAAAGTTTGTAAAACTTCAATGATATATTTGCATGAAATAAACTAGCTTATGAGATTTTCTCAAATCTCACCCCCAAGCACTAACATGATAGGTTCAAGTGATGGCAACACCACCAAGAAGATAAGATGCAAGGAGAAGATTAATGATTATTAGATTTATAGTCACCTTGATTACTTATTTTCTTGTAATTATGTATGAAATTATATGTATTTTCATGAAACTATGTCTTACTGCTATAATGTACTTTTAGAGATCTTGTGATATTAGGAACATATTTTGGAATAATTCGAATCTTGTAAGTATGCTATGTATTTAGTTTTGGAAGTTGGTATGAAAATTTGTCCATTATGCTCATGGATCAGTCATATGGTTACTGTTCATTTGAAATTCAGTTCTCTGTATGTGTGTTGTATATGCTTGGAAAGTAGTCAGAGAGCTCTTTCCAAAGAGGTGAAAATCACTTAATTTTGATAAGTATACAAATAGTTATGAAATTTTGAACATGAGTCAGGAAATTTGGAAAAGTAGTTTTGACCAAATGAATAATAGAATTGGACGAATTTTTTGAATGAATTGGCTCAATTAAATTCCAATTGTATATTTTTTCCATGTAGAAAATATTTTTAGCTATTTTCAGAGACTTAAATCATCCTCATACTATTTTTTTGGAATTAGTTATAATTTTTCAAAATTTAGCCAAGAAAATCAAATTACCAAATGAATAGTGTTTTGAAAATTTGAATTTTTCTCATTTAATCTTTTATTGATTCAAGTTTCTAAATTAGCTCATTTAGCATCATATATGCTATTATATATAGAAAATAATGTAAGAAAGTAAGGTATGACTTTAAAATTTTCTAGGATTGTGAATGCCCTAGAAATCCAATCAATAAATGGGGTTTGATCAATTCTACATGGAACTATCTCCTTTTTCTCTTTTTGAGAGTAAAGTTAACAGAGTAGTTAACCATTTTTCTCCAATTATACAACAGAAATTATCTGTTAATAAAGAAAAGCATAATTCAATGGCAGTAAAATTTGACTATAACTTTGGTGTTGATGAAAGAACAAAAAACTCAATTATTGACCTTCCTTTTCCTTAATATGTTTCCAAAGCTTGAATTTTAATTTAAGCCAAAAGTATTGATTGCCTCGACTTGATGTTTCTGTCTAATTTTGTGAAGGAATTCAGCATGTTGGAGGAAATATGTATGAAAGTGTTCTAAAGGGCAATGTTATTATGGTAAAGGTAAGATAACTTTACATTATTTGACCTTTCGAATATAGTTATTATCTGACATTATTAATAATTATGATGTACAGGCTACATGTCATAATTGGTCACATGAAAAATATGCAGCACTTTTGAGAAACTGTTACAATTCTAGAAAATGGGAAGGTGATATTATTAACATGATAATGCCTGAAGAACCAGAGTCAAGTCTTATTGCGAAATATGTCTCCATTATAGACAACACACTGTTTATACAAGTTGGAGGGAAAGAAAGAACTAAGAAACAATTCGAGAAGCTCTACAAAGACTCTGGATTCTCAAGTTTTCGAGTGGCAGCTCGTGCTCTTTCAATTTATGATGTAATAAAGTTTTACAAATAAGCTCTACAATTGTTTTGAACTTGTACTCCATAATAATTATGTGAAAATAATAATAATATAATAAGAAGTAGAATGCTAAATGATGACAACCCAACCTAATAGGAAGTGGGATGGTACTGGCATCTTGAAAGTCAGCTTCATTGTTGTGTCTAGTCTCTCTTCTTGTTGTCTTAGTATGTGTATGGCGTTGTGGTGTTGTTTGTTGGCTTATAGCAACTTATGGGATAAGTTACAAACACTGTAATTGTAAGACTCTTATTCTTTGTCTAATTCCTTTTGAGTTTTCTCTTCTATTTTATACTCTATTAGTATTCTCTATGACGCAGTGAGTGAGTTGTATTGAAGATGGTGTTGTTGTAATCTATTGTGTTCTATGCGAGCTAAAGAGCATTTGTGTGAGTTTGGAGTGTTGTAACTATTTTTTTTTCTGATGAAACTAATAGTGGTTTACTTTTTCTAATGAAAGTAATTGTGCTTCACTCTCCATACTACATAGAAATCAAGACTATTTTTAAACTTCATAAAATGTATGGGTCCCACAATCTAATTATATAGGATATGCTATTCCACCATCAACATTTGCATTTTGATATTCAGCTAGCTTACAATGAAATCAATATTGTGGTTCTCTTTCAATGATAATAATAACATCATTTTTGGGATTGAAAGTGCTATATAAGTTTTTACACAAAATTGAGACCATAAAATTAAGTCATGTCTGACAAAAAGAGAGAAAGACAAGGTGTGTCAACCAACAAGAAAATAGAGACTGACATTAATAAGGTTATGAACGTAAGGTCAAAGAAGATTGATTTGGAAGATAATTATTTGATGAATAAGGCTAAGTAACAATTTACTGCAATAAAGCCAGAGGCTTGCTAAATTTGATTAACTTATTGAGGTTATCTGATTAGATAGCATTCATAATTGTTCTTGTATATGCTTACGAAACATGAACAATAGCTGGATGGCAAGGGAGGTTTGTGGAAAGGTGAGAGGAAATCTTAGACAGACAAGGAAACTCTAGGTAGGGCTTCATGAGGCATTTTATCAAACATCTTGAGCTCAATATGGCGTCTAAATTTGTAGGCAAGACAAGACCTAGTGTTGGGTTTTCGATTGCTGATGGGAACCATTATTCTCAGTGGATCTTATAACACCTTAAATTAGAGCTCATTTCTCATATATTAAATCATTTTAGATGTCTTTCATCATGGTTTAGAGACTAGAATTATAATATAATAAAAACAGAATGTTCAAAATTCGGAGTACTGTTCATTTGGCAATTTCCATTTTACCAGATGAAATTTGAAAACTCAACTAAATCTAGAAAAATCATATTGAGATGATTCAAGTCTCTAAAATTTTCTTAAATTCAGATATACATGGTAAAAATATAAAACAGTAACTTTATTGGGCCAATTTATACAGTAAATTTCATGGACTTTACTGTTTATTTGGTCATTTTTCTACTTTCCAGTTTTCTAACCTCAACTTTTAAAAAATCATATTTCATTCTATTCAAGATGAAATAGTGTGCACTCTATGTCATTAAAAATCTATATATGTATACTTATAGGCATATTTTTCTTATACATTTATTTCACTTACACAAGGTATAACTTTAGCTTAAATCACGAAGGGTCAGAATTCAAATTTTACTAGAACAGTTTTGGGAAAAACTCCATATCTTCTATTATATAGCTCCATTTACCTCCAAATTAGTGGCATATGAAACTTAAAACATATACCTTTCTATAAATTTAAACCACTGAATTTTTGGTGCTATGTATGATTTTATATTATCTTTTGAATTTTCCAGTACCTAACTTTCAGTTTTCAGTTTTCCCATTCCTGCCCTGTTCTGAACCTTAATTTTGAAAAATCACCATTAATTGTATACAACTCCAAATGGGGTGAATTAGGTGTCATTTTAAAGCTTGAGATGCCCTTTACCTGGTATAAAAATCCCATAAACCTAACCTCATACTAAGTACATAACATGGGAAAACTAAACAGACACGTCTGGAAAATGCCCTATTTCAATCTATATTGCAATTTGCTTGCCAAAACCCATGCAAATGAACTCATTTTGGCATGAAACTTGGTAGAACATAACTTCATATCACATCATCCAGAAATGAAATTTCTCATATATTTTGTACAACATTAACATAATATTCACTATTTTAAAATTTCATACAGAAGCAAGGCACCAATAGCCATTCACATTATAACATAATGTCTTGTAACATCATCCACCCATCATTAGCTTCTTGAAATTAGCTCCTTCCTTAGCCATTTTTCATTGTTTCCCTAGCATGGTTAGTCATTGAGGGGGGATGAGATTAAAAAAATCTCAGTAGTAACAAGCCATTCATACAATTATGTTATCACACAATTCATGGAAACATCAAGAAAACATCAAATTATCACTTGAAACTTTTAATGCCATACATTTCGTAAAAATTTTGGCAAAGTTTTATTTTAAGATTTTGGACATCCACAGGTCATAAACCTCATCAATCAGCTCAATCATTCATCACAAATGATCACAAAGCATCATTATATACATATGGCATAGCAACAAGTTCATGAAATTCAAGTTTGATAACAATAAGTATAAATAGGTAAATTACTGCCTTAATGTATTCCCTTCCTTTCCAAACTTTGTGCACCTATTCTTTGGCTTGTTTAAGCTTCGTTGAACCTATATATATCACCATTCAAGCTTTTTAACCACTGGTTTCAAGAATCACACAACACCATACGCACTGAACCCTAACTTTTCCATTTAGTTTTCCTTTGAGTTTTTCTTGAGTTCATCACTTGTATTTGACCAATTTGGACCCAAGGAATCCATTTTTAGGGTCAAGAACATGAAATTATAACTCTAAAAACAACCTCTTTCTGACCAAAATTCATGAAAAAATTTAGAAAAATATTTGCTTCCCAAAACTTGTTTTAATCTATGGTTTCATGCTACTTGGTACCTAGTCTTGCCTTTTCCTTTGATTATTTCATGAAAGGTTCTCTTTATCTCTCTTTGCTCTCTTATGGACGAAATTTTTAGAGGCTAAAGTGGAAATAAAACTCCATAAAACTCTTCCTATATGCTTGAAAACACAAGATGGAGATGGTAGAATTTTACCTTGATGCTTTAGCCTCCAAGCCTTGCAACTTTGCCTTTTCTTTTCTTTCTTTCTTTCTTTCTTGCATTTTCTCTATTTCCTTTTGCAGCTGGAAGTGTTCATCAGAATGAGGGTGAAAGAGAGGGATTATGTGGCCTAATTAGCTTACTAATTGCATAATTAACCTTAATCACTTTTTGGTCCAAAAGTTAAAAACTTCCTTTACAAGTTTTTGGCCAAAAATTCATGACTTCCTTAAGAAGTTCTTGGCCAAAAATTCCAGCTGCTCACACGCCTAGGGAGAGTGTTTTAAGTGTCCAAAATTGCTCAATTTTTCCTAGTTCAGATATATCTTGAACCGGGTAATTTTTAATTGTACTGATAAAATTTTTTTTATAGTGAATTAGCATTTTTGAGCTACAGGACTATTCTAATTTTATTTTTATATTTCCTTAATTATCATGTCTCAAATGGTATCTATGTATGGCCCATATCCTATCCCGATTACCTTTTAATAATCGGTGGAGCTCACAGTTTACTTTATCGGTTTACTGTTACTTTTGGGCACTTAGCAGTGATTATTTCTTTATTCTTGAATATTAACCCTCAGTGCCATATACCATTGGACTTCTCTCATCGAGGGTTTCGTTTTGACAGTAATTTTTCATATTTACAAAATTACCCCTAACCCAGGGTTAAATAATAATTTATGATACTTTTGAGTCATTAGGTGTAATTTTTCCCAAGAGCATTTCTATTTTTCTTCCCGTAATATTTAATAATTTTGGGACATGGATTTCTTTTTTATAATTTTTTAGGGGAAAAAATATAATTTTCTTATTTTTCCATTCAATCAGGAAAAATGACATATTTGTCTTTTTTCACGCAAAATGGTGTCTGCCTATTTTTGCAAATTTCCTATGTATCTCTAGATATTTTTTCTTTTTTAGGATGTTACAAATCTCATACTTGCTTTCCTTGTGGATGTGCAAGACTCGATATACCCATACATAAATATAGTACCATTTTCAGATCAGTCAAGTTGGTATAAATATTTTTATAAGCAATGTTGTTTGAAATGCAATCAAGATACTCTGAACTTCAGCTTTAGAGAAAGTTTAAGAAAAAAAACTTTGATTGGTACAAACGCACCATGAGGCGATTCAAAGTTCAGGCATTTGTGTTCTAATATCTAAAATGTCTAGGATGTACAGTAAGACAACTATATTTACATGTCAATCCTGCCTGATCACAACAGTGTTAAATCTATTCACTTTTAATCATAGGTAATATGAATATTATGAGTTTCTCCTCAGCATTATTACATAGTCCGTCTATGTAATTGAAGATGCAAGATAATATCAATCTTTATTTCTCTTGGTACACTTAAAGTTTATAGGCAAGCTCTTGCTAAATTCATTGATACTGTTTGTATCTTCCACCACAATAATGGATTGACTAGAAGTATCCCTCATTAAGTTCATGAGATGTAAATTGGAAGAAACATTATTAAGTTTCAAATTGTATATATATATCATGCTTTAAATATTTATCCTTCATTGCAATCAAACTAAACTTTCCATGACCCATATATAAGGTATCCACATTTCCATGGCTTTCCATGATCTATATAGATATACTCCTTAGCCTTTATCCTCTCTAAATTATTAATCATGAAATTCCATAATAAAATATTTAACACAAAGGTTTCAAATATGGCTGGACGTTCAAACTCCCTCTTACTCTATTCTGCATCATTGCTATAATTATAAATATAACTTATGGCCTCTAAAAGTTATCATCAACCTTTTGATTAAATCAAGTAAATTGACTTGGTATTAGAGCTAACAATGTAGATGAAAATGGCAAGTATAAAAATAAAATGAAATAATAAAGAATGGTTTAAGATATGCCTGAAGAATTAGCAGAAATTAACTCAACATCGACACAGGATCCAAGATCAGTAGCCAATGATTATCTTGCAAAGTATACAACCTAATAGAGATGAGTTCTAACAGAAATTTGTCTTCAAACCTATTAAAAAATGTCATAAATTGCGTCAATGAAACATTTGCATTATCATAACTTATTAATTCTTCTACCACAGTTGTAGGAGTGACTTCATTCCTCTTAATAGCCTTTTTATTGGTGCAAACATATCATGAGTCCCTTCTAAGTTTAGAAAATTGTGTGTCATCATCTGAAATATTTGGGATGTACCCTAAAGACTATATTTGCATGTCAATCCTGTCGAGTCAATATAATGTTAGATCTATTATCTTTTAATTAATAGTAGCGAATATTATGGTTTTTTTCACAACACCATTGGACTACAATCTGTTTATGCAGTTGAGGATATAGGATAATGTCAAGTCTTTATTTACTTAGGTACACTTAAAATTTTTGGGGAAGCTTTGTCTAATTTCATTGACCTTGTTTGTATCTTTCACAATAATAATAGAACAACTTGATGTTGGAAACTTGGTACACGTGCAGTGAATAACAACACCGAGATTCCTACCATGGATCCGTCAATGTGGTTTAAATTGAGATGTAGAAGAAGAATTTTACCTTTGGTGTGTGTCCTTTCAGGTTCTTCTCCTATCGTCAGACCCCAGAAATTGACGCGTCTGATCAGCTTCCTCTACTAGTATCCACATGAACAATGAGTCCAACTTGAACAGCGTGCTAGCACCTCTATTTGCAAACGTCAATATGCTCTCTCTATGCATCCGTCTACTTTTTCTCTCTAAGTGTGCGACCGCTCTATCTCTAGGGTAAGTGGAGACTCTCTCTTGATTATATATCTAATAACTCTAATCTATATTAATATATAGATAGAGTTTATTATTTGATTAATTTAAATCAAATATTTAAATTAAATCAAATGTTAATTAGATAGATTAGTTTAAATTTAAATCTATCTAATAGATTAAATGTAAACTAACGATTTAATTTAAATCTAGAATCAAATCTAAATCAAATTGAAATTATTACTTTAAATTTAAATCTATCACATAAAATTAAATTTAAAACTAAGTCATTGAAATTGATTTAAATGTTATATATATATTTCGAAATACTTAATATATCAAATATATATTTCAAATTTTATAAAATATATATATGTATCAAATATATATCCATTTATTTATAAAATTCATACACCCTAAAATTGAATGTTAAATTCATTGAATCTAGACACATATTAGATTCAATGAATCTAGATATTCTAGCTCGAGTTGGTTCATTCTTGTGTGCGACCTTTGTAACATCCCACCTCCTGTCACCTCCATACTTAACCAAATACTTCAAAACCTGACCAAACACAACCGACATCCCAAAACAACTCTTCCAATGCCTCAACACAGCGGAAAAAACTCACAAACACGAAAAACTGGGCTGGGGCCGCGGCCTGCCTTCCTTCGCCGCGGCGCCCCCTTCTGATATACCATATCAGCAAATCCAACACCGAGGTAAACTTCTGACGCGCATAACTTTATGCTCTGCCTCCGATTGACTCGATTCCAACTCCTACAAGTCAATCTAGCCCCCATCTATCCACAGACACCACTTTTACCTTAATCCAACTCCGTATGGAGATTCTGGACCCTTGACTCCGTTTTGGCCACTTATTGACCAAAACTCACCACTAGCCCCCTCCAATTGCCACCAAAGGCAACTGGTTGCTCAGAGACTATTCATACAGGTCCAAATCCCTCAAACAAACCTGTTCAAAGAGGTTTCGCCTCAAAGGAACCACTCCTCTGAGATTTGACCCCTTGGAACCCAACTTGACCAAATGGGCTACAAGCCCTTACACAAACCAACAAGGCCCAACAGCACTCTGGACTCCCAAAAACTGTCACACATACATCTCAACAACATTCAACCATACATGCCACATACATAAACATCCATACATAGCCAGTCTCAACCCTGTCATATATTCATTACAAACCATTCTCTATCCTACTTGGCACAAAATACCATTACAGAATACACACGCTACATAGACTATTTCCGCATACACAGCTACTCCCGCGTCTTCTCAGGACTAGTGCCAGAACCGTTACCTGAAAGGTTAGTTTATGGAAAAGGGGGGGTGAGACAATGTCTCAGTAACCGAGAATAACAACCACACACAATATATATATACATATATCTCACACAAATAAAAAATGCAATATGAAATGAGTAACATACATGTCGCCCTCACAGGGACTCCATCCTTATCCTCCCTAACACATATATCATCCATCCTTATCCTCCCTAACACATATATCATCCATCCTTATCCTCCCTAACATATATACATAATCCAACCTTATCCTCCCTAACATGTACATATATAATCCAACCTTATCCTCCCTAACATATATACATAATCCAACCTTATCCTCCCTAACATGTACATATATAATCCAACCTTATCCTCCCTAACATATATATATATAATCCACCCTTATCCTCCCTAACATATATATATCATCATACATCATACCACCATCACGTCATCACCACTACATCCACCATACATCACAATCTCACGATGTTATGTGGTGATGCTCATGTATCATCATATCATCATCATAATGTCATGCATGCATCATATCATATCATCATCACACATATCATCATCATAGTCATAATCATCGTCTAACAGTATACATACCACGATATATATATATATAATAACCGTACACGTAACCCACCAGTATCGTGGTATGAATGAAACACCATATATATATACAAATACATGTACTATCGTATAACATAGTCAACATAATATAAACAAACACCCGGTTACCTCAATTGTCGTTACCACACGCACACGAGTTCCACAAGCTTCCTTGAACTGTCCAATACACGTGAACCCCTCTCGATTAGCCAACAACTTGAATCCAAGCTCCCAAAGGGCCAGAATCACTCAGGGACACCGAAAATGCCGAACCCTAGCACTGCTCCTCGTCTCTCTGCGTCGCTCCTTTCATTTTCTTTCTTTCTTTTGCATCCGACTGATCCGGATTTAAACAATTTTTTCGACTCTCACCGCGGCTCCAACATACCTCGCCTCGGCTCCACCAAATTATCTGGAACAATGCCACTGGAAAGCTTATCGCCGCGGCGGCCCTGCTCCTCGCCGCGGCGTGGAGCTCCTTCAGACTCCACTTGAGCCTTCCTCCATCTTGTTTCCTCGGTCCTGAACTCAATGCCAAGAAAAATATCATGAGGGGCATTACACTCTCCCCTCCTTATAAAAATTTCATCCTCGAAATTTCAACTCTTACCTCAAGCAAAAAAAACTCTGGATGCTTCCTCCATATAGAATCTTCAGTTTCCCACGTGACATCATTGGACATCAAACCGCTCCAAAGGATCTTTACCAATTTTATGGTCTTATTCCTCAACTGCTTCTCCTTTACATCCAAAATTTGCTACGGTGTGACCTCAAAAGTCAGATTCTCTCGTACTTGAACTACTTCATCATCAATTATATGAGACGGATTCGGATGATACTTCTTGAGTTGAGACACGTGGAAAACATCATGCAACCCAACAAGACAAGGCGGTAGCGCCACTCGATACGCTACTGGCCTAATTAGTTCAAGAATTTGATATGGACCCATATACCTTGGAGTAAGCTTCTTAGCTCGAATCGATCTTCCAACACCAGTAGTAGGAGTGACCTTCAAAAATACATGATCCCCAACATCAAACTCCAATGGTCTTCTCCTTCTGTCCGCATAACTCTTTTGCCGACTTTGAGCGGTAAGAAGCTTCTGATGAATACTCTCTATCTGCCGAGAGGTTTGATCCACAATATCTGGGCCCAAAAGCTTCCTTTCACCAAGTTCAACCCAACACAATGGTGACCTGCACCTTCTGCCATACAACGCTTGATACGGAGCCATTTGCAAACTCGAGTGAAAGCTGTTGTTGTAGGCAAATTCAACCAACGGCAAAAACTGATCCCAATTGCCTTTGTTCTCCAGAACACATGCCCGCAGCATGTCCTCCAGAGTCTGAATAGTCCTTTCAGTCTGCCCATCAGACTGAGGGTGATAAGCAGTATTGAAACTCAATTTCATACCCATGGCCTTCTGGAGAGATTTCCAAAACCTGGATGTAAACCTTGGATCTCTGTCTGACACAATATTTATCGGGACTCCATGCAGCCTTACTATCTCATTCACATACAACTGGGCCAACTTCTCCATTGAAACAGTTTCCCGAATTGGAAGAAAATGGGCCGACTTCGTCAACCTGTCCACAATGACCCATATCGCATTGTGTCCTGAAGAGGTCCTCGGTAATCCCATTACAAAATCCATGGAAACACTATCACATTTCCACACTAGGGATATTTATCGGCAAAGACACAGTCTTCCTCCATGAGACATTCTTCCTACACACAAGCAACAACACATTCAATTATACGGTTCTGGACTAGCATTGAAGTGGGAATATAGTCTATGTATTCAAAACATGTGCCAAGTAGTACTTCAAGCAGAAACAATGGCCCAAAACCATTGCTCTGATACCAAAATGTAACATCCCACCTCCTGTCACCTCCATACTTAACCAAATACTTCAAAACCTGACCAAACACAACCGACATCCCAAAACAACTCTTCCAATGCCTCAACACAGCAAAAACAACTCACAAACACGAAAAACTGGGCTGGGGCTGCGGCTTGCCTTCCTTCGCCGCGGCGCCCCCTTCTGATATACCATATCAGCAAATCCAACACCGGGGCAAACTTCTGACATGCATAACTTTATGCTCCGACCTCCGATTGACTCGATTCCAACTCCTACAAGTCAATCTAGCCCCCATCTATCCACAGACACCACTTTTACCTTAATCCAACTCCGTATGAAGATTCTGGACCCTTGACTCTGTTTTGGCCACTTATTGACCAAAACTCACCACTAGCCCCCTCCAATTGCCACCAAAGGCAACTGGTTGCTTAGAGACCATTCATACAGGTCCAAATCCCTCAAACAAACCTGTTCAAAGAGGTTTCGCCTCAAAGGAACCAATCCTCTGAGATTTGACCCCTTGGAACCCAACTTGACCAAATGGGCTACAGGCCCTTACACAAACCAACAAGGCCCAACAACACTCTGGACTCCCAAAAATTGTCACACATATATCTCAACAACATTCAACCATACATGCCACATACATAAACATCCATACATAGCCAGTCTCAACCCTGTCATATATTCATTACAAACCATTCTCTATCCTACTTGGCACAAAATACCATTACAGAATACACATGCTATATAGACTATTCCCACGTACACAGCTACTCCCGCGTCTTCTCAGGACTAGTGCCAGAACCGTCACCTGAAAGGTTAGTTTATGGGAAAGGGGGGGTGAGACAATGTCTCAGTAACATGGAACAACAACCACACACAATATATATATACATATATCTCACACAAATCATGAATGCAATATGAAATGAGTAACATGCATGTCGCCCTCACAGAGACTCCATCCTTATCCTCCCTAACACATATATCATCCATCCTTATCCTCCCTAACATATATACATAATCCAACCTTATCCTCCCTAACATGTACATATATAATCCAACCTTATCCTCCCTAACATATATACATAATCCAACCTTATCCTCCCTAACATATATATATCATCATATATCATACCATCATCACGTCATCACCACTACATCCACCATACATCACAATCTCACGATGCTATGTGGTGATGCTCATGTATCATCATATCATCATCATAGTGTCATGCATTGCAACATATTATATCATCATTACACATATCATCATCATAGTCATAACCATTGTTTAACAGTATACATACCACGATATATATATATATATAATAATTGTACACGCAACCCACCAGTATCGTGGTATGAATGAAACACGCATATATATATATACAAATACATGTACTATCGTATAACATAGTCAACATAATATAAAAAAACACCCGGTTACCTCAATTGTCGTTACCACACGCACACGAGTTCCACAAGCTTCCTTGAACTGTCCAATACACGTGAACCCCTCTCGATTAGCCAACAACTTGAATCCAAGCTCCCAATGGACGAGAATCACTCAGGGACACCGAAAATGCCGAACCCTAGCACTGCTCCTCGTCTCTCTGCGTCGCTCCTTTCGTTTTCTTTCTTTCTTTCACGTCTGACTAATCCGGATTTAAACAATCTTTCTTTCTTTCATTTTCCAGCACACCTCGCCGCGTCTCCACCAAATTATCTGGAACAATGCCACTGGAAAGCTTATCGCCGTGGCGGCCCTGCTCCTCGCCACGGCGTGGAGCTCCTTCAGAATCCACTTGAGCCTTCCTCCGTCTTGTTTCCTCAGTCCTGAACTCAATGCCAAGAAAAATATCATGAGGGGCATTTCAACCTTGCAGGCCTATATGATGTTTGCAGTTGGCCAATGACACTATTAGATCCACTAGTTACAAGTGACCTCTAGCAAGATATTGTGACTACCCAAATCATATGAGATTGGTGATTCGATGCAACCTATCATATAACCTTATCATTTTTCTTTTGTCTCACAATATATAGGTCAAGTACAAGGCATGGAAACGTTATCCTCATCTTACTTGACCATCACTTTCTCTATCTTCGAGTAGACTGACAAAACAAATGGAAACTCTTCCATTCAAGCACGACCATGCATTTCTCAATCTCACTTATTGAGGGGCCCAGATATATCTCTCCATTAACTAAAGGGATAAATTTCATCTTGACCATTCATCTTCCTCTTCATGAATTTCACTATGCCCAATCATAGCTTTATAATCTCCCGATTAAATGTGACTTTTGACTATGTTAAAGTATAATGTTACCATGTAAGAAGCCATGGCAATCTCAGGTTTGAGGGCTCACTGACATGGTTACATATATGAGATAAACTTATGCCTTGATCCATGCAGCTATGTTATAACAAGTCGATCCAGCGACTGTTCCCTAACAGGTACTTATGATTTTGATTCATATCTTCATACATAATTAACACACATAATTATCAATCAAAATCATACTAACCTTAGTTCATCATTGTTCCCATAAAGATGATTGACTAGAGAAATTTAGGATAAAATTATTTATCCAAGGATATCATTATAAAGAAAAAACATTCAAACAATATAATAATGTAATAAAAGGAAAAACACCTTCTTTTTTCATAATGAAATAAAATTTTCATAATACAATGATTAGCGTAGAGCAAAATCTCCAACACTTAAAGTATCGCTCATTAAGTTCATGAGATGTGAATTGGCAAAAACCCGATTAAGATCCAAATCATATATATCATATTTTAAGTATTTATCCATCATCACCATCAAACTGGACTTTCTAGAACCATGAGTCCCATATATGATATATCCGTATTTCCATGACTTACCCAGATCCATGTAGTTCTGCTTCTTGACCTTGAACCTCTCTAAATTATTAATCATGACATTTCATAGTAAAGGCTTTAACATAAGGGTTTTGAATGTGGTTGGACGTTTAAACTCCCTCTTGGACTATTCTACTTCATTACCATAGTAATAAATATACATAGTCAGCTCTAAAAGCTATCTTCAACCCTTTAATTAAACGAAGTAAGTCGACTTGGTATCAAAGCTAATATTTTTATGGATAAAAATGGCAAATACAAAGCTAAAATGAAAATGCACAAAAGTGGTTCAAGATCCAAGATTTGTAGCCAATGGTTATATTGCATAATATACCACCTTTTAGAGGCAAGTTATCCTACCAAAAACTTGTCCTACTACCTATTAAAAGATGTTATAAATTATGTCAATGAAACATTTGCATAATCATATCTCATTAATTCTTCTACAACAAATGTAGGAGTGACTTTATTCCTTCTCAATAGCCTTTTTATTGGCGCTAACATATCATGAGGCCCTTCAAAGTTTAGAAAACTGTGTGCCATCATCTAAAATATTTGGGATGCAGAGTAAAAACTATATTTGCATGCCAATCCTACCTGGTCACAATAATGTTGGATATATTCTGTTTTAATTATTGATAGTAAATATTATGATTTTCTCCTCAACACTATTGGACTATAGTCCATCTATGCAGGTGAGAGTACAAGATAATTTGAGTCATTATTTACCTAGGTACACTTAAAGTTTATGGGTAAGCTCTGTAAATTCATTGATGTTATTTGTATCTTCTATACAATAATGAAACAACTTGAAGTATTGCTCATTAAGTTCATAAGATGCAAATTGAAAGAAATTCGATTAAGATCCAAATCATATGCACGACATTTTAAGTATTTATCCATCCTTGCAATCAAATTGGACTTTTCTAGAACCATGAGGCCTATATATGAGGTATCCATATTTTGTCAAGTTCCCTAGATCCTTGTAATTTTGCTCCTTGGCCTTGAACCACTATAAATTATTAATCATGACATTCTATAATAAAGGCTTCAACTCGAGGGTTTTGAATGTAACTGAACATTTAAACTCCTTCTTACATGGGACTACATCATCATTGTAATAATAAATATACATAGTGGCCTGTAGAAGTTATCATTAGCCATTGGATTAAACCAAGTAAGTTGACTTAGTATCAAAGCTAACACTTTTATAGATATGAGTTGCAAGTATAAGTCTAAAATGAAAATACTAGAGTAGTTTAAGACATGCCTAAAGAATTAGCATAAACAATTTTAACATAAATATGGGTTCCAAGATCAGCAATCAATGATTTTCCTATATAATATACAATCTAATAGAGATGGGTTATTCTATAAAAATTTGTCTTACAAGCTATTAAACAATGTCATAAATTGTGTTAATGAAACATTTACATAATTGTGTCTCATTAATTCTTCTACCACAACCATAGGCCTAACTTCATTCCTTCTTAATGGCTTTTTTATCGGTGCAAACATATCACAAGGCCCTTCAAAGTTTAGGAAATTGTGTCCTATCATCTGAAATGTTTGAGAAGTATAGTAAAACTATTGTATTGCATGTCAATCCTACATGGTCACAATAGTGTTGGATCTATTCTCTTTTAATTGTTGGTAGTGAATGTTATGATTTTCTCCTTAGCACTATTGAACATTAGTCTATCTATGCAATTGAGGATACAAGATAATGTCAAGTCTTTATTGACTTGAGTGCACTTAAAGTTTATGGCAAGCTATGGCTAAATTCATTGATGCTGTTTGTTTCTTCCACAACAATAATGTAATAACTTGAAGTATCTCTCATTTAGTTCATGAGATGTGAATTAGCAGAAACTCTATTAAGATCCAAATTGTGTTTATTATATTTTAAGTATTTATCCATTGTAATAATCAAGCTGGACTTACCAGGACTATGAGGCCCATATACGAGGTATCCACATTTCCACGACTTGCCCAAATCCATGTAATTCTGATCCTTGGCCTTGGACCTCTCTAAATTATTAATCATGATATTCCATAATAAAGGCTTTAACATGAGGGTTTTAAATTATTGTTGCTGAACATTTAAACTCCCTCTTACACCGCTCTATATCATTATTGCAATAATATCTATACATGTTTGCCTTTAATAATTATCATCAACCTTTTGATTAAACCAAGTATGTCGACATGGTATCAGAGCTAACACATTTATAGATGAAAGTTTCAAGTACAAAACTTAAATGAAAATACAAAAAAATTGGTTTAAGACGTGTCTAAAGAATTAGCAAAAGCTAACTCAACACAAACATGGAATTCAAGTTCAACAGCCGATGGTTATCCTGTATAGTATACTACATAAAAGGGATGAATCATCCTAATAGAAAGTTGTTTTACAACCAATTAAGAAATGTGATAAATTGTATCAATGAAACATTTGCATTATAATATCTCATTAATTCTTCAAACACAACCGCAGGAGTGACTTTACTCCTTCTCAATGGCATTTTTATTAGTGTAAATGTATCATGAGGCCTTTCAAAATTTAGGCATTTATGCGCTAACATTTGAAATGTTTGAGATATATAGTAAGACAATTGTATTTACATGTCAATCCTTCCTGGTCACAATAATATTGATCTGTTTTCTTTTAATCATTAGTAATGAGTATTATGATTTTCTCCTCAACACTGTTGGACCACATTCCATCCATGTAGTTGAGGATACAAGATAACATCAAATCTTTATTTCCCTAGATACACTTAAAGATTATGGGGAAGCCCTAGCCAAATTTGTAACATCCCGATTTTCGGGGTTATGCAAAATAAGATTATGCCATGAGAATGTAAAGGACCATGCAAAGATGATTATGATATGCTCAAAGAATAATTATGAAGTATTTAAATACATAAGTATGATGTGCTTTTAGAAACTAGAGAAAAGCACAAATAAAAAGACATAGCAGGAAAATATAATGCTATAATATGAAAATATGATAATTAACTTAAAATACATGTTTTGAAAAAGGAAAAAGGTAATTTTTCAGGCTATGGGCATAAGAAGTATGAAATTGCAAAATTATCCATAGAAGAAAAATTATTTGTAGTTGGTCCTTGGGAAATATTACAGCTAAGTATTCGAAAGTTTTGAAAATTACATTTTCCCCAAATTAAGAGTAATTTTGAAATTATGCAAATTTAATGTCAAAACAAAGCTTGTCATGAGCCAAACCCAATAATATAGTGCACTAAGGTTAACAAACTTTATGTGATAAAACAATTTTGTGTCGAGCGTCAAAAAGTACATAGTGCGTGAAAAAAAGCACTGTGAGCCCCACAAAATGCAGTTAAAGTAAAAAAGAAAATATATGGGCCCTACATTTAGACTATTTGGGGAAGGATATTATGGTAATTTCATACCCCAATATAGTTATAAATTGTGTCCCAATAATAGTAAAATATACTATTACAGTGGCTTAATTTGTTCAGACCGGTCCATGATATATTTAGATAAATAAATATATAGGATTTTTAGGCCTAAATTCCCTCAAATTCGTGCTCAACAAGCAACACATGATGAAATTGCATTAATTTAATGTTTTCCACGAAATATCAAGAATCTTCAAGAACTTTAGGTGGTGCAAAAATTCATTGCTTGCAAAATTTTATATATACTCCCTCTTGGCCTTGTTTTGGATGTGTGAGACATAAGGGAAAGAGAGGGAGCAACATCACAAGTACAAGAAGAAGGAGGGAGCACATGAGAAAGGAAGGGAGAAAAAGGAAGAAGAAATTCAAGGAAAAATCGGTAAGAAAATTTTCTCTTGATCTCTTGTGATTTCCTTCAAGTTTTGAGTAGTTTGGAGTTAGTTTTCTTGAGTTCCTCTTCTCTTCCCTTGCTGTATAATTTCAGCCTAAGCATGATAATGGGAAAGAAGGTGATTTTATGCCATAAATTAAAGAGAAAGTGTGAGAAAATGTAAGAAAAGCAAGTTTTAGTATGTTTGGAAACAAGTTTTTGAAAAATCATTTTCTTTCCTTCTTGCCCTATTTTTGGCTAGCCTAAAAGTGTAAGAAAGAGTAATATTTTCATGGATTTGATGTTAGAAACAGATTCCTCAAGATTGAAAACCTTCACCACAAGTGTTAGAATCTTGATAAAGGCAAAAATGAGAAACATGAATTTTTATGGTTCAAGAATGAACTTTAAGAGAACCATGAAGAATTAGATGATTTAGCATGGTTATATGGTTATTTCTAGGCTTGGGAAGATGCAAGAAAGTGATTGGGGAAGGATCCAAGCAAGTGGATTCAAGTTTAAAGAGAAAAGGGTAAAGTTCCAAGGTAGTATTATTGCCTTACTTTTATGTTTTCCACAATTTTATGCATGCTTTATGAAATGATTGTGTTACCATGTTGTTGGTTTGATTATTTATTGGATTGGTTGGTTGTTTATGTAATCAGGGCTTTGTTCAGAATGTCCTATTTTTAAGCCATTATTCTGCCAAAATTTTTACAGCCAACATTATATTTTCATGTATTTTTAATGAATTGTGCAATACTATGAATGCTTTTATGAAATGTAATGATGTTTAAGCATGTTCAAGTTTATTATTGAGATAACCAATCTCATTCTCCCAAGTACTAACCATACTAGGTACAATGGAAAACAATGAATGAAAGCCAAGGAAAGGAGAAATTGATGAGAACCAGCTAATGTTTATGATTGTTAATGATGTTTGTTCATTAAGCATGTCAGTTAAAGTATTGATGTAAAGTTAAATTGGCATGTATAACATTTCAATTATGATGTTATATGTTGTATAGAAAGGCATGCTTAATGATGATTGAATTAAGAAATGAGATTGAGAATAAGAAAAGTATGTATGACTTTTCTATTGTCAAGTTATGACATGACACGATAAATAGACTGAGCCAAATGAGATTCATCTAGTTAGAGGATATGATAAGTTTTGTGATGAAATAGATTATGTATATTTTAGTTAATGAAATATGTTACACGGCTCAAAGAAGTTAATAATGTAAAAATAAATTGCTAAAGAATGTCTAGATCTATGATTGAATTTGGAATAGTACATAAAATCATGTAGGGCTCCAAAAATTCAATGGTTGGTTTGTAGAGAAAGAGCTATATCTTAACTTTAATATGTTAATATGTCACTGGTTTGAATGCTTTTGAAGTTATATAAATAAAGTTATGTATCCAAAATTGTTCCAGTAAGGAATAATTCTAACCCTGAAGGATTTAAAATGAAGCTCTGCTTTGTACTTGTTAAATAAATGTACAAAATAAATATGGCTAGAAAATAGACATACATAGATTTCAAATGATGTAAAGAAATCATGAAACAACCTGTAAATTATGAAAAATAAAGTTTAAAAATTGGGGGTTAGAACAGGATAGAAACCGGAAATAGGGGAATGAATAGTAATATCCAAGGAATAAACTGCATGAATTGGCTTGATAAAATTCTAGTTCCTTATTTTTCCCATAAAATTAAGGATGTGTACAATTTTTAGAGACTTGAAACATAGTGAAATAGTATTTTTTTCACTTAGTTATGAATTTCCAAAGTTTGCTGCACTACATAATAAATAGTGTATGAAAAGTAATTTTAAAATTGTGAGTTTTTCACTATTTCAAGATCTCCAAAGTCTCTTTTCTACATATAAATGAGGCATTATTCATGGGAAATAATGAAATAACTTGAAGTATCACTCATTAAGTTCATGAGATGTAAAATGAAAGAAACTCGATTAAGATCCAAATCATAGGTATGAAATTTTAAGTATTTATCCAAGTCTGCAATCAAATTAGACTTTCCATATCCATGAGGCCCATATATAAGGTATTTACATTTTCACGACTTGCCCAGATCCATGTAGTTTTGCTCCTTGGCTTTGAAGCTATCTAAACTATTAATCATGATATTCCATAATAAAGGCTTTAACACAAGGGTTCCAAATGTGGCTAAATGTTTAAACTTCCTCTTACACCATTCTATATTATTACTATAATTATAAATATACATTGTGGCCCTTAAGATTTATCATTAGCCATTTGATTAAATCAAGTAAGTCGACTTGGTATCAGAGCTAACACTTTTATAGATGAAAGTGGCAAATACAAAGCTTGATTGAAAATAGAAAAGAATGGTCTAAGACATGCCTAAAGAATTAGCATAAACTAACTTAACACAGACATTGGATCCAAGTTCAGCAGTTGATGGTTATCTTGTACAATATACAACCTAAACAAGATGAGTCATCCTTATAGAAAGTTGTCTCATAGCTTGTTAAGAATTGTCATAAATTGTGTCAATGAAACATTTACATAATCATTTCTCATTAATTCTTGTACATTAATTGTAGGAGCAACTTCATTCCTTCTCAATATCCTTTTTATTGGACCAAATGTATCATAACATCCTTCAATGTTTAGGTATTTGTACACTAACATCTGAAATATGTGGTCAGTATAGTATGACAATTGTATTTGTATGTCAATCTTGCTTGGTCACAACCGTGCTAGATCTATTCTCTTGTTATCATAAGTGGTGAATATTATGATTTTCTCCTCAACATTATTAAACCACAATCCATCTTTGTAGTTAACAATGCAACATAACATCAAGTCTTTATTTCGGTGGGTATACCCTAAGTTTATAGGCGGACTTTTGCTAAATTCAGTGATGCTGTTTGTATTCTCCACCACAATAATAGAACGACCAAAAGTATCCCTCATTAAGTTTATGAGATGTAAATTGGATGAAACTTGATTAATATCCAAATCATATATATTGTATTTGAAGTGTTTAGTCATGACTGTAATTAAACTAGACTTTCCAGATCCATGAGGCCCACATATGAGGTATTGATATTTCCATAGCTAGCCTAGATCCATGTAGTTTCAATTCTTGGCCTTGAATGTCTCGAAATCATTAATGATAATATTACTTAATAAAGGCTCAAACATGAGATTCTTAAATGTTGCTGGATGTTTGAACTCCCTTCTAGACCATTCTTCATCTTATATGTAGAAGAGCTTCATATTTGTCGTGTTAAGCATGCATTTGTATTTGTCTGTAAGCTTCCAATGAAACTTTATTCCTTCATGTTCATCAAATATTTCTTGAATAAATCCTTCTACTATTTCTAAGCTTTCCGATGTAACACCATGATTGGTTCAAGAAGAGAGATAATCTGTTACCACATAAGAGTTCATTTTGGTGACCAATAGTGTACTAATGGATACAGAAGTCATGATAACAGGGTTTGATTATAGAAAGTAGATATTGAAGTATAGCAAAGATGAAGGTGCAAACTTGAAGTGGAAGCAAGTTCATAAAAGATTTAAACCCAATCAAAAAAGCTTATTCCTTAAACCATGACTAAGATGGTAGGTGAAGTAGGCAGCTCAAAAATTAGAAACAAAGCTCCTAGCAATCGCAATAGTGTACTAATGAATACAGGGGTCCTGATAATGGGGTTTGATTGCAGAAAGTAGATATTGAAGCAATGTGAAGATGAAAGCGCAAACCTGAATTGGAAGCAAGTCCATAAAAGATTTAAAAGCAATTAGAAAAGCATATACCACAAACTATGACTAAGATGGTAGATGAAGGAGGTGGCTCAAAAATGAGAAATGAAGCTCTAGGCAATCTATTTTAGATTTCTCTGGATCTCCACTTTCCATTCTCTTCACTCTTGATCTCTCATCAATCTCTCAGGCAACACACATCTCCTTTATTCTCATTCTTCTCTCTCCTTTGTTCTCATTTGTATCTTTGTTTACAGAAGAAATATGCATGCCATCAAATAGTAAATTTTCCTTAGATCATTGAAAAAGCTGCCATGTCTCCTTTGTATGTACCTATTTGGCCAAGTTTGATTGAAAGAATCTATTATCTGATATATGGTAGGCACATGTATAACTTCCACTTGCTTGGCTAGAACTTGATCTCGCATATAGTGAACATCAAGTTCAATGTGTTTGCTTCAAGTATGATGGATTGGATTTGAGGCTAGAGCTAAAACTCGATCTCATCAGGGCATGCAACCCAATCTGCATCTATAAAACCTTGAAGATCTAGACACTCACTAGGCTTTATATGAATTCCAAAATTTTGTGTGCCCTTCAAATACTTGAATACTCGATTAACAGGTCTCCAATGTATATCTGTAAGACAACTCAAGAACTGAGTCAGTTTATTAACTACAAAATTGATAGCAAGTTGAGTGTTTGTTAAATAATGGAGACCACCAACTACACTTTTATAATTAGAAGGTTGGCTCAATGAATTGCCATCTTTTGCAAAAAGTAATTTACCACTAATCATGGGTGTAGGACAAGCAGTCACCTTTTCCATTCCAAACTTGACAAGTAGACTAGCAATAGAATTCTGTTAGCTTAGATAAAGACCTATGACATCTCTGAAGGCATGAACTCCTTAAAAATAATTTAACCAACCAAGATTTTCCAATTCAAACAATGAATTGAGTTTGATGAGAAGTGCATTTAAACTTTAAGAGTCATTCCTTTGTGATGATGACGTCGTCTACATAAATGGTCACAAAGAAAATAGTGGACTTTTGTTGCATAAAGAATAAAGATGTATCACTCTTCAAATTTTGAAAGCCCTACCATATAAGAGTATCCTTGAGCTCCTCATGCCAAGCTCACGGAGCTTGTTTTAGCCCATTGATTGTTGAGTCCCATTTAGAAAAAGTATTATTATTATCAAGTTGCCTTATCTCCTAATTGAAATAAATTGCAATAGATAAAACAACTTTTGAATGTAGCAGATTTTATTATCAAACTAAATGTCTCACCATAATTAAATCTTGGATCTTGTTGAAAACTTTTAGCAATTAATCTTGTTTTATACCTTTCTATAAAACTATCTTGTTTGGGTTTTAACTTGAGACCCATTTGCAATCAATGATATTCTCATGTCTAGTGTAAGGAATAAGAGACCAAGTATCATTATGTAACATCCTAAGAACTTTGACCAGACAAGACACCTAATACTCAGAATTATTACCATGTAGTATTAGAAAAGGGATGAGGTGACTAAGACAATAGCTCATCATAACGAGGGTAAAGGATGCCACAATGAGGGACATATCTATTCCTTGGAAAAGGAAGGCTAAATGATCATGACACCACGGCTAGAGCATGGGTGCTGCAGCATTGAAGGCTGATGCCATATGAGCTTTTTGCTTATATTTTTGTTGAACTTCATATGTGCATAATTTCGTATCCAAATATTCGATTGACATGATTCCCAACCCTACAAGTTGTTACATCTTATAATTTAATACTTTTCCCATGTAAACTATTTAGTTTTAAAGCATTGGAAAGAGCTTTCATAACTTGAACTCATTAAAAACTTAAAATTGTGAAAAACTGTTTTCGCAGACTTCATAGTACATTATGTAGTAAACTTTCAAAAATTATAATTAAATGTAAAAAATATCATTTCATTGTCATTCAACTCTCTATAAATTATGCACATCATTTAATTCATGGGAAAAATATGACACTTGAAAATCATTGTTTAGATTTGTAAAGTTTATTTCATGGGAAAAATATGACGCTTGAAAATCATTGTTTAGATTTGTAAAGTTTATTTCTTAAACTTTACTATTTATTTTCTGGTTTCAGTTTCTGTCTGAATCTTGAGCCATAACTTTAAAAATTCATATATCATAAAATACAAAGCAAATTCCTACATTCTTAGCATTACTAGAAAGATCTATCCGTTTACTTTCTTACAAATTTTTTTTGTACATTTCATATACTCCTAGTAAAAGTATGAACATAAAACTTTAGGGGTTAGAATTATCTTAAACTTGAATAGTTTCAGGAAAATATGTATATCTACTATTATTTAACTTCAAATTCATTCAAACCAAAAGCAAAATTCTAAGAAATAGATCTAATCATACATACAAATAGCTAAATTTTTTGAGCTCTGTACAATTTTACACAGCCATTTAAAATAGACAATATTTACAATTATATATAGTTTCTAGCTAAAGGACTAACTTCATCATCCTTCTATGTTCTTGCTCTTTCATTTGTTATTGCTTGGTCCTATCATTAGGAAAACTTAGGGGGTGAGATTGTGACATCTCAGTAGCAACATTGTTTATACAATTACATCATCACAGTACCTTTAAAACATTGAAATCATTGCACAATTTTTATGAAATCATACATAAACACCATGTTGTCTAACCAAAATTCGACAGCATAATGGTTTAGAAATAGGACATCTCTGGCTTAGTCATTATCATAAACAACCATCCAATCAAGAAAAACAGTCATAAAAACAACATGACAACATTTTCATATCATATGGACGTACATAATCATCATTGTGCAATAACATAAAAATATAACAATGTGCTACCTTGGAGCTTTAACTTTTTTACTTCAAGCTTAACTTTTGCTTGGTTGATTCACTTTCTTTGACTTGATGTGAGCCTATGTACATCAATAAAACTTACTAAACATCTTGCTTGCACATTGGCATCTAAGTATGCATGAATGGCGTAAACTTTCGATATTTTTCAAACCAAGTTCTACCATGATCCTTTGGTCTTTCTTAACTATTTTGCATGCTAGGAATGCATTGGAACCATTAGCTTCATCAAAAACTCCTCTGTTTAACTTATCTTCTTGGCCAAAAACGTGGCCTCATTGAGACCTAAATGAAAAACTCAAGCTTTGGCAATTTACCTATACAATCTAGGCTTTATCCAATCTCACAAACCCATCCTTTCACTTACCTACAAATGATACAAACCCTAGACAATCTTTCTTGCTTTGGCCATGGCATAAGGAACAAGGGAGAAAGAAGAAAATGGTTTCAAACCCTGACTAAAATAGAGCTAAATGAAAAAGAAAGAACACTAGAAGAGATTGTGAGGAAGAATTTTACCTCTTGAAGCTTTCCTCCTTACCTTTCTTCCTTCCTCCCTTTCTTTCTCTCCCTTACATCGGCTCCCTTCTCTCTTTCTCTCTCCTTTGACGACACTCCCTCTCTCTCTAACCTTCCTAATCCTTCAACCAAATGAGCAATTTGGGAGGAGGGGGTGAGGGCATATTTATAGAAAAGCTTGAGTGATCTTGGCCATTCAAAGTCACTGTGACCTAAAGGCCATAAATTATCCTTGAATTGTTTATATCACTTTACCTATTTGCCCTTGGATATTTTGGCTCTTGTGAGAAAGTGTGGAGGGGCATTTTTGTCCAATAATTTTCGTCACATCATGGAGGGGAGAGAGAAATTACTGTTTTGCATTTTATAGATCCAATTGGCTCTGGTTGTGTACTTTTATTTGATTTTCTATTATATCTTGTATTTTTTCTATTTACTTTATCTGTGGGCCTACTACCTTTTTCTCTTTATTTTTTCATATGGGATCCACTTGTTTTACTTAATTTTTGTTATTTATTTTATTCAATCGGTGTAACACCTCTTTCTTTGGGCCTATTTCCCATGTATTTTATCATTCTTAAGTATATTTGTATCATATTAGAATCTTGAATCACAATATATACCATAATAAAAATTTTCCAACTTTGGTTACTATTCATTTAGTAGAATTTATTTATTCCAACCAAATTTTGGAAAATCATAACTAAATCAATACAAAACGTATACATGTGATTCAAGTCTCTAGGGATAGCTTATAACTTTGTCTACATGGGAAAAATATAAGTCAAAGTAATGACTATACTGATCTGTATAGCAAACTCTATAAAATTTCACAATTTATATGAAAACTGCAAAATAATCATTTTAATTGGAATTAAATATAAAATTCCATCAAATATTGCAAACACATCCAATATGAATGGTCTTTGAACCATTTGAAAGCTCTTCCTGTCTACTTTCAAACCATGTATATCATTCATACTTCACATTACAACTGTCTCAACAGTAGTGGGTTTTCTCCATAGAGGTCAAAATAACCATTCATATCTTAATGCTTAGCAAAACAAAAGTGATGGCATTTACATTGTTAGGTTGGATGGTCACCCAAGAGGGGGGTGAATTGGATGATGCAAAATTTTTTCTCTTTTTGGATCACAACCCAATTTCACTAAGAGTGCAACAAAACAGGGATAAACAGAGAGAGTTGTGTGCAGCAACTGAATAGAGAAGATGAAGAATAATAGATAACAATTTATATTAGTTTAGCCTAA
This sequence comes from Adenanthera pavonina, assembly GCA_026686845.1. Taxonomy (NCBI): domain Eukaryota; kingdom Viridiplantae; phylum Streptophyta; class Magnoliopsida; order Fabales; family Fabaceae; genus Adenanthera; species Adenanthera pavonina. Next base: position 21,882,097 of record JAIVEN010000013.1, read on the forward strand.
CCACTTGGCCTACATCCAGTCCCCAAGCCACCACTTGAGATTTTTCACTATATCCCATTGGTTTGATTCGAGCACCTGTGAAACCTCATTACATCCCCTAAGTTTCAGTAAACACTTGTGAAGCCACTCTCCCCACACCTTTACAAGATGTGTAAATCCTTTAGTATTTCCCCACACTAAGATTCTACCCAGAATATGTAGAAAGAAATGTTTACAGAATGAAAATTCTCTTAAATAGTAGATAATAATACATTGAAGGCTCACTCTATTGAGGTGAGTTTTTCAAACAATGTTGAGATAAAAAGATTTTACAAATTGTTGCAGTATTTTGCATAAATTCTCTTAAGATTGTTACCCGTAAATTCAAATGATGTTCTATTTATAGATTTATGGTGTAATTATACGTTAAACACAAGATCTAGCAGTTAAAGACGTTACCCAATGGTTACTCTACAAAACTAGCCGTTCACCAAACAAATTTAATGCGTTGACACTTTGAAATTCAAATTTAGTGTAACTAGTTGTTTCATATTGCTACAGTGCCTTTAAAGTTCAAATTTTGGTGCCCAAAATTCGTCTATTAGTGAACAACTCAATATAGCACAAGTTCTTCCTTTCAAAATTTGAACAACTCAAATTCGTCTGTTTGCTATTCTAGAAGTACTTTCACATTCTAGAGATTCAAATTTCAAATTTTCAAAGCCAAAATTTGTCTGTTAGACTTGAAGTTTGAATTTTAGATGTGGAAATACATCTGTTAGCTATTCCATAAATATTTTCACATTCTGAAGTTTCGAAATTCAAATTTTGAAAGCTAAAATTCATCTGTTAGACTAGAAGTTCAAATTTCAGAAGCCAAAATTTGTCTATCAGTGGCAAGCTCAACATGACACAAAGGTTCTCTTCGAAATTCAAATTCCAAAGGACCGAAATTTCGTCTATTAGTGGCAGAACCTCAGTAACTTCAAACTTTGCACTGTAGATAATTTTGTAGAAGCTATAACTATCTTATTTTAACTGCAAATTAAGCAAATGACCTATGGTTGGAAACATCTCAATGTCTAGTTACAAATGCAACTAGTTTCACTTCGAAAACAAACGTATTATGTGAGATATGATCAAAATAAAGATATGAGGTTAAAACTGAAAATCCATATCTCACTACTCAACTTTAAATGACCATAGCTTTTTCATATGACCTTTATTTTGAGTGAAATAACCTTCTTTGAAAAGTTTATTAAGTCTAGTTTCATATGAAATAAGTTTTACATCAAAGCCATATGTATTTTGAGAGATTTACTAAAAAAACTAATTAAAGGTCAAACTCTAGATTCTTGAAAACCATATTTCACTATGTTTAAAAGTAAGGATATGTTACTTTGATACTAAAAACTTCTTAAGTTAATCAACTACAATTGTAAATCATTGAGTTTTATTTTAAAGTATGAACTTTAAATCTAAAATTTGTCTATTAGAGGGAATGTTTTTGAACCCTTTTAGTGCTTAATTATCAAATGAACTTTGTCATGACTTTAGATAAATTTTGAACATTTACTAACTATGCTTGACTCGAAATTCAAATTTCAACACTTGAAATTCATTTGTTAGAGGTGATATCTATGGAAATTCTAAGTTCAATCAGCAAAGTTTGTATTTTCACAAAGTATATGAAGTTTAACTTCTCAAAATCCGTCTATCAGTTAGAGTTTTTCAAATATAATATATACTAACATCATATTTACTTAATCTAACTCATTTAAAACATATGGTAACATGATTAAGTAATTTTCAAAAATTAATCCCACCTCAAGACCTTAGTGAAAACAAAATATACCTAGTGACTAGGTCTTCAAATGTTGAGTTCCACTTCCATTTGGTCATTTCCTTCTTGGCATCCTTCCTTCAGATCTTCCATTTTTGGAGCATCCTTTCTTTTCTTCTTTCTTGAGTGAGGCATGATATTGATTTCCATTTCTGTATTCCAATGCTCACTCTTCTTACTTGGACCAACTTACATTTAATATATTATACTTATGAACCAAGTAGTTAGTCCAGTTTATATATCCAACTTATGTTATTCATTGTAAAAGTATAACGGATATATTTGCACATATTTTGATATATACATTATAACCATAATTAAATACATGCTAATACACATTTTACTACTTTAAGGAACATTGTATATGTTAGATATATATGATGCATTTGTTCCTTATTACTCTCTATTTATCATCATCAAAACTTATGTTATACTAAACCTTACATACATGACCATAATTTTTCTTCACATCATGCCATACCTTCATTAAGACTTAACGGAACATGAAAACTTGAAGAAACATTTCCAACATTATCTTTACAAATTCACATAAAAGTTTTAGGTTCATAGCCCATGCTAGCATTATCAAGCAAATGATTAAATGCTTTCTCCTTTCCTTTCTCTTCCTTAGTGGTCTTGCCATTATTACTACCTATTCATGGTTAATATATGGGAGGGGGAGATTCAAAGAATCTCAGTAGTTAACACCTAAACATGGCATCATATTATCACATTAAGCATATAGCATCATGGTAACAGGTTTGAAACACATTATCATATTTGTATCACAGAATTTCATAAAAATTTTGGTAGAGTTTCATTTGGAAATTGGACATCTTGGGGTCACAATACCCCTCAATCAACTCAGCCAATACACATAATTAATCACAAAAACATTATTTTAAACATATGGCAAAGCAAAAAACTCATTGAAAACAAGTATGATAACATATTGCAAGTATGGGGATTTAACTACCTTATGATGCTCCCTTGCTCTCCAAACTTGGTGCACCACTTTTTAAGTTTTCCACAACCTTTTTGAACCTATCCACATCATCATTGAACCAATTTAGCCATTGGATTCATGAGTTACATAATATATTACTCACTAAAACCCAAATTTTTCACTTAACTCTCCTTTGATCTTTCTTTATACAACACACTTGTTCTTAAGGTTTTGGACCTTGGGGAATCTATTTTTTAGGTTAAAATCATGAAATTACAACTCTTAATACTCCCCTTGTTCTGGCTAAAAATATCTCAAAGTGATTGGAAAAGATTTCCTTCAAATCACTTCAAGCCATCCATGGATTCATGCTTCTAGTGGTTAATCTAAGCTTTTCTCTAAGTTTATTGGTTCAAAAACTCATCCCCTTGCTAAATCACATTTTGGAAGAAACCCTAAGGGGATGGAGGAGAAAATCTAATCCATGAAACATGCTTTAAAAGCCATAGATAGTAAACTTAAGGTGGTAGTATGGAATCTTAGCAACTTGTGCTTCAATTCTCCTTTGATATTCTCTTCCTTTTTCCCCTCCTTCTTCCTTCCTTTTCTTGTGTTTTCTTCCTCTGTTTTCGCTGCTGGTTCACACATGAAATGGAGAAGAAAGAGAAGGGTTTAAGTGGCTAATTTTGTGCTTAATTAAGTAACTAATCATGGTTACTTTTTGGCTAATCCTTGATTACTTTTTGCCACCTTCTTTAAGAAGTATTTATCCGACTTTTTGAGATGATTGGATGGCTTCATGGGCTGAAGCAATTAACGCAAGGGAGAGAGGGAAGTGTGTCCAAAAATTGCCCAAGTTTTCCTAATCCAGATGTATCTTAATCCGGGTACTTTTTAGCAGTACCGAAAAATCATCTTTTACAGTAACTTAGCATTTTTGGGCTATAGAATTATTCTAATTTTATTTTCATGTTTTCCTAGTTATCTTGTCTAAAATGGTATCTGTGTATGACCCATATCCTGTCCCAGTTACTTTTTAACTATCGGTAGGGCCCACTGTTTACTTTATCGGTTTACTATTGCTTTTGGATACTCGGCACTGATTATTTCTTTATTCTTGAACATTAACCCTTAATGCCATATACCATTGGACTTCTCTTGCTGAGAGCTTCATTTTGATAGTAATTTTAAATATTTATAAAATTACCCTTAACCCAAGCTTAAATTATAATTTCTGAAACTTTCAGATCATTAGGTGTAATTTTCCCCAAGGGTTTTTTAATTTCTTCTCAAAGTAATTTTTATATATTTTGGGACGTTGATGTCATTTTCATATTTCTTTAGAGGAAAAAATATAATTTTCTCATTTTTTCTCCCAACTAGATAAAATGACCTATTTGCGCTTATTCACGTAAAACGGTGTTTGTCCATTTTTGCTAATTTCTTGTACATTTCATACTATCATTCATTTCTTACTCTTTCATTACTTAGTATCAAGTGAAATTTTAGGATATTACAATTAGCTTTCACTATTCACATTGAGCTCGCCTTTTACTCTACTTGTACTTTTTTCCTTTGTAAGCCCATATAACCAGTATCACTTATACTTTTAGCCTGCATCAGAGTAACATAATATTATTTTATCTCTCTTCTTTTGTAAATGACCATTTTGTCTTTACTTTATAGCAAAATGACTATTTTGTTTTTTTAAGCCTCTTTTTAGTCCTTTTACTTTATTTTAGGCCTTTAACCTATTTAATTATATTTCTAAACACTCTTAATCATCCTTAATCATCACATATCAATCTAGAATAATTTTATATAATCATATAAACATTCAAATGCATACAGAAAAATGGGGATGTTACACAAGTCGTAACACCTCAACATTATACCTCATTTCCCATGTCTTAAACCATGTTTAAAGTCCATTTGATCATATTTAGAAGTTTGAATCAGATAAAGGACTAAAACAAAATTTTTTGTGTGATACTGTTCATTTGATAATACCATTTTACAGATTGAATTTTGAAAATTCATAACTAATTCTAGAAAAATCATATCAATGTAATTCAAGTCTCTAAAAATAGTTTAAAATCTTATCTACATGGAAAAATATTAAACAACTTTAAAAAAAGTCATAAGAAAAATCTTACCTACATAAAATTTTATGAATTTTATTGTTCATTCGGTCATTTATTTGTTTTTTAGCTTTTGTGGCACCAACTTTAAAAAATCATAATAAATCATATACTTATCCTATTTAGATGTTCCTCAGCTATTTGGAAATCTTATTTTGTCTACATTTTAGGCATATATAACACATACACACCATACTTTGTTTATTCTAAACAGTGACTACTTAACTATCAAGGTATCAAAATGAGCATTTTTATCCATAAACTTGACAAAATAAATTTCATGACATATTTACATCACCATTTCTTGATCCAAATCTATAATAAACATCATCTAGAACTTAAAGGGTCATAATAACCTTAGGATATAGATTTAAAAGTGCACACATAATTTTACATAAAAATTCAAAGTAAAAGATCATGGCTAAAAGCACTAATTTAATCATCAATTTCCTCTTCTTTTGCTTGGTCCTTCTTTTGAGCCTTGCCATGACTTGTTCCTAATATGGTTAGTAATTTGAAATGGTGAGATTCATGGAATCCCAGTAGTAACTTCAATTTTTGCATGCATGTTATCACATAAATCATAAAAACATCAATTTAACACATTTAATCATATAACACCATATTGTTCAAGTAAAAATTTTGTCAAAGTTTCCCTTTAGAAAATGGACATCTCGGGTCCCTTACATAATTTCAGCCAAAATAATCACCAAATATTAAAACAACAATATGGCAAATCATATAGTTCCATAAGACATTATAAGATAACATAATGCAATAAATAGAAAGTTACACCTTGGTGAGACTTTCGATCTTTCATTTGGTTTCACTCCTTTCAAGGGCTTCCTTAGGCTTCCTCAAACCTAAATACAACATTGAATACTCACTTAAACCACTGATTCCATGAGTTACTTCATAAAGTCTCACTTGAACACTAAATTTCTATATAGTTTATCTTAAAATTTTTCCTTAAACCAATACTTGTCTTTAGGTAAATCAACCATAAGGAATCCATTTTTGGCATTATTTTCATGAAATTCCCACTCCTTCCTTGACATCCATACTGGCCAAATCTAGCCCTAGAAGAGGAAGAAGTGGATTTTCATGCATCTTGCTTCAAACTTTTATAAAACCTACTTTCTTGCATCTTTCTCATGATTTCTCTTTGTTTTCATGTAAAAGAACTCTTCCTCCCTTAACCTATGCCTTGGCTGAAATTTACACTTGAGATGGAGGAGAGAAGAACTTCATAAAACCATACTAAACTACTTCAAGAACTAGCTTGAAGGCATAGAGAAACTTACCTTAGATTTGCTTTAGAATTCTTCAAGCTTTCCTCTCTCTTTTCTTCCTCCCTTTTTCATGACACTTCCCTCCCTTATTGTGCAAGTTTTTGAGCTCTCTCTTCCTCTCTTATGTAGCTCCCTATGTCGGCCAAGAAGAGGGAGAAAATAAAAATCTCAACTTGCATAATTACTTCCCAAAGTCACTTTACACTTGTGTGGTTTAAAACAATTACTTCCTAGGGTTAACTTGCTCAAAATAATAAAATATTCTAATCCTTCACATGCTAAAAAAGTGACGCCACATTAGGGGGACATATTTCCAAAATACTGTATATTTTTCCTAGTCAAGATATATCCTGTATTGGTTACTTTTTACTTGTACTGTTAAAGTTACTTTTTGCAGTATTTGTATACTATTTGTACTTTATTCCATGCAGGAAATAAATTAGATTGAGATCTATATATAACTCAATTCATATGCCAAATAGTGTCTTATGTTAGGCCACCTACTTTCTCTTTTTATTTTATCAATATCATGGGCCCACAATATTTTTTACTTTAACAGTATAACTATTAACATTTTCAGCAATCAATTTCTTTTTATTGATCCCTTTTCACTCAATGCACTATTTCATTAGCTCTAACATGTTACAAGCTTCATTTTGACTGTAATATTGCATGATTACAAAAATACCCATGAAGGACTAAATTACAATTTTTTCTTCAGGGACTAAATTGCAAATAAATTTTTTTCCAAGATTAAATTTCAAATTTATTCTTTACATACACTTGACTTGAAAAATGACCTTATTACCCTTTTCATAATTTATTTTATGCATCCCAGGCTATTTATTCTATTTTCATGCTATAATATCTAGAAAATTATGGATGTTATACAAGACACGTTACACCTCCTTTAACTATGAGCACAAACCACACCTCTAAATTTCTTGTATGAGGATTTTAGGCCATTGAGACTAAAATGGTCATTTTTTAACCAAAATTTGACTCTCAAACCTCCCATCTTAAAACCATGAACTCTTTAAATACCAAACCAACATCAACAATCCAAAAATAGCGCAAAAACACTATCTAATGAGGTTTCACCCTAAGAAAACCACTCCTCAAGGGTTTGATGTAACATCTTAAATTGCATGAAGAATGTCATTATATATATAATGATATGGAAATGTAGTATGAGATACATGACAAGATATGAAAAGAAGTGAAATGACAATTTTATTGCCTAGGAAAACAATAAAAAAGAATTTGCAAACTAGTCCTTGTAAGATAAATTATCTGTAGTTCAATCCATGGGAAAATTACAATAAAGGGCCCAAAAGAATAAATATTTGCATTTTTTCCTTAGTCCAGGGGCAATTTTGTAACTAATATAAATTTACATCAAAATGGATCTCTTGACATACTAGTCTTAATAAATAGTGTAACAAGTTCATAGGGGTCAATTTGGAAAAAAATTATTTATGATTTAGTCCCTAGATAAAGTTTGTAGTTTAGTCCCTCCTAGGGTATTTTTGTAAATATGAATATTATAGTTAGACTAAAGCTTATGTCATACTGATCCTTATGGAATAGTATATTTGACCTAAAGGAATTAGTTTGAAAGAAAATAGACTGCAAAATGCATTAGAAATTATACTATAAAAGTAAAAGTAACTGTAGGCCCTCCAAAAGTTGAAAAAGATGAGAAGTATGTTGACCCCACACAGATACTTTTTGGGACAGGATAATTAAGTAAACATAGATCTATACATGTTTTAATCTTGTATCCATAAAGTGATAAAATACCATAAAAGTAACTTTACCGGTTTAGGTAAAGTTAATCGGTATAGGAATGTTAGAATAGCTGGCTTCCAAAAAGAGGGGCGAATTGGGAAGTTGTAAATTTTTTTGCAAAAACGTAAATTTACAATGAAAGTAAAAGTTTGCAGAAAAATAGAGTACAGTGAGAATGAAAGTAATTGCAAGGTAAGGGAAGATATGACTCAGAAATTTATCTTGGTTCGGTCTGATCAACTTGACCTATGTCCAGTCCATAAGTCACAACTTGAGATTTTCACTATCTGCAATAATTCAATGAGCTTATTGCAATGCCTTAGTATAACCTTGTGCTTTGTTCTAAGAACACTCAAATTCTACACACTGTACTCTTACAAAATGTTTCCCACTTCCCTTTAGGACTCCCCTCACAAAGAATCCTTTTTCCAGATGAAGAAAAGATTTTTATATGGAATGTGAACTGTCTAAATTAGAGTAAACATGAAAGTTGAAGTACAATAAATGAATTATGAGAGTAACAAGTTTTGACTCAGAAATTTCACAAAGTTTTTCCACAAACAAGATTAAAATCGTTACCCACAACTTCAAATGAAGTTCTATTTATAGGTTTGTGGCTTAACTAGTCGTTAAACACAAGATCTAACTGTTACAAACATTAGCCAATGGTTATTGTAGAAATAGCTATTTACCAACTGCATTTAATGCATCTGACATGCGAAAATTCGAATTTTGGGTGTCAACAGACAAATTTCACAGTGACAGAAGGTTAAAGATTTCAATGTTGAACTTCAACATTCATTTGTTCAAGAGTAAAATTTGAATTTTGAGTTTGTTAAAATTATCTTTGAATTTCACTAAACAAAGTTCAAATTTTGCATAAAAAAAGCATGATTTAACAACAAAAGTTTGTCGGTTAGCTAATATTTTTCAATTCTAACATAAGCTAACCTTTGAAAATATATTTTAACATTGTGGTAACTTAAGCAAGTAAGGATCAAAACTTTTTACCCATATTACTAATGGAGAAATCCTAACAACTAATTCTTCTCATGTTCTTCATTGATTTCTTTATTTGATCCTTTCACATGATATTCTCCTTTCTTAGTTCTAGTTGTTTGGAATCATCAAAACTTTTGATTCAACATTCTCCCCTTTTTTTGTGAGGACAAAATAATTTGCAAACTAGATTAGTACTTTGGTTTGCTTCCAAGAGCTCCTCCTCAACGTATGCATTATAGTTTGACTATAAATATGTCACATGTATCAAAGTTGAGAATGTAGAAGAATAGAACAGGAAATATGGAAACACATTGCATTCATTTATAAGTTCAATACTGAATTTCAATCAAGTTCAACATGAGTACAGATTCAATGTTTAATAGGGATGAAATTTCAAATACCAAATCACAAGATTAACATAGGCGAGGTGCAACAGATATAGAATCACACAATCCTAAGATCTAAGCCCTAAGGTTCTCTATCTTGTTACTCCTTCTTGGCCTTGAGCTTAATCTTCTTCTTGCCATGTGTCTTGTGTAATATCCCTACATTTATGAGATGTAATAAAATATATGAAAAGATAGGAAATGAAGCAAGATAGTAAGGCTATATGTTCGATCCCTAGATGGAATTAATTTCCAATATAATTTTTGGAGAAATCATGTATGATTCTTAATTGGAATTAATTTTTCACAAGGTTCTTAGTAAAAAATTATTCTAGAACTTGCCCTGAAAGGTATATAATATACCACTAGAAAGGAAGCTCGTCCCAAGCTGAGCGCAACAGTATAAGTGTTGTGTAGCCAGAAGGTTTACATTGAAAGATAGACTAATTTGAAAGTTAATGTGAATAGTGTAAAAGAATTAATAAAAAATTAGTCTTTGGGAAAAATTATCAAAATGTGCCTGGAAAAATGGATAATTATATTTTCGACCTAACTCAGGGCCAAAATGGTCATTTTCTAGGTTAGGGAATAAAATGTGAAAAATTTATTTAAGCCCCAAGGGAAAAATGCTAATAGTGTAAAATATACAAAGAAGCAGCAAAAAAACTGAGGGACACAAAAAGAAATGGAAAAAGGCAAACTGGTTATTTTTTCAAGTTAGACCAGAAAATGGGAAAAATTGTAATTTTGCACACAGAAATGAAAATACGTTGCAATTTAGTGCCATTCAGCCCCCAAAAGAGGAAAATTTATTGCAAATTAGTCCTTGGATAAAATTATGAAAAGGGACTTAACATTTCAAGAATTATAAATTAGCCCCGAGTCAAGGGTATTTTTATAAATATGAAAAATTATAGTCAAAATAAAGATCTTGATGATCCAAGCCCAATGGAATAATATTTGAAAGTTAATAAAGTCAGTATGAATTTATTATGGGTATTTGGAATAGAAAGTCAGTATTATAACAATAAAAGTTTATTTGGACTGCCAAAAAAGTAATACCACGTCAAGGACAGTAAATGGACCTCACCCAAATATAGTTTGGGACAAGTTGATGATTTTAATCTAAAAATAGTTTTTGGATAATCCTGCACCAATTTAATGACGATTACGATAAAAGTATTTAATCAGTACGAGTAAAATTTATCAGTAAAGGGTACTGTAGTCTAGGAAAATTCATGAAATAATTTTGGACAAAATTACCCTTAATGTGGCTTAATTTACAGCTGAATGGACATGGATGAAATTTATTTAAATAATTTTGGTAAAACTTCTTGGAGACGGCATGATTTTTGGACCAAAAAGTAATCTGGATTAATTGGATTATTAACAAGTTAATTAAGTAACCTAATATCTCTCTCCCCTCCCATTTCTATGTGAGTAGCAGCAGCAGCCATGTGATGAAAGTCAATTTTAAATAATATATGGGAAATACTTCTTCAAGAAGTATTGAAAGAAAAATAGAAAGATAGTCCAAGTTAAGGTGGCAAGTGAATACCTTTATCTCATCTCTTTTTTGGGCATCCACAAGCTACACAAGTGAGTGACAGAGAGAGAGAGAGCCTCTGAATAGAAAATGAGAAGAGCAAATGTGAAAGGAAGAGAAGGAAAAGGGAAATAAGAAAAGAGAAGTAAAACTTGAAAGTTGGAGATCAAGTTTTAAGGTAAGGTCTCTACTACTTGAAGCTTGTAGTTTTAAGTAGTTTAAGGTTGTATCACGAAGTATTTTCTCTCCTCCCACATATCTAAGATTACAACCATGGAGTTTCAGTGACAGAAAGTGGAGCTTTAATCAAATAAATCTAGGAAAAAGCTTTGACAAGTTCCAAGAAGCAAGAATATATGAGTTATTACAAGTTTCATGAAGTAGTTTTTTTTTTCTCTAATTTTCTCCACAATTTTGGTCAAACTAAGGTTAGAAATAGAGATGAAATTTGAAACTTTTGACCCCAAAAATGGATTCCTTGGGTCCAAATTATGTAAGAACAACCATTGGTTCAAAGAGAAACCAAGAAGAAAGCAAAGAGAAATTTTAAGGGTTTAGTGAGTATTGTGTGAAGTTGGACAAGAACCAGTTGCTTATATGCTTCATTGGTGCTATGTTTAGGTCCAAAGAAAGCTTACCCAATAAATTTATAAGCAAAATGATAAGGTTCAAAACAGGGTAGAGTTGGGAGAACTAGAACTTTTATCATGAACACTGGAAAATTCAAAATGTAATATAAAACCGTACAAAGGTCCAAAAATTTAGTGATTTACATTTCTGAAAACCTCTAAGTCTTAGGAAATGAATTCCACTAATTTGATAGCATTTGGAGATATAAGGAAAGAGTTATGTAATTTCTCCTAAAACCGTTCCAGTAGAAGTAGTGTATTGACCCTTAATGATTTAGGTCAATTCAATGCTCTGTTCCAGTAGAATAAATATACAATAAAATATGGTTAGCAATTAGATACATAGGGATTTCCAATGATATAAAGAACACATGATTTGGCTCAAAATAGCATGAGATATGAATTTTTCAAAATAAGGCCAAAATCTTGGGAGTTTCAAAATGACCAAATGTACAATAAATATTTGAGGAATGAACTGTATAAATTAGGCTAGAAAATGCTATGTTTCCTATTTTCTCCACGTAGAAAATCATTTTAGCTATTTTTAGAGACTTGAATTACATCAATATGGTTTTTGTAAAATCAGTTATGAATTTTCGAACTTGATCGGGAAAAATGGATAATGTCAATGAACAGTACCATGAAAAATGAAAAATCTGTTTTTTAATTTTATGTGATTCAAGCTTTTAATCAAGTATAATTGAACTCTAATGAGGTCTAATACATGGAAAAATGAGATTAAGAGCAAGGCGTTACATCTTGCCTAATTTTCCAGCTGTAGCTTCTCTAGTTTGCCCATCATTCTTATCTTTCTTCTCCTCCTTTCTAGCATCATCAGATGTAGGGGCCTGTATAGAGGAAGGAGGTATCTAAGACATGAGAATGGCTTGAAGAGGAACTGGAATAAATGGCACAGAGAAAGGTATCTCAGGACGATAATCTTTAGCACCTGAGGTCAGTTCTTGGACCTCCCTTTGAATATTAGCCAGTCTAGTTCTTTATTCAACTAAGAGGCCATACTGAGAAGATAGAGGTTAAGGAGCAGGTGGAGGAAATATTTTAGCAAGCCTTTGCATTTGTGCTTACACTATAGCATTATGTGTAATAGCTACAAGGTCTACATACAACACAATCCCCCTTTTCTCATTGATAGTAGCTTGAATGATTAGAACAGTGGTGAGATCAGCAACAAGCTTCTCCATTTACTCTGTCTCTTGTGATGATAGAATTGACTCTTGAACAATGTCTTCCATCACTAGCTCATGAGTGGCTTCTTCCTCTATGGCATAGTCCAGAGATAGACTAGGACTTGTTTCATTGCTTGAAGCTTGTGGAGTGACATTAATAGTAGTAGTAATAGTGGCAATAGCTGTAGCAGCAGCCTTAGGAGAATCTATCTCAAAAGGACTTAGGACTTCAAGAGAGACAAATTTGGTTAGTTCTGAGGGTCCCGCTTGAGGGTGTGCTTAAGTGATGGGAATAGAGTTTCTGATATCTTCATAGGCATCATCTATTATCTTAAGGTTCTTGGCCAAATCAGTGATTTATGCTTGTAGATACACAAACTTAGCACTTTCTTCTTCCCTAATACTCAACATCATTGCAGATATGCTCTCATACAATTTAGTTATAGTATTGGGTTTGGCCTAAGTGGATAGAGTGGAGGGTTGAGGTAGCTGGGTAGGCTATGGTTGAGGAGAATCTGGTTAGGTTAGTTGTTGTGCAAGTTGGATGTTTGGGACAGCTCCAGAAGTACCCTCTTACTGTTGGGATTTTCCCCCTTCATAGAATAAATCTTCTGCCTTACTGGATCCCTTCCCAATCCATCTTCCTTCCTTCCTTTCAATCCACATTCTTATTAACTCTTCCTCTTTAAATACTTCAACTGGTTTCCCTTGGCCTTTCTCCAGATGTTCTATTTTGGCAAATTTGAGCATCTTGGTCATGATAAAGGCATATGGCAAGGTTGAGTTTTTTCTTTGATCTTTAACCTTGATCATTCTTTGGAAGATGATATGACCCAAGTTTAGCACTTTTTCTCATATTAAGGTAGTTATCACATGAGCCTCAGCCCTAGTGATCAAATTGAAGCTTCCTCCTTTGTTGAAGAAGATCCTTGACACTATATAGTGCAGGACTCTAGCTTGTACATTTATATCAAAGGGCTTTACAAGCTTCAGAGGAATTTTCACACCTCCTGAAGAGAGCATTCAAGATTGCGCTTTCCTTATAGTTCATAAATTCTCCACTTTCCTCATCTGCATTCTCATCCTTATCCATGTATTTGGAGGTGGATATATCAATCTTGAATCCCTCTTGTCTAAGAATCTCCAAAACCTTGTTAATATTCTCATATGATAACCACAGAGTTCTAGACCTAAGTGTTACTTACTACTTTCTCTTTGTTATTATGCTTCAAAGCAACATATCAGGCCTTAATCACCTTATTATCATACTTTTCCTTAACCTCCAACAAATACTTATATTTACTCATCCAAAACCTAGCATCAAAGTTATTGGAAACTGAAAATTCTTCCAAATTGGTGCAATGAGAAGTTATTGCCTTCTTTGCCACAAATTTTGTGTTGTGCTCTTTCAAGATTTGATCAGAGCTGCAAAGAGAATCTATAGTCAACTAAAATTCTTTTGACTCAGTGCTGGATGCAGGGGCAGCAGGGATATGCTTGTTTGATTCAACCTTTAGAGTTGTTTCTTACGTCTTAGATGGAGTTGTTTTCTGCTTCTTAGACAGAGTTTTTTTTACTAGATTTGGCCTTTCATTTCTGGGTTTCCCTTTCTTTGTTGCATATTGAGGTTTAGTAAAATCCTTGGCTCTGAACGCTTCTTTTCCAATGTTGGTGTTCTTAACTCTCACCATTTTCACTGGGAATATGTTTCAAGGAATGCTCAAGAGGTGTTTTAGAGGTTTGTTTTGAAGTTTAATCAGTGAGAGATAAGGTTTTGCTGAAGGAATTTAAGAATGGTTAAGAGAGGAGATGAATAGCGTCGGTTGAGAAATGAATAGGTTGCGTCTATTCAGAGCGTGACCCTTTAGATTTCTTTATGTAACCATTCGATAGACAAATTTTGACATTCAAAATTTGAGTTTTGATCAGTTATGTTGCCTATGTATTTAGAGAAATTGTCTTGATAGATGAATTTTCAATTTTAAAGTTCGTCTATTAGAGACTTAAGATACGAGGAATCATTTCAACAGACAAATTTTAGACTTGAAATATGTTTGACAAAGACTTAACATTAACAGATGTTCCAATAGACGAATTTTGTGCTCTTAAAGTTTGAATATTAAAGTCTTTTATTGAATGCAAACATACAAAAAGTTTCAATAGACAAATGTTCATGATTCAAAGTTCATATTTTAAAAATTTATGAAAAATTATCTTTTATTGAATGCAAACATACAAAAAGTTTCAATAGACAAATGTTCATGATTCAAAGTTCATATTTTAAAACTTTATGAAAAATTATCTAAAATGTGAATGTTGAACCATCAAAATTCGAATGTTGCTCACACGGACAAGACAAACATATACAAGTATTCAAAATTCGAATTTTAGTTTATCAACAGACAACTGTTGTCCACACATATTCAAAATTCAAATTTCAGTTTACTAACAGACAAATTTCGAGAGAACTAAAACACTAATGTAGCACTTGAATTACTCAAGTACATTTGTTTATGCTTAAAATTCAAATTTTGACTATGCAAATTCATTCATCACACTAAATGGAGTATGAAATTCATTCAAATTTTACAGGATTGAACTTACAAATAGATGTTAAACATTCAAATTTCCTTCTTTATTCAACAAATGTTGACAAAGCAGGTCTAGGATACTCCATTATATTGATTTTTCTATCATTTAAGCTCATAAGCACTACCTGCAAAACATCTTGAAGATACTTCAAAACTTAAGTTAGAGTGAATTTTAACAAATTAACAAATTATCTTCAGAAAGTAAACAAATTTTGTTCAATGCTTACTTACAGTTCATTGGGATTTACCATTCCTAATTTTCTTCTGATCTTACAATATATGTCCTCTGGAAGTGGCTTAGTCAAGATGTCTACAAGATGATCTTCTATAAGGACAAATTCCAACACAATGCCTATTTTCATAACGTGGTCCCTTATGAAGTGATGCCTGACCTCAATGTACATTATCCTTAAATGCATCACTGGATTCTTCGTAATGTTGATGGCACTTTGATTATCATATCTTATTGGTATTTTCTTTGTCTTAATTTCAAGATCTTCAATTTGCTGTTTCATCCAAAAAAATTTGTGCACCATAGCTTCCAACAACTATATATTCAGCATCTGCTATAGAGAAAGCCACACTATTATGCTCCTTGCTGAACCATAAGAATAGAGATTCTCCAAGAAATTGACATGTGCCACTTGTGCTTTTTCTCTTAGTCTTGGATCTAGCAAAGTCAGCATCAACATATCTTAGAAGCTCTTCTTGATTACTTTTTGGGCACCAAAGTCCTATCTGTGATGTTCCAATTAAATACCTTAATATTCTTTTCACAGTTGTTACATGTGACTCTTTGGGACATGATTGGAATCTAGCATACATGTAGACACTGAACATGATGTCAAGTCTACTGGCTGTTAGGTACAACGAGGAACCAATCATTCTTCTGTATTGAGTTATATTGAATGGCTTTCCTCCTTCATCTATATCAAGCTTTGTGACAGTGGCCATTGAAGTTCCCATTGATTTAGCATTTTCCATTCCAAATTTCTTCAAGAACTCTTTTGAGTACTTTGATTGATTGAGAAAGATGCTATCATCACATTGTTTGATTTGTAATCGAAGAAAAAAGTTGAGTTGTCCCATCATTGACATCTCAAATTCACTATACATTAACTTAGAAAAATTCTTGCACAAAGATTGATTAGTAGCACCAAATATAATATCATCAACATAAATTTGAACAATAAGCAAATCTTTGTTTTCCTTTTTGGTGAAATGAGTTATATCAACTTTGCCTCTATTAAATCCCTTTTCAATTAGAAAGTTATTTAGTCTTTCGTACCATGCTCTAGGTGCCTGTTTAAACAATAAAGGGCTTTCTTCAATTTATATACATGATTTGGTTCAGCTGAGTCCTCAAAGCCTGGAGGTTGGTCAACATAAACTTCTTCCATGATATAATCATTCAGAAAGGCACTCTTTACATCCATTTGATACAACATTCTATCCTTTATACAAGCATAGGCTAGGAGAATTTTTATTGCTTCCAATCTTGCAATCAGAACAAAAGTTTTCTCATAATCTATGCATTCTTCCTAAATATATCCTTTAGCTACCAACCTAGTTTTGTTTCTAATTATTGTTCCAGACTCATCAAGTTTATTTCTAAATACCCATTTGGTTCCAATAATTGGGTTATCATTGGGCCTAGGCACTAAGTCCCAAACTTGATTTCTTTCATATTGATTCAGTTCTTCTTGCAATAGCTGATGTCCAGTATTCATCTGTTAAAGTTTTTTTTAGTACACATAGGTTCAATCTGAGAAATAAATACACAGTTATTCATTTGATCCTAAGATGTCTTCTAGTTTTAACATTCTTTTGAACTTCCCCGATCACTTGATCAATAGGATGACTCATTTGATATATCTATGCTCATGGAGTTCTTGAGAAATTTCTTCATTATCTTCAAATTCCATATCTTTCTCTTGAATATCTTTTCTATAGCAGTAGATTCTGATTTTTTTGGAGGTTCAGTTTTATTTTCCTTAGAGAGGTTCATGTTTTTGACACTAGAAATCAGTTCATCCTTATCTAAGGTAGGTTTAGAAATAGTTTCATTTTCAATAAAAAATACATGCATAGATTCTTCTATGGTCCTAGACTTTTTGTTAAATCCTCTATATGCTTTGCTCATACTAGAGTAGTCAAGGAATATACCTTCGTCTAATTTGACATCAAACACCCAGATTCTCTTTTCATTGTTGTGGACAAAGCATTTGCATCCAAATATGTGCAGGTGTGAAAGATTTGGCTTCCTTTCTTTGTAAAGCTCATAAGGTGTCTTCCTCAAGATTGGTCTGATGTAGGCTCTATTGATTATGTCACTTACTGTGTTCACTACATCAGCCCAGAAGTATTAAGGAAGCTCTTTCTCATTCAACATTACTCTTGCCATTTATCCCAAGGTTCCCTCTCCACTATGCCATTTTGCTGGGAGTTCTTAGAATTAAGAAATTGTGATCAATTCCATGTTCTTCACAGTACTCTAAGAAGCTTGAATTTTCAAATTCTCCTCCATGATTAAAACTGATAAACATAATAGAAATACCTTTCTCATTTTATACTTTCTTAACTAAGGTTACAAATGCATCAAATGTCTCATCTTTAGAGGAAAGAAATAAAGTCCGAGTGAATCCAGAATAGTCATCTACAATTACTAATACATACAGAGTTCCACCAATGCTTTTTTACTCTAAAAGGGCCTATCAAATCCATATGTCGCAGATGTAGTGGCTTAGATGTAGAGATGATATTTTTAGATTTGAAAGAGAACTTAGTTTTTCTCCGTTTAAGATAGGCATCACATTCTCTATCCTTTTCAAAAGAAATTTTGGGTAAACTAGTAACTAGCTTATTTTTAATTAACTTATTTAGTTAGTTCATATTAACATGTGCTAACATTCTATGCCATAACCAACTCTCGTTGTTTAATATCCTTATTTTTATGAGATGTTATAAAATAAATAAAAGAAAAGAAACGAAGTGAGATGAAAAGACTATATATATACTTGGGCTTTAGAAGGAATTAATTTCTCATCTAATTTTTAGAAGAACTTATGTTTGATCCTTAATTGGAATTAATTTTTCATTAGATCCTCAACAGAAATTAATTCTAGAACTTACTCTGGAAAGTACACAATATACCACTTGAATGGAAGCTCATTCCAAGCCTAGCACAACGGTATAAGTATTGTGTAACCCGGAGGTCCAGGTTGAGAGATGAACCAATTTGAAAGTTAATGTAAATAGTGAAAAAGAAATAATAAAAAATTGATCTTTGGGTAAAATTACCAGAAAGTGCCCAGGGAATGAATAATAAGTTTTTGACCCAATTCAAGGGCAAAACAATCATTTCTCATATTAGAAGTAAAATGTAAATATTGCATTTAATTTCCAAGAAAAAAATGTTCTTATCATAAAATGTATAAGAAATTTATAAAAATGAGTATATATCGTTTTGTATGAAATAGGGTAAAGAGGTCAATTATTTCGATTGGGAGGAAAAAGAAGAAAATGATGATCTTACCCCTTAAAAAAAAGAAGAGGAAAAAAGTGGTGGATGCAAGGTGGGGTGAAGAAAAGTTTATGAATTTTGGAACAAATTACACCTAATGACCTGAAGATTTTAAAAATTATAAATTGGCCTAGATCAGGGCATTTTTGTAAATATAAAAAATTATTGTCAAAATGAAGCTCTGAATGAACTAAATCCAATGGAATATAGTATGAAATTTATTAAGAGCAAAATAATATATATTGGATAATTAGAGTTTAATATTAATATTTTACCCGATAAAAGTCAGTTTGGACTGTAAGAAGATGTAATAGTAATTCAAGAAAAATTTGTGGGCCTTGTTGAAATATATTTTGAATCAAAATAATGATTTTAAACTAAAAGTAATTGTTGGATAATACTGTACCAATTTAATGACAATTTTTGGTGAAAATACCTAATCGGTACGGGTAAATTTAATCGGTAAAGAATATTTTTATCCATAAAAATTATTGAAGCAATTTTTGGCCAAAAAAATAGAAATAACCACGTCTGAAACAGCCTTGGGATACAAAAGGAAATATTGGAAAGCTTTTATTACATAAAGGAACTAAAGTTGGAAATTAAAGTAACTATGGTTACTTTTATAACTTATTACCCTCTAATCACTTTGTTTGAACTCATAACTCATCATCTTCACCAGCCAAGCACATCTGAAACAGAGTAAGAGGAGAGCTTGAACTTGTGAAAAGCTAGAGGAAAAAGGAGGAAGAAAAAGGCAAAGATTTTGGCTCAAAACCTCAAGGTAACTTCTTATGACAATCCTCTTATGAACTTAAGTAGTTTTAGAAGCTTTCATGGCTTATTCTTTCTTCTTTTTCCATTGTTATGGACATCTAGAGATATAAATTAGAGGCAAAAAATGGAGTTATGAAGAAACCAAATCATAAAAAGGGATGTATAGGTCATAAGATGCAAGAATATGCTATTAGATTACAAATTAATCAGGTAGTTATTTTTCTACCATTTTCTGAAACTTTTTTCCTATTTATGGTTTGAAAAAGAAAGGGAATTTTATGATTTTGACCCTAAAAATGGATTCCTTGGGTCCAAAATAGGTTAGAACAAGTATGTTATACAAGAATTGTTGTAAGGATAGCAAAGTGAAAAATTTTAGTTCAAGTGAGCACTTTGTAAATAAAATTGTATAATCAGTGGTTAGTGGCATTATTTTATGATGTTATAAGACCCAAAAGAGTGTTAGAAGATCAAAGAAAGGGTGTGAAAAGTTTGGAGACCATTAGAAAGAAAAAAGGTATTTAACTCACTTATATTTGCCTATGTATTGTCACTGATGTTACTTGGTTTGAATGATGTGTTTAACGATTGAAATGTTATCATGTGATGATTTGGCATTGTTGGATGAATTTTTTGAAGGGTAATGTGACCCTGGATATGTACAAATACAAGGGGAAGTGCAGTCCAAATTTTTATAAATAGTTGTGCCAAAATGATTTGATTGTATGCTTGATGTGTTTTAAGATGAATACTTGCAATATATATGATAATATGTGTGCATGATGGTGGTGGCTACTAAGATTCTTTGAATCTCACCCCTTTCCAAATGTCCAATGTTATAGATCCAAGTCATGGAATGACTTCCCAGGAAGCAAAAGGAAAGGAGAAGGAGGTTGCTCATTAAAATGAATTTTGCTCTTTTTGGTGTTTTGTTTGGAGTATCTTGTAAAAATGATGTGTATGATTTTAGGACTCTAATTGAATGTAATTATGTCTATCTAGATCTAACATAATGTAATGTGCAAAGTGTAGACATGAAATGACCATGTATGTATATATTAAGGTGCATTTTGCAAAGTTGAATGATGTAAGTGGCCATTTTGAGCACTGTTGGAAAATATGTGTACTATATGGATCTTTTGATTTATAATACATAAATTCTTTATATGGTTGTAAACTAGACATGAATATCTTTCCATGGACACCAAGATCACCTAATTTGGAGTTGTGTATGATTTATGGTAGTTTTTCAAATTTATGGACAGAATCAGGGTTTTCAGAAATTGACCATTTCTACAGTACTTTTTAGAAAGATAAAATATACGAATTGGCCAAGTATATACCCAGTTTCATATTTTTTCCATGTATAGAATCTTCTGAGATATGTTTAGGGACTTGAAATATATCAATATGATTTTGGTTGATTTAGTTTTGAATTTTGAAAATTCACCGGGTAAAATGAAATTAACCAAAGGAATAGTACCCGAAAATGAAATAAATTGGTTTAAGTTGTTTTATGTAATCAAGTCTCTAATCAAGTATTAATGGACTTAAATGTAGTATGATACATAGGAAAGAAGTCTAAGTATGAGGTGTGACATATTTTCTATACAAATTAAATATATGGAATCTAGAGTAGAAAGTTCATCTAAATTAATAGTATAGCAGTTATCATCTCTTTGAGCTTTGAGAATAGCGTTGTGATCACTTATTCTGATGACCAAGCAGAATTCTGAGTCAAACAGTACCCAACTTCCTTTATCACAGGTCTAACTCACACTCAACAAGTTGTGGTTGAGACAAACTACAAACATCTTCTCTTCCATGGATATTTCTGGATTTTTGCCCATGATGCTAATGCTAATTACTTTGCTATATTGGTTGCCTCCAAAGGTCACTTTTCTACCTTTCTTGTCTCTAAGGGTGATGAATTTCTCCTTATCATTAGTCATATGTCTTGAGCATGTACTGTCCGTGTACCATTGGTTACTCTTGCTAGCTCTAAGACATACTAGCAAAACAAAATTTAGTCTTTCTTCTTAGGTACCCAAATCTACTTGGGTCATTTTCTGTTAGTAGCATTCTTCCTATGTACAGATATACTTTTGGGAACCTATTCTACCTTCCTGTCAAGTCCATTTTTCCTTAAGGAACATGAACTGAAAATGTGTCCCTTCTTGTTACAGAAGTGGAAGGTGATAAAGGGACTGCTAGATTGAGATGTAGGAAGAAAGCAATGCAAATAATATTTTTGTTTCACATATTTGGATTGGGTATAAGTTTCAATAGCTTTTGAAGAGTCATATTTCTTATTATACCAATCTGCATGTACAAAACGTCTCATATATAAATTTTGATTTTTCTTCTTGTTCTTTTCCTTGACTACAAAGGGTCATAGCCAAGACTAGCCTTACGTTATGCAATCCTCTGACTACCTAGCAGTGCATACAACATGTCTTTACCTTTTGTAAGATTAACCAGACTTTTGAGAAGATATCCAATGTTTTTCTTAAGCTCAATGCGTGATACACAGTAGGTAGATTCAACTTTATGTTGAGATGCAATGTCAGGCATTTTACACTCTAATTCTAGCTTGCTAATCTTTTTCTTAGCTAGTTTCAGTTCTCTTCAGTTTTGATGAATTCATCATGCAGATCATGAAATACATCAAGTAATTTAGAATAAGAAATGTCAAAATCATTGATCTTATCTTCATTCTTACTATTAAATGGATTATGAGCTCCTTCTGCAGCACGTGCTATCAAACATATATTGGCAATTTCTTCCTCTTCTTCATCCTCTTCATCTGAGCTATTACCCCAAATTAAAGAGATGTATGCATTTTTCTTTTCTCCTTTATCAACATTTTTCTTTTCATTTTCTTGTCTTTTCAGGAATTGTAGGCATTCCCATTTGATATGACCTTGCTTTTTGCATTCGAAGTAGGTTATGGGCTTTTTGTTTTCCCTTTTGCTTCTTGTTCATACTCCTTTCTTAAAGAATTTCTTGCTTCTCTTTTTGCCATAGAATTTTCTAACCAGAATTACCAGAGTTTCTTCATCCAGCTCTTCCTCATCATCAGAATTTTCTTCCTCTTCTTCTATAACTTTTAATGCTAGACTCTTCTTCTTCTTTTCTTGTCCTGCATCTTTGAGCATTTTCATCTTGCCCTCATATTCTTCAAGGCTGCCGAAGGGAGCTATGACAGAAGTCATTGATTCTCCTTTGGCTTCTTCTATGGTGCTCACTTTTGGTTGCCATTTGATGGGTAGGGCTCTGAGAATTTTCCTAACTTTTCCTAGCTGAGTATATTCCTTGCCAAGACTCTTCAGTTGATTCACAATAAAGGTGAACCTCTTCTGTAAATCCTTAATGCTATCTTCTTCCTTTATCCTGAAGCTTTCATACTCTCCAATGCAAGAGTTTAACTTATTTTCTTTTACTCTAGTTGTTCCTTCATGTGTAATTTCCACAGTATCCCATATTCCTTTGGCTGTGGAACAATGGAAGACACTATAAAATTCGTCCTGGTTAGGAGCACTAACCAGGTAGTGTTTTGCTTTGAAGTTAAGCAAAACTTTTCTTTTATCTTAATCATTCCACTCATTCTTAGGCTTCTCTTTATAGTTGCCATCATCTTGTAGCTTTATTGGTACAAAGTCACCTTTTTGGATAACTAACTAGATAACCAGGTCTATGGATTGAAGAAATATATGCATCATCATCTTCCAATATCCATAGTGTTCTCCACTAAAGCCTAAAGGTATGTTAGTGTTGTTTCCTTTAGGTAAGATACTTTCTCCAAAGCCAGTCATTTGTTCTCCCGGATGGTTAAATCCTTCAACTAAGAGTCTAAGCTCTGATACCACTTATTAGAATAGCTGGCTTCCCAAGATGGGGGTGAATTGGGAAGTTGTAAATTTTGCTACAAAGATGTAAATTTACGGTAAAAGTAAAAGTTTACAGAAAAATAAAGTGCAGTGAAAATGAAAGTAATTGCAAGGTAAGGGAAGAGATGACTTAGAAATTTATCCTGGTTTGGTCCGATCGACTTGACCTACATCCAGTCCACATGCTACCACTTGAGATTTTCACTATGTGCAAAAATTCAATGGGCTCCTTGCAATACCTTAATACAACCTTGTGCTTTGTTCTAAGAACACTCAAATTCTATATTCTACACTTTTACAAAGTGTTTCCTATTTCTCTTTGTGACTCCCCTAAAAAAAAATCTTTTTTTCAGATGAAGAAAAGATTTTTATATAGAATATGAACTCTTTAAATTAGAGTAGATATAAAAGTTGAAGTACAATAAATGAAGTGTGAGAGTAAAAAGCTTTGACACAGAAATTTCACAAAGTTTTTGCACAAGCAAAATTAAAATCCTTACCCACAACTTCAAATGAAGTTTTATTATAGATTTGTGGCTTAACTAGTTGTTAAACACAAGATATAGCCGTTAAAAATATTAACCAACGGTTACTCTACAAAAATTAGCTATTCACTAGTCACATTTAGTGCGTATGACATGCCAAAATTCAAATTTTATGTGCTAACTGGCAAATTTTGCAGAGATAGGAGATTAAGGATTTCAACGTTAAACTTCAACATTCGTCTATTCAAGAGTGCAATTCAAATTTTAAGTTTGTTAAAATTATCTTTTGTTAGAACGTACGAATTTTCATATTGAAAGTGCATTTTTTGAGTTTGAACAATTGTCTCATGTTTTCACAGTGCACTCAAAATTTGAATTTCAAAAGCTTAAATTCGTCTATTGGAGGCTTGTTCAACTTGGCACAAAAGTTTTCCTCTTTGAAATTCAAATTTTGAGTTCTAAAATTCCTCTGTCAGAGCCATACTCTTATTGGACTCAAAAATTCTAGTTTTGAAATTCGTATTTTGAAGTCCAAAGTTCGTCTATTAGAGATAGTGATATTGAGCTTACTTTGAACTTTACTAATACTCGACTTTTGACTGAGTTTTAGACGAATTTTGTACATTTTCATTAATAGTGCTTAGCTCAAAATTTAAATTTCAGAACTGAAATTCATCCATGAGAGGTAAAACCTCTATAACTTCGAATTTCACTAAGCAAAGTTTAAATTTTACACAAAATAGGCATGATTAAATAGCAAAAGTTCATTTGTAAGTAAGGATCAAATGAATAGGTTTTGGTTGAGTTAATGAAGAGGTTTTGATCCCATGATGTACATTTTCTAAGGAGAGACTCTGCTGAATTTTTAATTAAATGATATGGCATTTTATGTTTTTATGAGAATGATTAATGTTTCTATGAGTTATATGATAATATGGTTGCATAATTAGTATTGCTATTGAGATTCTTTTAATCTCATCCTCCCTAAATGACTAACATGTTAGGCAAAAGCTATGGCAATGGAGTCAAGAGAGCTATGGAGGGAGAAGAGGAAATGGATGCTTGATTTAATTATTCAAGCTACAATTTTTATATTTTTAATGTATTTAATGTAAAATTGTATCTGAATTGGTTAGGATGTGCTTGCTTTTTGTCATGTGCTTCTAAGCCTCTTATGATATCATGAATATGTTTTGGACGAGGTTGAATCATGAATATATGGTATAATGTTGATTTTGAAATTTGAAATGCAAGAATTGTCCAAGAAGACTAATAGTAAGTAGAATTGGGATGCTTTGTTCAAAATAGAGCATTCCTTATAAGTTTATATATGCCATGAAAGTAGATAAAATAAGCTTTCTTAAAAGCTAAAGATTACTTGATTTGGCTATATATATGATTTATAGTGAATTTTTAAATTTAGGGGTTAAAATTGGACAATATAGGAAAAACTGAAATTTTCATTGTAAACATTGGTTATTTTTAAAAGACAGTGTAAAATTGTGTAGAACTCCAAAATTTCAGTAGTTAATATTTATGAAATATCTATGTCTTGAGTTCAATATGTCACTACTTTAGAAGCAATTAGAGCTGTATAATTAGAGATAGGTAAGTTTTTTCCAAAATTGTTCTAGTCAAAGCTATGTTCTGATCCTTAATAATTCAAGATAATGTTATACCATGTTCAAATAGAATAAATATACAAGATAAATATTTCTAGAAATTATACATGTAGAGCTTTCAAATGACATCAAGAATGCATGAATTAGCTTAGAATAGAATAAGAAATAAATTCTCAAAATTAAGGCCAAAATCTTGGAGAAGTGAAAAATGACCATATGAACATTAATTTTCATGCTAAATATTGTACTAATTGGCATGTTAAAGATTCTCTTTTATATTTTTCCCATGCAGTTAAGATTTTAAGCTAATTTTAGAGACTGGAACACCTTGATACGATTTTTCTAGAATTAGTTATAATTTTTTAATATTCATCCAGAAAAAAAGGTTTACCATATGAATAGTAATCTGGAAAAAGAAAATGTTCTATCTTTATCTATCATGTGATTCAAGCTTCTAACCACAATACATGGACTATAATAAAGTTTAGTACATGGGTAATGTGATCATAAGATAAGGTGTTACATTTGACCTCCTTGGACCCAAAATGACCAATGAGTTACATACTCAATTTTTCATGAAACTTACCTAGCCCTATTAACCACATGGAACATCTTGATACATGGAAATACATGTGGGATTGCCAAATCCCAAGCCCAAAACAAGACATAGCTACGAATGTGTTACACACCCTTAACAACCAAGCAAGACAATCCCGTGAACCAAGGAATCTCAATGATAATTCTCATATGTACATACTAGCATAACCACATGGTATATAACAAACTATCCATCATCACAGGTGTAATATCCTTAACTTTACTGAATATCATAAAATGCATAGAGAATTAGAAAAAATAAGAGACACATTGAAATGTGAAAAAAGGGTAATAAGGTTATTTTTCCATGTCAGAATGAAAAATGAGCAAATTATATTTTTGTCCCTAGATAGAAAAATTCTATGCAATATAGTCCCTAAAAAGAAAAAATTTCATGTATTATAGTTCTTGGGAGAAAATACGAGAAAGGACTCGAAAGAAAAATTATAATTTTACCCCAAATGAAAGGAATTTATGTAATTATGAAAATTCTATCAAAACGGAGCTCGTAATGAGCCAGACCCAATTGAATACTGTTTAGATATTGATTAAGTAAGTATGAATTTATAATTGGCATTGAAAGTTAAAATGCGATTATTATACCAAGAAAGAAGTTATAGGCTCCGCAAAAAGTATTTAAGAGGTAGGAACAGTGTGTGAACCCCGCATAGATATATTTCAGGACAAGATAATGAGCTTAGACCAAAATCAAATTTAGAATAATCTTGTACCAATTAAATGACAAAATAGGCAAAAGTAATTAATTAGTATCAGTAAAATTTATCTGTAAAACCTATTTTGGATTGATAAAAATTCTAGTAATTTTTGGACAAAAATATGCTTAAGATGGCAGCTTCACTGCAACAAGGGACAAGGAAGGAATTTAATAAATTGATTTATGGAAAATATTTCATTAAAAGGTAATCAAAGTAGTCAAGTAAACCTAAGTTACTATTCACTCATTTAATATATCTCCTTTTGTGGTTATGTGAAACAAGCCTCTTCATCCTCTTCATTTTGGGTGAACTAACAGTAACAAGAAGAGTAAGAGAGAGCTTAAAATTTCAAAGAGAAAAGAGAGAGTAAGGAGCAAAGGTTGAAGACACAAGAAGCTAGGTGAGTTCTCATGATCTTTGGTTTGTGTTTTCAAGTAAGGGGTGAAGCTTTCATGGAGTTTTCATTTTCCCCTTCCCTCCACAAAGTTTTGATCATGGCATGTACAAAGAGAGTGGAGTTTTCAATGAGTAAAGTTAGGGAAAAACTTAGGCAGATGACTAAAAGCATGATTTTACAAGTTATTGTATTTTAAAGCATACCAAATTCTTCTATTTTCACCAAGATTTTGGCTAGACTAGGGTTTATGTTAGAGATGAAATTTCATGATTTTGACCCCAAAAATGGAATCCTTAGGTCCAAATTAGGTAAGAAAAAGTATTGGTTCAAAGAAAAACCAAAAAGAGAGTAAAGTGAAAATTTAAGAGTTTAGTTAGTATTGTGTGATGTTGGACCAAGAACCAATGGCTTGTATGCTTCATTACTGTTATGTATAGATTCAAGGAAGTTGGAGAAGTGATTAAATGTAATCTACAAATGGTGAAAAGCAAGGGGAATCCATAAGGTAGTTATTTACCATTTAATGCATTATATTATCATACTTGATCTCTATGAATTTGTTGCAATGCCATATGTTTGTTTTGATGCTTTGTGATGATTTTGTGATGTTGGCTAGTCATTAGCTCATGTTGATACTTAGAGTTCAATTTTTACCATGAGAAGGTTGGAATTTTGGAAAACTCAAAGCATGAAAGTTGTAGATCTATGTCTTAAGTTTCCAACGCATCTTAAAGAACCTTGATCGAAGTTCATATGTGATAGTTATGATCAAAATACCAAAGGGTGTCAAAAATTTTCAGCATGAACAATTTGTAACATTTTTGCTCCAAATGAGCCTATAACGCCATGAAACACAACAATATGTCAAATCATGATAAAATATACCAATGTAAACATATTTAGATACAATTTAGAGTTTAAATATGGGTATTTTATATGTATAAAATGGACATATTAGCTAAGTTGAATGAGGGGTCTTATGACCTATGAATGTCCAATTTGCAAAATGAAACTCTTCCAAA
Source organism: Adenanthera pavonina (assembly GCA_026686845.1). Lineage (NCBI taxonomy): Eukaryota > Viridiplantae > Streptophyta > Magnoliopsida > Fabales > Fabaceae > Adenanthera > Adenanthera pavonina. Next base: position 21,910,459 of record JAIVEN010000013.1, read on the forward strand.
ATTTTTATGAAATATTATGGCTGATATGTTTCTATGAAATTTATTGATGTTCTTGTGAAATTTTTGATAATGTGAATGCTTGGATGGTAATTGCTATTGAGATTCTTTGAATCTCACTTTCCCAAATGCTAACATGTATATGATCAAATCATGGCAAGGCTACCAAAGAAGACAAAGGAAAGGAGAGAAAGATTGATGATTAAGCTTTTATTGCTTCAAATAATCCTTTATTATGTGCTACTGTGTAAAATCAAATGGATTGCCTTAAATTTATATCTTCATGCAAACACGTTCCTTTAGGCCTTATGTAGTGTATGGTATGTTATGAGAACAAGATATGGTCATGTAAATAAGCTATGTTATAGGATGAAAATGGTCATTTTGACCTACAGATGGTAAACCATATTTTGTTTAGACGTTTTGTGGCTCAATATATGAGTATTATATATGGTTTAAAAGTAGACAAGAAGAGATTTAAAATCGTTTAAAGAGAACTCAACTTGGCGTATGTACAATTTACTATGATTTTCCAAATTTAGTACCAGAAATTAGGAAAACTAGAAAATAACCAAATCTACAGTGTTTTTTCATGGATTAAACTATACTTATTGGCACAAACAATGCTCTATTTCAATTTTTTTCCCATATAGACAATGTTTTTATCTATTTTTATAGACTTCAATTACTTATATATGATTCTTATAGAATCAGTTATGAGTTTTCAAAGTTCAATTAGTAAAATGAAATTCACCAAATGAACAGTACCAAAAATTTGAAAAATTTTGTATTCAATTACTTTGGGATTCAAGCTTCCAATTGTGTATAAATAGACTCCATTAACGCTAAATACATGGGAAATGAAGCTGAAGGTAAGGTATTACATTTTTTATATTAAAGTTGATGGTTTAGACTTTTAAAGCATTTATGTTAGATTGAGGTTGTTTAAGTTTTGACACAAGAATGTATTATTTATTAGTATTCCTTTAAAATAGTCTACTAACTAGTTGTTATTATGGGACAAGAAAAATGTCTGCATCCATAAGCAGCTTAGCTTTGGACTTCCAGGCAGAGTCCAAGGTGATAAACTAAACGCGTGTTCTTAAGGTCAATACCAAAACCAAATCAAACTACTCCAATATCCCCAATAAGCCATGTAGGAAGATTAAGTCTCCTTAACCAGCTCCTTACTAGTGCTAAAGCCTTCACCTGAAATGTTGGCCACAAAGAGGAGGTGAAACAATGTCCTAGTAACCAAAGGCAACTCAAACACAATAAAAGTTCTAAAACATCCATCCAAATGTATAGATATAAATTATATGATGTGATACACATGATATGCAAAAACCCCTACAAATATCACAGCTAAAACCAAGGGCCAGTTACCATTATAAGGTAATTTCAACAAGTAGCTCCCTTCCAAGGCTGATTCTAAGGTAACCACCAAGCTTTTCTCCCATTAGTCATGACTCGGCCAGAGGCCATTCCATTAATAGTTGGACTATAGTTTTTCTTCCCTTGGACCACCCAAATTGATGGCCATTTAAAGAAAGTGCATCCCTAATCCAAAGCCACTCGAGCCTCTCCGCCAAATGATGAATATTTAGTGATAAGAATATCACAAGCCTTTCCACCTGGACACGAAACCTCATGTACCATTTAGTGGATTAGCATAACACGTGGTTTTTCCCAACACCATCACCCAACCATAACCATGCTGTAACATTCACATTTTCAAAATTATGTTTAAAGGTAAGAAAAGAAAATGTTCATTGTTAAGGCAAAGTTAAAGAGAGATTCAATGTCTCTGTGAAGGAAAACTATGGCTAATCAATATATTTATGATGGATAAAAAGTGTGAGCCCAAGGAAATTAAGGATTGTGGTAGGTAGTTAGGGAGCTGTGAAACCTTAAGGTAGTTAATTGCTAAACTTAATATGAAATCTAGCTATAAAAAGAAAGTTTTTGGTCAAATGTTCTTATAAGAAAGCATGAAAGAAATTCTCCATAAGTTGCCAAGATGAGGTAAAAAGAAGGTAGTTCATGGGATTGTGAAACCAAATTGAGCAAGAATAGATGAAATCTATCACACCTCAAATTAGACCCATTTTCTCATAGATTAAACCATTATAGAGTCCATTTATACTAAAAGAGAAGCTTGAATCAATTTAAATAAAAAAAAAACAGAATTTTGAAAATAATCAGGTATTGTTCACATTACCTTTTCCATTTTTACCCTATGAACTTCAAAAATTCATAACTAATTTTCAAAATATCATATTAAAGTGATTCAAGTCTCTAAAAATAGATAAAAAGATTCTATACATGGAAAAAATAAGCAACTGAGTATTTATTAGGCAAATTTGAATAGTAAATTCATCCAAAATCACTATAGCAATGGTCATTCTCCAAAATCCCTTTAATTGGCCATAAATTTGAAAAATCACAATAAATCATACACAACTCCAAATTGAGTGAAGCTCCTCCTCTTTAGTTTTCAACAATATAAAACATTCATATATTAAAGATAAAAGGTCTGTACAGTACATGAATTTCTTTACAATGGTCAGCAAGGTCATTTACATTTTCCAACTTTGGAAGATACATACTAATGTGTACATATATGACCATTATTTGTCCTGACCTTACATACTACATCATATTGGATCTAAAGTGACATTATCAGATGATGGTACAGCCCAAAACCATACACATTAATTTGCATAAATACCCCAAGCATATGATCAAAGATAGCAAATTTATCTTAATCAATAGCTTGCTTCTCCTTTGCTTTCTGTTCTTGGGCAACCTTGCCATGAGTTAGACCTAAAATGGTTAAAAATTTGGAAAGGAATGAGATTTAAAGAATATTATTAGTCACCCAAGTATATATACATTATCATCAACCATTCACAAAATCATCATTAAAAATCAATAAAACAATAATGTCATTATATTTTATAAAAATTTTGTCATGGTAACACTTTATAAAGTGGACATCCTAGGTTTACAAAACCCATCAAACAACCAGCCAACAATGCAATAATATCACAAACCAGTCATTCAAATACATGGCATAATCACAAAATCATGAAAAACAAAGTATGATAATATGAGACATAAACGGGTACTTAACTACCTTTGGATTTTCCAAACTTCTTGCACACTTTCTTTTGTCTTCTACCACTTATTAGAACCCCATGACATCATAAAATGGGGCTATTAGCCACTAATTACACAACCACATTTACAAAGTGGCCTACTTGGACCAAAAAAATTCCACTTAACTATCCTTTGGTATTTTCTTGTACAACAAACTTGTCCTAACCCATTTTAGACCCAAGAAATTCATTTTGGAAGTCAAAATTTTGAAATTCAAACCCTAGGAATAACCCTAGGTCTGGCCAAAAGTTACTAAAAATTTTAGAAAAATATATGCTTCATCAAACTTCAAACTACTTTTACATCCTTGCATATCTCACATATTATATGCTTTTCCATGGTTTTATTTTGCTATAGCTCAACTTTCTCTCTTTGGTGTTTGCCATGGCTGAAACTTGAAATGAGATTAGAGAGAAAATACTCCATGGCAACCTCAATAAACACTAGGGTATGCAAGAAAATGACCATAAAAACTTACCTTGGTGGTTTGAGACCATAACTTTGCTTCTTGCTTCTCTATTTTTCTTCCAAAATTTTCGTGGTTCTCTCCCTCTTGGTCCTCTGTTTCAAACATGTTGGAGGTCAAGAAAATGAAGACTAAATGGCTTAACTCATGTTTAAGAGGAAAAAGATGAAATAGGTAATAAATCATAGTTAATTACATTAACCTTTGGTCACTTTATTTTAAAAGCTTTTGAAATAATTCCTTTTATGTCCCTTCAATTATGCAGCATGCCATTCATGCTCTTTTTTTACCAAAAATTGTTTCATAAAATTTAAATGACGAATGTACCCTTTACTAATTAATTTTACTCATATCAATTAATTACTTTTACCCCGTAATTTTCATTGAATTGGTACAAGATTATCTAAAAATTACTTTTGGACTAACATCATTATCTTGACCCAAAATATATTTGGGTAGGGTTCATTTACTATCCTAGATACTGCACTGCTTTTCTTACAGTCCAAAATAACCTTTAATTGGTATAAAATTGACCTAAAAGCTTTGATGTCCAAATAAAATCATTTTGATCTAACTAACTTCCATACATTATTCAATTGGGCTAAGCTCATCAAGAGCTTCATTTTGACTATAATTCTTCATATTTACAAAAAAGTTCTTAACAAAGACAAATTTATAATTTTTGAAACTTTAAGGTCATTATTTGTAATTTTCCCTAAAATTTCATCACACTACAACTCCTAGTGACTTTTCTTCTTCAAGCACCAAATTGTAAAATATTTAATTGCCAGAGCCAAAAATGTAATTTTCTCCTTTAATAATTTGGAAAAATGATCTTTTTTGCCCTTTTTTTTGTTTGTACATATCTCACCATTTCTGAGATTATAAACACATTTTTAATTATCCTCGTTTTATCATTCTACATTATTTAATGCCTAGAAAAAATTCAAGATATGACAAAATCCTCCATAAATTGAAAGCCACTAAAGCAAGGCAAAAGGGTGGTGACTATTGGGGACATGAACTTAATTGAGTAAGAATGAATGATGGTGAGATGCCGAAGGATAGGTTCTAATTGGGCTAGCAAGAGACTATTATAAGATTGAGAATTCCCTTAAACTACTTGACCCCTAAATAACCTTGGCAAAATCCTCAAACTACAATACCACTAAATAACCTTGGCAGAATAGCTAAAGAAGTTATGTATGGAAACAAACAAAATAGTAATATTATAAGAAAGGAAAATGGAGAAACTAATGTATGACCTAAAGGAAGAAAGTTAGAGAAAGATTACAATGTGCCTTGTAAAAATGTGCCAAAAGTAGAATTGGAAAAGATACCATATGTGAAATATTGTATGAACACTATGAAGGGCAAAATGGTAATTTCACATGTTTGGTCCTTAAAAGAAATCAATTTTCCTTATGATATTTAGAAGGAATTAAATTTGGTCTAGAATTAGAGTAAATTCCAAATTTGGTCCTTAATTGGAATTATTTCCAAAAATTTAGAAAAATGATATATGTGTCGAAATGGACTTTTGGACATGTTAGATCATGTTAGAAGTATGAAATGCGCTAAAAAGATGTAGTTCAAAAATGATACTGGTTGCAAAATATGTAAGAATAAAACAGTAAAAAGGAAAAAAGTATGTGGGTTACTCAAATAAAGAAAAAGGAAAAAGAAAGCATGTAGGCCCCACATAAAATACTGTTTGGGACAAATACTAAGATAAATTCAAATCTCAAACTAGTATATTTCTTGTACACATTAATGAACAATCAGTATTAGAATATACTGTAAAATATCAAGAAACTGTCTAGATATAATGATGAAAGACCCAAACGGAACTCGTCCGATTGAACCTTCTATAACTCGGAATGAACCACAGATCGTGCTAGAATCAATTAGGATACATGAAATAATAAGAAAACACAAGATAGATAAACACGTTAAACTAGAAAAATAGGATAATAATTATGAACGAAAATGACAAGAAAATAGGAAAGATATGTTGGTCAATGGGATATGACCCTAAGAGAACCTATCTCTTAGAACCCTAGCCTTAGGACGCCATAAAGGAAAACCACTCCTTTGATAAGTCTAAGAATTCTCTCAAGAACACAGGGGATACAAGAGAAAAACATACAGGAAAAGAACATAAGTTCTAAAAATTCATTCTCATTAATCTGTCTATCTCAAAAGTACATAGGTGGCTCCTTATATAAATAAATAAGGTAACCAAAACCCTAGGCCAAAATAAAAAAATGAAAATTACAATAAAAATAAAGAAAATAATCAAATCTAATCAATCGTAAAGAAGATACCACAATCTAAATGAAAAAGGAAACAAAATATTCCTCAAATCGATCAAAAGGTGGTACCTTTCTTACTTTAACTAATAGAAAATTCAAGAACCTATTCTTTAAAAATTAGGAAACAATCAAAACTTAATATCCAAGACAATCTTTGACCATATGCCTTATTCTAAAAATTAAATCATAACAAAAACGAAAATTCTAAATAAAATAGAATAAAGAATATTCCTTTTTAGTTGATCACATGAGTGGCACATAATCACTTAAGTAATCTCCTTTAAATGGGCCCTCTTTGGGCTTGGATCTATAACTTGCAAGGAAGAGAACATAATCAAGCTTTTTTGACTTCTTGGGCTGGATCATCTATGCCTTGCAATGGAACTTTAGCCTCTCAAGCTTGATTTCCAAGTGATGAAGCTTCCTTTTTATGCTTTACAATTTGTCCAAGGACCCTCTACGTTTTATGCCTCTAGCGTACTCTATCATTCCCTCCCTCCTCGAAAGGATTCATCCTCGAATCTCCGTAATCTACATGGAAAGAAAGGGAACGATTAAAAACATCAAATAGATAATAATGAGTATACTTACCTTTTAGGCTTAATTGATCCTTTGTGGCTTTGATCTTCACATAAACTTGAATGGCATTGTTCTCCCTTGACTGCAAATTTGTTTTAAATATTCGTCTAAGCCTTTGCAACCATAACATTGCTCCAGGGTCAAAAATTTTATTTTCAAGCTTTAGTGAAGAAAATTTTGAACTCCCCTTTAAATCAATCTCTCCAATTTCCTGCTGCAAATAACTAGGAACAAACTTGACCCAACAAAACTCAAATGGAACCAAGATGTTAGTTAACATAGAGAAAAAGAAATGGCAACAAAATGGCACACAATAAGACTAAATTAAAACAAAGTAAACGATACGGGATATAAAGTAAATGATACATGATTGATCTAGACTAGAGGAAATATACTGTATAGGAGGACAAATGCTCTCCACCCTTGGCTGAAATTTATGTATGTGTTAGAAAGGATTATTTTATCATTTTTGGTAGCTATCCCTAAGAAGGCATCAAGTTTTCAAAAGAAAGGCAAGCTAGGTTTTCAAAAGAAAGGCAAGTATATGTAATATGAAATTTTAGGGTTCAAATTGAACTTTAAGAAAGCTTATGAAGACTGAGTTTATTTGTCATGATTTTCTTGACGCCTCTAGGCTTAGGAAGTTGCAAAGAAGTGATTGGAAAATGATTCAAGCAAGAGGAATTCAAGTTTGAAGTAGAAAGGTTAAAAATTTTAGGTAGTACCTCACTATGCTTTTATGTTATTGCAAAATGATGTTTATACATGATTTATGATATGATAATGTTGTCATATTGCTGTTGTGGCTATTTTCTTAACTAGCTGGCTGTTTATTTGATGAGGGTTAGGCCTAGGATATCCTGTTTCTAAGTCAAAATGCTGTAGAAATTTTGTTAGCTAACATGGTATTTTTTAACGTTTAATGATATTGTGTGTTAGCTTTCCTATGTTTTGATAATAACAAAACTAGAGAAGAAAATATTTTATAGGAATATTTGACTCCCAAGTACTATTACTGAAAGTTTGCCTTTAGGCACTAATAAAAAGAAATTTGATGAAAAGTTTGCTAAGAGAACTATATGCAATCAGTATTAGGTTAAACTTGATTTTCTGCGTAGGAACAAGTTTGATATAGTTAAGATACTTGATAGATTTACCTCATTGCTTGAACTAAGAATCTCTTACTCTGACTCTGTGGTTAGAACGTTCTTTCTACAACATGAGTTTCAACAAAAGGGAAATTGAGTTTTCTACTCTTGTTAGAGGTCAGACAATTGGGGTAAATCCCAAAGTGTTGTGTGATTGGTTAGATTGGTCTGAGACTAAAGTAGAGCCTATAAAATCATATTCTAAGACTAATCTATATAAGATCGTTACGGAGACTGCAACTAGTCCAAGAACTATAAGCTTAAGCCTGGTAACATGCTCATTAAATTTAGAGTCTTCCATTACTTACTCACTAGAATCTTTGTGAGCAAAAGTTTTAGTTTTACGCACATCAATGAAGCTAAATTGAAGATTATGACAAGATTGATAAAAAATACCTCCATTGATGTTGCTAGTTTGATCATTAAGAAATTTATAGATGTTACAAAGTTTGCTACTAAGGACTTGCCATATGCCATGTTGATTTCACTTATCTTGAAAAATAACAACATCTACCATCTGGAAGGCAAGGAAAGAGATATTTCTAGAGTTTAGTTCTCCAAATCTACATAGAATGGGTTTAAAGTTTGAAAATAGAGAATGGATTATGGGAAGGACTATAAAGAGAAAAAGGTCACCATCACCTACTTAGTGCACCAATAAATTGGCCTACTCCTCCTTAACCTAAAAAATCTCAGAAGTCTCAAAAATGTTCTCAACATGTTTCAGAAGCAGATTCAAACAATGCCTCCAAAATTGTAAATCATATGACAACCACCATCATGGGAGCTTTATTTAAAGAACTGATGCTATGAAGAAAGGACTTATTGATGACCACTCAAAGATTTTTTATCTCATAGTGGAATTAGATGACAAAGTTAATCGGGTTGAAATGACAATAGATGAGATTCAAGGAGAGAAAAAGGAGTTGAGGTTCTATACGAGACAATTTTATGGCAATGAACAAGCCATTACTTTTACCCTTCATCTAAAGTCTGCCAAAACTTCTGCTGACCAAGAGCAAGAGCAAATTCCTTCACATCTGGCACCTTCCTCACCTCAACCATCCCCTACACCACAACCATCTAAGCCTTCTACATTACAGCCACCTCTACTAGTCATAAAAGACCTTCTTGTTGACATTTTGCAACCTATTTCCATGACTCCTATTTTTGCATTTGAAGAAATGCTTGCTAAGAGAAGTCCCTCTCCTATGGTTAGAAAGATGTTTTCTCTAGAGGCATTCACTTTTCGACCACGTATTGTTCTTATTCGTGATTTGAGAAATGAACCTAGTTCACCTTGCCCTATAATTGACATATCTATGGCTGCTTATCTGCTTGAATAAGCTGTAACTATTGGTGTTATTATTACTCCTCCACCTCATCTAAAAGCTCTTCCTAGAGTTATTATTGATGATGACAAAAAGGGGTAGAAGAAGAAGGAAGATCCAACTCAAACTTGAGGGAAAGCTAAAGGAGTTCTCATAGAGTAAGAGGGCATGGACTCAGACACTAATTGAGCTCTTAGGCCTTGTGGAAAGGAACTTTAGTGTTTATAACTATTATTTTCTGTTATTTTCTACTATAATTGTTATGTTATGGATACTAAACTAAATCTCTATATCTGTTATGTGTCACATGTTAATTGTATTTAAATTTTCTTGAGATTATATTTCTGCATAAATTTCGAGGGAGCAATCCCTATTTGTGCTAATTTAATGCATCTAGGTTTTGTCATCATCAAAAAGGGGAGATTGTTAGCTTTACTATGTTCTGATGATAATAAAACTAGTGAAGAAATCATTTTGTAGGAAAAATTGGCTCCCAGGCAAAATTTAAAGAAATTAACAAGTTAATGATAACTCAACATAGGACCTTTAGATGTTGTAAATGGTTGAATTTATGAGCAAACTAAACCTTGAATAATCTTTTCAATGATTTCTAATATCAAAGTTTAATATTTTTTAAGATTTCAAGTTAAGAAATAACTTTGTGCCTTATTTCTTCAAATCTTTTTAAATAATCAATTACCTTCAACAACAATCGATTATCGTTCTCTCTAGTGATTCTGCATGCCTCAGGTTAGCTCCCTGATCGATTATATTCATATATAATTGATTATATCAGTAACTTCCCATGTCCAATTTGATCTTTTTCTGATATAATCTATTACTTCACTCAAAATAATTGATTATCGAGTTTTAGACATTCCTGTTACACTTCGGTTCACATCTTAATCGATTACCCTCACATCCAATTGATTATATTGCTTCATATAATTTGTTATATCCCAAAATAATTGATTAAAATCCCTCAATGAGTGTGCAAGCTCTCTATTTGAAATTTAACTTGTGACTCTTGAGCTTCTAATCTATTACTATGTTTTTATTCTTAAAAATTTCCCCAATCTAACATGTTACTTTGTAACATAATTGATTATCTTAGCCTTTCTATTTATTTATTCCACGATAATCAATTATTCTTGCATATAACCGACTACATTTCCAAAGTTCTCCAGATACGTTTATATCCTCACTTCTTTTTATCCGAGCAAGCTAGAAAATGAATTTAATCTCTTCTATATTAAAGATGTTTTTCTTCTAGCTTAAATGATCATTTTAGTTTATGGTGAAACGCATTAGTAAGAGAACATGTACTCAATATAATCAGTTACCTCTTACTTCTAAGTGCTTAATCTAGGTAGTGAGCATTCAATGTACCTTCAACAGTCATTTAATCTCTAAGTAACAGCAAATTAATTGTGTCTAACCACTAGTTAATGAGCTTCACCTATAAATGATGGTTGATTTATGTAGAAAAAGACAAGAGCATTCTAAAATATTTGGCATTATTATTTGTTGTTCTTTGCTCATAAATACGCTTAATCACTTTAGAGCTTTTTTATATCATATCTACCTCTTTGTGTGAGAATAATTTGTTGTAAAGCATTCAGCTTTAATCTCTTATCATTTTGAGTAGACTAAAGAAAGTGGGTATAAAAATCACTTCTGTACGAAGAAAGAACTTGTTCATGGAAGAACAAAGCATTGTACTGAGGCTCACAAGTACCCATTTAAAACTTGTAGAGATATTGCAAAATCTCATGCGGTGATTTGGGGACTAGATGTAGGCTAGTTGATGTAAGTCAAAGCAAGATAAATCTCTCATGTGTTCTTTATTTACATTATTCACTTCTGTACTTTATACATACTCTATTTGTCCTTGTTTTTTTTTCCACTTTACTATTTCATTAACTTTTTTAGGTTAGGCAAAAATTTCATATCACCCAATTCACTTCCTCTCTTGGGTGCTTAGCCGTATCAACATTGGGCAATGTTCATAATGTTTTAATGCTATGTAATAATGTAACTTCATGTGCAAGTTTGCTATTGAAATTGTCCAATCTCATTCCCAAGTTATTATCCATGCTTGGTATGAGTAAGCAAAGGATAAAGGCCCAAGAAAAGAAAAAGGACGAAAAAGCAAGTTGATGTTTATAAGTAATAATGATGCTATGATCATGAAGCATGCATTGTACATTATGTATGATTGAACAATTAAGTTGATCTGTGCAATCAATGTAGCAAGATGTTATGTATAATGTATGAAATGTATGTTCAATGAAGTTAAGCAATGAAGTGAAGTTGAGAAAAGAAAAGTTATGTATGTTACTTTTTTCAAAAATTTATGATATGTAAATGTTCAACAATGTTTAAGTATGTTATGGTAAAGGGAATAGCCAAAGTATGATTCCTCTAATTAGAGGACATGATAAGCTTTAAGCCAAAATAGATTTTACATGACTTGGCTAAGTCAATAAGTTATGGTTCAAGAAATTTAAGGGTAAAAAATTGGACAATTGATGGAAATTGTATTTTTACTATAAATACTGTCTAACTTGGTAAGGACGTAAAAAATCATACAATGCTCCAAAAACTCATATGTTTACATGGATGAGTAGAACCATGTCTTATGAATAATGGCACTAGTTTGAATGCAATTGGAGCTATATAAGGAGAGTTATATAAGTTTCCCTAAAACTGTTCCAGTGAAAGATTATGTTCAACCCTTGAAGATTTATATTCGTATGCTATTCAGTATGAGCATAAGAAATGTGCAGTATTTATATTTAAAATGTAGACATACAAGGCTTTCTAATGATATAAAGAATGCATGAATTGGCTCTATATAGAATGAGGAATGTTTAAAGTTATAGCTCAGAAACCAGACATAATCTGGTAGCTAAAAATGAATAGTAATTTTGAATGAATAAATCGTATGAATTGATGCGTCTAAATTCCAGTTTTATATTTTTTCCATGAACTTCAAGATGTAAATACTTTTTAGAGACTAAATCATAGTGAAATGATTTTTTTGAATTTAGTTATGGTTTTTCAAAGTTTACTATACAATTAAAGGAAAAGTGTACAGAAAACATTTTTTTTAGTTTTTAGTTTCCTAATGGTTTTGGGCCTCAGAAACCTTTATACCTACATCAGAATTAGGCAATATTCAAGGGAAACGATGCTAAAAAGGTAGGATGTGACATATGCTCAACATAGAAGATGAAATAGATGTCTCTCTATTCCTAGGAAGACCATTCTTGTCTACTGCAGGTGCCTTAATTGATGTGCCAAAGGGAAAATTGACATTTAGAGTAGGGAATGAGAAAGTGAAAATTAATTTCACTAATACTTCAGATATTCCCTCTCTAAAAAAGGATTGTTGCAATATAGATGTGATGCGGGCTCCTCAAAAGCAAGAATTGGAATTTCTTTCCAGATCTTTAGATAATGATAAAAGTCCTTTTCAGAATGCTATTAGAGAGAAAGTTAAGATAAAGAAGAAAGTGGCATCACCTAGTCCGGGCAAGAAAAGAGGCATTTGTGTAATTCAAACGAACTGGATGGTACCAACTTTTATCATAAAGAATCTCTCTAAGGGAAGGATGAAATTAAAGTGAAGGAAAAAACCAATTCTTAGATCTAAAGGGTTTGGTCCAAAGCCTTTAAACAATGTCATCTCTTGGTCTCCTAAATTTTTTGGCTATCGACGTTAAATTTAGTGCTTATTAGGAGGCAAAAGAAACAAGAAGTCAGGTGGAGGTGGCAAAAGTTTAAATTTTTAGAAAAATTACACTTAATGACCCAAAATAATTAGAAATTATAATTTCCCGGGTCAGGGATAATTTTGTAAAAATGCAAAATTATAGTCAAATTGAAGCTCTTGATAAGACAAATTCAATGGTATATGGCACTAAGAGTTAGTGTTTAAGGATAAAGAAATAATACGTGCTGAAGGTTTATCAGTGACTTTATACCGATAAAATAGTTTTTTGATATGCAAAAGCTAGAAAGGTAAAAGGAAAAGCTATTGGACACCACAAAAGGAGTTTTTTAGAGACAAGATAATAAAGTAACACTAGACACAAGTTTACTTTATTCATGTTCCATTAAAGTAGATTTACACTACAAAAGGTAACTTTACCGGTCCAAGTATAAAGTAATCAACACAGGGTATTATTGGACTAGAAAAATTATACAGTATCTTGAAGATGAGACCCTCTCATGTGGTGCCACCTCAGCTGGCCATGTGCACAAAAGTGGAAAGCTTAATGGTTAAGACAACTTCTTGGCCAAGTTGTGATTAAGGTTAATCAAAGTGATTAACAAAAGTAAGCATGAATAGTAGCCATTACAAATACCCTTCACACCCACCATTTTGCACGTCCAAGCATAAGCAAAAGAGAGAAAGTGGTCTACAATTTAGTGAGAGGTGAAGGTAGCCATGAGAAGCAATGAGAAAATTGGAGAGAAATAGTGAAGAAAATCCAAGAAAATTGGTAAGTAGCTAGTTTGTGATTTTGATGAGTTCTAGCTTGATTTCTTGGTAGTTTGAGACAGTTTTTTTAAGTTTCTTTTTCTCCACTTGCTGTTAGCTTTAGCTTAAGCATGATTTATGGAAGGAGAGTTGTTCTTAATGTTGGAAAACTCAGTACACGCGCAATGGATAACAACACTGAGATTCCTACCATGGATCTGTCAATGTTGTCTAAATCAAGATGTAGAAGAAGAATTTTACATTTGTTGTGTGACTTTTCAGGTTCTTCTCCTACCATCGGACCCCAGGAATTGACGCTTCTGATTAGTTCCCTCTACTAGTATCCATAAGAACAATGACTCCAACTCGAATGGTATGTTAGCACCTCTATTTGCAAACATTCGTACGCTATCTTTGTGCAAGTGTGCGATCGCTCCATCTCTAGGGTGAGAGGAGACTCTATCTTGATTGTACTTAATAACCCTAGTCTATATCAATATATAGATAAAGTTTATTATTTGATTAATTTTAAATGAAATATTTAAATTAAATCAAATATTTATTAAATAGATTAGTTTAAATTTAAATCTATCTAATATATTAAATCTAAACTAACTATCTAATCTATATCCAGAATCAAATCTAAATTTAATTTATCATATAAATCAAATTTAGATTATGTCATTAGTTTTAATTTAAATTATTATTTGATTAATTTTAAATCAAAAATTTAAATTAAATCAAATATTTATTAAATATGTTAGTTTAAATTTAAAACTATCTAATAGATTAAATCTAAACTAACTATCTAATTGATATCCAAAATCAAATCTAAATTTAATTTATCATATAAATGAAATTTAGATTATGTTATTAGTTTAAATTTAAATCCATCACATAGAATTAAATTTAAATTAATTTAAACAATGTATATATTTTGAAATATTTAATATATCAAATATGTGTATTTTGAATTTTATAATATATATCATATACATATTTAAAAAATTCATACACCCTAAATTGAACATTAAATTCATTGAATCTGGACATTCTAACTTTAGTTGGTCCGTTATTGTGTGTGATCCTGCAGACCTATATGATATTGATAGTAGGTGAATGACACTATTGGATCCACAACTTACAAGTGGCCTCTAGCAAGACATTGTAACTACCAAAATCATATGAGATCGGTGATCCAATACAACCTATCATATAACCTTATCACATCCCTTTTGTCTCATAATATATAGGTCAAGTATGAGGTATGGAAACATCATCCTCATTTTACTCAACCATCATTTTCTCAATCTCTGAGCAGATTGACAGAACAAATGGAAACTCTTTTATTCAAGCACGGCCATGCATTTCTCAATCTCACTCATCGAGGGGCCCAGATATATCTCTCAATTAATTAAAGGGACAAATTCCATCTTGATCATTCATCTTCCTCTACATGAATTCCAATATCCCAAACATAACCTTTATAATCTCCCGATTAAAGGTTGTAACACCCCTCATGGTATTTGTTTTGGCATTATGTGCAGAATCGGGGCAAAACAGGACGGAGGAAGCCTCAAGTGGTGCAAAAAAGAGCTCCACACCATGGCTAGAAGCATGGTTGCCATAGCGAGAGCCAATTCCAGTGGCATGTTTTCTGGCTGAAGGCGTGGAGCCGCGGCGAAAGTCAAGAAACTTGGTTAAATTTGAATCATTTTGAACGATCGAAAAGAAAGAAAATGAATGGAATAGCAAGGAGCTATGCTGGGTTTGCAAGATTTGACCTTGGGAAGTGATTTTCGGACCTGAAAAGCTTGAATTCACATTGGTAAGTGATTCTTACTCCTTCCTCTCCATTTTCTTCAGTTTAAACTTGGGATTTTTTTCGGTTATTGGGATTTCTGATTTGGGTCAAAATATACTAATTGAAATGGATGAAATGGGGTTAAGGAAGTGTGATTTGGTGTTCTTGTTGCTTAAATATGAGTTTGGAAGGGTGTATACATGATTTGAGCTTAACCCTAGATTATTTTTGGTTAGGGCTCTTTGGGAATCCAAATTGTATGTGGTTGAGTTATGTTTGAATGATCCCTAAGAGCTTAACGATGCATGAAAGGGGTGTTGGAGCCTTGGGTTAGACTAAAGTAGCTGAATTGTGATGTTTGGCTTAATGGTATATTGTGTTAATTGAAGTATTATATGTTGTTAAGGTTGTTTGGCTACTCAGAGAAGGCTAGTCATATGATTGGCATTCAAGAAAGCTTATGGAACTTGTGTGCGTGTGGTAATGACAATTGAGGTAACCGGGTGTTTGTTTGTATTGTATTGTATGTATTGTATGATATTATGTATATTTGTATATATACGCATGTTTCTTTCATACCATGATATAGACGTGTTTGTGTGTACTATTTTCTATATATTGTGGTATGAACATAGCTAGATGATGACTATGATGATTATGATTATGATGATGATGATATTGATATGACATAACATGATACATACATGACATTGTGACATACGGATGATGATTATATGATGATATATGAGCATCATCACATGGCATTTTGAGATTATGATATATGGTGGATTGGGTGATGATGATATGATATATGATATGATTATGATGATATATGTTAGGGAGGATAAGGATAGGATCCCTGCGGCTAAATCACCTCCTATGGCCAGGAGGGAAAGGTGTGCAAGGGACTACACCTTCCCTAAATCGCTGCCAATTTATGGTGGGAAAGGGGAAGGAGAACCACAATCCGAACATTAGTGTTACTTTTGGCCACGTGCACTAATGGGAGGTGAGCTTGGTAATGTCTCAGAATCAATCTTCACGGACTGTTGGAAGGGTATTACTTATACGAAATATCCTGTTATGATGATAGCTTGTGGTTCTTGCTATGTGGAGGGGGACATGCATTGCATTCCATTTCACATTGTGCTCATGGATTGTATGAGTTATATATATGTGTGTGTGTGTAGTTGTCCCCAGTTACTGAGACATTATCTCACACCCTTTTCCCATGAACTATCTTTTCAGGTGACAATTTTGGTGCTAGTCCGGAGAAGATGAGGGAGTAGCATCGGACATGGGAATACTAGGTCTATGTAGTTTATGTATAATTTGGATAATGTATCTTGTGTCAAGTATGATAGAATGTTTTGTAATGAATGTATAACATGGATATGGATTATATAGATGGACGTATGTATGGGTATGTATGTGGAATTGTAATGTGTATGATGGATGATGGTAGTTTGTGTGAGTCTAGAGTGGATTTGGGCTTGTTGGTGTGTTTTAGGGCCTATAGCCTGTTTTGTCAAATGGGGTTAAGGGGGTCAAATCTTATAGGAGTGGTTCCTTTGAGGTGAAACCTCTTTGGACAAGTTATTTAAATGGTTTTGGACCTATGTGAATGGTCCTGAGTGGTTGAATTGCCTTGGGTAGCATTTGGAGATTGTTAGTAGTGAGTTTTAGTCAACAAGTGGTCAAAACGGTGTCAGGAGTCTAAAATCCCCATACGAAGTTGGATTGAAGTAGAAGTGGTATTGATAGTTTTAGGACTAGATTGACTTGTTGGAGTTAGAATCAAGTCAATCGGAGGTCGAAGCATAAGGTTGTATGTGTCAGAAATTTGCCCCAGTGTTGAATTTTTGTTGGTGTGGGAACCAACTGGGGGAGCCATGGCGCTAGGAAGGCAAGCCGCGGTGCCAGTGAAGTCGTGATGAGAGAGTTTTTGGAATGAGCCGGATTCACAGCTGTGCTGTAGCAGCCGCAGCCGCAGCCCACTTTCTGGTGTTTTTGTGTTCTTTTTCCGCTACCCCTTGGTTTTGAAAGGTTCATTAAAGATGTTTGGATTGTGTTTGGTTGGGTTTCGAAGCTTTTGGTCAAGTCTGGAGATGTTTGGAAGTAGGTTCATTACTATGCCAAAGTAAAGTGTTCCCATGTAGGAAGCCATGGTAATCTCAAGTCTAAGGGCTCAGTGACACAGTTATATATATGTGAGATAAGCTTATAACTTGATCCATGCAGCTATCTCATGATGGGTCGATCTAGTGCCTGTTCTCTAATAGATACATATGATTTTAATTTGTATCTTCATACATAGTTAACACACATAATTATCAATCAAAATTATACTAGTCTTAGTTCATCATTGTTCCCACAAAGATGATTAACAAGAGACATTTAGGATAAAATGATTTATCTAAGGATATTATTAGAAAGAAAAACATATAAACAATATAATAATGTAATAAAAGCCAAAACACCTTTTTTTCATAATGAAATACAATATTTATAATACAATAATTGGCCAAGGGCATAATCTCTAACAACTCTTACTTGCAATAGGCCCAACCATTGATGTATCTAATACCTATTGCCCTAACATGACGCTTATGCTTTACTTGTGCAAGTGGCTTAGTAAGAGGATCAACAACATTATCATCAGTTGGTATTTTGCATATCTTTATATCACCCCTATCAATAATTTCTCCAATGAGATGATATCGCCTGAGTATGTAGTTAGTTCTTTGATGTGACCTAGGCTCTTTAGTCTGTGCTATTACACCATTGTTGTCACTAAACAGATCTACTGGATTTGAGATGGTAAGCACCACTCCTAGCTCAGTGATGAACTTCTTAATGCAAATAACTTCCTTAGCTGCATTTGATGCTGCTAGGTAATTAGCTTCTGTTATATAATTTCAAAAGCCAAAATTTGTCTATCAGTGGCAAGCTCAATATGAAACAAAAGTTCTCTTTGAAATTCGAATTTTGAAGGCCCGAAATTCAAATTTTGGAGGCCCAAAATTCGTCTATCAGTGGCAGAACCTCTGTAACTTCAAATTTTGTACTATAGACAATTTTGTAGAAACTATAACTCTCTCATTTTAACTCCAAACTAAGCAAATGACCTATGGTTAGAAATATCTCAATGTCTACTTTGAAATGAAAGATGTTTCACTTCAAAAACAAATGTATTTTGTGAGATATGATCAAAATAATGAGAAGAGATCAAAACTAAAATCCATATCTCACTGCTCAACTTTAAATGACATAACTTTTTCATATGACATTTATTTTGAGTGAAATAACATTCTTTGAAAAGCTTATTAAGTCTAGTTTCATATGAAATAAGTTTTACATCAAAGACATATGTATTTTGAGAGATGTCTTAAAAACACTTATCAAAGGTCAAACTCTAAATTCTTGAAAACTAGATTTCACTATGTTTAAAAGCAAGGATGTATTACTTTGATACCAAAAAAACTTCTTGAGTCAATCAAATGCAATTGTAAATCATTGAGTTTCATTCTAAATTTTGAATTTTGAAATCCAAAATTCGTTTGTTAGAGGGACTAACTTTGAACTCTTTTTGCACTTTAATATCAAACAAACTTTGAGTTGACTTTAGACGAATTTTCTATTTTTCACAAATTATGCTTGACTTGAAATTCAAATTTCAACAACCTGAAATTCATCACTCAGAGGTGATACCTCTGGAACTTCAAATTTTAGTTAGCAAAGTTTAAATTTTCAACAAAACACTCAAGCATTAACTTCAAAATTTGTTAGTTAGTCAGTGTTTTTCAACTTTATCGTATGCTAACATCAGATTTACTTGATATAACTCATTTTAAACATATGGTAACAAGATTAAATAATTTTCAAAGATTAATCCCACCTCAAGACCTTAGTAAAAACAAAATATACCAAGTGACTAGGTCTTCAAATGTTGAGTTCCATTTCCACTTGGTCATTTCCTTCTTGTTATGCTATCTTCTGATCTTCCACTTTTAGAGCATCTTTTCTCTTATTCTTTCTTGAGTGAGGCATGATATTGATTTCCATTTCAGTATTCCAATGCTCATTTTTTTTACTTGGATCATCCTACATTTAATATACTATACTTGCAAACTAAGTAGTTAGTCCAATTTATATATCCAACTTATATTATTCACTGTAAAAGTACAGTGGATATATTTGCCCATAACATGATATATGCATTATAACCATAATTAAATACATGCTAATGCACATTTTACTTCTTTAAGGAACATTATATATGTTAGATATATATGATACATTTGTTCCTTATTACTCTATATTTGTCATCATCAAAACTTATATTATACTAAACCTTACACATATGACTCTCTTTCCTACTTGAGAACAATTCTCAAGTTCCTAAACCAATTAAGAAACTTGGTCCCATTGAGTTTGTCCTTCTCAAGTACAGATCACAATGAAAGTGTAGTAGAATTATTTGTCGACATTTTCCACAACAAAATATGCAAAATCAAGTTAATAATTTCCCACTAAAAATTAACCTCCAATTTAGTTTAGAAGGCTAAGACCCATATTTCACTTAATTATAAGTCCGCTTTGGCAAGATGCTTAAAATTAAGTTATTTAGGTAGGTAACTTAATTGGGCCAATTTGTACAGTAATTTCGTGAATTTCTACTGTTTATATGGTCAATTTCAGAAATTCCAGTTTTCTGGGCTAATTTTGAAAAATCACTATAAATTGTACACACATCAAAATTGAGTGATCTTTTGACCATATGAAATATATTTATGTCTAGTTTTTAAGCATATATAACATTTATACTTTATACATCAAGAAGCTCATACCATAGCATGATAATTCGGTAGTAGTTAGAATGACCATTTGTATCCTGATACTTACAATATGAAAATTGTAATACATTCACATGACCATATTTCATCTTCATGTCATGCCATACATTAGCTAGGACTTAAAGGAACATAAAAACTTGAAGAAACATATTTATTATCACATTTAAAAATTTATACAAAAGCTCAAAGTTCATGGCCATTACCAGCTTTATCAATTTAAATACCAAATTCTTTCTCCTTTCCCTTCTCTTCCATGGAGGTCTTGCCATTATTGTTACCTAATTATGGTTAATATGTGGGAGGATGAGAATCAAAGAATCTCAGTAGATAAATCCCATACATGTCATC
Source organism: Adenanthera pavonina (assembly GCA_026686845.1). NCBI lineage: Eukaryota > Viridiplantae > Streptophyta > Magnoliopsida > Fabales > Fabaceae > Adenanthera > Adenanthera pavonina. The sequence goes on from JAIVEN010000013.1 coordinate 21,930,954, forward strand.
ATATCATCACACTTTTCATAAAAACATCACATAAACCTTAATTCATCACATATACACATTTGAACATATAAATTTTATAAAATTTTTGGCAGAGTTTCATTTTGTAAAATGGACATCCCGGGGCTCCAAACCCCTCATACAACTCAACCAACAACATAGAAATATCACAAATCAACATTTCATATATATGTCATAGTGTCAAATATCAAAGGAACAATAATGACAATGTGATGTTAGTAAAGAGGATTATCTACCTTATAGCACTTCCATTGTCCAATACTTCTTGGACCTTCCAACACTTCTCCAAGATTTCTTAGGCTTCCTCAAACCTAAACATATCATCAAACAATTACTCAATCTAATGGTTCCATGACTTTCTTCAAAAAGTGTTCATGAAACCCTAATTCTTCAAAAATTCACCAAAAATTCATTCCTAGCTCAAAAATGATGAAATATACCTCTATTCCATGTAATTTTTCATGAGGATCCAAATATGGCCTTAGAATTACTAAATTCCATCTCTAGGTATGGTTAGTGTTTATTTCGAATTAAGCTTCAAAAACCTAAAAATTTCACTTTCTTAATCTTAAGCTTTTTCATGAAATCATCACTTGTTCCTAAGGTTTTGGACCATGGGGAACCCATTTTTGAGATTCAATTTATGAAATTCTAACCCTAAGTATGAATAATAGCTCATCAAAAATTAGGGAAATTCAAGAAAAATTGCTACACTTTGTTATGCAACAAACTACTTGCGTATTCAAGCTTTAAATGAACATTCTATCATTTCCCCTATGATTTATGGTTGGAAAACTCCATTTCCTTGCTTAATCATGCCATGGCTGAAACCCTAAGAGAGTGGGGAAGGAAAACTAAACTATAAACCATGCTCTAAAGACCATGAACTACAAGCTTGATGTAGTACAATATAACTTACCAACTTGAGCTCTTGAATTTTGCCTTGAACTTCCTCTCCTCCTTCCTCTCTTCCTTTCTTTGCGTCTTTTCATCTGTTTTTGGCTGCTGTTTTCTCATGAAAATGAAAAGGATAGAGGGTAATTAGATGACTTAATTAGGTGGTTAATGATGTGGCTAATTATGGTTAATTAGCTTAACCAACTAAAGTTACTTTTTGACCAAAAATCAACTACTTCTTGAGGAAGTTTTCCCAAAAAAAAATTTGCTGCCCATGGTGCCCCAATTTCACGTCCAATGAGAGAGCTTTTGAGTGTCCAGGCTGCTCAATTTTTCCTGGTCCAGATATATCTTGAACCGGATAACTTTTAACCGTATCGATAAAACTGCTTTTTATAGTAATTTAGCATTTTTGGGCTACAAGACTATTCTAATTTTATGTTTATATTTCCATAATTATCTTGTGCCAAATGATATCTATGTATAACCCATATCTTGTCCCTATTTCTTTTTAACCATCAGTAGGGCCCACAGTTTACTTTATTGGTTTACTATTACTTTTAGATACTCGGCACTGATTATTTCTTTATTCTTTAACATTAACCCTTAGTGCCATATACCATTGGACTTCTCTCATTAAGGGCTTCATTTTGACGGTAATTTTTCATATTTACAAAATTGCCCCTGACTAGGGGTTAAATTATAATTTCTGAAACTTTCAGGGTATTAGCTGTAATTTTTCCCAAAGGCTTTTTAACCTCTCCGCGTGGATTTTATATATTTTGGGATGTGGATGTCATTTTTGAATTTCTTTAGGGGTAAAAATGTAATTTCTCTTTTTTTGTCCAACCGGAAAAAATGATCTCTTTACCCTTTTTCACAGAAAACGGTGTATGTCCATTTTCATGAATTTCTTGTACATTTCATGTTATCATTTATTTCTTCCTCTTTCATTACTTTATATCCAGTAAAATTTTGGGATATTACATATCTAACCTATATCCTTCTAAGCCAATGAAAAGATTCTTCTAGTATAACACTTATATACATAAAGAAACCTCGATTGAACATTCGAATGGAGTGAGGTCATAAGAGAATGCACATCTAGAGTTATGGAGAGAGGCACGACACACAAGCCGCATTTAAAAATACAAACCACAATATCATCCTAGGGCCATATCATGCGCTATACCCATCCAATTTAAACAAACAAATTACAACATGTATATCACAAACATCTCATCTAATATGACAAGCTGTAAATTTTGTGACTCTAGTGTTAAATTAGATTATATTGGCTAGGATTAGATAGCCACGGTGGTTCCGTTATATGTATCTCATACAAAATGGGCTTTAATCTAATCATGTCATACGCAAAAATAGATTCTCACATATAAATACAGAAACAAATTCGCATGATATACAAAATTAGGAATGGGAACATGAATCTAATTTTATCTTACATGAAAATAGTTTGAATCTCATCACGTCATATATGTATAGAAACCAAATAGTTTAAACACATTCACAATAATTTCAAAAATCATATTTCACATGGAAATATGACATTAGATACAGAAACCATATTGAGGAATCATAATTTTCAAGTACATATATCACATATATAAATGACAGATTTACAATCAAATTGAAAACTGATTTGAAAATGAATTGGACAGAATTGAGTTTGCACACATATCACATATATGCAATCATATACTCAAGAACACAATCTAAACAGTCATTGATGTGGCTCTGATACCACTGTTGGAAAACTCGGTACACATGCAATGGATAACAACACCAAGATTTCTACCATGGATCCATCAATGTTATTTAAATTGAGATATAGAAGAAGAATTTTACCTTTGGTGCGTGACATTTCAGGTTCTTCTCCTACCGTTAGACCCTAGGAACTGACACGTCTGATCAGCTCGCTTTACTAGTATCCACACGAACGATGAGTCCAACTCGAACAGTGTGCTAGCACCTCTGCTTGCAAAGATCCATACGCCTTCTTTGTGCATCGTACACTTTTTCTGTGTAAGTGTGCGATCGCTCAATCTCTAAAGTGAGTGGAGACTCTATCTTGATTATATTTAATAACCCTTGTCTATATCAATATATAGATAGAGTTTATTACTTGATTAATTTTAAATCAAATATTAATGAAATAGATTAGTTTAAATTTAAATCTATCACATAAAATTAAATTTAAAACTAATTAATTTAAATTTATATCAAATATATAATATATATTAAATATATATTTTGAATTTTATAATATATATATCATATATATATTTATAAAATTCATATATCCTAAATTGAACATGAAATTTATTGAATCTAGATAATATATTAGATTCAAGGAATCTGAATATTCTAGCTCGAGTTGGTCCGTTCTTGTGTGCAATCCTACAGGCTTATATGATGTTGGTAGTGGGCCAATTACACTATTGGATCCATAACTCACAAGTGGTTTTTAGCAAGACATTGTGACTACTCAAATTATATGAGATCGGTGATCCGGTGCAACTTATCATATAATCTTATCACATCCTTTGTGTCTCATAATATATAGGTCAAGTATGAGGTATGGAAACGTCTTCCTCATCTTACACGACCATCACTTTCTTGATCTCCGAATAGACTGACAGAATAAATGGAAACTCTTCCATTCGAACATAGCCATGCATTTCTCAGTCTCTCTCATCAAGGGGCCTAGATATATCTCTCCATTAATTAGAGGGAAAAATTCCATCTTGACCATTCATCTTCCTCTACATGAATTTCACTATGCCAGATCATAGCCTTTATAATCTCCCAATTAAAGGTGACTTTTGACTATACCAAAGTACAATGTTCCCATGTAGAAAACTATAGTGATCTTAGGTCTAAGGGCTCAATGACATGGTTATATATATGTGAGATAAACTTATGATAGGTATGTTTTGAAGCAAGTTTTGAGAAAACCCAAACTTTACTCAATAGGGCAGAATTTTGGTCTATATAAAAGGCCATATTAGAGTGGGAATATCATTAATTTGATGCTAAAAATGGATTCCCCATGGCCAAAAACCTTATAGACAAGTACATGCTTCAAGATAGAGTTTAAGATTGACAAGTTAAATCTTTAAGGGTTTCTAGGGTTTCATGGGAACCATATGTATTATGCCATGAAATTAGTAGCTTGAGCTAGTGTCTAATGTTGATATAGGTCTTGGGAAAACCTAAGGAGGCTAGTGGAAGCATTGGATTCAAGAGGAAGAGCCAAAGGAATGCTTCAAAGTAGCTAAGTATACATATTCTTGGTTATGTTATTTCATTGTTTTGTAATGGTGCCTATTGGTTTCCATATTGTAAATTGTGTTTTCTTGACTAGTTTTAGCTATATTATGAGTGGTTTTATTCCTTGACATGTCCATTTTCTAAGCCGTCATGCTACCGAAATTTTTATGAATTCTATGGCAATGTATTGATTAATGTGGCAATTTGTTGTTTAAATTTAATATAATGTGATTATTATGTGAAATCATTAACATGATACAAAGAATGTGACTTGCTACTAAGATTATCACAATCTCATCCCTTCAAGTATCCCAAATGATTAGGCACAAACTATGGTGCTTGATGATGTCTTCAAGTTGTGATTGTAGATTTTGAAATTATGTATAAAATCATGTATATATTCTTAAATCTATGCCACTATGATAATATATCCTTATGAGCACTATGAAATCTTTGGTATGGATTTAGAATATGGGATGAACATGTGAACATGATATGAAGTTTATTCTCCATGCTATCTTGTTAGAAGTTTATTTTGTAGCAATGAAAGTAAAGTCAACACTATTTGAATGAAATAGGGTAAGTAGATTAATTATTATATCTGCTCTGAAAGTAGAGAGAACAAACTTTCTAATGAGCTAAAGAATACTTAATTTGGATATATGTACAATTTATAGTGTAATTTTAAAATTGGGAATTAAGAGTCAAAACTGGACAGTGAAGTGAAAGTTGTGAATTTTACTGTAAGTATTACTTTTCTTTGAAAAGTGATATAAAATCATACAGAGCTCAAAATATTTAATATTTTAAATTTATAAAAGGATTTATGTTTTTGAAGTTTAATATACCATTAGTTTTAGTTCAATTGGAGTTGTACAATGAGAGATATGCAAGTTTTCCCAAGATTATTTTAGTAAAAGTGATGTTCTAATCCTTAGTGATTTAAGGTGATGTTATGCTCTATTTAGTTTAAATAAATGTTCAAAAAAAATATGGCTGTAAATTATACATATAGAGCTTTCCAATGGTAGAGAAAATTCATGATTTGGATTAGTATAGCATGAGATATGAATTTTTATATTTATGGCCAAAATCCTAGAGAAGTAAAAAGTAACCATTTAAATAGTAAATTTTGTACAATATAATGTACAAATTGGTCTAGTTAAATTCAAGTTTCATATTTTTCCCTTGTAGAGCATGATTCTAGCTTCATTTATAGTCTTGAACCACATCAATATAAATTTTCTAGATATAGTTATCATTTTTCAAAATTCGTCTAGAAAACTCGGGTACCAAATGAACAATACAAATATTTTTATTTTAATTATTTTGGACCTTTTGATGATTCACACCTCTAATATGATCCAATTGAACAATAAATATGCTAGACTACTTGGGAGATTTTAAGCTATTTTTTAGGACTTGAATCACCGTAATATGAATTTTCTACAGTTAGTTATAAATTTTCAAAATTCGCCCGGCAAAAGGATTTATCATATAAATTGTAACTTAAGGAAAGAAAATTTCCTATCTTAATCTATCATATGATTCATGTTGAATCAAGAGTTTTTTATGACTCCAAACAACTGGAGCTTGGAAAAAAGATATAAAAAATGTACAAAAGATCTCAAATGAAGAAATCCAAGAAAAATGATTACAAGATTAGTTTGTTAGATTTTTCATTATATTCACATGAGTAAAAGGCTTTGATCTTTCATCCAAATATTTTTAAAATGTACTTTTCAACAATTCTTTGTTATTGCACGATATATTTGAAAAATACTCACTAACAGATGAATTTTGAACAATTAAACATTAAATGCTAACTTGAAAATTCGAATTTTGAAGGCTCAAATTCGAACTTACAAGGATGTTGCCTCTGACAAGCGAATTTCAGACTGTGAAAATTTAAATTTCAAGTGAAGTACAACTTGTGAAAAATGAAAAACTTGTCTAAAGAAATGTCAAAGTTTGTCTAAAAATGAAATTTAAAAAGGGCTCCAAGTCAGTCATCTAACAAATGAACTTTGGTTTTGAAAATTTAAACTTTGGAAAGGCAATGCGTAAATCTGTTCAAGTGTCCCTCTGACAAATGAACATTAGCCTTCAGAAATTTGAACTTTAGAATGAAAGCACAAAGTCTGAAAAATAAGACTCTATGACAGACGAATTTTGAAAGCTCAAAATTTGAATTTCGAAAAGAAGAACTTTTTTGCCCTATTAAGTTGCTCACTGACAGATGAATTTTTGGTGCCAAAATTCAAACTTCGAAGGCACTGTAGCAATATGGAACAACTGTTCATACTTATTAGAAGAACTTTAAATTTGAAAATTCATATGTTGCAATATGGGAAATATTTGTCAAAGATGAAAACTCAAATTTTGCTTTAGAACAGATGAACTTTGAAGTTCAATGTTAAAGTCTTTAACTTATATGGTCTCTACAAAATTCGCCTGTTGACACTCCAAAATTCAAAGTTTGGATGTTAGACACATTAAATGTAGTTGGTGAATGGATAGTTTTGCAAAGTAACCTTTAGGAAATCATTGAAGATGCAGAGGATACCCTTCCTTAGTCACCACTATCTGCACTTCTTCCTTAGATTGATCTTGATTTGCCCTTTGTCCCTATACCTCTTCGTACCATTCCAGTATCCCAGGTACCTCCTCCTGCCATACATGTTCAAGTTTTTGATGATGTCAAAAAGGGGGAGAAGACATCTAAGTAAACCGGGAAGTCTGCTGCAGAACCATCTGGCAAAACCCATAGCAAGAAATCCAAGCCTAAGTAAAAGTGATTAGATCATATGATTGCTTGGTCTTTATTGTATTTCTGTTTATGTTTTCTGTATTTCTTGTGTAACAAATGACTATCTTGTTTTAAAAATCTGTGTTTACAATGTCATATATTTGTACTGAAACCTTAAATGAGTTAATTCAATGGGATTCTTTATTTTCCTTCTGATCTATTGTACATGTTGCACTTATCTTCAAGTTTTAATGCATATGTTGAGGGGGAGCTCTTAGAAGCAAACCCAAGTATTAATCTAGTTTGCAAGTTGTTTTGTCATCATCAAAAGGGGGGAGAATGCTGAATCAAGAGTTTTTTATGATTCTAAACAACTGGAGCTTGGAAAGAAGATATCAAAGGTATACAAAAAATCTCAAATGAAGAAATCCAAGAAAAATGATTACAAGATTAGTTTGTCAGATTTTTTACTATATTCACATGAGTAAAAGGCTTTGATCTTTCATCCAAATGATTTTAAAATATTTTTTTCAATAATTCTTTATTAACGTATGATATATTTGAAAAATACTCACTAACAGACGAATTTTGAACTGTTAAACTTCAAATGCTAACTTGAAAATTTGAATTTTGAAGGCAGAAATTCAAACTTACAAGGATGTTGCCTCTGACAGGTGAATTTCAGACTATGAAAATTTAAATTTCAGGTGAAGTACAACTTGTGAAAAATGAAAAACTTGTCTGAAGAAATGTCAAAGTTCGTCTAAAAATGAAATTTAAAAAGGGCTCCAAGTCAGTCATCTGACAGACAAACTTTGGTTTTGAAAATTTGAACTTTGGTAAGACAATGCGTAAGTCTGTTCAAGTGTCCCTCTAACAGATGAACTTTAGCTTTCAGAAATTTGAACTTTAGAATGAAAGCAAAAAGTCTGAAAAGAGGACGCTGTGACAGACGAATTTTGAAAGCTTAAAATTTGTATTTCAAAAAGAAGAACTTTTGCGCTATATTGAGTTGCTCACTGACAGACGAATTTTGAGTGCCAAAATTTTAACTTCGAAGGTATTGTAGTAATATGGAACAATTGTTCACACTTATCATAAGAACTTTAAACTTGAAAATTTGTATGTTCCAACATGGGAAATATTTTTCAAAGTTGAAAATTTGAATTTTGCTTTAGAACAAACAAACTTCAAAGTTCAATGTTAAAGTTTTTAACTTATGGTCTCTGTAAAATTCACCTGTTGACATCCCAAATTTCAAAGTTTGGATGCCAGATGCATTAAATGCAATTGGTGAATGGATAGTTTTGCAAAGTAACTGTTAGATAACATCTCAAACAGCTATATCTTGTCTCTAACGTACAGTTAAGACATAAATCTATAAATAGAACTTCATTTGAAGGTGTGGGTAACAATTATATGTTGTATATACTGAAACTCTGCCAAAATTCTTTAGTCAAAGCCTTCTGCTCTAACACTTCTTATATTGTACTTTAATTGTCATACATACTCTAAATTAGAGAGTTTATCTTGTTGTAAACAATCTTATTTTCATCTGAAAGAAAGATTTTCTTGTGAGAAAACTTCACAAGGGATTTGCGAAGCACTTAGCTAGAGTGCAGAGAGTGAGATTGTAAGCTCTTGGAATAGAGCATAAAGTTGTATTGCGGCATTGCAAGGAGCCCACTGAATTCTTGCAAGATAGTGGAAAATCTCAAGTGGTAGTTTGAGGACTAGACGTTGGTTAAGGAAAGACACCGAACCAGGATAAATCTGTGTCTTTTCTTCCTCTACCTTACATACTACTTTGTTATATTTTGTACTCTTTTTTTCTGCTACTCTTGTTTTCACTGCTCTCTTACACTTTTGTGGAAAATTTCAATCTTCCTAATTCACCCCCCTCTTGAGTAGCCAGGAGACCTAACAAGTGGTATTAGAGCCTAGTTTCCTAAGCAGAGGATCTAACAATCCAAGAAAATCAATGGCTGGCTTTGGAGAGGGTATTCTTCCATAGGGAAATACCACAAACAGACCTCCTAGCTTTAGTGGAGAGTATTATGGATACTAGAAGATGATAATCAAAATCTATCTCTAGTCTATTTATATGAAAATCTGGTCAGTCATCCAAAAAGGGGATTTTATCCCAATGAAGTTGTATGATGATGGAAAATACAAATAGAAGCCAAAAGATGAGTGTAATGAAGAAGATAAGAGAAGAGTCTTGCTAAACTTTAAGGCAAAACATTGCCTGTTCAGTGCACTCAACCAGGACAAATTCTATAGAGTATCACAATGTACCACATCCAAGGGTATGTGGGGCACTCTAGAAATTGCTCATTAAGGAACTAGTAGAGTAAGGGAGAACAAATTGAACTCCTGCATTGGTGAGTATGAAAGCTTTAGAATGGTGGAAGGTGAGCGCATCAAAGAGTTGTAAAAGAGATTCACCCTCATTATGAATCAACTGAAGAGTCTTGGCAAGTTGTACACTCAGCCAGAGAAAGTCAGAAAAATCCTTAGAGCTCTTCCTCTGGAATAACAACCAAAAGTAATAGCAATAGAAGAAGCCAGAGGAGAGTCAATGGCTTTTATCACAGCATTTTTTGATAGCCTTGAGGAGTATGAGGGTAAATGAAGGCTCTCAAGGAAGCTGGTTAAGATAAAAAAAGGAAGGGACATGCATTAAAAGCTGTAGAAGAAAAAGGAGAAGAGTCTGATGATGATGGAGAACTAGATGAAGAGACTTTGGCTATACTGGTCAGAAAATTCGGAAGGTTCTACAACAAGAAAAGAAATAAAAGATTTTTTTAAGAAAGGAGCAGCTGCAGAGAATAAGAAAGAAGGAAAAGAGTCTGTCACCTGCTATGAATGTAAAAATTAAGGGCACATCAAATGGGATTGTCCACAAAATCAAGAAAAAGAAATAAAAACTGCAGACAAGGGTAAAAAGAAAAAGGCATACATTTCATCAATCTGGGCAACAGCTCAGATGAAGATGAGGAAGAAATTTCCAACATCTGCTTGATGGCAGTTGCATCTGAAGAGACTCTAAGCTCATCTAACAGTGATCATGAAGATTAGGTATATAAATATGAACCTTCCTATTTTGAATTGCTTGATGCATTTCATGATCTGCATGATGAGTTCATTAAAACTGCTAAAGAACTAAAACAGGCTAAGAAAAGGATTAGCAAGTTAGAATCTGATTGCCAAATCAGATGAAGGTATATTTCTTGGCTAATCAAGTATAAGTAAAGCATATAGGGTTTTCAACAAAAAGACTAGAACAATAGAAGAATCTATGCATATTGTGTTTATTGAACATGAAACTGTTTCCAAGCAAGTCATTGATAAAGATGATCTTATTTCCAACTTTAAGAACTTGAATCTTTCTGGAGAAGACAAAATTGAACCTCCAAAAATATCTGAATCAACTAATGCAAAGGAAGATATTCAGGAGAAAGATCTTGAATTTGAAAATAATATGGAAATGTCTCAAGAACTCCCTAGAGTTTGGAGATATCAAAGGAATCATCCAATTAATCAAGTAATTATGGATGTTCAAGAGAATGTTAAAACCAGAAGACAACTTAGGGATCAAATGAACAACTGTACTTTTATTTTTCAAATTAAACCTAAGAGTGCTAAAAAAGCCTTAACTAATGAATATTGGATACTAGCTATGCAAGAATAACTAAATTGGTTTAAAAGAAATCAATTTTGGGATTTAGTGCCCAGACCTAAAAATCACCCTATTATTGGCACTAAATGGGTTTTTAGAAATAAACTTGATGAATCAAGAATAATTATTAGAAATAAAGCAAGACTAGTTGTTAAAGGATAAAATCAAGAAGAAGGCATAGATTATGAGGAAACTTTTGCTCCAGTTGCAATACTAGAAGCAATAAGAATCCTCTTAGCCTATGCATGCATAAAAGACATAATGTTATATCAAACGGATGTAAAGAGTGACTTTTTGAATGGATATATCATGGAAGAAGTTTATGTTAACCAATCTCTAGGTTTTGAGGACTCAACAAAGCCAAATCATGTTTATAAACTGAAGAAAGCTCTTTATGGCTTAAAACAAGCTTCTAGAGCATGGTATGAAAGGATAAGTAATTTTCTAAGTGAAAAGAGATTTAATAGAGGAAAAGAAGATACAACTCTATTCACTAAGAAAGAAAATAAAGACTTACTTATTATTCAAATTTATATTGATGATATTATATTTGGTGCTACTAATGAATCTCTTTGCAAGAATTTCTCCAAGTTAATGCAGGGTGAATTTGAAATATCGATGATGGGCATGCTTAACTTCTTCCTTAGACTGCAAATTAAACAAAGTGATGATAGTATCTTCCTCAGTCAATCAAAATATTTGAAGGAGTTGCTGAAAAAGTTTGGAGTGGAAAATGCCAAGTCAATAGGGACTCCTATGGCCACTGCAACAAAACTTGACATGGATGAGGGAGGAAAACTCTTTGACATAACTTAGTATAGGATGATGATTGGGTCCTTGCTATATCTAACAGCTAGTAGACAGGACATTATGTTCAGTGTCTATATGTGTGCAAGGTTCCAATATTGTCCCAAAGAGTCTCATGTAATTGCTGTGAAAGGAATTTTTAGATACTTAATTGGAACATCACATATGAGACTTTGGTATCCCAAAGGCAATGGAGAAAAACTCATTGGATATACTAATGCTGGCTTCACTGGATCCAAGATAGACAAGAAAAGCACAAGTGGAACGTGTTAGTTCCTTGATGGATCTCTAGTTTCATGGTTTAGCAAGAAGCATAACAGTATGGCTTTTCTCCACAGCAGAAGGCTAAGTATGTTGCAGCTGGCAGCTGTTATACCCAAGTTCTTTAGATGAAGCAACAACTTGAAGATCTTGAGATTGAGATGAAGGAGGCACCAATAAAGTGTGATAACCAAAGTGCTATCAACATCACAACAAATCATATCATTCATTCAAGGACAAAGCACATTGAAGTAAGGCATCACTTCATTGGGGATCATGTATTAAAAGGTGACGTCAAGTTGGAATACATCCCTACTGAAGATCAAATTGTAGATATTCTGACTAATCCTCTTGCAAAAGATAGATACTGCAAAATCAGAAGAGAATTGGGAATGGTAAATCCCAAAGAACTGTAAGTAAGGTTTTATCTATATCTATTTAAAGTTTATGATATTGAATTAATGTTAGCTTTAGCATCGGAGTGTGTTTAAGATGTTTTGCAAGTACTCCACATGAGATTAAATGATAACAAATATGTATACTAGAGATAATCAAACCTGCACAATCAAAAGATGCTAAAGGAAGCTAGAAATTCAAACCTTCATGGTATATCTATAAGTTCTGAAATTTGAAATTTGAATTTTAAAAGGTTATCAGATGAATTTCCATGTTGAATTGTGTTTTTTAATGAATTAGCATGCTTGATATTCGAACTTAGATGCTCATAAGATTAATTTCAATAGCTTACATAATGATACAGTACTTTCATAATCCTCAAAGTTCGTCTGTTGGACATTGGAAATTCGAATTTCCAAAATACAATGTGAATGATGACTTTACTCAAAATGCTTTCTATGCGAATTTACATATCTCAAAATACGAATTTCAAAAACTCATTACGAAAATTTGAAATTCAAACTTTTATTTTCTAAATCCGTCTAATGAAACATACTTTCATGATTAAGTCTTTGTAAGGTGAATTTTCATAAGTAAAATTTATCTATTGCTTGTCTTGTTCATGTTTGCTTAAATGCTTGAAATGGTGAAATTCAAACTTTAATGAGTCAAAATTCATTTGTTGCTTCTTGTTCTCTAAACTTTGCTTCTGTCAGATGAACTTCAAGATGAAAATTCATTTGTTAGTAAGCCTTTGCTTGTGGGTTAACTCTTAATTGCTCAAAGTTTGAATTTTGACCCCTCAAAGTTCGTCTATTGAACAGTTACGGAAGTTAAAACCAAAGGTCTTTCTTTGAACAGATGCAACCCTATTCATCTTTCTCTCAAGTCTGTTCACATCCTCTCTTAAATTCCCATTAATTCTATTCATGAATCCTCTTTTCCCACCAATTAAAACTTCTTTTCGCACCTTATAAACCCATTCCTTGCACCTTTTTGCAACATTCATCTACGAAAATAGTAAGGGTTAAGAATCTGGAAGTTGGGAAAAGGGTTCAAAGTAGTCAAGTCTCAATACACCTCCAAGGAAGGTGAAACTCAGAAAAAGAAAGGTGAATCTAGAAAGGGAACTCCTTCCAATAAATAGAAAACAAATCTTAAGGGAGATTTGAAGAAAACCACTCCTACTCCCTCGAAGATAGCTATTGCTACTGCTTCTGTTCCTCCTGTTTCTCCTGCTTCTTCTTCCTCCTCCAGCATTGCGTCAAGAGAATACCAGTTAACCACAATACCATTATGGAGCAATGCACATATTCTAGGAGAATATACCACCAAGTTTGTCAGTAAGAAGATAATTAATCCTTACTATACAAATATGGAAGAATTTCTTATTTCCAAAAACTTTGATGCTGGACTGTGGATGATAAGATATAAAAATTTGTTGGAAATTAAGGAGAGATATGATGATGAGGTTTTCAAAACTTGGTATTCAGCCCTGAGGTACAATGGCAAGAAGAAAAAATGGGAAGTGAATATGAGGTCTCAAACTATCTGGTTAACTGATGAGACCTTCAATGAGGTGCTTGAAATCCTAGGGCAAGATGGGTTAAAAATTGACATCACTACCTGAAAGTACATGGATGAGGATGATGCTGCAAATGAGGAAGGTGGTGCTTTCTGTAACACCTCTCTTATGGCCCCATGTCCCATGTAATTAATCATTCTAAAGTCCATTTATATCATAGTAGGATCTTGAATCACAATAAAAGCCATAATAAATTTTTCTCAACTTTGGGCCCTATTCATTTAATTGAATTTATTTATTCCGATTAAATTTTAAAAAATCATAACTAAATCAATAAAAATTGTATGCATGTGATTCAAGTCTCTAGGAATAGCTTATAACTTTGTCTACATGGGAAAAATATAAGTCAGAGCATTGATAATATTGATCTATATAGCAAATTCTGTGAAATTTCACAATTTATACGAAAACTGCAAAATAATCCTTTTAATTGGGATTAAATATAAAAATTCTCCAAATATTGTACACACACCCAATCTGAGTGATCTTTGGACCATTGGGGAGCTCTTCATGTCTACTTTTAAACCATATATATCATTCATACTTTATACATCAAAAGTCTAAATAGTGGCATATTTACTCTACATAGGTCAAGATGACCTTTTACCTCTTACTACTTTGCCAAACAAAAGCCATAAAATATTTACATGGCCATATATCATTTTCATACCATACCATGTTTTAGCTAAGACCTAAGACATCATAAAAACTTGAAGAAATATACTTAACATCATATTTACAAAATTACACAAAAGGTCAAAGCTTATGGCCATTGCTAGGATTATCAAGTTAATGGCCAAATTCTTTCTCCTTTCCTTTCTCTTCCTTGGTGGTCTTGCCATTGTTGCTACCTATTCATGGTTAATATTTGGGAGGGAGAGATTCAAAGAATCTCAGTAGTTAACACCCAACATTCCATCACATCATCACATTAAGCATGAAAACATCAAGATAACACATTTTGAATACATTAACACATTTGCGTCATATGAATTCATAAATTCATTTTAAGAAATGGACATCCCGGGGTCTCAATGCCCCTCAATCAACTCAGCCAATATACATAAATCATCTCAAAATATTATTGCAATCATATGACAAGGCATAAAGCACATTGAAAACAAACATGATAACATAATGCTAGTATGAGAAATTAACTACCTTATGTTGCTCCCTTGCTCTCCAAACTTGGTATGCCACTTCTTGAGCCTCTTAACACTTTCTTGAACCTAATCATATCATCATTGAACCAATTTAGCCATTATTTTTTCGGAATTATACAATGCCATAACACTAAAACCCAAAATTTTCACTTTGTTTTCCTTTGCTTTTTCTTTGTACAACATACTTGTTCTTAAGGTTTTGGACCATGGGGAATTCATTTTTGAGGTCAAAATCATGAAATTAAAACTCTAAATACTTCCCCTATTCTGGCTGAAATTATCTCAAAATGATTAAAAAAAATTTCCTTCAAACCACTTTAAACCATTTGTGGATTCATGCTTCTAGTGTCTAGTCTCTGCTTTTTCCTAAGTTTCATGGTCCAAAACTCATTCATATGCTAAAAACCTAATTTGGATGAAACCCCAAGGTATAAAGTATTAAAGCTTACCAACTTGTACTTTGAATTTCCTTAAATTTTTCCTCTTTCTTTCTCTCCTTCTTTCCTCCTTCTCTTGCGTTTTCTTTCTGGTCTTTTGCTGCAGGAAGAGCTCATGAAATGAAGTGGGAAATGAGTGGTTAAGTGGTTTAATTAAGTGGCTAATCACTTAATCAATTAAAGTCTCTTTTTGCTAATCATGGTTACTTTTTCACATACTTCTTCAAGAAGTATTACAAAATATAATATAATATTACTTGAGTCATATGGCTGTAGAAAAACTCATGCATGGGAGAGAGAGAAGTGTCCAAAATTGCCCAATTTTACTGATCTAGTTATACCTCAATCCGAGTACTTTTTAACCGTACCGATAAAACTGTCTTTATACTAATTTAGCATTTTTGGGTTACGGGACTATTCTAATTTTATTTTTACATTTCCATAATTGTCCTTTCCCAAATGGTATTTATGTATGGCCTATATCCTGACCTGATTTCTTTTTAACCATCGGTAGGGCTCACGGTTTACTTTATCGGTTTATTATTGCTTTTGGACACTCGGCACTGATTATTTCTTTATTCTTGAACATTAGCCCTTAGTGCCATATACCATTGGACTTCTCTCATTGAGGGCTTCGTTTTGATAGTAATTTTGTATATTTACAAAATTACCCTTAACCCAGGGTTAAATTATAATTTCTGAAACTTTCAGGTTATTAGGTGTAATTTTCTCCAAGACTTTTCTGTTTCTTTTCCACGTAAATTTTAATACTTTTGTGATATGAATGCCATTTTTATAGTTCTTTAGGGGCAAAAATATAATTTTTACATTTTTCATCCAACCAGCAAAAATAATTTCTTTGCCCTATTTCATGTAAAACGGTGTCTGTCCGTTTTCTTGAATGCCTTGTACATTTTACGTTATCATCAATTATATCATCTTTTATTACCTAGTATCTAGTAAAACTTTAAGATATTACACTTTCTTGAATTATGAAGAAAGTACAGTGCTAAATACCCTGTTTAGAAGACGTGAGAATAGGCCTCCTTTGAGTTTGCTGAAACCCACTCATCTTAGTGCTAAAATCAAAATCCTACACTACATTGTGTCTAGAATTATATTCAACAAAGGGGGAAGTTTCAATCTGATCACAAGGATTGAAGCACATGTGATGACTGCTCTCATGCGTGGCAAGTTGATTAATATGGGACATATCATCCTTTAACGCATGATCAAAGTAAGAGATCAGAGCAAAGACTCCACTCTGTCTTATGCCTCAATAATCTCTAAGATGCTTTAATATGCCAGGATTTAACACCTGGAGAAAGGAAAAGGGAAGTTTATTAAGGTGTTTAAAGAAGAAGAGTTACAAAGGATGGCAATTGAAAGGAAGGATGACAGATGGATTGGAAAAGGAGCTAGGAAGACCTCAGGTTATTCTTTGAGGAAGGTGGCTCACAAAAGCAAGCAGGAAATCATTGAAGATGCAGAGGATACCCCTCCAGACTCACCACTATTTGCACTTCTTCCTCAGATTGATCTTGATTTGCCTTTTGTCCCTGTACCTCTTCGTGCCATTCCAGTATCCCAGATACCTCCTCTTGTCATACATGTTCAAGTTTTTGATGATGTCAAAAAGGGGGAGAAGACATCTAAGTAAACTAGGAAGTCTGCTGCAGAACCATCTGGCAAGACCCATAGCAAGAAATCCAAACCTAAGTAGAAGTGATTAGATCATAGGATTGCTTGGTCTTTATTGTATTTCTGTTTATGTTTTCTGTATTTCTTGTGTAATGAATGGTTATTTTGTTTTAAAAATCTGTGTTTGCAATGTCATATATTTGTACTGAAACCTTAAATGAGTTAATTCAATGAGATTCTCTAATTTCCTTCTAATCTATTGTACATGTTGCACTTATCTTCAAGTTTTAATGCATATGTTGAGGGGGAGCTCTTAGAGGCAAATCCAAGTATTAATCTAGTTTGCAAGTTATTTTGTCATCATCAAAAAGGGGGAGAATGTTGAATCAAGAGTTTTTGATGATTCTAAACAACTGGAGCTTGGAAAGAAGATATCAAAGGTGTACAACAAATCTCAAATGAAGAAATCCAAGAAAAATAATGACAAGATTAGTTTGTTAGATTTTTTACTATATTCACATGAGTAAAAGGCTTTGATCTTTCATTCAAATGTTTTTAAAATGTGTTTTTTCAATAATTCTTTGTTAATGTACGATATATTTGAAAAATACTCACTAATAGACGAATTTTGAACTGTTAAACTTCAAATGCTAACTGGAAAATTCAAATTTTGAAGGCTCAAATTTGAACTTACAAGGATGTTGCCTCTGACAGGCAAATTTCAGACTGTGAAAATTTAAATTTCAGGTGAAGTGAAACTTCTGAAAAATGAAAAACTCGTCTGAAGAAATGTCAAAGTTCATCTAAAAATGAAATTTAAAAAGGGCTCCAAGTTAGTTATCTGACAAACGAACTTTGGTTTTGAAAATTTGAACTTTGGTAAGACAATATGTAAGTCTGTTCAAGTGTCCCTTTGACAGATGAACTTTGGCCTTCAAAAATTTGAACTTTAGAATAAAAGCAAAAAGTATGAAAACAGGACTCTATGACAGATGAATTTTACAAGCTCAAAATTTGAATTTCGAAAAGAAGAACTTTTGTGCCATATTGAGTTGCTCACTGACAGACAAATTTTGGGTGCCAAAATTCAAACTTCGAAGGCATTGTAGCAATATGAAACAACTCTTCACACTTATCAGAAGAACTTTAAACTTGAAAATTTGTATGTTGCAACATAGAAAATATTTGTCAAAGATGAAAATTTGAATTTTGCTTTAGAACAGACGAACTTTGAAGTTCAATGTTAAAGTCTTTAACTTATATGGTCTTTGCAAAATTCGCCTGTTAACAATCCAAAATTCAAAGTTTGGATGTTAGACACATTAAATGTGGTTGGTGAATGGATAGTTTTGCAAAGTAACCGTTAGGTAACATATCTAACGGCTATATCTTGTCTCTAACGTACAGTTAAGACATAATTCTATAAGTAGAACTTCATTTGAAGGTATGGGTAACAATTATACGTTCATATACTGAAACTCTACCAAAATTCTTTAGTCAAAGTCTTCTGCTATCACACGCTTCTTATATTGTGCTTCAACTGTCATACATACTCTAAATTAGAGAGTTTATCTTGTTGTAACAATCTTATCTTCATCTGAAAGAAAGATTTTCAAAGATAGTGAGATTGTAAGCACTTAGCTCAAGTACAGAGAGTGAGATTGTAAGCTCTTGGAACAAAGCAAAAAGTTGTACTGTGGCATTGCAAGGAGCCCCTCGAATTCTCGAAGATAGTGAAAAATCTCAAGTGGTAGCTTGAGGACTGGACGTAAGTCAAGGAAAGAAACCGATCTAGAATAAATCTTAGTGTTTTTTCTTCCTTTACCTTACTTAATACTTTGTTATATTTTGCACTCTATTTTCTGCTACTCTTGCTTTCACTGCTCTCCTACACTTTTGAGGAAAATTTCAATCTTCCCAATCCACCCCCTCTTGGGAAGCCAACAGTCCTAACAATTCAAGCTTCTAAACATGTTCTATGGAGCATAATAAGGTCCAATATATGGGTAATGTGGTAGATAGTTAAGGTGTTACAAAAGTCACTCAATATGGCATATGAAGTATGAATGTTCATCTATTGGTAATTGAAATACGAATTTTGAATAATAAAACTTACAAATAGATGCTGAAAATTCGTATTTCCATATTTCTTAAGTAGGAGTTGCTTGTCCAAGTATGATATATTCCATTATTCTGATTTCTTATCACATAAGCTCATGAGGAGTACCTGTAAAATTTCTTACACATACTCTGATGCATAAGTTAGTATAATATTTAACACATTAGTTCAGAAAATAAAGAGATTAAGATAGAACTTGCTTACAACTCATTGTAATTAACCATTCCCAATTCTCTTCTTAGTTTACCATATCTATCTTCTGGAAGTGGTTTGGTTTGAGTATCTACCAATTGATTGTCTATTGAGACAAATTCCAAGATAATATCTCATTTTTTAGCATGATCCCTTATGAAATGGTGTCTGACCTCAATATGCTTCATCCTTGAATGCATCATTGGCTTCTTTGTGATGTTAATGCTACTGAGATTATTACACTTGATAGGCACTTCCTTTAACACAATTCCAAGATCTTCCAACTGTTGTTTCATCTAAAGAATCTATGCATAATAGCTTCCAACAACTATATATTTAGCTTCTATAGTGGAAAGAGCTATACTATTCTGCTTTTTACTGAACCATGTGACTAAAGATCCTCCAAGAAATTGGCATGCATGTACCACTTGTACTTTTTCTATCAGTCTTGGATCCAATGAAGTCTACATTCATATATCCAATAAGCCCATTTCCATTGCCCTTTGGATACCAAAGTCAGATCTTAAATGTTCCAAGTAGATATCTGGATATTCTCTTCACAACTATTGCATGGGACTCCTTGGGACAGGATTAGAATCTTACTCATATCCAGACATTGAACATGATGTCAAGTTTACTAGTCATTAGATACAGGAAGAAACCAATCATTCTTCTATATTGAATGATGTCAAATGGTTTTCCTTATTCATCCATATTAAGCTTTGTAGTAGTGGCCATTGAAGTTCCCATTGACTTAGCATTCTCCATTCCAAATTTCTTCAACAACTCATTCATATATTTTGATTGACTTAGGAAGATGTCATCATCACATTGTTTCATTTGCAGTCCAAGGAAAAAGTTGAGTTCTCCCATCATGGACATCTCAAATTCACTCTGTATCAACTTAGAAAAATACTTGCACATAGATTCGTTTGTAGCATTGAATATAATATTATCAGCATAAATTTGAACAATGAGTAATTTTTTTTTCTTCTTAATGAAAAGAGTTAATTCAACCTTACCTCTATTAAATCCTGTTTTCAATTAAGATATTACTTAGTGTTTCATACCATGCTCTTTATACTTCTTTTAAACTGTAAAAAGCTTTCTTTAGTTTATATGCATGATTAAGCTAAGTTGAGTCCTCAAAACCTAGAGGTTAATCAACATAAACTTCTTTCATGATATAATGATTTAGAAAAGTATTGTTTACATCTATTTCATATAACTTAATGTTTTTTATACTGGCATAAGCTAAGAGAATTCTTAGTGCCTCAAATCTTGTAACTAGAACAAACGTTTCCTCATAATCTATACCTTCTTCCTAATTAAGCAAGTACCTTCTTCCAGATTAATCAAGTTTGTTTCTAAACACTCATTTGGTTCCAACAACCAAATGGTCATTAGGCCTAGATACTAAGTCCCAAACTTGATTCCTGTCGAACTAATTTAGTTCTTCTTGCACGTCCATAATGCAATACTCATCTTTTAATGCATCTTCTATGCAATATCATTTATCTTATCCCTAAACTGCCTTCTTGTTTTAACATTCTCTTGAACAACCCTAATCACTTGATCAATAAGATGACTCCTTTGATATCTCCAAGCTCTGTTAAATCAAAATTTTTAATGATTTCAAATAACTAGAGCATGGAAAGGACAATATCAAAGGAGTATCAAATGACAAAGTGAAGAAATCAAATAACGAACATGTAAAGATTTAGTTGTTAGGATTTCTCACTAGGTACACTGGGTAAAAAGCTTTGATTCTCACTTGTTTTTGTTGCCATAGTATTTAAACAAGTGATTTCATAGTTATCCTATGTTAGCATAAGTTAAATTTGAAAAATACTGACTAATAGACGAAGTTCACTATTGACTCATGTGTATTTTGTGCAAAATTTGAACTTTGCTTGGTAAAATTTGAATACGCAGAGGTTTCATCTCTAACGGACAAATTTCAGTTATGAAATTTGAATTTCAGGCTAAGCATTATTAGTCAATATGTGCAAAATTCACATGAAGCTTGGTCAAAATTTGAATATTGGTGAAGTTCAAATAGAGTTTAGAGTTACTATCTCTGATAAATGAACTTTAGACTTCAAAATTCGAATTTCAAAATAGGAACTTGTGAATCTCATTAGAGCTTGCCTCTAATAGATGAACTTGTAGTTCAATATTTAAATTTCATAGGGGAGAACTTTTATGTTATGTTATACAAGCCTTTGACAGACGAATTTTGGCTTCTAAATTTTGAATTTTGGGTGTACTGTGAAAATATGAGACAATTGTTAAACTCAATAGATGCACTTTTGATATGAAAATTCATATGTTATAACATGGAATATCATTAACAAACTCAAAATTTAAATGTCACACTTGAACAAATGAATGTTAAAGTTCAACATTGAAATCCTTAACTTTCTATTTCTGCAAAATTCGTTTGTTGTATCCTAATATTTGAATTTTGACATGTCAGACACATTAAATGCAGTTTGTGAACAACTATTTTTGTAGAGTAACTGTTGGTTAAAGTTTCTAACGACTAGTTAAGTCACAAATCTATAAATTGAACTTCATTTGAAGTTGTGAACAACAAATTTGAGCTTATCTTTGCAATTACCCTGCTAAATTTCTGTGTCAAAGCTTTTTACCCACACATAGCATTTATTACACTTCAACTTTCATATTCACTATTTTCTAGAGAGTATTTATTTTGTGCAAACATCTTTTTTTCATCTGGAATAAGGCTTTTTTGTGAGGGGAGTCACAAAGGGAATTAGGAAACCCTTGTAAAAGTATTGAGTGTAGAATTTGAGTGTTCTAAGAATAAAGAATGAGTCTGCACTAAGGTATTGTAAGGAGCCTGTTGAATTCTTACAAATAGTAAAAATCTCAAGTAGTAGCTTGGGGACTGGACTTAGGTCAAGTGGATTAGACTAAACCAAGATAAATTTCTGAGTCCTTTCTTCCTTCCTCTTGCATTTACTTTCATTTTCATTACACTCTATTTTTCTATAAACTTTGGCTTTACTATGAAATTACGTTTATGGAAAAAGTTTTGGAACTTCCCAATTAACCTCCCCTCTTAGGAAGCCAGTTATTCTAATAAGTGGTATCAGAGTTTAGACTTCCAGCTGAAGGATTTAACCATTCGGGAAAATAAATGGCTAGCTTTAGAGAAAGCATATTACCAGAAGGCAAACTTACCAACAAACCTTCAAGCTTCAATGGAGAGCATTATGCATATTAGAAGATGAGGATGCAAATATATCTTCAGTCTATAGACTTTGAGATATGGTCAGTTATCCAAAAAGGTGATTTTATGCCAATGAAGCTGTAAGATAATGGCACTTATAAAGAGAAACCTGAACAGGAGTAGAATAGTGAAGACAAAAGAAGAGTTTTGCTTAACTTCAAAGTAAAACACTACTTAGTCATTGCTCTCAATCAGAATGAATTTCACAGTCTCCCATTGTTTCACAACCAAAGGCATGTGGGACACTTTGGAAATTGCACATGAAGAAACCACTGGAGTGAGAGAAAACAAGTTCAACTCTTGTATTGGTGAATATAAAAGCTTCAATATGAAAGAAAGAGAGAGTATCAAGGATTTGCAAAAGAGGTTCACTCTTATTGTGAACCAACTGAAAAGTCTTGGGAAGGAATACTCTCAAGCTGAAAAAGTTAGGAAAATCCTTAGAGCTCTACCCATTGAATGGCAACTGAAGGTGACAGCCATTACAGAAGCTAAAGGAGAATCAATGACTTCTGTCATTGCTTTCTTTGGAAGCCTTAAAGAATATGAGGGCATGATGAAAGCTCTCAAAGATGCAGGCCAAGAAAAGAAGAAGATGATTCTAGCACTAAAAGCTATAGAAGAAGAAGGAAACTCTAATGATGAAGAAAAGTTGGATGAAGAAATTCTTACAATGTTCGTTAGAAAATTTGGAAAATTCTACGGCAAAAAGAGAAGCAAGAAGTTCTTCAACAAAGGAGCAAGAGCAAGCAGCAAAAGGGAAAATAAAGAGCCATAACTTGTTTTGAGTGTAAGAAGTAAGGGCACATCAAATGGGAATATCCATAGTTCCTAAAAAGGCAAGAAAATGAAAAGAAAGCCGTTAATATAAACAAAAAGAAAAAAGACATATATCTTCTCAATTTGGGGCAATAGCTCAGATGAAGAAGATGAGGATAAGGAATAGATTGTCAACATCTGCTTGATAGCACGTGCTAAACAAGGATCACAGAATTAATCTAATAGTGAAAATGAAGATAAGGTAAATGATTCTGACCCTTCTTATTCTGAATTACTTGATACATTTCATGACTTGCATGATAAGTTCATCAAGACTGCAAAAGAACTAAAGTTGGCTAAGAATAAAATTAACAAACTAGAGTCAGAATGCGAAATACCTAACATTGCATCACATCATAAAGATGAATATGTCTGTTGCACATCATGCATAGAGCTTAAAAACAAAAATAAATATCGTCTTAAGAGCTTAGCTATTTTTGCAAAAGACAAAGATACGATGTATGCTTTGCTAGGTAACCAAAGGATTGCACAAGGTAAGGCTGGTCTTAGTTATGACCCTTGTGCAGTCAAAGAAAAGATTAAAAAGAATAACCAAAATTTGTACATGAGGTATTTTGTGCATGTGGAAGAGTATGAGA
This sequence comes from Adenanthera pavonina, assembly GCA_026686845.1. Taxonomy (NCBI): domain Eukaryota; kingdom Viridiplantae; phylum Streptophyta; class Magnoliopsida; order Fabales; family Fabaceae; genus Adenanthera; species Adenanthera pavonina. The sequence goes on from JAIVEN010000013.1 coordinate 21,954,869, forward strand.
AGAAATGTGACTCTTTGAAAACTATTGAGACTTACACCCAATCTAAACATGTGAAACAAAAATATTATTTGCATTACTTTCTCTCTGCATCTCAATCAAGCAATCCTTTTATCACCTGCTTCTTCTGTAAAAAAAAAAGGACACATTTTCAGTGCATGCTCTTTAAGGAAAACTAGACTTGGCAGGAAGGTAGAATAGGTTCCCAAACATACATCTCTACCTAGGGAAAATGTTACTAACAAAAAAGGATCCAAATAGATTTGGGTACTTAAGAAGAAAGACTAAATTTTGTTTTTCAGGTATGTCTTAGAGCTACCAAGAACAACAAATGATACATGGGCAGTGCATGCTTAAGACATACGATTGGTGATAAGGAGAAGTTCATCACCCTCAGAGACAAGAAAGGAGGAAAAGTGACTTTTGGAGGTTACTAATATGGCAAGGTGGTTGTCATTGTAATCATGGGCAAAAATCCAGAAACATCCATTGAAAAGGTACTATTTGTAATAGGTTCCAACCATAACTTGCTGAGTGTGAGTCAAACTTGCAACAAAGGAAAATAGGTACTGTTTGGCTTAGAATTCTGCTTGGTCATCTGAAAAAGTGATCACAAGGCTATCCTCAAAGTTCAAAGGGATGGTAACTGCTATACTATTGATTTAGATGAACTTCTTAACCTAAATTACATATGTTTAATCAGTAAAGATAATAAAAGTTAGTTATGGCATAGAAGACTAGCACATGTCAACTTGAACCAACTAATAAGTTAATTAAAAATAAGTTAGTTACCGGTTTGCCTATGATTTCTTTGCAAAAGATAGAGAATGTGATACTTGTCTTAAAAGGAAACAAACTAAATCCTCTTTCAAATCTAAAAAATCATCTCTACATCTACATCACTACAGCTGCTACATATGGATTTGATAGATCAATCTAGAATAAAAAGTATTCGTAGAAATCTGTATGTGTTAGTAATTGTGGATGACTATTCTAGATTCACTTGAACTTTATTTCTTTCCTCCAAAGATGAGACATTTGATACATTTGTAACCTTAGCTAAAAAGGCGCAAAATGAGAAGGGTATTTCTATTATGTCTATCAGGTCTGATCATGAAGGTGAATTCAAAAACTCAAGCTTCTTGGAGCATTATGAAGAATATGGAATTGATCACAACTTTTTGGCTCCAAAACACCTCAGCAAAATAGCATGGTGGAGAGAAAGAACAGAACCTTGACAAAAATGGCAAGAACAATGTTGAATGAGAAAGATCATCCTCAATACTTCTAGGCTAATGTAGTAAATGCAACCAGTTACATCATCAATAGAGCATATATCATACCAATCTTAGGAAAGACACCTTATAAGCTTTACAATGGAAGGAAGTCAAATCTCTCACACCTATATGTATTTAGATGCAAGTACTTTATTCATAATAATGGAAAAGAAAATTTGGCTAAGTTTGACGCTAAATCAGATGAAGGTATATTTCTTGGTTAATCAAATAGGAGCAAAGCATATAGAGTATTTAATAAAAAGTTTAAGATCATAGAAGAATTTGTGCATGTGGTATTCATTGAAAATGAAAATGTTTCTAAATCTAACATAGATGTGGATGAATTGATTTATAGTTAAAAAACATGAACCTCTTTAAGGAAAATAAAATTGAACCTCCAAAAGAAATCAGAATCTACTACTGTAAAGAAGGATATTCAGGAGAAAGATTTGGAATTTGTAGAAAATGAAGAAATTTCACAAGAACTACTTGGAGCTTGAAGATATCAAATGAGTCATCCTATTGATCAAGTGATTGGGGATGTTCAGGAGAATGTCAAAACCAGAAGACAACTTAGGGATCAAATAAATAACTATGCATTTATTTCTTAAATTGAACTTAAATATATTAAAGAAACTTTAACATATAAGTACTGGATATTAGCTATGCAAGAAGAACTAAATGAGTTTGAGAGAAATTAAGTTTGAGACTTAGTGCCTAGGCCCAATGATCACCCAATTATTGGAACCAAATGGGTATTTAGAAACACACTTGATGAATTTGGAACAATAATTAGAAACAAAGTCGAGTTGGTAGCCAAATGATATAATCCAGAAGAAGGTATAGATTATAAGGAAACTTTTGCTCCAGTTGCAAGATTGGAAGCAATAAGAATTCTCCTAGCCTATGCTTGTATAAAAGATATAATGTTGCATCAAATAATGTAAAAGGTGCTTTTCTAAATGGCTATATTATGGAAAAAGTTTATGTTGACCAACCTCTAGGCTTTAAGAACTCAGTTAAACCAAATCATGTATATAAACTGAAGAAAACTCTATGGTTTAAAACAAGCACCTAGAGCATGATACAAAAGACTAAGTAACTTTATAATTGAAAAGGGATTTAATAGAGGCAAAGTTAATACAACTCTGTTTAGTAAAAAAGAAAACAAAGATTTACTTATTGTTCAAATTTAAGTTAATGATATTATATTTGGTGCTACTAATGAATCTTTGAGCAAGGATTTTTCTAAGCTATTCCAAAGTGAATTCGAGATGTCAATGATAAGAGAACTCAACTCTTTCCTTAGACTGCAAATCAAATAATGTGATGATGGTATCTTCCTAAATCAATCAAAATATCTAAAAGAGTTACTGAAGAAATTTGGAATGGAAAATCCTAAATCAATGGGAACTCCAATGGCTACTGCCGCAAAGCTTGATATGGATGAAGGAGAAAAACCATTTGATATAACTTAATACAGAAAAATCATTGGTTCCTTACTGTATCTAACAGCTAGTAGACCTGATATCATATTCAATGTCTGCATGTTTGCTAGGTTCCAATCATGTCCCAGAGAGGCCCATGCAACAGCTATGAAAAGGATATTCAAATATCTAATTAGAACATCACAAATGGAACTCTGGTATCCAAAAGGTAATGAAGAAGAACTTGTTGGGTATATTGATACTGACTTTGCTGGATCCAAGACCACTAGAAAAAGCATAAGTGGCACATGCCAGTTTCTTGGAGGATCTCTAGTCTTATGGTTCAGCAAGAAGCATAATAGTATGGCTCTCTCCACAGTAGAAGCTAAATACATAATTGCTAGAAGCTACCATGCTCAAATCCTTTAAATGAAGCAGCAACTTGAAGATCTTGAAATTAAGATGAAGGAAATACCTATGAGATGTGATAGTTAAAGTGCCATCAACATCATGAAGAACTTAGTGATACATTCAAGGATAAACCACATTGAGGTCAGACATCATTTCATAAAGGACCATGTTATAAAAGGAGACATTATGTTGGAATTTGTCCATATAAAAGATCATCATTCAAACATTTTGACTAAGCCACTTCCAGAGGATAGATATTGTAAAATCAGAAGAGAATTTAGAATGGTAAATCCCAATTAACTATAAGGAAGCCTCTACCCAAATCTATTTACTTTTTAAAGTTAATTTGCTAAGCCATACTTTAACTTAAGCATCAGAGCATGTTTAAAGTATTTTGCAGGTACTCCTCATGGGCTTAAGTCATAGAAAAATCAATATAATGGAGTATCTCATACTTGCTCAATCAACATCTATTGAAGAAATGTGGAAATTCGAATGTTCAATGTCTATCTATAAGTCCAATCCTGCAAAATTCGCATTTTGATTGCTAATAGATGAATTTCCTTTCCTTATCCTTCTTGTTCAATGACTTTGCATAGTTAAAATTTGAACTTTAGGTTTAAATACTGGTATTTTAGTTATTCACATTCTATACCAGAGTTTTAGTCCATTAGAAATTCATCTATTGATTAACTAAAACTCAAATTTTGAATATTAGTATATGTATTTACTTTGTCTGTATGGACAACATTCGAATTTTGATGATTCAATATTCGCATTTTAGACAACTCTTCATAAATTCTCAAAATACAAACTTTGAATCCTAACATTTATCTGTTGGATCTCTAGTGTTTGATTGCCTTCAATAAAGGACTTCTAAATTTGTTTGTTGTAACTTTGATAGTACAAAATTTGTTTGTTGAAACATTTGTTGATGATATGTCTCTGACAGTCAAATTTCAAAACTAACATTTGACTGTTGAAGACATCCTTCATGTATTAAGTCTGTAACAGACGAACTTTAAGGTTAAAAATTCATCTATCAAGATAATTTCTCTGTGTACATAGGCAACGTAACTTACCAAAATTTGAATTTTGACAGCCAAAATTTGTATGTTGACCGGTTATATAAGCAAATTCAAACAGTCACATTCTAAATAGATGCAACTCTATTCGTCTTTCAACAGAAGCTATTCCACTCCTCTCTCAACCATTCTTAAATTCCTTCGTTTAATCTCTATTTTCCACTGAATAAACTTCTTCAACCCGAACCTTATAAACCTCTTCAGAGCTTCTTTCAACACAAATCTCTCACAAAAATGATTTAAAGTGAAAAATGCCAACATTAGGAAATAGTAAGCTACGCCCAAACATTCCACCAAATCTCAGTATGCTTCAAAGGAAGGAGATACCCATAAAAGGAAGGCCAAATCCAGTAAAGGGATTCCATCAAAGAAACAAAAAACAACTCTAAGGGCATAATCAAAGAAATCAATCATTGCTACCCCGGTGTCTAGCACTGAGTCAAAAGAATTGTAGATGATTATAAAGCCTCTTTGCAGCTCTAAACAAATTTTGAAGGAGTTTACCATGAAGTTTGCTGCAAATAAGGCATTAACCCCTCACTACACCAATTTGGAGGAATTTCTAGTATCAAACAACTTTGATGCTGGAATTTGGATGGGCAAATATAAAAATCTGTTGGAAATTAAGAAAGATATGATGATGAGGAGATCAAAACTTGGTATGCTGCATTGAAATGTAATGATAAGAAGAAGTACCAAGTAATACTTAGGTATATGAGTCTATGGCTATCATAAGAGAATATCAATGAGGTTTTGGAAATTCTTGGATAAGAGATACTAAAGATTGATATCTCTACCTCCAAATACATGGATGAGGATGATGATGCAGATAAGAAAGATAGGGATTTTCTGAATTATAAGGAAAGCACAATCTTGGATGCTTTCTTCTGAAGGCATATGAATAGGTCTCCTTTAAAAATTGTGAAGACCTCTGACCTTAGCATACAAGTGAGAGTCCTATACTATATAGTGTCAATGGTTATCTTCAACAAGGGAGGAAGCTACAATCTGATCACTAGAGCTGAGGCTCATGTAATGATAGTCTTAATTCGCATAAAGGAGTTCAACTTGGGTCATATAATCTTTCAGAGGATGATCAAGGCAAGAGATCAAAGAAAAGATTCAACTTTGCCTTATGCCCCCATCATCACCAAGCTGCTCAAATTTGCCTAAATACAACATTTGGAGAAAGGCAAAGGGAAACTAACTGAGGAGTTTAAAGAAGAGGAGCTTATAAGAATGGGGATTGAAAGGAAAGAGGACAGATGGATTGGGAAGGGAGTTGGTCAATTCAAGGATTTATTCTATGAGAGGCTGCTCTGCCCATATAACCTGAACCACAGCCAACCCAACCTTAACTTACCCAGCAACATAAACCTTCCATTCCAATGTCTATGTCCACCCCTAATACCATACCTGAACTCTTTGATTCCCTATAAAAAATGATGCTTAGTATTAGGTAGGAACAGAATACTCAGTATGCACACCTGTGAAATCAAATAACTCACCTGGCTAAGGATCTCAAGATAATTGCTCATGCTTATGAAGATATTCGTAATTTTATTCCAACTGCATCAGTACATCCTCAGATTGGTACCTCTGAACCCTTCAAATCTGTCTCTCCATAAGTCCCAAGCCCTTTTGAGATAAATTATCCTGATGCTACTACTACTGTAGCTACCCCTTAGGCCTGTAATAATGAAACCAATCCTATTCCATCTCTAGACTATGCCATGGAGAAAGAAGCCACTCAGGTAGAAGGCTCTAATGAGCCAATTATGGAGGATATTGCTTAAGAATCAATTCTTTCATCATAAGAGATTGAGCAAATGGAGAAGCTTGTTATAGATCTCACCACTGCACCAATTATTTAAGCTGCTCTTAATGAGGAAAAGGGCATTATGCCTTATATGGACCTTGCTGCTATTGTACATAATGCTATAGTGCAGGCACAAAAGCAAAAGCTAGATAAAATGTTTCCTTCACCTTCTCCTTAACCTCCATCCTCAAGATATGACCTTTCTATGGAATAATGAGTTTGGCTAGCTAACATTCGAAGGGAGGTTCCTCTTCAAGCCATTCCTATGTCTCAAATACCTCCTCCTTATGTACAAGCACCTGCATCTGATAATGCTAAAAAGAGGGAGAAGAAGGATAGGCAAACTGGAGAAGCTGTAACTGGACAATCTGAAACTTCTGGGAAATCAAGAAAGACATATGGCAAGAAGAAGATTAAGCTCAAGGCCCGAAAGAAGTGACAAGCTAGAAAATCTTAGGGCTTAGATCTTAGGATTCTATATTTGTAATTTCATCTTTAAGTACTTGAATATGTGTACTTGTTTTGAATTTGATTGAATATCTGTATTGAACTTATGAATCAATGCAACTTATTTTCATACTTCCTTTTCTATTCTCCTATAGTTACAACTCTGGTACATGTGCTATATTTATATTTGAATTTTAATGCATGTATTAAGGGGGATCTCTTAGAAGCAAACCCAAATACTAATCCAACTTACAAGTTGTTTTGTTAACATCAAAAAGGGGGAGAATGTTGAATCAGAAGTTTTGATGATTCTAAACAACTAGAGCTTGGAAAGGAGAATATCAAAGGAGTATCAAATGATAAAGTGAAGAAATCCAATAACAAACATGTAAGGATTTAGTTGTTAGGACTTCTCACCATGTACACTGGACAAAAAACTTTGATTCTCACTCATTTTTGTTGCACAGCATTTAAACAAGTGATTTCATAGTTATCCTATGTTAGCATAAGTTAAATTTGAAAAATACTAACTAACAGACAAATTTTGCTACTGACTCGTGTATTTTATGCAAAATTCAAACTTTGCTTGGTGAAATTCTAATACGCAGAGGTTTCATCTCTGATAGACAAATTTGAATTATGAAATTTGAATTTTGGGCTAAACATGGTTAGTGAATATGTGCAAAATTCATATGAAGCTTGGTCAAAATTTGAATGTTGGTGAAGTTCAAAGAGAGTTTAATGTCACTCTCTCAGACAAATGAACTTTGGACTTCAAATTCAAATTTCAAAATAGGAACTTGTGAGTCTCGTTAGAACATGCATCTGGCAGACAAACTTTGTAGTTCAACATTTGAATTTCACAGAGGAGAACTTTTATGCCATGTTGAATAAGCCTTTGACAGATGAATTTTAGCTTTTAAAATTTAAATTTCAAGTGCATTGTGAAAATATAAGACAACTGTTCAAACCCAACAGATGCCCTTCTGATATGAAAATTCATTTGTTCTAACATCAGATATCTTTAACAAACTCAAAATTTGAATATCACACTTGAATAGATGAATGTTGAAGTTCAACGGTGAAATCCTTAACCTTCCGTCTCTATAAAATTCATATTTTGTACCCTAAAATTCAAATTTTGCCATGTTAGACGCATTATATACGGTTGGTGAGCTCTTAGAATTTTTCCAACTTTCTCAGACTAACTATAATTTTTGCCAAAAGCCCTAAGTTGATTCACAATAATGGTAAATCTCATCTCCATCTCCATGATAGATTCTCCTTCCTTCATTATGAAGCTTTCATATTCTCCAATGAGTGAGTATGAATTCTGTTCTCTCTCATTCCACTATTTCCTTCATGAGCTACCTTCAAAGTATCCTACATTTCTTTGGTAGTTGTACATAAAGACACTCTGAAGTACTCATTCTAGGATAGATCACTAACTATAGCAAATTACACCTTTCTATTGAGTAGAACTTTTTTTTTTTGTCATTGTCATCCCATTCTGCTTGTGGCTTCAATTCCAACTATCTTTGTTCATTTCTCTTCATGGGGATAAAGTATCCCCTTTCCATAATGGACCACATATCAAGATCTAATGTCTTTAAGAACAACTTCATCTTCATCTTCCAGTAGGTGTAGTCTTGACCAGTAAAGTCTAGAGGTCTATACATATTTGCACCTTCTAGAAGTAAGTTTTCACCTAAGCCAGTCATTGCTTCTCCCAAAGTGTTAATTCCTTTTGCTAGGAGTCTTAACTCTAATACCACTTGTTAGGAATGCTGGCTTCCCAAGAGCGGGTGAATTTGGAAGTATGAAATTTTTCTGCAAAAATACAATATATCAATGAAGGAAAAGTAAGAGTTTGCAGAGAAACAGACTATGATGAAGAATAAATAAAGAAAAGACAAGGGAAGAGAAAACTCAGTAGTTTATCCCGATTTGGTTCAAACCACTTGATCTACATCCAATCTTCAAGTTACCACTTGAGATTTTCCGCTATCACAAAGAATTTAGTAGGCTCCTTACAATACCACAATACACTACTTGTGCTTTGTTCTAAGAACACTCATATTCTCTTAATACTCTTACTAGTATTTCCTTCAATCCCTATGTGAATCCCTTCACAAAGAATCTCTCTTCCAGATGAAGAAAATATTTTATACAGAAGTTAATACTCTCTTAAATACAATAGATATGAAAGTTACAGAACAATAAATGAGATGTGTAAGTGAAAAAACTTTGACTCAGAAATTTAGCAGAGTTTTTGTAATATCAAACTTGAATTCATTTCCCATAACTTTAAATAAGGTTCTATTTATAGATTTATGGTTTAGCTAGTTGTTTAACACAAGATCTAGCCATTAGGGATATTAACCAATGGTTACTCTACTAAAAAAGCCATTTACCAACTACATTAAATGCATCTAACACACCAAAAATTTAATTTTGGAGCTCAATAAACAAATTTTGCAAACATAGAAGGTTAAGTGTTTTAACGTTGAACTTCAAAATTCATCTGTTATAAAGTAACATTTGAACTTCAAGTTTGAAAAAGATATCTCATGCAAGTTTATGTGAATTTTCATATTAACAGTGCGTCTAAAGAGATTGTACAGTTGTCTCAAGTTTTAACATAGCACTTCAAAATTTAAATTTCAGACACTGAAATTTGTCTATTAAAGACATGATAAATATGATACAAGAGTTCTTCATTACAAAGTGCAAACTTTGAACTGCCAAGTTCTTCTATCAAAGGTATTCTCTAACAAGACATACATGTTCTCACTTTGAAGTTTGCACTTTAAAGCCCAAAGTTCGTCTGCCAAAGGTTGTGACTTTGAACTCACTTTGAACTTCACCAACATTCAAATTTTAACTAAACTTTATGAAAATTTTGCACACTTTCACTAACTATACTTAACGTGAAGTTCGAATTTCACAACCAAAATTTATCTGTTAAAGGTAAAACCTCTATAATTTCAAATTTTACAAAGCAAACTGTGAATTTTGCACAAAATAAATGAGTTAAATAGCAAAATTCATCTATTAGCCAATATATCCAATTCTAACAAATGCTAACATCAGATAACTTTAAAATGACTCATTTAAACACTGTGATAACATAATTAAGATTCAAAGCTTTTTACCTAAAGTACATAGTCAGAAATCCTAAAAACTAAATCTTCACTTGATCTTCACTAGATTTCTTCACTTTATCCTTTCATACTCCTTTTGATACTCTCCTTCCAAGATCTAGTTGTTTGGAATCATTAAAACTTGCCTACTAGTCTGTATACCATCATCATCCTTCACTAGTCTAAAATACTTAAATTGAAATAGATTAGGGAAATAAATCATAACTCTTATTAAATAATTCCAATTGGAGCCAAACTAATGCCAGATTGTTCACAAAACATAGCTTTAATCCAAAACATATGAATTTTTGGAGCAATATTTGAATATATACAACAATCCAAAATAAATAATATAAACAGACCGAAACAATTTTGGCAGGATAGTCCTACTTGCTTAATCCTCCATGCCAACATTCTTTCCTTTGTTTTGACTTGACCTATCATTGGGAAACTATGGGGTGAGATTGGGGAATTTTAGTGTATACTTAGAAATGTCAATACATCATTACAACACATTTTAATCATAGAAAACATTACATAATTTTACTAAAACATATAAAACATCCATGTTGTCAAATGAAAAATAGGTAGCATAATGGCTTTAAAACATAACATCTAGACCCAACCTTTATCAATAAAAATAGCCAGCTAGTCATAAAATGGTCAAAACAACAACATGGCAACAATTTCATAGCATTCAAACAAGCATAACATCATTGTGCGATAACATAAAGACATAGGAAGAGACTACCTTGTAGCTTTGACCTCTTCAACTTTAAACTTGTGTTTCACCTACTTAGGTTCACTTCCTTAGCTTGTTTAGAGCCTATCAAAATCAATAAACCTTACTAAATAACTTGCTAACATCATTTGAATTCATATATGTATAGTTGACCCTAAACTTTGACATTTTGCAAACTACCTTTAACCTTTAATCTGTTGACCTATCTTGACTATTTTAGACCCAAGGAACTCATTGGAACCATTAGAATCAACAAACTCCAACCTTAAGGTTCACTTCCCTCCATGGCAAAGACTAGCTTCAAAAGAACCAATTTTTGAAAACTTAATCTTTAACCATTCAAACAAGCATTCTAGGCATTATACAACATTATAAACTCATTCCCAATATTGTCTTTAGGAAACACAAACAAGTGCCCACATCTCTTACTTTGGCTGAAAGATAAAGGACCATGAGTGTTAGGTTTAATTGGTCACCCAAGAGGGAAGTGAATTAAGTGATGCAAGAATTTTTCCCTTTTTGGATCATAACCTAATTTAACCATATATGCAGCAGAACAAGGATGAACAGAGAGACAGTTAAGTACAGCAATTTTATAGAGAAGATGAAGAGTAAGATGCAAGAATTTATACTGGTTCAGCCCAAACCACTTAGCCTATGTCCAGTGCCTAAGCTATTACTTGATTCGGGCACTTGTGAAGCTTCAAAACATCCCAAAACTTTCAGTAGGAACTTGTGAAGCCACTCTCTCCACACCCTTATAAAATGTGCAAAATCACTTAGTGTTTCCCCACACTAAGATTCTACCTATAAAATAATATAAAAGAATGATTACAGAAATGAGACTCTCTTTAAGAGTAGATGATATATTGAAAGCTTACTCTATTGAGGTGCGTCTTACAAAGAACACTGACACAGAAAGATTTTATGTATTGGAATAGCATTTTGGCACAAACTCTCTTAAGATTGTTACCCATAAGTTCAAATAAGCTTCTATTTACATATTTGTGGTTTAACTAGATATTAGACACAAGATCTATCCATTAGACACAAGTTCTAGTTGTTACTCTGTAAAAAGAGCCATTCACCAACTATATTAAATGCGTCTATCTTTCAAAAATTCAAATTTCAGGGCTCAATAGATGAATTTCGTAGAGTTGGCATAGTTATGTATTTAATGTTGAACTTCAAAAATTCATCTGTCATAGAGTGAAATTTGAATTTCAAGTTTGCCAAAATTAACCTATGTTAGTTCACACAAATTTTCATACTGGAAATGTGTCTGTTGAAGTTTGAATAGTTATCTCAAGTTTTCATAGTGCACTTAGAAATTTGAATTTCAGAAGATCTATCCATTGAACATAAGTTCTAGTTATTACTCTGCAAAAAAGAGCCATTCACCAACTACATTAAATGCGTCTATCTTTCCAAAATTCGAATTTCATGGCTTAATAGACGAATTTCATAGAGTCAGCATAGTTATGTATTTAATGTTGAACATCAAAAATTCATATGTCACAGAGTGAAATTTGAATTTCGAGTTTGCCAAAGTTAACCTATGTTAGTTCATACAAATTTTCATACTGGAAATGTGTCTATTGAAGTTTGAAAAGTTGTCTCAAGTTTTCACAGTGCACTTAGAAATTTGAATTTCATAAGCTGAAATTCATTTCTCAGAGGTATGTTCAACATGATGCAAATGTTCTCTCTTTGAAGTTCAATAGTTGAACTGCAAAGTTTGTCTGTCAGAGGCATGCTCTAATGAGACTCACTACGTCTTATTTTGAAATTCACATTTTAAAGTTCAAAATTTGTCTGTTAGAGGTAGTAACAGTGAACCCATTTTGAGCTTCACCAACATTCAAATTTTGACTAAGTTTCATGTGAATTTTGCATTCTTTCAACAACAGTTCTTAGCCTAAAATTCAAATTTTATAACTGAAATTTGTTTGTCAAAGATAAAACCTCTATAATTTCAAATTTCACTAAGCAAAGTTCAAATTTTGCACAAAATAAACATGAGTCAAACATAAAATTCATCTCTTAGCCAATATTTCTCATTTTAACATAAGCTAAACTTCATATTTACTTAATGTAACTCATTTAAAACATATGGTAATAAGATTAAGTAAATTTCAAAGGTTCAAACCATCTCAAGACCTAAGTGAAAACCAAACATACTTGATAGCTAGATCTCAAATGTTGAGCTTCACCTTCACTTGGTCATTTCCTTCTTGGCATGCTCCCTTTTGATCTTCAATTCTTGGAGTATCCTATCTCTCATTCTTTCTTGAGTGAGACATACTGTTGATTGTTATTTCTTTATTCCAGTGCTCACTCTTTCTAATTGGACCATCCTACACTTAATATATTACACTTACAAACCAAGTAGTTAGTCCAATTTATATATCCAACTTGTATTATACAATATAAGAGCATAGTAGTTATATTGATACATAGCATAATATATGCATTATAAACTTAATTAAGTACATGCTAATGCACATTGTACTTCTTTAAGGGACATTATATATATTAGACGCATATGATTCATTTGTTCCTTATTATGTTAAATTTGTCATCATCAAAACTTATATAAATTAAACCTAACATTCTCTCCCTTTTTGATGATGACAAATCACTAGTAAAAAATATGCTTAATGAATGATTAACACGTGTAATGCAATTCAATTCAAATAATTTCAGATGAAGCACATGCATATTTTTCACACGACTTCTCCCCCTATTTGACAATAACAAAAAGGTTTAAGGAAAGATTATCCCACAATTCTTCTCTCCCTATTTGTGAGGCTATACCAGTAAGCACATATGTCAAGGGTTGTTTCAAGCACATACTGAAGCACAAACTAAAATACAAATAGTCATTCAAACTTATTATGCACTACATGTTTAGATTATGCCCATTTTTAATGATATCAAAATTGATACCAATTATTGGTGATATTAAAACTAATATTAGTTGTTGCTTGAAATTATTATGATGCCAATTGTTATGATGCTTCTTGTTAAGATGATCATGATATGTACACATCACAAGAGGTATCTTAAAGTTGAACAGTTGTTATCTTCTTCCCTTAAGATCAAGGAGAGATGTTGAAACATTAGTACTCCCTTTAACAAGTTAAGACTAAGCAACAAAACTCTTCACAGTAAACGGGGTAAGCCAAAGTATAAGCAAATTAATTACATAAAAAGCTCTACCTCAATCTATACATTTCATATAATAAAACTATGAAAACACAATGTAATAGATAAGTACGTTCATACAAGAGCACATGATTGAGATTTTTCTTTTAAATCAAGAGGGCTTTTGTACAACATTTACATGAAGAGTTATAAGCTCCCCTTAAGTATAAACATCTATTCAAACATACATGCTTTCATATCATCAATCAATATGCAAGAGAAATTATAAAAAGCAAGCAAGTTTGGTTATATAAATAAAGAAGTTGACTTGTATAAACATTGAACTTCTCAATAAACACCAACATATTCAAATAGCTCATTATTTGAACAAGGACAACACTTTATTTCAATAACCTCAAATAACAGTATCAACCAAGCATATCTGAAAATATGATAAACACTTACAAACCGGCTTGGTTAATAACAAACATCTTCCCTTTTCAGTATGATTCCAATTTAGCATATTAAACACTTAACCATTAAGCATGGATAGGTATCCTCATCATCTTCATTTGAATTGTTTCCCCAAATTGCAGAGGTGTATGCTATTTTAGCTTTCTTATTTTTTTCTTTCTGCATATCTTCCTCCTTGCTTCTTTGAATGGTACTTCAACTTATTTACATGGCATAAGTGCTTCTATTTCTAGAGCTCCTTCTTTTTTATGTTGAGGAATCTGCCAAATTTGAAGGTCAATTGTTTCAACTCATCCTCCTCATCATCACTGCTGCTAGCATCACTTTCATCATCAGTATCATCTTCTTCTTAGCTCTGTGATGTAGCAGATTTGAACAACATCATTTTCCTTTTATTTTGTTGTTCCCACAGAAGATCAAGTTTTCCTTCATGTTCAGTTAGGCTTCTGAGTAGTACAATGACAAACTGATATGATTCTCCTCTTATTTCTTCCATAGCTGTCAATTTCGGTTGCCATTCTTTTGGTAGAGCTATGAGTATTTTGCATATTTGTTCTCTGTGTGTACCTCTTTCCCAAAGCTACCAGATGATTAATAATGTGAGTAAAACAAATTTGTATTTATTTAATAGGCTCACCATTGTTCATCTTGAAAGCTTCATATTTAGCTGTGAGAGAGTTGAGCCTATTTTCCTTCACTCCCTTAGTTCCTTCATGAGCAATCTCCAGAGCATCCTATATTTCCTTTGCTATGTTACAGTTTGACACTATAAAAAATTCATCTTGTGAAAGAGCACTGACTAAGGAGTGTTTTTCCATGAAGTTTAGCAAGACTTTTTGCTTATCTTTATCGTCCTATTCTTCTTCTAACTTCTCTCTGTGTGTGCCATCATTCTACATCTTCTTTAGCATAAAGTCTCCTTTCTTGATGACAGGCCAGTTTTCTAGGTTTATGGATTAAAGAAATATTTGTATTCTTATCTTCCAATATCAATAGTGTTCACCATTGAAGCCTAGAGGTTTGTTAACTTTGTTCGCATGTGACAGTATATTCTCTTCAAAGCTAGCCATCTTACTCCCAGATAATTAGATCCTTTACTGGAAAGTCAAGCTCTGATACCAATTGTTAGCTTTGGTTAGTCACCCAAGTGGGGGGTGAGCTGGGTGATGTAAAATTTTTGCCTGTTTTGGATTAGAACCTAATTTCACCAAACATCCAATAGAACAGGGATGAACAGAGAGATAATTAGGTGTAGCAACTAAAGAGAAAAGAAGAAGAGCAAAACACAAGAATTTATACTGGCTCGGCTAAAGCCACTTAGCCTACATCCAGTCTCTAAGCCACCACTTGAGACTTTCACTATATCCCACAAGTTTGATCTGAGCGCCTGTGAAGCCTCATTATATCCCAAAAGTTTCAATAGGCACTTATGAAGCCACTCTCCCTACACCCTTACAAGATGTGTAAAATCTCTTAGCGTTTCCCCATACAAAGATTCTACCTAGAAAATAGAAGAAAAGAATGATTACAGCAATGCGACTCTCTTTAAGAGTAGTTGATACATTAAAAGCTTACTCTATTGAGGTGGGTTTTTCAAAGAATGCTTTCACAAAAAGATTTTATATATTGGAATAGCATTTTAGCATAAACTCTCTTAAGATTGTTACTCATAAGTTCAAATAAGCTTCTATTTATAGATTTGTGCCTTAACTAGACATTAGGCACAAGATATATCCATTAGACACAAGTTCTGGCCATTACTCTACAAAAAGAGTCGTTCACCAACTACATTAATTGGGTTTGCCTTTCCAAAATTTGAATTTCACGGCTCAATAGACAAATTACATAGAGTCAGTATAGTTATGTGTTAAATGTTGAACTTCAAAAATTCATCTGTCATGGAGTGAAATTCAAATTTCGAGTTTGCCAAAGTTAACCTATGTTAGTTTATGAGAATTTTCATATTGAAAGTGCATCTATTGAAGTTTGAATAGGTGTCTCAAGATTTCACAATGAACTTTGAAATTCGAATTTCAGAAGCTGAAATTCATCTATCATAGGCATGTTCAACATGATACAAAGGTTCTCTCTTCGAAATTCAACTATTAAACTGCAAAGTTCTTCTGTAAGAGGCATGCTTTAATGAGACTTACTAGTTCTCATTTTGAAATTCGCACATTGAAGTCCAAAATTTGTTTATCAGAGGTACTGACAGTGAACTCATTTTGAACTTCACCAACATTTGAGTTTTGCTTAAGTTCATAAGAATTTTGCATACTTTCACTAACAATACTTAGCTCAAAATTTAAATTTTAGAACTAAAATTTATCTGTCAGGGATAAAACCTTTGTATCTTCGAATTTCACTAAGTAAAGTTTGAATTTTGCACAAAATAACGATGAGTCAAACATAAAATTTGTCTGTTAGCCAATATTTCTCAATTTTAACATAAGCTAAACATCATATTTACTTAATGTAACTCATTTAATACATATAGTAACAAGATTAAGTAAATTTCAAATGTTCAAACCATCTCAAGACCTAAGTGGAAACCAAATATACCTGATAGTTAGATCTTCAAATGTTGAGCTCCACCTTCACTTGGTCATTCCCTTCTTGGCATGCTTCCTTTTGATCTTCAATTCTTGGAGTATCTTATCTCTTATTTGTTCTTAAGTGAGACATGATGTTAATTGTTATTTATTTATTCTAGTGTTCACTCTTCCTACTTGGACCATCATACATTTAATATATTACACTTACAAACCAAGTAGTTAGTCCAATTTATATTTCCAACTCATATTATATAATATAAAAGCACAATGGATATATTGTTACATAGCATGATATATACATTATAAGCTCAATTAAGTACATGCTAATGCACATTATACTTCTTTAAGGAACATTATACATGTCAGACATATATGATTCATTTGTTCCTTATTATGTTACATTTGTCATCATCAAAACTTATATATATTAAACCTAACAATGGGAAGAGGAAGAAAATGCTTCAAACCCTAACCCAAATCATGCTAACAAAAGGGAAAGGAAGCTAGAAGAGTTTGGAAGAGAGAACTTACCTCAGGACCTTCTTCCTTGGCCTTCCTCTTGTAACATCCACATATTTCTTGTTGGAAATAATTAGAATTTTATATTTTCACAAATTTATAATTTTGATAATTATGGAAAAATTATGAGGAGTTTAAGCCCAATAAGGGGTTAAATTTTAAGGATTATAATCCCATAGAATAATTTTAGAAGGAAAATTTATTGGAGTTAAGTGGGACTCACTAAAGTGTTAAAAATTATTTATTTAATTTTTCCCACTTACATGGATTTTTATTTATCAAATATGAAATTTAAAGTTAAGAAATTTATACAAGTTAAATTTGCTCCTCTAGATTAATGAGTGAGTCTTGGCTAATATAAATAAATTATGGAAGAGGATTAAATGTTTTATAGGGCCAAGATATTGCAGGAAAAGTTATGGGAAACTTATTAAATGAATAAGAAAGTTTGTGGGTCAAATGTTGTAATAAAAGCTTAAATGGTGTGGGACCCACAATTCACTGTCATACTCCCTCATTTTCCTTCGGAAACTTTCGCTTCTTCTCCCATTTTATGTTGCTGAACTAGACCAAAGAGAGAGAGAGAGCTTCATTTTCGTAAAAATGGGGTTCTTGAACCCTTGTGAGAGAGAGACCAATTTCACTCATTAAATCAACTTAAACCATCATACTCCCTTCACGAAAAATGTTCCTCTCATCAAAAGCTGCTTAATGGTGGTCTTCCATGAGGCAAAGGTGGTGATTTGAAGATAAGCCTCGAGACCAATTGTAGAGAATCAAAGATCAAACATTATAGAATTGAAGAGATATGTATGGGTTACCTTTAATCGGTTTGTATTATAGAAAAATTTCGTGAATTTCACCATGCTGGATTTTGGTTTTTCACGGCTAGAGAGAGAGGGTTTTCATACTCAAATATTAATTTGAAATGGTTATGATGGATACCAAATGTATTTTCCCACTAGATCATGAATATGATATTTAAATGGTGAAATTTGAAAGTTTAAATTACAGTGATTTTTTGGTCAGGTTCCGCCATGAAGAATATTTAGCATTGATAAATTTTATTTGCATATAATGGTGTAATTGAGTTACTGCCCTGATAGAAATATGAGAATGACCAGAGTTTGTGGATTTAAAATGTTAGAATTTTTTTTTTACATTGGTTATAAAGGTTGTTCGGCCAAGCAAGAATTATGGGTTGGTATTGTTTCTTTTTAAGTTAATGATGTAATTGTTGTTATGGTAATTGATAGTTGGAAATGGCCATGGTCGTGAAGTAATAAAAGTTTGAATTTTTGAGTTGGTGGAAGTATATATTTCAGCCAAACCAAGAAATGGACTTTAGGATTGGAATTTTGTTTAATGGATGTTTTATCATGGAAAATTGAGTAGGAATTAGCTGGGTTAGAAATTTAGAGGCCAAGGAATACCAAACTTAACCCTTGGCCTCAAAGCTTAAAGTTAGCAAGGAAGAAATTTATGGGTTATTTTGTATTCTTTATTAAGTATTATATTCATAGAAATTGTTATATATAATAGGATCAAATAGAAAATGAGGAGTTCAATTGAGAAGTTTGGGTAAAGAGTATCAAGTTGAGAAAGTTGATAGAGCGCACCAAAGTAGCAATTTATTACATTCCTTGCATTTATATTGTCTTAAATAATTCTATGATGTTTCTTGATGAGTCATATTGTTGTTATGATGTTTTATGACTAGTACTAGCTATTTTTGAATTGAGGGCAATGCCTGGGATGTCCTTTCACTAGGGGAAACTCTGTCAAAATTTCCATTTGATAATATGGTATATGGTGTTAGAATATGTTTTAAAGTGTTTTAAATGATGTTTTAAAGCTTGTGTGATGATATATTTGCTTGAGATGTATCTTACTATTGGGATCATATAATCTCATTCCCCAAGCTACTAACCCATGCTAGGTACAAGCTGTGCAAAGGATAAGGCCAAAGGGAAAGAAGAATGAAGTTGTTTTGAGTTGAAGATTTGATCTTAAATATTATGATGTTGTTTTGTTAGCCAAAGTGTGTAACCATGTTGAACTATGATATAGAAACCATGATATGTGTTATAATGCCCCCTTGGGTTAGTGAATGATCTAGAAATCATGTACATTTCTTAGTGAGTTATAGTAAGTTTTGTTATTAGTTACAATACAATAGTCATGAATAGTCTAATTTGAGACAGAAATGTTTAGAAAGTTTAAATCTTACAAGAATGAATTTACATGAAGTAGTGATTTACATGTCTTTAAACTAGACATAATGAACTTTCTAAGGAACTAAAGAGCATGCAAATTGGTTAAGAATTGAGGAAGTTATGAAGTATCAAAGTTGGTAAAAGAAATCCAAGCAAAAACTGAAATTTTTATATTCTGTTAAATTTACGAGAATCTCTATATAAAATGGATTGATGAAAGTTCATTAACATATTTTTCCCATGAGAAGTAATGTTTAAGCTGCATTTAAGACTTGAATCACTATTATATGATTTTTCTACACTTAGTTATGAATTTTTTGAAAATCAAGATGGGAATAGATGTATTAATGTGAAATTGAATTTTTAAGTTTTAAATTTCTTGGTGATTCAAGCTTCTAAATCCTTCTAATTGTTCTCAAATATTGTATACTACATGGGAAAGATAGAGATAGGTTAAGGTGTTACACCTCTCCTCCTCCTTCTCATTTCTTCTTCTATCCTTCTTCCTCTTCCTTTCTCCTTCTCTTTCATGCACACCTCCTCTCTTCTTTCTCTCTCTTCTCTTTGATTTTCAGCAAGGAAAATGGGAGGGGAGCAAGGCTATTTATGTTGAATCAAGAGTTTTAATGATTCCAAACTAACATCCAAAAGCTTGGATTGAAGATATCAAAGGAGATCAAAGTGCTTCAAGTGAAGAATTTGAAGAGTATTTGCTGCTAGATCTTTTGTAGAATCTTTTGTTTTTAGTTATGATTGGATAAAAGATTTTGATTTGAAGAAAAGATGTTTTCAAACCTTGATTTTATGTTAAATCTTGACTTATTTGAAAAATACCCACAAACAGACGAAGTTTGAAAGTTTAAACTGAACTGTCATGTTGGAAATTCGAACTTTGCCTTTGGAAATTCGAATTTCGAGCTAAAACTGAATAAGTCTGAAGAGATGTCTCTCTGTCAGACGAATTTTGATTCTCCAAAATTCGAATTTTCATCCAATATTGAAAGAAGCCTTTTTTGTGACAGACGAACTTCACACATTCAAAATTTGAATTTCAGATAAAATGCAGTTTGTGAAAACCAAAGAAATTCGTCTGAAACTATTTTAAAGTTCATCTAAAATCAAGAAGAAATTGAGTTTGAAAAATGCTCTCTGACAGACAAACTTTGGCTTTCCAATATTCGAATTTTCATATAAGTCTGAAAGGAGCTTCTCTGAGACAGACGAACTTTGAGTTTTCAAAATTTGAATTTCAGACAAAACACAACTTGAGAAAATAGAAGAAATTCATCTGAAACAATGTTAAAGTTCATCTAAAATCAAGAATAAATTAAGTTTCAAAACTGCTCTCTGACAGATGAATTTCACCCCTTCAAAATTCGAATTTCGAAGAAAGTGATCTACTGTGCCTCTTTGAATGTTCAATGGACAGACGAATTTTGGGCTTCCAAAATTCAAATTTCGAGGGCACTGTAGAAAATTGAAAACACTATTCACACTTAACAGAAAAACTTTCTTCTTGAAAATTCGTATGTGACATTGTGAAAATATTTTGCAAGTTTCAAAATTTGAATTTCACTTTATGAACAGACGAACTTCGTGCTGTAACGTTAGAAGCTTTTACCTTCGGTTCCTTCGAAATTCGTCTGTTGACCAACCAAAATTTGAATTTCAGTATGTCAGAAGCATTAAATGCGGTTGGTTAACGGATAGTTTTTCAGAGTAACCGTTGGATAACTTCCCCAACGGATAGATTTTATCTCTAACGTACATTTGAGAGCTAAAACTATAAACATAACATCATTTGAAGTTGTGGGTAACGAATCAAACTTGTATATACCGAATTTCTACCAAATCTTCTTCTCAAGAGCTTTTACCCTCTCAACTTCAATATTTGTACTTTAACCTTCATATCTACTCTATTCAAGAGAGTTATATTTTTGTAAACAACCTACTCTTCATCTGGAAGATAGATTTACTTGTGAGGGGAAATCACAAGGGGATTGGGAAGCACATTGTAGAAGTGCTTAGAGAGATTGAGAAAGCTCCAGAAACAGAGCATACTCTTTGTACTGTGGCATTAGCAAGAAGCCCATTAAATTCTTGTTGTATATTGGAAAAATCTCAAGAGTTGTCTTGGGGACTGGATGTAGGTCAAGTGGATAGACCGAACCAGGATAAATCACTGAGTCTTCTTCTCCTTATCTTTACTTTTCAGCTTGCTCTGTTTTATACGTTGCTTCCCTTACACTGTGCTATCTTCACCCATCTCATTTTGTGCAGAGAAAAATCAATCTTCCCAATTCACCTCCCCTCTTGGGAAGTCAGCCTTGCTAACAATTTATAGGGTTTTTGGGATGATTTCAACCCTTTAATTTACTTTTGATCCAATGTTCTAGGATTATCCTTCAATAATTTATGTGATTTTCCCTCCTTGCTCCTAGATATTTATGCCATTTCGAGAGAGGTATGAGAGGGCAATTTTGTCCGTTTTTGGCCCTAAATTTTGGGTCACCTAGGAGGAAGAGAGAGAAGTTACCAACTTGTTATTTTTTTCGTTCTATTTGACTCTGGTTTGTTTACTTTTATCTAGGTTTTATATTATATTTTGTATTTTTTCTACGTACTTTATCTGTGAGACCTACTATCTTTTTCTCTTTACTTTTTCATGTGGGGTCCACTTGTCTTTAGTTTTAACTATTCATCTCAATTGGTTGAAATTTACTATTCACATGAAACTCACGTACTACTGTACATGTAATTTTTTCTCTGCAAGCCCACATATCATGTATCACTTGTACTTTTATCCTGCACCGAATTATTATAATATTATTTTCTCTCTATACTTTTCTACAATGACCATTTTACCTTTACCTTTTAGCAAAATGACTATTTTGCCCTTTTTGACCTTTTTATGCAATTTTAAGCCTTTAACCTATTTAGTTATACTTTTATGCATCCATAAACATTACATATAATTCCAAAATAATTGACAATCATTTCTTAACATTATGTACTCATGTAATGTGTAATATCCTGAATTGCATGAAAAATGTCACTATATATATAGAGATATGTGAATGTGACATAGGATACATGAAAAAGTAGAAAAAGATATAATATGGTAATTTTACTAGCTTAGTCCCTAATTGAAATTAATTTCTCATATGGTTCTTAAAAGGAATTTTGTTTGGACCTTAATTAGGATAAAATGCAAATAAAGTCCTTAGCAGGAATTAATTCCAGAACTGAACTAGAAATTATGAGAAAATACCTGAAAGAATAAGTAGTTGCATTTTTTATCGAACATAAAGGAAAAAAGGTCAATTTTTAGGTTAGAATGAAAAATGAGAAAATTATATTTTTGTCTCTGGAAGGAAGAATGTCATGCAAATTAATCCCTGAGAGAAATTATAAAAAGGACCTGAAAGAATTTAAATTTATAATCTCAGGTCAAGAGTATTTTTGTAATTAAGAGAATCCATATCAAAACAAAGCTGATGACAAGTTAGGCCCAATGGAATACTCCTTTGATATTAATTAAGTCAGTATGAATTTATAATTGGCATTGAAAGTTAAAATGCGATTATTATACCGAAAAGATATTGTATGCCCCACAAAATGCAGTACGGAGATGGCAAAAGTATATGGACCCCACCTAAATATATTTTGGGATAAGAAAATGAATTTAGTCCAAAATCAAATTTAGAATAATCATGTACCAATTAAGTGATGAATTATGGCAAAAGTAATCAATCGATACGGATAAAATTTATTGGTAAAGGTTATTTTGCACTGTTAAAAATTATGAAGCAATTTTTGGCCAAAATACCCTTACTATGGCGTGAAGTGTTGCAGCAAGGGACACCATTGGAATTTATTTAATTGACTTAGTGAATTATTTCATAAAAGATTAACCAAAGTGGTCAAGTAACTCAAGTTTCCTATTCATCCATTTGATCTTTTACCTCAAGACCTTGAGTTAAGTGGCTTTAAGTAAGTTAAGCTTTTCATTCTCTTCATTTTGTGTTTCCAAAATAGCAGCAAGAAAGGAGAGAAAAAGCTCAAAATTTCAAAGAGAAAAGAGGGAGCAAGGAGCAAAGGTTGAAGACTGAAGTGTAAAGTTGAGATCTCATGGCCTCTAGCTTGTTGTTTCAAGTATTTAGGAAAGCTTTCATGGAGTTATTTTCTTCTCTTTCCCTCCATGAATTTTTGGCCACAGTGTGATGTGTGAAAGAGATAAATTTTCGCCAAATAAACTTAGGGAAAAGCTTAGACTAGATGATTGATTCATGATTTCACAAATTGTTGGAAGAAAATCAAAGCAAATCAATTTCTCATTCTCTCATCAATTTTGGCAAGACTATTATTCATGATAGAGATGGGATTTCATGATTTTGACTCCGAAAATGGAATCCTTGGGTCCAAATTAGTTGAATGCAAGTGTTGGTTTGAGAAAACCAAAAGGATTGTAAAGTGAAAATTTAAGGCTTTTAGTGCGCACTTTTTGTAGCAATACCATGAACCAGTAGCTTATGTGCTTAATTTGTGTTATGTTTAGGTTCAAGAACATTGTGGAAGGCTAAGGAAAGGGTGTGCAAAGTGTGGAAAGCAAAGGAATTCAAGAAGGTAGCATTTTATCATTATATACATTATATTGTCTTATGAATTTCTATGAATTCTATATTTGTATGATGCCATACTTGATGTCTTGTGATGTTCCTTGAATGTTGGCTGAGTTGCTTGAAGGGATTTGTGACCCTAGGATCTCCAAATTGTAAAAGTAAACTCTGCCAAAATTTTTATAAAATATTATGGCATAATATGTTGAAAGTGCATGTTAAATATTTTTCATGAACTATGTGATAATATATGTGTTGGAGATTGTGCTCTAGGCCAATCATTGTATTATAAAAATTGTACTTCATTATGAAAAAAAAGGTGTTTTTCCTTTTATTACATTATTATATTGTTTGCATGTTTATCTTTATAATAATATCCTTGGATAAATCATTTTATCCTAAATGTCCCTAGTCAATCATCTTTAGAGGAACAATGATGAATTAATGCTAGGATGATTTTGATTGATAATTATGTATTAAGATACAAACTATAATCATAAGCTCCTATTAGAGAATAGGTACTGGATCGACCCGTTATGAGATAGCTACATAAATCAAGTCATAAGCGTATCTCATATATAACCGTGTCACTATGTCCTCATACCTGAGATCAACATAACTTCCTACATAGGAAACACTATTCTTTGGCATAGTCAAAATCCACCTTTAGTCAGGAAATCATAAAGGCTATGATAGGTCATAATGGAAGTTGCATGGAGGAAGATGATTGGTCAAGATAGAATTTGTCCCTCTAATTAATGGAGAGATATATCTGGGCCCCTCGATGAGTTACGCTGAGAAATACATGGCCGTGCTTGAATGGAAGAGTTTCCATTTGTTCTATCAGTCTGCTCAGAGATCGAGAAAGTGATGGTCGAGTAAGATGAGGATGATGTTTCCATACCTCATAATTGACCTATATATCATGAGACAAAGAGGAATGTGATTAGGTTATATGATAAGTTACATCGGATCACCAATCTCATATGATTTGGGTAACCACAATGTCTTACTAGAGGCCTCTTGTGATTTGTGGGTCAGTGTTATTGGCCCACTGCCAACATCATATGGGCCTACAGGATTGCACAAAAGAACCGGCCAACTCGAGCTAGAATGTCTTGATTCATTAAATCTTAAATGTGTCTAGATTTAATGAATTTAAAGTTCAATTTATGGTGATTGAATTATATATATATTTGATATATATTATAAAATTTGAAGTATATATGTATGTTTGATATATTATATATTTGATATATATTATATTATTTCAAAATATATATATTTTATTCAATTAATTTAAATGAATTAGTTTTAAATTTAAACTACTGTCATAATCTAAATTTGATTTAGATTTGATTCTAGATTTAGATTAGATAATTGATTTAGATGTTATTCTATTAGATAGATTTAAATCTAAACTAGTCTATTTAATTAAGATTTGATTTAATTTAAATAATTGATTTAAATTAATTAAATAATAAACCTTATCTATATAATTATATAGATTAGGGTTATTAAACATAGAATTAAGAGAGAGTCTCCACTCACCCTAGAGATTGAGTGGCTGCATACTCACATAGAGAAAGTGTACGGACAAACAGAGGACGTACAGATGAACACAGAATATACAGACATTCACAAATATAAGTGCTAGCACGCCGTTCAAGTTGGACTCACTGTTCGTGAGGATACCGATAAAGAGAGTTGATCAAACGTGTTAGTTCTTGGAGTCCGATAAAACAAAAAGAACACTAAAGGGACATACCGGAGGTAAAATTCTTTTCTATATCTCAATCTAAATAGCATTGACGGATCCATGGGAGGGATTTCGGTGGAGTTTTCCATTGCGTGTGAACCAAAATTACCAACAATATGTGTATAATTGGTAATGCTACTGAGATTCAATGAATCATACTCTTCTAAAATGATAAATATGTTAGGCACAAGTAATGACAATGGAGGCAAGGAAGCTATGGAGAAAGGGAAGGAAATTGATATTTAATGTACAAGTTCAAGCTATGAATTTATATTTTGGAGATATTATGTAAAAACATGTATATGTCATGGGGCCTGTACCTCTATACTACTATGTTCTTTTAGGCATTATAGCATGTTATATAAGCATTTGGAGCAATGAATGATGATGTGTGATGTTTATGAGGTATATTATATAAGTTATGGCATGATTGTATCTTAAATGACCAGTAGTATTTGGAATAGGAAAACTCTATTTGAAATAGAGCATTCTACCTAATTTTTATATATTCTCTAAAATTGGATAGAGCAAGCTTTTCAAAGAGCTAGAGAACACCTAAATTGGATATATGTACAATTTATAGTAAATTTTTAAAGTTATGGTAAAAAGCTTGACAAAATTGGAAAACCATACATTTTTACCATAAGTACTACTTAATTTGAAAAGTGGCAAAAAGTGTACAGAGCTCCAAAAATTTAGTGGTTGGTATATGTAAAAAGTTCTATGTCTGAATGAAATACCATTGGTTTGAATGCAATTGGAACTATAGAAGAAGAGTTATGTGAGTTTTCCTAAAATTGTTCCACTAAAAGCTATGTTCCAACTCTAAATGATTCAAGATAATGCTATACCCTGTTCCAATCAAATAAATGTACAAAATAAATATGTCTAGAAAGTAGACATGTAGGGCTTTCAAATAACATAAAAAATTCATGAAATGGCTTAGGGTAGAATGAGAAATAGATTCTCAACTTTAAGGCCAAAATACTAGGAAAGTGAAAAATAACCATATGAACAGTGAAATTGTGCTAAATATTGTATCAATTGGCATGATCAAAGTCATGTTCCATATTTTTTCCATGTAGATAATATTTTAAGCTATTTATAAAGACTTGAATTACTTTCATATGATATTTATAGAATTAGTTATAAATTTCCAAATTTCAATCAATAAAAGTGACTTACCAAACAAACAGTAACTCGAAGTTTTAAATTTTTCTATTTTAGTCTCACAAGAAATTCAAGTTTCTAAACATGTTCAAATGGACTCAATTAAGGTCTAATATATGAGAAACATGGTCTAAAGATAAGTTGTTACACAATGCATGTATAAATATAGGAAAGTTACACCTAATTACCTCAAGTTGCCCGCACACACACTACCATGATAGGTTGTCAGAGCACCAACTATGCACACAAGTGAGAGAGATGCAACCAAGTTAACATATTGCTTCTCAAGCACAAATTAGGACCCATGATAAACATCAACTTCCCACAAGGTCTTCAAACTTCATAAAGCCATTTGATGAGCATGAGGCCAAAATCCCTCATATGCCAAGGTAACCACTTAGCTATGGATTTGTTGCTTCTACATAACTCCTTAGATAGTTAGCAATCTTACTCCCTACACACACAAGAAACACCCAAATCAAGATGTGCCAAGCCCCTGGTAGAACTCAACTTAGTGATCAAAGTATAAACTCGGCAAAAACAAGTCATCAATACCTGATTATACCCCAAAACAACTCATAAAACTAGACTTGAACTGTAATATCCCTATTTTTTTTAATATTATAGTATGCATGAAAATGTGAAAGATATCATTGATGCATGATTTAAATGAAAGAAAGGGATACAATTATAGTTTTGAATGCAAAAGGTATCAAATAAAATAATTCATATATTAGTCCTTAATAGAAAAATATTCGCAATTTGGTCCCTAAAGAAAAATTATTTATAGTTTGGTCCCTCTAGGGGTAATTTCAAAATCATACAAAATTTATGTTAAAGGGACATCATGATTAGCTTAACCTAATGGAAAAGTATATTGAGTCTAAAGGAATCAGTTTGAAAAGAAATAGTCTACAAAATACAGTAAAAGTATGCAGAAAAATACAAAAGTACTGTGGGCTCCACAAATATAGAAAAAAGTGAAAAGAAAAGTATGTGAGCCCCACATAAAATATTATTTGGGATTTCATATTAAATTAAATATAGATTCCAATATAGTTTATTCATGTATACTTTGAAGAATAAACAGTGTTAGAAAATACTGCAAGAATAATTTTAACTATCTAGGCATAAAGTAACCAATACAGGATATATCTGAACCAGGAAAAATATGTAGTATTTTGGACACTCTCCTCTCTCTTATTAGTGTGATTTGTAGCATATGGGATAAATGATTATTTTATTATTTTGTATCATTTTGATGACGCTTCTTGAAAGATACTTAGACAAGATTTTGTGGAGTTTGTATCTTTATATTTACCACCCCCCCTTTTGGCCAACTCAGACGAGAAAGAAAGAGAGGAAGTATGAAGCAAACTCTCTGAAGAAAGGAGAGAAGAAAGGAAGCCAACTTGTGACATTTGGGTGTTAATGAGGGCGGGGAGTGATCGCCGGTGCAAGAAAAGGGGTGTGAGATAAAAGTGATGAGACACAAACAAAGAGCAGCTCCTGGCAGGCTTCTAAGTGGGAGAGGCATATGAATAAATCGAATGCATACCAGAACGAGAGGGATCCAAAGACTGTATAGGTATGGGACTATACAGTTAATGATAGCTTAAAGGAATTGATAGGTACTACCTATACCAACAAGATGCACCTACCTTTTCAGTAGCCAATCCCTTAAGAATTCCTCAGTTAAGCATGCTTGACTTAGAGTAATTTTGGGATTGGTGACCTCCTAGGAAGGAGGTGTATGAGTGAGGACAAAGCACACTGAAAGGGATTGTGTTGGTTTGTGGGGACAGTCATCAATCCAAAAGAAGCAACCGGATGTTACACAACTCATGGTAAGTTCTTTCTCTTGATTCTTGAAGGTTTCTATTTTAAGTTTGTGGTAGTTTAAAGTTAGTTGGTTGAGTTCTTCTTCTCTCCAGTTTAAGTTCAAGTTTTGACCAAGGCATGGGAAGAGAAAGGGGAAGTATCTTCTTGCATAAAAACCAAGCAAAAGCATGAATAAGTCACTTGAAACATAATTTCATGAGTTTTTGAAAGATTGCAAAGAAAACTCTTTTCTTCCCTCTTGAAGCATGATTTCAGCCAAACAGATGTTTATGAAAATGATGCTAAAAGTAGATTCCTCATGATAGAAGTAGCTTAAGACAAGTGTTGATTTCAAGAAAAAGCAAAGGATAAAGAATATAACATTTTTAGGTTTTATGGTTCTCTATGAAGCAACTCCTAGAATTTGTTGATTTAGTTAGTATTTAATGTTGTAATAGGACTTGAAGAAGTTCAAAAAAGCTAGTTGATGGCTTGGAATCAAGTAGAAAAGTAAAGGAAATCATAGAGGTAGAAAATTTCTATTTCTTACTTCATGTTATTTTGTAATGCTTTATGATGTGTTATGATATGCCATATTGCTATTTTCTTGATTGGTGACTATTTTAACTAAATATAACGTAAAGATTTACCTTGAGATATCTATTTTCCAAGGGGAATGAAATTTTTATGTAATAATATGATATTTTATGTTTTTATGTGATTATATGATTTTTTTTTGCATAAATAATAGCATGAATGCATGAAATAGATTAGCTATTGAGATTTTCATAATCTCATCACCCAAAGTATTAATATTATAGGCTTAAGCAATGGCAAGAATGCAAGGAAGACAAAGGGCAAGGAGAAGGATCTTGATGATTAAAATATTTGTAGCCATAATGTTATATCTCTTTGCCATTTTGTGTAAAAACATGTATGAACTTATGAGGCTAAATCTTTGTATGGTTATGTTTCTTTAAGCCTCTTGTGATATTAGGAACAAGTTTTGTATATATAGGCATGTTACAAAATTAGTTTTAGTTTTTGATATGCAAAACTGTCCAAGTTTGACATGCTATGACTAGAACAGAGCAACTCTATTCAAAATAGAGTGCATGTATAAATATTATATACTTGGAAAGTATACAACTTGAGCTTTCCAGGAAGTTAAAGAACACTTAATTTGGTTAAGTATGTTATGAGTTATAATTTTTAAACTTTGGTCAGAAAACCTGGAAACTAACACAATGACCATATGAATGCTAAAAGTTGTATTAATTGACACATTAAAAATCTAATTACTTATTTTTCCCATGTAGAAAATGTTTTTATCTATTTTTAGAGACTTGAATCACATTCAAACAATTTTGTCTAGAATTAATTATGATTTTCAAAGTTCAACTAGAAAAATAGGTAGCCAAATGTGTTGAATCAAGAGTTTTGATGATTTCAAACCAACTTTCAAGAGCTTGGAATAAAGATATCAAAGGTGCCCAAAAGGTTTCAAGTGAAGAAATTCTAGATAAATCTGTGTAAAGATAGATGTAGGATTATTAGTAGTGTTTTATTTGAGTAAAAGACTTTAATTTGGTGAGAAGATGTTTTAAAACTTTGATTTTATGTTAAATCATGGAATATTTGAAAAACACTCACCAACAGACGAAGTTTGAAATGTTAATACTGATCTGTCATCTTGGAAATTCGAACTTTGGCTTTGGAAATTCGAATTTCGTACTGAAACAGAACAAGTCTGAACAGAAACTTCTCTGACAGACGAATTTTGACTTGAGAAAATTCGAATTTTGATAAGTGTCTGAAAGAAGCTTTCAGTAACAAATGAACTTTGAGTTTTGAAAATTTAAATTTCAGACAAAATGTAACTTATGAAAACTAAAGAAATTCGTCTGAAATTATGTCAAAGTTCATGTGAAACCAAGTTTGGATTGGATTTCAAAATTGCTCACTGACAGATGAATTTTGAACTTGAAAATTTGAATTTCAGAAACTAAGCTTGTGAGTCTGTTGCAATGATATGTTGACATACGAATGACAATATTTATAAATTTGAATTTTGAAGTTAGTCTGAAAAGAGGTATCTTTGACAGACGAACTTTGCCCTTTGAAAATTCAAATTTTGAATAATATGAACTACTGTGTCTGATAAACTAGCTACGGATAGACGAATTTTGGGGTTCCAAAATTCAAATTTCGAAGGCACTGTAGCAAATTGAAAATATTGTTCACACTTAACAGAAAAACATTCCACTTGAAAATTCGTATGTCACAATATGGAAACATTTTCTAAGTTTCAAAATTCAAATTTTGCTTCATGAACAGATGAACTTCAGTATTTCAACGTTGAAGCTGTTAACCTCCGGTATCTGTTGACCAACCGAAATTCAAATTTTAGTATGTTAGAAGCATTAAATGCGGTTAGTTAATGGATAATTTTTCAAAGTAACCGTTGGATAACTTCTCCAACGAATAGATTTTGTCTCTAACAGACATTTGATACCTAAATCTATAAATATAACATCATTTGAAGTTGTGGGTAATGATTTTAACATTGTATATACTGAAACTTTGCCAAATCATCTACTCAAAATCTCTTACTCTCTCACTTCAATATTTTGTACTCCAACTTTCATATTTACTCTGTTTAAGAGAGTTCAATCCTTGTAATCAATCTTATCTTCATCTGGAAGAAGGATTTTCTTATGAGGGGATATCACAAGGGATTAGGAAGCACTTTGTAAGAGTGCATAGAGTGAATGAGTGAGCTCTAGAAATAGAGCATCATCTTTGTACTGAGGCATTTGCAAGAAGCCCACTGAATTCTTGCAGAATAGTGGAAAATCTCAAGTGGTGACTTGGGGACTAGACGTGAGTCAAATGGAGAGACCGAACCAGGATAAATATCTGAGTTTTCTTCTCTTTACTGCAGCATTGACAGTTTATTTATTTATACTTTGTTTTACCTTTTATACTTTGCTTTCTTCACTTTCTTGATATTTTGCAGAAAATTTTCAAGCTTCTCAATTCACCCCCTATCTTGGAAAGCCAGCCTAACTAACAAAATGAGCAATAACTTAAAAATCTTTTATTTTTTGTTTCGGTCCCTATGATGATTCAAACTTCTTAAATAATTCAATTGGACAGTGGATAAATTATAATACATGGGAAATTAAGTAAAAAAGTAAGGTGTTACATGAAATCTTCCAAATTTGGATATTATGGAAACCCAAGCTTAGAGACTAAGGTTTGGAGTGACTACAAACTTAATCACCCAAAAACCACAACTCAAAACTTGCAAATACCAAAGAATACTTCTTTGAAGTATTCTAATACAATTTAATTGGTAGAAACTTAGCCAAAAATGAAGTCCAACCCACAGCCACAAAAATCATCCTTAAAGCTTGCAGAAAGAAGAGAGGGATGGTAGAAACCAACATACCTACAAGATTCAAGCTTCACAAGGCTCAAAATCATGTCCCTCTACCTAAGAATCGTGAAACCCTAGCAAAGCTAGCATTGGAACTCTGAAAAACACCGTTTCATTATGGTGGTTCACATTCTTTTTTATAAAATTTTCCAACCTAGTGCCATGGCACCATCTATTTTTGTTTCTAACTTCCTTTAGCTTCATTTTTCCTATTTTCCTCCAATCTTGGTCCCCTTCAATCTTGTACCATTTCAAGAATACTTTCCCATTAACCCAATTACATATCTGGAATTTTTAAATTGGCATTGTTGCACATTTCATGTAAGTGCCTCAAACTCACTTTCCATTGCCTTTCTCCAATGTTCTGATTTTAATGCCTTAGCTATGGAGATTGGCTCACAATTACTGCTAGAATCATTTGCCTCTACAAGAGGTTTATTATTAGGCCGCTAAATTTTGGCAAGTTAAGTCTTACTCTTATTCGTCATAGGGTGAGTTGACTTCGAAGTAGATGTAGAAAATGAATTAGACTGTGTACTACTGGTTTGATTATTAGTGCCATAGCTATCAAATTTAAAAGACATATCATTTTGGCTTTCACAAGACTGATTTTCAGCATCTCCATCAACCTAAGAATGAATTTCTTTATTATTGGAATGTTCATTACGCACTCATTTAACACTAGCAACTGCACAAGGA
This sequence comes from Adenanthera pavonina, assembly GCA_026686845.1. Taxonomy (NCBI): domain Eukaryota; kingdom Viridiplantae; phylum Streptophyta; class Magnoliopsida; order Fabales; family Fabaceae; genus Adenanthera; species Adenanthera pavonina. The sequence continues at coordinate 21,987,638 of JAIVEN010000013.1, forward strand.
GCCTATCCAGATTCAAACTTTTCATTAATATGTATTGTTTCCTGCAAATTCTGCTCATCTAACTGCTGAATTTTGGCCTTCCTCTAGTAGGATTTTAGTTGTTGTTGTGGTTGAGATGTATTTTGCTATATAGGGATTGCCAAAAGAAGTTGACAGAAGCTAGTAGGTTGTATTTCTTCCACAAACTTCTCTTTAGTGTTTAGAAAACCTACTGTAAAAGGAAAATCCTCTTCATTAAATACAACATGAGATAAAATATGATCCTTACAGTAGAGGTTAAGCATTTGAACCCTTTGTGGGAGTTCCTATAGTTGATAAACACATATTTTATGGTATGAAACTGGAGCTTGTACTGATTATAAGACTGTAGCAATGGAAAACACACACACCTAAACACCATTAGCCCCTCAAAATCTGGATATTTATTGAACGACTTAAAATAAGAGGAGACTCCTCCTAAAACACTAGGTGGCAATCAATTAATAAGCCATGCAATTCTATGAAAAGCTTCCCACCAATAATAGAGTGGTAATTTACCTTGAACCAAAAATGTTAAACCTATCTGTACTTCATGTCTATGTTTCCTCTCTACTCTTCCATTTGTTAAGAGGTATAAGGGCAGGATTGTCTAAAAATATTCCTGATTCATTAATCAATTGAGTAAAACTTCTATATTCACACCACCCTAATCACTTTACAAAGTATTGATTTTAGTATTAAACTAATTCTGAACCAAATTTTTTAGGGTCTTAAAGGCACTAATAGGCCATTTGGTTCAATTTCCAAAAGGTTATGGGATGTAATAGGAAGAGATATAAATAAAATACAAGGGAGTTTGTTTGGTATGATATTGAGGGAGATGTGAAATAAATTTATTTTTTATGTTATTCATAAAAGGTATTGTGATATTTTTATTTCATTTATAGACATGTAATTTGGATTACATAAGTTTTTGAATGTGAAGTCATTTACATGTTAGCCTGTAGTTAGCTTCATGCATGTAATTCGGATAACATGTGTTTTAGCAAATCAAATGTAGTAACTTCTATGATGTAAACCTATTTACTTCCCTTCACATGGCATATAAATGAACCAAACAGGGTATCAATGTTTCATCTTAATGATTTAATGGATAGATCCAAGTAAAGCAACTATAGCCATCAACAAAAATCACATAAAATTTGAATCCATTAGATGAAATAATAGGGAAAGGTTCCCATAAATCTGAGTGTACAAGTTCCAAAGGTTAAAAAGTAGGTGAGTTCAAAACTTTATAAGGTAAGACATGCATTCTTCCATATTGACAAGAATCACAAAAACTGACTCCTTTATTTTCATCAAAAATAAAACCATAACTACGTAAAGCTAGACTCAAGACTTTACTAAATGGATGACCAAGCCTATTGTGCCACTTTTGAATTTCGGCTTCAAAGAGACTCTTTTGTGCAATAGTGGCAAGTGCCCTGGTGTTATTACTTGAATTCCTTATTGCATACATTCCGTCACTCACATATCCTTGCAGCAAAATCTGTCCAGATTTTTTAGCCATCACATAATAACCAACATCATCAGATATAACGAAGGCATTACTGTTAGCAACAATTCTATACACACTTAATAAATTTTCAAAAAATTCTGCGGCATAGAAAATATTTTTAACAAGAGCTGAATTATCTATAGACTTTGAAATTCTACAAGATCCAATTTTATATGTATCAATCTTTTCTCCATTACTTGTAATCTTCCCATTTGTGGTCATAGGTTGATACAGATGATTAATATCTATAATAACATGATTATTATCACCATTATCTAGGTACCATGAATCATCAGTCGTAGTATTAGGTGTAGACATGAGAGCCATTTTGTTTTGTCCTCCAGTAGTTGAACTATCCTTTCTCAACTAATCACTCAACTAAAAATTTTTGTCAAATCTATATAAACATACATTGGCCATATGCCCAGCTTTATTACATACATGGCACATAACTTTTCCTTTGTCAATGGATCCTCTACCTCAACCTCAAAAGCCTCTAAAATTTGATCCACGCCATGAGCCTCGAGTAGGTTCTAACTTAGCCATATTGTATAGTAGGAGAATTGAAAGATAGAGATAAGAACTGTAACACTTTATACTAGGGCCCATTTCTCATATATTAAATTATTTTAGATGCCTTTCATCATGATTTAGAGACTAAAATCATAATATAATAAAAATAGAATTTTTCAAAATTCAGGGTACTGTTCCTTTGGCAAACTCCATTTTACCCAATGAACTTTGAAAATTCATAACTAAATCTAGAAAAATTATCTTGAAGTGATTCAAGTCTCTAAAATTATCTTAAACTCAGCTATACATGGAAAAAAATATGAAACAGTAATTTCATTGGGCGAATTTATTCAGTAAATTTTGTGGACATTTACTATTCATTTGGTCATTTTTCTATCTTCCAATTTTCTGATCTCAATTTTGAAAAATCATATTTCATTCTATTCTATTCTAAATTATTCATACTCTATGTAATTCAAAAGCTCTACATGTCTACTTATAGAAATATTTTTCTTATACATTTATTTCACTTACACAGGGCATAACTTTAACTTAAATCACGAAGGGTCAGAATTCAAATTTTACTAGAATAGTTTTGGGAAAAACTCCATATCTTCTATTATATAGCTCCATTTACCTCTAAATCAATCGCATATGAAACTTAAAATATATACCTTTCTATACATTTAAACCACTAAATTTTTAGAGCTATGTATGATTTTATATTATCTTTTGAATTTTCCAATACCTAACTTTTAGTTTTCAGTTTTCCCATTCCTACCCTGTTCTGAACCTTAACTTTGAAAAATCACCATTGATTATATATAACTCCAAATGGTGTAAATTAGGTGTCATTTTAAAGCTTGACATGTCCTATATCTAGTTTAAAAGTTCTAGAAACAAATTCACATTAAAAACAGAACAAGGATGAGCTAAGCAGACCCATCTAGAAAATGCCCTGTTTCAATCTATATTGCAAATTACTTGTGCAAATGAACTCATTTTGGCATGTAACTTGGTAGAATATAACTTCATATTCCAACATCTAGAACTGGAAATTATCATATATTTTCTGCAATATTAACATAATATTTACTATTTTACAACTTCATATAAAACAAATAACAATTCATATCATAACATGACAATTTGCACATCAATAACTCATCATTTTCTTCTTCATGCCTTTTGCTCCTTCCTTAGCTCTTTTGCATTGGTTTTTCCTAGCATGGTTAGTTATTAAAGGGGGGTGAGATTCAAAGAATCTAAGTAGTAATCACCAGTCATGCAATCATATTATTACATTAAGCATATAATCATCATAAAACATCAAGTGAATACTTTTAAATATTTGTGCCATAATATTTTACAAAAATTTTGGCAAAGTTTCATTTTGTATTTTGGATATCTCGGGGTCTCAAAATCCCTCAATAAACTCAGCCAATGTTCTCAAAGCATCACAAATGATCATATCAAACAATAGGCAAGTCATCAAATTCATTAAAAATCACATGACAATATAAGGCAAGAATAGGTAAATTGTTACCTTAATGTATTCCCTTCCTTTCCAAACTTTGTGCACCTATTCTTTGGCTTGCTTAAGCTTCCTTGAACCTATACATAGCACCAATGAAGCACATAAATCACTGATTCATAGCCTTGCTTTACCAAGTGCTTATCAAACCCTTAAAATTTCACTTTCCAATTCTTTTTGTTTTTCCTTGCATCCATAGTTGTTCTCAAGGTTTTGGATCATGGGGAATCCATTTTTGACATCAAAATAATGAAATTCCTACTCTAAGATGGCCTAATGTGCTGACCGAAAATCTACCATGAACGGGAAAATATTGGTTTTTCTTAAAACTTGTCTCAGACATAACTAAGCTTACTTTTCTTACATTTTCTTACACTTTCCCTTCAATTTTGTCCAAGAAAATCACTTTCCCTCTCTTCCTAAACCTTGGATGAAATCTGGACCCAGAGAGGAAAAGAAGAAAACTTTGCTAAACCAATACAAACTTGAACCAAAGCTTCAAGGATTCAAGGGAAAAGCTTACCTTATGTTGGTTTCCAATTTTCTCTTCCTTCTTCTTCTTCTTTCCTTTGTCTCCTTTCTTCTTTTCTTAGGAGAATTTTCAACTACTTCTCTCTCCTTTGTGCAGCTGTCTGGACACTCAAATGAGAGGAGAGAGATAGGGCAAGGAGCTTAATTCACTTAATTGCATGATTAGGTTAGCTTTAACCTTAGTTAAGCAAACTTCTTCATTAAGTTTTAGAATTAATATTAAATATTAAATTGCAGCACATGGGTTGCTGACTTCCACGTCCAAGAGAGAAAAATGAGTCCAAATATTGCTCAATTTTTCCTGGTCTAGATATATCTTGAACCAAGAAATTTTTAGTCGTACCATGTAGATTTCATGATACTACATACCAATAATACTACCCAGGAATACTTGGAACAGGCAACACTGAATTACCACCCACTTGGCACAATATTACATAAACTAAATTACAACCACTAATTATACTTAGAATTCCCGATGACGAAAAGACCGCCAACTCCTTGATTTCCGAACTAGTACTAGAGTCTTCACCTGAAAGGTTAGTCATGGAAGGGGAAGTGAGACAATTTTTTAGTAACTGGGGACAACCACACACACAGATATATATATATAACTCATACAACTCATGAATGTAATATGAAATGGAATGCATGTCTCCCTTGCATACAGCTAAAACCACGAGCTGTCGTCATAACAAGACATTTAGTATAGGTAATTCCCTTCCAACAGACAGTGAAGACTGATTCCTAGACATCACCAAGCTCACCTCCCATTAGTGCACCTAGCCAAAGGTAACACTAATGTTCAGATCATGGTTCTCCTTCCCCTGAACCACCTTAAATTAGTAGTGACTTAGGGAAGGTGCAATTCACTGCTGCCTAGCTCTCCTGGCCATAGGGGAGGATTTAGCGACAAGGATCCCATCCTTATCTTCCCTAATCATATATTATATCATCATATATCATATCATTATCACCACCCAATCCGCCATATATCACAATCTCACAATGCCATGTGGTGATGCTCATGTCATATCATCATATAATCATCATCATCATCATTATGTCACAACGTCATGCAAGCATCATGTCATGTCATATCAACATCATCATCTCTAATCGTATACACAAACACATATATATCGTGGTGTGAAAGAAACATGCATATATACACAAATATATGTAATATCATACAATAAATATCATACAATATAATACAAACACCCGGTTACCTAAGGTTGTCAACACCATACACATAAAGGCTTTGGCAAGCCTCTGGAGCACCCATCATGAACTATGTGCTTCCGATTAGCCAATCAACCACTATAACATCATAATATCTCAATTAACATAATATACCACTTGATCACAAACCACAATTCAAACATTTAGGCTTAACCCAAGGTTCCAACCCCATATTCATATATTATTAAGCTCTTAAGAACCATTTAAACATCAATCAATTCCATACACTTTAGATTCCCAAGAGCCCTGACCAAAAACAACCTACGGTTAAGCTCAAATCATGCATAATCCCTTCAAAACTCACACCCAAGCAACAAACATACCAAATCACACTCCATTAACCCCATTTCATCCATTTCAATCAGTGGGATTCGACCAAAATCAAAGATCCCAACTTATACCCGAAAAATCCTAAGTTTAAACTGAAGAAAATGGAAAACGAGGAGTAAGGATCACTTACCAACCAAGATCCAAGCTTCAAGAGGCTGAAAATCACTCCTAAGAGCCGAAAATTGCAAACCCTAGTATAGCTCCTCGCTACTTCGTCCATTTCTTTCCTTTATGTTCATCCGAAATGATCTCGGTTTATACAAAAATCCAAACTTCCACAGTAACTGCAAATAAACCCGCCGTGGCGCTACTAGTTGCAGCCAGAAAATGCCACTAGAACTCTCTCTCATTGCGGTGGCCCTGCTTCTCGCCGGAAAATGTTCATCCAGAAAATGCGGAGAGTGTAACACCCCTTAAGTTATTTTTCTTGGCATTGTGTTCAGGATCAAAGGAAACGGCATGGAGGAAGATCCAAGAGGGGTCTGGAGGTGCTCCACACCACGGCTTGAAGCAGGTCTGCTGCGGCAATGGAATGTCCAGTAGCATTGTCCATCAATTATTATGGTGGCGCCACGGCGCAGTTTCTGGAGCCACGGCGAGGATCAATATTTTTGTTTAAATTTGGATCATTTCAGACGATCGGAAAAGAGAGAAACGAAGGAAACCGAGGGAGACCGCGAGGAGCTGAGCTAGGGTTCACTATTTCTGGCCATTGAGAGTAATTTTCGGACCTCAAGAGTTTGGATTCAAGTTGGTAAGTGTTCTATACCCCTCCCTCTCCATTTTCTTTGGTTAGAGTTTCGGATTTTCGGTATTGAGGATGGATTTCCGGTTTGGGACGAAATCCACCGATTGAAATGGATGAAATAGGGTTAAGGAAGTGTGTTTTGGTATTACTGTTGTTTGGATGTGAGTTTTGAAGGGATTATATGTGTTTAGAGCTTAACCCTAGGTTATTCTTGGTTAGGGCTCTTAGGAATCCGAAGTGTAGGAGGTTGTGTAGTGTTTGAGTGATCCCTAAGAGCTTACTGTTACATAAAAAAGGGTGTTGGAACCTTGGGTTAGGTTAATATGGTTGAATTGCGTTGTTTGGTTTTATTGGTACATTGTACTAATGGAAGAATTATGGTATTGTGAAGGTTGTTGACTATCGAGAGGGGGTTCACGTGTATTAAACAGTTCAAGGAAGCTTGTGGAATTCGTGTGCGTGTGGTAACGATAGTTAAGGTAACCGGGTGTATGTTTATATTGTATTGTTTGTATGGTATGATAGAACGTATATCTATATGTATATGCATGTTCCTTTCCATACCACGACATTGATTGTGTATATGTATGGTTTTCTTATATATCGTGGTATGCACAGCTAGTTGATGTATGATGGTTGTATATTTATATTGTGATGTGTAGCATCCACATACCATTGCATGCTAGCATGTCCATATGATGATTGTGATGATAATGATGTATATATATATATGCGTAAAGGCATGTTAGCATGACATTGATATCATCACCCTATGATTGCATAGTGAGAAATTGATGATGAGGTGATGATGATATGATGTGATATGAGATGATGATATAAGAGAGATCCTGTCGCTAAATCCTCTCCGTGGGAGAGCCAGGCGGTAGAGGACAATATGATATGATGAAATATCCATGTCACTAAATCCTCTCCTTGGGAGAGCCAGGTGGCAGTGGATTTAGGGATTCACCTTCCCTAAATCACCATCAATTCGTGATGGTCTAGGGAAAGAAGAGCCACAGTCCGAGCTTTAGTGTAACCATTGGCCGGGTTGCATTAGAGTAAGGTGAGCTTGCTGATGTCCCAGAATCAGTCTTCACTAACTGTTGGAAGGGAATCATCTATTGAAATGTCTTATGATAACAACAGCTCGTGGTTATAGTCATGAACGAGGGAGAATATGCATACCATTCATTAACATTGCATTGCATGACTGTGTGGGTCAGTATATATATATTATATGTGGTTGTCCCCGGTTACTAAGACATTGTCTCACACCCCTCTCCCATGACTAACCTTTCAGGAGACGGTTTTGGCACTAGTCTAGAGAAGACGCAGGAGTAGCTACCTATGTGGGAATAGTCTAAGTAATGTTTGTAATGTTGGATATTGTATCTTGTGCCAAGTAGGATAGAATGGTTTGTAATGAATATTTGGATAAGGTATGAATTGTATAGATTATGTATGTTGTATGCATGGTTGAGTGGTTTTGGGCCTTGTTGCTATGGTTTAGGGCCTGTAGCCCTTTTTGTCAAGTTAGGTTCCGAGGGGTCAAATCTCAGAGGAATGGTTCCTTTGACGTGAAACCTCTTTGGATAAGTTTGTTTGGAGGATTTGGACCTATATGAATGATTTTAGAGTGTCCATTTGCCTTGGGTGGCAATTGGATGTGGTTAGTGGTGAGTTTTGGTCAATAAGCAGCCAAAATGGTGTCGAGGGTCCAAAATCTCCATACAGAGTTGGATTGAGGTGTAAGTAGTGTCTCTGGCTAGATTGGGACTAGATTGACTTGTAGGAATTGAAATCAAGTCAATCAGAGGTCGGAGCATAAGGTTATGCGCGTCAAAACTTAGCCCCGAAGTATGAAAGTTGCTGATATGGCATATCAGCATGGGGCGCCGCGGCTCCAGAGTCCAAGCCACAGCGCCAGTGAATCCAGAAGTGATAGAGAAATAGGGGAGGCCGGAGCCGTGGCGGTACTATAACGGCCATAGCCCCCAGCCCTATTTTTGGTGTTTTGGGAGTTGTTTCCGCTGTTTTGAAGTTTTGGAGTATTGCTTTAAGGTATTGGGGTTGTGTTTGGTTCAGTTTTGAAGTTTTTAGTTTAGTCTAAAGGTGCGAGGAGGTAGGGTGTTACATGTTACATTCTCCTCTCCTTAAAAGAAATTTCATCCTCGAAATTGGAGAACACTAGCCTCAACTTTGTACAAACGTACTCCTTCCATATTATCCTTCAACTTCTATGCAATTTTCTCAATGATGTTTGGGGTCCCTACTCACGACTTAAATTTCTTCTTCCAATCCAAGTCAACCATTACAATACTACTACCTGCTTATAACTCTATGAATCCTGCTCAAGCTCTGCTTTTGGGTCTTTAATCCTTTTCTCCTTCTCATTGTTATTGGAAGGTTTGGAATTTCTTCCGTTAAATGATTAACCACTTACCTTATGATCAGTGAATCATTACTACTTACAGATTGATTGGTCAGATGTACCCAATCAATCTTTCAGAAGATAAGCATTCAAGATCATGAATTTATGCAGAATTGGTCTCCTGGTGGGTATCATCACCAAGTCTCTCACTCTCAATTCACTAGTACCTTGCACCTCGAGTAACTAGTATGTTAAACGCCTAGCCAACTGGCATTAAGCATCAACTAGTTAGCTGATAGTTATAGACTCGTGATTCTATACCATATGGGGTTGTCTCATGCTTTTCAATAGCAACTGCCTCCCCACATTCTCCCAAGTTGTTACTGGGAAAAACCCAAAGGCAACAGCATAGAAATAGGTTAGCTTAACAACTTCTACCATTACGTATCTTGAAGGGAACCGACACATTTCATTTGTAATATATCGTCCCACAATTCATTTCATGACAAGGGAATGTACTAAGAAATGAACTTCCTTCAGTCCATACCCATGACATTTCAGCACTTAAATCACTCCTATAATTCTCCATCATCAATTAGGTCAACTTCTCACTCATAACTAATCAACTACATATTCCCCTTACTGACCTTACTTTAAGTTGGAAAGAGAGCTGCGAAAACTCTTTCATCAACTTTAGAATCTTTACTTGATAGTTACTTTCTAAACTCCTCATAGCTTAAACATCTCTTGTAATTTGTTCTTACTTGTAAAACTCACCTTCAATCTCTTAAAACTTAAAATTTCAACTCATTCGCCACATACTACTCCTCATGAGGTATCACGACAAACCTTGTCCAAACCCATACTGGCAATTCTACAATTTACAAAACTCATCGGTACATCCAATTCCAAATACACCTTATACCTCACAGTTTAACTTCACCTCTTTTCGGACCCTCATCCACCATAAAATAGACGAGAGTCTCTTTCTTAACTTGGATTCAGCCCAAAGGACTCTAGTGACCTCTTAACCATAGCTTATATTGTTTCAGCACTACTTGACCATCTTATTTATTCCAAAATTATCCAATCACTTTCTACACAATCCGCAAACATGATACTCCATATGACAGTCACTATCTCTTCACTGTCTTCCTTGATGACTCTAAGATCACTGTCACCCTCACTACCACGACCTTCATCATCCAATACCATGTTAACTATAGGGTGTATGTCCTTTACTTCAAATACAAACTCTCACTAGTTAACTCATTCTCCATTATTGTTATATCCAATTTAGTATCCAATCTAACAGATTTGATTCTTTCACAATTCTTCCACTGCTTCAAATACCTCAACATTCAACCTTCAGGATTCCATCATCACTTCCATATTCAATACTTACAATACCTACCACTTTATATTACTCGACAACTTACCCTTATCTCTTATGATTAGGGTTACTCCACTTCCTTTACTAACTTCCTCCTGGAAATCCCCGATAGGAAAAAGCACGGACCATTGAAATTTCTCTTATCCTCATCAATCTCCTAAGAATGTGCACTCCATAACCAGTCACTACTCTCTAATTCCCAGGCGAGCTCCCGAAGCCTCAGTACTTAGGAAGACTCGCATCCTCCACTGTTTAGCCTCCTTTTCCAACTTGGGCACTATAAATTACACCTTTTATTTAGAGGTGCAATCTATAGTACTAAGGATAGTTTCCAAATTATCCATCCATTCTTTAGCCACCACATGATTCATTTTACCTTCAAAAGATAGCGGATTTAACTTTCGAAAGTGTTTCAGTTGAAAGAAGATACCTTTTCTTCCAACCCTTAAGGCCTTCTCTAGCTCCATCACACTTGCATCTATTCCATTATTCATATCTATATATACGCCATCTTTTTTGTTCATATTACCTTGTCTTTGCTAACTTAACTATTCTAGCATTCAACTTCACATACATACTGGATTCCTCATTCACATCACCATACCTTTGCCAGTACAACTACTCTTACATTTTATTCAATGTTCTTCCTTAATCAATAACTTGATCATTCAACACAACCCATTTCTAGTGCATCTCTTTCTGGAGATCACTATTACTTGCTTACCTCCAGCAGTACATCTTTCCCTCTATACACCAATGGCAACATATTTAGATATATGACTCTGAACTAGTATTACATCGGGAATATATGAGTTTATGTAATTCATACTATGCCAAGTATTACCACAAGCAGAAACAATGGTCTAAAACTGGCTCTGATACCAAAATGTAACACCTTATCAAAACAAACTTCAATTCTTGATCAATTTCATTAACTACTACCCGAACGCAGCCCAAATTCACTTCCATAAACATTAGAGTAGTAGAAAAACACATGAAAGGCACCAAACCAGGAAGAAGCCGTGGCCTGATATAGTGCCACTGAGGCCTCGGCTGGGCAATAAGGCTTGGCGCCAAGACCCCAACATCAAAATCCATATCAGCAAATTGCTAATTGTCCAGGCCAACTTCTGAATCGTATAACTTCTTGCTCTAACCTCCAATTGACCTGATTCAAACTCCTATAGGTCACTCTCGTCATTATCTAACCATGGCCATCAATTTCACTCAAATCCAACTCCATTTGGACATTTTAGATACCCAATACCATTTTGACCACTTTTTGACCAAAACCTACAACCTCTCACCTCTAATTGTTACCAAAGCCAAATAGACACTCAGGGACCATTCATTCATGTCCTATCTGGCTTAACTAATTTGTCCAATGAGGTTTTACCCCGAAGAAACCTCTCCTCAGACAATTAACCCCCTTGAACCCCAAAAATACATAATAGGCTATATGCCCAAAACTCACATACATGGCCCAAAACCACCTTCGGGCTCCCCTATACGGCCGATCCGGCTCACAGACACACTCCCAACAATAGTGACTCATACCGAGGTCCATACCATCATTACACATATAGACACTATACTTATCACATAACAACCAGCACCATTAATATCATCACATAGCATACGGATAATAACTCTCAGGACTACCATGCAGATTTCATGATACTACATACCAATAATACTACCCAGGAATACTTGGAACAAGCAACGCTGAATTACCACCCACTTGGCACAATATTACATAAACTAAATTACAACCACTAATTATACTTAGAATTCCCAATGATGAAAAGACCGCCAACTCCTTGATTTCCGAACTAGTACTAGAGTCTTCACCTGAAAGGTTAGTCATGGAAAGGGAAGTGAGATAATTTTTTAGTAACTGGGGACAACCACACACACAGATATATATATATATATATAACTCATACAACTCATGAATGTAATATGAAATGGAATGCATGTCTCCCTTGCATACAGCTAAAACCACGAGCTATCGTCATAACAAGACATTTCGTATAGGTAATTCCCTTCCAACAGACAGTGAAGACTGATTTCTAGACATCACCAAGCTCACCTCCCATTAGTGCACCTAGCCAAAGGTAACACTAATGTTCAGATCATGGTTCTCCTTCCCCTGGACCACCTCGAATTAGTAGTGACTTAGTAAAGGTGCAGTCCACTGCCGCCTGGCTCCCCTGGCCATAGGGGATGATTTAGCGACAAGGATCCCATCATTATCCTCCCTAATCATATATCATATCATCATCAACACCCAATCCGCCATATATCATAATCTCACAATGCCATGTGGTGATGCTCATGTCATATCATCGTATAATCATCATCATCATCATGTCACAATATCATGCAAGCATCATGTCATGTCACATCAACATCATCATCTCTAATCATCATCTAGCTGTATGCATACCATGATATATAGAAAATTATGCACACAAACACATCTATATCGTGGCATGAAAGAAACATGCATATATATACAAATATATGTAATATCATACAATACATATAATACAATCAATACAAATACCTGGTTACCTAAAGTTGTCAACACCACACACACAGGGGCTTAGGCAAGCCTCTGGAGCTCCCATCATGAACTATGTGCTTCCAATTAGACAATCAACCACTATACCATCATAATAACCCAATTAACACAATATACCACTTGATCAAAAACCACAATTCAACCATTTAGGCCTTACCCAAGGTTCCAACCCCTCATTCATATATTATTAAGCTCCTAGGAACCATTCAAACATCAATCAATCCCATACACTTTGGATTCCCAAGAGCCCTAACCGAAAATAACCTATAGTTAAGCTCAAATCATGCATAATCCCTTCAAAACTCACACCCAAGCAACATACATACCAAATCACACTCCATTAACCCCATTTCATCCATTTCAATTGGTGGGGTTCAACCAAAATCAAAGATCCCAACTTATACCAGAAAAATCCTAAGTTTAAACCAAAGAAAATGGAGAGGGAGGAGCAGGGATTACTTACCAACCATGATCCAAGCTTCAAGAGGCTAAAAATCACTCCTAAGGGCCGAAAATTGCAAACCCTAGTATAGCTCCTCTCTGCTTCCTCCATTTCTTTCCTTTCTATTCGTCCAAAATGATCTCGGTTTATACAAAAATCCTAACTTTCATCGTAACTCCAGATAAACCCGCCGTGACACCACCAGCTGCAGTTGGACATGGCCATTGGAACTCACTCTTGTCATGGTGGCCCTGCTTCTTACCGTGTCAAGGAGCTCTTTTTCCTCCAAGTTGAACCTTCCTTCATCCTATTTCCTTCGGTTCTACATACAATGCCAATACAAATGTCATGAGGGTTGTTACACACCACTATTGCATTATTTTCTACATCTAACCTGAATAATATCTACAAGATCAAGATAGGAAGAGGAATAAGATTTCCTGCCATCATGAGATTATTTGCCAATGTCTTCATCTTTGCTAAATATTATGACATAGTCATCAAATTCTTCCTTGTTCTTTAAAATTCTACATGCAGCAGAGTGACTCATGCACAAGATTGAGCACTAAATATTTCCTTGGTTATCTTCCATAGTTCTAAAGATTTTTTGTGCAGTTAATCATTTGATTGACTACTTCAACAATCATTGAATTTCTAAGCCATCCCAATAAACCAAGTAAGTTGATTGTTTTGTAAAAGGATATAGCAGAGAGAATCTTCTTTGTAGTCACCCCCAAATCCAAGCATGAAGGGGAAATAATTAGAGTCCATATGTAACCTTGTTGCCACCATTGAAGAGGATCTGAGTGCGATTTGAGAGGAGAAGATGAAGGATGAGTACAGGGATTTCAAAGTTACTAAGACAAAGTTTAGAGTATGGAATAGAACTTGATACTCAAAAGCAATATTACCTAAACTAAACTAGTCAAGAAGACACGAACCATGAAGGAAGAAGGAGTAAAGCGTCTCATCTTAGGGGCATCTTGGCATTGTGCCATTATAAGTTAATTAGGAGGAGAGGCCTTGGACCTTCACAAATGTTTCAAACCTTGGTGGTCTCTCCTCCTAAATAAGTTTCTTGGGAGGTCAATGAGTTTCCCTACTTTAATTTGAAATTTAATTAATTGATGATAGGATAATCTTATTAAATCTAAACAACTTCTAAATTATTTATTTTGGACAGAGTTGATAGGTCAGAAAATTCAACTTAAGAATGTAAATTGTAAAAATTAAATATTTAATTTTTACAATTAAAATATTTTAATGTCTTAGCATAAATACTTTAATCCTAAAAATAATTTTTTTATTTTGTGGTTGTAATTATTAATACCTTCAATTAAAATATTTTTAAGGTAGTAATTATTTAAGTCATAAAAATATTTTAATTATAATTATTGGATTAATTAAATACATGATAATATTAACTATATGAATTTCAAAACATTGATCCTTATACAACCATTACTTACTAAGAATAGGATTTGTTAGAGGTTCACCATATTTGATGTAGCATAAATTAAAAATAAAAAATTTTAAAAAATTATAATATTGATAAGTTATGAATAATACATCATTTCTGAAAAAAAAAAAAGCTTTTATTGTTGATAGTATTAATGTGATGTTTCTACTTTTTTTCTAATAATGTTTTAGCTTCTATTTAGTATATATACACACATATATATATATATGTATATATATATTTGAGAATAGTAAAAAGTAGCTTTCACCAAAGTTTGGCAAACCCAAATCTAAAAGCAGCTCTCTCATAATTTTGAAAACTCCAAATTAACATATAGCGGAATTAAATATCTTGTTCATATTATTTTAACTAAAATGATTATATTTGTTATTTTAGGTGTGATTATCTTTTTATAACTATTGTCTTCATTATTTTAACTCATATTATAATTAATTTTTTTGTGTCAATGTTAATTTTAGTAGATTTTATCCATATTATTTGGCACGTATCGCGCAAACAAATAGCTTGTCAAATATATTTTCAAATACTGTGTTATGAAATAAGGACTAAACCGGCTGAACCAGCCGAAGAGGAGAGCAATCTAGGATATGAGAGAACCAGCAGTGGATCAAAAAGAATGGTCATGAACCGGAAAAAAACCAAACCGGTTCACAGGTTGGACGGTTCAGATTTAAAAAGGAAAACAAATTGCCGCAAGGCAAAGAGGATATTTAGAAAGAAAAGAACTTGAAGATGAGGATTTAACCGAGGCAAAGAGGGAAAAAAATATTGTAACATCCTACCTTTTTATACCTCAAGAATTAACCAAATAAATTAATATCCAACTAAACACAACCCAAAACCTCTCGAACCAACTCTCCAATACTCCAAAACAGCAGAAACGAACCCAAATAGGCCAAAAACTGGGTTGGGACCACTGCCGCTACAGTACCACCACAGCTCCGGCCTGCTCTGTTTTTCCCCCGCTTCTGTCAACACTGGCACCATGGCCTGGAGACTGGAGCCGCGGTACCCCAAGTTGTTATGGAATATCAGCAACTTTCACACTCCGGGGCGAACTTCCGACGCGCATAACTTTATGCTCCGACCTCCGATTGACTTGATTCTAATTCCTACAAGTTAATCTAGTCCCAAGCTATCCGTTGACACCCTTCTTTCCTCAAACCAAACTCCGTATGGAGATTCTGAACCCTTAATACCATTTTGGTCACTTATTGACCAAAACTCACCACTAACCACTTCCAATTGTCACCAAAGACAACTGGTCACTCAGAGACCATTCATACAGGTCCAAAACCCCCAAACTGCCCTGTCCAAAGAGGTTTCACCTCAAAGGAACCACTCCTCTGAGTTTTGACCCCCTTGAACCTCAACATGACAAGACAGGCTACAGGCCCTAAACAAAACAACAAGGCCCAAAACCATTCTGGGCCCACAAATACCACCATACCAACTTCCCACATCTAACAATCTCAACACACTACAAGATACACATATCTCATAGACACAACCAATCATACATCACAATATATATAATCACAACTGCTCATCACACCATATACTTAATACAAAACCTTCTATCCTACTTGGCACATAATACATTATCCGAAATTAAAAACTACATAGACTATTCCCACGTACGTAGCTACTCTCTGGGCTTCTCAGGACTAGTGCCAGAACCTTCACCTGAAATGGTTAGTCATGGGAGCGGGTGGGGTGAGACAATCTCTCAGTAACCGGGATCAACAACACATAAACAGACATATATACTCATATAAATCATGTAACATATGAATGCAATGTAAAATCAATGATATGCAGGTCGTCCTCACAGGGACTTCCATCCTTATCCTCCCTAATGCATATACAACCCACCCTTATCCTCCCTAACACATATAATCCACCCTTATCCTCCCTAACACATATACATATACACATATCCCATCCTTATCCTCCATAACAAATACATATATATCATCATATCATCACCACTCCGTCCACCATATAACACAATCTCACAATAACATGTGGTGATGCAAATGTATCATCATATCATATCATCATGTATGCACCATTTCATATCCTATCAATGTCAACATCATATGTATCATCATCACAATCATCATCATCATCTAACTGTACGCATACCACGATATATAAAACAATAAACACACAAACGCATCAATATTGTGGTATGAAAGAGACATGCATATATATATATAACACTATACAATACCACATAAACAAACACTTGGTTACCTCAGGTTGTCAATACCACACTTACGCAAGTCCCACACGCTTTCTTCAACACCAACAAGCTTGAACCCCTCTTGGCTAACCAGACAACCTTCATAATAGTACTATTCTTTCGTTAACATGATATACCAATAACCAAAACATCACAATTCAACCACTTTAGGCCTAACCCAAAGTTCTAACACCCCTTTCATGCATCAATAAGCTCTTGGGGGAACATTTACACCAAACAATACCATACAACTCGGATTCCCAAAAGTCTTAACTAAAATCAACATAGGGTTAAGCTCAAATCACACATAAACCCTTCAAAACTCACATCCAATCCACAAGAACACTAAAACACACTTCATTAACCTCTTTTTAATCATTTCAATCGGTGGATCTTGCCACAAACCGGAAACCAAACCTCAAAACCAAAAACCACACATTTCCACCGAAGAAAAATGGAGAGGGAGGAGTAGAAGTAACTTACCAACTTAAATCCAACTGAGCTCTCTCGTTCTCCCTTCGTTTCCTTTTATTTCTTTTCCTTCCGAGCGTCCGAAATGATCCGGATTTAAACAAAAATCCTGACTCTCGCCACGACCTCAGATGTCTCGCCGCGGCTCCACCAGATTTAGCTCAAACATCGCCACTAGAAGGTCCCTCGCCGCGGCGGCTCTACTCCTCGTCGCGGCGTGGAGCCCTTTCTGGTTCCTCTTGAACCTATCTCTGTCCTGCTTCCTCCGGCCCTGAACACAAAACCAATAAAGATATCGTGAGGGGCGTTACACTCTCCCCTCCTTATAAAAATTTCATCCTTGAAATTTCAACTCTTACCTTACTCAAAAATCTCAGGGTATTTCCTTTGCATGGATTCTTCTGTCTCCCACGTGACGTCATTTGACATCAAACTGCTCCATAAGACTTTTATCAACTTTATGGTCTTATTTCTCAACTGTTTTTCTTTAACATCTAAAATTTGTAACGGCGTGACCTCAAAATTTGTTTTCAATGAAGGGTAAAAAAGTAAAGAGGATAATTAATACTTCATTGATAATGTAAAATGACAGATAAATTACGACATTTAAAATTCTTTAAAATGATAAATAAAATGGGACTGAGGAAGTAATTCATAAAAAAAAGTAGTAAGTATTTTACAAATTTCAATATACATAATAAATGTGCTTGTACTTTTTTTTGGAATTTGTATCAATATTTTATTATTAATATTAATTTTAATAAATCAAATATTTTTTAGTGATAACTAATCATTATTTTAATAAATCATTCCTCTACATATTGGTGTCAATCCCGGCTCCCGCGTGATGGAATTAACCAATCTTAGAAATGCCCCCACCCCACTTCACTATGCTTCCTGGCAATGAATATTACATAAAACTTGACTTTCGGCGGGGACAAAAGTCGTCGCTAAAAGATGAAATGTCGTCGCAAAAAGTTTTGTCACGATGTTGCCACCACAAGTCTTGTCACTGAATGTTTGGCAATGACAAAAATATTGCCACCAAAAGTAGACATTTAGCGGCAAAAAGAGTTGTCGTTAAAATTATAAATTGTCGCCGTCATTTGGCGACAACATTTAGTCACCGTCAAAAGTCTATTGGCCACCATCACCACATCACCAATAGGCCGCGCCATGTCACCCACCAACCATGCCACATCACCATCGGACCATATATTTGTTTCAAATGTGCCTTTACCTAAGTTCGAACTCATGACCTTTTACTTGCAATACCCTTGTGTTTACTCTCTTACCAATTGAACTAAAATGTTTCTAATATTTTTATATGAGATATTAAATATATATTGTTTATCTACACACTAATACACACACACATATGTATATATTTATAAATCAATATACTATTAAAAAATACACATATATTTTATTTTCAATAATTAATATCATAAAATACTTTATTTATACATATATATTTATATTTATATGAATATTTATATTATAATTTTTTATTTTTAAATCTTAAATAATTTTCTTATAAATATATTTGTCTGCCTTTAGTAAGAAAAAAAAAATTTCCCAGCCAACTTTTTAATTTATTTTTATTTTAAATAATAATAATTATGTATATAATTTTATTATCCATATATATTAATATTATATTATTTTATGTTATTTTTTCATTATTTCATATCATATAATATATCATATATATCATATATTATATTATTTAATAAATTATATTATATATATATGCTTAATATATATATAATATAATAGAAATTTCATAAAAAAATCATTGAAATAAATATTATAATTTTGATTGTCATATGATTTAGAAGAAAATGTAATAAGTTCAATATATTATGATTGAGATAATAAAAAACATTAAAAAGAGTGAGAGGATGAGAGAGAGAATTAGCCGATATTTATTCCTTAAATATTGTTATTACTTATTTTTCAAAAAAATATATTAATAGCATATAATCCTTCTTTCTTTACGTAACATTACTTTATTAGACTTTTACACTATGTGAAAATATCCACACTACCAACACCTATAGGAGTTTGGGCTGAGAGTCTCAATCTTAATATGACTGATTATTCTTTTGAAGTAACTATTGATAATTATCATAGTATATTATTGCTTCATCAAAAGTATTATTATTAGTAATAAATAATATTAATATTAATTTATATGTTAAATATATTGGAAATTAAATTAAACTAATAAGAGTTCCTCCAAATACAGGGTTGATCACATTAAATAATTAGGGATTAGCTTGTCTTTCAGATTTTCTTTTATTAGAGTTATCATTCCCTTTATTAATTAAAAAAATTATCCTAATAAGAATAACATATTTCATTAATTAAAATAAGGAAAAGTAAAGATAAATGTGAATTGAATTCAACCTTAGACCTTTCAAGTCTTCAATATCAGGTAGAGATGAAACACTTTCAAAATGTTCAGAATATTTTAGATGAAAGAAAATAGCAAAATACTTTATCTTTGAACAAAGATACTAGATAATATTTACAATACAAAATATATGTTGAATATCTAATTAGTTATGATAAAATTATACAAATATAACACAATTATTATTTTAATATGTTATTTATTAATTTTTAAAATAAAAAGAGTAAAAATTTCAAAAATTAACTTTGGCAACGACATTAAAAAATTCCTGTTGAAAGTCTTACTTTCAGTGGTGATGTTGACGTCGCCAATGAAAGTAAGACTTTCGGCAGTAACAACAAGAAGGTCGACACTAAAAGTAAAACTTTTAGCAACAATAGACAAATATTGTCTCTGAAAATATAACTTTCAACAACAACAAGAAAAAGTCTATTTTCAATGACGACTTTTTTTGTCGCCGTCAAAAAACAGACCTTCAGCAACAACTTTTTCAGTTGTCGTCGATACGTATCATCATCCAAGTTCCAACCCACCCAATTTGTGACGACCCTCATTACACTACTCCGAACATAGTCCTGAGCTAATATGAAGTAACCTTATGATGTATGTAGGACTAGAGGAAACGGGATCGGAGAAAGAAGTAAAATAAGAGAAATTCAATATTTGAGGTAAAGAAGGAGCCATGCCACAGTGAAGTGCAGGGTCGCCGTAATGAGACACGTGTGGCAACTTGGAAAATATCTTCACTGAGGACACTAACACCATGGCGAGAATCGAAAATTTTGTTTAAATCAAAAACATTTCAGTCGGACAGACAAAGGAAGAATGAAGGGAGTAATGGAGAAGCTCTGCTATAGCACGCGAAATCCGACCTGAAGGGATGTTTTCTAGACCTTTATTAATGGTTGGTAAGTTGATCTTGCTTCCTCTCCTCTCTTTTCTCTTCGAATGTGGGTTGGAAATTGGTGGGAGTTTATTAGGTTTTGAGTTTGGGGAAGAATCCACCAATTAAAATGCTTGATTTGGTGCTATAGATGTAGTGTTAGAAAGCTTTGGGTATGAGTTTTAAAGGGAGTATATGAGATTTAAGCCAAACCTTAGGTTGGAATTAGTTAAGGGTGAGTGAAATCCGAAATATATGTGGATAATCATGGTTTAAATGTGTAATTGAGGCTCATTGAGAGGTGTTAATGCTCTTGGAACAATAGGTTAAGTTTGAATGGTTGGATTGTGAATTCTGGTTAATATGTGCATTATACTAATTGGAAGTATTATGATGTTACAGTGGTTGATTGGCTAATGAGAAGCGTATAGCTAGTGATGAGTGCTTCAGAGGCTTACCTAAGCCCTTATGTGCATGCTGTTGACAGCCTGAGGTAACCGGGTGTTTGTATTGTATTATATTGTATGTATTGTATGATATTATGTATATTTATGTATATATGCATGTTTCTTTCATACCACGATATAGATGTGTTTATGTGTATGATTTTTTATATATTGTGGTATGCATAGGGCTAGACGCATAGGGCATGATGATTATGATGACTATGTTATTGATTAGAGATGATGATGTTGATGTGACATGACATGATGCATGCATGACATTGTGACATATGATGATGATGATTGTATGATGTTATGAGCATCACCACATGTATTGTGAGATTGTGACAAATGGTGGATCGGGTGGTGATGATGATATGATATACGATGATATGAGATATGATGATATATGATATATGATTAGGAAGGATAAGGATGGGATCCTTGTCGCTAAATCCTCCCCTATGGCTAGGAAAACTAGGCGATAATGGATTACACCTTCCCTAAATCACCACTAATTCGAGGTGGTGCAGGGGAAGGAGAACCACAATCCAAGCATTAGTGTTACTTTTAGCTCGGTGAACTAATGGGAGGTGAGCTTAGTGATGTCCCGGAATCAGTCTTCATCGACTATAAGAAGTGAATTATCCATACAAAATGTCTTGTTATGACGCCAACTCGTGGTTTTAGCTGTGTGCGAGGGAGACATGCATTCCATTTCATATTACATTCATGAGGTTGTATGAGTTATGTATATATATGTGTGCATGTGTGGTTGTCCCCGGTTACTGAGACATTGTCTCACAGCCCCCCTCCATGACTAACCTTTCAGGTGAAGACTCTGGTGCTAGTTCAGAGAGAACCATGGAGTTGCAGGCCTCTCCATCTTCGAGAATCCCAAGTATAATTATGGTTGTAATTTAGTTTATGTAATATTGTGAAATGGGTGGTAGTCGAGTATATTGTCTGTTCTGAGTATTCCTGGGAAGTATTGTTGGTATGTAGTATCATGAGATTAGTATACGTGTACAGCGAGTAATGGCTGCAAGTTATGTGATAACATGATGATAGCAATGATGTATGGATGATATTGATAGTTATATGATAGTGATAGATGTTATGCGAGATGTGGATAGGTGTCATGAATGGTTTAGATGTATGTGATGATATTTTGGACCCTAGTATGGGTCATTATTGTTAGGAGTATGTTTGTGAGTCGGATCAGCCGTATGTGGAAGCCTAAAGGTGGTTTTGGGCCATGTATGTGAGTTTTGGGCATTTAGCCCATTATGTGGTTTTGGGGTTCAAGGGGTTTGATTCTTGGAGGAGCGGCTTCTTCGAGGTAAAACCTCCTTGGACAAATTGGTTGAACCAAATAGTGTTAGTTCAGCTGGTTTTCCAAGAGGGGGGTAAATTGGGAAGATTAAAATTTTTCTACCAAAATGAAATATAGTGGTGATACTAAAAAATTACTGAAAAACAAAGTATAAGAAATAAAGAGTAATGAGAAAAAGACTCAGTGATTTATCCTAGTTCAATCTACTCCACTTGACCTACGTCCAGTCCTTAAGTCACCACTTAAGATTTCTCCACTACCTCTTGCAAGATTTGAATAGGTTCTTGCAATGATCGCAATACAATACCAGCTCGAACTTTGAGCTGAAACAAACTCCCTTACTATTCTCACTCAAGAGTAAGAATACCTCACTTAGTATATTCTCACACTAAACACTCTCTACAAGTATGTAGATGTATACAGAATGTAAACTCTCTCAAAAGAGTGAATATGAATGTTAAAATACAATGAATGAGTAAAACAGAGGGTAGGTAAGTTTTGAATGACCTAGAAATTGAATCAGCAGAGTTTTGACATATTTATTGTTTTTCTCTTCTTTAAACAACTTAAATGAGATCCTATTTATAGTTTTGGGGTAGAATTATCTATTAGAAACAAAGATTAGTCGTTACTCTCAGTAAAATAGTTGTTCACCTACCGTATTAAATGCATCTGACAGAGATTATGCAGATAACCTCCTTAGGTTATGCGAATAATGGGTAACTGTTTGCCTTTATTTTTAATGTAAAGCTTTCATTATGCAGATAACCTAGCTAGGTTATGGGGATAATGTACTACCCAAAATAACTAAGTTTTAGCACAAAATCATTTTCATGAAAACCCACTCAGTTATTAGGATAACGTTAAGTTTTTCTCAAACTGAGTTTTTTATGAAACTTAGGTTATTAAGATAACCTCCCAAGATTTTGTGGATAACATGTTTTGCAAAAGAAGAGCTATGAGTTTTGTAACATAGGTTATGTAGATAACCTCTCTAGGTTATGCGGATAATCTGTTTATCCAAGGAAAGTTCAAGTACTCTGAAATATATAGATTATGCGGATAACCTCCCTGGGTTATACGGATAACCTTTTAATAGAGAAGAGTTCAAGTGCTCTGTGACACACGTTATATGGACAACCTCCCTAGGTTATATGAATAATAGGCTGTACAGTACTACTTGCCTTCACTGTTCACTTCCTTATGCGAATAAGGTGCCTACCTTATCAGGATAACCACCTGGATAGACTTGAGAACTTGATCCCTAAGCTATGTTATACAAATAACCTCAATCCCTTTTCATGAAAATAAAGAATGGACATTGGAAAAGCTTTGAGATTGAGTCTTTATCCCCATAAACTTCAATGGTTATACATATAAGGTAAAATATTTTCTTGAAAATAGGGTAAACACTTAGAAACATCTTTGAAATTGAGACCTTATCCCCATAAGTTAAAACATGTTCATGAAAACCAATTGAACACTTAGAATCATTTTGAGATTGAAGCTTTATCCTCATAAGATAACTCTTTTCATGAAAATCATTTTGAAATCATGAGCTAATTATTAATCATTCAATTAGTTATCTCATTCAAAATTGGGTTAATTGAAATTCAAAGCTCAACTACCTTCTTTTACAAATAATTTCTTAAAGCATGTGAAACAGCTCTTCAATCTTAAGAAAACTCCAACTTTGTTCTTCATTTCACTTGTGTTCCTTTGATATTAGATCTTCAAGTTCATTTGTTTTAGAATCATCAAAATATCTAAATTAACAAATAGGACATAAGTGAATGGTCCCTATGTGTCCATTGCCGCTAGTGGCAATTGGAGGTGATAGGCTGAGAGTTTTGGTCAAAAAGTAGTCAAAATGGTATTGGACATCTAGAATCTCCAAATGGAGTTGGATTTGAGTGAAATTGGTGCCCATGGTTAGATAATGATGAGAGTGATCTGTAGGAGTTGGAATCAGGTCAATCGAACGTCGAAGCAAGAAGTTATGCATGTCAGAAGTTGGCCCAAAAAATTAGCAATTTGCTTATACAGATTCTGATGTTGGGGCCGTGGCGCCAAGCCTTACTGCCCAGCCGTGGCCACGGTGATACTGTAGCAGGCTACAACTTCATCCTATTTTGGTGCCTTTTAGGTGTTTTTCCGCTGCTCTGATGTTTAAGGAAGTAAATTTAGGCTGCAATCGATTGGTAGTTAAAGAAATTAGTCAAGAATGAAGGTTGTTTTGATAAGGTGTTACACTATTTAGGGTGGTGGTTTAGTTGCAACTATTTTTATTCCAACCGAATGATATTTCCCAAAGATGAAGCCATCTTCATTCCTCCACATATTGGTGTTAGTCCCGACTCCCATGTGACGGAATTGTCTAGAAATCCCCCCAACCCACCCCATTTAGGTTGATGGTTTGGTTGTAGCCATTTTTATTCCAACAGAATGATATTTACATTTGTGCATGCAAATCTTATTGTTTGATTGTGCTCTTCACATAGTGTTTTGAACTCATCTACTCACAAGTAAATTCTTTTCTATTATACAATAGCATATTGCTTTTCTATATACAATTATATTTTGTTCGATCTATACACTTATAGTTGTTTGAAGCTATATATAAAAACTGATAATTGGATTGAACAATGATCAATCCTAAATATGGTTTAGTATATTTTTATTATATATATGATATTTTTAACTATTGTGCGTGTAAAAAGGTATCCCATACGTTGCACAGGGTACCATACTAGTTTAAAAAAATAACAATGATTTCATTTGAAAATTATTATAAATATTTTATTCATGCATGTATAGTTTGTTTTAGCATTTATGCTGTTATTTTTTAGATTATGTATTATTTATTTTTATTTTTTATTAAGTTGATTTGTTTATTCTATATATATAAATAATTATATATTTGTGTGGATGTGTCAGATGAATACAGTCGTTGTTCCATATATAGCCAATAAGTTATAGTAACATAAATATATTAAAGAAAACTAATTATTATTAATTAGTAATATAAGTATTAAACATGAATTATACTATAGTATATTTGGAAGTTTATGTTACCTACCAAACTACCCCAAGAAAGAAGAATCCCAGAAATATAGTTGACTTTTTAAACCTCATGATGTCAAACAACTTTGCATACCAATTATTCGCTGCCTAGGTTGTCAAACAACTTTGCATCTTTTTTTATTTTTCATTTTTAAAGCTCACATGCTCCAGACATGATAATATATATATATAGATCCATAATTTCAGATAATTAAAAAAATTGGGCTGGGGTCACGGCTGCTACAATACCACTGCGGCTCCGGCCTCCCCTGTTTCTCTATCACCTCTAGCCTTACTGGCGCCGCGGCCTGGACTCTAGAGCCATGGCGCCCCATGCTGATATCCCATACCAGCAATTTCCACACTCCAAGACGAACTTCCGACAAGCATAACTTTATGCTCCGACCTCCGATTGACTTGATTCCAACTCCTATAAATCAATCTAGTCCTAATCTAGCCAGAGACACCACTTTCACCTAAATCCAACTTTGTATGGAGATTCTGAACCCCTGACATAGTTTTAGCTACTTATTAACCAAAACTCACCACTAATCACCTCCAATTGCCACCAAAGGCAACTCGCCACTCAGAAACCAATCATACAGGTCCAAAATCCTCAAACCAACTTGTCTAAAGAGGTTTCACCCCAAAGGAACCACTTCTCTGAGATTCGACCCCTTGGAACCCCAACTTGACAAATGAGCTACCGGTCATAAAACACACCATTCAACCCAATACCAACTTTCATCAAACATAACACATACACACAACATGCATACAACCAACAACACCTTTCCCACATATAACCATACATACAATCATCCATATTCATAATCATTCAATTATTACAAAACCTTCTATCCTACTTGGCACATAATACATATCCAAAATACATAAACTACATAGACTATTCCCACATATGCTGCTACTCCTGCGTCTTTTCCGGACTAATGCCAGAACCGTCTCTTGAAAAGTTAGTTCATGGGAGAAAGGTGTTAGACAATGTCTCAGTAACTGGGGACAACCACACACACACACATATATATCTCATGCAACACATGAATGCAATGTGAAATGAATGGTATGCATGTCTCCCTCGCACACAGCTAGAATCACGGGCTATCATCGTAACAGGACATTTCATATAGGTAACTCCCTTCCAACAGTCGGTGAAGACCGATTCCAGGACATTACCAAGCTCACCTTACACTAATGCAACCTGGCCAAAGGTTACGCTAGTGCTCGGACCGTGGATCTCCTTCCCCTGGACCACCTCGAATTGGTGGTGATTTAGGGAAGGTGCAGTCCACTGCCGCCTGGCTCCCCAGGCCATAAGGGAGGATTTAGTGACAGCAATCCCAACCTTATCCTCCCTAACATATCTCATATCATCATATATCATATCATCATCACCACCCAATCCACCATATATCACAATCTCATAATGTCATGTAGTGATGTTCACGTATCATCATATAATCATCATCATCATATCACAGTGTCATGTATGCATCATGTCATGTCAATATCATCATCATAATCATCATCGTAATCATCATAATCATCAAAATCATCATCCAGCTGTGTGCATACCACGATATATAGAAAACAGTACACACACACATATCAATATAGTGGTATGAAAGAAACATGCATATATATATAATTATACATACTATCATACAATATAATACAAACAAACAAACACCAGATTACCTTAAGTTATCAATACCGTGCTCACACAAGTTCCACAAGCTTTCTTGAACACCAACACGCTTGAACCCCTCTCGGTTAACCAAACAACATTCATAATAACACAATTCTTCCAATAACACAATATAACATATATCCAAATTCCACAATTAAACCACTTTAGGCCTAACCCAAAGTTCCAACACCCCTTTCATGCATCATTAAGCTCTTAGGGACCATTCACACATCGCACAACCCCTTACACTTCGGATTCCTCACACTCTCAACCAAGAATAACCCAGGGTTAAGCTCTAAACACATATAATGTAACAACCTACCTCAAAAACCGTCCAGAGTTTACCCAAAACTACCAAAACATCAACCAATACTCACCTCATCCTTCAAAAATAGCAGAAACAGAACAACAATGCCCAACACTGGGCTGGGGGCACGGCCGCTACAGTATCGCCGCGACTCTAACCTCCCCTGAAACTCCCCCACTTCTAGCCTCACTGGTGCCGCGGCCTGGACTCTGAAGCAACGGCGCCCCCTGCTAATATCCCATATCAGCAACTTCTACAATCTGAGGCGAATTTCTGACGCACATAACTTTACGCTCTGACCTCTGATTGACTTGATTCTAACTCCTATAAGTCAATCTAGTCCCAAGCTATCCATAGACACCCTTCTTGCCTCAAACTAACTCCGTATGGAGGTTCTGGACCCATAACACTGTTTTGGCCACTTATTGACTAAAACTCACCACTAACCACTTCCAATTATCACCAAAGACAACTGTTCACTCAGAGACCATTCATATAGGTCCAAAACCCCCAAACTGACCTGTCCAAAGAGGTTTCACCTCAAAGGAACCACTCCTCTGAGTTTTGACCCCTTTGAACCTAAACATGACAAGACGGGCTACAAGCCCTAAACACAACAACTAGGCCTAAAACCACCCTGGGCTCATAAATACCATAATACTGACTTACCAACATCCAACACTCTCAAAACACCACAAATAACACATTTCATACACAACCAAAATATGCAACTACCCATACATCGCAATATACATTTACAACCATTCTTACAACACCATATGCTTAATACAAAACCTTATATCCTACTTGGCACATAATACATTATCCAAAAACAAATAGTACATAGACTATTTCCATGTCTGCATCTACTCTCTGGACTTTTCAAGACTAGCACCAAAACCTTCACCTGAAAGGGTTAGTCACTGGAGAGGGTGGGGTGAGACAATGTCTCAGTAACCAGGGACAACCACACACATAAACATATACATATTCTTATACATAACTCATATAACACATGAATGCAATGTAAAATGAATGGTATGCATGTCGCCCTCTCAGAGATCTCATCCCTATCCTCCCTAACATATATAATCCATCCTTATCCTCCCTAATATATACAGTCCACCCTTATTCTCCCTAACACATATAATCTACCCTTGTCCTCCCTAACACATATACATATACACATATCCTATCCTTATCCTCCCTAACACATATATCATCATACGTTATATATATATCATCATATCATCACCACTTCGTCCACCATATAACACAGTCTCATAATATCATGTGGTGATGCTAATGTATCATCATATAATCATCATCATCATCTAAACGTATGCATACCACGATATATATAAAAAATGATACACACAACACATCAATATCATGGTATGAAAGAGATATGCATATATATACACAACTATACAATACCACATAAACAAACACCCGGTTACCTTAGGTTGTCACTACCGCTCTCACACAAGTTCCACACACTTTCTTGAACACCAACACGCTTGAACCCCTCTCGGCTAACCAAACAACCTTCATAATAACACAATTCTTTCGTTAACACGATATACCAATAACCAAAACATCACAATTCAACCACTTTAGGCCTAACCCAAGGTTCCAACACCCCTTTCATGCATCAATAAGCTCTTGGGGAACATTTATACACCAAACAATGCCATACAACTCGGATTCCCAAGAGCCTTAACCGGAATTAACCTAGGGTTAAGCTCAAATCACATATAAACCCTTCAAAACTCATATCCAAGCAACAAGAACACCAAAACACACATCATTAACCTCTTTTTAACCATTTCAATCAGTGGATTTCATCACAAACTGGAAATACAACCTCAAAACAGAAAACCCCAAATTTCCAATAAAGAAAAATGAAGAGGGAGGAGTAGAGAACACTTACTAACTTAAATCCAAGCTCCCTCGGTCCGAAAATCACTCCTGGACACCGAAAATGTTGAACCCTCATTGCCTCTCTTGTCGCTCTCTCCGATCTCTTTCTTTCCGAACGTCTGAAATGATCCGGATTTAAACAAAAATCTCGGCCCGAAAATCAGATATCTCGCCACGGCGCCACCATAACCTTGCCGAACAATGCTACTGGAAGGTATCTCGCCGCGGCGGCTCTGCTTCTCATCATGGCGTGAAGCCCTTTCTGGCTTCTCTTGAACCTAACTCTGCCCCGTTTCCTCCTGTCCTGAACACAAGCCAATAAAGATATCATGAGGGGCGTTACATATAATCCCTTTAAAACTCACATCCAAGCAACAATGACACTACAACACACTTCATTAACCTTATTTCATCCATTTCAATTGGTGGATTTTGGCCAAAACCGAAGATCCAACCTCACAACTAAAAAACCCCAAATTCCAACTGAACAAAATGGAGAGGGAGGAGTAGAGAACACTTACCAACTTGAATCCAAGCTTCCAAGGTCCAAAAATCACTCCTAGATTTCAGGAATCTCAAACCCTAGCGGAGTTCTCTCGATCTCCCCTCGTTTCTTTCTTTTCGATTTGCTGAAATGATCCAGATTTAAACAAAATTCGTGAATCTCGCCGCGACCTCAGCATATTTACTCTTTTGCCAGTTGAGCTGAAATGTACCTGCAGTCTTTGTATGAAATATTAAATATATATTATTTATCTACACACTAATATACACACATATATTTATAAATCAATATATTATTAAAAAATACACATTTGTCTTATTTTCAATTACTAATTTCATAAAATATTTTATTTGGATATGCTTATATTTATATGAATATTTATATTATAATTTTTTATTTTTAAATCTTAAATAATTTTCCTATAAATATATTTGTTTTTCTTTGACAAGAAAAAACTTTTTTCTTGTTGACTTTTACATTTGATTTTTATTTTTAAATAAAAATAATTATATATATAATATTTATGATCCATATGTATTAATATTATATTATTTTATGTTGTTTTTCGTTTAGTCATATCATATAATATATATCATATATTATATTATTTGATAAATTACATTATATATGCTTAATATATATTAAAGATAGGATGAGATTGGGTAGGAGTAGATTTTATATCAACTCGTGGTCTGACTCGAAGTTTTGGTCGAGTATTATATATATCCATTTTTTATTTTTTAAAATAAAATTAGAAAATTGAACTTCTATTATTATGGTATTCCCAACAAAATATATTTAATACTTGATGAAACTACATATAAATATAAAAAATTTTAAAAAAAAAACCCTTAGGCCTGGTCAGACCAAGTGATCTGAGAAGGTTGCTCGAAACTTGATCTGACCCCGTCAAATGGCTCTACCCAATGCTTAAGTTTTGGTTTCTTGTTAAAATGATCGGATTTGTTTTTAGTTGGGCTGCTTCGGATTGGACTAGATTGATCGGGTTCAGGTTTATTCTCTCACCCCTATATATTATATATAATATAATAGGAATTTCGAAAAAAAATCATTATTACAAATATTGTAATTTTGATTATCATATGATTTAAAAGAAAATGTAATAAATTCAATCTGTTATAATTGGGAAAATAAAAAAGATCAAAAAGGTTGAGATAGTGAGAAAGAGAATTCGCTAATACTTGTTTTCCAAATATTGTCATTACTTATTAATTAGGAAAGTAAATTAACAATCCATAAGCATTTTTCTCTCTGTGACAATGCTCTGTTAGACTTTTATACTATGTGAAAATATCTACATGACCAATACCCATAGGAGTTTGGACTGAGAGTTTCCATCATAGCATGTTTGATTATTATTTTAGATATATTAACTACTGATTATTGTCATGGTACGTTACTGCTTCATCATTTGTTTTTAGTAATAAATAACATTAATATTAATTTATATGTTAAATATATTAGCAATTAATTACTTAGCCTAATAAAAATTTCTCCAAATATAGGATTGATCATATTAGACAATTGGATATTAATTTGTTCTCCTAATTCTCTTTTATTAGTGTTATCAATCCCTTTGTTAATTAAAAAAATTATCCTACTAAAAATAACATATTTCATTAATTAAGATGAAGAAAAAGTAAATATAAATATGGAATAGATTCAATAGTTTGACCATTCAAGTTTTTAATCTTAAGCAGAAACAAAACACTTTCTAAATGTTTAAAATAATTCAAATGAATTTGATAAAAATAATTCAAATAAAAGAAAATAGTAAAATAATTTGATTTTAACCAAAGATATCAGATATTTTTTATAATACAAAATATATGTAGAATATATTATTTTTTATTATAAAATTATATGAACATAATACAATTATTATTTGAATATGGTATTTATTAATTTTTAAAGTAAAAATAATACAAAATTCAAAAAATTAGTTTTGGCAGCGACATAGTCGCTGCTGAAAGTATGACTTTCAGCGACGACAAAGAAACGTCGTCGCTGAAAGTATTCTTTCAGCGACGACTTTTTTTTTCGTCGCCGAAAGTCACACTTTCAGCGACGACAAAAAAGTCGTCGCCGAAAGAATACTTTCAGCGACGACGTTTCTTTGTCGTCGCTGAAAGTGTGACTTTCGGTGACGACTTTTCTTGTCGTCGCTGAAAGTCACACTTTCGGCGACGACTTTTTTTGTCGTCGCCGAAAGTCACACTTTCAGCGACGACTTCTTTTGTCGTTGCCGAAAGCATACTTTCAGCGACGATTTTTTTTTGTCGCTGCCGAAAGTCGTCGCTGAAAGTCTATTTTTTTGTAGTGACGTGAGCCTTCCTCCATCCTATTTCCTCCGATCCTGAATACAACACCAAGAAAGATAACATGAGGGGTGTTACATTAGAAAAATAAAAAATAAAAGAAGGCTATGCCAGACCCAATTTCTACCATTAGTTCCTGAAATACCAGATAATGCTAGATAATTAAAAAAGAAAAGAAAAAGGCTACGGCAGCCCTAATTTCTATCATTAGTTCCTTGTAATACCAGATAATTAAAAAATAAAAAATAAAGGAAGGCTGTGCCAGCCCCAATTTCTATCATTAGTTCCTTAATTAAATACCAAATAATTAAAAATCCTTTTTTTATCATTAATTCCTTCCACAGGTGCTTATGTAAACCAAAGGATGGAATATATGAAGGCCACATACATTTATAGCTGGTACGTTGTTCTAATGTAAACCAATATTAGGATATATAACAAAAGAAGTATTATCAATTATACGAAGTTTTGCACTTCAATCGTTCAAATAAAAATGCTTTATATTAATTATATAATTTTTTGACCTTCATATTTAGATATAAAAAGAAAAAAATTATTAAACTAGTAAATGTGAAGCATTATTATTCCAGGTCGGCCTTTGGTATATACTCTTGAATGTGGATATATAGCACATCTATGTTATAGATTTGAAACAAAATAAAAAAATCTAAAATTATAAAAGAAATGGAACAGAGTGAGTAGTTTACTCTTTAATGTCTCATTTCCCTAATTATTATTAAAGGGTAAAACTGTCTTGAAATTCTAAAGTGGCAATCATTTGGAAATAAAGTAAAATGTCTAAAGAGTTAATTATTATATAAAATCAGAGAGAGCATAGAAATAATATCAAAATAAAACATCTTAATTTTGAATAGTTTTGACTTCTTGACGTGGCAACTGAAGGTTTACAGCTCGAACTTAAGGGTTCTCAACCTTCAAATAATCAAGTTGCTAATCAAAACAAAACAATGCTTTGTTCTTCATGAAGGAAGAAAACAGGAAGGAATTAAGGGACAGAGAATAAGCACCTAGCTGAAAATTTATTGAAACAAATTATAAGGACCTATTGATTAACTTTTTCCTATTATTTAATGATAAATTTTAAAGAGTGACACTCTTGCTAAAGATTTCTTTTTTTTTTTTTTTATCATCATGATTTTTCAATATAGTCAAAGTACCAAAGATATAAGATTTTCGTGTTAGCATTTGCGAATGTACAAAAAAAAATTTCTTTGCTCGTTGACGGTAAAAAATTAGCATTGCAAGTAATTAAATACATCGTATTACAAATTTTTTATGTGTACAGATTTTTTAATTTTTTCCTTGGGCCTTCCAGCATTCAATCCTGTGCCTGTACGCCTTTACTCTATATATGGTTTAGAGAAGAGCAAAGAACCACAGAATTTTTTTTTCTTAATTTTAGAGACAGAATCAGATAAAACTAAATATGTATGCAAAATTTCTTGTTTTCTCAGTACTTTTTAATTTATTTATTTAAACTTTACAAAAATCTTACCATAACAAGTTTTAGAAGATGTGGATATTCCAAGCTTAGAAAGAAGACTTGAGGAAACATACTACTATTTCTATATAAAACACTCTTATAATAAATCTATATTTTACAATATAATGCACTTTATAGATTATGTAGTTTATTAATATTTTTATCCAAAATACTCTTAAAAATGATGAAATTTAATTAATACAGTAGAATTTAATTCAATAGTAAACTATATTAAATAATATTAAATGAGAATAACTTAGGAAATAATAAAAAAAATTTCAATTATTAACTACGTATCACCTTTAATTCATGTGCGGTAGTTGATAGTACCTTATAAATCAAAACAAATGGAGTAATATTTAAAAATCCATGTGAATTGTGAGGCATTAATAATTGATACTAATACTTAAAAACCTTAACAGTAAAAATGCCTGTGAAGTTATTTATACATATCACACAAACTCTCGCTATCTATCCTTGGTTTATTGGAGATATTGAGATGCATTTAATCGTTTATTTCTTCAACATTCAGTCATTTGTTCATTTGAATCACATGATTATAAACATTTCATTATACTCCCTCCCTCTTATTCATAAAAATTATCTTTTCAAAATTTTTCACATAAACCAAGAAAACCATTAAATGATTTATAGAATATTGTAAACTTTAGTGTTATTTTATCAAAATATCATTAATTTAAATACTCTCTTTAATGATACATTTACTATTAATTAAAGGTAAAATAGTAAAATAAAAAATTAATATTTTATTGAAATTCTAAAGTATCAGATATGGTAAAAATCTCAAAAATCCTAAAGTGACCAATTTTACAAATCGGATGGAGCATATTTATAGAGACATATGTATAAACTATTTTTATTCAATAAATAAGCATCTCACTTTTTTAATTATCAATGCATATGCATAAGGAAAATACTTATATACTTTTCTTTATGTACTTTTTGTGTTATTTTCCAATTAAAAGTTAATATATGGATTGTTTTTTAATATACTATAGATTTAATCATTAATTATGTATTAAAAGTATTAACTTCTTAAACTTAAAAAAATTTAAAAGATCTACATGTTAAATTTCAATTGGAGAATAGCATAAAAATCATGTAAGGAAAAGGATATAAGTTTAGTCTCATGCATAACTAAATTTGAAAATTGTTCAATAAATATACTTAACACACAATTAATGCATACATATACGTGTCTACATGTATTTATAGGCTTTCAATTATAAAAAAACATAGACCTTATAACAACATAAATAAAGAAAATTAATAAATTTATAAATCTAAATATAATATTGTCCTTGAATACAAACTAGTTACTTGAAATAAGTCGCACTATTTATAAAGATTTGATTATATATATTATATTGATATATTGATGATTCTTTGGAACTTGGAAATTAATTGTAAGCTATGTGCAATTAATATATCAATATAAAAATAAAAAAGTCAAATGAGCTACATTATTCACAAACTATGAATAGTAATACTTAACCCATGCATTTGCATGTGACTTACTCTAGTTTCGATGGAAAAGAATACTAGATTTATTCATAGAGATATATATATATATGTTATTTGGAACAGTTATATATTTGATAAATATTATGCCATTACCTGGTTTTATTTTAAATATTGTTTATAGTGTTCATACATAGCATCTTTAGTAACTTTTGAACCAAATATTTTAAAGACGACTTTAAACTAATATATTTACGAAATAAATAAAATTTGTGCATTTTATCAAAGGTGGTTTGATTTTGTGAAATAGAATTATTAATTCTAAAGTACAGTTGTGGGTTAGAACATTGTTGATGCAAAACTTACGTTAGGGAAACTAACTCCACAATATACTCGAATTTAGATTGATAATACTAAATACTAGATAGTTGTAAAAGAAAAACTTTATATATTGTGCATTCTACTCAAATTCATCCGTTGCTACTAATCAAAAGCTGAGAGAATCGTTAATTAAAATGATGGTTTTGTGATTATCATTTTAGGAAATTTTGGGCAACTACAATAGTATAATTCTTTTCGTTTTTTGTATATGTTCTTAAATATTAATATCGTTCTTGCAACACAAAATCAGAAAATCCAGTTATTGCAATTTTTCCTGCTAATGCGATTAATTATGATAGAAACTATATCACTTGTTTATATATATATATATAAACTATATCACTTTACATTATATTCCTTCCCAGTGTCCACTGCTTTTGGTATAATTATTTGTCCAATAAATTATATATCTAGATTTTCCATAAACAAAATAATTATTAATTTATCTACATTAAAAACAGGTTAAAATTAAACTTCACAGATGGTACGTCCAAATTTAAAAAAGAAAAAAAAAATAGAAGCCAAACTCTTAATCTTGTTGGTGATCTGTAGATTAAAAAAATAAAAAAAAGTTTCTTAGTCAGTCGGCAAACTCCAACGATAAGTTGCTGATCCGTTTTTCATTAAAAAAAATGAAAGTTGCTGTTCCGTACATATCCAAACTTAGTTTTTTTACCGCTTGATAATTTTTTTAATAATATGTTTGGACATAATGACTATAATAAATTTAGATTTTAAGTATTAAACAATTCGTAAATAACATATATGAATAGTTTTGTACATATATATTAATTAATCTCAATTTCTAAATAACTCAATTGTATATTAGTAGAAAAAAAAAGTTAGAAATTAATTAGAATCGCTCCCTAGCTACAAACTGCCAAACTCCAACCAAGAAAGAAGAATCAGAAGAATATTTCTGACTTTTTTCATGTATCCCGATGATTTGAGTTTTAAAATTAGGCTATTATTAGCTTCAATGATAAATATCGTCAAAACTTCTGTTAAAACTAGGTAAAAGAGAGCAGATTTTGCCTTAAGAAAATTCGAGTTTTTAAAAAAAAATTGCAGAATTTTAAAATTTTAATTGTTTATGAAAATTAAATTGTCAAAACATTTTACAAGAATTATTATCAACTGTTAAGAAAGTTACTTTAATATTGTAAAAATTTATAATTTATAATAATTTAGTAAAAAAAATTTTAAATTGAGTACTAATTTTATAAAAAATTTAGTAGGGGACTTGAATGAAATTTGGCAATTTAATAAATTAATTGAGATTAAGTAATAATTAGACTAATCACCTATTTAGAGGCTTGAGAGCACTTAAGGATAATTTAGTACCTTGACTTGCATAATCTATCATTAAGAATAAATATAAAAGGAATTTAATTGGATATTTAAGAAATATAAGGGAAAGAAATAATCCTGGGCTTTTTTTTTTTGGCATTCAAGAAGTCTAAAATCTACTTTGCTTTTATTAATTTTTTTTTAACATCTTGCATTTTATAATTCCCATTAAATAGTTAATCATACTTTTGCCTCATTCAAACTAATAGAAAATATAATGTCAAACCGCGCTTCTGGCGCACAAATCCTCAAGTTTATAATTCCTGTGTGCTTGCACTTACAGCAGAAAGTGACTTCGATTAAGAAAGGTCTATTCTGACCCAAAATAGGTTTCAACGGTTAAATTGGACTATAAATACCCTCATAATATGAGACCAAGAAAATCAGGTTAGAAGAGTGCTCTCATCACTGTCCATAGTTGATAGAGAGAGCCTACACCAGAGAGAAGAAGCTAGCAACTATGGCCACCGCCATAGAGAAACATGAATATGATGCTTCTCTTGATGCGATGTTGCTATCAAGTGCTCAGCTTTACCCTGCAGTGTTAAATGCTGCCGTTGAGCTCAACCTGTTTGAGATCATTGATAAGGGAAGCCCTGAGGGCATGTCTCCCTCTGACATTGCTTCCAAGCTTCCATATCCGCACCCTGAAACGGCGAGCCGTGTAGATCGAATGCTGTTTTTGCTTGCTAGTTACTCTCTTCTAATTTGTTCTTCTAAAGTCGATCATTATGGTAGGTTTGAGAGGATTTATAGTCTATCTCCTACTGGTAAATACTTGTTGCCAGATGATGATGGAGCCTCTTATGCGTCACTCTCAAAACTAAACTTCCATCCGAATTATGCAAAAGTTCTGTAAGTATTTCATGTTTTGATTCATAGGCTTTAAATAAACTTTGCTTTTAACATTTGATATTCTTTTAACAAAAACTTCTGTGTGGACATGCAATTTTGTTTCTGGACGAAACTTCATGTAGCTTAAACCGAAAAAAATGTTCAGCCTACCTTCCCAAAAGAAAATGTTGGTGTGTTCCCGTGTTCCGATTTTGGCTTTCTTCTTTTCATTTAATTAATTTCTCTCATTCTTTTTTTTTTTAGCCAAACTTCTTTTATTAGCTTTTTCATCCAAAAATTCAATATCATTGTCCATGCAAGTAGCTAGGCTGAGGAGGCCAAATGAGCAAAGAAAAAAAAGAAGAATACATGCGTATGTTTGTATGTTGTATGTATGTATGTTCTTTTACCCCATTTGACCAAGTGCTATTTTATTGGAAAAACGATGACGAAAAATGCGTTTCTTTCCCCTAGGCTGACCTCTATATTGCACAATAGTGAAAGTGAGTGTACTAACTTTTAATGTTGAATAGGTAAACTGCACAATTTCTTAGATTGAATTCGAATTAGGTCAAATTCACAATAAGAGGCTAGGTATAGCTTTCCTAATATATATAATTTAATTTCTCCATGTTCTATTTTATTTATACAGTTAACTATATATTTGTTATTACTTTTTTGATAAAGCTTTTAAATTTGCCAAGGTGCATATAAGTTTTATTCTTCAATTATATACTTATTATTTTTCTTTTATCCATTTGATTTTCTTTTAAACAAAAGATATTTAACTATTTTGCTGGTATATATGATGTGAATAAAAATGGTAGGGAAAACTTCAAGCAAGTGATTCTTGATGAGGAAGAGAATCTGTTCAAGAAAGTTCATGGGATGTCAATGTTTGAATATATGGAAGCAGATCCAACGTTGAAAACTATTTTCAATAAGGCCATGGCTGATCTCTCAGTCATGCACATGAAGCAGATACTTGAGACATACAAAGGATTTGAAGGAATATCAACACTTGTTGATGTAGGTGGTGGCGTTGGCCAAAGCCTCAAAATGATCATCTCTAAGTACCCTTCAATTCAAGGCATTAACTTTGACTTGCCACACGTTGTACATCATGCCCTATCCCACCCAGGTAAATGTCTATATATATGTGTGTGTGTGTGTGTTTGACTTCTAATTTTTTTCCTTTAATTTTGATGCTACTTTAATATAATTTTCAAAACGATCATGCAATAGTTTCCCCTGACCTTATATGATCTTCCTTTGATTATGAAAGGAATGAAACATACTGGAGGAGATATGTTCGAAGGTGTCCCGGAAGGTGATGCTATATTGATCAAGGTGATCAGTTTAACACTATAATTTGACTTAAATCCTATTCTTAGGGTTTGATAATAATAAGCTCTATATATATATATATATGTTTTCTTGTAGGCTATAACTCATAATTGGGCAGACGAGAAATGCATACAAATTCTAAAGAATTGTCATAGGTCCCTCAGAAAAAATGGGAAGATTATTATTATTGACCTGATAATGCCGGAAATAGCAATGGTAAGCGACAGCCACAAGTATGCTTCGATGCTTGACAATCTCATGTTTCTGCAATCTGGTGGGAAGGAAAGAACTGAGAAAGAATTTGGAGCCCTATGCCAAGCCGCTGGATTTTCTACCTACCATATTGCTGCTCGTGTTTTCTCTTCAGCTTTGGGAGTCATTGAGTTTTATAAATAATGATAAATCAAATAGAAAGTAACGTTGGGTAACGTATGGATAAGATGATGTATGAATATAAAGGATGGAAACATGTTTGAAAAAAAAAACACACACACTCACACACAGAGTAGCCGCGTTTCTTAATTTGTAATCTTGAGTGTTGCTCTGATGTTAAATAATTATAAATAGAATAAGAGTGCCAACTTTTCCTTGAATGTTCGGTTTTAAAACATATATATTGAATATTGATACCACATGACCACATAACTTTGTTAACAATTTCGAAGATGGATGGTAAAAAAAAAAATGGGGCAATTTATAATTGTGATAATAACTCCAAGTTGTTTTATTCTTGACTCTCACTTTAGAGGTACAGAAAAAATTGGAAGCAATTTATAATGAACCCTAGGTCTAAAACGTGAAGTAAAATGATGCAGTGTATTTGAGGTCCAATGAGTGCCACGGCTAACAACTTAGGCGCCACAATAGCCCTTTTTCAGCATAACTTTGCCTTCTTTCTTGCTTTATTTTGCTTTGCTTTGGTCCTTCATGCATGCTTCCCAGCTTTACATGTTTCTTTGGCTTTTTCACAAGGATTGAATGAAATTGGATTCTCTTTTAAAAGATCCAGACAAAAAAATAAAATAATAAAAGCTACCAAACACAAAAAAAAAAAGCTAAATATGCACAATTAAGAGACATATGTATAAACTATTTTTATTCAAATAAGCAAAATGATGTGGCAAAAAAAAGGATAAACAAGCACCTTTTTAATTATCAATACATATGAATAACTATATCTGAAAACTGTTAAATAAATATACTTATCACAATTAATACGCACATATTACGTG
Organism: Adenanthera pavonina; assembly: GCA_026686845.1. Lineage (NCBI taxonomy): Eukaryota > Viridiplantae > Streptophyta > Magnoliopsida > Fabales > Fabaceae > Adenanthera > Adenanthera pavonina. Next base: position 22,028,127 of record JAIVEN010000013.1, read on the forward strand.
TGTGTTATCTTGTGCTACTATTATTGATCACAGAAAAAAGAATGTTTTCAATATTTTAAACTACATTTGCAAATGTACTCCAAAATTTAAAAGCAAGGTCAGTCCTTGAACATTTAGGGAAAAAACAGTCTGACTTTGAACTTGAAAAAGATATTAAGACATTAAATAAACAATTTTTTTCTTTGATTAATATCTTGTTCTTCCTTCTAAGTTACAGCAACATCAGTTTTCATTCGAGGAAATCTTACCAACAGCAACGAAATAATTATATGTCAATTTTCTTGAGTGATATTTTGTTCTTCCTTCTATTGGGTCTAGTGTGTTGCATAGGGTTTAAAATAAATCATATTATTCATGGTTTATAAATAAAATGACTTTCTATAGATTTGGAAGTTGTAAGTTATATGCCCCAATATATCAATATAAGAAATATAAAAAGTCAAAAAGCTGCATTATTCAATGAATAGTGATGCTCATCTTATGTTCGGTGCAAATGCATGGGACGTACGTTTTGTATCGAAAAGAATATTAAATTTATTCATAGGGTTTAGGATATAGATTATTTGCAACAATTATATATTTAATAAATATTATGTCATTACCTGGTTTTATTTTAAATATTGTTTTATATCTACTGTTCATATATATATAGCATCTTTAGTAATTTTTGAACTAACTATTTTAAACAAATATATTCACTAAATAAATAAAATTTGTGCATTTTATCAAAGGTGTGGTTGATCATGTGAAATAGAATTGATGGTTCTTAAGTAAGGTTGTGGTTAGAACATTGTTGATGCAAAACTTATGTTAGGAAAACTAACTCAGGGCTCGACAATATACTTGAATTTAGATTGATAATATGCTAAGTATTAGATAGTTGTTAAAAAAAATATTGTGCATTCCTCTCAAATTCATCCATTGCTGATCAAAAGCTGAGAGGATCGTTAAGACGATGGTTTTGTGATTATCATTTTAGGAAGTTTTGTGCTACTACGATACTATAATTCTTTTCATTTTGTGTATATGTTCTTAAATATTAATATTGTCCTTGCAATGCACAATCAGAAAATCCAGTTATTACAATGTCTCCAGCAAGTGCGATTAAATATGATTGAAACTATGAGAGAGAAAGGTGGAGGAAAAAGTAGGAGGGAAAAATGCCAATTGAAATAGACTTTAATTGGAGTTTTATAATCTTTTTTTTATTAGTGTTGGGATAATTGATGTTTCTAAAACATTCATAAAGGTTAAAAATAAATGCTAACTATTCATTTTCTTTGTGTAGTAATGTCCATTTAGGTTGAACGAAGGCCAAATGAGCTGAAAAAGAATGTATGTGTTGGGGGCCGAGGGGCAACGAGCTTTGTTATGCCAAAAATAATGGGGATGAAAATGACAAAAAAGTGTTTCTTAATTTCCTACTTGGATATAAGGTTGTGGACATTCTTTTTGACCTCTTTTAATTATTGCACAAGACATAAATTAAATAAAATAAATATTGTGGTTAACATCAAGGCCTCAGGTGCTGATATGAATTTTTGGGAAAAACTACAAAGCTAATCCCTAGATGAAGTTAAATATTTATTCTATCTAATCTATTCTTTTTTAATCCTAGCAACTTTTTATATTAACTATTGGTCCCAATAAGATACATTTAAATATAAGAGAAAGATAGTTGATTTTAATTTGAAATTTATGCTAGGTTTCAAATCCAACACTTTATCGAATGCCCAATAAGAACATACCAAAAAGTAAAAGGAGACAAGTACTTTAATTTTGACATTAAATTAATGGATGATAGGATAATCTTATTAAATCCTAACATCTTTTAGCTTATTTATTTTGGATAGAGTTGATAAGTTGGAAAATTCAACTTAAGAATATGTAAGGTTTGGCTGGTTACTCAAGAGGGGGTGAATTAGGTGGTACAAAATTTTTGCCCTTTTGATGTGCAACCCAATTTCACCAGTTATTGAACTAGAACAAGGATGAACATAATATGATGAAGTAGATTTGCAACCCAGATAAATGAATTAAGGAGATGAAGAATAATACACTTGAATTTATACTGGTTTGACCTAAATCACTTAGCCTACATCCAGTCTCTAAGTCAGAACTTGAGATTTTCACTATATCCTATAAGTTCGATCCGAGCACTAGTGGCACTAATGAAGTCTTAGTACATCTCACAAGTTTTAGTAGGCACTTGTGAAGTCACTCTCACCACATCCTTACAAGATGTGTAATTTTTCGTAATGTTTCCTCACACTAAGATTCTACCTAGAAATTGTAGAAAAGAGTGAATACAGAATTAAAAGTCTCTTTTATAGCAAATAATACATTAAAAGCTCACTCTAGTGACGTGGGTTTAACTATGAATATTGATACATAAAGATTTTATAAATTGTAGCAACATTTTGGCACAAACTCACTTAAATTCTTCACCCATAAGTTCAAATAAGGTTTTATTTATATATTTGTGGCTTAACTAGATATTAGATAGAAGATCTATCTGTTAGACACAAGTTCTAACCGTTACTCTGTAAAAATAATAATTCACCAATCGTATTAAATGCGTTTGATATACCAAAATTTGAATTTTGAGGTTCAATAGATGAATTTTACATATATTGGAGGATAGTATCATCCGGTACTGTGGACGGATTTGTGTACCAATTCACGGTGGTCAAGGGGAAGGAGAACCATGATCCGAGTATTAGTGTTACCTTTAGCTGGGTGCACTAGTGTAAGGTGAGCTTGGCGATATCTTGGCATCAGTCTTTATCGACTATTGGAAGGGAGTCACCTATATGAAATGTCATATAATGATGCCAGCTCATGATTTTAGCTGTGTGCAAATGAGACATGCATTCCATTACATTTTGCATTCATGGCACCAAGTGCATTACTGTATGAATTATTATATATGTTGCCTGTGATTGTCCCTGGTTACTAAGACTTTGTCTCACACCCCCTTTCCCATAACTAACATTTCAGGTGAAGACTCTGGCACTAGTTTAAAGAAGATAAAAGAGTCCTAGTCTTTCTGACGTGGGAATATCCAAGTCACGATATAGTGTATATGGTCTATGTTATATGTTATGCCAAATAGGATAGTATGTTTGTAAGTTATATGAAGATAATGATATTAAGATGATGATGGTTGTGAATATTGTATGATGACATGGATGATTGTAATGTTAATGTTGGTGAATGGCATGTTTGATTGTAGCATGGGCCAAGGTCAAGGTTATGTGTATGTGTGATGATCATTTGGACTCCGGCATGGGTTGTGATTGATGGAACAGGTGTCTTGTGTCAGCATGGTTGTATATGAGTTCCAAAGGGGGTTATTAGGCCTAGATCGTGTGATTTGAACATATAGCCCATTAAGTGAATTTAAGGTTCAAGGGGATCAAATCTCAAAGGGGCGGTTCCCTCAATGTAAAACCTCCTTTGGCAAGTTAATGGTGTTATTTGGGACCTGTGTGGAAGGTTCATAATAGTCAAATTGCCTTTGGTGGCAATTGGAGCGCTTAAATTGTGAGTTTTAGCCAAAAAGTTGTTAAAAAGGTTTTGGGTATCCAAAATCTCCATACAGAGTTGGATTGAGGCAAAGTTGGTGTTTATAGTTAAATTAGGATGAGATTGACATGTAGTAATTGGAATCAAGTCAATCGGATGTCGGAGTATAAAGTTATGTGTATCAGAAGTTTGCCCCAAAAAGTGAAAAATTGCTAATATAGTATCAACGAAGGGGTGCTGCGGCGCCACACGCTTCTGCCAAACTCATGCCGCAATGGTATTGTAGCTACCGCGACATGATCCCATTCTGTGTGATTCTAGCCGTAGTGCCACTGTAGCATGCTATAGCCCTGACCTTGTTTTGGGGGTTTTGGATGTTCTTTTGAGGTTTTAATGTTACGGGAATGAAAGTTGGGGCATTCTAACTTAGTTTGGTTAGTTTTCAAAAATTTTTGTGAAGTATAAAGGTGAGTTGGAGTAGAATGTTGCAATTCCAATACTCACTCTTCCTTCTTGAACGATCATACATTTAATGTATTTACATTTACAAATCAAACAACTAATCTAATTTATATATCCAACTTGTGCTATATAATATAAGAGAACAATGGATATATAAGTATATAGTATGGTATATTCATTATAAACATATTTAAATACATGTTAATATACATTTTACTTCTTTAAGGAACAATATATATGTTAGATAAATATGATACATTTGTTTCTTATCATTCTATATTTGTCATCAGCAAAACCTATATTATATTAAACTTAACAGAATGTAAATTATAAAAACTAAATATTTAATTTTTATACTTTAAATATTTTAAACATAAAAATAAAACTCGTTTTATTTTATGGTCGTAATTTTTAATGCCTTCATTTAAAATATTTTTAAGGAAGTAATTATTTAAGCCTTAAAATTATTTTAATTATAATTATTAGATTAATTAATACATGATAATATTAATGATATGGATTTGTTTAGAAATTCATCATATTTGGTGTGGCATCACATGAGCTGAAAAAGAATGTGTCTTTTTTTTTTGTTTGGGGGGGGGGGGGGTTGTGGTGAGGGAGGGGAAGGTAACCTAGAGCTTTGTTATGAAAATGACAAAAATGTGTTTCTTAATCTCCTACTCGGATAAAAGGTTGGGAACATTCTTTTTGACCTCTTTTAATTATTGCACAAGACATAAATTAAATTAAATATTGTGGTTAACATCAAGTCGCAATATAAATTTTTGGGAAAAAACTACAAAGCTAATCCCTAGATGAAATTAAATATTTATTCTATCTAATCTATTTTTTTAATCCTAGCAACATTTTATATTAACTATTGGTCCCCATAGGATACGTTTAAATATAAGAGAAAGACAGTTGATTTTAATTTGAAATTTATACCGAGTCTCAAACCCAACACTTTATGGAATGCCCAATAAGAACATACCAAAAAGTCGCAAAGGAGAACAGTACTTTAATTTTGATTTTAAATTGATGGATGATAGGATAATCTTATTGAATTCTAACATCTTCTAGCTTATTTATTTTGGAAAGAGTTGATATGTTGGAAAATTCAACTTAAGAATGTAAATTATAAAAACTAAATGTTTAATTTTTATACTTAAAATATTTTAATGTCTTAACATAAATATTTTAAACATAAAAAAAAAACTCCTTTGATTTTATGGTTGTAATTTTTAATACCTTCATTTAAAATATTTTTAAGGAAGTAATTATTTAAGCCTTAAAATTTTTTTAATTATAATTATTAGATTAATTAATACATGATAATATTAATGATATGGATTTGTTTAGAAATTCATCATATTTGGTGTGGCATCACATGAGCTGAAAAAGAATGTGTCTTTTTTTTTGGGGGGGAGGGGGGGGGGAGAGGGAGGGGAAGGTAACCTAGAGCTTTGTTATGAAAATGACAAAAATGTGTTTCTTAATCTCCTACTCGGATAAAAGGTTGGGAACATTCTTTTTGACCTCTTTTAATTATTGCACAAGATATAAATTAAATTAAATATTGTGGTTAACATCAAGTCGCAATATAAATTTTTGAGAAAAAACTATAAAGCTAATCCCTAGATGAAATTAAATATTTATTCTATCTAATCTATTTTTTTTAATCCTAGCAACATTTTATATTAACTATTGGTCCCCATAGGATACGTTTAAATATAAGAGAAAGATAGTTGATTTTAATTTGAAATTTATACCGAGTCTCAAACCCAACACTTTATGGAATGCCCAATAAGAACATACCAAAAAGTCGCAAAGGAGAACAGTACTTTAATTTTGATTTTAAATTGATGGATGATAGGATAATCTTATTGAATTCTAACATCTTCTAGCTTATTTATTTTGGAAAGAGTTGATATGTTGGAAAATTCAACTTAAGAATGTAAATTATAAAAACTAAATGTTTAATTTTTATACTTAAAATATTTTAATGTCTTAACATAAATATTTTAAACATAAAAAAAAACTCCTTTGATTTTATGGTTATAATTTTTTATACCTTCATTTAAAATATTTTTAAGGAAGTAATTATTTAAGCCTTAAAATTATTTTAATTATAATTATTAGATTAATTAATACATGATAATATTAATAATATGGATTTGTTTAGAAATTCATCATATTTGGTGTGGCATCACATGAGCTGAAAAAGAAATGTGTCTTTTGGGGAGGGGGAAGGCAACCTATAGCTTTGTTATGAAAATGACAAAAATGTGTTTCTTAATTTCCTACTTGGATAAAAGGTTGTGGACATTTTTTTTGACCTCTTTTAATTATTGCACGAGACATAAATTAAATGAAATAAATATTGTGGTTAACTTCAAGCCCCAATATAAATTTTTGGGAAAAACTACAAAGCTAAACCCTAGATGAAATTAAAAATTTATTCTATCTAATCTAATCTTATCGAATCCTAGCAACATTTTATATTAAATATTGGTCCCTATAGGATACGTTTAAATATAAGAGAATGATAGTTGATTTTAATTTGAAATTTATACCGAGTCTCAAACCCAATACTTTATGGAATGCCCAATAAGAACATACCAAAAGGTCGCAAAGGAGACAAGTACTTTAATTTTGACTTTAAATTAATGGGATAATCTTATTAAATCCTAACAACTTCTAGCTGATTTATTTTGGATAGAGTTGTTAGGCTGGAAAATTCAACTTAAGAATGTAAATTATAAAAGCTAAATATTTAATTTTTATACTTAAAATATTTTAAACATAAAAATAAAACTCTTTTGATTTTATGGTTGTAATTTTTAATGCCTGCATTGAAAATATTTTTAAGGAAGTAATTATTTAGCCTTAAAATTATTTTAATTATAATTATTAGATTAATTAATACATGATAATATTATTGATATGGATTTGTTATAAATTATAATATTATAATTTATAAAAAATTATAATATTCATAAGTTATGGATAATACAGCATCCCATCATAAAAAAAAGGTTTTATTGTTGATTGTATTAATATGATGTTTCTACTTTTTTTTAATAATGTTTTAGCATTTAAAGAAATAACAATGGCTTCATTTGAAAATTGTTATGAATATTTTTGTGCATGCATGTAGTTTGTTTAGCATTTAAGCTATAATTTTTTAGATTATTTAACATTTATTTTTATTTGAATATGGCCATATATATATATATTGGACAGGAATATGGTGATTTACATACACACAAATAATACAAATGAATTATTTGGAAGTTACCTGCCAAACTACCCCATGAAAGAATAATATTCCCATAAACATAGTTGACTCTATCAACCTCATGACGTGCACGTCTATGGTCCCGTTTGGTTGTAGGAAACCGGAGGTAATGGAATGGAATCCTGTACAGATTCCCGTGGGGTGGCATGTTTGGTTCCTTGTCTCCGTCAGAAAGCTCAATCCCACAAATGTGGTAATCTCCATTCCTCCAAAAATTGGTTGCAATCCGGAATCCCACGCACCGGAATCCTCCCATCCCACAAATACCCTCAACATGTATGTTCACTGGCATCTCGCTTTCTCCACCACCCCTGGGCGTCACCGCTTCCACCGGCATCTTACCATCTCTATCACCTTGGGTCTTACCGCTTCCACCATCTCACTGTCACTCCCCCCCTCCCTCACGGTCTTCTTCTTCTTCGCTTCTCTACTCATTGATGTCACCTGCAACTTTCAGATTTGCAACTTGCTGATGACCACGCACCTCTGCTTCAAATCGTCGTCGATCTGTCCATCACGTTGCTTCCATTAACCACGCATCTCTGCTCCGTCATTGTGCATCTAGTCTCTGTCGTCTATAACTCACCGATGATTAATCGTCTATTTCAGATTTGTAACTCCCCGATGATTAATCTCTGATCGATTTATCTAGAACTCTTCGACCCCATCTTCTTCTTCGTCTTCGATTCATCCTTTCGTGTTCTGAATTTGATAGACTCAATATATCTATTTGCAATTTATGTTTCATCTACCTGCTGTGAATCAGTGCCTCTTGATTTTGTTGAATCCATTTTGCTTGGGATTTCTTGGCAGTGATGACGACGGAGAAGAGGAAAGGCTGGGAAAATTTTTGCATGTGGGCATTTCAGTTATTTCATATTTATTTAAATTTTGTTATTTGAAATTTTTTTTTTCTCAAAAATTCCCACAAGCATACAGAACAGAATGATGTTAATTTTCATTTCATTCCATTCTATTACCATTCTTTTCGGCAACCAAACGAGCCCTATATCCTTTCTGGAATTCCTTGATACCAATTGTTTGCTGCCTGGGTTGTCAAACAACTTTGCATTTTTTTTCCTTTTTAAATCCCACATCACTATTATAACAAAAAATACAGGAATAATTGATATTTATTTTTTATTTTTATTGACATTTTAAAAATATCAACTATTCTTACAATAAAAATGAGGAATGTTAGATAGTATTTGTCAAATGCCAACTAAAATCAAACGCTAACTAAAACACTATCTAAAGGGAACTTTTAATGCATCCAACTAAAATGGAGGCTTTAGATGGTGTTAAGAAAAAAAAAAAAATTAGACTTTGTCCACAAGCACCAACTAATGTAGAGACTATTGAAAATACAAAAAAAAAACATATTAAATTAAAATCGTATGCAACTCTACTGAAAACACTGACTTTTGTTGGCTTCAGTATTTTTTTTTCTACAAATACAATTATATATATATACGCAACTCTATTGAAATTATTGACAAAAAAAACATATGTTAAATTAAAATCATACATTATATCTACTCATTTACAATTCAATTTCAATTAAAGTTGAATCAATCAAGGCAATTACAACCTATCTGCAAAGAAACAAATAAGAACAACAAACAATTTAAGGTACAAATTACAGAGCAAAAAACAATTAGTCAATGTCTTCCCTCTCACCTACAGATGAACCAGCAGCAAAATGGCATCAGAATCTGCTCTTTCGTTCCTCGATCCCTATCATATCAAAAATAAAAAAAAAATTCAGATATAAAAGGACAGCAAAATGTAAAAAAGGGTTATGGTTAGCTCTTAAAAAAAATAGAAACAAACTCTCAGCAGCACCAGACATACTTTTATTGAACTCTACTTAGAATCACCAGGAACTAAAATTAATGAACCGATTTAATTGCGTATGAATTTCATCATAATATACATCATGGTAGTCCTTGACTTACAAATGCAATGCACTCATGTAACCCAGAAGCGAGCTTGCTGGCAAAGGAGACGTGCTCACCTGCTTCATAAGAGAAGTAAATGCATCCTTTGGTAGCCCAAACTCAATAGTTTCCATTTCAGCAACCACCTGAGTAAGACATATTCTGTCATTAAATTATTCACATAAAAAATAAAAATGGAAAAAAAAGTGAAAAACCCCATAAGCACTCACTTCTATTGCTGGAATTATTTTGGCTCCACAACTCTGAAGTGGCTACAAAAGAAATAACCATAATAAGTTCATATTCATAAAAAAAATTTATATAACTTGGCTCTCAAGCCCATAACCCCGAACATATGCATCACTTGTCAGCAACACTAGAGCTCTTTCACTGCCATTTAATCATCATATGGTGGCAAAAAGATAAAGTGTAATCAGCAAAAAACTTATTTATAATTTCTGCAAATTCTGGATTTCACTACTTAAAAAACCCATTTGAAGAGCGCCAATCATGCTGTAAACACGTTGTACCCGTTTCTTTTGAGGCAATGTGAAAGATATAATTAAATCCTAAGTAAATTATAACTTTGACTTTTGGCTGCTTGCAACAGGGATAGTTTAACTACAATTTACTCCCAGGGATGGTATGGAAATGAAAGAGGGTAGAGATAGACAAGAGTACTCATCCAAATACTAACCAATTGATAATAGTTCAATTATCACATTACAACATTGGAAATTTAATTAGGATTTCTGTATCCATCAATCCATCTATTAGCCAACTTTTGCATCACAACCTCTACAAATCACTAGTCATGTGGTAGTAGTCTTAAGTTGGAACTCAATCTTCTAATGAAACAAGATGTTTACAGTTAAAAGATAAAGACCACACAGACTTGGTAAGCAAACTAAAAGACAACATAGACTTGATAAGCAAACTAAATGCCGTCCAGGAGCAAAATCTTGATGCCTAGTTATTTACTAATTCCTATAACTCTAAGAAAATTTAAATTACGAATATTATGTTTGCTAAAACACAAATTGCTTGTGTTTTGCAAAAAGGTTCAACATACCAGTTTTGCTTGTAAAATAATCCACAACCATCATGTAACGCTCCTCACGATATCTTTATTGGTCTTGTGTTCAGGATCGGAGGAAGTAGGATGGATATGGTTCAAGAGGAACCAGAAAAGGCTCCGCGCCACGGTGAGGAGTAGAGCCGCCACGGTGAGAGACCTTCCAGTGGCATTGTTCCGGATTAGTTGGTGGAGCCGCGGCGAGAGTCGAGAAATTTGTGTAAATCCGGATCAGTTCAGTGGAACGGAAAAGAAATAAACAGAGGAAATAGAGGGAGACCGCGAGGAGCAGTGCTAGGGTTCGGGATTCCCGGCTTCTAGGAGTGATTTTCGGACCTCAAGAGCTTGGATTCAAGTTGGTAAGTGTTCTCTACTCCTCCCTCTCCATTTTCTTCGGTTGAAGTTTGGGATTTTCGGTGTTAAGGTTGGATTTCCGATTTGGGGTGAAATCCACCGATTGAAATGGATCATTTGAGGTTAATGGAGTGTGTTTTGGTATGCTTATTGGTTGGATGTGTGTTTGGAAGGGTTTATGTGTGATTTGAGCTTAACCCTAGGTTGTTTCTGGTTAGGGCTCTTGGGAATCCGAAGAGTATGTGTTCGAGTAGTGTTTAAACTATCCCTGGGAGCTTATTGATGTATGATTGGGGTGTTGGAGCCTTGGGTTAAGCCTAAGGTGGTTAAATTGTGATATTGTGATTATGGACATATTGTGTTAATGGGAGAATTATATGTTATGAAGGTTAATTGGTTAACCTTGTGGGGCTCAAGCGTGTCGGTGTTCAAGAAAGTGGGTGGAACTTGCCTGAGCGTGGTATTGACAACCTGAGGTAACCGGGTGTTTGTTTATGTGGTTTTATACGATAGTATGTATAGTGGTATATATATATGCTTGTCTCTTTCATACAACGATAGTGATATGTTTGTGTGTGGTTATTATATATCGTGGTATGTGTATAGTAGATGATGTTTATGAGTATTGTGATGGGATATGTGATGAGAACATTGATGTGATATGATATGATGATCATGATGATTATGATGATACATTAGCATCACCACATGTTATTGTTACATTGAGATGTATGACGGATGAAGTGGTGATGATGTGATGACGTATGATATATGATTATAAATGAAATTGTTAGGGGGAATAAGGTTGGAGTATGTGACATTGTGTATGTTAGGGAGGATAAGGATGGGTTATTTGTATATGTGTGTTAGGGAGGAAAAGGACGGGTTATTTGTATATATGTGTTAGGGAGGATAAGGATGGGAGTCCCAGAGAGGATGACATGCATATCATGCATTTTACATTGCATTCATATGTTATATGATTCATATTTGTATATATATATATATGTTTATGTGTTGTTGATCCCGGTTACTGAGACATTGTCTCACCTCACCCTTTCCCATGACTAACCCTTTCAGGTGAAGGTTCTGGCTCTAGTCCAGTGAAGCCTAGAGAGTAGCGGTGTACGTGGGAAGTCTATGTAATGTTTGTATTTTTGGATAATGTATTAAGTGCCAAGTAGGGTAGACAGTTGCGTATTGAATGTATGAGATTGACAGGATTGTTATGGATGAATGTATGCTTGGTTATGTTTATGTGGAATGTGTTATGCGGGTTTTGAAAGTGTTAAGTGTTTGGAAACTGGTATGGTCGCAATTGTGAGCCCAGAGTGGTTTGGGCCTGATGGTTGTGTTTTGGGGCCGGTAGCCCTTCTTGTCGTGTTGAGGTTCAAAGGGGGTCGAAACTCAGAAGAGTGATTCCTTTGAGATGAAACCTCTTTGGACATGTTAGTTCGGGGATTTTGGACATGTATGACTGGTCTCTAAGTGACGAGTTGTCTTGGGTGACAATGGGAATTGGTTAGTGATGAGTTTTGGTCAATAAGTGGCGAAAACGGCGTCAGGGGTACAGAATCTCCATACAGATTTCGATTGAGGTGAAAATGGTGTCTGTGGTTAATTTGGGACTAGATTGACTTGTAGGAGTTGGAATCAAGTCAATCGGAGTTCGCAGCATAAAGTTATGCGCGTCGGAAGTTTGCCCCAAAACGTTGAAGTGCTGATATGGGATATCAGCAAGGGGGCGCCACGGCGCCAGTATCCAGGCCATGGCGCCAATGATGCAGTAGCAAGAGAAAAACAGAGCAGGCCGGAGCCGCGGCGGTCCTGTAGCAGCCGCGGCCCCAGCCCAAAGTTTGGTAATTTGGGGTTCATTTCCGCTGGTTTGAGGATGTAAGATGTTGTTTTAAGCAGTTTGTATTGTGTTTGGTTGTATTTCGTGAGTTTTGGTTATGAAGGGGTGGTAGGATGTTACACATCACGCTTTTGTCCACTTCTCTTCATATAAACACAAGAATATCCTAGGTCCAGCATTCTTTCCTTGTAAAAGCTATCATATTCATCAACTTCCTGAAAAATGAAGAATCAGATTTTTCTTTTCAATATTATTAATAACAAAAGTAGTAAGAAACTGAAATTTAGTATAAATTTTTAATAGGTCAATATTTATCTTCAACTATAAGTAAGCCACGAGAAAGAGAGAGCAGAAGAAGATAAAAAGAACCCAAAATTTATAAAGCAAGAACTTGTAGACAGAAAAAATCAGCTCCCAGATTCTTCAAAACTTCTAAAATTGTAGTTGAACGAGCTTTCCACCTACAATAAGCAAAAAAACAGTAAAATGAAGTATAGATGTACATCTTGAAATCATTATTTATAACTTAGGATTAAAAGTAATATACTTTAGAGAAGAGGAAGGAGAGTGTGGGAACAAAGAGCTCTTCACATAAACCTACGTCACAAAAAAATTGAAATAAGTAGAAGGGTTATAGCAAACAAAAAATTGAGATCCTTAATGACTTGGGAGTTGAGCCCATGCATAACTTAAGACTCAATCGCATAACACTTGCTAACTCCCTCATTGTCCATACAAGATATCATATAGCTATACTTAGTTACATTTCATGATCTGTGCCAACATTTAAAATGCAACAGACTATTTTTTGAAATTTGATTGAAAAAAAAATTACCATACCTGAGCAAGTATGTTATATGAGACAAGACTAAATCTGAACCCTGTAATATTTTACATTTTAGATGTCATGTAAATGATCCCCAATTAAAAAACAAAAAATTAAAAAATTCTCATTTTAACTAATAAATATACGGTATTAAGTGAGGGTGAAAATAGTTAGGATGGTCGATTAAGGTGCTTTGACATTGATTGGCAAGATAACCATCTGAATTATTTTGCCTAAACGCGAGCATAATGAAGATCAAAACATGAATAAGACGAAGTCAATTGACTTGTTTTGCCAATGCTTTGGAACTTGAAACTAGAGCCTGTAGGGGCCATCCCAATCAACTCCATTTGTAAAGGAGAAAATCAAATTCAGAGCTACAATACAGGAAAAGAATGGGAAATTGATAAGACATTGACTGGTTTTATGGGAAAAAAATGTAGAGAAATAAGTGTAGCATCTTTGTAGAAGTTTTTACTTTAATGCAATTGACTCCAAACGAACTGAATTCTATGGACTATTGTCATATTATTGAAGTAGGAGAAAGACCATTCATGGTTTTCCAGAGCTAGCATTACTTGAAACCCTGACTTTCCTTGTGGAATTTTTGTTTTGATGCTGAGGGAATTAAAAACCTAGTGATTTTTGCATGCTCATGTTCCTTGACTCAATTGGTGAAACACTATAAGCGAGTTAGGTTGATTATTTAATGCTTTAAAAACTATTGGTTACTGATTAACTGGATAAGTACTTCTATTGATGTATCATATGGCTTTTGTGTTGGTGTGCGTACATAGATGGAGAGGGGTATCAGCTATAAAGAAATTTTGTGCAATTGATGCAACAAAAGGTACAAACTAATGCTGATTAAGAAATGAACATTTATTATTGCCATGGTTTATGCTGTGAGAGATAAACAAATTGTTCCTATATATATATGCATATGCTTATATATGGAGTAGCATACAACAGATTTAACATATTAAGGAACTAGCTACAGGGCTAATATCTTTCTCTATTACAAGATAGACACTAATTCTATGCAAGAAGATAGCTCTTGTGTCATGCTAAATGTCTTATCTAGAGTGACAAATTCTTTAGCTTTGATTCCAAGGTAGAAACTTCTCTCAATTTTTTTTCTTTTACTTTTATATGCTCAAGAGTTATATGAATGATTATTACTGCCTACTATTTTGTGGTTGAGAAAATGCATTGTTGGCTTGGTTGCATCCTGTCCACAATTTATCTTTCTGTAGCATAGTATCTTTCTATTGGCTTACTTTAATTCTTCATGGCATCTAATGGCTTAGGTTGTGGATCTTTCATACATTGACTTGGAGGTACATAATTTTCTAGTACATACTTTTAGGTTGAAGAATCCTCCTTACATATATATATATATTTTTTTTCTCCCACATATAGGTTGCCTTACGTGCTGCATTTGTTCCGTTTCAGTTTCAAGCTCCTAAATGAATATTATACTTATGTTCTTTTCACCTAAAGCTTGGGTTTGGTGGCTGCATATATTATTTCTGTTTCATGCCTGATGCCTCTAAAGTAGACAACAAGATCATGAATCTCCATGCCTAAACAGTGATTTGATTGCTGCACTTTTATATATTGTTGTGAGTTTGAAAAGACGTCATATGTCGATAGTTTTTCATTCCACAAACATTGGTTCACTTGTGACACATGTATGGTCTAGTTTGAGCTTCAAAAGTCTACATAAATAATAATACCATGTTCACTTACGTTTGGGTTTGTCTTTATGTACTTAATGCATGTAATCTGAAATCTTTTTAGACTCTTTAAATTGGTTCTCTCCATTTTGTAGGAAGAGTAGTGGTTTCCCTTGGGGGTGTGAGTACGGTATTTCTCCCAAAGATGCATACTTAAATAGGCAAGTTTTTTTTTTCCTTTTTAATATGTATCTATATTCTGGAAGGAGCTAATTTGCCAATACCTATTGATGATGGAGTGACAAAAGTTGGTGATGCAATAGGTTATTTTGTAGCATGGCCAAGCAACCTCATTGAGGTAGTACAAATGGTAAGGAAATTGGCATATCCTTACAATGCATTGCACTTGTATTCATTGTTGATCCCTAACTAACTGAATTGATTTCTTGTTTTGTTCAAATTGCACAGCCCAAAAAGAGCAAAAAACAAATCAAAGGGACAAGCCAAAAGTCAAAGGAATCTATTGCTACACCAGTGAAGAAACAAGTCAAAGGTAAACTTCAACAATCAAAGGAATCGATTGCCAAACCAGTGATGAAAAAGCCCATCCCTGAAGTTACTAATAACACATGTGGGCCAAATGGTATTGCTCTAAGGATCCTAGCAAAAAGGGATTTAGCAAATGGTAAAACACATGAAATAAATTTTCATTATGGCATTTACAACATGCAAGTAGTTGATCATCTTGCTATTGAGCAAATAAATGAAATGCTTGATCATGAATGGATAGGTGCCACAGTCATCAATGTATATCTCAGGTACTTGCATGATAGCTCATGGTTGAAATCAGTTTTGGCTTTTTTATTTGTCATTTGATGTGAACAATATTAATCAATTTGTGTATTTTTATTTAAGGTATCTATACCATAGTTTTTTGGTCCCTAATGGGTTGACGAGTAAATTCTCTTTCGTCAACCCCCATACAATATCATCACATGGAGGAAGCAAGATATATGAGCAATCACGATCTTTGTCTGATTTATTTGGAGCAAGAGCAGTGGAGGATATGTTGTTTCTGGCACCTTATAATTTGGGGTGACTCAATTATTAAAGAATTTCTAATTTTGAATTCTTTCAATGTGAAATACTTACAATTTGCTTACACTTCATTTCAAATTTTTAAGGAACATTGGGTGTTGATCGTCATTAATCCTTTAACTCCAGAAATATATTATTTGGATTCCATGAATGTTAACTTGCGCCCAGCTCCTGATATGATAATGAAGCTCTTTAATCAGTAAGCATATATGTTTATTTTCTTCATACATCTATATATTTGTGTGATATTCATATATTAATTTTTTTTAATCTTGTTAGCTCCTTGACTACTTTTCGTGGGAGCCGTGGCTTATGGTTTCCAACAAAATCAAAACCCACACAATACAAATGGACTTTAATACAGGTACTAGCATTGATAGAATTAGAGTGAAGAAGTTATTATGAATTAATACATCGCATGCAGAAATTGATATATGATTTTTTACTGTTTTTATAGTGCCCTCAGCAGCAAAATACTATTGATTGTGGATATTATGTGTTAAAGTTTATGAAGGATATCATATTACATGACTGATCTACCATTCCGGAGAAAGTATGTTCTTCAGATCTTGTATATATTATGTAAGTTTTTAATTAATTAAATTTTATCATATTCATTTCACTAATTTTGTTGTGATGTTTCATTTTATAGTACTTCTCGGACTCGTATTGTGATTCCTACACCAAAGATGAGATAAAAGAACTTCAAGAAGAGTGGTCAAGATATGTGTTAGAACATATTATGTAGGTTGCTGGTATTTATAATCTTGAGACATTGTTCAAAGATTTTTTGGCTTGTTATGGAGATACAAAGCTAGGACTTTGGGTTGTTTTAAACATTGCCAGGAGATTTTTTGGCTTGTTTTGTATGTGTTAAAAATGTTGTGATGTTTAATTTGTACTAATTTTTAGCCAACAATATTTTTGTGATTGATCCTGTATTGTGAAAATCGCTGAATGGATGAAAATGATATATTATAAATTTATATGTACCAGGTTGAAAAGGAAAGATTACAAAAACGTGTATTTCAAAAAAAAAATTGAAGGAAGTTTGGGTGCGCTCATCAACAAAAAGCGTGTCTGAAGGCCTATCTCTTAGTACGCTTTTATTTAGAAGAGTACCCAAAGAATAAATATTGGGTATGCTTTTCAATCATAGCGTACCGAAATAGCACGTCTTATTCAGCCCAATGATTGTGTTTAGGTACGCTTATTGAAGCGCACAAATAGACTTTTGGAGCGGTCACATGGGGTACGCTTCAAAAACGTACCAAAATATCGAAAAAAAGCATACCAAAAGCCAATTTCTGTAGTAGTGTGGGTCAATGTAGCATGTTTTTGGCCGTTAAGTTTATTAAGATCATGCCTTTTTAAAGTCACTTTTAGATGTCTTCCTTCCATCCCTTGCTGCTGCCACTTGTATTTATAATTAGTCCACAACATTTTTTTTTTAGGAAGAGATCTATTATGGTATTTCAATAACTTTAGCCTACCATACTGACTAAATTCTTGGCACAAATTGATTATGAATTTGCATAGTAATTACACATAGGCATATTTTTGGCATATCTGTGGACTTTCCTCTACATGGCAAAGGAGGGGCAAAATGAAAAACCAAGTTTTTGCACTTGCTTTAACAAACAAGGAGAAGAGAATATCTATCTTCCTTCATCTCACTCTCGTAAATTTCTTGTCTCTGATATTCAAACTTTTGGAATACTATTCATCAAAACTCAAACTATTGTTCTTGATTTGATCTAGTATTTAATTTCAAGGATTTCTTTTTCTCTTTCCATCATGTACTTTTGAAACTGCCGTATGAATGACCCAACCAACCTACTAGTTCTTTATTGTGAGCACTTGTCGTTTTGCCCAAAATCATGCAACAGTATTATCAAATTCTTTTAGTCCCATTTTTTGGACTGTTCATTTATTTTCATATGATAAGATTTTGACACTCCAATATTTTGTTGTCTAGCAAGTTCCTAATCCAAGTGAAACAACCAGTACAAAAAGTTCACTAAGAAAAAAGGTAATTAAAATATGTCTGGCCAAAAAAACTACTAGCTTTTATAATTATTTTCATGTGCTTGTAGATGCCCTTCAATCATTAATGAAGAGCAATTAATGTTTGCCCCAATAATCCCAAACTCTCATATCTGAAATGATTTCTTACTATCTTATTTATTCTTATTGTGTGTCTTGTGAAGTTTTTTGCTTTATAATTTTGTTATTGTAAATTAAGATTATATAAAGAAGTTTTTTAACCTTTAAGGTTCATTAATATATGTATGATTCTGTTATTTTTTTAGTGATGATTAAGGTATATTTATGTTTTTGCTTTGCATCAATTATTTTAACCATGAGCATTTGTGTAAAAAAATTGCTATTTTTTTGAAATAAAATAGACTTTCTAGATCAGTTAAAAATTTTTAAATGATCTAGAAACATTTTTTAGAAAAATAATAGGCTTTCTAGGTTTGTTGCTACTTTTTATGTGAAAAGAGGGCTTAAAGCCCGGGAAGCTCTCTTTTTTAAGTTGTTATACTGTCGGTTTTTCTTTAAAAATTAGATTGTGGTTGTCGGAAAATATGTGGTTGAATCTTGTATTGCTTTTGAATAGTGATAGTCATTATGCTTAAAGATATATAGCTTAAATTGTTTGGAATTGGCTAGAAAATGGTAGCACTTATAATTAGGAAGTCTAACTTTCTTATGAGATGTTGTTGTAGAATTATTGGGCCCTCAACTTCTAGGGAAGGCTTTGCTAAAATTCATACACATCTCTAGAGTATGGATTGGTCATGAATGTCTACAAATCATTTGACTAAGGAGTATAGAAACGAAGTGAAAGAGTTCATTAGATTTGCAGTTAAGCATGTAGACAACCCTAATAAAATTTTATGCCCTTGCTTAAAGTGTTGCTATAGGAAACTAGTTAGTGTAGATGACTTGGAAGATCATTTAGTGTGCCATGGAATTAACAGAGGTTACACATGTTGGATAAAGCATGGTGAGACAAACGATGGGTATAGTACTTTGATGTATAGTGGATTGAATGATTTTGACACAAGCATATTTGAGGCAAACCATCTTGAAGACATGGTGAATGTGATTGAGGATGAACTTCAAGATTGTCTTGAGATGTTTAAGAGATTGAAAATTGATGCAAAAAAGCCATTATATTATGGTTATACTAAATTCATGATATTATCTATTGTGTTGAAGTTGTACGACTTGAAAGTAAGTAATGGATGGAGTGATATAAGCTTTACAAAATTGCTTACACTTTTGAAGGAGATGTTGCTAGAGGATAATGAGCTTCCTAGCCAAACATATGAGGCTAAACAGATGCTATGCTCTATTGGGATAAACTATGAGAGGATACATGACTATCCTAATGACTATGTGTTATTTCAAAAAGAATATGCATCGTTAGATAGGTGTCCTAAATGCAACATCCCATTATAAGAAGAAAGAATCAAGTCCAACGAAGGTAGTATGGTATTTTCCCATCACACCTAGATTTAGATACTTGTACAAAAGTCCTGAAATTACGAAGCACTTGACATGGCATATAGATGAAAGAATTGAAGATGCAAAGTTTTGACATCCTGTGGATTCTCTGCAATGGAAAAAAAATTGATAGTCAATATGAAGACTTGGGGATAGAAGATAAAAGAAACCTATGCCTAGCTTGCATTATCTACTGATGGAATGAACCTGTATGGTATGCAGAGATGTACTCACAGTACATGGCCCATGATTTTGGTGATTTATAACCTACTACCATGGCTATGTATGAAGTGGAAGTATATGATCTTATCTATGTTAATCTCTAGACCAAAACAACCTGGAAATGATATAGATGCATATTTGGTTCCACTAATTTAAGATTTGAAGCTACTATGGGAGACAGGTGTGGAGGTGTATGATGGACATAGGGAAGAAACATTCAAGTTGAGAGCTATGTTGTTTGGTACAATCAATGATTTTTTGGTGCATGGTAATTTGTCAAGCTACAGTATAAAAGGAGATTTTGGATGCCCTATATGTGAAGAAGGCACAAATTCCATACAGATGGGGCATGGTAGGAAATTTGTCTTCCTTAAACACCATAAATTCTTGCCTTGGGGACATCATTACATATGGTGGAGAAAAGCTTTTAATGGGGATATAGAAGAAGGGAAAGAACCTTTGCCATTAAGTGGTAAGTAATTGTTTGACAAGATAAAGGATTTAAATAACAACTTTGAGAAGCCTTTTGTGAGACACCTTGGGACTAGTGGGTGGAAGAAAGGGTCAATTTTCTTTAAATTGCCATAGTGGAAGTCTTTATATGTGAGGCACTTCCTTGATGTCATGCATATAGAAAAAAAATATGTGTGTGAGCATTATTAGTGCATTACTTAATGTGCCAGGAAAGACAAAAGATGGTGTGAAGGCAAGCTTGAACTTGGTTGCTATAGGAATAAGAGAAGAACTGGCACCAGGGAAGGAGAAACACCATACTTATCTACCTCTAGCATCATATATATACTCTATTTAGAAAAGAGAAAATTGCTTTTTGTGAATTTCTTAATAAAGTTAAAGTTCTAGAGTGATACTCCTCAAACATCAGGACCTATCTTTCTATGAAAGACTTAAAGTTAAAAGGTCTGAAGTATCACGATTGCTTTGTTTTGATGGAGAATTTTGTGCTAGTGGCCATATGATTTATTTTGCCAAAAAAGGTTCAAGGGACAATCAATAAACTATGTTTCTTCTTCAAGTATATTTGTAGCAAAATGATTGACCTCATGAAGTTGCCGGCATTGCAAAGAGACAATATTGTTACTTTGTGCAAACTTGAGATGTATTTCCTGCCTTCTTTCTTTGATATGATGGTTCACCTAACAATTCACCTAATTAGGGAGACATATTTATGCGGCCCAACTTATATAAGTTGGATGTACCTGATTGAGCGTTACATGAAGATATTAAAAGTGTATGTGAAAAACCAAAGTAGACCAGAGGGTTGTGTTTTTGAGCGGTATATAGCTGAAGAAGCTCTTGAATTTTGCACTAAATACTTATGTCGAAAACATTGGCCTTCCTAAGTCTCATCACATGGGAAAAACATCTGGGGAAGGGATTATGGGAAAGGAAATTGTTAGCATCTCCAGGATTTAATGGGAGCAAGCTCACATCTACGTTTTGCACAACTGTAATGAGGTTCTTCCATATTTGAAAATGCACAAGGAAAAACTTAGAAGGTTAAGCCCAAATAAGAATGAGAGTTGGATATCGAAAGAATATAAGATTTTCCTTCATCCACCCATAAGGTATATCAGCTTATATGATAGGTTTGATTCCATAGAGGAAGCTCATAGAACAATCACAAGATGTTGTAGATGTGTTGACTGCAAAAGGGGTGATAGGGTGTTATTCTTAGCACCATTCATGCAGGGTAAGTCACTCATCACTAAACTTTTGAACAATAACTTATTTCATGTTGAACTACTTAGTTATAAGTTTCTTTGCTAAAACTAGTAATTTTTTCTTGTAGGAATCATTGGATGTTGATTTGTATTGAACCAATGAAACTGAAAATATTTTTTTAGATCCCAAAGCAAATCCACCAAACTGCTGCCTACAGATGTTGGAGCTAATCAATCAGTAAGAATATGCAAATATATTATTTATCTTTGTATATTTCTCTTTCTTAACCTCATTTGTACCTATATTAATTTTCTTTTGTAATGCTTAACAGAGGCGTGGATATGTTTCGTGCAGTACATGGACTAAGCAACAATAGTAAGCCCAACAACCAAAAGACTCCACTAGATCTGGCTTTATTGTATAAATGGACACATATTAAGGTATTTTTAATTTAATATTCAATCAATTATTGAGATTAACATTTCTTGTAATCTAATATTCATATAATTTTATTCAGTGTCTGACACAACCTAATGATAATGATTGCAAGTACGATGTAATGAAATTCATGAAAGATATCATTTTACATCAACAAATCTTGATCCCTACCAAGATAAGTAATTTATTTTTATGGTATTTACATGAAATTTTAATAATGTAACCTGCTTATGTAATATTTAATATTTTTTATTTTCAATATTTCCTGAATACATACTGTCAGGCATACTCCAAAATTCAAATTGAAGAACACATGGAGGAGTGGAGTCAGTATATGATTGCACTCAAGAGGTGGGTATAAGTGATTATGGCCATAATGTTATTTGTAGTTGTTTGATTGTATTTTGTAGTTGTTTGGTTTAGGTCCCATCATGCAGTTACACTGAATTAGTAGTTCTAATATGTTTTGGATAGCTTATGGATTTGAAAATGGTCATCTTGCAAGCAGTAACAAAGGAAGAACCTTACAATGATCACTTCTAGCTAGTAGAAGATGTTTTTTTTCTTGTTGGTCATCATGGTAGTTTGGTATGTAACTTTTGGTCATGTATATATATATGTTAGTTTTTTGTGCAGTAGCCATAGATTGGTTAGAAACTTTTGGAAATTTAGTGATTAAACAGTGGAAATTACGGCTGTCTATACAGTGGCTTTAGGGATATCAAAGAAACTTGGGTGTTTGTACAACAATTGAAGCAAAACTATGGGGCTTTTTTACTAGTATGGAATTGTTGCTAACTGGTCTATTAAGGTCAGACATCTATAAGAAGGGTAATACTTGTGTAGACATGTTAGCAAATTTGAGCTTGTTGTGTTGCTTTGGCTTGTATGTTTTTGTGTAATTCCCCTGTTCAGAGTTAGAAAGATTATTGTATAGGGATAGAAACAACATTATTGTGTCACTATTTTAATAGAAATTGGCTAGATAAAAACATCTTTTGGCTGGATATATAATTGTATTTAAACTTTTGTATATTGGTTTTGAAATTTTACACTGAAACATGTTGGTCAGAGTGCAAAATGAAAACATATTAAAAAAAAATTCCAACTTTCATTCGCAGTTGTTTAACCACCAAGAAAAGTGACTTTCATTGGCGATTACAAAAAACAATTGCCAAAGAAAGAAAATTACAATTCCAACCTTTTTAAAAAAAAAATTAGACTTTAGTTGGTAGTTATTAAATATAACTGCCAACAAAAGTAACAAAAAATATAAAGTATTTTTAAAAAATATTAACTTTTCTTTGAGGTTTATTAATACAATCGCCAACGTATGTCTACATTTATTGGCGATTATCAACCGCCAATGAAAACGTTCACTTTTCTCGGTGCTGGGATTGTTGGACATTTATAACTGCCAAGAAAAGGCAAAATAATCACCAAAAAAGACTTATTTTGGCATAGTGAAGCTCTGCAAAACTTGTGGGTTCTCTAGTTTCCCTGTTGCTCCTTGTGCTCCTCCCATTTATGGCCTCATCGTGTTTTATAAATGAAACCCCATCTACCATCATTGTTTTGAAGCAAGCTTGTACTTTATAATAATTACCAAGAATATAGAGTTATATATGCAAGAATAACTGAGATAGCAGCTAGCTAGAAGGTTATGCTTCCCTTACTTGTTGGATAAGATCTAATATTTTGAGACGTTTGTTTCAATTTTTTTTTTAATAAAAAATCAATTTTGTATATAAAAAAGTATTTTTAACTTTTTTTAGGATATTTGTTTGAACTTTTTAAAATAATCAAAATTTGAAAAAAAAAAGTAGCTTTATCCAATTTTGAGAAGTTATTTTGAATAGCTTCTAAAAAAAAGTAGTTATAGTAAATGAAAGAAAAAAATGTGAAAGAGATGGAGAACGATACATCCAATTAACTTTAAAATTACAAAAATAACAATAGTTGACCTTGAGAAAATATTATAATATAAATCCTTACTTTTTTCTTTCATCTTCCATCACCCACTTTATTTTTGTTTGCAGCATGCATGCATCATCTATTTTGTTGGCATTTTCGATGTTTTGTGGTTAGTCCAAGTTTTTGGATGCAAAATTTGTCAGAACTACATTTTGAATTGATGGTGAAATCGTCACATCTGTCGACACATATGGCTTTTGAAGGTTTTTTGAGCAATATATAACAAAAAAAAAATACCAAAACATAACATGTCAAAAAATATTTATCATGTAACAACCCTCATGATGTTTGTATTGGCATTGTGTGCAACACCGAAGGAAACAGGATGGAGGAAGGTTCAAGTCGAGGAGAAAAGAGCTCCACGCCGTGGCGAGAATCAGGGCAGCCGCGGCAAGAGCGAATTCCAGTGGCATTGTGTGACACCTCATACTTAGACCAATTTTTCCATGTATTAAACTACATTTAAGTTCATTAATGCATATTAGAGACTTGATTGCATAAATAACTTAAACCAAATTTTTTTCATTTTTGGGTACTAGTACTTTGGTTAATCTCATTTTACCTGACGAATTTTGAAAATTTATAACTAAATCAAGAAAAATCATATTGAGGTGATTCAAGTCTCCAAAAATAGATTAAAATATTATCTACATGGAAAAATATTGAACAGGGTAAATACTTGATTAATTTGTACAGTAAATTCATATAATTTTCACTGTAGCAATGGTCATTTTAGAAAATTCTTGATTCTGACCATAACTTTGAAAAATCACCATAAATCATACACAACTCGAAATTGAGTGATCTTTAAGTCTATGGAAAGCTACACATGTCTAATTTTTAAACATATAAAACAATCATATATTGAACATATTGAAGTCTATACAGTACTTTGAATTCCCACCAATGCTCAGAAATGTCTCTTGCATTCTTCCAACTTTTCAAAATACACACTAATATATACATACATAGCCATAACTTTCCTTTATCTTACATGATACTCCATGACAAACCTAGAGGAACATAGTAACATGAAAACATAGCATGATCATGTCCCATAAGATTTTACATAACATCTCATATAATAGTATCAACCTAAGTATCATTATCTTGAACATTAACTTGCTTCTTCTTGCCTTTTCTTTCTTAGGTAATCTTGCCATAACTTGACCCTAACATTTGTTAGACATTTGGAAAGGGGTGAGATTCAAAGAATTTCAATAGCAACCACCATCATGCACACATATCATCATATATATTGCAAGTATTCATCTAAAAACACATCAAGCATACAATCAAATCATTTTGGCACAACTATTTTATAAAAATTTGGGCAGCACTTCCCTTGTATTTGGAAATATCCAGGGTCACATTACCCTTCAAATAATCCAACCAACAATTCCAAATCATCACAAGACAACATTTCAAACATTAAACACATCATTCAAACCAAGCAACATCAATGACAATACATAGGCATAGATAGGTGAGTCAACTACCTTTGAGCTTTCCAATGATCTCCAAACTTTGCAAGCCCTTTCCTTGATCTTATAACACTATTTTGGATCTTATATAATTATAAAATAAGGTCATTAGCTACTGGTTTCAAGATTCACTTCACAAAGTGCTCGCTTGAACCAAAAATTCTATTTTGCAAACCACTTGGAATTTCTTGTACAACATCCCTTTTCTTACATAATTTAGACCAAAGGAATCCATTTTTGAGATCAAAATTTTGAAATTCCTTCTCTATTAGAAACCCTAGGCTGGCCAAAATTAATAAAAAAAATTGTAAAAATTATTTGCTCCATGAATCTTACACTAGCTTAGGTTTTCATGCTTTCTAGTGCATATTCTGCCCTTTTCCTTTGATTATTAGGCCAAAGCTCAACTTTATCTCTCTATCCTCTCTCATGGATGAAAATTTCAGAGGAAAAAGAGGAAGAAAAACTGCATGAAAGCACTCAAGAACATAAACTAGTGATCATGGAAGCTTACCTTGAAGTTTTGGTCTTCAACTTTCTCTTCTTACTCTTCCTTTCTCCTTTGTGTAATTTGCTCTCTTGCTCTCAATTTGCTTCTGTCCGGACATGAAGAATGAAGGCAAATGAAGACTAACCGCACTTAAACCCATCATTTAGAGGAGAGAGATGAAAGGAGGAAATAGTAACATTAGTTAGTAAACTAAACTTGGTTAATTTTAATGAGCTTTTGAGAAAATTTCCTCATTTTCCTCTTCAGTGTGCAGCACATCCTTTATCATCATTTTTGGCCAAAAATTGCTTCACAAAGTTTAATGGACCAAAATACCCTTTACCGATTAAATTTACCCGTACCGATTAAGTATTTTTGTCAAAATTAATTGATACAGAATTATCTAACAATTACTTTTAGTCCAAAATCATTATTTAGATCTAAAATATATTTTAGCAAGGCTCACTAATTTTTCTTCAATTACTACTACCTCTTCTTGTAGTCCAAACTGACTTTTATCGGGTAAAATATTAACATTAAATCATAATTACCCAATAAATAATGTTTTAATCTTAATAAATTTCATACTATATTCCATTGGGATTAGCTCATTAAGAGCTTCATTTTGACTATTATTTTTTATATTTATAAAAATGCCCTTAACCTGAACTAATTTATAATTCTTCAAACTTTCAAGTCATTAGGTATAATTTTTCCCAAAATTCATAAACTTTCTTTCAATTTCCCGTGTCCACCGACTTGCCATTTCTTTTTGTTTCCCTTTTTCTTCTTTTTTTTTATTTTCTTTTTCTTCCAAGGGCGAAATCATCATTTTCTCCTTTTTCCTTCCAACTAAGATAATTGACCTCTTTGTCCTATTCCATGCCAAACGGTGTATACCCATTTTTGCAAATTTCTTATAAATTGTAAAATATTGAGCCTTGAACATCCAGAAAAATTTTAGAATATTACACGTTATTTGGCTGAAATTGGTGGCGCCGTGGCGAGCTTATCTGGAGCAGCGGTGAGAATTCGGATTTTTGAATAAACCAAGATCATTTCGGATGAATAGAAAAGAAAGAAACAGAGGAAGCAACGGAGAAGCAACGAGGAGCTCTGCTAGGGTTTGGGATTTATGACCATTGGGAGTAATTTTTAGACCTTGGAAGTTTGGATTCACGTTGGTAAGTGATCCCTAATCCTCCCTCTCCATTTTCCTTAGTTTAAACTTGGGATTTTTTAGTTATAAGTTGAGATTTTCAGTTTGGATCAAAATCCACCGATTAAAATGGATGAAATAGGGTTAATGGAGTGTGATTTGGTGTTTTTGTTACTTAGGTATGAGTTTTGAAGGATGTAGGAATGATTTAAGCTTAATCCTAGGTTGTTTTCAGTTATGGCTCTTGGGAATCCGAAGTGTATGTGTTTGATTGGTGTTTAAATGGTTCCTAGGAGCTTAATGACGCATGAAAGTGGTGTTGGAACCTTGGATTAGGCCTAAGTGGTTGAATTGTAGTTTTTGATCAAGTTGTATTGTATGTTAATTAAGGCATTATGTTGTTGTTAAGGTTGTTGGCTAATTGAAGAAGACTAGTCATGGGATTGGCGTTCAAGAAAGCTTGTGGAAGCGCATATGTGTGGTATTGACAACTTGAATTAACCGGGTGTTTGTATTGTATTGTATGTATTGATGATATTATATATATATTTGTGTATATATGCATGTTTCTTTTATACCACGATATAGATATGTTTGTGTGTATGGTTTTCTATATATAGTAGTATGCACACAGCTAGATGATGATTATGATGATGATTACATATGTGATGATGATGTGATATGGCATGAGACATAGCATGACATTGTGAATAATAATGATGATGATTATATGATGATATGATATGAGTATCACCACATGGTATTGTGAGATTGTGATATGGTGGATCGGGTGGTGATGACATGATATACGATGATATGATATGATATATGATTAGGGAGGATAAGTATGCGATCTTTATGGCTAAATTGCCTCCTATCACCAAGAGGGAAAGGCGCATAGTGGACTGCATCTTCCCTAAATCACTGCCAATTTCATGGTGGGAAAGGGGAAGAAGAACCATGATCTGAACATTGATGTTACCTTTGGCCGAGTGCACTAATGGGAGGTGAGCTTAGTGATGCCCCGGAATTAGTCTTCCCGGAATCAGTCTTCACCAACTGTTGAAAGGGGATTACCTATACAAAATGTCTTGTTATAATGATAGCTCATGGTTCTAACTGTGTGGAGAGAGACATGTATTGCATTTCATTTCATATTGCATTCATGAGATTGTATGAGATATATATGTGCATGTGGTTGTCCCCGGTTACTGAGACATTGTCTCACACCCCTCTCTCATGAACTAACATTTCAGGTGACAGTTCTGGCACTAGTCCTAAGAAGACAAGGGAGTAGCTTCAGACATGGGAATACTAGGTCTATGCAGTATATGTTTATTTGGAAATGTATCTTGTGCCAAGTAGGATAAATGGTTTGTCACTAAGTAGTAAGTGATATTATTGTTGTAATGGAGTTGTTATTATGTTATGTATGAATGTGGAATTGTGTTGTATGTGATGTGTATGATGGATGGTGGTGTATGTGTGGTTCGAGGTGTTGAGGAGTCAGTGTGGTAGTATTTGTGAGCCAAAAAGTGAAAATGGGCATTGTCAGTGTATTTTAGGGCCTGTAGTCCGTTTTGTCAAATGGGGTTCAAAGGAGTCAAATCTTAGAGGAATGGTTTCTTTAAAGTGAAACCTCTTTAGACATGTTGGTCAAGCGGTTTAGGACCTGTGTGAATGATGTCAAATGGTCAGATTGCCTTGGGTGACAATTGGGAGTTGTAAGTGATGAGTTTTGGTCAAAAAGTGGTCTAAACGATGTCAGTGTCCAAAATCTCCATATGGAGTTAGATTGAAGTAAAAGTGGTGTCTATGGATAGATTGAGACTAGATTGACTTATAGGAGTTAGAATCAGGTCAATCAGAGGTTGGAACATAAAGTTATACATGTCGAAAGTTCACCCCGGAGTTGAAATTTGCTAGTATAGAAAACCAACAGGGGGCGGCCCAGCACTAGTAGAGGCAGTAGCGTGTGAGATTCTAGGAGGAGCCAGAGCCGTAGTGATACTTTAGCAATCGTAGCCCCAACCCAGTTTCTGGTGTTATTTGGTATTTTCCGCTACTATGAAGTTTTGAGAAGTATTTATGAGATATTTGGGTTGTGATTGATTGGTTTTTGAAGTTTTTGGTCAAGACAGGAAATATTTAGGAGTAAAGTGTTACATATCACAATAAGACATTCAAAGTCGAATAGTCAGAATGTGCTTTTCACAGTTACACTGAAGTCAAATCATAGCTAATCGACTTTTGTGTTATTATATGTTTTTTTAAAATTTTTTATTGAGATAGGTGGCAGTCATAGCCTGCCACCCTAATCCCCTCATCCCTCGACCTGTCCCCCCTCTGAACACACCACACCCTCCCCCATCTTATTTATATTAATTAATATATATTTAAATTATATTATAAATATATCTCATAATTATATTTTTATAAAAAATAATATAATATTTATTTTAATTAAAATTTATCTCATTCAAATAAAAATATATTGTATACATTCATTAAAATAAATATATATTTTGAATATATTATGAAGTTATAAATAGATTACATAAAACATATTAAATATATCTCCAAAAATTTTGTTTTATGTGCATATATATTTTTTGTAATATTTGTACTTATCAAAATAAATAAGATTAAAAATATACCTAATTGATAAAAGATATATCATCAATTACTTAAAATATATTAATATGTGTCTTTTAAATATTTTATGATGTTAATGTACTTGCTCAAATAAAAATATAAAATTAAATACCTTTATAATTTTAAAAGTAGGTTTACCAAATATATGAATCTCAACATAAAGAAACATAGTCTAACTTCTTTAAGTAATTATGAATTCTTTGACAAATACCGATTAATAGTTAACCCAATGTCTAATTATTAAGATGCTATATTAGATTGGGTTAACGCAGCATATGAGGTGGGAGTTGACCTTATTATTTGAAAATTATTTTCAAGTAATAATAATTTAATTTAATTTGTCAACAAAAATATAATTACACCAATTCAAGATATATTTTCTTGAAAAATAATGTCAGAATCAAAAGTAACATTTTTTTTTCTAAAAAAGCTTTATTTTCATACATGACTTTTTAGAAAATAAAGTTTTTTAGAAAAAAATGTTACTTTTGATTCTAACATTTTTCAAGAAAATATATCTTGAATTGATGTAATTATATTTTTGTTGAAAAATTAAATTAAATTATTATTACTTGAAAATAATTTTCAAGGGTCAAGCTAAACCCCACCTCATATACCGGGCTAACCCAATCTAACTCAGTATCTTAACAATCAGACATTAGGTTGACTATTAATCGGTCTTTACCAAAGAATTCACAATTACTTAAAGAAGTTAGACTATGTTTCTTTGTGTTGAGGTTCATATATTTGGCGCACCTGCTTTTAAAATTATAGAGGTACTTAATTTTATATTTTTATTTGACCAACTACATTAATATTGTAAAATATTTAAAAAACACATATTAATATATTTTAAGTAATTTATGATATATTTTTTATCAATTAGGTATATTTTTAATCTTATTTATTTTGATAAGTACAAATACAACAACATTAGCCTTATCCCATTATGTGGGGTCGGCTACATGGATCATAGGATGCCAATAGGCTCTATCAAACGCCATCTCCTCAGATAAATCATTTCTCAAAAGGTCATTCCTTATAACTTCTCTTAGTGTCCTTTTTGGTCATCCTCTACGCCTTTTGATCGGGCTCCAGCCTATTTGATCAACTCTCTTCACTAGCTCCTCTTGTTCTCTTCTTTGTACATATCCAAACCACCTTAAATGATTTTTCACCATTTTCTCCTCAATAGGTGCTACCCCAACTTTTCTTCGTATACAGTCATGTCATATCTTATCTAATTCTGTATGATCACACATCCATCTTAACAT
The DNA here is from genome assembly GCA_026686845.1 of Adenanthera pavonina. Lineage (NCBI taxonomy): Eukaryota > Viridiplantae > Streptophyta > Magnoliopsida > Fabales > Fabaceae > Adenanthera > Adenanthera pavonina. The sequence continues at coordinate 22,059,137 of JAIVEN010000013.1, forward strand.
TCTCATCTCTGTTACTCCCATCTTACCCTTTTGTTGTCCTTTCAGAGCCCAACATCATTACCATATAGCATTGCTGATCTTAGAGTTGTTCTGTAAAATTTTCCTTTAAGCTTAGTAGGTACCTTGTGGTCACAAATAACTCTTGTTGCTTTTCTCTACTTTAACCACCCAGCTTGTATCCTATACATAACATCCCCATCAATTTCCCCATCATTCTGCAAAATTGGCCCCAAATATCTACACTTTGACACTTCAGGAATGATTTGCTCTCCAATTTTTAACTCTGAATCATTTCTAATTGACCTCTTATTAAATTTGCAATGCATATATTCCGTCTTACTTCTACTCAGACAGAAACCTTTTGATTCCAAAGTATGTCTCCATAATTCAAGTTTAGAGTTGACATCTTCTCTTTAATCCTGAATTAAAACTATATCATCCGCGAAGAGCATACACTTTGGAATTTTTTCCTGTATATGTTCTGTAAGAACATCCAAAACTAGATCAAACAGGTATGGACTCAAGGAAAATCCTTGATGTAAGCCTATTGTTATAGGGAAGTCTTTTATCACACCTCCAGGAGTTCTCACACTTATTGTTGCCCCCTCAAACATATCCTTTATGACTCGAATATAAGCCACACGGACACTTTTCTTCTCCATTGCTTTCCACAATATATCTCTTGGTACTCTATCATAGGCTTTTTCCAAATCAATGAAAACTATATACAAGTTTCTCTCTTTACTCTGGTATCTTTCAATCAAACCCCTTAATAAATAAATAGCCTCTGTTGTCGACCGTCCTGGCATAAATCCAAATTGGTTTTCCTAAATACGAGACTCTGTTCTAAGTCTATGCTCAATCACTCTTTCCCAAAGTTTCATGCTGTGACTCATGAGTTTTATCCCTCGATAATTAGCACAATTCTGAATATCCCCCTTATTCTTATATATGGGCACTAGAGTGCTCTTTCTCCATTCCTCTGGCATTTTCTTGGACCTTAAAATCTTGTTAAATAACTTAGTGAGCCACCAAATCCCTTTTTCTCCTAAGCACTTCCAAACTTTGATAGAAATACCATCGGGACAAATGACTTTACCATTATCTATTCTCTTAAGAGCTTCTTTTACCTCTCCAACCCGAATCCTATGATAGAAATTCAAATTGAGATCATCTTCATGGGTTGTTAATCCTTTAGTATCAATAGTCATATCCAATCCATTATTGAAAAGCTTATAAAAGTAGCTCTCTCATCTTTCTTTGATATCATCATCTGCAACTAAAATTTTTCCTTCTTCATCTTTAATGTATCTTACTTGGTCCAAATCTTTTGACTTTCTTTCCCTTCTCTTAGCAATTTTGTAAATCTTATGTTCACCATTCTTAGTTCCTAAGTCCTGGTAGAATTCCTCAAAAGCTTTAGATCTAGCCTCGCTCACTGCTTTCTTAGTTTGCTTTTTAGCCAACCGATAACATTTCCAATTTTCATCGTTATTGCATAGATGCAGGGATTTGAAACACTCTTTCTTATATTTGACCTTCTCCTGCACACTCTCATTCCACCACCAAGATTCTTTATCTTCAGGTCCAAAACCTTTGGATTCACCCAATACTTCTTTAGCGGTATCCTTGATCCTTTTAGCCATCTCATCCCACAAAATGTTAGCACTTCCTTGCAAGTCCCAATTACCTTCCTACATAACTTTCCTCGTAAAGGTCACTTGTTTCTCACCTTTTAGTTGCCACCACTTAATCCTAGGATTTAAAACTTTTTGACTTTTTAGTTTACAATTTTTAACTAGCACATTAAGACCAAGACCCTATGTTGTGAAGTTAAACTTTCACCAGGGATTACTTTGCAGTCTTTACAAGTTGCTCTATCTAAGTTCCTTACCAAAAAGAAATCAATTTGCGACCTTTGGATTCCACTCTTATATGTAATTAAATGCACCTCCCGCTTCTTGAAACAGGTGTTTACAATCATGAGGTTGTAAGCCATTGAAAATTCAAGAATGGAATGTCCGTCCTCATTTACTTCTCCAAAGCCATAACCGCCATGAGCTCCCATATATTGCTTTATCTCTTTTCCTACATGACCATTAACGTCCCCCCCAATAAGGATCTTTTCCTCTTATGAGATATCTGTTAGCAAGGCTGACTTCCCAAGAGGGGGGTGAATTGGGAAGATTGCAATTTTTCTGCACAAAGTGAAATGGGTGAAGATAGCACAGTATAAAGGAAGCAATGTATAAAACAGAGCAAGCTGAAAAGTAATGATGAGGAGAAGAAAACTTAGTAATTTATCCTGGTTCGATCTATCCACTTGACCTATGTCCAGTCCCCAAGACAACTCTTGAGATTTTTCACTATACAGCAAGAATTCAATGGGCTTCTTGCTAATGCCACAGTACAACCAGTATGCTCTATTTTCTGGAGCTTTCTCAATCTCTCTAAGCACTCTTACAATGTGCTTTCCAATCCCCTTATGATTTCCCCTCATAAGTAAATCTATCTTCCAGATGAAGAGTAGATTGTTTACAAAGATATAACTCTCTTGAATAGAGTAGATATGAAGGTTGAAGTACAGGTATTGAAGTTAAGAGGGTAAAAGCTTTTGAGAAGATTTGGCAGAAATTCGGTATATATAAGTTTGATTCGTTACCCATAACTTCAAATGATGTTATATTTATAGATTTAGGTCTCAAATGTCCGTTAGAGACAAAATCTATCCGTTGGGGAAGTTATCCAACGGTTACTCTGAAAAACTATCCGTTAACTAACCGCGTTTAATGCTTCTGACATACTGAAATTCGAATTTTGGTTGGTCAACAGACGAATTTCGAAGGAACCGAAGGTAAAAGCTTCCAACGTTACAGCACAAAGTTCGTCTGTTCTGAAATTCGAATTTTGAAACTTACAAAATATTTTCACAATGTCACATACGAATTTTCAAGAAGAAAGTTTTTCTGTTAAGTGTGAACAGTGTTTTCAATTTTCTACAGTGCCTTCGAAATTTGAATTTTGGAAACCCAAAATTCATCTGTTCCTAGTACGTTTAAAAGGCACAGTAGTTCACTTTCTTCGAAATTTGAATTTTGAAAGAGTGAAGTTCGTCTGTCAGAGTGACTCTTTTCAGACTAACTTCAATATTCGAATGTTACAGGACTTTGTCATTCGTATGTCAATGTTTCATTTCATCAGTCTCAAAAACATTGCTTCTGAAAATTCGAATTTTAATGTTCAAAGTTCGTCTGTCAGAGAGCAATTTTGAAACTTAATATAATCTTGCTTTCAGATGAACTTTAACATTGTTTCAGATGAATTTCTTTAGTTTTCACATATTGCATTTTGTCTGAAATTTGAATTTTGAAGACTTAAAGTTCATCTGTTACAAAGAAGCTTCTTTCAGACTTATATAAAAATTCGAATGTTAGAAAGCCAAAGTTCGTCTATCAGAGAGCATTTTTCAAACTCAATTTCTTCTTGATTTCAGATGAACTTCAACATTATTTCAGACGAATTTCTTTGGTTTTCACAAACTGCATTTTATCTGAAATTCGAATTTTGAAGATGTGAAGTTCGTTTGTCACAAAAAGGCTTCTTTCAGACTTGGATGAAAATTCAAATTTTAGAAAACCAAAATTCATCTGACAGAGAGACATCTTTTCAGATTTATTCAGTTTTAACTCGAAATTCGAATTTCCAAAGGCAAAGTTCGAATTTCCAATATTACAGTGCAGTTTAAACTTTCAAACTTCATCTATTTGTGGGTATTTTTCAAATAAGTCAAGATTTATCATAAAATCAAGATTTAAAAACATCTTTTCTTAAAATCAAAATCTTTTACCCTCATTTAAACATAACAAAAGATCCTACAGAAGATCTAGCAGCTATTACTCAGAAAATCTTCACTTGAAACACTTTGATCTCCTTTGATATCTTCAATCCAAGCTCTTGGATGTTGGTTTGGAATCATCAAAACTCTTGATTCAACATTCTCCCCCTTTTTGATGATGACAAAACAACTCATAAACTGGATTAGTACTTGGGTTTGCTTAAACAAGCTCCCCCTCAACATATGCATTATTTTTCAAAAGACATCATACACAGTAGATTAAGTGAAGATATTCAAAGGGGTAATAAGCTCTTAACATTGCAACCAAGAAATGCATTCATTTAATCAATTGTTGCTTTACAAAAACCAAATTAATCAAAGTTTTAATACACAATACAAAATGCAAACAGAAACAGAAACACAAAGCACTACAAGAGGACTCAAGCCTAAGATTAAAACAAGTCTTCAATCACTTCTTCTTTGGCTTGGTCTTCTTGCTGAACATTTTTCCTTTCCCAGATGGCTCAGCAGCAGTAGACTTTCCAGTTTGCTCAATCTTCTCCCCCTTTTTGGCATCATCAGGAAGGCCAACAAAATCAGCCGGAGGAGGGATCTGAGAGACAGGGATAGCTCGAAGTGGCACAGGAGCAAAAGGATTTCTAGCTGGACTGGTGCAGGAGGCTCAGGGCTTGGTTCATCATCATCATCAGAGACCTCAAGTAACTCCTGCATTGCCTATCTAGAAAGAGCCAACTGAGCTCTTTGTTCCTCTGAAAGTCCATAGGCAGCAAGAGAAGGAGGAGCTGGTTCATCAGGACGAAACATTTCCTCAAGCCTCCTTCTTTGAGCTTGCAGGAAAGCATTATGAGCAATAGCCTCATAATCAACAACAGGCACAATGCTCCTCTCTTCATTGCCTGCACCTTCCTGCTTAGAAGAGGTTGAAATGGCTGCAACCAGTCTTTCAACTTGCTCTGATTCTTGAATGGACAGAATTGAATCCTGAGCATCTTCTTGCATAGGCTCATGAGGGCTTGTTTCTTGAAGTCCTTCTTCTTCCAATCCATAATCCAAGGGTGGACCAGGACTAGGTGTCCTCATTGCACCAGCACCATCAATATCATCATCATGGTCAGAGGAGGCAATCTCGAATGGGCTTGGAGGTTCAGGAGTTGGAGATTGGACAGGCACAAAGGACCCTGGCTGAGGTGGAGCTGAGGTGGTAGGGATTGCACTTCTGATCTCTTCATAAGCATTAGCCACGACCTTCATATTTATAGCCAATTGATGGATCTGATCTTGCATATGAGCAAATTTGGCATTTTGCTCATCTCTGATGCTGAGAATAAGTGTAGACAGGTTGTCATACAACTTAGTGATCTTGGTTAGCTTGGCCCATGAGGAGGGAGTAGAAGAGGGTGAGTAGGCCTGGAGGGAGATGGAATTGGCCGAGAAGGCTGAGGTACAGATCTGCCAGGAGCCTCAGAGGTGCCTTCTTGTTGTAGAGAGGCATCAGCAACAAAGAACAAATCTTCAGATCTCCCTGCTCCCTTTCCAACCCATCTTCCTTCATCTCTTTCAATGCCTATCCTCTGCAGTTCTTCCTCCTTCAATATTTCAGTGGGCTTGCCCTTCCCTTTCTCAATATGCTGAATTCTGGCATACTGCAGAATTCTGGAGATGATAGCAGCATAGGGGAGTGTTGAGTCCTTCCTCTGATCTCTAGCCTTGATCATGCGTTGGAGAATGAGGTGTCCCATATTAATCAGTTTCCCACGCATGATTGCAGCCATGACATGTGCCTCTGCCCTTGTTATCAAGTTGAAGCTGCCTCCTTTGTTGAATATAATCCTGGACACTATGTAGTGCAGGATCCTCACTTGAACACTGAGGTCTGTGGGCTTCAACAGGTTTATGGATGGCCAATTTTCCCTCCTTCTGAACAATGTGCTCAGAATAGTACTCTCCTTGTAGTTCAGAGAGGGACCACATTCTTCATCAGCCATATCTGCCTCATCCATGTACCTAGAGGCATTGATATCAATCTTGAGTCCATCTTGCCCAGGGATCTCCAGCACCTCATTGAATGTCTCATCAGTAAGCCAAATGGTCCTAAACCTTAGATTGACTGCCCACTTCTTCTTCTTGCTGTTGTATTTTAAAGAGGCGTACCATGACTTCACCACTTCATCATCATATCTCTCTAATACTTCCAACAGATTCTTGTATCTCATCATCCATATACCAGCATCAAAATTATTTGAGACCAAGAAATCTTCCAAGTTTACACAATGTGGCTTGATTACCTTCTTGTTGGCAAACTTGGTGGAGTATTCCTCTTGAATCTGTGGAGTGCTCTAGAGTGGCAGTGTAGTAAGCTCATACTCTCCAGATTGAGTACTAAAGGACAAAGTGGAAGCAACAGCAGCAGCTTCTGAAGGAACTGGAACCGAAGGTTCTGCAATTTTCAGAGAGGAGGGTCCAGCTTTCTGAGAATCTGCTTTGGATACAGTCTTTTGGCATTTGGTGGGAGTTGCCTTACTGGATTTGGCTTTTCTCTTTGATTTCTCTCCTTCCTTCGAGGCATATTATGATTTAACCTTCCTCTTTGGTCAGGCTCCAGCTTTCCAAGCTTCAGGATTTTTGACTCTTGCCATTTTTCGGATGAACGTTGCAGAATGAGGCTTAGAATAGATTTAAATGAAGCGAAAGGAAGCTTAATCTGTGGGAAGTGGCAGTTTTTGGTCAGAATTGAAGGGAATTGATGAGAGAATTAGAACAGACTCAGAGGAGTTAAGAATAGGGTTGTGTCTGTTCTTTGGAAAACTGTTGGATTTAACGTAAGTAACCGTCTGACAGACGAATTTTTAGAGGTCAAAATTCGAACTTCGGGCAGTTACAAGTTAAACCGTTCAACAAAGCTTACTGACAGAAAAATTTTCTTCTGAAAGTTTGTCTGACAGTGGCTTGGATTAAACAATACAAGCACAACAGACGAGTTTTGTTCCAACAAAGTTTGAATGTTGAAGAGAAAACAGCAGGCAACAAACAAAACATCAACCAATAGAAGAATTAAGCATGCAGAACTTCATCTTTCAAGTATTCAACATGAAGAACATGATTCAACAGACGAATTTTGAACTGAAAATTCAAATTTTTCAACTTTTGTAAAGGTTGTCCAACATTCGTATGGTAAGAAGTGATAATTCGTATAATCAGTGATGGACAAACATAACTTTGAAATTTTTTATCTTGAAAATTTGAACTTCCAGGATTCAACAGAAGAATTTCGAGGTATCACTGAGAACTGTTCCAAGGCAAAACAGTCTGAAGTTCATATGTTGGTCAACTAAAATTCGAATGTTGACCACGTTGACCAGTTCGAAAACACAATTTATGAAGCAAAATACGTCCAACACACATCTAAAATATGAATTTCATCTTTAAAAACTTACAGAATGAATCCAAAACTTAGAATTTTTGTCATTTACTTCACTTTCTGGTTGTTCCATTCTGGTGTGCTCCAATCTTCAAGTTTATTGCCATTAAATCTTATGAGGAGCACCTGCAACTTAAATTAAACATACTCCGATGCCAAAGTTAGATTTAACCTTTGAAAGCAAGATTGCACGAGAATAACTTACAGTTCATTGGGATTTACCATACCCAATTCTCTCCTGATTTTGCAGTGTCTGTCTTCTGATAGAGGCTTTGTGAGTATATTAGCAACTTGATCCTCTGTTGGGATGTACTCCAATCTGACTTCTCCTTTCAGAACATGATCCCTTATGAAGTGATGCCTAACTTCAATATGTTTCATCCTTGAGTGCATGACAGGATTCTTAGTGATATTTATGGAACTTTGGTTGTCATACATGATTGGTATCTTTTTCATTTTAACCTCAAGATCTTCAAGCTGCTGCTTCATCCAGATGACTTGGGCACAACAGCTTCCAGCTGCAACATACTCAGCTTCTACAGTGGATAGAGCCACACTGTTTTGCTTTTTACTAAACCATGAAACCAGGGATCCTCCAAAAAACTGACAAGTTCCACTCGTGCTTTTTCTGTCAGTTTTGGATCCTGCAAAATCAGTATCAGTGTATCCTTTGAGATCCTCTCCATTGCCCTTTGGATACCAAAGACCCATCTGTGATATTCCAATAAGATATCTGAATATTCTTTTCACAGCTGTTGTATGGATTTCTTTGGGGCATGATTGGAACCTTGCACACATACAGACACTGAACATAATGTCAGGTCTACTGGCAGTTAAGTACAGCAGGGATCCAATCATTCTTCTATACTAAGTAATGTCAAACATCTTCCCTTTCTCATCCATGTCCAGTTTGGTTGTAGTAGCCATAGGTGTTCCCATTGGCTTGACATTCTCCATTCCAAACTTCTTTAGCAGCTCCTTTAGATACTTGGATTGACTGAGAAAGATACCATCATCAAGCTGTCTAATTTGCAGTCCAAGGAAGAAGTTGAGTTCACCCATCATGGACATCTCGAATTCTCCCTGCATTAACTCAGAGAATTTCTTGCAAAGAGTTTCATTAGTAGCACCGAAAATAATATCATCAACATAGATTTAAACAATTAGTAAATCTTTATTTTCTTTCTTAGTGAATAAAGTTGTGTCAACTTTGCCTCTATTGAACCCCTTTTTCAGTTAGAAAATTGCACAGTCTCTCATACCATGCTCTAGGGGCTTGTTTTAAACCATAAAGAGCTTTCTTTAGTTTATAAACATGGTTTGGTTTTGTAGAATCCTCAAAACCTGGAGGTTGATCTACATAAACTTCTTCCATGATATATCCATTTAGAAAGGCACTCTTTACATCCATTTGATGCAGTAAAATATTTTTCATACATGCATATGCTAGCAGTATTCTTATAGCTTCTAATCTAGCTACTGGTGCAAAGGTTTCTTCAAAATCAATACCTTCTTCCTGATTATACCCTTTAGCAACCAATCTAGCTTTATTTCTGATTATTGTTTCAAATTCATCAAGTTTATTTCTGAAAACACATTTGGTACCAATAACAGGATGATTTTTGGGTCTAGGCTCTAAATCCCAAACTTGATTTCTTTCAAATTGATTTAATTCATCTTGCATAGCCAAAATCCAGTATTCATCAGTTAAGGCTTCTTCAGCACATTTGGGTTCAGTTTGAGAAATGAAAGCGCAGTTGAGCATTTGATCCCTTAACTGTTTTCTAGTTTTGACTCTCTCTTGAACATTCCCTATTACTTGATCAACAGGATGATTCCTTTGATATCTCCAAGCTCTAGGGAGTTCTTGAGATGTTTCTTCATTATTTTCTTCATCAAACTCTTGCTCCTGGATATCTTCCTCTATGTTAACAGATTCAGATATCTTTGGAGGTTCAGTTTTATTTTTATCAGAAATGCCCAGTTTTACAAAGTTGAAAGCAAGATCATTCTCATTGGTAACATGTTTTGAAACAGTTTCATTTTCAATGAAAACCACATGCACAGATTCTTCTACCACATTTGATCTTTTATTATAAACTCTATATGCCTTACTCCTACTAGAATAGCCCAGAAATATACCTTCATCGGATCTAGCACCAAACTTACCCAGATTTTCTTTCCCATTGTTGTGAATGAAGCATTTGCATCCGAACACATGGAGATGAGACAGATTTGGCTTTCTTCCCTTGTACAGCTCGTATGGAGTCTTCCCAAGGATTGGCCTGATGTAAGCTCTGTTTATGATGTAGCTTGCTGTATTCACTGCATCAGCCCAAAACACTTGAGAGAGTTCCTTCTCATTCAGGATAGCTCTAGCCATCTCTCCAATAGCTCTGTTCTTCCTTTCTACTACCCCATTTTGTTGAGGGGTCCTTGGAGCTGAGAAGTTGTGGTCAATCCCATGCTCATTGCAGTACTCCAGGAAGTATGCATTTTCAAATTCTCCTCCATGGTCTGACCTGATAGACACAATAGAAATACCTTTCTCATTATGCACTTTCTTAGCTAAGGTTACAAATGCATCAAAGGTATCACTTTTAGAGGATAGAAATAATGTCCAAGTGAATCTAGAGTAATCATCTACAATTACAAGCACATACAGATTACCACCAAGACTTTTCACCCTAGATGGTCCAATTAATTCCATATGAAGCAATTCAAGTGGTCTTGTTGTGGTAACTACATTTTTAGATTTAAAAGATTATTTAGTTTGTTTTCCTTTTAAGCATGCATCACATTCTTTATCCTTTTCAAAAGATATTTTTGGCAGACCAGTTACTAGCTCATTTTTAACTAGCTTAGACAGTTGATTCATGTTCACATGAGCTAATCTCCTATGCCATAACCAGCTATCATTATCTTGACTAATTAAACATACAGAATCCAAGGAAGGAAGTTTATCAAGATCAATAGTATAACAGTTACCATCCCATTGAGCTTTGAGGATTACTTTGTGATCACTTTTTCTGATGACCAGGCAAAACTTTGAGTCAAACAGCACCCAATTTCCTTTATCATAGGTCTGACTCACACTCAGCAAATTGTGATTGAGGTCAATCACAAACAGCACCTCTTCAATGGATGTTTCCGGATTTTTGCCCACAATGCCAATACTAACAACTTTGCCATATTGATCACCTCCAAAGGTCACCTTTCCTCCTTTCTTGTCTCTAAGGGTGACGAACTTCTCCTTATCACCAGTCATGTGACTTGAGCAGGCACTGTCCATATACTATTTGTTGCTCTTCTTAGCTTTGAGACAGACCTGCAAAACAATGTTTATGTTTTCCTTTTAGGCACCCAAATTTGCTTGGGTCCTTTTTGGTCAGTAGATTTTTCCCTAGATGCAAATGCAACTTTGGGAACCCATTCAACTTTCCTGCTAAGTCCATTTTTCTTCAAAGCACAAGAACTGGAAATATGTCCCTTTTTGTTACAGAAATGACAGGTAGTTAAAGGACTGCTAGATTGAGGAGTAGGAAGAAAACAATGCAGATAATACTTTTGTCTTGCATGCTTTGGTTGATTATATGTTTCAATGCGAGATGACATGTGATCTTTCTTTTTGTTGCTCTCAACATGCACAAAATGCCTCATGTATGCATTCTGGTTTTTCTTTCTAATCTTTTCCTTGACAGCACATGGATCATAGCCAAGACCAGCTTTTCCTTGTGATATTCTTTGGCTCCCCATCAGGGCAAACAACATATCTTTACCTCTAGTGAGCCTAGACATGCTTTTTACCAAGTAATCATTAGTTTGCTTTAGTTCAATGCGTGAAGTATAGCAAACAGATTCAGTAGTAGGTAGAGAGGTAATTTCAGAACTGTTGTTTTGAGATTCCAGTTTATTAATCTTTCTCTTTGCTAGTTTTAGTTCTTTAGCGACTTTAATAAACTCATCATGAAGCTCATGAAATGCATCAAGTAACTCAAAATAGGAAGGTTCAGATTCATATACCTCTTCTTCCTGATCACTGCTGCATGAGGGTTCAGCGTCCTCAGAAGCAAGCACCATCAGACAAATGTTGGCAATCTCATCTTCATCCTCTTCTTCCTCATCTGAGTTGTTGCCCCATATTGATGAGATGTAGGCTTTCTTCTTCTTCCATTTGTCTGCAGCTTTCTTGTCCTTTTCTTGCTTTTTGAGAAATTGAGGATAATCCCATTTGATGTGTCCCTGCTTCTTGCATTCATAGCAAGTCACGGGCTCTTTTGCCTCTTTCTTGCTTTCACCAGCTGCTCCTTTCTTGAAGAATCTCTTGTTCTTCTTCTTGCTGTAGAATCTTCCAAATTTTCTAACCACCATAGCCAGAGTTTCCTCATCCAGCTCATCTCGTTTATCAGATTCTTCTTCCTTTTCATCTGCAGCTTTGAGAGCAAGGCCTTTCTTCTTTTTTCCCAACCCAGCTTGCTTGAGAGCTTTAATTTTTCCTTCATACTCCTCAAGACTGTCGAAGAAAGCTGTGACAGATGCCATTGATTCTCCTTTAGCTTCCTCTATTACTGTCACCTTGGGCTGCCATTCCAGAGAGAGCTCTAAGTATCTTTCTTACTTTTTCAGATTGAGTGTACTCTTTTCCCAGGCTCTTTAATTGATTCACAATGAGAGTAAATCTCTTTTGGAGCTCCTTTACAGTTTCTCCTTCAGCCATTGTGGAGCATTGTGAGACTCTGTAGAATTCGTCCTAGTTCAAGGCACTGACTAAACAATGCTTTACTTTGAAATTTAGCAGGACTCTCCTTCTGTCTTCTTCATTCTACTCTGCTTCTAGCTTCTCTTTGTGTCTTCCATCTTCAGTTAGAGTCATTGGGACGAAATCTCCTTTCTCAATGACTGACTAGATATCAAGATCAATTGATTGGAGATAAATCTGCATCCTCATCTTCCAGTACCCATAATGTTCTCCACTGAAGCCTGGTGGTCTATTAGTGTTGTTCCCTTCAGGAAGTATGCTTTCTCCAAAGCCAGCCATCTTAATTCCCAGACTGTGAGATCCTTTGAATGGGAATCTGGGCTCTGATACCACTTATTAGCAAGGCTGACTTCCCAAGAGGGGGGTGAATTGGGAAGTTTGCAATTTTTCTACACACAGTGAAATGGGTTAAGATAGCACATTATAAAGGAAGCAACGTATAAAACAAAGCAAGCTGAAAAGTAATGATGAGGAGAAGAAGACTCAGTAATTTATCCTGGTTTGGTCTATCCACTTGACCTATGTCCAGTCCCCAAGACAACTCTTGAGATTTTTCACTATACGGCAAGAATTCAACGGGCTTCTTGCTAATACCACAGTACAATCAGTATGCTCTATTTTCTGGAGCTTTCTCAATCTCTCTAAGAACTCTTACAATGTGCTTTCCAATCCCCTTGTGATTTCCCCTCACAAGTAAATCTATCTTCCAGATGAAGAGTAGATTGTTTACAAAGATATAACTCTCTTGAATAGAGTAGATATGAAGGTTGAAGTATAGGTATTGAAGTTGAGAGGGTAAAAGCTTTTGAGAAGATTTGGCAGAAATTCGGTATATACAAGTTTGATTCGTTACCCATAACTTCAAATGATGTTATATTTATAGATTTAGGTCTCAAATGTCCGTTAGAGACAAAATCTATCCGTTGGGGAAGTTATCCAACGGTTACTCTGAAAAACTATCCGTTAACCAACCGCATTTAATACTTCTGACATACTGAAATTCGAATTTTGGTTGGTCAACAGACGAATTTCGAAGGAACCGAAGGTAAAAGCTTCCAACGTTACAACACGAAGTTCGTCTGTTCATGAAGTGAAATTCAAATTTTGAAACTTACAAAATATTTTCACAATGTCACATACGAATTTTCAAGAAGAAAGTTTTTCTGTTAAGTGTGAACAGTGTTTTCAATTTTCTACAGTGCCTTCAAAATTCAAATTTTGGAAACGCAAAATTCGTCTGTTCCTAGTACGTTCAAAAGGCACAGTAGTTCACTTTCTTCGAAATTTGAATTTTGAAAGAGTGAAGTTCGTCTGTCAGAGTGACTCTTTTCAGACTAACTTCAATATTCGAACATTACAGGACTTTGTCATTCGTATGTCAATGTTTCATTTCAACAGTCTCAAAAACATTGCTTCTGAAAATTCGAATTTTAATGTTCAAAGTTCGTCTGTCAGAGAGCAATTTTGAAACTTAATATAATCTTGCTTTCAGATGAACTTTAACATTGTTTCAGACGAATTTCTTTAGTTTTCACAAATTGCATTTTGTCTGAAATTCGAATTTTGAAGACTTAAAGTTCGTCTGTTACAAAGAAGCTTCTTTCAGACTAATATGAAAATTCGAATGTTAGAAAGCCAAAGTTCGTCTGTCAGAGAGCATTTTTCAAACTCAATTTCTTCTTGATTTCAGATGAACTTCAACATTATTTCAGACGAATTTCTTTGGTTTTCACAAACTGCATTTTATCTGAAATTTGAATTTTGAAGATGTGAAGTTCGTCTGTCACAAAAAGGCTTCTTTCAGACTTGGATGAAAATTCAAATTTTGGAAAACCAAAATTCGTCTGACAGAGAGACATCTTTTCAGATTTATTCAATTTTAACTCAAAATTCGAATTTCCAAAGGCAAAGTTCGAATTTCCAATATAACAGTTCAGTTTAAACTTTCAAACTTCGTCTGTTTGTTGGTATTTTTCAAATAAGTCATGATTTATCATAAAATCAAGGTTTAAAAAAATTTTTTCTTAAAATCAAAATCTTTTACCCTCATTTAAACATAACAAAAGATCCTACAGAAGATCTAGCAGCTATTACTCAGAAAATCTTCACTTGAAACACTTTGATCTCCTTTGATATCTTCAATCCAAGCTCTTGGATGTTGGTTTGGAATCATCAAAACTCTTGATTCAATAATATCTTGAACCAAGCCCTCTAAATCTTCCCAAAACTTTTCGTTAATATGTGCGTCCAACCCTACTTGAGGTGCATAAGCACTAATAACATTGAATGTATCATGTCTAATAGTCAATTTTAAGGATAAGATCATATCTACAATCCTTCTGACTCCTACCACATTCTTTTTCCAATCTTTGTCCACAATAATACCAACTCAATTCCTTGTTCTAACCTTCCCTACGTACCAAAGTTTATAACCAGTAGTGTCTAACTCCTTAGCCTTTTCTCCCACCCATTTAGTTTCTTGAAGACATAAGATGTTAATTCTCCTTCGAATCATAGCACCCACCACCTCCATAGATTTACCTGTTAACGTACCAATATTCCAAGAACCAAATCTAATCTTGCTTTGGCTAACTTCTTTACCCACATTCGTTCAGCATGATGTGGGAACCGTTGCTCATTTAATAGTACACCCAGGTGCCGATGTAGCGGCTCTAGCTCATTTGACACTGCATTCAAGCCATACAGCGCGTTACTTCTAGGCAACGACCTAGCCTTAGCACATATACATTTCTGATCCATGTCATAAGATTCGACATATTTTTACGTTGGCTATCGAGGGTCTAACACAACCCTCTTCCTTTACCCGGGCTTGGGGCCGGCTATGACACTACATAGGCAGAGTTTATTTTGATAAGTACAAATATTACAAAAAATATATGTACACATAAAATAAAATTTTTGGAGACATATTTAATGTTTTATGTAATCTATTTATAACTTCAAAATAAATTCAAAATATATATTTATTTTAATGAATGTATAAAATATATTTTTATGTGAATGAGATATATTTTAATTAAATATATATTATATTATTTTGTATAAAAATATAATTATGAGATATATTTATAATATAATTTAAGTATATACTCCCTCCGGTCCCTATTACAAGGTGTTATTTAAAAAATTTGTCTGGTCCAAAATATAAGATGTTAAGTAATAAATTTAATTTTAGTCTCAATTTTACCCCTATTAAATGCTTTCATTACAAGTTTCAATTAATTTCTCTCTCCTCCTATTTAATGTATTTTTATTTTCTCCTTAAGGACAAAATGGGAATGTCAGAAATTTTTTTCATTAATTTTAGACTGCAACCAATTTTTCTTAATCTACGTGCGGTAGTTAAAAACATCTTATAATAGGGAGTGGAGGGAGTATATTAATTAATATAAATAAGATGGGGAAGGGGGTGGCATGTTGAGAGGGGGGGACAGGTTGAGGGGTGAGGGGATTAGGGTGGCAAGCTATGGGTGCCACCTATCTCAATAAAAAATTTAAAAAAACATATAATAACACAGAAATTGATTAGCTGTAATTCGACTTCAGTGTAACTGTGAAAAGCGCATTCTGACTATTCAACTTTGAATGTTATATTGTGATAAATATTTTCTGACATGTTGTGTTTTGGTAATTTGTTTATTTTTTTGTTATATATTGGTCAAAAAACTGATTTTGAACGAATGTAGTGAGCAACAAAGACAAAGACAGCAACATTTTAGGGCATTAGGCCAGACCCCTTCATGGCAAGATTTATTTTTAAAAAAAGTAAAATTTATAAATAAAAAATATATTTTTTAAGATCATATAATTATATATTTGTATAGTTTTAAATTTTATTTATTAAAAGATACTAAACAATAAAAACTAAATCTCTATAATCATGCAGTCTTTCAGTAACTAAGGAAAAATACATTAAAAAATTTAAAACTGCATAAACATATACATATCTACATGATCTCTAAAAAACATATTTTTATCTTCAAATTTTAATTTAAAAAATACATTAAAAAATAAAAAACACGTCATGGTAGCATTGTGGTAGGAGGGAGAGACCCCAAGTCCATTAGGTATATTACATGGAACTTGAAGTTGAAAGCCACGCTATTCATGGCCCCTTATAATTTGTTGGTTACAATATATACAATACACATAGTAGATGGAAAATTAAAGATTCCATCTAAAAAAAACAATTATTTGGAACATTTTGAAAATTTGTGGATTTCTATTGAGCAAAAATACTTAAGGCATATACCCAAATAGTGTTTTAACTTTTAAATTATGCAATTATTGTTGTATGCACTATTCTTTATAAATGGAGATGGACCTGTGCCATACGCAAGAATGGCCGTCATATGTATATTCCGAAAGACAGAAAAGGATTAGAGATAGGATTTAATTAATGGAACAAGCAGGAGAGAGAGGGAGTGATCCTCTGGTGCCGTCGCCGGAGGAGGTGGATGCTCTAGCTCGTAGCCGGAAAAAAGTGCGCATGGGGGAGGAGGAGGTTGTAGGGTGGGAGGAGGATGAAGGGAAGGGGAATAATGTGACTTTCAAAGAACGACTTTTGGGAATGGATTTTGGGGCTCAAAAGAAAGATAGTAGAGGGAGTAGTGTATTTGATGTGGCTTGGAAGGAGCATATTGAAGGATTGAAGGGTTTCTTCAATGATGTGAATGGCCAAGGGCAAGGAGCAGTAGCGGAGTTGGGAGAGGAAACTGAAGATGGTGACTGTGTTACTATCCATATATCTCAGGATGAATATGAAAGGTGGTGTGCACCGTGGAAAAAATCTCTTATTATTAAATTGTTAGGCAAGACAATTCCTTTGTGGGGCATGAGGCAAAGCTTAGAGAATCTCTGGAAAACCACGAAACCATTCAAAACTAGGGACCTAGATAATGGTTTCTTTGTGGTCTCTTTTGAGGAGGAACAGGATATGAACTTTGTGTATCAAGAGGGCCCTTGGATGATTGCTGACCACTATCTGATAGTTCAGCGTTGGAGGCCTAACTTCGATCCTTGGAATGCAGAATGTAATAAGAAAATTGCTGCTTGGATTCGTATCCCTTTGCTTCCTCTTGAATTTTTCAATATGGAGGCTTTACGTAAGATTGGGGCAGGCATGGGAAAGACTCTAAAGGTGGACTCCATAACCTATTCGAGTGAACGCGGGAGATTTGCGCGAATATGTATTGAACTTGATCTACAAAAAAGACTCAAGTCGTCTGTTAGGATCCTGGGTATAAAGCGTTTCATCGAGTATGAAGGCCTGCATCTTATTTGTTTTAGATGTGGAAGATACGGACATCATAGGGAGGTTTGCACTGAAGGAAGGACAAAATTCACATCAGGTTCTAGTTCTGTGATTAATTCTGTGTTAAATCAAAATGAGAGAAACACGAATGGTATTATGTTCTTTGGAGGATCGGGGAATGGAAGAGAAGAAAAGAAAAATGAAGGTGAGGTCCTAGGGCTTGAGAGTGAGAACCAGAAACGTTTTCGAGAGGAGGAGGAAGGTGCCGGAGGTTCGGTGTCACCACAGAGGGAGAGATTGGGTTTGTGGAATTTGGTTCACCGTTGGAAGTGGAGGCGACCGGAAGCTCCCGAAAGATCAGGGGATAGGAATCAGAATCTGGAGAGGATATCAGGGAACAGTAATGGTGATAAGATTCAGTGTGATCTTCGAAGACTAAATGGTCAAGATATTAAATTTGAGAATAATAAGGCTAAGTTTTCTACGTCCAGTAAAGAGAATCCCAGGCTTTTTGGGAAGGTGTTGACTTATAAAAAGAGGTGGGTCCCAGTGGCTATAAATTCGAATGATATGGAGATAGGGAAAAAAGGAAAAGATAATAGGCATTTTTTTAAGGCTAAAAGCCTGGATAAGTCTACTAAGCAGAATGAAGTCAATGCTTTTGGGGCCTTAATGGACTTATCTGAAGAAGGGCCCAATGAAACAATTAATGAGTTTATGCAAAAGAAAGGCTCAAATGCTGGACAGGTACACAGGGAAATTTACGCAGAGACAAAAAATAATATTAGCATGGACAATGAGGGGCAAGTACATGGTGATGATGTCGAGGTTAGTTTCGAGGAGGAAAATTCTATTTCTATTACCAGGGGTTCTAAAAGCGAAGTTACCCCCATTTTGGTTGATCCATGAATTTTTTCTTTTGGAATAGTCGTGGTACTGGGGCTAGATCCTTTCCGGGCCTTATCCGTGAATTATCTAAAAAACACAATATTGATGTTCTTGCTATACTTGAAACAAGGGCTAGTGGCGAGAGAGCTCGTAGAATTTCTAATCTTTTGGGTTTTACTAATGTTGAAATAGTGGATGCTCATGGTTACAGTGGAGGTCTTTGGGTTCTTTGGAATGAAAGCAAGGTGAAAGTTCACGTGTTGGGAGTCCATGATCAATTTATTCATCTCTTTTGTGATAATGGTAATGTCAGATCTTTTCTTACA
Organism: Adenanthera pavonina; assembly: GCA_026686845.1. NCBI lineage: Eukaryota > Viridiplantae > Streptophyta > Magnoliopsida > Fabales > Fabaceae > Adenanthera > Adenanthera pavonina. The sequence goes on from JAIVEN010000013.1 coordinate 22,077,659, forward strand.
GCTATTTATGCTTCTCCTAATCCCATTAAGAGAAGAGTAGCTTGGAATGCATTGAAGACTATTAGTAATACAGTTACTGGGTCTTGGTGTATTGGAGGGGACTTCAATGGTACTCTATATGCTCATGACCGTAGATCTCTTCGTAGTTCTGGTTATTTGGTTGATCGCGAGTTTAGTAGATGGGTGGAGGATTTGAACCTTACGGATCTAGGATGTAAAGGGCCTTATTTTACTTGGAAGAGGGAGGGTAGTGAGAGCAGATTGGATCGAATCTTGGCTAATGCATCTTTTCTCCATGATTTCCCTGATGCTACGGTTTTTAATTTGCCTTTCTTTAAGTCCGATCATAGACCGATTTTAATACGTCTTGTGGAAGGAGAAAGTGTAAGTAATCGCAAGGAACATCCATTTAGATTTGTTGCATCCTGGTTACTTCATGAAAATTTTAATGATTTTGTTAAGAACTCTTGGCATGCAGATTGGGGTTGGAAGGACAATATTGATAACTTTACTGAGAAGATTGTCAAATGGAGCAAGGATGTTTTTGGGCATCTTGGTCGTAAAAAACGGCATATTCTTAACAGATTGGAAGGTTTGAATAATTTGGCTCATTCTTGCTTTAATCATCAATCTAAAGATCATATTCTTCAGAAGCTTTGGCAGGAGCTTGAGGATATTTTACTTCAAGAAGATCTTCTTTGGGCACAAAAAGCTAAGTGTGATTGGTACATGTTTGGGGATAGGAACTCTAAATATTTTCATGCAAAAGCTAATGCTAGGAAGAAAAGAAACAAGATTGAAGCTATTAAGAATGATACAAGGGAGTGGATCTTTGATAAAGAGGAAATAAAAAATATTGCTCTTGCCTTTTACCAACGTCTATTTTGTGAAGAAGACTCTCAACATAGACTCTTTACTCAGGGTTCGTTCCCTATCATAGATGAGAATCTGTTGAGAGGTATAGGAGATATGGTCACTAGTGAGGAGATCAAGCAAGTTATCTTCAGTATGGGAGCTTTGAAGTCGCCAGGTCCTGATGGGATGAATGCATTGTTCTTCCAGAGTCAATGGCATCTTGTGGGTAATTCTATTATCAGGCATGTTCAAGAGGCCTTTGCTAATCCTTCCATCATAGGTGAGATTAACGGGACCCTCATTGTCCTTATACCTAAAAAAGAACAACCTGAGACAATAAGAGATTTTCGTCCCATTAGCTTGTGTAATGTGATTTATAAAGCTATTACTAAAGTGGTGGCCAATAGAATTAAAAGTATCTTACCCAGGATCATCTCTCCTAATCAGTGTGGCTTTGTTTCCAGTAGGATGGGTTCGGACAATGTTATAATTTCTCAAGAAGTTATTCACTCCATGAAATCTATGAAAGGCAAAAAAGGTTTTATGGCTATCAAAATTGATTTAGAGAAGGCTTATGACCGGCTTCGCTGGGATTTTATCATGCAATGTTTAGAGGAAATTAATCTCCCACCCTCACTACGGGCAGTTATTTGGCATTGTATTTCTTCTAGTACAATGCAAATTCTATGGGAGGGCAGCAAGACCCAAGAATTTAAACCTTCTTGTGGCATTCGTCAAGGTGACCCAATCTCTCCTTATCTCTTTGTTATTTGTATTGAAAATCTTGCTCATCTGATCCAGGAAGAGATTCTTCATGGGTTCTGGAAACCAATAAAGCTTAATAAAGATGGCCCTCCAATTTCTCATCTTTTCTTTGCGGATGATCTTATTCTTTTTGCGGAGGCGTCTTTGGAGCAAGTTGCTATTATTAATAGATGTTTGGAGTTGTTTTGTAATATTTCTGGTCAAAAAGTTAGTCAAAGTAAAACTCGTGTTTTTTTCTCCAATAATGTTAATCACACTAGAGCTCAACAGTTAAGTGAGCAATTGGGTTTCACTATTACTTCAAATTTGGGGAAATACTTGGGCGTTCCTCTTCACCATGAAAGGGTGAAGAAAGAGACGTATCAATATATGGTAGATAAAGTCAAAGCTAGATTAAGTAATTGGAAAGTGAATACCATCTCTTTTGCAGGGAGACACACTTTAACTTCATCTGTGGTCCAATCCATTCCTATTTATCCCATGCAAACATGCAAGTTGCCTCTTAGCACTTGTGATGATCTTGAGAAATGTGCCAAGGGATTTCTTTGGGGATCGTCTAATGAAAGTAAAAAGATACATCTTGTAGCTTGGGATGAGGTTTGTAGAGAGAAAAAGCAAGGTGGCTTAGGACTTCGGTATGTTAGACTCCAAAACAAAGCTTTTATGATGAAGGCGGGATGGGGCTTGATGAGGAACAAGGATGCTTTATGGGCTAGAGTTGTTAGAAGTAAATATCATTGTGGAGAGGATCTAGTCCTAAATATTGATAGAACTCGGCCTGGTTCAAATTTTTGGACTGGTATTAAAGATAATTGGGAGGATGTTAAGCGGGGGACTGAACATGTTGTTACAAGTAGAGGGACAAAAGAAGTCAGATGGAAAGCTGAAAAGCATGGGAATTTTTCTATTAAGTCAGCTTATAACCTTCTGAGGCATGAAGAGCCTGATACAGATCCTTTGTGGCAGAAAGTTTGGAAGTTGCAACTTCCCCAACGGTGTAAAACTTTTTTCTGGCTTACGTTACATAATAGACTCTTGACTAATGCTGCTAGAATGAAGCGTGGCCTTTGTATGATGGCTACTTGTCCTTGGTGCAGGCATGATTTTGAGGACAGTTTACATGTTCTCCGTGATTGTTCTGAGGTTAAAGAGGCATGGGTTTCTATCATTCAGCCGAGGTATTATTATAAGTTTTTCAATAGCAATCTTGTGGATTGGTGTAAGTTGAATGTTAATAGGAAGGTGGGAAGTGATGTTGATTATTGGAGAGAGTTTTTTGTAGCTTGTTGCTGGCTTATTTGGAAAAGACGAAACGAGAAAGTCTTCAACGACATAGCTATTAAAGCAGCCATTGTGTTCATGAGAGCAAGAGTGGTGGCTCATCAATTTCAAGAGGCTCGATCCAAGTTTCAGCAAGTGAATATCAAAGGTGTGAGAAGGGTAGAAGAGAGAGTTAACACGATGATCGATGAGACTTGGATTCAAGCTTGGGTGGATGGTGCCTTTTCACATGGTTCTGCGATAGTGGGGTGTGGTGGGGTTTTGCAGAAATACAATGGTGACCCAATTGAAGCTTTCATGCTTAATATCCCACATGGAGATCCGTTAGTGGCTGAGCTTTGGGCATGTCTTATGGGACTTTGTCGTGCTTCGGATGGAGGGCATAGGAAAGTAGTTTTGAGAAGTGATTCAGTAGAAACCATCTCGTTGATCCAAGGGACCGATATTGAGCTTCATGAGGATGGAGGCCTTGTGATTGAGATTCGTAACATGCTTCAACGTGATTGGAGGGTGAACTTCCAGATTACTCCAAGGCAGTATAATGAGCTTGCGGATGGACTTGCTAAGAGAGCCCTTGCTTTGTCCCCAGGATTGCATATTATTTCCCATGCAGCTGTGTCGTCTTTTTTGTGGAGTCTTATGTTTTAATTTGTAGTTTTGTTCATTTCTATCAAAAAAAAAAAAGACAGAAAAGTAACAGTAACTAAAGAGCATGGTGAGCTTCCTTAATTCCTAACTCTCACTTATATGATGAAAAACAAACCAAACCTTCTCAATCTGACTAAGGCCCGGCTTGTTTAACTTTTTAAAAAATGTGATGTGTTCATATTGTTTAAAAAAAAATCAATTATCTAGAATTTTTATGAAAAGTAAAAATTATTTTTGTTTGGTAAGCACTTTTTAAATTGTTTATCTATTATCATAAAAGTTAAATATAACATTAATTGCTCATTTTCATCTATTTATTTCTGTAAAGACATATTAGTAAATTTGAAATGATGAAATGAATTCTGACATATTAATTATATTTATTACTCTATGTGTTAAAACTTTAAATGACACTTAAAAAGAAACAATGATAATACACATTAAGAACTTTGGCCCCCGAAAAGAATTAAGAACAGATATACGGGTAATTACCGACATTTTGAAATATTGTGATCAAAAAATATAAATAACCGCTAGCTTCTAGTTGTATTGAGGTGATTACATACCTCTCATAAAAATTATTATCATTTTATCACATGTAGCAGTATATATATATATATATATGATAAAATCTAAAAGAACTTATATTATTCCATAGTCATATGAGGCTCACTTTAGATTCCATATACGCATAAGAACTATTTTTAGTTGGAGCGCTATCAATAGTAATATATATATATATACACATGCATGCACGCACACATAGAGATATATATACACACATTGATAAAAAAATATATATAAACACACACATAAACTATGAAAAGCTATATATTATTTACAAGGCGCCATGCTTCTTCAAGTTCCATGTAATGTACCCCGGGACCTGAAATGTAGCTACGCAGCAAGTGGTTGTCTAATGCCCTAAAATGTCGATCATTACATTTGTTTCAAAAGCACGATGTCCTGATGTGACGATTTCACCATCAATTCAAAATGTAGCTTTGACAAATTTTGCCTACAAATGAAATCATTAAATAACCTAAATTATTATATAGTTTAATGATATTTTATTAAAATATTCTTAAATTAAATATTAAAATATAACTTGTACTCCATTTATTATTATTTTTAATGTAGGACAAAATAGTAAAATAATATAATTAATATTTTATTGGTAACATAAAATGATAAATAAATTGATACATTTAAAATTATTTAAAATGACAAATAAGATGAAACAAGATTACATATTAAGAATAGATAATCACGAGTAATTACTGACATTTTGAAATATGATCAATAACAACTAGCTTCTACGAAATATAAAAATAAAAATTTAATTTAAATCAATATGATTTTAATAAGGGGGAATATATATATATATATAGTGTTAACCTTGAAGGGTCAGCCCATTGGGCTTTTTTGTTTCCCTTTTTAAAATTCTAGCTTAAAAAGACAAAAATGTTTTCTCCTATCCTAAACACTACACTCATTTTGATCCCAATCCTATACTTTCATTTCCAATCCCAAATTTGAAATTTTCCAATCCTAAATGAAGTATATATATACTTCCATTTCCCCATATTTATCCTATTAGTTGATAATATATAAATTGTAGAATTTAAAGATTATCTTGGTTTTAGTTAGTAAATGATAATAATGATTAGTTGTATTAATTTGAATAATAATATTAAAAAATTAAAAATATTTATAGGAAAAATATTTTTTTAAAAATAACTAGTTTATGGGCTAGTCTGCAAACCCATTGAATACGACTTGACCATTAGAAAATTAGGTCCATTTAAAATGGGTTTTCCAAGTTTGGTCCATGATGGGTGGGCCCCATTTTTTTGCCCAATACTTTCATGATGTCCACAAATTAGATTTTCACATGTGAGTTCCAAGCTAGTGATAATATTAGTTCAATAGGATTTATCAAATTTTAAGACATGAAGTCTTTTTTTATTTATATTAATAGAAAGGGAGAGAAGTCAAGATACTTAGTAAGGAGAGAAAAAGAAAGAATATGAAAAGAATAATATCATTTGTTATAAAATAAAGAAAAACAAGAAAGATAAATAAGAGAATAGAGACACTACTACACAATGTGCTTTTTAGATGAGTTAAAATGGACTTTCTAGATCGGTTCTGATATAGATATAAAATAATCAGATGTAGAAAGTATCACTTTCTAGATCGGTTATTTAACCAATCTAAAAATTATTTTCTTGATCCGTTGTTTAAACAACCGATCTAGAAAAATATTTTTTTGTGGAAACTTTCTAGATCGTGTATGAATACTAACCGATGTAGAAAGTCTTTTTATATTAAAAAAATTATTTTCTTTTGGATGATTGCAGAACCTCGTGAGGCTTTAATTTAAATCCTCCAATAAAATAGATTATTTACAAATTTCACATTTGCTATTAGAAAACACATCAAGTAAATTATAATCAAATCACCACTAAAAAAAAATAAAATCCTACAAAAAAATTAGAACTAGAACCCAAGTGCATAATAATAACAATAGTACGGTTTATTCAAAGATATTTAGCAAAAATTTACATACAGAAAAATGACTTTGCTTCTTTCCATATCTCTTCATACATCTAGATGGATAAGAGAAGAGATATAAATAAGACAAAATAGAGAGTATTTTCATATTCCCTTCAAATGTGTAAACATAAGATACATGTTCTCTATTTATATGTCTCAAACCATCAAAAACTCACATAAGGGTTACAAAAACATAGTTAAGAATATAATGGCATAACATTACATATTTGTATGTTATAGTGTATTAACTATAAAAGACCCCATAAAAGCCATTCCATAGAAAGCTTATAGAGTGTAGGACATTAATCTTAAAGAGGTTATGAAGCTTAAGACATTAAAGGTGGAGGATACCAATAGTTGGAGGTTATAGGCATCCACACAATTATTATAATATTTATAATACTCCCATTTGGATAACTATAACAAAATTGTGCCTTATTAAACCCTTACTAGAAAAAACTTAGTGGGATAAAAACCTAATGAAGGAAAAAGAATACACAATATTGAAGTTACTTCATTAAAAACCTTACTAAGAAAAACTAGTAGGACAAAAACTTGGAAAAGGAAAAAGAGTATAGCATAGCATTTACTCCTCCTGATGTTAACATCACTTTATACCTCTGAGTTGACGCATCCAAATTCCATGTACCAACTTCTCAAATGTTATAGTTGGTAGTATCTTGATAAACAAATTTGTAAGATTATCACATGAATAAATTTGTGGAATATCTATGTCACCCTTCTTTAGAAGATCATGAGTGAAAAAGAATTTTGATGAAATATGTTTCGTTCTATCTCCTTTTATATATCATTCTTTTAACTGAGTTATACATGCTGTATTATCTTCATATAGTCTTGTTGGAATCTTTTCCTCAAGAAGTAGACAACATATCTTTAGAATATGCTAGATTATTGACTTTAGCCAAACACATTCTCAACTTGCTTTGTGGACTACAATAATCTCTGCATGATTTAATGAGATAGCCACCAAAGTTTGTTTTACTGAGTGCCAAGATATAGTTGTGCCTCCACATGTAAATAAGTATTCTATTTGGGACTGGGTTTTGTATGGATCAGATAAATACCCTGCATCTACATTACTGGTCAATTGTGATCCAGATTCAATTGAATAAAATAACCCAATGTCAATAGTCCCTTTGAGATATCGAAATATGTGTTTTACTCCATTACAATGTCTTCTTGTTGGAGAAGAATTAAATCTTGCTAATAAATTTACAGCAAATGCAATATTAGGTCTTGTTAAATTAGCAAGATATATTAATACACCTATAACACTAAGATATGGTATTTCAAGACCAAGGAGTCCTTCTTCATTTTCTCGAAGACAAAAAGGGTCTTTATTTACATCAAATGATCTTACAACCATTAGAGTAGTTAATAGATGTGCTTTATCTATATAAAAGTGCTTTAAAATTTTTTCAATATAAGATGATTGGAGAAGAAAAATTCACTCTAGCAAATATTCATTGAAACAATTATAACACATTCACCCAGATTGTTTCAACCCATATATGGATTTATTATGCAAACAAATAGCATAATTTTCTCAAGAATCTTTACATGCTTCTGGCATAGTAAATCCTTAAGGAATTTTCATAGAAATTTAAGTATCTAAAGAACCATATAAATAGGCAATAACAACATCCATCAAATGCATATCAAGTTTTTTATATACTACCAAGTTAATTAGATACTATAAAGTATTGCATCCACCACAGGAAAATAGGTCTCTTCATAATCAATACCAGGTCTTTGTGAAAATTCTTGTGCTACAAGTCATACTTTATATCTAATAACTTCATTTTTTTCATTTCATTTTCACACAAGCACCCATCTATATCCAATTGGTTCTACACCATGGGGTGTTCGAACTATAGGTCCAAAAACTTCAGACTTTTAAAGTGAATTTAATTCAGCTTAAATTGTCTCTTTCTATTTTGGCCAATCATTTCTAGGTCTATATTCTTCAACAGATTTTGGTTCAAGATTCTCATTTTGATTTGTTATCTCAACAGCCACATTATATGAAAATATGTTGTTGACAACTATATCTTTTCAATTTCATATTTTTCCCATGGACACATAACTTATCGAGATCTCTTCATTGTTTTTAGGTACCTGGACCACTTTTGGAGTCATTTGATTAGTTATGTCTTGAACCTCTGCAAGAGTATCAGCCTCCTCAACTGAACCATCTTAATTATTTACTCCTTTCCTCTTTCTAGGATTTTTATCTTTGGAACCAATTGGTCTACCATGCTTCAAGCATGGTTTGAAATCATTTGCACTACCTAATTGTTCTACTAAAACATCAATTTGAATTGGAGCATTTTCAGTTAAGATAGAAGATTTAGTAATTCTCTTTAGGTCAGTAAATGTACCTGGCAATTGATTTGTAATATTCTACAAATGAATTATTTTTTACATTTCTAATTCACATTGTTTTGTTCAAGGATCTAAGTGTGATAATGATGAAGCATTTCAAGTAATTTCTTTTTTCAGTTGTTGGCTATCTCCCCCTAACGTTGGGAAAATTGTTTCATCAAAATGACAATCAGAAAATTATGTCGTAAATGAATCTCCAGTTAATGGTTCAATATACTTTATTATGGAAGGAGATATATAACCAATATATATTTCCAACCTTCTTTGAGGACCCATCTTTGAACGTTGTGATGGAGCAATAGGAACATATACTGCACATCCAAAAAATTTAAGATAGGAAATATTCGGCTCCTAATCAAAAGCCAATTATAATGAGGAGAATGTATATAACTCATTGGCCTGATGTGAATGAGTGTTGTTGCATGTAAAATTGCATATCTCCATGCTAAAATGGGAAGTTTTGTTCTAATAAGCATTAGTCTAGGAATTAATTGGAGGTGTTCAATAAATGATTTTGCTAAACCATTTTGAGTATGCATGTATGCAATAGATCTTTCTATTGTTATTCCAATTAACAGGTAATAGTCATTAAAAGTTTGTGATGCAAACTCATTAGCATTATCAAGACAAATCGTCTTGATTGCATAATCTGGAAACTATGCTCTTATTCGAATTATTTGATCAAGTAATCTAGCAAATGCTAAATTATGAGTTGATAATAAGCACACATATAACCACCTTGTAGATGCATCTATTAAAATCATAAAATATCTAAATGGTCCACATGATGGATAATTAGGCCCACCTATATCCCTTTGAATACATTCCAGAAATGCAGGGGATTCAACCCCAACCTTAGCTAGTGATAGCCTTATAATTAATTTTCTTTGAAAATATGCAGTATATGAAAAATCTTTAAACTAAAGAATCTTCTGGTTTTTTAATGGATATCCATATGAATTTTCAATAATTTTTCACATCATAGTTAATCCGAAATGACCTAACCAATCATGTCAAATAATAAAAGTATTTATATTAGTAAACTTCAGGTTTACTGTGACATTTATTTCAATTGTACTATTATCTGTATAGTACAAAATGCTAAGTTTGCACACCTACAAGCACAAATCACTGATCTGGCCAAGAACCTTAAAATGATTATCGATGTCTATGAAGATATTCATAATTCCATCCCAACAACATCAGCACATCCTCAACCTAGTCTTCAAAACCCACCAAATCTGTCTTTCCTGAAGTTCCTAGCCATTTTGAGATAGATTACCTTAGGCTGCTGCTACTGATGCTACCACTGCTACCGCTAGTACTACTGCTACCCCTCAGGCCTCCAGCAATAAAACTAGTCCTGGTTCATCTATGGATTGTGCCATAGAGGAAGAAACCAATGATGGAGGACATTGCTCAAGAGTTAGTTTTGTCATCACAAGAGGCTGAGCAAATAGAGAAGCTAGTTGCAAGTCTAACCATTGCACTAGTCATTCAAGCTATCCTTAATGAGGAAAGAGGCATCATGCCCTACATTGACATAGTCGCTATTGCACATGATGCTATGGTACAAGCTCAAAAGAAAAGGCTCGATGAAATGTTTGCTGCACTAGCTCCTCAACTATCACTCTCTGAATATGGTCTCTCAGTTGAGCAACGAACTAGGCTGGCCAAGTCTCGAAGGTAGATGTAGGAGCTAATCTCTGGGTCTGATTATAAAGCCGAGCAATTAGTCCCCCTTCCTCAAATACCCTCCTCTGTGCCATTCATACCATTCCCTCTTCAAGTCATTCCTATGAGCTAGATACCTTCTTCCTTTGTACATGTTCTAGTTTCTGATGATGCCAAAAAGGAGGAGAAGAAGGATGGGAAAACTGGAAAATCTACAGTTGGACAAACTGAACAAAGCCAAACTGGACAATCTAAAGCTGCTGGGCAATCAGGAAAGACATATGGCAAGAAGAAGATTAAGCTCAAAGCCAGAAAAGACTGACAAGAAGCTATAGAACCTTAAGGCTTAGATCTTAGGACTTTGTACTTGTAATTTCATATCTATTGAACCTTGCATATGTTGTTGATCTTGTGATTCTGTGTACTTGTTTTGTGATTTGATTGACTATTTGTACTGAACTTTTATAAATCAATGCAATGTGTTTCCCTTTCTATTCTCTTACATTCTCAACTCTGAAACATGTGCCAAATTTATATTTGAATTTTAATGCATATGTTGAAGGAGAGCTCTTGGAAGCAAACACAAGTATTAATCCAGTTTGCAAGTCATTTTGTCATTATAAAAAAAGGAAAGAATGTTGAATTAGAAGTTTTGACGATTCCAAATAACTAGAGCTTGGAAAGGAGAATATCAAAGAAATGAGAAAGGATTAAGTGAAGAAATCCAATGAAGAACATGAGAAGACTTAGTTATTAGGATTTCTCCTTATGTAATCTGGGTAAAAAGCTTTGATCTTTACTTCTTTTGAGTTACCACAATATTTGAAAATGTTATTTGAAAGTTATCAAATGTTAGCTTGTGTTTGAATTGAAATTTATTGACTAACGGATAAATTTTGCTATTGACTCATACTTATTTGATGCAAAATTCAAATTTTGCTTAGTAAAATTCGAAGTTATAGAGGTTTTGCCTCTGATAGATGACTTTTCATTATGAAATTCAAATATCAGGCTAAGCATTATTAATGAATGTGTGCAAAATTCATCCAAAACTTAGTCAAAATTCGAATATTGGTAAAGTTCAAAAAGAGTTCAGAGTTATCCTCTCTGACAGACGAACTTTGGACTTCAAAATGCGAATTTTCAATTTGAAACTTACGAGTCTCATTAGAACATGCATCTAACAAACGAACTTTGCAGTTCAAAATTTGAATTTTATTGAGGAGAACTTTTTTACCATGTTGAACAAGCCACTGACAAACGAATTTCACCTTCTGAAATTCAAAGTTTGAGTGCACTGTAAAAACATGAAATAACTATTCAAACTCAAAATTCGAATTTCACTCTTGAATAGACGAATGTTGAAGTTCAACGTTGAAATCTTTAACCTTCTGTCTCTGCAAAATTCATCTGTTGTACCTCCAAAATTCAAATTTTAGCATGTCAGATGCATTAAATGCTGTTGGTGAATGACTATTTCTGCAAAATAGCCGTTAGTTAAAGTTTCTAACGGCTAGATCTTGTGTCTAACGACTAGTTAAGCCACAAATCTATAAATAGAATTTCATTTGAAATTGTCGATAACAAAAATTAAGCCTGTATTACTGAAACTCTACTGAATTTATTAGGCAAAAGTTTTTCATCCTTATACTGCATTTATTATACTTCAACTTTTATATCTACTCTAATTTAGAAAGTTCTTATTCTGTATAAAAAAAATTTTATCATCTGGAAGAATGATTCTTTGTGAGAGAAGTCACAAAGGGAAGTGAGAAACACTTTGTAAGAGTGTTGAATATAGATTATGATTGTTCTAAGAATAGAGCACCAGTTTATACTAAGGTATTTTAAGGAGCCCGTTGAATTCTTGCAGATAGTGAAAATCTCAAGTGATGGCTTGAGAACTGGACATAAGTCAAGTGGATCAGACCGAACCAGAATAAATTTCTTAGTCTTTTCTTCCCTTCCTTGCAATTACTTTCATTTTCACTTCACTCTGTTTTATGCAAACTTCTGCTTTCACTGTAAATTCACTCCCCTCTTGGGAAGCCAGCTATTCTAACATGCAACAAGTACGTGACCAATGCTCCTTCGTACAACATCTAAAACATTGATTTTCTATGGCTTTTGAAGAGTTACTTAGACTACTTTTGTCCTTTCTTTGCCCTTTATTATTTTTCTTCTTTTGGTGGTCATTTTGATTATAATTGTTATCACCACCACCATGAAAATGGTAATTATTGCAGCCCCTACCACGACCATGTCCACGGCTATGACCATGACCACGACCACAACTATGACTATGGTAATTGTTATACATTGTCACATTTGCTTCAGGGAATGAAGCATATTCTATGGGACGAATCTCATAATTTTTCATTAAGAACTTGTCATTTTGTTCAACCACAGGAATACATGAAATTAATTCATAATACTCTTCATTTTAAAACCTTTCTCACGATATTGCTACTGCATGAGCACATTTGAGGCATGAAAAGTTGAAAAGGCTTTTTCCAATAAGTCCTCATTAGTTATTTTTTCACCACATAATTTCAATTGAGAACTTATTTTAAAAACTGCTAAATTATAATCACTAACAGTTTTAAAATCTTGCAAACGCAAATGCATCCATTCATAATAGGCTTTGGACAAAATCACCATTTTTTTATGATCATACATTTCTTTCAGATTATTTCATAATTCAAGCAGATCTTTTACTGTTAAATATTCCACTTTCAATCCTTCATGCAATGATGGCAAAGGAAAATCAAGACCTTAGCCTTATCTTGATTAGTTGTCTTATTTCCCTTGGCATCTAGGTGAATTTTAGCATCTAACACTCAAGACAAATAGTTTTTTCCCATTATATCAAGGGCCATGAACTCAAGTTTGGTAAGATTTGTCATGGATCAAACTAAAATAATAATAAGAAGTAGATTTTATTCTAGAAGTTAATATATATAAAGTATGAACAACAATGTACAAAGTAAAATATAATCAACTCTAAAATTTGTCAAGTAATCATATATATCATATTGAAGATCTAAACAAATTACATATTATGAGTTTTAAATAAATAATAGCTACTACATAACAACTCATGATGATGAAAATAAAATTCCAAAAACAACAAAATTTTATGAAATTGAAAGAAAAACATAAACAAGATGACAAATTAGAAATACAATAACAAAATTGAATCTACATACTAAATTATATTTTTTTAAAAAAACTATATAACATTCATTATATTTTTCACTATGCTAATTAAAGTGAAATAATGACAATAATACTTTTGAAACTATAGAAAATTACAATTATATATATTTTCAAATGAGATGATCATAACATATTAATAAAATCAAATCCAAAACAAAGAAGAAGGAGAAGGTGGAGAAGAAAGAGAAAAAAACTTGATAATATAAATTCCACTAACAAGAACCAAATTAGATAATTGAATATTAGAATCAACAGATGTTACATTGGTTTTTTTTTTTTGCATATAATATAACAAATTGATAAAGCATTACAGAAAATATACCTTAAATCTCTAAGCAATTCATCCTGATAATGTGTTATAAAATAAAGAAATGCAAGAAGGAAGAACAAGAGAATAGAGATGGAAAAGAGAAGAGATATGGAGGGGACAAAGTAGAGAGTATTTTCATATTCCCTTCAAGTGTATAAATATAAGGTACATGCCCTCTATTTATAGATCTCAAACCATTAAAGACTCTCACATAAGGGTTACAAAAACATAAATAAAAATATAATGGCATAACATTACACATTTGTAGGTTATAAAGTATTAACTATAAAAAAAACCCTTAAAACCGTTGAATAGAAATGTTATAGAGTATAAGACATTAACCTTAAGGAAGTTATGAAGTTTAAAATATTGAATGTGGAGGATACTAATAATTGGGAATTATAGGCATCCACAGGATTATTATAATATTTATAATATCCTTAACGTTAAATAATTCCCGGCCAAGAAAAAAGGTTAAATGCTTAAATCTTGAAAAAGGATATATAACTGACGTAACGTGCTAGCGCTATTAGTTTCATCGGACATACATTACTACTTAAATTAAATAGTGTGAGAGTGTTGATAGAGAAGTAAGAAACTAATATACGGAAATTAGCAGTACCAAAGACTCAACAATAAGAAAAAATTGTAATGTAGTACCACAATGGAAGTAGAAATGGCACACGTCCCATCTAACCTATAAAGTGAGAGTAGTTAAACACCAATATAGCAATCGTAGCTAATACAGTAAAAATAAGCCTATTATTTCAAACACCGTAATATATTAAAATAAAAAGGTTGATAAGAAAAATGGAACAACTTAGTTATATATATATATATATATATATATATATGGGCATATACTAAGTGTTGGCTCACTAAACTCAAACCTTCTCTGGTGTGGGCTTTTAGTAAAAGGAAGAAAGCAAACAAGTATGACTTCCAGAGAGAGTAACAACCAGAACCTCAAAGTGAAGCTTCCCACTAAGGACGAAGACGACGAGGCATGCCTCTATGCCATGCTGTTATCAAGCTTCCAGGTTTTCCCTGCGATTCTGAATGCAGTAATTGAGCTGAAGGTGTTGGACAAGATATCAGAGAAAGTAGGAGATGGCGATTTCTTGTCAGCGTCAGAGATCGCTTCTGAGCTTCCCACACGGCACTCTGAGTTGCATGACAGGCTCGACCGAATGCTGCGAGTGCTTGCGTCTTCGAAGGTTCTGGATTGGACCACTCGCACCGACCAGCATGGCGAGGTTGAGAGGCTCTCTCTTGCTGGGAGTTGCTTTGTGCAGTCTAAAACTGAGAGCCTTGCTTCCTTCTCTAATCTCCAGTGCCATCCTACTACTGCTAAGGTTTGGTATGTATGAGTACTAGGAGCAGAAATAAGTCAGGCAGAATAGTTTTAGCTAAATAAACCAGGATTATATTATACAGAATAAATTCGGATCCTTGTATTGTGTGTTGGGTTTTGTGTGTGTGGATAAATTCTTTTCAAAGCTAGCTTACAGGATGAGCTCTCAGCAGCTTAGTCAAGATGAATTAGTTGCTTTTGATTTTTTAATATAATTAATTAGATTATTGTCTTTCAATTAAATGAACCGTGGATTAAAAGGACTTGTGTTCCAGTCAACTGTAAGTTAAATTAGGCTGGCTTTAACCTTGGAAATAACTATAATATCATAATTTGATAAAAAATCGTTAGTTGTTTGTTTTGAAAGTTTTTAAAAGCTTTCACTTACACTCCTTTTGATTTTAATTTGTTTACATTAAGGCTTCTTTTTGAATTTATATAAACAGTAGTAATAATCCACCAATTTTATTTTTTAAAAAATTATAATTTATTTTTATCTGTTCCGACGAACGTTTTTCAATTTTGTAAATCATTAATTCTTCTTGAAATTGACTTTCAACGAGCATGGATTCTCTTCACTACACTTCTAATCCACTTTATCTCTACTTCATATCCTGGTTGTCCAAATAAATTTTGATGGTTTAGAATTAATATTTTATAAAATGAATTATTTTCATTTTTTCTGTGTTATAATTTTAAACTGTTCAAATTATATTTAATATTAATGATTTATGTATTTATTATAATTTAATATTTATTATCTTTAAAATATTAAATATGAACGCTCAAATTTCAAATTAAAAGTGGAAGTAAGGTGGAAGTGAGATGTAATGAAGAGAATCCTTGGACACATTCAACTATTGGTGCCAATAAGAAACTGTTTTTGGCTGACTTTAAGATACATAATTCTTTTTTTTTTTTTTTTACTTGTTCAGAGATACTATATCTCTCTCAAATGTTTTTTTTTTTAAATTCAGTTATTTTTTCCTTATCAAAGAAGTAATAAGTATTAAACGCCTCCCTTTCTTGTTTACAAAATTAGCGTTTTCCTGCTGCACGTACGGCAGTGATGCGCAATAGAGAATTGGAATTGCTAATTTATAGTAACATGGACTCCTACAAATATTAAAAAGAGGGCCACTTCACATCTCTCTCTTCAATGATTCTTCACGCACTTGTCACTTCAGAATATTCAAATTGATACACCTGAAATTTAAATTTACATCTGTGAAGGATTTAATTGGTTGATGCATCCCTTTGTGTAGGCTGAACATAAAGGAAGCAATTTTGGATAGAGTGGACCTATTCAACAAAGTACATGGGATTACCATGTGGAAGCACATGGAGAAGGACACAAAACTGAACCACACATTCAATAAGGCAATGGCAGGCATATCAGCAGTTCAGATGAGGAAATACATGGAAGTGTACGGTGGACTTGAAGGAGTTTCAACCTTAGTTGATGTTGGAGGAGGCACAGGTCAAAGCCTCAAAATGATAATCCCAATGCATCCTCCTATCATGGGTATTAACTTTGATCTGCCTCATGTCATTCAACATGCCCCACCACATCCAGGTATATATATATATATATATATTTTCATACATGTACATGGTTCTTCAATTTCATTAATAAAAAACCATACTTAACCAGTGATAATCTTCAATTTCAATGCTTTCGTCTGCTTTTACTGGTCATCATCAGGAGCACTCTCCTCTGTATCTTTGAATTCATCTGACGGCTAAAAAAAAACAGAATGGGGCAGGAGGCAATGCAGCAGGAGACAATCCAAGCAAATATATTAACTTTTCTCAATAATAGATTTTGACTGAAGCAAAAGAATTAATTGATGGACTGCATTTTTTGTTTTTGATTATGTGAAGGAATCAAGCATGTTGAAGGAGACATGTATGAAAGTGTTCCAAAGGGGGATGCCATTATGGTCAAGGTACGATAGTTCGAACAGTAAAAAACAAACTTTTCTTTTGACAATTACTGTGTTAATAATATTATTGAACTCCTTTCATTTGGTGTACTAAACAATTTTCTCACCTTTGGATACGGTCATGCATGCTGGGTACTTGTCATAATTGGTCAGATGAAAAATGTGTAGCACTATTGAAGAACTGTTACAGAGCAATTCCAGAAAATGGGAAAGTCATCATTTTGGACATGATTATGCCTGAAGAACCAGAGGCAAGTGTTGCTACTAAGTATGTGTCCATTGTAGACAACTCAATGTTTATTCAAGCTGGAGGCAAAGAAAGAACTGAGAAACAATTTGAGAGGTTCTGCAGAAACTCTGGATTCTCCAGTTTTCGTGTTGCTGCTCTTGCTCTTTCAATTTATGGTGTCATTGAGTTAATTCTGTCTTTGGGAATGTATAACCAATTATTGCATATGGCACAAATCTATCTCAATAAAGAAAGAAAAAAGTCATTAGCTTCCAAGAGCAAAGAGATTTAACAACTACACTTCCCTGTCTTCCAAGCATTAGAATACATAAAAATTAGACCTCTTAATTTCAATCTCTGCAACACAGTTTTCTGAAACAAAGATCAAGATAGTTTCCTAAGGCACTCCATTAGAATGTCTGTCTGTTCAGGTTTCCCAACAGATACACAAACATACCCATTTAGTTCCTTCTTGTTGTAATGGCGAATCATCACACCCATTTGTGCAAGGTCCTCCTATGCTTCACATAAAAGAAAATTTAAGTCCGCTATAAGGAATAACAGATAACAGTTGTATAATTTATTGGTTATAACTCCTATTTTGTTGCCCCAAGTACTTTTACTACTGATGAATCCAGAAGTTTTCAAACTCCTCCAAATAAGTCTTTTAGTGACACTACCAGTCAAGATTCTCTCAATGTACATGTAGCCGCTTACATGGCAAGTATTTGCCTTTATTTGGCTGTTACACTCTCTCTCCTCTCTCTCTCATCCAGATATGATGTGTGTCTCTAGCTCTGTTCACATCTCCATTTCTACAGTAACTTTCCCATCAATCAAGGAAAATCTCTCAATGGAAACTCTGCACCCAGCTTTCTTTCTTTCTTTTTTCTTTTCATACATTTGAAAACTGATAAAGTTATACTTTAGATATACTTAAAGGACCAAAATATACTGAACTTTATTAACTACTAGTGAGAGCAGACTCTGACGTTAATAATAATGAAAATTACAAACGAATTATTTCTACCTGTGAAAGCTTACCATTATAACCATGTAAACACTGAAAGCTAAAATCTACATGAGAGAACACAGGTGGAAACCCTGTTAACGATATTATAATTCTAACAAGGGCAACAACAAACTGGAAAAGAAAAATAATAGAGACCATTATTTCAGAATGAGCATGTGTGAAGGCTTTTAGAAGCCTTTTCCATTCTCTGTACATGAGCTGTGTGCTTTCGAGATTATGGAGGGCACTAGCAATCAAGCATGGGGTAGGCCTCTACTGGCGCATGTTTTCCTTTTGCCTAGTGTACTTACACTGAAAGCACTAGAAATAAAAAATTAAAAGAGCAAACAACGAATCGATAGATAGGTACCTTTAGCTTCTTTGCATCCATTCCACAAGTAACCTCACAAAGAATGGAATTTGAATGGCTTGGAAATGGTCGGGGGAATGAAACTCCCTTCAAAATGTCATAAAGCCTCTCTCTTTCTTTGACCAAAGCATCTTTAACATTCTGGACATTATGGCTGATTCGTTAGATTCGGATTTCAATTAGAGACCACGATAGTGCATAAACGATAAATGTATAAGTTTTGTTCCAAAAATATTGAGGAATTAACCTCTAGATAGGTTGGATTATGTAATGCTGCTCATGCAGAAACTTCAGCGGGATTTTGACCATGATACTATAAAAAAAATACAAAATTTTTAATATACTACAAGTTAAAAAATATTTCCCAAAATATAACAAAAATCACATCTAATTGCATAAGCTAACGAGATGTACTATTTTTAATTTTTTTTTAATTTCATGAAAATCACTTGTGCAATAGCCTCACCCCAACACTAAAACCCCCCAACCTTTTTTTTCAGTTTTTTTTAAATTTTCATTCTTTAAATTTTTATTGATATTTTTCCCTTTTCTCAAATAATATCAAAATAAATAAACAAATATAAATTATATAAATAATATATACTAAATAATATAAATTAATTATTCAATAGAGCATATTCTTTAATATTTCTAAAATCGTATAGATGTATCTATATTTTCAAAACATAAATTTTAATCAAGCTTTTAATATAAAAAATACATTTTATTAACTAAAATTTATATTAATATACTAAATAATTATAAAAAAGAATATATTCTTCAATATTACTAAAATTATATAAATCTCCCTCAATTTTCAAAACATACATTTTTGTCAAATTTTTAATTCTGTTAATGATGTAAATAGGAAGAATAAGAAAAAGAAATAAAAAAATAAGAAGAAAATAAGACTAACATTTTAAATTTAAGATAATTTAAAAGGAGCTTTCATGTTTTAAAACTATAGTAGTACTAACATTTAAATTTTATAAATAAGAAAGATTTTTAAGTGATATTTCTCTCCCTTCTATAATTTTAGCAATAT
Source organism: Adenanthera pavonina (assembly GCA_026686845.1). Taxonomy (NCBI): domain Eukaryota; kingdom Viridiplantae; phylum Streptophyta; class Magnoliopsida; order Fabales; family Fabaceae; genus Adenanthera; species Adenanthera pavonina. The sequence goes on from JAIVEN010000013.1 coordinate 22,097,332, forward strand.
TAAAGAAAGAGTAATATATTCTTTTTTTATAATTATTCACTATATTAATATAAATTTTAGTTAATAAAAAATATATTTTCTATATTAAAAATTTGATAAAAATTTATGTTTTGAAAATATAGATAAATCTATATGATTTTAGAAATATTAAAGAATATATTCTATTGAATAATTAATTTATATTATTTAGTATATATTATTTATATAATTTATATTTTATTTATTTATTTTGGTATTGTTTGAAAAAGAGGGAAAAATATTAACAAAAATTTAAAGAATGAAAATTTAAAAAAAAAACTGAAAAAGAAAAAAAAAAGGTTGGGGGGTTTAGTGGCCTGACCTCCTTCTGCACAGGTAATGGGAAGATCTCAATGCTTTTGACACCGAGATTTTTCCATGAAATTAAAAAGAAAATTTTGAAAATAGTGTATCTCGATGTCTTAAGCATGGAGATACAATTTTTGTTGTATCTTGAGAAATATTTTTCAACTTATAGTATATTGAGAATTTTATATTTTTTTATAGTATCAGGGTCAAAATCCCAACTTCAGTAGTAACAGATACGATATATGGTTGTTTTGCTCTCCACAAATACTCAATTATGCTCCAAGGAAGAGCTCCATATCCCACACGAAGTCCAGCTAAACCTGAAACAGTTAACCATTTTGGAACTTGAGAATTTAATTGTTCAGAGTTCAGATCAGGAGAAGGAAAAAGTCATGTCATATGAATTTGCCATATGAGAAATCAGCAGCAAAATTTAGTTGGCATCATTAACATGTTATTTCAATTTAAACAGGCATGAAAGATCAGAATATAATCCATAAATAAACTAACTACATTATAATTCGCTTTTAGAAGAAAAAGATTTGGTAAAACTACTTAGCATCATTTCCACAAATCAGGTTTAATAATGCAAACAATTATTTAAATGTCATTAAGGTTTGCCATAAAAATTCTCTTTTACCACTAATCCTATAAAGATTATATTTTTGTCGCTTTCTCAACTGCTAATACCAGTGACTAGCAAAAGAGTCATCTGTAAGAGGCATGGCCAGAAGAGATTGCTCTAAAGTAATCTAATTAGATTATCCACCGTCGCAGTAAACTAAAATGGAGACTCAAGCTAGTACTTAACATTTAAGAAAGTTTAACAAAATAAAAGTCCCAACCAAAAGATACAGTAGTCATTCAGTCAAGCAACAAACAGTTCACTCATTTCACACAATGCTACTAGAAAAGAACCAAGGTGAACCATTTTGTTTTCAATTTACCCAGATTTATTGTATACTGAGAGCATAGAATCTACACACTTCATATTTCCCAATAGTAGGTAGAAAAGAAAAGTTATAATCACAAGAAAAAAAATAAAGGTAAAATGTGGGCTCCAATCCATAAATAACCTATAAAGTGAAAAAATAAAAAAAATGAAAAATGAAAAAGCATTAATATACCAGCTCTTTTGCTAAATGTCCGAAGAACAATCAAATTCTCAAATTTCTTCACCCAACTCATTTTTGATTCAATTCCAGAAAACTCAATGTATGCTTCGTCCAGCACCACTAATATGGGAAGCTCAAGTATCTTTAAGAGAACTTCACCATCAATTATACTGTTGCGCAATAGTTATCAAGAAAAAATAAGTAACCACGTACCAATGGGCAATTAGAAGGAAACAAACATATTTATTTATTTATCTATTTTATAAAAAAAAGAAAGCTCTATATAACAAGACAGCCTCTAAAAGAAATGACCAAAAATATTGGAAAGAAAAGAAATGGATTTGAGAAAATAACAAAGCCATCCAATCCCTATTTAGAGTCACAGAAGCACCAATAAAAACTCTACCGTTCCTTTCCAACGAAATGCACCAAACCACGGCAAAAATTTTACATAGCCTCAGCTTTTCTATCATTATTTCCTTCCAAATCATTGTACAAATCAATAAGAATTGACTGAAATTTTCTTGGCAAACCCAAATCTGACCGTGATTCCAAACAAGCTATCCAAAGGGAAGTAGCCATAATACAAGGTAATAAAGTTCAAACAGCTCTGAATTAAATCCAATTAGCGGGAAAGGAAATTAAAAAGAACCAAAATTGAACAACTAAATAAAAGCACCATAGCCATGTAAATTCTAAGAGACCACTACAACACTGCATACCATAATATAAAGACAAGGACCAGTACCATCCAATATTCTTGAAATCTCAGAGACGCTTTGAATCAGATAGCAGACATATTCCAAAAAAACCAAAATTTTTTTATTCTGAGCTCTAAAGGAGGAGTAAATCATAAAGGAAAAGTAATCAAACAGCATAATTATGTACAAAATGAGCAAAGAAAGAAAACTCAACAGTTACCTTCCATCAGGATTGTTTGGAGATGTTAAGAATATACATTTTGGTTTTTCTTGTTTAGCAACCTCTCTGATGCGTTTCACATCCAAGCTAAAATCTTCTCTCCTTGGAACTACAGTAAGAATAACATAGAATATTATGCACATCTGGCATGATCTTAAAAGAAAAAATCAAAGCACACTAAGCTGATTAAAGGTAAGTATAAAATTAGAAGACTAGAATCTGTATTTAACAAAGACCTTTCAAATTATAAGTCAAGAGTTGAAGTTTTCTAATCATGAGATAAAATAAATTTACTATCTATGGTTCCATCTGTTCACAAATCTCTGATTTTCACTGACAAGTATGAAAGGAATTATAATCTTCAGATAGAAATAAATTTACAATATACAATCCAGTTTGTTTGGGAAATATCATTCTTGCCTTTAATTACAAGTGCCCTATTAACTGCAGCATCAAACTCATACATAGTAAAGGTCAGAGGACAATCCACTATCTTGTCTCCAAGATCCAGCACACTACTGCGGCATACACAAACATTTAAAAACCCCAAGGAAAAATATAATGGAACAATTATCTCTCATACACATGCTGAATGTTAACATTAAGGGTCCATCTGATATAAAATGGGAATAGAAATAAGAATACGAATGGGAATGAGAAAGCTCTCTCCCATAAATGTGGGAAGCTCTCTTTCGAACAAAGTCACTTTACCATGTACCAATCATGACCTTTATCTTTTCCCTTCCCTTTTCCCTTTCCTCAAATTCATTTTCTATGTTCCAAATGGAGCATAAAGGGAATACTAATTCAAGACCTATTTGATCATAAAAGATCCTGTTCCATACCACATGATCAAATCAATAAGCTCATCTGCACCACATCCTGCAATAATATATTCAGACTCAAGGCCTGAATCTTGGGCAAGGGCAGCACGCAATACGCGGCTCTCTGGGTCAGGATAGACATATGGGAATGTTATTGATCTTAAGGCTTCCGAAACCTGTCAGAAACTTTGACAGTCTGCTCAGGCGATAATATACAGATTAAATGCTCATGAAAATTCTGGCACACCAATAAGCCAAACTTCATCATCAAAATCTTATAAACATTCAAAATTTGACACACTTTAACCATAGTGTCATTGTTTAACATCATTCCCAATAGTCAATACCATAGAATAGAAAAAGACAAGTAACAGAGCTTGCCTCTGGAGGAGGACCATAAGGGTTTTCATTTGCATCTAACTTGATAATATCCTCAGGTTTTTGTCCAAGACGGGAAGATAAAACCTGCAGCAAAATGCCTTCATTTGTTAAAAAATTGAATTGCGGTACAATTAACAGGTCTGTACTATTATCCCGTAAATTTGAGCTCTAACGCCATATTCCTTGCCTAACTTGGATATTAAATTAGATTAAAAGTTTAACACATTGCATAGCATTAACGTTTATTTTCCTAATTTGTAACTAATAATTTCATGAGCATGCTATTAAGGCTAACTATGGAACACAAAGCTATAATATCCATCAGTTTATTTACCCGTGTGGCAGTAGTCCGTCAGAACGAATAAAACTAATAAACAACAGCAGACTTTGACGAGATCATGAGAGCTACCTCAAATGGCAAAATGGGCTGATGAGGGGACAACTTCCTCAAATGCTCCCTGATGAAGGTTTCGCCAGTCAACTGTTGTGGGAACTTATTTCCTTGTTCTACACGAATGATGGATAACATTGCCACAAGCTTCTTTTGATTCCTCTCAAATGTACAACTGGGCCTCGATGACAACCAAAGAGTAGCAGAATTGCACAAATCAATAACCCTCATTTAATACCTGCGTTTGCAATTATTCCTTCATCTCGCAGGAAATGGCAAAATGGGGAAGTTCAGAAGAGATGTCGGAATCGAATTTAAGTGGAAAACTGAACTGTAAATGCAGAGGATCTCAATTCGAATAAAAACTGAAACTTTGCAAAACCGTTCTGACTGTAGTGCGCAGAGGCAGAGGAGCGCAACTGTGCGGATTGTTGGGGCCGACAAACAGACGGGGCAAGATTCATAATAACCTTTAGTGAGGATTAAACTAACTGTTTGCTAACTGTTTTTTAAATAATTATTTTTAAAAAATAAAAAGATTTATTTTGAAAAATTTATTCATTATAAAATATTTTAAAAAATAAAAAATTCAAAATATCTTTAAGATATTTTATAATTTTTATTCTATAAATCATAAGAAAATGTAAAAAATATTTACCTTAATAATTAATAATGATAAAGTTATAAATTTTGAATAACTCACCTAATATTTATTAGTTATAATTTTAAAAACAATCATTCAAATAATTTTTTTATTTCATTATTTTTAAAATTTATTTTTAAAAATAATTTAATAAAATTATTTTAAAAATAATAAAATAAAAAATACTATCAAAATGGTTGAAAATCATTTTCTCATGCGCTAATATGTTACCCTTACGCTGTGTTAGGAATCAGACATTTTTTTGTGCTCGGAATCAATCAGGATATGGGCGTTCGCGTGAGTTTTTTATTTATTTTTTTTTGAGAGAATTACTCTTAAGGATATATTTTATCCCTATATATTCATAGGAAGAAAAATACCGCAAACAATATTACTAAAGGATATATTTTTTCTTTACATTTGTCATTTTTTTATTTTTAATGCATTATCTATAATCATTTTTAAAATAACTTTAAAAAATTTAAAATTAAAAAATTAAAAATTCCATTCAATTCAATTATTCTAATAAAGTAAAAACGAATTGATATTATTAAATTAATGTATATTTAGTATTCATTTTGTTGTTTGTATAAATTTCAATGCATGATGTGTAATGTATGTACCGATTTCTCTATTTATAAAGCTAAATAAAACTTAAAACTTGATTTTTCCTTTTTTACATCGTGAAAATTTGAATACTTCATTTGTTTGGATTAATTGACTTAAATACTCATACCAAACATATTTATTCAATGCCTTTTAGATCATGTTTGTTTAAGTTTTTTAAAAAAAAAGTGTTTTTTATATTGTTTAAAAAAGTAATTAATTATTTAGAGATTTTATGAAAAGTAAAAGTTATTGTGTATTTGGTTAAAATAAAAAGAAACATTTTTCAAATTGTTTAGCAAATAAGGTGGGTTATTAAAGATGAAAGAAAAAATTAAATATTTATATATAATTAAAAGTAGAATAGAGACACACTGTGCATTAATCATGAATAGAATAACTCCATTCATTTGGCTCCAACCCCTCTTTCCTTTTTTTTTGTTTTCTTGTTTTATGTTTTTTTTAATGGAGTCTAATTTTTTCCTTATTCATTTATTCTTTTTTACAGGTAGAATTTATCTTTTTCTATTATTTTAAGTGGAATTCACTTTCTTTTTTTTTTAATTTTCTTAATCTTTATTAATTTTAATTAATGCCATTTGATTTTTTTTTTGCATAGGAAGAGTTAATAATGAAATTTTTTTTAATTCAATATACTTTAAAACTAAATAAGACAACCTCGTGTCTACACATATATCCGAGTCTCCCGGGAGAGAAGAGAGAAAAACCTAGTTTATATTATAGTATTCCAAAATTGACAACCATGTAATGGGGTTATTCAATTACTAAGGTTTAATAAAAACTAATAATGCACTCGTGTGATACACAGAATGCTCTAGAAATAAATTTTGCAAAATATATTTGATGAAAAACATTATTAATGATATTATTGATATACATAAAAAAAATAAGTTAATATATTATTTTATAAATGTAAAAAATTATAAAATATCATAATACATATATATAGATAAAAATTATCTTTTTAGTATATCAAAACCTTGTATGTATAGAGATACATGGATTTGAATTCTTTGACTATTAGACATTAATTTTCCATTACCTATAGCAATTAATTAATTACCAAACTCTTACATTTATCTATCATTTTCTATTTAATTAAATGGCAGTAGCTCTTTTTTTTTGTCAAAGTCAAGAGCTTGTAATGCTTCTATATATGCAATGAGTTTGATTGTCTCAAAAATTATATTTTCTCATGCTTCTCGACCACAATAGGTAGCAATTGATAGGAATTTTTCCCAAAATTAAATGCCCTTCAAACAAGAGATCTACAAAAGTTGACTTATATAATTTAAAAACATTCAAGTGTCAATTAAAACATTTAAGTAAAACTTACTTTCAATAATAATATCATCTTATATAAGAGTAAATGCATAAAATAACAACTTCGTTAAATGACCAGATTATCCTATCTCATATTAAAGGTTGAATCATCATTTATTACTCTAACTTATTCAACCCATAATTCATAATATATTCACCCATTTAATCCATAATTCATAATTTGTTTAGCAATTCAATATGTAATCCTTAATGTGTTGATTTATTCTACTTATTACAATGAATCTATTATATATTAAATCATTTGTATGCTACAAAGAATTTGTAATGCTTATTATTTAAATGACATCATTAAATTATTTAATTTGATTGTTGATGGTGATTCAAATTTCAATTCAAAATTAAGCAAAAGTAAAATAAAATGATTTTCAATATAAACTTATTTCAATTGAAAATTCATTATTTTAATTGAGCAATATATGTCCACTTCAATATAATATAATCAATTAAATAAACTTTTACATTAAAATCCAAATAAAAGCTTATTTTTATTAGTTTGGATATTATGCAAATAAATTCCATAATTAACCTATGTACTCAATTTTTGTTGTTATCAATTTCGAACCAAGAAAATAAATTTTTAGATTGAATTAATTAAATATTTTTTAATATTTTACACCCAATCAATGGTTGTGATTCATAATTACTTAAGATGATAATAATTTTTTATTAATTTTTCAGTTTGAAATTAATTTCCTATGCTTTTTACGCATAATTTTTTTGTTTTTTAAATGTCAAGATTCTAAAATTGATAAATTATAATTTTATAAACTTCATCTGCAACCTAATATATTTCGAAATGCAAACCAGATTTTTGTTTGCTATTCTCTCTTCCTCATCTGTTCTTCTCATATTCATGATGGCTTGCATTCCGTCATGCAGGTGATGTTTACTATGCTTTGTCATCGAACACTTGTCTCAAATCTCTGGTCTTGTTTAAAATCAATAACAAAAGATTTTTTTTCAAGAAATGAGGGAATCATTTATTCAATAAATAAAAAATACATTAGAATACAACAGAGTTAAAAAATGGAAAGAATAACAGAACATCCATAGCTCTAATAGTATAGTTAGTCTTGACAACTTGCATAATTTCCTATGGTGAGTGGGATTCATCAGCAAAGAGTCTTGCACACCTAATTTGCCAGAGTTTCCAATAGTGGATTCCAAATATGATTCTCCTAGTTTGACTTTTGTGAAAATTAAGATTTACAGTTAAACATTGTCTGAAAAAGGATTGACCTTTTTATAAAGGATATTACATTAGTGATGAATCTTCTTGACCTTCTAGTAGCACTTGGAACATTTAAAGGTTATGCTTGAACTTTATGAGAGAGTCCCTAAAAAGTGAGTAAATTCATATCATAATTTGCAAAAATAGGAAAGAGAATATAATGGTGATAAGAATAATGCTTTCAAATAGTCATGTTCACACAATATGTGACTTGGTCATGAAGAAATCAAAGCTTCTAAACACCATCTAGAATGATGCTCCACCATTAATCCAGCCTTATATTACTCAGCTGATAACTACATTATTAATAAAATGTCAATCCTAGCATAATCCATTCACGACCTCGTCTCCTATTAACGACATAATATAAGGGGGTATATATAGTGTAAATGATTTCTTATTTAAGTAATTATATTAGTGCGAATTGATTGAGGAATAGTACCAAATAATCCTATTAGTCATCTCTATGTAACCACATCACAATCATGATAAAATGGCAAATGAATGATTGATAGGGAATTAAAAGATAATTAAAACATTTAATACTAATTTTAGACCAAAGATTGAAATTTGCCACCAACATTAATTTCATATTTGCGCATAAATGATTTGACGATACATATTTCAAAATAAGATTTTAATATACATATTTCAAATTTTAAAATGGACAAATTAAAAGGAATCAATTTAATTATAAACTAAAAAATCATTGAAACCCAAAACAAATCAAAAGGAAATTAATCATAAACATTAACCAATTTAAAAAAATTCATTAAAACCCCGTAATTGTATCTTATAATTCATAATAACAAATCATGTACAATATATTCTTCCAAATATAATCCTCCATTACTAATGATTTTTTTTCTAAGTAAAGCAACTTACTAGCAATAAATGGAATTAAATTACCAGCCATAAACACTAGTTTTCAACTTTCATTTAATTGTACAAGTAAACACATCAACTGCCACATGTTATGCTAAAATTATATTTCCTTTCAAGACTACATGCTAATATATAAGAGATATTAACAATTTTTAATACTTCAGAAAGGATATCACAATAAATTATAATGGTGACCAACATTATTATCACTTAAAATATACTTCAAAAAATAATATATTTAATTAGTTACAATGATTACATTTATAAAAAAAATGCAACTAAATGTATGCCAAATTGAATGACAATAATTGATAGAAAAACATGTCAATTTTAATAGCAATAAAATATATCAATCACATAATAATTTGATATCAGTAAATTAATATAAAAGAGAAAAAAACTAACATATCACTTTCCACCTAATAAATAGTCTTGATGATATGACATTATAGAATTTCCCATTGACGTGGTATTCCATATTTCCCCCAAATCTGCTTTATCTTTATATATATAATAGAATAATATAGTATAGTGAAGTGAACCCTGGATCGTTCTCATTCGATTAGACACAAACATACTCACACCTAGGAAGGTTTTGCAAACAAGTAAATAGGAAATATAAAGACAAAGGAATTTGGAATGACTAAGGAAAGTACAAAGGAAAGGAAAATCAACTAAACCAAACACTAGAATCTACGAGAATAGAAAAGTGTGTGAATGAAATAGTGAGTGCTATGAGTTTGACAAAGGGTATTTGAGCTCTTCCTAACTTAATTCAAAAGATTAATTATGTTTGGGATGTGATTAATTAAATTAACCAATTAATTTAGGAACTTACCAACTAAGCTTAATTTAAGTGATTAATTTAAGCTGACCTAATGTTAATTAAGCCACCTAAACTTGCCTAAATCAATTAATTAACTCAATTACAATGTTGATTTAGCCTCTAGATAAATCTGAAAAATTGGGAATTAATGCTCAATTAAGCTGACTAACCTCTAATTAAACAAGGTCACTCAATATATTATTTAGCTAACATCACTAACCAATGAATTAACCAAGATAACATCAAAATCAAACACTAATTCATAAATTTCAGATCTGTACAGCCAGCACAATGAGCTTAATTCAACATTCATTAATCCAAAATAATGTATATATATCCAATTCAACAAGTTTTCAACAATCCATCATCAAGTTCATACAAATTTCATCAAATCCAAACTAAAAACATAGATCAAATTTGAATGAAATAGCAAGAAATAAATGAGGAGAGTGTACAAAAACATCGCAAGCATCAAGATGGTCTCCATTAAGCTCCAAGCTTAGCTTCCTCCAGCCTCCTCCATAGTTGACTTACAAGCACCTTGGCCTTGCATTTGAATGAAAATTTCACCAAGATGAAGCAAGAAAAATTCGGCCAAGGCAAGAAAGCTAAGAAGAATGGAGGCTAATGGTGAAAGAAAGGTGAGGGAGGTGGATGAGGGTGAAATAATGAAAAAAGTTTGGGGTGGGATGAAGGGTTTATTTTTATAATTTTTAAAGTTATATGCATTCCTGCCTCTTTTACATTTTCTTCTCTCATCTATTATAATTGTTTTTTTAGAAGCTACTCAGCATAATTTCTTAAAATAAGTAGAAAACTTTTTTTTCAAATTTTGATTATTTTTAAAAATTTACACAAATATCCTAAAAAATTTTAAAAGTACTTCTTTATGTAAAAAAAAGTGATTTTTTCATTAAAAAGAGTTGAAACAAAGGGGCTCTTATAGTAATAGGTTATTTAAAACCAATGTACATATGTTTTTATACTCTGTTCGGTCCTTTTTGTTATTCACTTCAAATATTACTTCCTTTTCCTTTTAATTGTCGATTCAACCAATTTATTTTATTTCACTTTGACCGTCATTTTATAATATCAACTGGCTATGCACACTGGTGCATTGTTTTAGTAAACTAACATTAGAAAAATATATTTGAAATAAATAAGTGAATTTTTATATTGATAATGTGAAAGTTATATAAGATAGTAATCTAAAACTAAAAAAATAACTATGTGCTTTCCTATTAATATATATAAATATTAGATTTTGACTTAAATTTGAATAAATAATTATGTGCTTTCAAATTTTGAAATTGTAATAAATTGTAAGCAATTAAATTTTATTTTTTCATATAAAGAATTATCTATTTAATGTAAAAATTCTGATTTTGATCATTATTTAATCATATATTTTTTTATTTAAAACTCACAATAAATGTATATATCATTTGACTCGTAAATGGAAATTACTTAATGATTTATTGAATTGCTTAAAAATTTATTATATTTTCATATAAAAATTTTTTCACTTGTATAATTGATTAAAACTTAGGGTCACAAGCGGAGACTAAATTAAGTGATAAAAGACTTAATACCTATTAAATAAGGTCTTATTTGATTTGAAGCCCCCATCATCTAAGCTGAACATGATAATAAATCATTTTGTAATGATATCAATTATCCAAGTTTAATCAATCATTTTATTTGAAAAGCAATAAATTTATGTAATCAAGACATCAATGACCAAATTTTTTTTTAATTTTTACTAAGAGCCCAATTTGCAAATTGAATAATTTGAGTATCCAATCACATAACTCTCTTAAAGATTTTAAAATTTAAATAAAAACGTTCAATATCACTTTATCTAAACAAAATATTTGAAATAATTACCATATTAAACATACATTCAAATATACAATTCACCAACATTAATACTCAATCAATAAAATAATCAATTTCATCGATTTAAAAAATATTACTACCCAATTCAAGAATTGGTTTTTAAGCCAATTAACAATAATTAATAAATGAATAAAATTACTTAATACATGAAATAAAGTTAAATTGATAGGATAAAAGATATAAGTCAGCGCATTCAATATGTAATTTTTCAAATTAGAATAAAGTGAAATATGAACATTGAATATTGGACTGAATTTTTTGGCCGAGCTAACATTCTTGGATGACAAGTTAGAATGCAGTAACTCTGCACAATTCTATTGTGAGAATTTTTTTTTTGGCCAAGATTTTACTGTGAAAATGAACCAACATTAATTGAAATATGAAAAATAATTTCATTCAAACTTGTTGCTTTGCCATTCTCATCATATTATATATGGGAAATTACATATTAGGACCAAAATATGTAATTAATTACAAACTAAGACCTAAGACCTACTGTGTATTTAATTATATTAAGGGACTAAATATAGTTAGATAAAATTAAAAAATTGTGAGATTCCTAATATGTCTTTAAAAACTTCCTCCACCTGCCCCATTCATTACACCAGTCGGCCAACTTAATTGATGGTCAATGGCTGCCATCGCCCTTCCACAATCCTAACCTTAACACCCTGGAAAAACTTAATTGATTGTGATCGGAAAATTAATTTTTTAATTTAAAAATTATAGATGATAAAATATATTTCTCAATAATTATATAGTCATATATTTATATAGTTTTATTTTATTTTATGTTTTTTTATATATATTGTATAACTGTATTATTGTAAAGATATTATTTTTATTATGTAATATTTAAATTAAAAAAATAATACAATTTTATAATTATATAAAGTTTTTTTTTAATTTCTAAACTTAAAAAAAATGAAGGGGGCAGGAGGGAGGCAGCGCAGATTGTAGCAGGAGAGGCCCCCTCCCCCATTTGAGATCTCATCACAACCCTAGGGTGCTAATAAACTTAGATAAATCAAAAAAGGAGAAAAATAAAGTCGAATTGATCAATCTTTGTCATTTGATTGATGTAACAAACTAACAACGTACAAAATTAAATGAAGAAAATAACTTTACGTGGCCTTCATGAAATAACTTAGATTGTCTAGCAGAAAAAAAAAACAAAAGAAAAATAAATAATTAGAATCTATCTAATATTCCACAAATTCATTATTCGAAGTTTTTCTCATCTAAAATTTCCATGTCAACGAACATCCCTTGAGTATTTCATCTATCTCCCACAGGTTTATATCCTGTGACAAAACCAAACCAACAAATACAATAAGGGGCAAAGGAAATTTGAGATAAAAGTGAGTTAAAAAATAATAAAAGTTTAAAAAACTAAATACTCTCTCTAATCCTATTTATAAGATATTTTTAACTATCATATATATATTAAATAGAGTTAGTTATACTCTCAAAGTTGCTAAAAATTAGTAAAAATTTTCAATTGACTCTTATTGATTAAAATAATATGATTCTTATTCAAATAGCCATAATTATTTGTAGACAAAGGAAAGTGTTGACAAAAGAATAATTGACTAATAAATATAATTTTGAGAAATAAAGAGTCCGATAATTTACGAGGTGGACAATAAAATTATTAAGAGTAAAAGAAAAAATTCATATTAAAATATGACACAACACTATACATTTAGAATCAAACAAATCTTCTAAATAATATTTTATAAAAGGAGGATGAAGTATACAAAGAAGAATGAAAAACAAATTATTTGATGAAAATATTTTGAAAAAGGTGGACACCTTATGAATGGACAGAAAAAGAGAATTAGAGATAAATATTTGCCGGAGCTGCACTTTGAAAGCACCGTCTCCCTCATGCTTGTCCACATGACAATTAGCTATCGAGACGTAAACTTTCTCATATTTCAAAATATAATAATACAAAGGGTTTTCCTCATATATTTAATAATTTTTTTTAAAAGTACTTCTAATTAAGATAATAATTTTTTAAAAATTAGTAGTACAATTCATTTGTATTAATTACATAATATAAAAGTTATTAATATTAAATGAGAGTATTTTAAAAAATTATTTTATATTTTAGAAAACTTTATTAATTTGTGTAGTTTTACCTTTCATCTTTTATATTAAGAAATAGAGGGAATAAATCAAAAGGTTAGAGATTGTGTCAATGTCATGACCATCCAAACAACATTAAGTGCATGTTTGGTTCATCTTTATAAAAAAGATACTATGGTTTTCAACTATGATTTTCTAAGAATATGTGTTTGGTCAAATACAAACTACTTTTTTAAAAAATGAAAAGTGAGTTAAATTGTTGTTTTGGAAAATGAAGAAAAAAGTTATTTTTCCTTTAACAGAATGTGGGTTTTGGAAAAGAAGAAGCAAATTTATTCTATATTATACATCTAAAATTACTTTTAACCCTTATCATTCAAATAGATTTTTTGTTAAACTTACTTTTGCAAAAAGAGTATCCAAACATAACAACTTACAACAAACTTATTTTATCTAAATTTCATTTTTACAAATTTCATTTATCTTAACTTAATTTTACAAAATGAAGAATCAAAAGGGCTCTAATATGAGCATTTATACTGGGGATATGATGGAGCAGTAATTGCTTAGTAATAAATAAAAATTATTATAAATTATTTACATATTAATTACATGATATTTTAAACGATGTCATTCAATTTTGGATCAATTTAAATTCAAATTTTGGTGATAAGAGTAGTTATTAGAGGGAAATCGATTTTAAGTTCACATATAAGTATTTATAATTAAAATATTAAATAATCAGTTAAATAATTTTCAATGTTAAAAAAATCGGACTAAATTGGACGGGTCGATTCAATCGATTCTTGGTGCCAGGTCCGGTCCAGTCATAGATCTTGACCGTCTCTTTCCAGAACTTGTGGAATACCGGTCAAACTGATTTCGAACCAGTATTAAACCGGTTTATTTTTTAAAATTTTAAAATTTTTTTAATTTTTCAAAAATAAAATAATATTATTTTTAATATTAAAGAGCATTATTTTTTTGCATAAATTCTTTTCTTTTTATATTATAATATTATATAAGTGTTATTATGATACATAATTGTTAATAACAAATTTACTTAATAAATAATATGAAAAAATATTAATTGACTATTTTAATTCAACATATATTTTTGAATGAATATTATCTTATTTAGATTTTAATATTAAATTGTAAAACTTATTAATAATATTTTTAATATAATGTATAAAATTAAAAAATTATTAAATTTATTATCACCGGTTTAATTCAGGTTGAACCATTAAATCTTAGTGTCTTAACTTGTTCAATACCTAGTTCAGTTTTTTAAGCCTTGATAATTTTATTAATATACAATTTCACAAGAAATGTTAAAAATGATCAACATCCAATGTTGTCAGAACCGAACCGGACATTGAACCGGACAAGTCACTGGTTCAAGGTTCAATAGTTCAACCGAGGTCGAACCGGAGTCGGACCGGTAGTGATTAAAATAATATATTTAAAAAAAATAATATAAGTTTAAACAAATTTTATAACTTAATTAAAATCTCAAACTAAATAATATTCAATTATCAATATATTATTCACTACAAACAAATTATTAATGAGTTTCATAACTCAATATTTTAATTTAAATAAACTAATATTCATCTATAATCATATTTTGAGTTTAAAATAATAAATTAATAATTTATTATTTATTATTCATTAAGTAAATATATAATTTTTAATAGTTATATATCATAATAATGCTTATATAATATTATAATATATAAAAAAATATATTTTATACTAAAAATGATGTTATTTTATCTTAAAAATAAAAAAGAATTTTTTAAAAAAATTTGAAAAAATAAATAAATCAGAACTTGTTCAAGGCCGGTTTCACCGGTTTTGGACCGGTTCTCACCGGTTCTGAACAGTACCAGTTGAAACCTATGACCGGAGCGGACTAGGGACCGGTTCCCGGTCCGACCGGTCGAACCGGCCGGTCCGGTCCGGTTTTTACAACAATGTCAACATCTAAAAATTTGTGTATATATATATATATATATATGATTGTGTTGAGCTCTATCAAATTTTTTTATTAATATACAATATTTGGTTTAGACAAATTATTATAAATTATTTACATATTGATTACCTGATATTTTAAAGTAAATAAGCCAATTTCGGATAAATTCAAATTCAAATTTGGGTAATAGTTATTAGAGGGAAATAAATTTTTGGTTTAGACATATTATGCCTGAATTTTTAATAAAAATCAATTTTTAATTAATTATTATAAAGGAATGTTTTAGGTTACAAAAATGGATATTCTAAAATTTACGTAATAAATGCTGAAATTTGAACTTTTTTATAGTTTTATAAATTGTAAATAATTAGTGATTTTTTGCTTGCTAATATTAAAGGCCTCACAATAAATAGCATTAATTGTTAAATTATGTGATACTTCCTCCTATCCTTTTTATTAGTCATATTTTAAAAGCTTTTGGTGGTCTTAAATATAAGTCACATTTAATGAGTTTTTGAAATATTAATTACTTTATTTCTAAAATATTCTTATTTAATTATGAGAATGTAGATTATTTGAATTTGTAGTATTTATTAGAGATAAAGATAAAAATTACATCATTTTTATGACACTTTTAATAATGTAATAAATTTTTCTTGATTACAATGAAGTAATTAAAGTGATTAATATTAAGGATAAGAGAAAGTAATGAATTATGAGTATTTATAATTTGAAAAAAAAATTAAAAGTGACACATCAATTACCACGTAGACACTCCATGAAAAAATTTCCAAACTTAAATTAGTTGCTGAGGTGGTACAACAGGATCAAGCTTTAAAACTTATTTTTATATATATAATAGATATAGGATTAAATGTTTTTGGTTTTTAATTTTACCCATAACAAGTCATTAATATTGTTATTAATTCATGAAAAAGAAAAAATGTAATAAGCAAGATTCAAAAAACTAGACCGAATATTGAACTACTCAAGGCACTAATTTAAGGTTCAATAGTTCAACCGTGGTTCAATTAAAATTAAATTAGTGGTAATAAATTTAATAATTTTTTAATTTTATACATTATATAAAAATATATATATTATTAATAAACTTTGCAACCTAATATTAAAATCTAAATAAGCTAATATTTATTTGTAAATATATTTTGAATTCAAAATAGTTAATATTTTTTTCATATTATTTGTTTCAATAGTTCAACTGTGATTCAATCGGAATTAAACCGGTGGTAATAAATTTAATAATTTTTTAATTTTATACATTATATAGAAAATAAAAAAATATTATTAATAAACTTCGCAACCTAATATTAAAATCCAAATAAGCTAATATTCATTTGTAAATATATTTTGAATTTAAAAAAGTTAATATTTTTTTATATTATTTATTAAGTAAATTTATTATTATTAATGATTATGTATCATAATAATGCTAATACAATATTATAATATAAAAAATTTTATATAAAAAATAATACTCTTTAGTATTAAAAATAACGTTATTTTATTTTTAAAAAATAAAAAAATTTAAAACTTTTTTAAAAAATTAAAAAATAAACCGATTTAACCAGTTCGAGACTGGTTTGACCGGTCTTCCATCAGTTCTGGAAAGAGGTGGTTGAGATCTATGACCTGACTAGACCCGGCACCAAGAATCGGTTGAACTGGCCAGTCCGATCCGATTTTTTGAACATTGGTAATAAGGATCATTTAATAAAATTGTATCATTTATTAAGTTATTTATTATTTTTGTAATAATTCTTATACCAAATCGTAAAATGACAATCAAAATGGAATGGAGGAAGTACTAAATAAGGTAGGTATTATTACTTTGTATTGAAATTTATTTTCATAAGCCTACCCACCAAAAAATTTATATAAGCTCAAACAGGGAAGACTATTTTTACTAAAACTTTTAGAGAGGACTTAGACAAAGTTCGGGAGAGAATCCTGCCACCAATCTCACCATAGAGTGGCTACCCCATCTACATATTGAAATAGATCCTCTAAATTAAATTTACAAAATTTTGTGCATTTTGGAAGAAAGAATAAGTTGTTGCAATTGTTATAAGAAAAAAGAAAAAAGAAAAATATATCGTGTAAGAAATCCACACCAGTGCTCGCTCGAGAGGTAATTAATTCATCATCTTCTCATTTAAAAAAATTCCGAATTAATTCTTGTATATTTCAACACAAATTGCATTCTCCAACTGAATTTTACGAACTTACACATGCTAATCATATGATTTGGGGTTGCCACTTGCCAGAGTTCCTTTTGTTTCCTTATTTTGATTTTGATTTGATGATAAAAATAGGGTAAATTAAAGCGGATTTTTTTTTAAACATTCTAAGAATAAGGAAAGTTTCTCTATAATTTATATGTATGATGCATGCTCACATATACATTGAAGCGGGAGAGACAAAATGGAAAATTATTAAAATGAAGAAACAAAATTTATCTTCTTAATATTTAGATTGACATTGCTAGTAGGGATTTTTATCCTTTAAATAAGTAGTTGCTGGGTTCGATTCTCTACCTCTGTGTATGAAATAAACCTAATTAATAATCTAGAATGATCAACAAACTTTACTTGCTGTTTTTTGGGTAGTTGTGGGTTTGCTTTGAGAATTGGAGAGAGAGAACAGCTTCTTCAAGAACTTGAGAAGCACTAACAGGTCAGGCTTACAATTGTCAGATGCAACTACAGATCCATTGCTTTTCACAACTGTTAAAGCTGCTGATGCACAACTTACATCCACAATCTGCTCCACAACACACACAAAATTCTATGAAGAACAAACTCAATAATCTCAATTATAAAACACAAAGAATAATTAATCACACAATTTTTTTAATTGTTGAACTTATACATGTCAAAAAAGTTACACTACCACCTTAAGAGTTTTTTAGCTACAATATCTTTCATTAATTAAATACATATTTTACAAAAATTAGACAAAAGAGTATATTTTAAAATTAAAAGGAAATTTGTATAATTCATTGTATTTAAAAACAGAATTATCTTATTGTTTCTTTTCTATGGTTCCTAAAACTCTATGCTGTTAATTAAAATTACTCTCCGCGCATTGCATGTGGGGCAATTCTACTTTTAATAAAATTCAAAAGAAATTATTAGACTAATAAAAAAATATAACTTTACCATAAACCAATTGCAACGCAATTCATGTATTGGCTGCAAAAGTTCAACTTTAAGCAAACAGGGGAATGATTACCCAACTAAAGTCCAAACAACCCACAACCAAATACTAATCATATAATCCTAATTTTTCAGATTAAACAACCAAATACTAATCATAAAATCCTAATTTTTCAGATTAAGCAACCATAGGTATGTATGAAATTAAACAAAGAAAAAAAAACTGATAAACTAGTGAATAAAGGAAGCATAGAATATGTGGAACAATACCTCTGTAGAAGAAAAAGAGGTAGCAGAGGCAGAAGTTGATGACAAATCCTCATTAAAATTCTCCCACAACAAGTCCATTCTGTCCTGATCATCATCTTCATTCGGGAAGCTCTCTCTCTGGCCATCACACATCACTTTTGCTTCAAATCCTTCGGAAGCCTTTCTTGTGTCTTCAGTGGAAGAGGAAGAAGATAGAGATGGATTCCAGAGAGGAGGCGAATCAATGGTGAAAGGGTGAGGATCATTGATTCTGGGGAAGGTGAAGTCCTCTGTACCATCCATGGCTTCCCTGATCACAACTTTGGGTTAGGTTTAATGGTAGTGGTGGTGGTGGACCACTGGACCTGAAGGTTTTGGTTCAACCGCTGCAAAAATTAAGGTTTCTTGTTCAATAGGAATCAGAATACCCAACTTTTATTCTCTACCAAGAACTTAGCCCCTCTCTTAGGTAAGGTAATTAGGGTCTAAACATGAAAAATTATCGGAGAAATTATAATTACTCTCACAGATTACAAGTTACTATCAGATTGAAAAAATTTACTATTGAATTTTAACTTATTACCAAAGTCACTTGAAAACTATGATTTCTTTTTTAAAAAAGCAATAACTTTCTTAAAACTTTATGTTAATTAGTCAGCAAAACTTGATAAAAGATCCCGTGAGAGAGAGAGAGAAGGGACCTGCATTGTGGAGATCGATCTTCCCACGTCTCTTTCTCTCATTCTACCAGATTTAATTCTGGACATAAAAGGATCTTTAAGACTTTAAGTAAAAATAATACACAGCTTATCTTGCTTATGTGGTAGAAATTAAAGGAAGTGGGCAATGCAATGCCTTTGAGGGAAGCCAAGGGTTGCCTATTATTACTATTATTATTATTATCATTATTGATAACCGAATTATTAGGAGAAGCCATTTGTATGCAAATAATTAATTAGGCGTCACACAAAGGGGTTGAATATTGACTCTATCCGCCATGAAAGTGATATTTCCACCACTCAACTTTCAACACTATTCCTTCGTTCGTCTTTATGTATTTTCTTAAATTTAGAGTCCTTTGGCTCCACATACCCATTTTGTCCTTCCTCATACGCAATCCAATCCACATAATTATTGAAATATTTAGATCATCCAATTTTCAAAATCATAATATTTTTTTAATACACAGAGGGCTGAACCAAAAAAGAAAAAACTTTTTTAATACACAAAGAGGGCTGAACCCAAAAAAAAAAACTGAGTATTACATGGGGGATAGGGATCCTAGCAATATCAGTCCGTAATAACTCATTGGGGCAAGAAAGTGCCTCCTCAAATAAAACCATTGGTAATTTCTATGTTGCTGTATCTGCATTTTTTATAAAGTCTTAAGATAGTTTTTGAAAAAGTTACTTCTAAATATTGAAAAATTATTACGTGCATGGTTATTTAAAATTATAATTTATTAAAATTTGGTAGTAACCTTTTCTAGACAAATGGATCATTGAAAATAATTATGATATTTGAGATATTTTATCCTAAATATTTTAGCATTTGGGTCCTTGAATGTATCTTTTCCATTTTCTAATTTGTTGTGCTCATATGGAATGCATATGAATAATTGAGAAAATTACAGGAAAGGAATTTAAATTAAATATATTTTTATTAAAGGATAACTTATACAGAATTTCAAAATTCTTATGAATTTATCTAACAATTAATCACATGGGTCGAACAAACAATAAATCACACGTTACAAATGACCACCCAGAACGAAGTAGGTCCCACATCAAATAGGAACATTTTGTTTGTATGTATGCATGACCTACTCTAGATTGCCCTTAAAAATTTTTAAGATATTTATATTGAAATATTTTAAATTTTAAATTTACTCTTAAATATTTAAGGACTAAAGATCCAAACTGCTCAAGAAAATTATATTCAGAACTGCGAGTTAAAATTTTTAATTACGAAATCTTTTGGAAATAATTTTAAATTTTAAAATAATTTAATGAAAACAGGGTTTTTTTTCCCAAATTAATGAAAATAGGTTCAACTAAAAAGATTTTCACTGCTATTTGAGGTTAGCTCAAGTTGTAAAATTGACTAAAGAAACAAACTTTCACCTTCAACTATTGCTTCAAAACATTCATTTTGATAGGAAATAAAGGATAATCACATATATAATCATAGGCCCAATAAAAACTAACATCCCATTTAATGCAATTACAGAGCTTAGGGAATGTAATGAAATGGTAGATAATGGATATAATGTGATGATGATTGTAGGTGAGTTTGTGTGGTTTGACATAAAAGAATAAGGGAAAGATGTTTATTTTTACAAACAAAAAATACAAATAAGTGTGAAATGATCCTTTTGTCTCTGGCAAAAAGAAAATCCCCTCCCCCTTCTCCCATTCTCCTCCCCAGTGGCTAGCGGCATTACCATCACCTATCAATATCACACAAGTCAATATACATCAACACACAATCCAAAACAAACCAAATCATATTTGAAAAAAAAAATTAAAAATGAAAAAAAAATGGTTGTGACTAGATTTGCACTAACTCCGGCACCTCCTCCACCAGTCTCAACCTATGACCTCACCAACCTCTATTCATTCACTTCTTCACATTGGATCACTAAACATGGTGGAGGATGAAGGGAAAGTTTGCGCACAAATCTAGAGAGAAAACAATGGCATTCAAACCAGATCTGGATGATGGGAGACACCAACTAGGGGATGAAGGAGATCGGGTTAGACTACATCTACTATCAACCTATGGTTTGGTCTTGTAGAGGCATCGGGTTTAGTCTAGGAGCCTGTGGTCTTTTTTGATTTGGCCAAGTTGGTAGGCTAGACTGGTCTGGCTTGGGTTGGACTGAGTTCAACTGACCTTATATATTGTTTTACCTATTTAGATTTCTTTTCTTAATCAATTTGGCCCAAATAGAAAAATTGTTGGTCATTTTTTTCAACAAAAACTTTATTCCAAATAGAAAATGTAGCACAAATTTGTCCAACACTTTTTTTTCTAAAACCAATGTCCACATAATACATCTAAAAAAATATGGAACAACTTGCAAAATATACACTCATAATACATTTAAAAGATCTGAAAAATAACTTACCAAAAAAAAGTGATTTAGAAAATATACATGCATTAAAAATAGAAAGAATACTGGCAAATCGGTGGTTGCCATTTGCCTCCCCTGCAACTCTCACACCAAGAATCAAAGGATGACAAACCAGATCCAAAGACCAAATCAAAATAAAAGGGAATTTTAGAATAAATCAAAAACCATAAAAAGTTGTGGATATGACACAATAGAAGGGTTCAATGAACAACAATATTTAGAAGAACACTAGCGATGCTAAGGATGTTGATGGCCAATGAGAATCATGATGAAGGGAGCACGAAAGCATCTCAAAGGATAACTTGGTGGTGCTTGGTAGAGGTGGAGATGTCGATAGATTTAGAAGGTGGAGGTGAAGGTGGTTGTTGAAGTAGATCTGGATCTGGAAGGAGGTAATTGCGAAGATGAAAGGAAAAGGGGCAGGGAACTGCAAAGGTCGAACTCCAAATGCTAGCTTCCATGCTCTCACCAATGGTGGTGGTTTGATCCTGGCTAAATGGTGATGGTGAAGATTGAAGACAATGATGGCACAATGAGATCACAGCAAAGGATTTTAGAGCAAAGAGATGAGAGGACATGAGAGGAAGATCATGGCAAGTATGGAAGAGATAGATAGGGATGGGGCTTTTCTTTATTTTACAAGAGTTCTTAAATGATGCTATTTCATATTCATTAAAAACAAAGAGCAAAGACCTTGAGTAGGCCAAACCAATTGGTCTAAATATGCAGCACGAAACCCGATTTGACCCGGTGAGTTAACTCAGTTCGAACGCTAGGTTTTTTTTGCTTCAGGTTGGTAAGACCAGGTTAATACTAGATTGGGTCACCTCAGGTTGGGTCGGGTTGGCTGAGTTTGGGTTTTTAACGCACACCCCTAACGCCAATAGAGTGATGGTGGTGGTGGAGGTGAGAAATGAATTCTCAGTAATTAATACAATGAAATATAGAAGGAAAAACATTTCATTTTATGTTCAATTATCAAAGCAATTAAATAATAACTTTATGTTTCATTCCCTCGGCTCCTTAAATCAGGCTTGCTTCTATAATTACTGGACGTGCTTTTCTCACTTCACCCAAAGTATCCAGTATATTGTCCGTATATTAGGGCATCCCCTAGTTTGGATTCATTGAACCATTATTTCACTTTCTAGCTTTCCTTTGAAACATAGATCATAACATAATGAAGAGAACTAAAGAAAATGATAATACTCCTTTAAATTTAGTGGCTATCAAAATAATGCTAACTCAAATGCTATAGTATGCCCCATGAATGAAATGGGTTGTGTGTGTGTGTGTATCCACAGACACACACATTGGTATAACACTACAAAAATATTACTACTATAAGACAACAAAATCATACTTTGTGAAAATTCAATATACAAGACTAGCTAGCGTAATTAATACAACCTTGAGTCATATGACAAATATTAATAAAGAACTACATAATGGAACCATTTATAAAAAAATAATAATAATAAAAACAGTGTTAGGTAAATAGAATATAAGAAATAGAAACAAGCTTAGAATAACATAATAATCTATAAGAAATAACATTAAGAAGAATAAAACCACTATTTTTTTATTATATATCTCAATTTTACCCAAAAAAAAGAGGAAACAAGGTAGAATCATATAAGAAATTTTATGACAAGAATGAAACTAATCATAGGAGCCTAAGTACATATATAGTAGAATAGATTTTCAAAAATCTATCTAATCTTAAGATTTTAAGGAAATAAGAAAGATATAACACTGAAACTTAGTGCTTTTAGTTAGATGACATGGTAAAAATAGAAATAAAAATGAAGAATTAATCTAACTATGAGTTAAAAGAAATATTTGTAGAAGCATGGAGTTTGTAACTAAAATAAAGAGTGCTTTTAGTTAGATGACATGGTAAAAATAGAAATAAAAATAAAGAATTAATCTAACTATGAGTTAAAAGAAATATTTGTAGAAGCATGGAGTTTGTAACTAAAATAAAGATTTAAGGTGTGTTTGGATTCTCCTCATAATTATTTATGGGGAGAAGTTTCCAAACACACTTCAAAATAAAATAATCACTTATGATTATTTAATATGAGAATAAATGATTATGTCAAAAGTGATCTGTGTTTTGATATTTTTACTCTATAAGTGATTTTGGGAAAAGAAATGTGTTTGAATTTTAGTAGTTTAAGTGATTATTGGGTGGATAATGAGAAGAAAAAGTAAAATAAATGATGATAGGAGAATAAGTAATTACCATAAGTAGAAAAAATCAGTTTCTTCCATAAGCACTTATTTGAGGCATACGTGCTTTGAAAGTAGGATGTGTTTGGAAACCTCTTCCTATAAGTGATTATTTTTCCCCATAATCATTTATGAGTGATATTGAAATAGGTTATAAATGATTATTCCTATAAGCTATTTTTTTTTTACTTTTCATAATCACTTATCCTTATATAATTACTTATTTTACTTTTCTTTTTCATTATCCACCCAATAATCACTTAAACTCTCAAAATTCAAACATATTTCTTTTCTCAAAATCAGTTATGAGGTAAAAATATCCAAATACAAATAACTTTTGATATAATCATTTATTTCCATAATTAATTATGGATAATCACTTATTCTCATAATCAATTATAGATTAGTTAATCAAAACACACATATAACTATAGAAACATAAATAGTATGAGGATGTTAGCATATCATAGCATAATGAGATGCCACAATATTTTCTAATAGCCATGATGAATGTAATACCATAAATATTTAAATAAAAATTTAGAAGTAGTTTAGTTAAAATAACTAAAATTGGTATATTTAAAAAAGTCAAGTTTCAAGAAAAGAGTGTGGGAACTAAGTTGAAGTTCAAGCCTAAAAGTTTAAACCCAATTAAGTCACAAGCTTTTTTACTGAAATTTTGACAGCATAACCTCCATAACTCAAGGGTTCCCAAATAAAACCTACTAAAAGCCTTTAAATTATAACATTACTAGTAAACAAACAACATCTAATAAGATCCAACAAAATGTTCACAATACAATAATATGACATAAATCTCAAATCATATATTGAAATTATGCATCATTTCCAAATAAAGGGTGTTTACACCATTCTTTTATATAATTATATTCAATCATTATATTAGTCATAGAAAAACCTTCTCGAAACACTTACTCTATACTTGACAATTTCATAAACATAATGTATAATTTCAGGAAGAAGAAAATGTACCAAGTAATTGCCACAACTATTTCTATACAAGGTAGATAGGAGTATATTCCTCTAGTCGTTTCCCCCTATTAAAGCTAGAGTTATCACCATGATAGCACAAGAGGTGTCTATCATGTTAAGATAGTATAATTTCACATCATTATGATTTACCATGATAGCATGCTCACAAAGGAGGTGTCTATCCCAAGGTAGTTTAATTTCACATCATTATAACTTATTATGATAGCACATCCACACATGAGTTGTTAATCCCACGGTAGTCTAATTTCAAATTGTTAAGACTCACTTTGACATCATGCCCACGTAGGAGATATCTATCTCAAAGTAGTCTAATTTCATATCACTGTGACTCACCGTGACATTACATTCACACGGGAAGTGTCCATCTAAAGATAGTCTAATTTCACATCATTGTGACTCATCATGACAGCACACTCACGGAGGTATCTATCCTAGGGTCATCTAATTTCACATCTATATGACTTGTCGTAATGTCACACACTCACAAATGATACTCCATAAGGCAATCAATTTATATATATTATGGTCATGCTCAGGCTAACCTCAACATATTAGAGATTCAAGTGAGAATACCATCTTATAATATATAGTAAAATATGTATTACGTTATGATAAGAAGTTGACTCGATTGCCTCCCAGTTGATGATGCTTTAGCAAAATATTGGAAGCTACAATCGTTTCTAAGTATATGTACCCCAAGGCTACAAAACCAACCAAAACTTCAGAGTTATTCTTATGCAATCAAACTAATGCCCCAAGTCCAAGCTTCAAGCCAATCAACCAATATATGTGTCAATGACACTGCCCATAATTAAAAGGCTAAGAAGTAAAATTTTCAAGTTAACTTTTTAACCAATAAAGCAACTCCAAACTAGCAACCCAAAGATACATATTATAAAAATGTCATGGCTAACATCAAGAATTCTCACTAGTCTTTCAATCTATCATGAGTTAAGCATACAAATGCATTACATCTTTGAGTAAACTCTTTATATATCAAATCAAATCAAAATTACACCAAACTTTGTAGGTATATTCTTCATGTTCAAAAGATTCAAAATATCAAAACTTCATGACCAGACACTTCACCAATTTGAAATTCCCCTTTCCCTACTATAGGGTTTATAAGATTCAATATTTTGATACGCAGGCAAACCAATCCTCTAATAAAACCATTTGTAAGACTTAAAATAATAGCAAAACAAGATTTAACAACCTCTCTCAACCATAAATTTGAAGTTCGAGCTCCTCCCATCTTCATACAACTCAATACTTCAAAGCCAATTATATAGGACTTGAAATGTGTAGAAGGAACCATGAAAGAAGTGTCATACCTTCAAGATCCAACCTTTAAGATGCCAAAATCGGCTTCCTAGACCTTCAAAACCCTCACCTTGGCCAAACCTTCAAGCAAGATTGAGTGGAACTCAAGCCAAGTGAGAGAGAGAGAGAGAAGAGTTTAGTGTTACTTTTATACAAAACACATAAAGGGAGTAAATTGCAAACTTCTTCCAAATTAATCACTCAAATTCTAATTTTCTCATAACCTTTCATATACACCCCTTAAATTTCAATTTCTAAAAAAAATCATTTTACATATTAATGATCCTTATTTTCAATAATAGTTAAATGCTAAATGATGATTATTTGTCTTTAATTTATTTAATCAAAGCTTGGAGTACAAGAATTTAGTAAACTAAATAAAATCAATAATTTGAAAGAAGAATTGTATTACTTACATTCTCTCTCTTTTCTCCTTGCAACTCTCCTGTAAGGGTCTTTCATTGTTTTCTTTTGTATGTAGTGATTTGTAAAATAAAGCCCTCTATTTATAGGCACCTTAACCTACTCCACAAGTATACATTTAATTCTTTCTTGTCCCTTTAAGTTAGTCTATCTTATCTCTTAAGCAATTAATTCTTTCTCATCTATATAAATTCTTATTTACCCCTTAAGTAAGTCTTTCTTATTCTATATTGATCTCATTGCTTATGTCACTATGTCTAGAATGTTTCTTGTTAATCTTATCCTCATGATTTACCACAAAAGTATCATGTGACTTATTGCTTCCAAATCTAGTATATTTATATTATCTCTATTTTACATTTTAATTTGTTTACTTATTAGTACTATTATTTTCATAATAATTTTACAAAGTGTTATATCTTAAAATTTATAAATTTTATGGTATGAAGATGGTATAGAGATGGATGTGGCATAAACCAAAACCACCAAAATCGATTTAGATTCAGTGGTGGTACATTGATTTCACTTTCCCTATCCTGACGCCCTTACCTCTATCTCATTTCATTTGTTAAATCAAATGTTCTGATGATTTCAAACCAATTTAACCTTGGAAGATGTTGAATCAAGAGTTTTGATGACTCCAAACCAACCTTCAAGAGCTTGGAATAAAAATATCAAAGGTGCCCAAAAAGTTTCAAGTGAAGAAATTCTGGATAAATCTGTGCAAAGACAGATGTATGATATTTAGTAGTGTTTTATTTGAGTAAAAGACTTTGATTTGGTGAAAATATGTTTTAAAACCTTGATTCTATGTTAAATCATGGAATAATTGAAAAACATCCACCAACAGACGAAGTTTGAAAGGTTAATACCAATCTGTCATAGTGGAAATTTGAACTTTGCCTTTGGAAATTTGAATTTCGTATTGAAACTGAATAAGTCTGAAGGAAGGTTTCTCTGACAGACGAATTTTGACTTGAGAAAATTCAAATTTTGATATATGTCTAAAAGAAGCTTTCAGTAACAGACGAACTTTGGGTTTTGAAAATTTGAATTTCAGACAAAATGAAACTTATGAAAACTAAAGAAATTCATCTGAAATTATGTCAAAGTTCATCTGAAACCAAGTTTGGATTGAATTTCAAAATTGCTCACTGACAGACAAACTTTGAACATGAAAATTTGAATTTCAAAAACTAAGCTTGTGAGTCTGTTGCGATGATACGTTGACATACGAATGACAGTATTTATAAATTCGAATTTTGAAGTTAGTTTGAAAAGAGGTCTCTCTGACAGATGAACTTTGCCCTTTGAAAATTTGAATTTTCAATAATATGAGCTACTGTGCCTTATAGACCAACTACAGACAGACGAATTTTAATGTTCCAAAATTCAAATTTCGAAGGCACTGTAGCAAATTGAAAATACTGTTCACACTTAACAAAAAAACGTTCTACTTGAAAATTCGTATGTCACAACACAAACATTTTCCAAATATCAAAATTCGAATTTCACTTCATGACAGACGAACTTCGGGCATTCAACGTTGAAGTTGTTAACCTTCGGTTTCTGCGAAATTCTTCTGTTGACCAACCGAAATTCAAATTTCAGTATGTCAAAAGCATTAAATGCGGTTGGTTAACGGATAGTTTTTCAGAGTAACCGTTGGATAACTTCTCCAATGGATAGATTTTGTCTTTAACGGATATTTGAGACCTAAATCTATAAATACAACATCATTTGAAGTTGTGAAAAACAATTTTAACCTTGTATATACTAAAACTCTACCAATCATCTACTCAAAGTCTCTTACTCTCTCACTTCAATATTTTGTACTCCAACTTTCATATTTACTCTGTTTAAGAGAGTTTAATCTTTGTAAACAATCTTATCTTCATCTGGAAGATAGATTTTCTTGTGAGAGGATATCACAAGGGATTGGGAAGTACTTTGTAAGAGTGCATAGAGTGAATGAGTGAGCTCTAGAAACAGAACATCAACTTGTACTGAGGCATTTGCAAGAAGCCCACAGAATTCTTGCAGAATAGTGAAAAATCTCAAGTGGTGACTTGGGGACTGGACATAGGTCAAGTGGAGAGACCGAACTAGGATAAATATCTGAGTTTTCTTCTCTTTATTGCAACTTTTCCAGTTTATTTTCTTATACTCTGTTTTACCTTCAATACTTTGCTTTCTTCACTTTCTTGACATTTTGCAGAAAACTTGCAAACCTCCCAATTCACCCCCTCTTGGGAAGCCAACCTAACTAACAGAAGAAAAATATCAAAAGTGTACAAAAGATCTCAAGTGAAGAAATCCAAGGAAAACAAGTATAAGATTAGATATAGGATTTCTTATTGAATTCAAATGAATAAAAGACTTTGATCTTGTAAGAGAATGTGTTAAAAGTGTGTTTTTAAGATAACTCATGAAGTATTTGAAAAATACTCACTATCAGATGAATTTTGGAGTATTAAACTTGATTTGTTACTTTGAAAATTCAAATTTTGGTATATGAAATTCTAACTTCGGGGGTGAAAATTTGTTAGTCAGAAAAGAAGTCTCTCTTACAGATGAATTTCATCTTTGAAAATCTGAATTTTAGGTAAAATACAAATTATGAAAAATAAAAAATTCGTCTAAAGATATGTCAAAATTCATCTGAAAATAAAGTTTAGAAAGAGTTCTATGTTAGTCTTCTGACAGACGAATTTCATCTTTGAAAATTCAAATTTTGGGTAAAACACAAACTGTGAAAAATGAAAAATTCATTTGAAAATATGTCAAAGTTTATCTGAAAATAAAGTTTAGAAAAAGTTCTAAGTTAGTCCTCTGACAGGTGAACTTTAATTTTGAAAATTCAAACTTGATAAAGATAGTTTGCAAGTTTGTTATGATAATCTTTTGACATACGAATTTCAGTATTCAGAAATTCAAACTTCAAAATTTGGTCTGATAAGAGATTTCTCTGACAGACGAACTTTGGTATTTGAAAATTCAAATTTTGAAAAGAAAAACTATTGTACCATATTGAGCTGCCCACTGACAGATGAATTTTGGGTACCAAAATTCAAACTTCGAAGGCATTGCAGCAATATGGAAGAACTGTTTATATTTATCAGAAGAACTTTAAACTTGAAAATTCATATGTTTCAACATAGAAACATTTGCCAAAAATGAAAATTTGAACTTTGATTTAGAACAAACAAACTTTGAGGTTCAACGTTAAAGTATTTAGCTTACGGTCTCTGTGAAATTCATCTGTTGACATACCAAAATTTGAACTTTGAATGTTAGACGCATTAAATGCGGTTGGTAAACAGATAGTTTTTCAGAGTAACCGTTGGATAACGTCTCTAACGGCTAGATCTTGTCTCTAACATATAGTTAAGACATAAATCTATAAATAGAACTTCATTTGAAGATGTGGGTAATGATTTTACATTATATATATAGAAACTCTGAAAAATTTTTGAGTCAAAGTCTTCTGCTCTCACATACTTCATATATTGTACTTCAACTTTCATATATACTATAAATTAGAGAGTTCATTCACTGTAATTAATCTTGTCTTTGTCTGAAGGAAAGATTTTCTTGTGATGAGATTTCACAAAGGATTTAAGAAGCACTTAACTAGAGTGCAGAGAGTGAGATTACGAGCTCTTGGAACAGAGCATCAAGTTGTACTGAGACATTATAAGAAGCCCACTGAATTCTTGCAAGATAATGAAAAATCTCAACTAATAGCTTGGAGACTGGATGTAGGTCAAGAGAAAGAGACCGAACCAGAATAAATATTTGTGTCTTCTCTTCCCTTATCTTGTTTTTTACTTGGTTGCTTTTTATACGCTGCTTTTACTGTCACTCTTGCTTTCACTATTCTCTTACACTTTTGCAGAAAATTTTAATATTCTCAATGCACCCCCCTATTGGGAAGCCAGCATATCTAGCATCATTTACAAGAATTTTAACATTTTCAAAACATGTTTTTATTCTTTTAGCTAGTTTTATTTAGAATAGACATCATGAATTTTGAACCTTTGATCAATCTCCACCTTGTTGTAACAAGGTAGTGGATGAAGAAAGGATTATGTAAGTCTTGTTGATCTCCTTTATATTCTTTTGTCCTCAATGCAACGTTTCATTCATTAAATTCACAATTTATTGCTTTATTTCCAAGAAAATAAATGAGACTTTAAATTAACTAGTTTTAAAAGTTTTAACAAAAATTGTGGTGATATTTTTATTAGCTATCCCATTGGTTGGGCCCTAAGGGGGAGGGGGCAGGGTGTAGGCAATAATCATGCGATCTATTATATAAAGGTAATGTGCTTCACATTATCTGATTAATAGCGTTTGGTTGATGATGTAAAGATTACATGTGTAATGCTAGTTACTTAAATTCATGTAATAGACAACGCTTCCCAAAAGTTGAGCATTGTGCATTACATGCATGTAATGGAGATAAAATGACCATATTGCCCTTATAAAAATAAATTATTCGCATTCACATTTGCTTAAAACCCATCAACCTTATGTTTTTGTTTAATTAAATAAAAAAAATACATATATTTTCCACACCCCCTGTATCTACCAAATAAACCTATATGTATTTTATTTACATTACATTTCATTACCTATCATTCCATTATATTCCCTAACTCCCTTATAATTGAATCAAATGGGGTGTTAGAAGCTTGTCGCTTTTAGATGTATAATTCTCTATTGGAACTCCCAAATAAAAGACCCAATGGTTTGGAGTAGCACAACTATCGAAATTTGGATCAATTTTATGCCTTTTTTCAATATATCTTTCCAAACACAATTTTTTCCACTCATCTAATTTGAATGATGATAAATTGTTAATTGTAATATTAAATCAAATATAATATTTATTTGATTATTATCATAAACAAGCAATATGATCATATTTTTAAAAGCATTTTACTCATAAAAATAAATATAAACCATTAAGTTTTGGACTTGGGACATTTATTTAAATTGGGACAAATGTCCCAATTTAAATATTTTTCTCAAAATAAATATTATCTATTTGAAATATTATTTTCTTAGTCACTCAGGGATAACCAATAAAGGAGATTGTATATGAATACACTACTTTTCAATACTATAAAATCAAATAACACAAAAAGATTTGCAGTATAGTGCAACTCAAAAGGTCTCCATAAGAGCAAATGAGTTAACCAATTGAATTAGAATTATTAACACGTAAAATGAACTAAAGAGGACACTAAAAGAGGGTGGCTTTAAAGTTTAAACTGAAATGAGAGTGCAACAAATTAACTAAACAAGACAACCCAAACAGAATCCGAGGAACTATGAAATTTACTAATAAAAGTTGTGTAATCAACCACATGCCCTTCACCTGAGCTTAATCCTCCTCCTTCATTAACTTAATTAAATCTGGTTTTGGGATTAAATCTCGTGGTTTAATCTTTGCTAATTACTAACAACATCAGCCCCAATTTCGCCCTAACCAGGAACAGAGCAAAAACTATCGTCTGAACTCAGTCAATTCATCCTAAAATGCCTAATCAATCGATCTAAGCAACAAAGCATCCTCAGATTAACATTAAAAACCTGAAATCATTTAGCACAATCAACCTACCGGATAAATAATGCTAAACACGAAATCAGAGGGGGAAAGTAGCGAACGACAAACTGAAATAAATTACAATCAGATTCAATCGAGAACTCCGATTACAACTCAGGATCCGTTTATGTGAATGATACAGCAAAATCACCTAGCTTTCCAGGGAAAATTAGAAAAGAAAAATAAGTAGAGGAAGAAGAGAAAAAACGAAGAGAGAGAGGTCCTCTTTTTTCATTCAAAACCACTAAACCTTCTTTTTTTTATTGAAAGGACAAAATTACACCTGACAGCCCATGACAAAAACCCAAAGTAAACTATTCACGAAATTGCTCGTACCGCATTAAAATAATTTAACTAATAAAGTTCCTATATGAAGCATTTGTCCCAAGTCTAAAGTTGTCACCTAAATGATCTTAAATAGATGTCAAGATATATATGGAAAATAAAATGAAATTAATTAATTCTTAAAATGGAAAAATATAATAATCATAATTTAAGAACAAAATTTCGTTAATTAATAGATTAATTCATTTTAATTAAATTTTGTTAATCAAAATAAAATAATATCCAAATAGTCAAAATTAGTCACAATTAATTACTAAATGACTAAATATAACAGGTGAAAATGTATATAAAAATGTGATTTATTAAGAAAAAAATTGAAAAAAAATATGAAAAATATCCAAACTCACAATTATCATGGTGGCGTTGGCCGATTTAAAGAGATAAATGGAGCTGAGTTGAAAAGATAATTAAGGTGATGATGTAATGGGAAGAAGATGGATGGATAAACAAGTACATGGATGCATCTTAAAAGCTTATGTTTGGAGTGATGGTGGGGCTAGCCAAAATTATGGTTTTATACTTCTAAAAATTGAAGCAACTAGTATTTTCTACCAAAATCATGGTTGAGATGGCTCCACTGCTCCATACATGCAATATGTTTGGTCATGTGAGGAAAACCATGCACTTTTATTAAAAGCGACTATTTGATATATCCATCATTACTTGATCAAATTCTAGCATTATTGGTCTAAATAGGGTAATATATATGTATATTGTTTCCCTTGATTTCTGTTCATCTGTTACTTATTTAGATTATTTTATTTTATACACATTAAAATCAAAATAATTTTTCAATTAAATTATAGGACACGGTTGGCTCTGCGGAATGTAAACTTTTGTTAATAAATAATAGAACAATAGGACAAAATTGTATTCATTGAGCACGTAAACCAATAATAGTATACATCTTTATATAAGACTCCCTATACAAACAACGAAGGACAGCTATCCGAAAAGATAAGAATAAGCATTAACAAAAGATATTAATTACAAAATATAATAAATAATGAGTTGGCAAATCAAAAAGTCAAAGACTATTATTTGTTGTCTTAACATCCCCCCGCGAGCCTAGCTGTGGAGGAGGTAGAACATCAAGGCTCGAACACAATGTAGAGAACCTTGTATGAGGAAGTGGTTTAGTCATTATATCTGTCAATTGATCCCTAGATGATAGGAGAGAAATCCGCAACTTTTTGGTAGCTACACGCTCTCGAACAAAATGGTAGTCAAGATCAATATGTTTAGCTCTTGAGTGAAAAACAAGATTGGTTGCAAGGTAGGTAGCTCCAATATTGTCACAATATAGAGTGGGAGGCATAAAGAGAAAGATCCGAAGCTCACTGAGCAAAGATTGAACCCACAAAGCATCAGAGGTGGCATTAGCAATGGCTTTATATTCAGCCTCAGTACTAGAGCGACCAACAGACTGTTGTTTCTTGGAACTCCAAGAGATGAGATTGGAGCCAAAGAAAATACAAAATCCTCCAGTTGAGCGCCGATCAACAATACAGCCACCCCAATCTGCATCGGAATAAATGGAAAGAGAAGGATTGAATGTAAGTCGAGTTAACAATAAACCATGTGTGATTATGCCTTTTAAATAGCGTAGAATCCTCTTTACAGTAGACCAATGATGTTGGCAGGGTTGATGCATGAATTGGCAGACTCTGTTTATAGCAAAGGAAACATCTGGTCCAGTGAAACTCAAATACTGTAAGCTGCCAACAACACTCCGATAGAAAGATGGATCAGGAAAAGGAGAATCATTTGGTGATAATGTTGGAATAGATGAAGTGATAAGCATAGAGACAGATTTGCAGTGAAACATGTTACATCGGGTAAGCAAGTGTTGAATGTATTTTCTTTGAGAAAGATGTAAGCCATGTACAATGGGGGTAACTTCAATACCCAGAAAATATGACAAAGGTCCAAGATCCTTAATAGGAAACTTAGAACTAAGATCATGAATAAGTTGAGTAGTTGCTTGATCATTAGAACTAGCTATTAGGATATCATCCACATAAGTCAAGATGTATTGTATATGAGCATTAGTTCTTCGAATAAATAGAGAGGAGTCAGATTTAGAACCAACAAATCCCAATTCTAGCAGACTGGAACTAAGGCGAGCAAACCAGGCTCGTGGGGCTTGTTTGAGCCCGTAAATAGCTTTGTTTAATTTACACACATAATCAGGGCAAGCTTGATCAATAAATCTAGGACGCTGAGACATAAAAACTTGTTCTTCTAAAATTCCATGTAGAAAGGCATTTTGTATATCAATTTGATGGATTGACCAACCATAGGAGACAGCAATAGAGAGAACTAACCGAACTGTTACTAGTTTAACAACAGGAGAAAATGTATCTGTGAAGTCTAAACCTGGTTGTTGATGAAATCCTTTGGCCACTAAACGTGCCTTGTATCACTCAATAGAACCATCTGCATGCTATTTTGTTTTGTAAACCCACTTGCACCCAATTAAATTCTGAGCTGAGGAGGGAGGAACCAGGGTCCATGTATTGGTGGACAAGAGAGCATCAATTTCTTGTTGCATTGCTAGATGCCACTCAGGAGAAGTTAAAGCTTCATGTATTGAGGAAGGTTGCTCTGGCGGTGTAGATTTAATCATTGCAAAAGCATGGGAGTGAGGCCATCGGACAGTGCCATCTGTGATTTGCTTGGGGAAAAATATTATTCTTAGATCGGGTGATCATAGGATATGAAGGGTGAGGAGGCTCAGTAGGAGAAGAGGATGATGAAGAAGATGTGGCTTCAAACTGAGAAGACGGAGATGAGAAAGAACTAGGAGAAGAAAAGCTAGGTTGAACAGTTGGGCTGGAGGGATCCGAAAAATTATGGTCTATTGGAGTATTTTCACGAGATATAGTTTCATGAGAAGGAGAAGCCTTAGTAAAAGAAGATAGATCAATATGGGCTCGGTAAAGTTAGAATGGGCTGAATGTGGAGAAGTGGCAAAAGGGAACATAGATTCATTAAATAGCACATCTCGTGACACATACAAACGGTGTGTTTTGACATCTGAGCATAAATACCCAAGATGATTTGGACTATACCCAAGAAAAACACAGAGTGGATCTGGGTTTCAATTTATTTGAGTTATAAGGACATAGATTGGGCCAGCATGCACAACCAAAAACTTTCAAGAAGGAATAATTGGGTCTTTTATGAAATAAGAGTTCATAGGGAGATTTGGTGTAACACCTCCTTTATAGGCCCATTTCCCACGTATTTAACCTTGCTAAAGTCTATTTATATCATAGTAGGATCTTGAATCACAATAAATGCCATAACAAAATTTTTTCAACTTTGGCACTATTCATTTAATCTAGTTCATTTATTCCAATTAAACTTTGGAAATTCATAACTAAATCAATAAAAATCGCATACATGTGATTCAAGTCTCCATGTGTAGCTTAAAACATTATTTACATGGAAAAAATATCAATCAGAGCAATTACTTGGCCAATTTGTACAGAAAATTTCGTGAATTTCTACCATTCATATGGTCAATTTTAGAAATTCCAAGTTTCTGGGCTAATTTTGAAAATTCACTATAAATCTTACACTCATCCTATTTGAGTGATCTTTGGACCACATAAAAGCTCTTTCTGTCTAGCTTTTAAGCATATATAGCATTGATATTTTATACATCAAAAAGCCCATACTGTAGCACATTCATTTGGTAGTGGTTAGAATGACCATTTGTATCCTTATACTTACAATACAAAAATTGTAAGATATTTACATGACCATAATTCAACTTCATATCATGCCACACCTTAGCCAGAACTTAAAGGAATATTAAAATCTTGAAGAAACTCATTTATTCTCACATTTATCAATTTATGTAATAGATCAAAACTCATGGCCGATGCCTTATATATCACGTTAATGGCCAAAGTCTTTCTCCTTTCCTTTCTCTTCATTGGTGGACTTGCCATTGTTGCTACCTATTCATGGTTAATATTTGGGAGGGTAAGATTCAAAGAATCTCAGTAGTTAACACCCAACATGCCATCACATCATCACATTAAACATAAAAATATCAAGATAACACATTTTACATACCTTAACACACTTTGAATGCATTATCACATTTGTGTCATATGAATTCATAAAAATTTCGGCAGAGTTTCGTTTTGACAAATGGACACCCTGGGGTCTCAATTCCCCTCCAAAAACTCAGCCAATACACATAAATCATCTCAAAACATCATTGCAATCATATGACAAGGCATAAAACACATTTAGACAAACATGATAACATAATGCTAGTATGGGAAATTAACTACCTTATGATGCTCCCTTGCTTTCCAAACTTGGTCCACCACTTTTTGAGCTTTCCACAACCTTCTTGAACCTATCCACATCATCATTGAACCAATTTAGCCATTGGTTTTTCGGAATTACACAATACCTTATACACTAAAACCCAAATTTTTCACTTTGTTTTCCTTTGCTTTTTCTTTGTACAACATACTTGTTTCTAAGGTTTTGGACCATGGGGAATCCATTTTTGAGGTCAAAATCAGGAAATTCCAACTCTAAATACCCCCCCTGTTCTGGCCGAAATCCTCTCATAGTGATTAAAAAAAATTTCCTTCAAATCACTTCAAACCTTCCATGGATTCATGTTTCTAGTGTCTAGTCTATGCTTTCCCTTAAGTTTCATGGTCCAAAACTCATTCCTATGCTAAAACCCAATTTGGCTGAAACCCTAAGGTGTAAAGGAAGAAAAATAAATCATAAATCATGCTTTAAAAACCATGGATAGTAAGCTTAGGGTAGTAACATAAAAGCTTACCGATTGGTTTTTCAATTTTGCTTTGACTCCTCTTCCTTTTCTTCCTCTTTTTCTCCTTCCTTTTCTTGCGTTTTCTTTCTCTGGTTTGGCTACTGGTTCACGCGTGAAAATGAAGAGGAAAGAAGGTAATTAAATGGCTTAATCATGTGGTTAACATTATGGCTAATCATGGTTAATTAACAAAAGTAACCATGATTACTTTTTGGTCTCCTTCTTCAAGAAGTTTGTCTTCAAAAATCATTAAATAATTTGGACAATTGGCTGCAGCAACTCACGCATGAGAGAGAGAAAAATGTGTCCAAAAATTTGTCCAATTTTCCTGATCCAGATACACCTAAATCCGGATACTTTTTAATCGTACCGATAAAATCGTCTTTACAGTAATTTAACATTTTTGGGATACAGGACTATTCTAATTTTATTTTTATATTTTCATAATTATCCTGTCCCAAATGGTATCTGTGTATGGCCCATATCCAGACCCGATTTCTTTTCAACTATCGGTAGGGCCCACAATTTACTTTATCGGTTTACTATTACTTTTGGACACTCGGCACTGATTATTTCTTTATTCTTGAACATTAACCCTCAGTGCCATATACCATTGGACTTCTCTCGTTGAGAGCTTCATTTTGACAATAATTTTACATATTTACAAAATTACCCCTGACCTAGAATTAAATTATAATTTCTGAAATTTTTGGGTTATTAGGTGTAATTTTTTCTAAGACTTTTCTATTTCATTCTCCACGGAAATTTTAAAGCTTTTAGGACATGGATGTCCTTTCCATAATTTTTTAGGGGTAAAAATATAATTTTCTCATTTTTCCATTCATTAGGAAAAATGACCTTTTTGCCATTTTTTTACGTAAAACGGAATCTGTCAGCTTTTGCAAAATCTCTATACATTTTTACATATTTTAGCTTTCTTAGGATGTTACAATTCTCTCCCCCTTACAATAAATTTCGTCCTCGAAATTTGGAAACATACTTGTATCACATACTTTCCTTCTATTTATTTCTCAATTTCCAGACCATTTTTACTCGAGGAATACTTTCATATCTTAATTATATGACTTAAAAGTCACTTTTCACTTTAGTCTTATTCCTCCATTCATAGTATCTGAAAGATCTGGCATACCTTTTATGTTAGGAAATGTTGAGGACATCATAAACTTATTTTACCTTCGGGGTATTGAAAATTCCATGTAACATACCCATTCTTATTCATCATCATTGCTTTCATAACTTTCTTTTCTTATTCATACTATAGTCTCTTCTTTGGCACCTGACATCATTCCTTTCCTTTATTTTTCATAACTTTATGCTATTTACATGAATAATCTGTTTATTAAGCATAAGCTGACTACCTTAGCTTTGCTTATATGGTACTTACAAGACCATCATTTCCTTCTTTTCTTTTTCCTTACCTCGAGTCCACTCACCTTTTATTTCATTATCACTCGAGGTTCTTGGTGTTCTCATAATACTTCTATGTTATAATCATAGAGATTATAACTCATTTGAACTTATCACAACTCCGTATCTTGAAAGCATTACTCACCGTTGCTATTTGTGGGAATATATTTTTCATAAAAATTTATTATATAAAACATAGGCTACTATCCTCAACTCAGCCCTGCTTTATTACTCATACCTTGATCCATACTTTCTTTCATTATTATAGACCCCTTGTGTCATCATTAGATCCGGACTAATTATCTCAGGGGAGGAGGTTTAGCCTCTTTCAATTCATAGAAACTCATTTCTTACCTCTTTTCCCACAAACTTTTCTTCTTAATCAAGCGGTAAGACAGCCTGAGAAAAATTTTTCACAATAAAATTTTTATAACATCTTTCTAGACTTAGTAAATCTCTCATCTTATTCCGGTTTTCGGTCTCTCCCACTCCTAACTTTACTTACTTTATTAGGATCTACTGCGACCCTTAGGAGATTCTATAACCTACTGACCGTACTTTCATGAGCTACATTCACTGAGTTTAGCAAGTCAATAATTTTATTTAAAATATTTTTAAAAATTCTCAGTCATCTTGTATGCTTGTTACAGATTCAGAGTATCTTAGCACCTCATTTTTGAGAACCACCATTACACTACTTGTACTTTTATTCATGTAGTCTTAGCAGGTGCCTTATCCTGACTATCTGACTTTATCATAACTTTATAGTGCTGTTATTTAACAATTGGCATATCTTTTCTTTCTTACTCTTTACATTTTCTTCATTTGAGCTCACTTAACTATTGAATGCTCAGGGCTCTGTGTGTACTCATGCCAAAATTAGTCTTATATAATACTGTCAATGTGCTTCATTTCAAGCCATAACTTATCTACCTAACCTTTAAATATTTTACTACTTTAATTTCTAGGCCATTCAACTACTATTTCCATCTTTCTTCTATCAATTGTTTACTATCCAATAATGGTATCTTATCACCATTTTCATTTTCATTCATTGCTCATACTACTTCTTTGCTCTTCACTCTAGTTTTTGTCAACTTAGAGTCTCAACTTACCTTTCTGCCTTCATGTATAAACATATTCCCAAACCCAATACTTTTACTTATCTTAGCATAACCTTTCGATTATCTTCGCTTTTATGAGTTAGGGTCTTAATGATATTAATGCAGTGGTCATTACTCTTTATCACTTCTCATACTTATACTTTATTGTTTTTATCCATAACTCCCTTAGCTGCTTAGTCAAGATTAATTAGTGGTTTGGCATCTTGAGGGAGATTTCTCAACCTTTCAACAGTTTCTTGCTAACTCAGTTAGAATCTAGCCTTCGGCCTCTCACCATTTTTGGCTCATTTGGGCATCACCCCAGGAGCTACCTTTCATCTGCCTCGCCTCGGTGGCCTTTATCATATGGAGGATTTCATCTTTCTTGGCTCAATTGGGCTTCCTCCCAAGAGCTTGCTCAATTGGGCCTAAACCCAAGAGCTACCTCCCTTTTCCCACCTTGGCAGTTGACGAAAGATTTCATTCATTGTGAGATCTTCCAGCCAAAAACATTCTTTCCATAGCTAGATTTCATACCCATACTAGCAATCTACCATCTCAAGGTTTCATAATTCCCTAAACTGCCTGCCACTATTTTCTCTTTTCTTACTTCATAATTTATACCTTGAACATTATACATACATATTCTTCTTGTAACTCATATCTACATTTGCATTACTTTATACTTGCATCATATCTTGCTATACTGAACTTATGGAGTTTTAGTACTAATCGCAAACCTATTATTGTCATATTTTATCTCCATGGGATCTTCTTTTGGATCCTTCTCTAGTTTCTTTTCTGAGACTTTTGACATTTCAACTTCTTTCTACAATAACATATGCCTAGAACATATAGGCAATGAGAGGAGTTACCAAAATATGATATATTTAATTCTAAAACTTGTAATCTGCTTATGGTATCAAGTACTTGCTCAACCCATTAACTTTAAGGGAGCCTATAATCATGATGCCCTTCTAAAAATTTCTTCGCTTCTAGTCCAACACTCAGGGAATACATAGCTAAAACATATCCTCCAAATCCCATATGACATTCATCATAAATACCTCTAACATCTATTTGGATTTGGAGTCCTTGATTTGGTTGGAAGAAGCTATTATCTTCATTAAAGAATTTATCTATCCCAAACTCATTGAATAATCATAGTTTATGGGCTGATTAACCTCTTACCTTGATCATACATTAGTCTTCTTATGTCCTTTCTCATGACTATTTCTCTTCATAATTACTTTTTCTTCTTTTTTTTTTCTATCATTCATTTCCTACTGGCCTCTTTCATTC
The DNA here is from genome assembly GCA_026686845.1 of Adenanthera pavonina. Classification (NCBI taxonomy): domain Eukaryota; kingdom Viridiplantae; phylum Streptophyta; class Magnoliopsida; order Fabales; family Fabaceae; genus Adenanthera; species Adenanthera pavonina. The sequence goes on from JAIVEN010000013.1 coordinate 22,138,985, forward strand.
ATCATTGAAAACATTTTGCCACTGATGCCACTTTCATTTCATATGTGGGGTATTTACCTTTCAACTTATCATTACCCACCATCACATTTCTTTGCTACTTTTGAGTCAGTGACTGGACATTCGAGAAAAGCCTTAGGTGAACATTCATACTAGCTGCTGATTAATGAGGTTTCATATCTTTCTAAAATCATCCTAGGTCATCCTTTTTCAGAGAACTATCAGTACTGTAGGGCTCATCATCTCATTCTCTGTGGAGGTCTACTGCAACCTCATTATTGGTCTACTGTGACCATGAGATCTACTGCGATCTCTAAGCCCTACTAGGATCCTCTGTGATCCTACATAATCTTTTTACTGATACGATCTAACTGCGATCTAACTCTGAAAGAATTCAAGACCTAAGGTAAATAAACAATATATAAAACATCCTCAACTAATCCAGCAACTACAATTAGCTATCCTTAAGACTAATCCCTTATGCCCCTAGAATATTCTTAGGCCAGATTTTCATGAAACGATACTTCATACTTGTAGGGAAAACTATAATCAAGAAGAGTATCTTTCTTTTCTTGCTACGATTATTCCATAGCTTCATTCTCTTTCTGCTTTTCTCACATTTATTAGGTAGCAGACATAAAACTTTGATTATTCAAACTATTCCTCGTAATTCTGCTAACCTCTACTAGCATACTCAATTGCCTACTTCATATTAGGCCTTCCTTTTCCTGATGGCTGGCTTTATTCCTCTTCTTAGCTTTTCTGTCTTCCACCTCTAGTCATCATACTATTATAACTAGGTGGAGTTCCGCACTAACTATATAAATATGGCTTCGTACTTATTTACTGACTAATCCATCGCTTGTCGGAACATAATGATCTCATCTTCATCCTCATCTCTAACTAATCGCAGGAAATACTTATTATAAAAGATTACAAAATAATCCCCGCGTACATGGTATGTTCCGAGCTTACAGGATCAACTCAGTATTATGCCACTATCTATCTGCCTTTTTCTCAAGTGCGTAAATAGATAGCTATAGGGCTTCCATTTCAGAGGAATAGCTCATTAACCTGAAAATGAGAGAGGACATCATTTCTAAAACTGAGCTATTACATACTGCAGGTTAACATGATCAATTTTTATTCTCACTACCAGGTTCATTAATGCAACCTGGGGTACCTGTGGCTGATATTACCTCAAAGATGAAATTTCAACTATAGTTTCTTGAAGTCGTTTATGAGTGTCTAAGGTTCGCTGTAATTTTTCAATAATCCTTTGCTGCTAATTTCCTTTATTCATAATAACTTGCAAAGGGTCACCCTCTGGTGTCTTTCCTTATTCAGGAGTCTCTACTCTTATTTGTCTCCTAATGCGAACCTTTTTATTCCTCTCCATTCCATTCTTATAATAATAAATTCACAATGTATAATCACTCTACTCATATAACATAATACATTTATTTACATGAGTAAACTTCATACATAAATTCTTATGATCTCATTACATTATCATTTTATTATACTTCCTCTTTATGACTGCTTATGATACACTCAAAACTTGCAGTCATCATTGTTCTTTACATTCATATATTAATCATACTTAGAGAACGTATATAAACATATTATTTTATTCACATAGTCACTATATGCATGCTTTCCTTCATAGCCCTTTCTACATCATCACACATTAGTCTTTCTATTCTACCTCTTATACTTTTTTATGACTGCTTATATATTACATATCAAAATTAGCAGTCAGTCAACATTCTTTACATCTATACATATTCACATATGCATATAAACAACTATCATCTATGAGGAACTAGGACTGTCATGAACATAGACTGACACCGAGTCCTCTCGCAGGTCCTCTTCTAGTTCTGATTGTTCCTCATATTGTCCCTTTATTGGGTTCTCATGGTTTCGGAACTCTATAGGTTCAGTCTCAGCCCATTCGGCATTCACCAGTTCCATCCTCAGCTTTTCACGATGCCTCAATTCTCGAAGACATTCCTGAAAACTTACTAGCCATTCTCTTCTCATCTCATCCTTTACTATTGCCCAATAGTCATCATCATCAGGCAATATGGTGAGGACCATATCTATCCATGCTGGCTCAAAGAATGGTTGGCCTTGAGATTCCATAAATTCTTTTGCATCACTTAACATATCAAAGAAAGTAGTCATTGGGGAGTCCCAATAACTTCGGAGACTTTCATTATAAAATCTAGCCACAATCTCCCATACTCTCTGAGCTTCATCAGTGGGAACTTCAGGAACTTCTACAATTGGCTGCTTCCCTGAATCACCCTTCTGTATCTTCTCCTTCTTAGCCTTCTTAACTTTCCCCTCTATCATATAATTCTTAACACAGTGAGCTAAGTTTTGGTATTCCCTTCCTTCTAACTTTGCTTTAATGGGTGTCCAAAACTCATCAACTGGTATTTCGTTGAGGAGGGTGGTGATCCAGATCAGCTCAGGGTATTCTGTTCCTGTTCCTTCTAGAAATGTCTTAACCTTTGACACTTTACTCATGAATGCCATTACTTGCTCTGGTCCCTCTGAGTAAACACCATAATACTTTGAGTACTTACGTATGATCTGGTACACTATAAGTTCTACATCTGCCGGTCTATCATCCAGGATATTCTTAGGATCCAACAGAAAACCTGCTCTGTAGTCCATATCTTCATATACCTCAACCGCCCTTTCCTGTGGTAAGGCATCTACCAGAGGAACTACAGTCTAGGTACTGCTGGAATAGCCTCCTGTATTGGTTGGGGAATTCCAACTTCATACTGTCTTTCTTCTACATTTTCAACAGGAACCTTGTTGAAACCTATACTTTCCTCTTGATAGTGTACCTCTGGTACCATCTCAGGCTCTTCATGATCATCTACAACTGAGCTGTTATTTATTGAAGACATCTTTACTATCCTTCAATCACAATAACAACTAGTTAGTAGAATAATACTAAAGAATAATTTATTTATCACTATTCATTCTTCTTAACTTAAACTGTACTGGCCCACTACTATTGCTCTGAGAGCCTAAACCTTCGGCTCTGAGGCCCAAAAACTTTAGCTCTGATACCAAAAATGTAACACCTCCTTTATAGGCCCATTTCCCACATATTTAACCTTGCTAAAGTCTATTTATATCATAGTAGGATCTTGAATCACAATAAATGCCATAACAAAATTTTTTCAACTTTGGCACTATTCATTTAATCTAGTTCATTTATTCCAATTAAACTTTGGAAATTCATAACTAAATCAATAAAAATAGCATACATGTGATTCAAGTCTCCATGTGTAGCTTAAAACATTATTTACATGGGAAAAATATCAATCAGAGCAATTACTTGGCCAATTTGTACATAAAATTTCGTGAATTTCTACCATTCATATGGTCAATTTTAGAAATTCCAAGTTTCTGGGCTAATTTTGAAAATTCACTATAAATCTTACACTCATCCTATTTGAGTAATCTTTGGACCACAAAAAAGTTCTTTCTGTCTAGCTTTTAAGCATATATAGCATTGATATTTTATACATCAAAAAGCCCATACTGTAGCACATTCATTTGGTAGTGGTCAGAATGACCATTTGTATCCTTATACTTACAATACAAAAATTGTAAGATATTTACATGACCATAATTCAACTTCATATCATGCCACACCTTAGCCAGAACTTAAAGGAATATTAAAATCTTGAATAAACTCATTTATTCTCACATTTACCAATTTATGTAATAGATCAAAACTCATGGCCGATGCCTTATATATCACGTTAATGGCCAAAGTCTTTCTCCTTTCCTTTCTCTTCATTGGTGGACTTGCCATTGTTGCTACCTATTCATGGTTAATATTTGGGAGGGTAAGATTCAAAGAATCTCAGTAGTTAACACCCAACATGCCATCACATCATCACATTAAACATAAAAATATCAAGATAACACATTTTACATACCTTAACACACTTTGAATGCATTATCACATTTGTGTCATATGAATTCATAAAAATTTCGGCAGAGTTTTGTTTTGACAAATGGACACCCTGGGGTCTCAATTCCCCTCCAAAAACTCAGCCAATACACATAAATCATCTCAAAACATCATTGCAATCATATGACAAGGCATAAAACACATTTAGACAAACATGATAACATAATGCTAGTATGGGAAATTAACTACCTTATGATGCTCCCTTGCTTTCCAAACTTGGTCCACCACTTTTTGAGCTTTCCACAACCTTCTTGAACCTATCCACATCATCATTGAACCAATTTAGCCATTGGTTTTTCGGAATTACACAATACCTTATACACTAAAACCCAAATTTTTCACTTTGTTTTCCTTTGCTTTTTCTTTGTACAACATACTTGTTTCTAAGGTTTTGGACCATGGGGAATCCATTTTTGAGGTCAAAATCAGGAAATTCCAACTCTAAATACCCCCCCTGTTCTGGGCGAAATCCTCTCATAGTGATTAAAAAAAATTTCCTTCAAATCACTTCAAACCTTCCATGGATTCATGCTTCTAGTGTCTAGTCTATGCTTTCCCTTAAGTTTCATGGTCCAAAACTCATTCCTATGCTAAAACCCAATTTGGCTGAAACCCTAAGGTGTAAAGGAAGAAAAATAAATCATAAATCATGCTTTAAAAACCATGGATAGTAAGCTTAGGGTAGTAACATAAAAGCTTACCGATTAGTTTTTCAATTTTGCTTTGACTCCTCTTCCTTTTCTTCCTCTTTTTCTCCTTCCTTTTCTTGCGTTTTCTTTCTCTGGTTTGGCTACTGGTTCACGCGTGAAAATGCAGAGGAAAGAAGGTAATTAAATGGCTTAATCATGTGGTTAACATTATGGCTAATCATGGTTAATTAACAAAAGTAACCATGATTACTTTTTGGTCTCCTTCTTCAAGAAGTTTGTCTTCAAAAATCATTAAATAATTTGGACAATTGGCTGCAGCAACTCACGCATGAGAGAGAGAAAAATGTGTCCAAAAATTTGTCCAATTTTCCTGATCCAGATACACCTAAATCCGGATACTTTTTAATCGTACCGATAAAATCGTCTTTACAGTAATTTAATATTTTTGGGATACAGGACTATTCTAATTTTATTTTTATATTTTCATAATTATCCTGTCCCAAATGGTATCTGTGTATGGCCCATATCCAGACCCGATTTCTTTTCAACTATCGGTAGGGCCCACAGTTTACTTTATCGGTTTACTATTACTTTTGGACACTCGGCACTGATTATTTCTTTATTCTTGAACATTAACCCTCAGTGCCATATACCATTGGACTTCTCTCGTTGAGAGCTTCATTTTGACAATAATTTTACATATTTACAAAATTACCCCTAACCTAGAATTAAATTATAATTTCTGAAACTTTCGGGTCATTAGGTGTAATTTTTTCCAAGACTTTTCTATTTCATTCTCCACGGAAATTTTAAAGCTTTTAGGACATGGATCCTTTCCATAATTTTTTAGGGGTAAAAATATAATTTTCTCATTTTTCCATTCATTAGGAAAAATAACCTTTTTGTCCTTTTTTTACGTAAAACGGCATCTGTCAGTTTTTACAAAATCTCTATACATTTTTACATATTTTAGCTTTCTTGGGATGTTACATTTGGACTTTAAAGAGATTGAAGGGAGTCTATTAATTAAGTAAATAGCTGTAGCAAAAGCATGGGCCCAGAATTTATAAGGAAGATTAGCTTGATGCATAAGCGCAAGACTGGTTTCAATACATTTGTCTGTGTTTGCGTTCAACTGTCCCATTTTGTGAGTGTGCATAAGGACAAGTTAGTCTATGAAGAATTCCCTTTTCTTTTAAAATTCTGTGCAAGCTTCTATATTCTCCTCCCCAATCAGTTTGAAGGGATTTTATTTTGGAGTTAAATAGATTTTCTACTTGGTTTTGAAATTGAAGAAAGGTAGGAAGAACATCTGATTTGGATTTAATAAAAAATAACCATGTGTATCTACTAAAGTTATCAACAAAAGAAACATAGTATCTTGATCCAGAGTATGATAAATAAGGAGAGGGTCCCCAAACATCACTAAAAACTAATTCGAGAGGGGCTCTAGATCTATTAATAGAAGGTAAAAGGTAAACTATGACTTTTAGCAGTACAACACTCAGAACAGAAATAAGATGTGGATCCTAGAGTAGGAAGAGAAAAATTCGTGATGATTTGACGAACAATCCGCAAGGCCAGATGTCCAAGACGTTGGTGCCACTGTGCAAGAGATGTGCGTTCCCCAAAGTTAGCTGAAGGGTTGAAAGATGATTGGAAAACATAAAGTTGATCTTTAACTGGTCCTTTGAATAGAATTGTTCCCCATTTGAGATCCTTCACAAAAAAATGGGTGGCATAGAGTTCAAAGAAAACATTATTATCACGACAGAATTGAACAATGGAAAGCAAATTTTTCTGAAGATAAGGAACACAAAGAATATTATGTAGAGAAAAAGAATGAGAAGGAGTAGAAATTTTTCCAGATAATAGTCTTTGACTGTTACAAAGTGAGGTAAGGAAGTGATGAAGGTGGAAGAAGACAAGGGATTAGGATTTGGATTGGAAACATTGAAGGAATAGATGTTTGATGTAGAAGAGTTAGGGTTTGGTGAGGTTGTTTGATGTGACAACGATGGATCAGACATTACTACCCTAGAGTAATTGCTCTGATACCATAATAAAACAATAGGACAAAATTGTATTCATTGAGCACGCAAACCAATAATAGTATACAACCTTATATAAGACTCCCTACACAAACAACGAAGGACAGCTATCCAAAAAGATAAGAACAAGCATTAACAAAAGATATTAATTACAAAATCTAATAAATAATGAGTGGCAAGTCAAAAAGTCAAAGACTATTATTTGTTGTCTTAACAATAAATAAATATTCTCATTGTCAATGAATTTGACGCGAAAATCCCTGTTGAGATCTTGAATTACAAATATTTAGCTCTGCTTGATCTTAGAGATAATCAGGTTACTGGTTCTATTCCCAACAACATCAGAAATCTATCCAAGTTGAATACTTTGATTCTTTCCTCTAATAAACTCAGCGGGCCAATCCCAAGTACACTCTCGAACATCACAACCTTCACTCGTTTTGTAGCCAATCCAAACAACTTTAATGGCTCTGTTCCCACTGGAATTACTAGATTTCTCAGTAACTTGGATCCTAGTTATATTAAGTTGTCTGGGCCTATTCCAGGAGACCTTTTGTCACAATCAAACTTGTGGGCTGTGGATTTGTCCGATAACTCTTTATCTGGGCCATTACCTGCAAATATATCTTCTAGCTTAGACAGGTTGAGATTAGGAGGGAATTCTCTGAATGGGACGATACCTTCAACAGCATTTGCAACAGTGCAGAAGTTGATGTATATCGAACGGGAGGCCAATAACTTGACAGGTGCAATACCTGCTGAGGTGGGTTCTTGCCACAATTTGGCCTTGTTGAACTTTGCTCAGAATCAACTTTCTGGTGATTGCCAGTAGAACTTGGAAACCTTAGCAATCTTCAAGTCTTGTAGCTTCAGGGGAATAAGCTTTCTAGACAAATACCACCTGAAGTTTCTCGACTGCTGCAGTTGTCAACGCTGAATTTGTGCCACAATTCTCTGAATGGATCCATTCCACCTGCAATGTTTACCTTGGTAGGGCTTAGTAAGTTGCACTTACAACAAAACAATCTCACAGGCTCTATTCCGAAATCCATAAGCGGCCTGAAAGATCTTTTTGAACTTCAACTTGGAGGAAACCAGCTAAATGGTTCGATTCCGAAAATGCCATCATGTCTTCAGATTGCCTTGAATCTCAGCAGCAACCTCTTTAGTGCCTAGAACTCTCGATGGCTTGAGTAACCTGAAAAACTTGGATCTTTCTAATAACAGATTTTCAGGTGAAATTCCTGATTTTCTTACAATATTGCGGGCTTTGACATTGTTGGAACTTTCTAATAATGAGCTTTCTGGTGTCATTTCGGACTTTGATTCTCATGTTGAAGTTGATTATGGTGGAAATAAAGATCTCAGAAACAAAACTGCATCTTCCAACACTTTCCCAACATCTCCAAGGGGAAATCTGTTGTCGTGGATGTCCTTATTATGATTTGAGCCGCAGCTTTTGGTGCTGGCCTGGCTTTTCTGCTAGTAGCGTTGATCTTAAAATGGATTCGAAGTTGTATTCCCTCGATTCCTCAATTGTTCAAGTAAGAGTAAAAATAGAAGTAGCTAGTACGAGACTCGCAATAATATATAATTAAACCCCATCTCTATTTTTATCTTTCTCCTCACTTAGACAACTCAACAATTAATGAATTCTAAATCTGAATGGGTTCATGTATTAGATATTGGTATTATTTAAATTATTTAACTATTAGAATTTTTTAAGTAAGTAATTTAAGTTAAAATATTTTGATTTTATTATATTAATTATAAAAAACATCTTAATTTAAGTCATTCTGGGATTTAGTAGAAATATGCTAATAATGAGTATTAAAGTGATTAGTGTGCTTAACTAAGGTAGCCATTCATTCAAAAAGAATGATGTATATATTCAGTGATAGTTTAGTATGCTCACTAAACCAATCATCATACCCAGAATGAGAGGATTTTTGACAAAACGGACACTTTCTTAAAAGTCTATCATCTCTAAAATCTTACTTGACTAATCAGAAGAAGCTTTTAACAGCAATTATCTTCTAATTATCTCTATAGTTTGAGACTTTAATTCGAAAAGATACATATGAGTGTTTTTCTTAGCATCATCAAATTAATAGCATGTGATAAATATTTCAGATTAATTAATTATTCCACAGTTTTAATATCTTATTGAGAAACTAAAATTCCATGGAATTTTTCTCCCCAAAAAAAATCTTAGCAATATACCAAAGCAAGTTTCATAGAAGAAAAGTTTGCTGCGACACACGCACTTATCCTTTCCATTAATCTCTTGTTCATCACACCTTACACCTCAGTCACGAATAATGAACCAACTAGTCTATCTAATTACTGGTATATATTATGTTCATTTTGGAATAAACAGGGCATTATTTACCGAGTTTAGGTAATTACTGGTTTTTAGTCTGAGTTATAATAATTACTGATATTGTCTGTGTAGAATTCTGAGGTAATGAACCAAGATATGAATCTGGTTTTTAAATAGATTCATTTGCAATGAACACGGTTTGTTTCACTATCTATGAATGGGGGTGCATGCTTTTGGGAATGCGCATTTAAAGTATAGATCAAATTAGTCTTGCTGTTTTGGTGTCCTTTATAATAATCTTTGCAAAGGAGATGCATGTATCTTCATCTTCAATTTGGCTGTTGAATTATGATTGCTTGAAATATTTGGTTTTATCATTTGGTTGTGAGGAAGAGATATATAAAAACTGTGAATGTATCCAATAATAACACTATTGGATAGATGTTACTTGATGATCGACTACGTCCATTACCACTAAAACTTCAACTTATCTACTTAGCTAGGTATCATTCATGGATATCAGTGTATTAACTCTCCGATTGGTAAAAATTGAACTATCCTTACTCCAATATCTTATAAATAGCCTTCTCAGATATCCAAGTTGAAGTATTCATCGAATACGACATTCAGCATTTTGAGTCAAGCACAGAAATGAGGAATCTTTGGCAGTGTTCAGAGTCAAAGTCCATGGCAGTTCTAACTACCAGTGGAAACGGGAAAGGTAAGATGGAAAGGGCAGCAACAACGCGTTACTGCTCTTCTTTTGTAAGTGCCTTTATAGTCTTCTTCTTCTAAGTCTCTCTGTGCAGTTACAGAGCATATCACCAGCCCTGAAGTAGCATCCCCTCAAGTGTCTAATATGTCTTTCTTTCTTTTTTTTCTTGGCTTTTTAATAAATCCCAAAACCCCAAAATCTCCTGATCTTTTGGCCTTTCCTAGTTTTGTTTCCACCTGAACCCAGATCATAATATATACCCACAACCCCAAAAGCCAAACACTTTCATGTGATTGTAGAGGTGAAGGGTCATCTCGCAAGCAGACAGCTCAAAAATGGGCAGGTATAGGTACACTACGTCGTTCCTCTTTGTTTCTCTGTACTCTTGGTTCTGTCCAATGGTGTTGTGTCTGCTGTCCCAGAACCAAACCAACACCATGACCGCACTCTCCCAGCGTCTTAATGGAACTGGATTAACTAATTCGTGGAATATTAACGCGCAACCAAGTCCATGTAAATGGAAGGGAGTCATTTGCGACTCCACCAATTCCTCTATAATCAAGCTTGAGCTATCCGGGAATTCCATCTCTTCTTCCGAATTTCTGCCTCCTCTTTGCCGAATTGAAACTTTGCATCATCTTGATCTTTCTGATAATATCCTTAGCTCAATCCCAAACGATTTCATCACTGATTGTGGGAAGGTTGCGGGGTTAAAGTTGCTCAATTTTAGTAAAAACAGCATAAGTGTTTCTTTGCCTACTTTTCATGGTTTTGATGGGTTAGAATACCTGGATATGTCTTTCAATCTCTTGGAAGGGAGGATTGATTCACAGTTAGCTGGACTAGCGAGCCTCAAGAGTTTAAATCTTAGTTTCAATAGGTTCAATGGCTCTCTTCCTACCAAACTGGGAAATTCCACCGCTTTGGAGCAGCTTGTGCTTAGTGTTAATCAATTTGATGGAACAATCCCTGATGAAATCTTGAGTAACAAAAATTTGGATTTGCTTGATCTTAGAGGAAATCAGCTTACTGGTTCTATTCCCAACAACATCGGAAATCTATCCAAGTTGAATACTCTGATTCTTTCTTCAAATAAACTCAGCGGGGTAATCCCAAGTACGCTTCTGAACATCACAACCCTCAGCCGTTTTGCAGCCAATCTAAACAACTTTAATGGTTCTGTTCCCAGCGGAATTACTAGATTTCTCGGTAACTTGGATCTTAGTTATAATAGGTTATCCGGGCAGCTCCCAGGAGACCTCTTGTCACAACCGAATTGGCAGATTGTGGATTTGTCCAATAATTTGTTGTCTGGCCCATTGCCTACAACGTTATCTTCTAGCTTAGTCAGGTTGAGATTAGGGGAAAATTCTCTAAATGGGACCATACATCCAACAGCATTTGCAACAGTTCAAAACTTGATGTATATTGAACTCGAGGGCAATAACTTGGCAGGCATAATACCTGCTGAGGTGGGTTCCTGCCGGAGTTTGGCCTTGGTGAACTTGGGTCACAATCAACTAACTGGGGAATTGCCTGCAGAGCTTGGTAACCTTAGCAATCTTCAAGTCTTGCAACTTCAAGAGAATAAGCTTTCTGGGCGAATCCCAACTCAAGTTTCTCAGCTACAGAAGTTGTCAACACTGAACTTGAGCCACAATTCTCTGAATGGAACCATTCCACCCGCAATTTTCAACTTGGTAGGCCTCAATAAGCTGTACTTACAACAAAACAATATCAGTGGTCCTATTCCTGCATCCATACGTGACATGACATTTCTTATTGAACTCCAACTTGGGGAAAACCAGCTAAGTGGTCCCATTCCAAAAATGCCATCGAGTCTTCAGATTGCCTTGAATCTCAGCAGCAACCTCTTTAGTGGGCCTATTCCTAGCACTCTCAACGGCTTGAGTAACCTGGAAATCTTGGATCTTTCTGATAACAGATTTTCTGGTGAAATTCCTGATTTTCTTACTACAATGCAGGCTTTGACACTACTGGAACTTTCTAATAATGAGCTGTATGGTGTCATTCCAAAATTTAATCCTCATGTTAAGGTTGATTCAGATGGAAATAAGCTCATAAACAACAATGCTTCTAACACTTTCCCAGCATCTCCAAGGGGAAATTCTGTTGTGGTGGATTTTCTTATTATAATTGGAGCCGCAGCTTTTGGTACTGGCCTGGCTTTTCTGCTAGCTGCATTGATCTTAAAATGTATTCGAACTTGGATTCCCTCAATTCCTCAATTATTCAAGTGAAGAGTGAAATAGAAATAGTATTAGACTCTCACTAACATATAAACCCCATCTCTCTCTCTCTCTCTCTATTTAGGAGGAATTTTCTAATGATGATCAAGTATTTAAGTGATTAGCATGCTTAACTAAGGTAGCCATCATTCAAAGTCAAAGAATGATGTATTCAGTGATAGATTAGTATGTTCACTTGAACAATTATCATAATCAGAACAAGTGAGAGGATCTTTGACAAAAACTGACACTTTCTTAAAAGTCACCATCTCTAAAATCTTACATGATTAATTAGAAGACGCTTTAAACAACAATTATTTTCTAATTGATCTCTATAGTTGTAGACCTTACTTAGAAAAGATATGAATTCTTTTCTTAGGATCATCAAATTAATAGCATGTGAGAAATACTTTAGAAAAATTAATTATTCCACTGCTTTAATATCATGTCGAAATATTAGAATTCTATGGAATTTTTCACCAAAAAAAAAAATCTAAGCAATATACCAATGTAAGTTTTATAGAAGAAAAGTTTGCTGGAACACACACACTTATCCTTTCCATTGATCTCTTGTTTATCACCTCCTTCGAATGAGTAACATCTTTAGCATTGCACTCAGCTCCCTCCCTCATATAGCAACAATTATCCCTTACTATTCAATTATTGGAACTCCAATTCACAGTATTAATCCTCAAAGGATCAATATCTTTGGAAAATGAGCCACTAGATGATGTAGGACAAGGTAGGCAAAAGATAAAAAATAGATTAAAAGAATAAAAAAATTAAGGATAGGAAATTTATTGAAAAGTCTCAAATAATATAGTCAATTAATAGAAAAAAAAAATGATTACATTGGGAAATTCTATAACTTATTTATAGAATCATTAATCCTAATCTAGGTAGAATGTTAAAGACTATAAGATAGTTTAAATCTAGACAAAAAGAAACTATAAGATAAAGATATATTTAATAAAATAATCAAATCCTAAAAGATAAAACAAAATTTAAATATTAATTCTTTTTCTTTCTAAAATAAGTTTTAAATTTTCTATCCTTTTACTGCTTCAAAATTGGACATATTATTACCATTGGGAACAAAATAAACTGTTAAACCAGGTGGATAGTGCAGTTTAGATTGGCTTCAACTTTAACACCAATTTAAACCAAGTCCAATTCAATAAAACTAGCTAGGCATGTCCTTCAATCCTTCACCATATATAACTTAAATGCTTTGTCCCCACTAATAATGCAATTGCATGTTGCGGTTATTTCTCTCTTAATTTGGCACTGTACATTTCAGGTTTCATATTTAGTATTTTGTTGCAGAAGTTTGGGTGACACGGTAGCTCATATCACTCTTTAGATACATATTTTGTTTTGGAGGATAAAACAATATTCACTAAACTATCTACAATCTACTATCACAACTTGATCACCTTCATGTTATTGTTTAAAAAAAAAAATTACAAAGTGCATTCTTAACTTAGCATGGTAATAGAACATTACCTCAGTCACTAATGAACCAACTATTGTCTATCTAATTACTGGTATATATTATGTTCATTTTGGAATAAACAGGGTATTATTTACTGAGTTTAGATAATTACTGTTTTTTAGTCTGAGTTACAATAATACCTATTATCTAGTATCACAACTTGAGCACCTTCATGTTATTGTTTAAGAAAAAAATACAAAGTGCATTCTTAACTTAGCATGGTAATAAAACATTTTGTCAACTAATAATGAACTAACTATGATCTATGCGGTATTAATAACATTAGTCTTATTTCACTAAATGAAAATGACCATATAAATTATACGGTGGCATTGGCTATGACTGTAAATGTAAATTGGTTTTCTAAATCTATATCAGTATCTTATTTCTTTTGGGATAGATGATATCAAAAAAATAAAAAATAAAAAACGAAAAAGAATGAGCCAACTATGCTGAATTTAAGAATGCACTTTGACTGTTTTACTTCCTAGCACTATTTTATAGAACACCAGAAGCAGAGAGATAATCCCAACTCTGATTACATCTCTTTTATCCAACCCTTAATTATTATCATAAGCACTTTTTCTATTTTCCTTGACTAAACCAACACTCTCTTGTCCACCCCAAAAAATAAAATAAAAAATAAAAAAATAGAGCAATGCACTCAACTTTACAAACACGTATTTTTTATTATTATTTAACAAACGTGAAATTGAAGTGAAGACTTTTACATGTAAACTTTGAAGTGGTCTCATTTTAATTTAATTTGCCAAATTCATGAATTCTACCTCAAATTTCAAATTCGTCATCTTTCGCTGAAAAACCAATATTCTTTATAACCTACTTTTTGTTTGCACAATGGGGATTAAGCCCACAAATTCTTTCTGTAATAATAATAATAATAATAATAATAATAATAATAATAGTCTAACGTCCATACCCACACATCTTATAATTATAGAATTCTCACATCTGATGATAAAAAAGTAATCATGTATGAATTCTTACCAATAATAAACTTTTAAATATGGCGTTAATGGAAAATTTAAAGATAAAATTAAGAAAAAAAGTACATAAGTATTTCTAGTGGGGAAAATTGAACATAAAGCAAGCTATTAATTATATATCTACTATCCCGATAAAAAATTGTATATCTACTATTTTTTTACCAACAATTATATATCTAGAAGGTAACAAAAAAATGGGTTTTAAAAAAGGAGAAGAAAAGATAAAATTTATCCTAATATATTTAGTAACTAATTATAACTCTTTTATTAGAAATCTCAATATGTTTGGTAGCGAATAATAACTCTTTTATTAGAACCAAACACATTAAGATGTAATTTTACCTTCCTTCTTCATTTCTTAAAACTTATTTTGTTTATACCAAATATGATATAAGTGTTCTTTATGTTTATCGAGTCATCCTTTTCTTTTTCACTTGCGATAAAACAGGTATTAATACTTATAAAAAAAAAGATAAAACAGGCATTAATATTATACACTTGGTATGAGATATTGTTTAAGGGAATTTTTCTTCTATGACTGAATTGTTTTTCATGGTCAAATAGATTTTAAAATTATTTCCTCCTTTGTTTAATTGATTGATTAAATTATAAATCAACTATTAATGTTAATTTTTTTAAATACACCTAACAACTAAAAAAAATTTAAAATTCCAGATGCAAACTCTTGTAAAAAAAACATTGTCAAAAGACGAAATGAACAAGAAAAAAGTCAGTTCGTTAATGCATTCATTTTTATAAGAGATTCGAAATGTAACAAACACTATCATTTTTTTTTTCGCCTGAACAAGAAACACTATCTCACTCCCTAATTTTCCACAAGTTCCGTGTAGAAAGAAACGTTGGCAAGAACTGAGATTTTTCTTTTAAAAGACTTTTTTTGCCATAAAAGAAGAAAAAGACTTTGACGAAATTTCTTTTAGAAGACTTCAAATAAAGATCTTCCACAATTAAATATCTATTGGTTTAAAGTCGGATCTTTTCTCTTCTTTTTCTCTTGGTAAATAGATTTAGATAGATCGTCTAATGTGACCCAAATTATTCATTTCTTAAATATGATTAGGGTGTGTTTTTTAGCCATTAAGATTAGGGTGTTAAATATAGTTAATTTTTCAGTCATACTCATTTTTTATTGCCAATTCAATCATGCTCATTTTATTTTCAAAAGCTAATGTTCTACATTTTAGTTCTCAAATATTAGTCACTTTTAGTTATCTCAAACACATTAAAAAACATTGTTAAACTCATTAAATTTATCTTAAATTTAATTTATTTTTCAAATTTATTTTTAATTAAATGCAATATCTTTCCAATCATAAATTATATTATCTTATTCAACATATTTAATGAGGGATATTTAAGAAAAAGTTATTCAATAATCCAGACATGATTTATATTCTGGATCATGATAATTCCTTTCTCAACTATTTATTTTTTATAGCAAAGGGAGTCTTACGTTTTTCTATATACAAAAAATATGATTTTGTTTTATTTTTAATATATTTTATTGTATCAAATAATGATAATTGCTTATTCACATGATTTTCTAAATTTATTTTAATTTTTAAAATATTTAACTATCAATTTTATAAGTTTAAATTCAAAATCATGTTTGTCATTTTTCCCTTTTATCTTCATATTCTTCACGAGAGGATTCATCTTGCTACTCCTACCCAAATTCTCATGCAAATTTGGGAAAATTTTCCACGGGGATCCCACCAAGAAAAATAGGCATGGAAGGCAGCCCAGACCTTCATTTAGACCTATACAACTGTTAGGATCGGAGTGAGGAACACGTTTCGAAAAGCCAAAAGTCTCGCTTTCCCAGTCACTTCCTCCTACGCGTGTTTGAGTTTGAATAATCCACTCTTCAACTTTCAACATTGTTTTATTTTTTACCAAAAAAAACTTTCAACATTTTTTGAGTCAACCTGATAGCTCGCTGCAATGGCAAGGGTCCCAGTTCGGCCATTCTCATTCATTCCTCCTCACCATGCCATTGGTCTTCACCTGGACTGAGCTTGTCAGTCTTCAGAGTCAAAGTCCATCAAAATACTAAATTAAATACCAATGGAAAAAAAGTAAAGCAAAAGCAAGAAAAAGAAGGCGAGTCAAGGAACCCAAAACCCCACTATCCTTTTTAGGTCCGTGTCAGAGTCTTCGTCTAAGTCTCCCTGTGCAGTGGCAGGTCAGACCACCATAACCCATCACTCCCCTCTTTCCCGCTACTTTCCTTGCACCCAAACCCCCAAAATCTCCTGCTTATCTATATATCTACCGTAGCTTTATTGTTATTCTCTTGTTCTTTGTTCTATTCCACCTGAACCCAGATCATAGTATATACCCACAACCCCGAAAGCCAAACACTTTCATGTGATTGTAGAGGTAAGGGTCATCTCGCAAGCAGACAGCTCAAAAATGGGCAGGTATGGGTACACTACGTCGTTCCTCTTTGTTTCTCTGTACTCTTTGTTCTGTCCAATGGTGTTGTGTCTGCTGTCCCAGAACCAAACCAACACCATGACCGCACTCTCCCAGCGTCTTAATGGAACTGGATTAACTAATTCGTGGAATATTAACGCGCAACCAAATCCATGTAAATGGAAGGGAGTCACTTGCGACTCCATCAATTCCTCTATAACCAAGCTTGAGCTATCCGGGAATTCCATCTCTTCTTCCGAATTTCTGCCTCCTCTTTGCCGAATTGAAACTTTGCAGCATCTTGATCTTTCTGATAATATCCTTAGCTCAATCCCAAACGATTTCATCACTGATTGTGGGAAGGTTGAGGGGTTAAAGTTGCTCAATTTTAGTAAAAACAGCATAAGTGTTTCTTTGCCTACTTTTCATGGTTTTGATGGGTTAGAATACCTGGATATGTCTTTCAATTACTTGGAAGGGAGGATTGATTCACAGTTAGCTGGACTAGCGAGCCTCAAGAGTTTAAATCTTAGTTTCAATAGGTTCAATGGCTCTCTTCCTACCAAACTGGGAAATTCCACCGCTTTGGAGCAGCTTGTGCTTAGTGTTAATCAATTTGATGGAACAATCCCTGATGAAATCTTGAGTTACAAAAATTTGGATTTGCTTGATCTTAGAGGAAATCAGCTTACTGGTTCTATTCCCAACAACATCGGAAATCTATCCAAGTTGAATACTCTGATTCTTACTTCAAATAAACTCAGCGGGGTAATCGCAAGTACGCTTCTGAACATCACAACCCTCAGCCGTTTTGCAGCCAATCTAAACAACTTTAATGGTTCTGTTCCCAGCGGAATTACTAGATTTCTCGGTAACTTGGATCTTAGTTATAATAGGTTGTCTGGGCAGCTTCCAGGAGACCTCTTGTCACGACCGAATTTGCAGATTGTGGATTTGTCCAATAATTTGTTGTCTGGCCCATTGCCTACAACGTTATCTTCTAGCTTAGTCAGGTTGAGATTAGGGGGAAATTCTCTAAATGGGACCATACATCCAACAGCATTTGCAACAGTTCAAAACTTGATGTATATTGAACTCGAGGGCAATAACTTGGCAGGCACAATACCTGCTGAGGTGGGTTCCTGCCGGAGTTTGGCATTGCTGAACTTGGGTCACAATCAACTAACTGGGGAATTGCCTGCAGAGCTTGGTAACCTTAGCAATCTTCAAGTCTTGCAACTTCAAGAGAATAAGCTTTCTGGGCGAATCCCAACTCAAGTTTCTCAGCTACAGAAGTTGTCAACACTGAACTTGAGCCACAATTCTCTGAATGGAACCATTCCACCCGCAATTTTCAACTTGGTAGGCCTCAATAAGCTGTACTTACAACAAAACAATATCAGTGGTCCTATTCCTGCATCCATACGTGACATGACATTTCTTATTGAACTCCAACTTGGGGAAAACCAGCTAAGTGGTCCCATTCCAAAAATGCCATCGAGTCTTCAGATTGCCTTGAATCTCAGCAGCAACCTCTTTAGTGGGCCTATTCCTAGCACTCTCAACGGCTTGAGTAACCTGGAAATCTTGGATCTTTCTGATAACAGATTTTCTGGTGAAATTCCTGATTTTCTTACTACAATGCAGGCTTTGACACTATTGGAACTTTCTAATAATGAGCTGTATGGTGTCATTCCAAAATTTAATCCTCATGTTAAGGTTGATTCAGGTGGAAATAAGCTCAGCAACAACACCGCATCTCCCAACATTTCCCCAAAATCAGCAAAGGGAAATCCTGTTGTTGTGGGAATTCTTGTTGCTATTGCAGCTGCTGTTTTTCTTGTTGGCCTGGTCACTCTGCTGGCTGTAACAATCTCACGACGCTTATACAGGGTAAATGATGAACACATGCAGCCCCGTGAAGATCCTCAACCCCCTCAGGTCATTGGAGGTAACTTATTAACTCCAAATGGAATTCACAGATCCAACATTGATTTCTCCAAGGCCGTGAATGATGTTGCTGAAACATCAAACATTACTCTGAAAACTAGGTTTTCAACTTATTACAAGACTATTATGCCATCTGGATCTACCTATTTTGTCAAGAAGCTTAACTGGAGTGACAAGCTATTCCCACTGGGCAGTCATGATAAATTCAGTAAAGAGCTAGAGGTCTTGGCAAAACTGAACAATTCAAATGTCATGACTCCTTTAGCTTATTTTCTCTCCCCTGACAGTGCTTATATAATGTATGAATTTGTCTCAAATGGCTCCCTTTATGACGCCCTTCATGGAAGCGTGGGAAACTGTTTAGATTGGGCCAGCAGATATAGTATAGCAGTTGGGGCGGCCCAAGGTCTCTCCTTTCTGCATGGATTTGCCTCAGGTCCAATACTTCTCCTTGACCTATCAAGTAAAAGTATAATGCTGAAGTCCCTCAAGGAGCCTTTAGTTCGGGATATTGAACTCTATAAGGTGATTGATCCCTCAAAGAGTACAGGAAGTTTTTCTGCAGTTGCGGGTTCTGTTGGCTATATTCCTCCAGGTCAGAAACTCTTTCACCTTATACTCCAATTAGTCTGTCCCTGATTCGTAGCGTAGCTTGACATAATGTGGTTTGAATAGTTTGAAACTCTTCCGTCTTAAGTTCATAGCTTTCTATGAATCTAACAAAATTGCGACTAACTAATTCTCAATAACATAACAGACAAAAGATAGGTAAACATACTGTGTGCAGGATCTTTTTTTGAAGAGTTAATCTTGTGATGCTGAGTTTTAAAATATCGTTCATAACATATAATTGTCTGGAAATTGCAATTTCTCCCATATTCCTAATTTTTCTTTTTTGGAATTTAATGAGTAATCAAAATTCTTTACCTTTCAAACTCTCACATTATTTTGTGTGGTGGTTGGCAGAGTATGCATACACAATGAGAGTGACAATGGCTGGGAATGTGTACAGCTTTGGGGTAATCCTGCTCGAATTGTTAACTGGAAAGCCTGCAGTGACTGATGGAACTGAATTAGTCAAGTGGGTAATGCGCAACTCAATGAAGCAAGATCTCATTCTGGATTTTAATGTCAGTAGAACATCTCAGGCTGTCAGAAACCAGATGCTTGCAATCCTTCGTATAGCTCTTGCTTGTGTCAGTACATCATCTGAAGCAAGACCAAAGATGAAGAGTGTGCTACGGATGCTCCTGAATGCACGATAAGTACTTATCCTTTGAGTTGGATCTTCTGCACTCCTGGAGAAACTGTCCGGGTAAATTTCTAGGAGAAAAAGACAATGAACATAAGATCCACATTTTTGGAGCAAGTGTGGTTTGATAATAAAGTAATATATGATACGTCTTTTTTCTCTCTGAAATTGACTCTGAAGTTTTTGTGCAGAGAATCCCAATATCATGGTTTTATTAAGGGTTGAATTAAATCTACAATAGATAGAATGGAATACATGACAATACAGGTTTTTGGTCAATACTTGGTGTTTGTACAAGTCTTGTGTTTTTTGGCCATTCAAAGTGTGGCAGGCGTGGGGCTGTGTAAAGTAAATTAAATTGCTTATAGTAGAACTCTATATATAATGGATAAAGGTTATTTCTTGGGTTTAAATTTGTGGACCTCTATCCCTTTGCACATGTTTTTGTTTCAGTTTCATCTTTATTGGCCGATTTGAATTTGAATTTTTACTGTTATTTAGGTTTCCATTAGATTCTTTGTCTTGGTTGTGTAGTCTTTTTCCATTTATAATTTACCCCACATGCCTATATATGATTTGATTGTTTGCCATTGGTTTATTCACGTGAAATCACAAAAACTGACAAAAGTAAAACATTAACATTTCTCTTATTTTGTCATGAAAATTTGAATGTTTGAAATTGAAAGTTTATAGAGTGGTTCTAAAATAAAAGAAAAAGAAGAGTAAAAAAAAAAAAGAATTTTATAGTCAATTTCATTCTCTGTCATTATCTACCTACTTCAAAATCAAAAGTACTTAAAAAAAAATTCAGGTTGTTGACTTGAGCAAATGCTACTTATAATTATCTATCTGCATTGAAGTCAAATGTCAGCGTAATCAAACAGCAGTGACTTACTTATTACTAATTTTTTAAGCCATACCATAATAAATATCGAATCATCTATTTTCCCCCTTTTCAAGACATTTATAATTCCAAACCAACTTTCATGTCTCCACAAATATTGGACATGATTAGAAAACAATGGACAGACAAACAAAATCAAAGAAAAGCAATTTTCTGTTACTGAAAATCTCATCTAAGAAACTAGAACTCAACTTCAATATGCATAACTCTGCTCCTGTCCTTTGCAAAAAATTGAGTGTATGGTTTTGACTCCTGTGTTACCGCATGATCAAAGACCTAAAGCTAGGAACAAACAAGTGCATCTTCACTTTGCCTCCAAGGAAATGCATCATTTGAGAAGAGAAAAGTAGGACTAAAATGTAAGATCTTTAGGGTCCTCAATAATCTTTGACAGGGTTTGCAAGAATGCAGCAAGATCAGCACCATAGATAACCCGATGATCTGCTGTAACATTGACCTGCATATTTGCAATTCTTTATCTTTAAGCATACAAAAAATAAATGAAGTTTGGACTTGAATATTTGTGTTCTTTGAGTATAAAATGTATGGTAATATACCTGCATCTGACTCTTCATCCCGATGCGACCATCCTTGGTAGCCACAACAGTTGGCTCTGACGCACCAACAGCCATGATTGCTCCCTAACCATTCATGTTGCAAACCAGAGTCTGAATTCTCAAACTTTTCAAAAAACCTAGCAGGCAAAATTAATTTGACCCGAAATAAGTGTACTCACAGTTCCAGGAGGCAGAATAGCATCAAAGCGATCCACGCCAAACATCCCCAGGTTGGAAAGAGTGAAAGTACCTAGAGAAACGAGAACAAGCAGTGAAGGTAAGCAACTATGTCAACACATGCGTGAATTCAATCCACAGGTATCAAATTGAAGCACTTTGTTCCGGTAAATATCATCAAACCATATAACGCTTCCTTAGAAGCTTCAAATAAAAGAAACCATGTAAGTGAAGATATCAGGTACAACTTTACTATATATAAAAGTAAGCATTTCACAGTTCAGACAAAATAATGGAAAGGAAAGTGACTTAAAATGACAAAATAATGGAAAGGAAAGTGACTTAAAATATACAATAGAAAAGTCACAGCATTTACAAAATGTATCAATTATTGTAGCAAAACAAGAAATGGAACAAAGAATGAGAGCCAAACTTTGGACTAGAAGATATAATTATCAACTTTTGAAGACTAGTACAACTGATGAAGGTCAAATGTTCATATAGAGCTTGGTAATGTCCAACTGAAAAATAAAAAGGTCCCAAAGTCAACAAACTGGTCTCCTGTACTTCAACAAATTCAGAACTGAGGTTGGCGATGGTGAAATGGATGTGACCAGATCCTCTACTTAAAAACAGATCTGATCTGGACTATTTAGATTTAATTTTTAATCATCTATTATTTATTTATTTATTTTTTTTAATTTCAAAGGAAGCAAATCGTAGGATGAAAACAATTTTCTAACTTTCATTACCTTTAAAGCTAAAAAATATATCAAAAATTAAAAATTAAAGCTCAACCATTCAAATCTACTTCTAGGTAGCAAAGTGCTGCTTTTCTTAAGGAGAGAAGCAATAGATGACCATTATAAAGATAGAGAACAAGAAGTTCCAAAAAGTTTCTAAATTGGCAGCCATCTTTCTCAATTAAAAGAGTTTAAAAATTAAACTGAAGTGCATTGTAACTTTTTGTTTGAAGAAGATCTGTGCATATTTTGAAAATAAAATAGAGATCAGTGTAATTTCACCAAAATTCATGGGAGTCTATGGAATTTACTTTAAAATAAAAGCTAAGACATTTATGCTAAAACCTAGCTGTTACAAAATGAGAGAAACAAATGCTAAAAGTTTGCCGTAGATCAAGCACACCAATGTGCATGGAGTCATAATATATTAATGAATTCATAGTCCACAAACATATTTACAAAATATTTACAAACTTAGGTACCTGTGTTGTATTCATGAGGTTGCAGCTGCTTGGCCCGGGCCTTATCAACCAATTCCTTCCACTTCCTTGACAATGAATAGATGTCAACCTAAAATGTACACAAGGAAATACCTCTTTACTATTAGGTGCCATCTTAGAATAGAGGGAACAGATACCAAACAATCCAAAATAGAGTAGCAAAAACCTTGTCAGCATCCTGAAGAACTGGTGTAATTAGTCCACCATCTATCGCCACAGCAACTGCAATGTTTATGCTACTATTATATGTAAAGCTCTTACCATCTCTACAACTGGAGTTTATGACAGGGTGTTTAACTAGGGCAAGTGCAGTAGCCTTGGCAAGCAGTGCTGTCATGGTAACTCCCTTTGACTTGATCTGATATATATGAACTTAAATTGGTCAGAATATAGTTAATAACTAGAATACAAGTGAAGAAGTCCAGAATACTCATAGAATAATTTGAAAACTGAAGATATCAAGCTAGAATAGAGGGTATGCAGCAGTGTCAGCGCATAAAATCGTGCATGTCTTGTAATTTTCCAAGTATTAACTCTTTGGATCACTTTACTTCCAATAAAAATATTTCAGCAATTAATTCTTTTTCTCCTTTTTGAATTTAATGAATATCTGATTTCTTGTGTTTGACTCTTCCAATGACTTAATTACCCAATCATCAAAAGATTAAAAAACAAATTGATGAATACAGTAACTATCCGTAGAACCTCATATTAAGTAAACATTCAAAACAGTAACTTTCTTAGGACTCGATGCCTTCCAGTAATAGAGAGAAAGAAGTTCAAGCGATAATTACATGGTGCAGAAAAAAAAAATAAAAAAAGAATTGTTATCTGACCATTCAGCCTTGTGAAATTAACAATTGAATACTGAGGTCATCAACATCTTCAAAGAGCCAATGTGATATTCATGTAGCATCTAGAACAATCATGACTGCTAATTCAAGAAAATAAAAACAGATAATATTAACTCAGATTTAAAAGTCAAACTGTTATGAAGTTGTATAATTGAGTTAGTTAATTATTAGGGTGTTAGGGTGTGTCAAGTTAGTTAAATGTTAATTAGGTGATTTAGTTAGTTAGCTCTTTTAAGTGACGGTTGGTGGAATATAGCTGTTGGAGGGGCTGCAGCTATATAAGGGAGTGTAATGTATGTTGTTAGGTGGCTTCCATGTTAATGCAAATTCAGTTTTCAGAAATTCTCTCTCCCCTCTCTCTTCCCCTTCTCGTCTCTCTCTGTCTCTCCTTCTCTTCTCTCTCTTTCTCTCTTCTTCTCTACTCCTCCTCTCTTTCTTCATACCACTTAACACATCAAATTACAACCCAACCTCCACAAACAAGATTGTAGAGAACACATTTGCAAGCAAATCAGTGCACAGATCCTAATAACAGAATCAATTTATATCCATTCATCTTTCATAAATATTTCCTGCAAATTATGATTTAGTTTATAAAATCAACAAGATAACATACACGCTTTCATTGAAATTTTACACTTAGTACAAAGCATTTAACTTCCAGTTTTTCTCCTCCCCATTTTTTGCCAGGTATTGATAGCTAAAAGCACCAATATTTTCACACAATGCAGAACCCGATAACAGATGGAAAATGTTTAGAAAATTCCAACCAATCATTATATATATTAAAAAAAAAAGTGACAATCAGCTATCAATTGCGACAATGCCGAACACACTAAATCTGATCATCATCATTTCATCGATAGAGTTTCCTGTGAAGATCAAGAAAATCACATTTCTCTACTTTTATATACTATCTTACCTTCTTGTACAAAGCATCAAGAGCATCTGTAGTGATGGTATAGCCAACTCTGAAAGTTGGAACCGCCAGACTCTCAACCATGTTTCTGCTCACAGCACTCTGCATTGTTGTAAAAGGCACCACTGAACCCAAGTCAATTCCCGCACTCTTCTCCGCAGCAGTATCAGCACTCCTTGGGGAACCGACCGCGGCAGCAGAAGCAGCTGCAGCGGCAGCGGCGGCTTCAACATCCTTGGCTACAATCATTCCCAACGGGCCAGTGCCCACGATTCTCCCAAGCTCCACTTTCAACTCCTTCGCTAGCTTCTTGGCATAAGGAGACGCCACGATCCTCTTCCCTCCCTCTGACGCCGGATGGGTCGACGCAACAACCACACTGGGAGCAGCTATAACAGCTGAACTTGATCCCACATTATCGGGAGCTTTCTCTGATTGCGGCTCCGGGGAGGACGGAGTTAGCTCAGCCGCTGGAGGAGGAGAGGGTGAAGACGAAGAGGAAGATGAAGAGCTAGCTTTGGACTTAGCTTGATCGATTTCATCCTGTGTCTCTGCCAATAGCGCAATAGCAGACCCGACAGCCGCAACTCCACCTTCCTCCACCATGATTGCCGCCAAATACCCATCGTAGAAGGTCTCCACATCCATGTCGGCCTTATCAGACTCGACCACCACTACACTCTCGCCTTTGGAGAGCTTATCGCCCTCGGACTTTACCCATGAAACGATCTTCCCTTCGGTCATGGTGGAGCTCAGCGCCGGCATAAATATCTCCCGGATCTTGGCCTGAATCTGGGTTCTACTCCGGTTACCGGAAGCAGCACGAAATGACGGCGGCAAAATGGGTTTCTGGGGAAGGGTGGAGGAAGAAGGCAGAAAGGAAGTATTGAGAAGGTGAGCCATTGAACAATGTAGGAAAGGATTGAGAAAGAGAAGAAGCGAGAGGTAGATTGAAAAGGAGAGAATGGAAGATGAAGGAAGCGGAAAAGACTCGGGAGAGTGTGATTGAAGAAGAAAAGGGTTTGGCTTTGGGGTAATCACTTATTGGGGTTTTTCTCGTAATCATCGAAAGAAGGCGGAAGTTTCAACCATCCCACCGGTGAATGAAATGTGTGCTGTGTTGTTGGTTGATTTGGTTTGGTTCAGTTTTTTGGTGTTATTCTCAACGCGATTGGGGTGGCTTCTCACTGTACTAAATGTACGATAAACTTATTTACCATATTCTAAATATTTTAAATTTTAAATTCATTTTAAATGAAACCCATTTTAACAATCTAATTTATATTTCATGATATTAAAGTAAAATTTTAAGTTTTTTAAAATTAATTTTAACGTAAATTGTTATTATAAATTACATTGTATATAAAAATTCAACCTACATTCATTTGTCACTTAACTCATTATAAATTATGTCACCTAAATTATTTCGACATAAATTTGGTAAACAAAATCGCAAGAATGACACTTGCATGTTTTATTATTATTATTATGAAAATATGCATTAAGTCATTGACCGAAATGATCAAAATGTCCAAAATTCTCATTCTCGAAATAATGAGAGAACCCATTGTAGATTACCAACATTTAAACATTTAAACGTATCAAACTTGCACATAATGAGATGATATATAAAAGCACCCATTTTTCCCTTTTCTTATATCTTATGAGAGTTTTTATACTAAAAATTTTAGGGAAAATTAATCAATCACTTCCCATACTTTACACTGATTTTCAATTAGGTCCTCATACTTTTGAAGTTTGAAAATGAGTCCCAATAATATTCACTGTTAACGAAACGAAGTTAGTCCCCACAATTTAATTCATTTATGAAAACACCACCCTTACGGTGCTCTCTCTCTCTCCCTCTCTTAATATACTGACTGTAATTGCCACAACCACATGTCATTGTTTGCCACATCATCATTAACCTGATGGTGTTAATTTCATTTGTACACCATAATAGTTTTGTGAATTGATTTAACTTTTGGGACTAACTTTGTCAGTAGAAAAAATTATAAGGAGTTCTTTATAAAATTTTAAAGTATAGGCACATGCTTGAAAATAAATGTAAATTATAGGGACTAATTGATTTATTTTCCCAAAATTCTATTACGTGACCGATATAAGAGGCACATCTCTTAAACATATGTACAACACTTTTATTTGTGTATTTTAGATGTTTTAGATTTAGCCAATGAACACTATATTGTACCTTCACATCAAATCTAATCCTTTTTAAAATTAATGTTGTCCTTATTATTTTCTCATATTCATACCTATTGTTATCGTCAACGTGTTTTGCCGTCTAGGCAGCACTTAAAACTAGTTTTTTTTTTAATAATATTCCTTCAATTCAAACTATTATAACTAAAGAATATAATTTAAACTAAAAAAACAATAACTTGTCTTCTCCTAGTGATCTTTTTAAAATTACAAAAACATCAATAAAATATTTTTTAAAGGCTCACACAACAATAAACTAATAATTTATTCACTTACCTTTTTTTTTTCTGTGGTTAAGCAGATCAAGATTTGATTTGAAAGATGACTTTGATTTTAGCTTATTATGCTATTTTCTAATTTTATTTTTTTAGATAAAAGAAGAAATTTTATTAATGAAGAAGAGAGAATAAGATAAAGCTTAACATACAAGAAAGAAAGCAAGAATTATATATATTTTATATCATAATATGCTAAACACAAAGTGATACCATTGAAGATGCTAGCATTCCTTTGCCAGAATGATTTCCCCTCCTTCTATTTGGAACCTTTGAATTGAATGAGCAGAGAAACAATTCTCTAAATCAAGAACACATACCCAATTCTCATAAGAGATCTCCTCCCTGTTGGATTATTTAAAAGATCGATCCTTGGTGATCCAAGTCCAAAAGCCAACTCTATTTAATGTTAATTAAATGTATTAATTAGATATAATTATTGTTGTTAATTTACTTAATTATTGTGGAGTTGGTTATTGGAATGTGTTATTTATATTTGAATGTTAAATTCAAATATAATGGGTGGGTGGTTATTATCTTTAAGGGCAAGAATAGTAAAAAAACCCAATGTGTAGTTTTTCCAAGAGGTGTGTGAAGAATACTCATGGGGGATGATTATACAAAGACAAGAACAACAAAGACATAACTCTCACTTCCCTCTCTCTTTATGGTGTTTTTGCTGAATAGAAATTGCTCTGATCTCTATAGTGACTCCAGTTGATACCGTGTGATTCAAAAAGGTTTGGGAGATCCAACTTTCGTACAAGGAAGGAGTCAAGAGATTTGAGAAGGACTTTTTTATTGTTATTGGCTCAAACCCTTTTGTACCTATTAATTTTAATTTGTGATATTCCTTTTAATGCTATAATGCATAATTTGAGAAGGACTTTTCTTTTTTCTTTTTACTGTCTTGTGTACAATTTTGTGAAGTTGTAAAGTTCTATCCTATGAGCATTCTGGTGATTAAACTTCCCATAAACAATGTTTCGATGAACCCTGAAATAAAAAAAAAATAGAAGAGTATACTGGAAGCTTTAAAAGAAAAGTTGAAGAAAGATGGTGTTTTTGGGTACATTGAAATCAAGATTTTTAGTGTTCATTTGGATTATTTTTTTATAAAAGATCTTTTAGAATAACCATAATTTACAAAAATGAAATTTAGATAAAAATAGAGAAGTTTATTATAAACTTGTTTAGGTAAAAAAGAAAAAAATAATGATTAGAAACATCATAGTTTAGTTTCCAAAAATACAAACTAAACAAGCATTTAGACGAAACTTAAACCTTACATTGAATCATGAATCCAACAATATCTAAATCACTTGAAACGGATGCCTGGAGGGAGAAAAAACACCATTTAAAAAAAAAAACCGGGTTTGTGGGTCCAAAAGCGGGTTACCATGGATCCATTTCGTTGTAGGAGATAAGCAATGCGTTTTATGATCAACAGCTTTTATTCTTCCATCTAGTAAAACGTGTATTTCACTAAATGGTATAATGGACCAAGTTTTTTTCTTTTTTATGACAGAGTCGTTATTGGGCCAATATTAGTTTTGGGCTACGGCTTATATTTTTGATAAAGTACGTTCGGTATGTTTCAAATTTTTTTTGTCAATTTAGTCTACCTTTGGGCTATTTTTCTTGTTTTTGAAAAACAAAGCAAATAAAGGCAAAATGGACTAGGAAGGTAGCAAAATGATCAAACAACTGAACAATTGGTGACAGGTGAAGATGTTGCGTTCATAGTTTATTTGAGCCTTCCAAAATTATTGATACGGACCATCATGTAAATAAATTGTTGGACTTGAGTCAAAGAGTTATATGAAAAATGAGGAAGGGGTCCATTATATTTTTTAAAAACAAAATATGTAAGCCCTTTGAAAAGAAATAGGGAGAAAACTTCAAATTTAAAGAGACACGTGGATGCAGTGGTTAAAAAAGTAAAAATTTCATTGTTCCAATAAGCTGTGACAACTAAGAAGTTGCTTTCAGACAATGTTTTATTATTATTTAAACATATATATATATATATATATACATACACACACACACACAATATGGTTCATTAAAAAAGAAAGAAAGAAGGGATCCAAAACAAAATTGGGTGAAGTATGTAAAATGAAGGACACAGCCCAATTTTTTCATTTTTGTTTGATGCAGAATGGACTTTGGCGTGCTAAGAATAAAAAAGGAAGAACCACAATTGGGGATTGAAATGAGACTCACCCCTTCACCATTTGGTCAAGTAACACATACCAGAGAAAAAGGTAGGAGGTGGAGGATTGCCACAAGGCAGGTAGTGCATGTGGCCGTAAATGGCCTCTATAACAACGTGTGCAGTACACACAGCACCCAATATATGTAAAAGCTCCCTTTTTATAATTTTAAAGGAATTTATATTCCAAGAGATTTATAGAGCAAATGTAAGCACGTGAAATTGAATTTTTAAGTATGAAGTTTAGCTCTGAAATTTTCTAAATTTATGAACTTCATAATTAAATGGATCCAAATAATATTGAAACACTACACAAAAAATAAGAATACCTAACATTTATTTTTACCCTTACTCAGTGTTTAAAAAATGCCATGTATTTGAGCGCCAATAAAAGGGAAGACAATTTTTCCAGCATTTGTGAAAACACCAACTAAAACTTGCTTTAGTTGGCGTTTCTCAAACAAATGCTAACTTTTTCTATTTTGCTTTAAAAAAAAAATTTGCAATCATTGTTCTGTTCCCAGGCGTCACAATTCCAATTTACCAGAATTAAAATCTACCAGATTTCATATATTTTGCTTGGATCTTACTAGGGCTATGGAGATGAAGAAAAGAATGAATACAATTTCCAAATAGGGACAATCTATCAATATTAAATGAAAAACTAGAAAATAGAGTCTTGATAAACCAACATTAGTGTATAATGAAGATTAAATTGCTTTAGGTTCTATGAATTTTTTCAAAAAGTAAAAAACAAGGCACAATCAAACCAAAAGAAAAAGCCACTAGAAAATCGCATACCAGAATGTCCGTTGCAACTTTGACGCCTTCTCTCACAGTCTCCTTGACTCCTTCCTCTGCTTTCTTTAGTCCCCTCGTAGTGAACAAAAGAGATCGGTCGGCAAGAACCAACCCAGATCTGGTACGAAGTGAAGACAATCCAACTCTACTTCTTCCACCTCTCTTCATCCACCGTTCAAATATCCCCTCTCTCAACAGATCCCTCACAATGGAGCACTTGAAGAATGTGGAGCCTACATGTGTTGCGATGGCGATTTTAGGGGCACTCGAAGGGGAAGTACAATCACCTCGCAACCGTAACGTTCTTATGCTTTTCACCATCTTCGTCTGCGTCTTGAAGTGCAACAATTGGTGGAGGAGAAGAGAGAGAAGTGAGGGAGGAAAAAGCAGTTGATAATAGTTGATGAGAAAAGAGAAAGGGGTGATGGAGAAAGAAGAGGCTGAAAATCTGAACAAAGAGGGATGAGTGCATATGCGTACGAAAAGAAAATTAAATTAAAAGGGAGAGACAAGTAACAAAAAGATAATATAATCTAATTCATTAATAATTTCCTAATCAAAGGTCCAGAATGTCAATATGTGCCTTCAATGTTTTTTAAAATGAATATCCTAAAATTTTAGTCTAGACTTTAGATGGCCTTTATCCAACAAACACCATATAAAGTCCAGACTTTAGTTAACAAACTCCAACTTTATATTATTTTGTTAGCGTTTTTTAAATAAGCACCAACTAAAGTATTGGACTTTAGATGACGTTTGTTTAATAAACGCTAACTTTGTAATATTTTATCGGCATTTTTTAAACAAACGCCAACTAAAGTCTATACTTTAGTTAGCGTTTGTTTAATAAACGCTAACTAATCTTTTAGTTTAGATTTTTATTAGTGTTTTTAAAAATAAATGCCAACTATTGAGCGCCAATAAAACTTAAATCCAACATAGTGAAACAGTAGAAGATTTGAAGGCCTACATATATATAACTTCATGAAAGATGGGAATGGCCATGAGTCAATATGATGATAATTGATGCATTTCTAGATAATGTGTTTTAGGAAACAATAAATTTTTTTTAAAGAAATAACGCATGAAAATTGGTGCATGTGTATATGACTAAAATTAAGCTCAAGAGGAGTGATGCATTAGGGTAAATAAGAGATAAACGATCTTGTGATCTTAGTCCCTAGATATGAGAATTGCACAATGTTATGGCTATCATGTACGAAGGAAGGGGATGCATTTAAAGGGTCCCTTTAAGACTCTTAAAGATAATACTTGATTTGGACCAACACACCAAAGATACTATTCAAAAATTTTTTGCAGGATTAAGGATGATGAAAAAGTTATGTCCATAAGCATTTAAGTTTTCTTTCATTCCTGATTGATAGTGAGTATATTTGTGCTTGATTATTGATTCTGTTATATTAACATGTTCTATAGAATATATGATGTATTAGAATATGCTCATGTGCTTTATAATCTTACCTATATGTTTATGATTGCAAAATGAGATGCTTATATGAGCGGGAGTTGTTAAAAAATAGACCTAGGGTTACCTAGGAGCTATGAATATTGTAAGTAATATTTGCAAATAAACTCAATAGAGAAGTAATGACATTTTTAACATACATGTGCTGAAGGAGTACAAGGTACATTTTTTTTATCATTGAACTATTAATTTCCTTGTGGATCTATTTGAAGTCTATTGCAAATAAAATGGTATTGTGTATATATTACCTACATGCTGTGTCTATGTAAATAAATAATGCTAATTATGGAAAATAAATACACTAAGCTATAGAACAAGGATGAGAAATACAACCTTTGATAATTTATGACAACAAATCACTACAAATTTTGGTCATCCTTAGAAATCAAAAAAGAAAGGAATATTGTAAACTGAGTATGGAAAAAAAAATTAGTATTGATGAATGGATGAGATTTGTCAAGCTAAGGAAGGGGAATACAGTAATTGCATTATAGTGCTGGGTTGTGTAGCTTTGACAAAATCTCATTTTGTTAATTAAGTATATGAAAAGAGTTCTTATCCATTTTTTTTAAGAAAAACTTGAAGTTGTCATCAAAGTAATGCATTGAGAGGTTGCCAAATCCTTTGATCATGAATACATGATAAAGGTTGAGACTTCAATACTATGGGCAAGAATGAAAGAACTATGAGTAAAGAGATATGGTCAATGCTTCAAGGAGATTGAGAAAGAATTCAAGAAAAGGGATCAGCAAAATGAAAGAAATCTTGATGTGGTAAAAGTCAAGTGACACATTTTAAAATAAAAAAAGGGCAGAGTTATATGTTTTGCTTGCATTTGATTTGAGTAAATCCAATTATCATCGTGTTGTAACATTTCAGTTTTTTTTTTGGCATATGCCATTCGAATTGAAATATTGAGTTCTTTAATAATATTTCATCCTTTTGTGGGTGGTGGATTCAAGAGCTATAAACAGTATGACTAAGGATTATGAATCCTTTGTAGAATATTGTTGGTCAATTATTTTTGAAAAGCAGATAATCTTATGTTGGAAATGACATTATAAAAGGAGAAAAGATAGAACTTAATTTACAAATTCATTTTGTACAAAGAGCTTTAATCCTACATAATATGTTTTATGCATTAAAAAGCCAACGAATTTGATTGCTCTAGTACATCTCTTCTTGAATTAATTTAACTATATATTTCAATGATAACTTAATAAGCACCAGTAGAAGGACAAATGACACTAGTCTTTTGTTTTTCAAATGGTATCATTGTGTTAATCACAATGTGTAACGGTGCAAGAAATGTGAGCTTATGGCAAGTTGGGCTAAGACTTTATAAGCCAAGATCATGCAACTTAGAATAACAAACATGAGATAGA
The DNA here is from genome assembly GCA_026686845.1 of Adenanthera pavonina. Classification (NCBI taxonomy): domain Eukaryota; kingdom Viridiplantae; phylum Streptophyta; class Magnoliopsida; order Fabales; family Fabaceae; genus Adenanthera; species Adenanthera pavonina. The sequence goes on from JAIVEN010000013.1 coordinate 22,172,164, forward strand.
TCATGCAACTTAGAATAACAACCATGAGATAACGTTAGAGTTTGTTCCTAACTTGGAAATGTTCTAGTGAGAACGTAACATAGTGAATAAGGAAACCAATAAACCATTTGGAAAGAACTAGGATTAAAATTCCATTGCCTTTAGTCTACTGTAACATATATGGTCCTAATGAATGAGAGGATAAGACACGGGGTGTGGTATTTTACCACACTCATTGACAATAATTCATGATAAGGATGTGAATATTTGTCAAGACAATTAAAAGTCTTTCATGATGAAAGAAATATGTAACTCTACAATAGAGTGGAATTGCTAAAAAGAGAAATAAAAGTTTTATTAGATATGGTTAAAATTAACAATTACTATTTAATGCCTTCATCATTAACCACACACCCTCTCAATTAGTTACTCATATATATATATATATATATTATGATTTATGGACAAAAGGCACATAATATTTAAGACTTTTAAGACCATGAGGGTTAGCTTGTATTACTATTCCAAAATTCACTTTTCTTAGTGATTATTTTTTGTTTTTGTTAGCAGAACCGCCAAGAATCAGAGCACCAAGAAAATATGTGACTTTTGTTAGTGGTTTTTAACCACCAACAAAAAGTAACCTTTGTTGACGGTTTTATGCAACAACCGCCAACAAAAAGGGGTTTTTTTTTAAAAGGACCCTTCGTTAGCGGTTATTGTATAAAACCACCAACAAAGGGTAATTTTTTATTAAAATAAAATCTGGACAAAAAGTATAACATCCTAAAATTTTTATGGATATTCAAGGCTTAATATTTTGAAATCTATTAAGAGTTTGCAAAAACTGGTATACATCAGTTAGCATGAAATAAGACAAAGAGGTCAATTATCTCAGTTGAAAGGAAAAATGAAAAAAATGATAATTTTACCCCTGGAAGAAAAAAGAAAAGAAAAAGGAAAAAGGAAAAAAATAATAAAAAATTTAAGTCGGTGGACGCAGGGAGAGGTTGAAGAAAAGTTATGAATTTTGGGACAAATTACATCTGATAATCTGAAAGTTTTAAAAATTATAAATTAGCTCTGGATTAAGGGTATTTTTGTAAATATGAAAAATTATAGTCAAAATGAAGCTCTCAATGAGTTAGACCCAATGAAATATAGAATGGAATTTATTAAGGTCAAAATCATATTTATTGGGTGATTAAGATTTAATATTAATATTTTACACGATAAAAGTCAGTTTAGACTGCAGGAAAAGGCAATATTGATCCAAAGATAATGATTGGACCTTGCTAAAATATATTTTGGGTCTAGATAATGATTTTGGACTAAAAGTAATGGTTGGATAATCCTGTATTAATTTAATGATAAATTTGGCAAAAATACTTAATCAGTACGGGTAAATGTAATCGGTAAAGGGTATTTTGGTCCATTTAAATAATTGAAGTAATTTTTTGGCTAAAAATAAGTTGAGACACGTCTGAAACATGCCATGGGATATGAAGGGAATTTTTGAAACTCTTTTACCAAAAAGTAACTCAAGTTACTTTAATTATTAACTAAACTTACTTATTATTATATATTTATCATTTAAGCCATCTTGGTCATCATCCTCAGCCATTTTCATGACAACAACAGTGGGAAAAGAGGGAGAGAAGCCGTGACTTTGTGGTAGCCAAAGGAAGAAGAGAAAATCACAAGATTTGTCCCAAAACTTCAAGGTAATATCTTATAGCCATAATCTTGTGTAACCTTTAGTTTGGAAGAGTTTTATGGTTTATTCTCTCCTATTTTTCCATTGAAAGTTTCAGCTTAGAGAGAGAGTAGAGAGAGAAAATGAGGACATGGAGAAACTAAACCATAAAAAGTATCATATAGGCCATAAGGTGCAAGAATGTGTCATTAGATTACAAATTAATCGGTAAGTTATTTTTCTATGATTTATGGTAATTTTCTGCCTAATTAGGGTTCATTATAGGAAGGGAATTTCAATTTTTTGACCTCAAAAATGGATTCCTTGGGTCCAAAATAGGTTAGAACAAGTATGTTGTATAAGGAATACATGATGGATAACAAAGTGTAAATTTTAGTTCAAGTGAGCACTTTGTAAATGAAATTGGATAATTAGTGGTTAATGGCATTATTTTATGATGATATAGGATCCAAAGGAGTGTTAGAAGATCAAGGAAAGGGTTTGAAAAGTTTGGAGAGTATTGGAAAGCTCAAAGGTAGTTAACTCACCTATCTATACTTACATATTGTCATTGATGTTGCTTGGTTTGAATGATGTGTTTAATATTTGGAATGTTGTCTTGTGATGATTTGGCATTGTTGGTTGGATTGTTTGAAGGGTAATGTGACCCTTGATATGTCCAAATACAAGGGGAAGTGCTGCCCAAATTTTTATAAAATGGTTATGCCAAAATGATTTGATTACATGCTTGATGTGCTTTTAGATGTATACTTGCAATATATATGATGATATTTGTGCATGATGGTAGTTACTACTGAGATTCTTTGAATCTCACCCCTTTCCAAATTTCTAACAAATTTTAGGTTCAAGTTATGGCAAGATTACCCAAGAAAGGAAAGGCAAGGAGAAGCAAGTTAATGTTCAAGATAATGATACTTAGGTTGATACTATTATATGAGAGGTTATGTAAAATATTATGGGACATGATCATGCTATGTTTCCATGTTAATTTGTTCCTCTAGGTTCTTATGGAGTATCATGTAAGATAAAGGCAAGTTATGGCTATTTATGTATATATTAGTGTGTATTTTGGAAAGTTTGAAAGAATGCAAGAGACCTTTCTGTACACGGTTGGGAATTTGAAGTATTGTACATATCTCGATATGTTCAATGTATGAGTGTTTTACATGTATGAAAGACATGTGTAGCTTTCCATAGACACAAATATCACTCAATTTTGAGTTGTGTATGATTTATGGTGATTTTTCAAATTTATGGTCAAAATCAGAAATTTTCAAAAATGACCATTGCTACAGTGCATATAATATGAATTTAGTGTATAAGTTAGCCAAGTAATTTCCCTGTTTAACATTTTTTCCATGTATAGAATCTTTTAATCTATATTTAGAGACTTGAACCATGTTAATATAATTTTTCTTGATTTAGTTATGAATTTTCAAAGTTCACTGGGTGAAAAGAAGTTGACCAAGGGAATAGTACCCAAAATGAAATAAATTAGTTTAAGTTATTTTATATAATTAAGTCTCTAATCAAGTATTAATGGACTTAAATATAGTTTAATACATGGAAAATGAGTCTAAGTATGAGGTGTTACAAAAAACAAGTTTGCAAATCGCAATGGAGAGAGCATAAAGATATCCTTTGCAATCGACAAAACTACAAGAAATTATAATGAAGAAAAAGCATCATAATGAACAACTCCAAAAATTACAGTAAAAAGATTATAGCATGGTAAAATTAATTCTAAAACTATTTTAGGAAGAAGAATTGAGGGAAGTAAATAGATCTAGATCTACTAGTCATGTGATCATGTAGAGTAGCTTATTGACGGGAGCTGAAAATAGAGTGTTACAATACTACTACTACTACAAGTTTGAGGGTGGTGGAGCCGAAAGAGTAGAAGAAGTAGAAGTGACATTCTAGATGATGCCATTTTTGACACCTTGTGCTTCACAACCTTACTTTACTTCGTTATCTTCACTGGCTCAAGAGTTGGGGAATGGTAATGGATGCTTGATGATACAAATCTTGCCTGGAAAACAAGAGCCCCTTTCAAAAGCATGTAGGACTTTACTAGGAAAGATATCTAAGAGTCGTTTTCATAAGAGTGATGGGGAAGGAAGAAAGAAGAAAGTAAGAGGCGATAGTGATAGGGAAGGAAGAAAGAAGAAGAAAGTATAAAAAAAAAATGGGTGAGAAAAGGTGGGGAGAGAGGAAAGAGAAATGGATCTGGCAGTGATAGAGTGATGGGAGAGAAGGAGGAAATAGGGAAAGGTATGAGTGGGTGACGGAGGAAAGAGGAATGGTACAAGTGGTTCATGAAAGTAAGGGAGTTGGTGTGGAGAGAGAAAAGTAAGAGACTATTAACCTAAATCGTTGGATTTGTTTTTATTAATGACTATGCTTATTGATTTGTGCATTGTGTTTTTCTGAAATAAGTTGTTAAAACTTTTGTTAGTGATTTCAGAAATAACCGCCAACAAAAGGTTGACCTTTTCTGAGCTCTACTAGGATTCTCTGTGACTCTATAATATCTCTTTACTGATAGGATTTAATTACGATTTAACTCTGAAAAGATTCACGACCAAAGGAAAATAAATTTTGTAAAACATTCTTAACTAATACATCAACTATCATAAGCTATCATTAAGACTAATCTCTTGTACCATTATGACATTCTTAGGCTAGATTCTCATAAGGAATAATACTTCTCTTTCAAAGGGGAAATGGTAGCTAAGAGGGTTATTTTCCTCTCTTATTGCAAAGATCTGCCTAGATATTTGCTTTTATACAAAAAATGTAACACCTTATTATTAGACCACATTTCCCATATAATTGAACTTAACTTAAGTCCATTTAATTATATTTTGAAGCTTGAATCACATGAGAGGCTTAAATAGAAAAATTTAAAATTATGAGTTACTATTCATTTAGTCACTCCATTTTCTAGATTAAAATTTGAAAATTCATAATTAAATCTAGAAAAAATCATATGGAGGTGATTTAAGTCTTCAAAAATACTTAAACTATTCTATACATGAAAAAAATATAAAATAGGACTTTAATTGTGCTAATTGATACAATATTAAGTACAAATATTATTGTTCAAAAGGTCATTTTGTATCTTCCCATGAATTGGCCTTAAATTTAAAAATTCACTTCTCCTTCTATACTGAGCTAAATCATGCATTGTTTATATCATTAGAAAGCCTTATATATCTAATTTATATCATATTTTTCTTGTACATTTATTTAACTTGTACAAGGCATGGAATTAACTCAAACTATTAAGGGTCAGAACATCACTTTTATTGAAACAGTTTTAGGAAAACATGCATAACTCTCATTATATAGTTTCAATTATCTTCAAATCAATGACATATTAAACTTAAAACATAGATCTTTTAAAATGTAAACCACTAAATTTTAGAGCTCTACATGATTTTATAATGCCTTTAAAATCAAACAGTCTTTGTACTAAAAAGCACAATTTCCCATACCCTATCTAGTTTTAACCCTCAAATTTAAAAATACACTATAAATCATACATATGCCTAATTTAGGTGTTCTTTAGCTTGTTGAAAAGCACATTCTATCTACTTTTAGAACATATATAAATTCATATTAAGTACTCTGTTTTGAATAAAGTATCTCCATTTTTTTCATGATCAATCATCTCAGACAAATTTGCATTATGAACTTTTAAACCATTACCATTCATTATATATATGCTTCATACTTGTCCAAATTATATTCATGACATTACAAGAGACCTATGAGAACATAATTATGGCAATATTAAACCTCATGAATTTTCATAAATGTTTTACAGAAAATAGTAAAGAGACATAGATCAATATCAATCTAATCATTGAAATCTTTCTCCTTGCTCCTTGCCTCCATTGGGATACATGCATCTCTTGAATCTAGCATTTAGGATACTTGAGGAGATGAGATTGAGACAGTCTTGGTAGTAAGTCACATTTTATGCAATTATGTCATTCATTTCAGATACAATTCACATTTAATCACATTAATCAATAAAATGCCATATTAGTCATAAAAATTTCAGCAGCATAATGACTTAGAAAATGAATGTTCTGAGAAACAAAACCCCTCAATTTACAAACAAAACCAGTCAAGGAAAACACAATCACGATATGTCAACATAATTTCATCATAGAAATTCAATAAAAGAACATAAATGCAAATAAGTGAACTTAACTACCTTTGGTGATATCACTTAGCTTTTCTCTTTTAACCAAAGCTTCCTTTAGCTTTCTCAAGCTTCCTCAAGCCACTAAACATTATTAAACAGTTGCTCAAGTCATTGATTTCATAGCATAACTTAATAAGTGCCAATGAAACCCTAAAAATTCAAATTCTTTATACATTTTCTAATATTTAGTCTTTTAGGGATGTTACACTTGGCAGCTGGTCGACACACCTAAAAGGAGGAGATTTTATCAAAATACTGCATATTTTTTCCAGTCCAGATATATCATATATCGATTAATTTTACCTAGATTGGTAAAGTTACTTTTGCAGTATTTTGCTAATTTATAGGTACAAAATTATTCTAAATTTGTATTTGTGCTTAAATAATTATTCTGTCCCAAACAGTATCTATGTAGATCCACATATTGTTCCCTTCACATCTATGCTATTTGTGGGGCCTACAAACTCCCTTTTCAGTTTACGATTATTTTTCGACATTTGACACTAATTATTTCTTTACATTTAGTCAATTAACCTCTATGCAATATAGCATTGGGTTTGGCATGTCACAAACTTTGTTTTGATAGCAATTTTATAAAATTATGAAATTACCCCTAAGTCGGGTCAAAAATACAAATATTTATTCCTTTGGGTATTATCTTATAATTTTTCCAAGGGACAAACTTTAAATAATTCTTTTTACTCATCCATGTTGTACTTTAAAATTGTTTTATTTTTCAATCTCAACCTTCTAGCTACCTAATATTTACATCATTGCGCTCAGCTTGTCATGAGCTTTTATTCAATAGGTATATTGCATAACTTTCAGTTTAGTTCTGGAATTAATTCGTGTAATGACCTTATTTGGATTCTATTTCAATTGAAGACTAAATATAATTTCTTTTATGGGCTATATGGGAAACTAATTTCAATTAAGGACTAAGCATGTGAAACTACCATATTGCGTCTTTTTCCATCTTTTCATACATCACATGCCATATTCTCATCTCATATCTTTATATATACCACTACATTCTTCATGCAATTTGGGATGTTGCAGAACCCTAATGGAAAGCTTCAATCTTTGATCATTCTTTCATGCATTCTAGGCAACATACAACAACATAAACCCATTCCTATAATTGTTTATATGAGACACAAAAATTAACCCCTATTTCTTGCTTTGACCGAGATTCAAGGACCATGAGAGGAGGAAGTAAAATGATCAAAACCCTAGCTAGATGAAAAGAAAAGAATACTAGAAGTGATTGGAGAAAGAAACCATACCTTGAGACCTTTCCTCCTTGCCTTCTCCTTCCTCTTCCTCTTCCTCTTCCTCTCCCTTTCTATCTCTTGGTCATTCCCTCTTTCTCTCTATCCTTATCCCAACATTCTCTCTCTAATACGCTTCTTGGAGTTGTAAAAATGAGCAATGACGGAGGGGGATGCAGGCCTATTTATAGAAGGCTTGGAAGGATTTTAACCCTTAGGTGAGACTTTGATCCAATGGCCCTTAATTATCCTTCAATAATGTATGTCATTATACCTCTTTGCCCTTAGATATTTTGTCTATTGTGAGAGAGGTGTAGGAGGGTATTTTTGCCCTTTAAATTTTGATCAAATCAAGAGAGGAGAAAGAGTTTACTATCTTGCATTTTTGCATATCAATTTGACTCTGGTTTGTGTACTTTCATCTAGTTTTCTATTATATCCTATATCTTTTCTATTTATTTTATTTGTGAGGCCTACTACCTTGTTCTTTTTACTTTTTCATGTGGACTTCACTTGTCTTGTTTACTTTTTAATATTCATCTTACTTGGTTGGCATTTACTATTGATATGGGACCCACCTTTTATTATGCATGTATTCTTTCCTCTCCGTGCCCATATACGCAGTATCACTTGTACTTTTAGATTACACAGGAGTATTATAATATTATTTTCTCTCTCTTTTTTGGTAAAATGACCATTTTGCCTTACCTTTTTAGCAAAATGACTGTTTCGCTCTTTTAAGGCCCTTTTTGATCTTTTTATGTTATTTTGGGTCTTTAACCTATTTGATTAAGTTTCTAAACATTCATATTATCATAAATCAATTCAGAACAATTTCATATATTTCTCATCATCATTTAATCATTCAAATTCATGTATAAATATGGGGATGTTATAGTAGTTGGCTTATATAACCTGCCAATCCACCTTTGATGAGTTGGGTTGGAAAAATCCCACCCATCAGGAAAACGGGCTGACCAAACTTAGCCTATTTTTGTTACATCTTATAATTTAATGTCTTTCCCATGAAAACTTCTTACTTTTAAAGTATAAAATGAGTCTCTGAAAGCTTGAACTAATTAAAAATTTAAAACTATTTAAAACTTTGTTTAGCATTTTTATAGCTCCTAGCATAATGTTCTTTCAAAAATCATAACTAATTACAAAAAAATCATTTCATAGTGATTAAAGTTTCAATTCATGCACATCTTAAATTTTATGAGAAAAATAAGAAACTAGAAAACAAACGCTTATTTTCATATAGTTTAATTGATAACCTTTACTATTTATTTCAAACTTTTAGTTTTTGTCTGAAATTTGAGTCTTAATTTAAAAATTCATATATCATAAAATATAAAGCTATTTCATGCATACTTAGTATCATTGAAAATTTTTATGTGTTTACTTTCTAAATATATTTATTATTCTACTTCTACTAGCCAACATACTAATTTAAACCTTTAAGAGTCAGAAATGACTTTTACTGAAGCAGTTTTGGCAAAACATGCAAAACTATAATTTATAAATCCAAATATAGCCAAACTAGTACCATTTTGCTTCTGAGATATAGCTTGATCCATGCATGTAAACCACTGAATTTTTGAAGACATATTCAAATTTATACAATCATCCAAAATATACAGTATGAAATAGAGCATGATCAGTTTCCAGCAAGTTTTTATCGTCATAATTCTTCATGTTCCACATAATTGACTTTATCATGACTTGGTCCTTTAATTAGTTAACTATGGGGGGAGATTGGAAAATTTCAGTAATCAACTTGCACATGCTATCATGTTATCACAATACATTTGAAAGCATATAAAATATAGCATACTTTTATTAAAACATTAAAATATCCATGTTGTCTAACAAAATTTCAATAGTATAACGGCTTAAAAACATGATATTCTGAGCTTGGCTCTCAGTATAAAAATAGCCATCAATTATAGAAAACAATCATAACATTAACATGACATCATTTATATATCATAATAACATGTAGAACATCATAAAGCAATAACATCATGCAAGCGCAAGAGACTACATTGGAGCTTTAACCTTCGAACCTTGCTTTTCACTTGACTTAGGATCACTTGCTCAAACTCCTTTAGAGCCTAAGAACATAATAAAGTATACTACATCCCTTACTTACACAGGTTGTGCTTCAAGGTACATAGTTGGTCCTAAAACTTTCACTTTTGTAAAGTAGCTTTTTACTTGATCCCTTTTATCTTTGCTATGTTGGGCATGAGGAATTCATTGGAAGCATTATTTTCATGAAAATCACTCCTCTTCCTTATCAAAGCCTTGAGGCTATGGCCTTCCTCAAACAAACCAAAGAGGAAAAATTGGCTTCCAATGAATCCATACTCATCCTAAACATTGGCATAATAAAACTCAGACCCTTGCCTTTCTTTCTTGTCTTAGCCATGGCATGGAATCAAGGGAGAAGGGAGAAACTTATCAAAACCTTAACCCATTTCAATGCCAAATGAAAGGGAAAATGAACTAGAAGAGAATGGGAGAGAACTCTTACCATGGAGCCCTTGCTTTCTTGCCTTCATTCTCTTCTTCCTTCTCTCCTTTTTGCTCTCTTCCTTTCCCTCTTTGTTGGCCTTTCCCTCTCTTTCTCTCTCTATTATGCCGCTCCCTCTCTCTAATCTTCCCAACACTTCTTTGCAAATGAGCAAATGGCAAGAAAGGTTGGAGGTCTATTTATAGATGGTTGGGGTGAATTCTAGCCATTAGATTTGTTTTTAATCCAAAGGTCATCAATTATTGTTAATTAGTTTATATTACTTTACCATTTTACCCCAAGATATTTTGGCATTGTGAAAGGAGTAGGGAAGGGCATTTTTGTCCACTTTTTCCCGCCCATTTTCAGTTGCCAAGAGAAAAAGATTGAGAGTGTACTTTTAACTTTTACAAATAAATTTGGCTTTAGTTTCAGTACTTTTTTATCTAGGTTTTCTATTATACTCTGTATCCTTTATTTTTTTACTTTATCTGTGGAACCTACTATCTTTTTCTTTTACTTTTCCATGTGAGATCCACGTGTTGTGCTCACTTTTTATTATTCATTTTCATCAGCATTTACGATTCATGTGCGACCTATTGACCTGGCTTTTATCGGACTTGTACTTTTTCCTCTTTAGGCCTAGATAAATAGGATTATTTGTACTTTTAACTTACATCGGAGTATTATTCTCTCTCTTCTTTTGTAAAATGACCATTTCTTATCTTTTGGCAAAATGATCATTTTGCGCTTTTAAGCCCTTTTTTTTTCATTTTTATGATATTTTAAACCTTACACCTATTTAATCAAATTTCTACACTCCCCCAAATATCATAAATTGATCAAGAACAATTTCATATTATTCATAGCATCATCTAGTCAGATGATACATATAGAAAAATAGGGATATTACAGTATTTCATACAACCCATCATGGACCATCCTGGTTCAAATAGGCTAGCCCGTTTTCCCACCTCTATCTCTTAATGAGAATGTTCAAGATTATGAAGACAAGCAATTGTACTTCAAAGCTTTTAATTAAAATGGTGTTGCTGATTCTAATGGGAGTCCATAATTCAAATAGAGATTCCAATTCAAGTGGGAGCTTTATGATAAATCAAATTATGGAGAAATAAAATGTCACACAATCCCACTAAAGTGGAGTAAAGGTAGAGTGCATTTATAATTACTCCACTACATGATGAAAGGCCAAATATTATTATGGGCACTCCATCATACCTTGCTAAGGTAAAAAATGGATAAAAGCAATGGATGTTGATATGATATAAGGATAATTGAGAATAAAGATGTATGACTTATTCAATTGCTAAGGGATATGTACATTAAGTGGGTACAAATTGAAAAGAAAGTTTTTGCCACGTGTAGTGTATATTGATTATTTAGACAAATTATAGCTAAAGTTATATGTTTAAACATGAAATTACATCAAGTAGATGTAATAGTTGTATTCTTAGTTGGAGAAAAACTTTAACGGACTCCCAGAATCTATTTGTGGAGATTGAGATACATAGTATCATTCAAGACTTCTTTGAGATATGATCTCATGTAAATCTTGAATGATTAGAATTGACCACTATGTTTCTACATTATGTTATCTAAGAAAATTTTTTGATATTATCTCTTAGGTAGATAATACATTATTAGTTGAAATCAATTTATCTTTGTTTCTACTCTTTGAAGACTTGTTATCCTTAAAATTTAAGTATAAGGGTAATGTAAGATGTATTCTTGGAGATTAAAATCTAAGTGAATAGCTCAATGAATTTATTTTCTTTTGAAGAGAGCTATATCAGGGGAATTCTTGAGTCCTTGAATGTGAGAGGTCTGTAAACTCTAAAGATACCCTTGCATGAATTGAATCTTCATATTAAAGCAAGATTGTGGATAAAATCCCTTATTTTCATATTATTGATGGCAACTTGTATGTAGAGGGCATACATAACTAGATACTCATTTGATAATTAGGCTTGTGAACCAATTCTAGTCAAATTCAAAATCAAAAGTGATGTAAAGTTGTAAAAAAAAAAAAGACAATACAAAGATACTTAAGGGTTACTGCTAAGTGTGTTTTATTATCAAGGATATGACATAAGCCAAATTAGATACTTTGATACATAAAGAATGGATATATGAATTAGCAGAAAATAGACTCATTGATATTGTTTTCCTTGCTATATAAAATGTCTTACGATGCTATAGCAAGAAATAGACATGAATTTATAATTTGAAACATGTCTACCAGTAGTATAATGGCTTTATGGATGTGATGATGGATAAAGTATTTAGGGTTCATTGGTGGGATATCTAAAGTCCAATATGAGTAAAATGTGATAATTAAGAGCCATAGCCTTGATGATAGGCCCTAATTATCATATAAAATGAAAAATTCATAAACACAGTATAAAGTTTTCATTAAAGTAGCAACAACACAGAATGTGTTATTGTATACTATATTTCTACCAAAGTGATGTTGGTATATCCCAAGCAAAGCCCATATACCTTGATATGAGTATAATGGATACATGAGATCTTTTGGTAAGAATAGAATATAGAGTAACACGCTAAGTATGATATTTAAGTAGTGAATTAATATAATGTATTTTGTTATAAATGCCAAAATCATGAGAAGCATATATACGATGCATAATATGTTATACAAGTTGATGAAGTTGGCTCTCTCACACAAGCAACCGCCTTTGACACTCATGGGGATTGGGTAAAGATGAGATATTTGTGTTCACCAGTAAAGTAACGAAAGCACAAATATGGCGGAGAAGAAATATATAATATATGTCACCTCAAAAAGAAGAAAAGAGTGAGTTGAGATAAGATCCAAATACATATGGATCGAATTATGGACACCCATAATCCATAATACTTGTAGCCATATAATGAATTATACAAATTAACATCATGAGAGCTAAGGAGATTGGCAAAATTCGTGATAGACACTTTGTGTGTTTGAACTAAAGTTTGTATGGTGTTAACAAATAAATCAAATTGACATATACTCTTATGGAATAAGAGAAACATCAGAGTATGTAATTCTTAACAAATGTGCTTAAAAGCTGCAAATGGGAAACATGTGAATGGATTCCTACTTTATTGCTATGTGAGTCCTAAAAAGAATTAAATCCTTTTATGGTGTGCTTAGCACTTTGACAATATCATGAGGAGCTGATTCGGTGATTGCTACTTTGGCGTATACTTTATGGTCATGATTAATGCAGTCTAAAAGGATTTATGCTGGGAAAGCGATTGGATTTGATCTGACTGATAGTTGGGTAAAAGGAAGATTTACCCTAAAAGTACACAATTTATGCTAGTACTTAAGACTGGTCTATTATGAAGTCAATTTAAGTGACATTATAAGTGTGAATATTATGAATATAAGGAGGCAATCTAAAATACATTGATAACATGAGAGGGATTGGATTTGCCATGAGGAAAAGTGTATGAGTTAATCTAAGTCATTTAAGCCACATCATCATAATACAAAATAATATAGATACATAAAGGTTATCTTCTTGTGCTGGCCTTTTCATGGGATTTCTAGGACACGGACACCTAAGATGTGATTCCTATGTGGTCACAACAGAAAACCTAGTATCAAATTGAGAAGAGGAATTGCAAGTGTGATGGTGATTAATCCATCAAGTGAGTGGGAGATGTTGGATTATTTAAAACATCCACCCTTGATGGATTAGTGATCCAAGTTCAAAAGCCAACTCTATTTAATGTTAAATAAATTTATTAATTAGATATAATTAGTTATTATTAGTTTAAATTATTTCTTTATTATGGAGTTGGTTATTAGAATATGTTATTTATATTTGAATTTCAAATTCACATATTATTATGGAGTTGGTTATTAGAATATGTTATTTATATTTGAATTTCAAATTCAAATATAATGGGTGGGTGGTTATTATCCTTTTAGGGTAAGAATAGAAAAACTAATGTGTAGTTTTTCTAAGGGGTGTGTGAAGCATGGAGGATGATTACAACAAAGGCAAGAATAGCAAAGATATAACTCTCACTTCCCTCTCTCTTCTCTTTATGGTGTTTCTATTGTGAACAGAAATTGGTCTTCATAGTGACTCCAATTTATAACGCATGGTTCATAAAATTTTGGGAGATCTAACTGACGTATAGGGAATGAGTCATGAGATTAAATTGCCAAAAAGGTACACATTCTAAACCTGTACTCTTAAAATTCTTTACTCCCCTTTACTAAATGTTATTCATATATATTATCATAATACCAAGCTAGGTCATTGCATGGAGCAATTTAGGTGAGTCTTGTGAGAAGTAAATGGAATATAAGAATCTATTTTGGGGTCACAACAAGGCCACCCAAAAACCTAGGTTTTGCTACAAGCAACAAAAACTTGGGTTTTTGGGTTGTGAAAAATACACACAACCAAACAAGTTTCTTATTTTTTCTTTCTATTATGGTGTCTAGTTATTAATTTGATGTATACCCACCCTTTTCTCTTCACTCTTTCCATTCGTAATTGGTTTTATCTTGTGAATTCTTCTTTTTTTTTCTAAGCTTCAACAATTAGGATATATCAGGGAAGAACCCTATAATTACTCAATATATACAAACTATTATATATTATTTTTAATAGAATTTTTTTTGAAAATTCCTTATGCATTTCTAGATATTTTAGTTTTTTTGAGATGTTACAATTCCCTCCCCCATAAAATAAATTTCGTCCTCAAAATTTAGATACATATTTGTACCTCATATTTTCTTTCTATTTATTTCCCAATTTCCAGATCATTTTTACTGGAGGAACACTTCCATATCTTAATTGTCTAACTTAAAAGTTAACTTTTCACTTTGATTTTATTCTTCCATCCATAGTATATGAAGGATCTGGCTATTCCCGCTCATGTTAGGAAATGTCGAGGATATCATAATCTTATTTTACTTTAGGGGAATCGGAAATTTCTATATAACATACCTACTCTTAATATTTATCTGTACTTTCATAACTCTCATCTCTTGTTCATACTATAGTCTCTTCATTGACACCTAACATCATTCCTTTACTTTACTTTTCATAACTTTATACTATTTACATGAATAATCTTCCTACTAAGCATAAACTAACTACATTAACTTTGCTTGTATGGCACTTACAAGGCCATCTTTTTCTTTACCTCAAGTCCACGTATCCTTTATTTCATTGTCACTTGAGGTTCTTGGTAGTCTCAAAATACTTTTATGTTATAATCATAGAGATTATAACTCATTTTAACTTAAAATAACTCTGCTTCTTGAGAGCATTATCACCGCTGCTATCTATGGGAACATATTTTTCAACTCACCTTGCTTGATTACTCATTCCTGATCCATACTTTCTTTCATTATTATAGACCCCTAGGGTTATCATTGGATCAATGCTAATCATATCAGGGGTAGAGGTTTAACCTCTTTCAACTCATTTCTCACCTCTTTTTCCACAACTTTTCTTCTAATCAAGTGATTAGACAATTTGAGAAAAATCTTTCACAATAAGATTTTTATAACATCTTACTAGACTTAGTACATTTCTTATCTTATTTCGATTTTCAGTTTCTCCCACTCATAACTTCACTTGCTTTATTAGGTTCTACTGTGATCTTTTGGAGATTCTATAATCTATTGATCGTAATTCATGAACTACATTCACTGAGTTTAGTAAGACAATAATTTTATTTAAAATGTTTCAAAAATTCTTAGTCATCTTTCATTCTCTTTTACAAACTCGGAGTGCCTTAGCACATCATTCTTGAGAACCACCATAACATTACTTATACTTTTACTCATATAATCTTAATAGGTGCCTTAACCTGACTATCTAACATAATCATAATTCATAGTGCCCCTTAGTTAACAATCCGCACATCTTATCTTCTTACTCTTTACATTTTCTTCATCTTTTAGTACTTCTAGTAGGTCACCATCCTGATAGTTTCCTCACTTGAGCTCATTTAACTATTGAATGCTTAAGGATTCTGCTTGTACCCATGCCAAAATTGGTCTTATAGAATACTGGCAATGGCTTCCTTTCAAGCCATAACCTATCTATGTAACCTCTGGATACTTTACTACCTTAATTTTTAAGGGCATTCACCTACTACTTTTTGTTAGCAAGGCTGACTTTCCAAGAGGGGGGTGAATTGGGAAGTTTAAAATTTTTCTGTACAAAGTGAAGTAAGTGAAGATATCACAGTATAATGAAAACAATGCGTAAAGCAGAGCAAGGTGAAAAGTAGAGATAAGGAGAAGAGAAAATCAGTGATTTATCCTGGTTCGGTCTATTCTCTTGACCTACATCCAGTCGCCAAGACACCTCTTGAGATTTATCCACTATACAGCAAGAATTTCAGTGGGCTTCTTGCTAAAGCCACAGTACATGAGTGTGCTCTGTTTCTGAGCTCTCTCAATCTCTCCAAGCACTTTCACTATGTGCTTCCCAATCCCCTTGTGATTACCCCTCACAAGTAAATCTATCTCCCAGATTAAGAGTAGATTGATTACAATGAAATAACTCTCTTGAAAAGAGTAGATATGAAAGTTTAAGTACAAGTATAGAAGTTGAGAGGGTAAAAGCTTTTGAGAAAAGATTCAGCAGAAATTCGGTATATACAAGTTTGATTTGTTACCCACAACTTCAAATGATGTTGTATTTATAGATTTAGTTCTCAAATATCCGTTAGAGACTAAATCTATCCGTTGGGGAAGTTATCCAACGGTTACTCTGAAAAACTATCCGTTTACCAACCGTATTTAATGTTTCTGACATACTGAAATTTGAATTTTGGTTTGTCAATAGACAAATTTCGAAGGAACCGAAGATTAAGCTTCCAACGTTACAGCACGAAGTTCGTCTGTTCATGAAGTGAAATTCGAATTTTGAAACTTACAAAACATTTTCACAATGTGACATACGAATTTTCAAGAAGAAAGTTTTTTGGTTAAGTGTGAACAGTGTTTTTAATTTTCTACAGTGCCCTCGAAATTCAAATTTTGGAAGCCCAAAATTCGTCTGTTCCCAGTACGTGAAAAGGAGGCACAGTAGTTCATTTTCTTCGAAATTCGAATGTTGAAGAGTAAAGTTCGTCTGTCAGAGAGACTCTTTTCAGACTAACTTCATCATTCGAATGTTGCAAGTTCACATCATTCGTATGTCAATGTTTCATTTCAACACACTCAAGAACTTAGCTTCTGAAATTCAAATTTTAATGTTCAAAGTTCGTCTGTCAGAGAGCAGTTTTGAAACTTAAATCATTCTTGATCTCAGATGAACTTTAACATAGTTTCAGATGAATTTCTTCTATTTTCTCAATTTTTGTTTTCTTTGAAATTCGAATTTTGAAGACTCAAAGTTCGTCTGTTGCAAAGAAGCATCTTTCAGACTTATATGAAAATTCAAATATTGGAAGTTCAAAATTCGTCTGTCAGAGAGCATTTGTCAAACTCAATTTCATTTTGATTTCAGAGGCACTTTATCATAGTTTCAGACGAATTTCTTTGGTTTTTACAAACTTCATTTTACTTGAAATTCGAATTTTGAAAGTGTGAAGTTCATCTGTTACCAAAAGGCCTCTTTGAGACTAAATGAAAATTCGAATTTTGACAACTAAAATTCGTCTGACAGAGAGCCATCTCTTCAGACTTATTCAATTTTAGCTCGAAATTCGAATTTCCAAAGGCAAAGTTCGAATTTCTAACTTGACAGTTTAGTTCAAACTTTCAACCTTCGTCTGTTTGTGGGTGTTTTTCAAATATTTAAAGATTTAACATAAAATCAAAGTTTGATAACATCTTTTCTTCAAATCAAAATCTTTTACCCAATCATAACAAAAACTAAGATTCTACAAGAGATCTAATAGCAAATACTCAGAAAATCTTCACTTTAGACAGCTTTGATCTCCTTTGATATCTTCAATCCAAGCTTTTGAAATGTTGGTTTGGAATCATCAAAACTCTTGTTTCAACACTTTTATCTTTCTTCTATCAATTTGTTTGCTATCCAATAATAGCATCTCATCATCATTTTCATTTTCATTCATTGCTTATACTTATTCTGCATCTTTTTTCATTTTCATTCATTGCTTATACTTATTCAGCATCTTTGTTTTTTACTCCAGTTTGTGTCAACTTAGAGTCTCAACTTAACACTCTGTGTTCATGTATACACATATTCTCGAACCCAATACTTTTGCTTATCTTGGCCTAACCTTTAGGATCTCTTGACTTTTATGGGTTGGGGTCTTAATAATATTAAGGCAATGATCATTAACTCTTTACTCTTTATCACTTCTCATATTTCTACTTTGTCGTTTTCACATATAATTTCCTCAGATGCTTAGTCAAGGTTAATTAGTGGTTTGGCAACTTGAGAGAGATTTGTCAATCCTTCAACAATCTCTTGCTAACTTAGTTAGAATCTAGCCGTCAACCTCTCACCATTTTTGGCTCATTTGGGTATCACCTCAGGAGCTATCTTTCATTTGCCTCACCTTGGTGGCCTTTATCATATGGAGGATTTTATTTTTCTTGACCTAATTAGGCGCTTTTCCCCAAGAGTTATCTCCCTTTTCCCACCTTGGCAGCTGATGAATGATTTTATTCATTGTGAGATCTTTTGGCGAAGAACATTTCTTTTTATAGCTAGATTTCATACCAAGACTAGCAATCTACTATCTCAAGGTTTCATAATTCCCTAAACTGCCTGCCAGTATTTTCTCCTTTCTTGCTTCATAATTTATACCTTGAACATCATACATACATATTTTTCCTTTAACTTACATCTACACTTGCATTACTTTATACTTGCATCATCCCTTGTTATACTGAACTTATGGGGCTTCAGTACTAATGTCAAACTTATTATTGTCATCTATTATCTCCATAAGATCTCCTTCTGGATCCTTCTTTAGTTCTTTTTATGAGACTTTTAACACTTCAACTTTTTCTTTTTGCTATAACATATTGCCTGAAACCTATAGGCAATAAGATAATTTCCCAAAATATGATATACTTAATTATGAACAATTCTTGATATAAATTTAGAGCTCATAATCGGGCTATGGTATCAAGTATTTGCTCAATCCATTAACTCTCGGGAAACCTATGATCATGATACCCTTCTAAAAATTTCTTCACTTCTAATCAAATACTTAGTGAATGCAAAGCTGAAACATATCCTCCAAATCCCACATGACTTTCATCGTAGATACTTCTAACATTTATTTGGATTTGGAGTCCTTGGTTTATTGGAAGATACTACCATCCTTATTAAAGTATTCATCTAGTGCAGACTCATTGGAATTATTATAGTTCATGGGCTAATTAACCTCTTTCCTTGATCAAACATCAATCTTCTTATTTCCTTCTTAATGACTACTTCTTTTTCTAACTTATCTTCCTTTATACTTTAGTTTCTTCTTACTGATTGTTTTCATAACTACTTTTCTTCATTTCTATCATTCATTCCTTACTGGCTTCTTTCATTTATTACTGAAAACATCTCACCACTATACTTATTTGTAGGTGGTGTGCTTACTTCTCACATTCATTATCATCACCTACCATCACATTTCTTTACTATGTTCTGGTTCGTGGCCTAGTATTAGAGAAAAGCCATAAGTAAACTTTCATATCAGTTGCTGATTAATGAGATTTCATATCTTCTAATATTATCCTAGGTCATCCTCTGTCGGAGAATTATTAAAATATTAGGGCTCATTAATCTTTCTCATCATCTCCTTCTCTTTAGAGGTCTACTACAACCTCACAATTGGTCTACTATGATCATGAGATTTACTGTGATTTTAGAGCCCTACTAGGATCCTCTATGACCCTACATCATTACGCAAGTGATAGGATCCATCCAGATCTAACTCTGAAAGGTTTCATGGCCTGTGAAATATCGTCATCTAATCCAGCAATTACTGTCCTCAAGACTTGTTCTCTTATATTATTAAAATATTTCTATGCCAGATTTTCATAAAAAATACGTTATATTTGTAGGGGAAAACCATCAACGAAATTAGTATTTTTCTTTCCTGCTACTATTACTTCATCGCTTCATTCTCCTTTTGCTTATTTTTCATCTTCATCAGTAGCAACTTTTCTGACAATTACTAAGTAGCAGACATAAAACTTTGATTATTCAAACTATTTCCCATAATTTTGCTAACCTCTCCTAGTGTGCTAAATTGCTTACTTCATATTAGGGCTTTCCTTTCTTGCATGACTGGCTTTAATGCTCTTCTTAGCTTTTTCACCTTCCACCTCTAGTCATCATACTATTATAACTAGGTGAGTTCCGCACTAACTGTATAAATGTGGCTTCTTACTTACTTATCTACTGACTAATCATTTACTTTCTGGAACATAATAATCCCATCTTCTTTCTCTTCCCAACAGACTACATGAAATATTTATCATAAAATATTACAAAATAGTTTCTGCATCAAGGGCATGTCCCGAGCTGGCAGGATGAACTTAGTATTAAGCCACAAACTAACTGCTTCTTCTTTGAACATACAAGTAGCCAGCTAGGTTCTCACTTCAGAGCAGTAGCTCATTAACCTGGTAATCTTTTCTAACTCAGTATCCAGTCTTCAACCATTTGCATATCAAACCTTTCATTAAATGAGGGAGGACATCATCTCCAAAATTGAGCTGTTACATGCTGCGGTTCAACATAATCAATTCTTGTCTCCACTACTTAGTTCATGGATATAGCCTGGGGTACCTGCTATTGATATTGCCTCAGAGATGAATTTCAACTCTAGTTTCCTGAGGTTGTCTCTGAGTACCTAAGGTTTGCTGTAACTTTTCAATAATTCTTTGATGCTGATCTCATCTATTCATAATAACTTACAAAAGATCACCCTGTGGTGTCTTTCCTCGTTTAGGAGTCTCTATTCTTATTCGCCTCCTGATGCGAATCATTTCATTCATTTTCATTCCATTTTTATAATAATTAATTCACAACGTATGACTATTATACTTAGATAACATTTATAAACATAATACCTTTATTTACATGAGTAAACTTTGTACATAAGTCCTTATGATCTCATTACATTATCATTTTATTATATTTCCTACTGGTGATTGCTTATGATACACTCAAAAGTTGCAGTCATCATTGTTCTTCACCTTTATACATTTATACATATTTATACATGATTTCTTTCATCATTCCATTCTGGAGGGACCAAAGCTACTTTCACCTCCAATAAAAGCTTCACTGAAATTCACTTCTGGATTCTCTTCCAAGTCCACCGTAGGATCTTCTTCTTCTATGTCTATAACAAGATTCTGCTATTCTAGTTGGATCGCTTCCAAATATGCCAACTCTTTAATACAATCTTGAAAAGTTTCTGGCATTTCTTCTTAGAGTCTAACTTTATGCAGCGTCCAATACTCGTCATCTGGTATTACATTCATCATTACTTCGATCCAAGCTACCTCCTTATAGATGTAATTTAGGAATTCTAAGGATTGCTTGGTATCTTTAACTTTATCTAGGAAGGTCAAAATTTTGAATTCTAAAAAATGCTCCTCGCTTTCCCAGTATACTTGCATAACAACCTCTCTAGTCTTGTAGATATTATCAAAAGGAAGTATGGGGCTAAAGTCTTCCCGGGCCATTACTTGGTTGTTAGCTGTAATTGAATAGTGATTGATCTTATCTTCAATATGAATTGAACCATCAGAACCTGAATTGCATAAATCTTGTAGAAACTCAACCTCATAGTCGCTGCCATTTGTAGCTACCATTCCTACTTTCTGGACTTGAATAGGAAGAGCTAAAACTTGTAATGCGAGTTCTTTAAAAGGTTCATATTCAATTGGATGAGGTCCTTTATTAACCTTGGGCTTATCTGAACTTCCTATGTATAACTTGTTTGAGTATATACTTTCATCATTTTCTTCTATCTTTGACTTAGGGATCACCCATCTCTCATGGTCAGGATCCTAGCTATTGCTTGAGAAAAATATCTTATTTGTCTCAATACACAATAGCAATCATTTTAAATAACTAATTCAAAGGAATATTAATAATTAATATATTCCTTTCTCTAAACATAACTATTTTGACTTAAATATAATGCTCTAAGAGCCTAAACCTTTGACTCTGATATCGAAAAGGGTAACACCTTATATTAGGGCCCATTTCTCATGTATTAATTCATTTTAGATACCTTTCCTCATAATTTAGAAACTAGAATCATAATATATTAAAAACAAAATTTTTTAAAATTCAGGGTACTGTTCATTTTGAAATTTCCATTTTTCCCAATGAATTTTGAAAATTCATAATTAAATCTTGAAAAATTATCTTGAGGTGATTCAAATCTCTAAAATTTTCTTAAATTTAGATCTACATGGAAAAAAAAATATAAAACAATAACTTCATTGGGCCAATTCATACAGTAAATTTCGTTGACTTTTACTGTTCATTTGGTCATTTTTTTATCTTCCAGTTTTTTGACCTCAATTTTGAAAAAATCTTATTTTATTCTATTCATGACCAAATCATGCATAATCTATGTTATTTGAAATCTATATATGTCTACTTATAGATATATTTTTCTTATACATTTATTTTACTTACATAGGGCATAATATTAACTTAAATTGTGAAGGGTCAGAATACTACTGTTACTGGGACATTTTTTGGAAAACTTACATATCTCTTATTCCATAGCTCCAATCACTTCCAAATTAATGGCATATTAAACTTAAGACAGAAATTTTTATAAATATAAACCACTAAATTTTTGGAGCTATATATGATTTTATGTTATCTTTTGAAATTTCCAATACCTAATTTTTAGTTTCCAGTTTTCCCAATCTTGCCCTGTTCTGAACCCTAATTTTGAAAAATCATAACTTTTTCTACATGACTCCAAATGGAGTGAATTAGGTATCATTTCAAATCTTGAGATGTCCTATATTTGGTGTAAAAATCCCAAAAACCTAACCTCACATTATATATAGAACAAGGGTGAACTAAATAGATATATCTGGAAAATGCCTTGTTTCAATATATATTATAATTTGCTTGTCAAAACCCATGCAAATGAACTCATTTTGGCATGAAACTTGGTAGAACATAACTTCATATCACAAGATCCAAAACTGGAAATTCTCATACATTTCCTACAATATTAACATAATATTCACTATTTTACAAATTTACATAAAAAGTCAAAGTTTATGGCCATTGCAAGCTATATCAACTCAAACATCAAGCTCTTTCTCCTTTCCTTTCTCTTCCTTGGTGGCCTTACCAATATTTTCTTCCTAATCATGGTTAATATGTGAGAGGGTGTAACACCTCTATTTAGGACTATTTCCCATGTATTAGGCCTCATTAGAGATCAATTATACTTAATTAGAAGCTTGAATCACATAAATGTTATAATAAATTTTCCAAATTTTGGGTACTATTCATTTAATCAAATTTCTTTTTCCCGACTGAATTTCAGAAAATCATAACTAATTCAATAAAAATCATATGAAAATGATTCAAGTCTCTATACATAGCTTAAAACATCATTTACACGACAAAAATATCAATCAGAGCAATTACTTGGCCAATTTCCACAGTAAATTTCATGAATTCCTACTGTTCATATGGTCAATTTCAGAAATTCCAGTTTTCTAGGATAAATTTGAAAATTCACTATAAATCGTAAACTCATCCAAATTGAGTGATCCTTAGACCATATGAAATCACTTTTTGTCTAGTTTTTAGAATATATAGAATTCATACTTTATACACCAAGAAACCCATACTATAGTACATTCATTCGATAGTGGTCAGAATGACCATTTGTATCCTTATACTTACAATACAAAAATTGTAAAATATTCACATGACCATATTTCATTTTCATATCATGCCACACCTTAGCTAGGACTTAAAGGAATATAAAAAATTGAAGAAACATATTTAACCTCATCTTTACAAACTTACATAAGAGGTCAAAACAAATGGCCAACGCAATCACCATCAAATTAAATACCAATTTCTTTCTCCTTTCACTTCTCTTCCTTTGAGGTCTTGCCATTTTTGCTACCTAATCATGGTTAGTATGTGGGAGGGTAAGATTCAATGAATCTCAGTAGATAAATCACATACATGCCATCATATCATCACATTTTTCATAGAAACATCACATAAACCTTAATTCATTACATAGGCACATTTGAACATATAAATTTTATAAAAATTTAGGCAAAGTTTCATTTTGTAAAATGGACATCCCAGGGCTTCAAACCCCTCATACAACTGAGCCAACAACATGGAAATATCACAAATCAACATTTCATACATATGCCATAGTGTCAAGTATCAAAGTGACAATAATGACAAAATGATGTTAGTAAAGAGAATTATCTACCTTATAGTACTTCCTTGCTTCCCACACTTTGTCCAACACTTCTTGGACCTTCCAACACTTCTCCAAGCTTTCTTAGGCTTCCTCAGACCTAAACGTATCATCAAACAATTACTCAAACTAATGGTTCCATGACTTTCTTTAAAAAGTGTTCATGAAACCCTAATTCTTCAAAACTTCACCAAAAATTTATTCCTAGCTCAAAAATGATGAATTATACCTCTATTCCTGTAATTGTTCATGAGGAATCCAAATATGGCCTCAGAATTACCAAATTCCATCTCTAGGTATGGTTACTATTCATTCCAAATTAAGCCTCAAAATCTAAAAATTTCACTTTCTTAATCTTAAGCTGTTTCATGAAATCATCACCTGTTCCTAAGGTTTTAGACCATGGGAAACCCATTTTTGAGGTCCAATTTATGAAATTCCAACTCTAAGTGTGAACAGTAGCTCGTCGAAAATCAGGGAAATTCAAGAAAAATTGCTATACTTTGTTATGCAATAAACTACTTGCATATTCAAGCTTTAAATAAACATTCTATCATTTCCCCTATGATTTATGGTTGGAAAACTCTATTTCTTGCTAAATCATGTCAAGGCTGAAACCCTAAAGGAGTGGGGAAGGAAAAATAAATCATAAACCATGCTCTAAAGACCATGAACTACAAGCTTGAAGTAGTACAATATAACTTAAGAACTTGAGCTCTTGAATTTTGCCTTGAACTTCCTCTTCTCCTTCCTCTCTTTCTCTCTTCCTTTCTTTGCGTTTTTTCCTCTATTTTTGGCTACTGCTTGCTCATAAAAATGCAAAGGAAAGAGGGTAATTAGATGACTTAATTAGTTGGTTAATGATGTGACTAATCATGGTTAATTAGCTTAACCAACTAAAGTTACCTTTTTGACCAAAAATCAACTACTTCTTGAGGAAGTTTTCCCAAAAAAATTTGCTGCCATCCTGCCCCAATTTCACGTCCAATGAGAGAGCTTTGAGCATCCAGTCTGCTTAATTTTTCCTAGTCCAGCTATGTCTTGAACCAGATAATTTTTAATCGTACTGATAAAATTGCTTTTTATAGTAATTTAGCTTTTTTGGGCTACAAGACTATTCTAATTTTATTTTCATATTTTTCTATTTATCTTGCCCCAAATGATATCTGTGTATGCCCCATATCTTATCCCAGTTACCTTTTAATCATCGGTAGGGCTTACAGTTTACTTTATTGGTTTACTGTTACTTTTGGACACTCGGCACTGATTATTTCTTTATTCTTGAATATTAACCTTCAGTGCCATATACCATTGGACTTCTCTCATTGAGGGCTTCATTTTGACAGTAATTTTACATATTTACAAAATTGCCCTAGACCTGGGTTAAATTATAATTTTGAAAGTTTTGGGTCATTAGCTGTAATTTTGCCAAGAGCTTTTCTTTTTTTCTCTCCACGGTGTTTTTATTTATTTTGGGACGTGGATGTCATTTTTGAACTTCTTTAGGGGTAAAAATATAATTTTTTCTTTTTTATTTGACCAGGAAAAATTGCTTCTTTACCCTTTTTCATGCAAAATAGTGTCTGTCTATTTTCGTGAATTCCTTGTATATTTCATATTATTGTTTATATCTTCCTCTTTTATTACTTTATATTCAATAAAATTTTGGAATGTTACATTTCTACCCCCCTTAAAATAAATTTCATCCTCGAAATTTAGATATATACTTGTATATCTTACTTCCTTCCTTTTATTTCCCAATTTCCAGACCATTATCAATAGAGGAGAATTTCATATCTTAATTGTCTGGCTTAGAAGTCAACTTTTTCACTTTTGTCTCATTCCTCCATTCATAACATTTGAAAGATCTGGCTACTGCTTTTCATGTTGGGAAATGTTGAGGACGTCATAATTTTATTTTACCTTAGGAGTATTGGAAATTCCACGTAACATATCCATTCTTAATCCTCATCTTTATTTCCATAACTCTCTTTTCATATTCATACTATAGTCTCTTCACTGGCACCTGACATTATTCCTTTCCTTTACTTTTTTATAACTTTATGCTATTTACATGAATAATCTTTCTACTAAATATAAGCTGATTACATTAGCTTTGCTTCTATGGCACTTACAAGGCTACCTTTTTCTTCTTTTCTTTTTCTTTTCCTCAAGTCCACTTATCCTTTATTTCATTGTTACTTGAGGTTCTTGGTGTTCTCGTAATACTTCTATAATAAAACCATAGAGATTATAACTTACTTTAATTTATCACACTCTGTATCTTGAAAGCACTACTCACTGCTGCTCTCTGTGGGAATGTATTTTTCATAAAAATTTATTATATAAAACATAGGCTACTATTCTCAACTCAACCCTGCTTTATTATTCATACCCTGATCCATACTTTCTTTAATTATTATAAACCCATTAGGTCATCATTGGATCAAGACTAATCATCTTAGGGGAGGAGGTTTAGCCTCTTTCAATTCATAAAAACTCATTTCTTATCTCTTTTCCCACAAAACTTTTTCTTCTAATCAAGCGGTAAGACAATTTGAGAAAAATTTTTCACAATCAAATTTTTTCTTACTAGACTTAGCAAATTTCTCATCTTATTTCTGTTTTCGGTTTCCCCCATTTATAACTTTACTTGCTTTATTAGGATCTGTTGCAACCCTTGGGAGCTTCTATAACCTACTAACTATACTTCATGAGCTACATTCACTGAGTTTAGTAAGTCAATAATTTTATTTAAAATGTTTCAAAAATTCTCAATCATCTTTCATGCTCTTTTACAAGCTCGGAGTACCTTAGCACATCATTCTTAAGAACCATCGTTACATTACTTATACTTTTACTCATATAATCGTAATAGGTGCCTTAACCTGACTATATAACTTAATCATAATTCATAGTGCCCCTTAGTTACAATCTGCACATCTTTTCTTTCTTACTCTTTACATTTTTCTCATCTTTCAATGCTTCTTAGTATGTTACTATCCTAGTACTTTCCTCACTTGAGCTCATATAACTATAGAATGCTTAGGGGTTATGCTTGTACTCAGGCCAAAATTGGTCTTATAGAATATTGGCAATGGGCTTTATTTCAAACCATGACTTATCTGCATAACCTCTGAATGCTTTTATTGCTTTAATTTTTAAGCCATTCAACCATTACTTTCTATCTTTCTTCTATCAATTTGTTTGCTATCTAATAATGGCATCTCATCACCATTTTCATTTTCATTCATTGTTTATACTTATTCTGCTTCTTTGTTCTTTACTCTAATTTGTGTCAACTTAGAGTCTCAACTTATCATTTTGCCTTCATATATAATCTCCTTAACTACTTAGCCAAGGTTAATTTGTGGTTTGACAACTTAAGGGAGATTTCTCAACCCTTCAAGAGTTTCTTGCTAACTCAGTTAGAATCTAGCCTTCGACCTCTCACCATTTTTGGCTTATTTGGGCATTACCCTAGGAGTTACCTTTCATCTGCCTCGCCTTGGTGGCCTTTATCATATGGAGGGTTTTATCTTTCTTGGCTCAATTGGGCTTCTCCCCAAGAGCTACAATCTTGGCTCAATTGGGCTTTTCCCTAAGAGCTACCTCCCTTTTTCCTACCTCGGCAGCTAACGAAAGATTTCATTCATTGTGAGATCTTCCAGCCATAAATATTTCTTTCTATAGCTAGATTTCATACCACGACTAACAATCTACCATCTCAAGGTTTCGTAATTCCTTAAACTGCCTGCCACTATTTTCTCCTTTCTTGCTTCATAATTTATACCTTGAACATCATACATACATATTCTTCCTTTAACTCATATCTACATTTGTATTACTTTATACTTGCATCATCTCTTGTTATATTGAACTTCTGAGGTTTCAGTATTAATGGCAAACCTATTATTGTCATCTATTATCTTTATGGGATCTCCTTTTGGATCCTTCTCTAGTTCCTTTTATGAGGCTTCTAACACTTCAACTTCTTCTTTTTACAATAACATATTGCCTGAATATATATGCAATGAGACAATTTCCCAAAATATTGTATACTTAATTCCAAACAATTCTTGATACCATTTTAGTGCTTGTAATCCTCTTATGGCATCAAGTACTTGCTCAACCCATTAACTTTAAGGAAGCCTATAATCATGATGCCCTTCTAAAAATTTCTTCACTTCTAATCCAACACTCAGGGAATACACAGCTAAAACATATGCTCCAAATCCCACGTGACATCCATCATAGATACCTCTAACATCTATTTGGATTTGTAGTCCTTGATTTGGTTGGAAGAAGCTACCATCCTTATTAAAGAATTTATCTAGCCCAAGCTCATTGGAATTATCGTAGTTCATGGACTAATTAACCTCTGTCCTTGATCATACATTAGTCTTCTTGTTTCCTTTCTCATGACTATTTTCTTTTCTAACTTATCTTCCTTTATACATTAGTTTCTCCCTACTGATTCTTTTCATAATTACTTTTTCTTCTCTTTTTTTTTTCTATCATTCATTTCTTACTGGCCTCTTTCATTTATCATTGAAAACATTTTGCCACTGGTACCACTTTCATTTCATATGTGGGGTATTTATCTTTCAACTTATCATCACCCACCATCATATTTCTCAACTACTTTCGAGTCAGTGGCTGGACATTCGAGAAAAGCCTTAGGTGAACATTCATACTAGCTGCTGATTAATGAGGCTTCATATCTTTCTAAAATCATCCTAGGTCATCCTTTTTCAGAGAACTATCAGTACTGTAAGGCTCATCATCTCATTCTCTGTAGAGGTCTACTGCAACCTCGTTATTGGTCTACAGAGACCATGAGATCTATTGTGATCTCTAAGCCCTGCTAGGATCCTCTGTGATCTTACATTATCTTTTTACTGATAGGATCTAACTGCGATCTAACTCTGAAAGAATTCAAGACCTAAGGTAAATAAGTAATATGTAAAACATCCTCAACTAATCCAGCAACTACAATTAGCTATCCTTAAGACTAATCCCTTGTGCCACTATAATATTCTTAGGCCAGATTTGCTTGAAATGATACTTTATACTTGTAGGGGAAAACTGTAATCAAGAAGAGTATCTTTCTTTTCTTGCTATGATTATTTCATAGCTTCATTTTCTTTCTGCTTTTCTCACTTTTGTCAACAGCAGCTTCTTTAATATTTACTTGGTAACAAACATAAAACTTTGATACTTCAAATTATTCCCTTTCATTATGCTAGCCTCTACCAGCATACTAAATTGCACACTTTGTATTGAGGCTTTCCTTTCCCTGATAATTGCCTTTATTCCTCTTAGCTTTTCTGTCTTCCACCTCTATTCATCATACTATTATAACTAGGTGGAGTTCCGCACTAATTGTATAAAGGTGGCTTCGTACTTACTTACTGACTAATCCATCGCTTATCGGAACCTAATGATCTCATCTCTAATTGATTGCAAGAAATATTTATCATAAAAGATTACAAAATAATTTCCACGTCAAGGGTATGTTCCGAGCTTACAGGATCAGCTCAGTATTACACCACCATTTATTTGCCTTTTCTTAAGTGCGAAAATAGATAGCCTATAGGGCTTTCATTTTAAAGGAATAGCCTATGAATTTGAAAATCCTTTCTAACTCAGTATCTAGTCCTCAACCATTTGTATATCAAACCTTTCATTAAATAAGGGAGGACATTATTTTTAGAACTGAGCTATTACATGCTGCAGATTAGATAATCAACTTTTGTTCTCCTTGCCAGGTTCATTAGTACAACCTGGGGTACCTGCTACTTATACTACCTCAGAGATGAAATTTCAACTCTAGTTTCCTAAGGTTGCCTTTGAGTATCTAGGGTTCACTATAACTTTTCAATAATCTTTTGCTGCTAATCTTATCTATTCATAATAACTTGCAAATGATTACTCTGTGGTGTCTTTCCTTATTCAAGAGTCTCTACTCTTATTGGTCTCCTGATGCGAACCACTTTGAATTCATTATAATCTATTCATAAATATTTAATAACTATACTCATAGAACACACACACACATATATAAACATAATACTTTTTTGTAAACAAACTTTGTACATAAGCTCTTATAGTTTGATTACATTATCATTTCTTTCTACTTTCTATTCATGATTGCTTATAATACACTCAAAATTTGTAGTCATCCTTGTTCTTTACTTTCATACATTTTTACATATTTACACATGATCTCTTTCATTATTCTATTCCTGAGGGATCAGAGCTACTTTCACCTTCACTAAGACTTCATCGAAATTCTCTTCTAGATGCTCCTCCGAGTCCTCATAATCTTCTTCTTCTATGTCTATAATAGGATCCTCCTATTCCAGTCGAATTGCCTCCAAATATGCCAGCTCTTTAATACAATATTTAAAAGTTTTTGGCATTTCTTCTTTTTGGAGTCTAACTTTATGCGGCATCCAATACTTGTCATCTGGTAGTACATTCTTCATTGTAGTGATCCAAGCTACCTCCATATAGAAGTAATTTAGGGTTTCCAAGACTACCTGGCATCTCTAACTTTATCTAGAAAGGTCAAGATTCTGGATTCTATAAAATGCTCATGGCTTTCCCAGAATAGCTGTATAACTATTGTTCTAATTTTGCGGCATTAATAGATTGGGGAATAAGGCTAAAGTCTTTTGGAGTCCTTACTTGATCATTAGCTCCTGATGACTGATGATTTGCCTGATTATCCCTTAATATACAATAAACTGTGATATACTCTTCTAGATTGCCAAACTGTACACCTTCTAGTTTAGTCTTAATATAAGTCTAGAAGAATTCATGAGGGATTTCATTAACTAGTAATCCATAATGACTCCGGGTAATGTACCCCTTTACTTGCTAGAAAGCATTTGACTTTAACAACTTCATATAGGAAATCTAGCACATGCATAGGAACTTCACGACATGCCTCACTTTTCTTGAAACACTTATGAACAATCCGGTATACCTTATCCTCTGTATTAATCGGATTGTCATAACTAGGGTTATCTGGATCTAGTAAAACCTAGCCTTATAGTCCCCACCTTCTACAGCCTCAATTCCTGGTTTCTAAACTTGAATAGGAAGAGCTAAAACAATTTGGGACGTTTTTGTTTTATCAGGATCAAATCCAGTTGGATAAAATCCTACATTAATCTTGAGCTTGTTTGAACTTCCTAATGATAACTTGTTTGAGAAAATACTTTTATCATTTTCTTCCATCTATGGATCAGGGATCACCTATCACTTATGGTGAGGATCCCAGCTATTGTTTGAGGAAACATCTTATCTGCCTAATCATGGTTAGTATGTGGGAGGGTAAGATTCAATGAATCTCAATAGATAAATCCCATACATGCCATCATATCATCACATTTTTCATAGAAATATCACATAAACCTTAATTCATCACATAGGCACATTTGAACATATAAATTTTATAAAAATTTCGGCAGAGTTTCATTTTGTAAAATGGACATCCCAGGGCTTCAAATCCCTCATACAACTGAGCCAACAACATGGAAATATCACAAATCAACATTTCATACATATGCCATAGTGTCAAGTATCAAAGGGACAATAATGACAAAGTTATGTTAGTAAAGAGAATTATCTACCTTATAGTACTTCCTTGCTTCCCACACTTTGACCAACACTTCTTGGACCTTCCAACACTTCTCTAAGCTTTCTTAGGCTTCCTCAGACCTAAACATATCATTAAACAATTACTCAAACTAATGGTTCCATGACTTTATTCAAAAAGTGTTCATGAAACCCTAATTCTTCAAAAATTCACCAAAAATTCATTCCTAGCTAAAAAATGATGAATTATACCTCTATTCCATGTAATTTTTCATGAGGAATCTAAATATCACCTCAGAATTACCATATTCCATCTCTAGTTATGGTTATTGTTCATTCCAAATTAAGCCTTAAAACCTAAAAATTTCACTTTCTTAATCTTAAGCTTTTTCATGAAATCATCACCTGTTCCTAAGGTTTTGGACCATGGGGAACCCATTTTTGAGGTCCAATTTATGAAATTCCAGTATTAAGTATGAAGAGTAGCTTGTCCAACATCAGGGAAATTCAAGAAAAATTGCTATACTTTGTTATACAATAAACTACTTGCATATTCAAGCTTTAAAATTAACATTCTATCATTTCCCCTATGATGTATTGTTTGAGCTCTTGAATTTTGCCCTGAACTTCCTCTTCTCCTTCCTCTCTTTCTCTCTTCCTTTCTTTGCATTTTTTCATCTATTTTTGGCTGCTGCTTGCTCTTGAAAATGCAGAGGAAAGAGGGTAATTAGGTGACTTAATTAGGTGGTTAATGATGTGGCTAATCATGGTTAATTAGCTTAACCAACTAAAGTTACCTTTTTGACCAAAAATCAACTACTTCTTGAGGAAGTTTTCCCAAAACAATTTGCTGCTATGCTGCCCCAATTTCACATCCAATGAGAGAGCTTTGAGCATCCAGTCTGCTTAATTTTTCCTAGTCTAGCTATGTCTTGAACCGGATAATTTTTAATCGTACTGATAAAATTGCTTTTTATAGTAATTTAGCTTTTTTGGGCTACAAGACTATTCTAATTTTATTTTCATATTTTTCTATTTATCTTGCCCCAAATGATATCTGTGTATGCCCCATATCTTATCCCAGTTACCTTTTAATCATCGGTAGGGCTTACAGTTTACTTTATTGGTTTACTGTTACTTTTGGACACTCTGCACTGATTATTTCTTTATTCTTGATTATTAACCTTCAGTGCCATATACCATTGGACTTCTCTCATTGAGGGCTTCATTTTGACAGTAATTTTACATATTTACAAAATTTCCCTAGACCTGGGTTAAATTATAAATTTTGAAAGTTTTGGGTCATTAGCTGTAATTTCGCCAAGAGCTTTTCTTTTTTCTCTCCACGGTGTTTTTATTTATTTTGGGATGTGGATGTCATTTTTGAACTTCTTTAGGGGTAAAAATATAATTTTTTCTTTTTTTATTTGACCAGGAAAAATTGCTTCTTTACCCTTTTTCATGTAAAATGGTGTCTGTCTTTTTTCATGAATTTCTTGTATATTTCATGTTATGATTTATTTCTACCTCTTTTATTACTTTATATTCAGTAAAATTTTGGGATGTTACAGAGGGTGAGATTCAAAGAATCTCAGTAGATAAATCCCATACATGTAATCATATCATCACATTTTTTATAGAAACATTACAAAAACTTGAATTCATCATATAGGCACATTTGGACATATAAATTTTATAAAAATTTTAACAGATTTTTGTTTTGCAAAATGGACATCCCAGGACTCAAAACCCCTCGTACAACTTAGCCAATATCATACAAATATTACAAATCAACATTTCATACATATGCTATGGTGACAAATATAAAAGAAACAATAATGACAATGTGATGTTAGTAAGGGGAATTAACTACCTTGGTGTGTTCCTTAGCTTCCCACACTTGGTGAACCACTTCTTGAGTTTTTTAACACTTCCTTGAACCTAGACATATCATTATTTAATCAATTTAGCCACTGATTTCAAGAGATACACAATACATTGCTCACTAAATCCTAATTTTTTAACTTAACTTTCCTTCGAGTTTTCTTGAGTCCATCACTTGTACTTGACTAATTTTGACCTAAGAAATCCATTTTTGGGATCAAAAACTTGAAATTCCAACTCTAAATTGGAATTCCATTCTGGCCAAAAATCATGAAAATAGGAGGTAAATTACTATACTTCATTATAGAACAAACTACTCACATATTCAAGCTTTAGATGAGTATTCTATAATTTTCCCTATGTTTTATGGTTTGTAAACTCATTTCCTTGCTTAATCTTAATTTATCCGAAACCCTAAGAGGATGGAGAAGAAAAACTAATCCATAAACCATGCTTTAAAGACCATAGATAACAAGGTTGAAGTGATCGAATACAACTTACCAACTTGAATCTTTGATTTGCCTTGAGTTTTCTCTTCTCCTTTTCTCTTTTCTTTCTTTTCTTTCTTGCGTTTTTCAGCCCTCTGTTTGCTGCTGGTTCTCTCATAAAAGTGAAAAAGAAAGCGGGTAATTAAGTGACTTAATTAGATGGCTAATGATGTAGTTAATCATAGTGAATTACCTAAACCAACTTTAGTTACTTTTTGGCCAAAAAATTGACAACTTTTTGAGGAAGTTTTACCAAACAATTTTGCTGCCCAAGCTGCCCCAATTTCATGCCCAATGAGAGTGCTTCAAGTTTCCAGTTTGCTCAATTTTTCCTGGTCCAAATATATCCTGAACTGGGCAATTTTGAATCGTACCGATAAAACTGCTTTTTATAGTAAATTAGCATTTTTGAGCTATGAGACTATTTCAATTTTATTTTTTATATTTTCCTAATTTTCTTGTCCCAAATGATATCTATGTAGGGCCCATATCCTATCTCAGTTACCTTTTAATCATCGGTAGGATCTACAATTTACTTTATCGTTTACTGTTACTTTTGAACACTCGACATTAATTATTTCTTTATCTTTAAACATTAACTCTCAGTGCCACATACAATTGGACTTCTCTCATCGAGGGCTTCGTTTTGATAGTAATTTTACATATTTACAAAATTTCCCTTAACTTAGGATTAAATTATAATTTTTGAAACATTTAGGTCATTAGGTGTAATTTTTCCCAAGGGCTTTTCTGTTTCTTCTCGGTGTAATTTTTATGAATTTAGGGACATGGATGTCATTTTTAAACTTCTTTAGAGGCAAAAATATAATTTCTTATTTTCCCATCCAACTAGGAAAAATGATCTATTTGCCCTATTTCATGCAAAACAATGTTGGCCCATTTATACAAATTTTCTTTACATTTCTAGATATTTTAGTTTTATTGGGATGTTACACTTTCCATCATTGTCATCACAGACTTGTGATTTTCAGACCTTGCCTCTCCACATCAGGAAGCTTTATCCTCAAATCTTTAAATCTCATCCCTTCTCACCTTTTTAACGAAGTTGTTGCCAACGTTTTCAAGATCTCCAACTTTTCATTAAGATTTTATAAAACCTATGACCAAGGTTTTGTGATTTTAGGGGTTTATATTATTTTTATGATTGTTATTTAATTGTGGTTTGTTTGTCTAGATAATATTATGCATTGTATATCATCCTTTGTCCATATTTTCACACATCTTTTCCTTCTTCTCCTCCTCTTCTTCTTCTATCACCATTAATGTGGTAACCTGGTTGACCCGCGGTGCAACCCGGTCTTTACCTGCTTGTAATCCAATCATTGGCCGGTCCGGGCCATGGGTTTGGCTAAACCTGAGCCCGGCCCAATCCATGCACTCCCCTAATTGGGATCCACTCATCAAAAAATAAGGCCTGTAATGGACCTTTTGTCACATCTCATCTTTATACACTCTTCCCATGATTACTACCTCATTTGGATGCAGTATAATGACTTACGAGAGCTTAAACCAATATAAATCTCAAAACTGTAAACTTTTATTTTCATGCTTTGTTTACTTCATTACACAACGGATTTTAAAAAGTCATAACTAAATGCACAAAAATTTTCACTATGCTTCAAATCTCCAAAAATCATTAATATCTCAAATTTTATTGAAAAAAAATGAAACTGGAATTTGAATGCTCTAATTCATACAGTTTATTCATTACATTTTACTCTTCATTTTCAACTTCTAGTTTTTGTCTAGATTTTGACCCCTAATTTTAAAAATTTATATCTCATACTACACATAGCTTATTCATTCATTCCTTATATCATTTGAAAGCTTTGCATATCTACTTTCTAGCCATATTCATTTTGTACATTTGTTCAACTTGTACAGAGTAGAAAATTCAGAATAATTCTTTACTAGAACAGTTTTAAGAAAACTTGCATATCTCTCATTCTATAGTCCAAATACACTCAAATTAGTGGCATATCAATCTTAAAACATAGCTCTATCCACACATATAAACCATTGAATTTTTGGAGTATTACATGATTTTATATGCCCTTTCAAATGTAGACAATGTTTACAGTAAATTTAATGTTTTCTTGTAGTTGTCCAGTTTAGCTCTTTAACTTGATAAGCCATATTTGATACCATACTTGGCCAAATTATATAAAATCTATTTTATCATAAAGCACATCATATCCTTTACTAAAGGAATCACTGTTTTTGCTCATTCCCTTTACCTTGACATATTTATACTTTTTCATACATTAAAATGTCATAATGATATTTAAGGGAATAATTTATACCTTTGTAAATCTTAACTTCATAAAATTGCGTAACTTCATTGAACATACATTGTCATACGTTCTATGATATCATGTTACATAAATATCAACTAAGTTTATTGGTCATACAATACATAATACAATTTATGTTCAAATCATCATTTACATAACATGTTTCAAAATAAAATCTTTAGTGCCATTATATAAACATTGCCTTGCTCCCTCACCATATTCCTTTACTTGAGCCATTAGTCATTGTGTTTCCATTACCTAGCATGGTTAGTGATTGGGAGGATGAGATTGGGCAATCTCAGTAGTATACTCACGCATATTATCACATCATTACATCCCATTTAAACATGTAAAATATTGCACAATTCATTAAAATACATGAAAATACCATGTTGGCTACAAAAATTTTGGCATCATAACAGCTTAAAAATAGGACATCCTAGGCAAAACCATCATCAAGTAAACAACTAGTTAGTCAAGAAAATATTCATAGCAACAACATGGCAATATAATCATTTCATAAAACATACATAAACATTGTGCAATAATATCAAGGCAAGAATACTATCTTGGATCTTTACCCTTTTTCTTTAAACTTGACTTCCTCTTCCTTGGATCTATTCCCAATCACTTTCTTGCATCTTCTCAAGCCTAGAAATAACATTACAACATGCTAAGTCAACTTGTTCTTAGTGGGTTCACTTAAAGTCCGCTTTGAACCCTAAACTTTCATATCTTGCATACTAACTTTAGCCCTTAATCCTTTAGCTTTTCTTGAATAATTTGGACCCTGGAACTATTAAAATAATCAAATTCCAACTCTAAGGTCCACTTCAAGCATTGGCCAAAATTGTTCCTAAAGAAAACCCATACTTAAAACTTTGATTTACTCTTGGAACCCTTACATTTCCTTTACTAATTTTTGCATGAGGAATCTATTTCAACCATTGGACTCATGAAATTCCAACTCCTTCTTAATCCTATCACTTGGCTGAAATCAACCTCTCAAGAAGGAAGATGAGGAATTTCATTACAACTTACTAAATATTCATGTAATCTTACTTTCTTACACTAGTTCATGCTTTCCTTCAACTTAGTTTTATGAAAACATGCTCCTTTTACATGATTCCCTCTTGGATGAAAATTAGAGATCTAGGATAGGAGAAGAGAAGCTCAACTAACCAACTTAAAACCCTTGAAAACTTAACTTAGTTTGGAAGAAGAACTTACCTTGAGACTTGTCTTCTTGCCTTCTTCTTCTTCCTTCTTCCTCCTCTCTTCCTCTCACTATTTTTGCAGCATTTCCTCTAACTTTTTTCTTATGCAAGTGGTGTCCAAGAAGAGGGTATTTATAGACAAGAGAGAGCCTTGAAAACTTAGCCTAGTGTCCCTTGATATTTTTACCAAAAATAATGCCTTCTTGAGGAAATTTTCCCAAAAAACATTAAAATAATTCCCTTAAACACATGTATAAATATTGGCCAATAAGAGAAGAGAGAGTGTCCTTTATGTAGTATATTCTTCTTAACCTAGATATATCCTATACTAATTACTATTTATTTGACCAGATAAATGTACTTTTATAGTATTTATAATACTGTATATTCCATGAAGTACACAGAAATAATCAAGTTTCAGATTTGTGTTTAACTTAATATCCTATCCTAAACTATATTTATTTGGGGTTCACATACTTTTCTTTTTTTATTAAATTTCTACTACATTTTGCAGTATAATTCTTTTCAAATCAATTCCTTTGGACATAACACATTATTCTGTTGGATTTAGGTCCATTTTGACATAAATACCATAAATTTCAAAGTTTCTAGAAATCACCAGAAAGTACCCCAAATTTTAGATAATTACAATTAAGGACCAATATTTTGAATTGATTACAATTAAGGTCCCAATATGTGAAATGACCATTTTGCCCCATATGGTATTTATTTAGCTTATTAATACCACATCTTTTCCAACTACGCTTTTCTCATATTTATGCAGGCACATCGTAATTATCCTTTTGTATAGCCTTAAAGATTAGGATATTACACCTTTCAGAGGTTTGGACTTCTCCTCTAACAAGCCCAAATCATGATATTCTACTATATTATGCTTCATTGATTTTGAGCAACAAAATATAGGCCTACTATCATATTGATGAACAATACTAGTAAAAAAATATGGTCCTAGATAATATAAGTATTTGTTGTTCCTTAATCAAAATTGATGACCACAAAAATTTAAATGTCTAGAAATAAGCAAATGATCAATTTTAATAAAAAATAATGTTTACACTGAAAAGCTCCTAGACATATCATTAGCAAAGACTTTTTTTATTAAAAAAAGTATTTAACTAGATTCATGATATCTAGGATTGCTGAAAGGCCACTAAAGTTTGGAAGCAATTAGTGCCCAGAAACCAGTGGAGTGCTTTTTTTCTCCCTAAAGCCTACATGATTGGATCTGTTAGCATTCTTATGTTTTGATGATAATAAAACTAGAGAAGAATTATTTTACAAGAAATATTTGGCTCTCAGTCATAATTTAAAGAAATTAACAAGTCAAAGATAACTCAAGATAAGATCTTTAGTTAATTTCTACAAGTGGTTCAAATCATGAGCAAAATAAAGTTTGAATAATCTTTTCAAATGATTTCTAAACTCAAAGTTTAATATTTTCGAAGAATTTAAGCCTAAAAATAGCCTAACGCCTTATCTTTCATGACATCCCTTTCATA
This sequence comes from Adenanthera pavonina, assembly GCA_026686845.1. Taxonomy (NCBI): domain Eukaryota; kingdom Viridiplantae; phylum Streptophyta; class Magnoliopsida; order Fabales; family Fabaceae; genus Adenanthera; species Adenanthera pavonina. The sequence goes on from JAIVEN010000013.1 coordinate 22,211,339, forward strand.
CAATCGATTATTCTAGCCACATAGCCTATTATATCAATTATTCATCTCAGCTTCATGCTTCCTTGTTAATATAATTGATTACATTAGGCAAAGAAATCGATTATCTCATGTCTAGCTTAAGTCAAGTATCTCTATTTAGCGCCCTAATAGATTATATCTCTATATAATTGATTGTATAAGCTATTATATATATATATATATTCAGCCTTATTTTCTTCTGATATAATCAATTACCTCGCTCAAAGCAATCGATTATCAAGCTCTACTCTTTTTTGATATGCTTCAGCTTCGCGTTTCAATCAATTTTCTTAACTTCCTATCGATTGTATTACTCCATATAATTTGTTATATCCTTAAATATAATCGGTTACTTTTCTCAATGACAATGCAAGCCTTCTATATGAAATCTAACTTGTTACTCTTAAGCACACAACCGGTTACCTCATTTCTTTGTTAAAAAATATCCCCAGCCGAATTTTTTATTTTGAGATAGAATAAATTATCCTATTTTCTCTTCTTATCTTCTCACACAATAATCAATTATTACTGTAATAACAACCAATTATATCTCTAAATCTCCCTGATAAGTTCATCTTGTTTCTTCCTTCTATCTGGGCAAGCTAGAAAATGGACTTAGTCTGTTCTTCTATATTAAAGATGTCTTCTCCTAGATTAAATGATCATTTTGATTTATAGTGAAACATGTTACTAAGAGAACACATACTCAATGTAATAGCTTACTTCTTCCTTATAATCTTTTAATCTGGTTAGGTGAGTATTAAATACATCTTCAATGGGCACTTAATCTCCAAGTAATGACAAATTAATTGTTCCTAACATCTAGTTAATAAGAGCTTCACTTATAAATAGTGATTCATTTATGCAGAAAAGAACAAGAAGAGCATTATGAAATCGTTTGCATTGGCATTCACTGTTCTTTGATCATAAATATACTCAACTACCTTAGAGATTTATTGTATGATATCTGCCTCTTTGTGTGAGGATATATTATTGTAAAGCTTTCAGCTTTAATATCTAATTATTCTGAGTAGACTCAAGATAGTAGGTATCTTGAATAGGCCTTGAAATCCCTCCTTGTACAGAGAGAGAAATTGTTTGTGGAAGAACAGAGTATTGTACTGAGGATCCTAAGTGCCCATTCCAAACTTGTGGAGATAATGTAAAATCTCAAGTGGTGATTTAGGGACTGAATGTATATTAGGAATGCTAGCTTCCCAAGAGGGAGTTGAATTGGGAAGTATGATGTTTTTCTGTAAAAATACAAATATAACAATGAAAGCAAAAGTTTACAGAAAAATAGAGTATAATGAAAATTAAGTATAAAAGATAAGGGAAGGGAAAAATTCAATGATTTATCCTGGTTTGATCCAATTTATTTTACCTACATCTAGTCTTCAAGCCACCACTTGGAATTTTTCACTATTAGCAAGGATTCAATGAGCTTATTACAATGCCACAGAATAATACTTGTACGCTATTCTAAGAACATAGAAAGTCTCTCAATTACTCTTGCTAGTAATTCCCTTTATCCCTTTTTGAATCCTCTCACAAAGAATTTTTCTTCCAAAAAAAATTGTTACAAAAATGGAAAATCTTTTAAATAGAGTAGATATGAAAGTTGAAGAGTAGTAAATGAAGTGTATAGGTGAAAAAGTTTTTACACAAAATTTCAGTAGAGTTTTTGTAATAACAGACTTAAATTCATTACCCACAACTTCAAATCAAGTTTTATTTATAGATTTGTAACTTAACAAGTCGTTAGATGTAAGATCTAGCCATTAGAAACATTAACCAATGGTTATTATGCAAAAATAACCATTCACTAACCATATTTAATACGCTTGACACACCAAAGTTCAAATTTTGGGGCTTAACAGATGAATTTCACAGAGATAGAAAGTTAAGGACTTTAATATTGAACTTCAAAATTTATATGTTACTAAGTGACGTTTGAATTTTGAGTTTGCAAAATATATCCAATTTTAGTTCATACGAATTTCCATATTGAAAGTGCATATGAAGAGATTGAACGGCTTCCTCAAGTTTTCACATAGAATTTTCAAATTTGAATTTTAGAAGTTGAAATTCGTCTGTCAGAGATATGTTCAATGTGACACAAAAGTTCTTCATTACAAAGTTCAAACTTTGAACTGTAAAGTTCGTCTATCAGAGGCATACTCTATTAAGACATATAGGTTCTCACTTTGAAGTTCGCACTTTGAAACTCAAAGTTCATCTATTAGAGGCTGCGAATTTGAACTCACTTTGAACTTCACGAACAGTCAAATTTTAACTAAGTTTAAAGCAAATTTTGCACACTTTCACTAACTATGCTTAGCTCAAAATTTGAATTTCACAACCAAAATTCGTTTATCAGAGATAAAAACTCTGTAACTTTGAACTTCACCAAGCAAAGTGCAAATTTTGTACGAAATAAACATGAATCAAATAGCAAAGTTCATCTATTTGTAACACACGCTATCATCAGATAACTTTTAAAATAACTTGTTTGAACACTATAGTAACATAAATAAGTAAGATTTAAAGCTTTTTACCTAGTGTACATAGTGAGAAATCTTAAAAACTAATTCTTCACTTGATCTTCACTAAATTTCTTCACTTTATGCCTTCATGCTCCTTTGATATTCTCCTTCTAAGCTCTAGCTGTTTAGAATCATCAAAACTTCTAATTCAACAACGTAGGCCAAGTGGTGTAGGTTGAACTAGGATAAATGTCTTATGTCTTTTCTATTTACATTATTCACTTCTTTGCTTTAAATATACTCTGTTTATCCATGTTTTTATGTCCACTTTATTGTTTAATTTATTTCTTCAGGTTAGGTGAAAATTTTTAAATCACCCAATTCACCCTCTCTTGGGTGCTCAACCATATTAACAATCGGTATCAGTGTAATATCCCTAAATAGCTACAATATTTAGATATGTATAAGGAATTCATGAAAATGAACATACATCATTTTCAGTGAAATATGACAAATATGTCATTTTTCCCGGTTGGACAGAAAATGAGAAATTATATTTTTACCCCTAAGAATTATAGAAATTATATTTATGTCCCTAAGCTTAAAAAGAAAAGAGGATTAGGGTAGAAAAGTCCTTGGAAAAAATTATACCTAATGACCCAAAAGTTTTAAAAATTATAAATTTATCTCAAATTTGGGGTCATTTTGTAAATATACAAAATTATTGTCAAAACGAAGCCCTCGATGAGATGAGTCCAATGGTATATAGCACTAAGGATTAATATTTAAGGATGAAGAAATAATTGGTGCCAAAAATTAAAAGTAACTTTATACAGATAAAATTGCTTTTTATTCTGCAAAAAAGGAAAAGTAAAGAAGAAAAGCTATTGGACACTACAAAAGAAACTTTTTGGAGACAATATAATAAAGTAATCTTAGGCACAATTTTGCTTTATTCTTGTGTCAATAAAGTGAAATTATATCGCAAAAGTAACTTTACCAGTCTAAGTCCAAAGAAGCCAACACAGAGCATTAATGGACTAGGAAAAATATGCAGTAGTTTTTGGATAACTCTCCGTCAAGCATGCTTAGTCAGCCATGTGTTGAAATTGAATAAAATATTAATTGTGAAGGCTTATGGATAAGGCTAATTAAAGATAATCAAAGTGTTTAGCAAAAAAGTAATCTTGGTTAGTAAAAGTAAGCTTGATTAAGTTGCCTATATATACCCTTCATCCCTCCTTCATTTTGTAAGTCCAAGAGCAAGCAAAGGAAGAGAAAACTCTGCCCAAGTGGTGAGAGAAGGACAAGCCAACTTGAAGAGCAAAGAAAATAGGAAGAGACTCAAGGAAAATTGGTAAGTGCCTAACTTGAGATCTCTAAGTGTTTTGCTATGGTTTCATGCTTGTATGGCCTAGTATTCATGGAGTTGTTCGCTTCCCAATCTCTATAAGTTTTGGGCACGGAATGATGTTTTGAAACCATAAAAGCATGAGAAAGTGTGAGTTTTTTGCAAGACAAAGCAAGTTAGGTATGTTTTGAAACAAATTTGTGGAAAATCCAATTTTTTTCCTAGGACCAGATTTTTGGTCAGTATGAAAAGCCATCTTAGAGTGGGGATTTCATAATTTTTATGTCAAAAATGGATTCCCCATGCCAAAAACCTTAAGAACAAGTATATGCCTCATGATATAGACTAATATAGACAAATTGGACAATTAAGGTTCTTAGGGTTTCATGAGAGTTCTATGTATAATGACATGAAATCAGTGGCTTGATCAATTGTTTAATAATGTCTAGGGACTTGAGGAAGCCCAAGAAAGCAAGGGGGATTATTGAAAGCAAAGGTTATAACCAAGGGAAGTCATCAAAGTTAGCTAAGCTTATATATTCTTGCTTATGTTATTTTATTATTTTGCTTTGATGCAAATTGGTTGCCATATTGTATATTATATTTTCTTGACTAGTTTTGGCTACAATATAAGGGGTTTTATTCCTTGGGATGTCAATTTTCTAAGCCGTTATGTTGCCAAAATTTTTATGAATTATATGGCAATTTATTGGTTTATATGATTTAATAAGATCAAATGTGATTTTCATGTGAAATGAATAATATGATGTGAGGATATAACTTGCCACTGAGATTGTCCCAATCTTACCCCCTCAAGTATCCTATAATATAGGTTCAAATCATAGCAAGACCCCCATGAAGGCAAAGGGCAAGTAGAAGATTTTGGATTGCTAATGTTATAATAGCCATAGCTCTTTGTGTTTTGATAACTATGTGAATTTGTAAAGTTGTGTCTTGCTACCATTATGTTATTTTAGGTCTCTCATGATGTTATAAATATGTTATGATCAAGAATGGACTAGTTTAGAGGATGAATGTAATGTAAATATGTACTTTTTGTAATGTAATAGCATATTTTGGCCAATTTGTGCTGCTGATGATTTAGTGATCACTATTCATTTGAATAGGTGTTATACATTTCCAAAAACTAGACAAATAGGGATTTTCAACAAGCCAAAGAACATTTGAATCAGATATCTGTGCGATTTGTTATAAATTTTTGAAGTTAGGCCAGAAAAATTGTACAGTGTATTTTTAAGCACTAAACTATATAAATTAGCATAATCAAACCTTAGATTCATATTTTTCCCTGGTAGAGCATGTTTCCTGCTTCATGTAGACACTTGACTCACATTGAGATAATTTTTTTCGAATTAATTACGATTTGTCAAAATTTGTTCGGAAAACTTTGGAACTAAATGAATAGTAACATTGTTTCTCTATTTTATGCACTATGGTTCCCATGATGGTTGAAGCCTCTAACATGAGCCATATGGACATTAGACATGTTTTAATACTTGGAAAATATATGATAAAGTAAGATGTTGCAATCAGAGCCCTGAGTTGTCATCGAAGATCTAACAATCTGAGAGTTTCAAATGGCTGGATTTGGTGATATCATACCTGAAGGGTCCAACTTTAACAAAACAAAAGGCTTGAATAGAGAAAACTATACCTTTTGGAAGATAAAAAAGAAGTTGTTCTTTGAAACTTTAGATCTAGACATATAAGATATAGTTAGCGAAAGAAACTATGAACCAAAGAAAACCGTTCATGGTAGAGAAGTTACCAAGACCAAGGAAGAATGGGATGATGAAGACAAAAGAAAGATGCTACTTAATCGCAAAGAAAAGATGGTGATAGTAAATGCTCTAAGTTGAGATAACTTCTTCAGAGTCACTAAATGCAATACTGCCAAAGAGATGTGGGATTTTCTTGAGATTGCACACAAAGGAACTAGTGGAGTCAGAGAAAACCGAATTAACACACTTATTGGGCAACATGAGAGCTTTAGAATGTAAGAAGGAGAAATTATGAAAAAGATGTAGAAGAGATTCACTCACGTTGTGAATCACCTTAGAGCTCTTGGAAAAACTTACGAAGAAACTAAATTGGTGAGAAAATTCCTTCATGCTCTTTCCATTGAGTGGCAACCAAAGTTCACTATCGTAGAAGAAACTAGAGGAAAATCCATGAGTTCAACTACAACTCTATTTGTAGCATTAGCTGAGTATGAAGGAAAATTTAAGGATCTTAAAGAAACTGCTCAAGACAAGAAAAATGAAGGAATTGCTCTAAAAGCTACTAAAGATTTAGATGATTCTAAAGATGATGATGAAGTTGATGAGGAGACAATAACCATGCTTTTCAAGAACTTTGGCAAATTCAACAAGAAGAAGAAATTCAATAGAGATTTCAAAAGAAAGATGGAGGTTCTTCCAATAAGAAAGATTCAAAGGAGCCTCTCATGTGCTTTGGGTGCAAGAAAGATGGACACATCAAATAGGAGTGTCTTCAGTACTTGAAAAAGTAATAAAACAAGCAGAAGAAAGATAAAGGCAAGAAAAAGAAAGCCTATATTTCTTCAATATGGGGAGAAAGCTCGATAAGGAAGCAGAAGAAGAAGAAATTGCAAATCTATACCCCATGGCAGAAGCAAGGGAAGAAGAAAAGGAGATTGAACAAGAAAAAATTGTTAGACGAATATGATGCATTTGTTTCTTATTACTCTACATTTATCATAATCAAAACTTATATTATATTAAACCTAACAATCTCTCCTATTTTGATGATGACAAATCAGTAGTGAAAAATATGCTTAATGATAATTAGCAAATATGATATAGTTCATTTAAGTTAGTTTCATATTAAGCACATGCATATTTTTTACACAGCTTCTCCCCATACTTGTCATTCACAAAAAGGTTTTAAGAATAACAAGTATTTCTTCTCCCCCAATTTGTAAGGTTGTACCAATAAGCATAGATGTCTAGTGTTGTTTCAAGCACATACTAAAGCATAAGCTAAAATGCAAATCATCATTAAAACTTGTTATGCAATATAAGTTCAGATTATGCCAATTGCTACTAATATCAATTGTTGCTTGAAACTTTTATAATACCAAATGTTGTAATGCTTATTGTTAATATAATCATGATATGCACACATCACAAGAGGTATCTCAGAGTTGAAGAGTTGTTACCTTCTTCTACTAACATCAAGGAGAGGTGTTGAAATACCATTTGCTCCCTTTAGTAAATTAAGACCAAGTAACAAAACTCTTCACAATAAAATGAGATGAGATAAAGTATAAGCAAATTAATTATAGAAAATGCTCTACTTAAAACTATGAATTTATTCAAACATACATGCTTTTCAGATCATAGTTCAAATTAAAATCAGTGTGCAAAAATTATGAAAAACACACAAGTTTGGTTATACAAATAAAGAAATGAACTTGTGTAAATATTGAACTTACTTTATTTTAATAACTTTAAGTAACAGCACCAGCCAAGTATATTTGAAAACTTATTAAACACTTACAAACCAGCTTAGTTAATAGTTAACTCCTTCCATTTTCAATATAAATCCAATTAAACACATCAGATACTCCATCTTTATCATACTTTCACCATTTAGCTCAAGGACTACTTGCAGAATAAAAATATATTTTTCTTTCTCTGGTACCTTTTATTACTTGGGTCTACTAATGGTTAGTTAAAATATTTTAAAATTTATGTTGGACCAAAGTTTAGTCTTACCCAAATATAATATATAATGCAATAATTGAATAGTGTAAGTGATAAAGGTTACCAAAGATAATCTCCTTGTGATCTTCTGTTTGACTTTGGTATGTAGTTGTTCATTTTTCTTCTTTGCATTTGTCACACGAGTGTCCAAGTATTTACTCTTTCTTTTCTCAAGGTGAGTGATCTAATTTCTATTTGAGGTCCTTCCTTGAGATGGATGAGTGATTTGCTTTCAATGCTTCTTCTGGTGATTTTGCAATTCCAATTCTACCTTTTTTAGAAGTTTTCCTTTTCAGCATCCTCTTTCTTGTACCATCATGTTCATTTTTCTTGGATATGTTCTGCACGTCTGAAACACTAGAAGAATATTTTGGTACTAACTTGTTTTTGGGTACATGAAGGTTAGTGACATTCTTTGGAACTCATCTCATGCATTTACTTAAACCACTTTTCCTTATATTGCACAGATAAGCAATATGGCCATTTTTACCATAATATGTGCATGATTGTGAGTTAGGCATTACAGTAGACACAAAGAATTTCAAACAGCATTTGCTTTTTTCCTTGGATTCACTCATGTAGCCAACACCCAACTTGCCAAACATACATTTTTGTTTGCCAAGTGGAATATTTAACTTATCTTTATCTTGGGTGAAATTGGCTAGAACTTTAGTTAACTCCTCTTTCTCTTTCATTAAATTATCACATGAATTACAAGAGGAAGTAAGTATGTGGGTTTTACAGATATCATCTATTTTCTTTTTAAGTGATTTCTTTTCATTCTTTTCCAATTCTAATTTATTTTATAAGGAAATCATTTTCTTCTTACTATGTGCAAGTGCTTTTACTAATGCAATCAATTTATCATGCATTTCATTATAAGCATCTTGCAACTCATCAAAAGAAAAATCAGAATTAGATTTGATACCTCATCATTGGATGTTGTCATCAAGTATGGATAGGTATCATCATCATCTTCATCTGAACTGTAGCTCCAAATTATAGAGTGGTATGCAACTTTAGCTTCATGATTCTTCCTCTCTGTAGTTTTTCCCTATTATTCTATATTTGCTATCATAAAAAATTATATTATATTAAACCTAACATATATTTTATTCCTAAAAGAAGTAAAATATGTATTAGCATGTGTTTAATTATGTTTATAATGCATATATTATACTATGTACTAATATATATCCACTATGCTTTTATATTTTATAATATAAGTTAGATATATAAATTGGACTAACTACTTGGTTTGTAAGTATAATACATTAAATGTAGGATTGTCCAAGAAGGAAGAGTAAACATTGGAATAAAGAAAGAAAAATAAATGTCTCACTCAAAGAAGAAGAGAAAAGATGCTCCAAGAATTGAAGATCAGAATGGAGCATGCCAAGAATGGAATGACCAAGTGGAAGTGGAGTTTAATTTTTGAAGACTTAACTATTAGGTATATTTTGTTTTCACTTAGGTCTTGAGGTGGTTTAATCTTTAAAATTTACTTAATCTTATTACCATATGTTTTAAATGAGTTAGATTAAGTAATCTAATATTAGCATGTATTAAAGTTGAAGTATATTAGTTAACAGACGAATTTTGCTTATGATTTATGTTTGTTTTGTGCAAAATTCACACTTTGCTTGTTGAAGTTTGAAGTTACAAATATTTAACCTCTGATAGATGAATTTTGAATATGAAATTTGAATTTCAGGCTAAGTATATTTAGTTAAAGTATGCAAAATTCGCATGAAACTTAGTTAAAATTTGATCGTTGGTGAAGTTCAAAGTGAGTTCAAAGTCATAACCTATGACAAACAAACTTTGAACTTCAAAGTTCAAACTTTAATGTGAGAACTTTTGTGTCTTGTTAGAACAATTCTCTGATAGACGAATTTCAATTTTTGAAATTCAAATTTGAAGTGCATTGACAAAACTTGAAGCAATTGTTTAAACCCAACAGACGTACTTTCAACATGAAAGTTCAAATGTTCAAGTCTCAAGCTAACTATGGATTTCTTATCATAGCTTAAAGCTCAAACTTTGCCTACTAAAATTAAAATTTCAAGGTTCAACAGTAAACACATAACTATGCTGACTTTGTGAAATTCATCTATTGAACCTCAAAATTTGAACTTTGGTGTGTTAGACACATTTAATGCGATTGTTGAATGACTCTTTTTTAGAGTAATGGCTAGAACTTATGTCCAACATATAGATCTTGTGTCTAACAACTAGTTAAACTATAAATCAATAAATAAAACTTCAAGTGAACTTATGGGTAACAAATTTATATGAGTGTGTGGGTTTCACAGATATTATCTATTTTCTTTTTAAATGATTCCTTTCATTCTTTTCCAATTCTAAATCATTTTTAAAGGAAATCACTTTCTTCTTACTATGTACAAGTGCTTTTGCTAATGCAATCAGTTCATCATGCATTTCATTATGAGTATCTTGCAACTCATCAAAAGAAAAAACATAATTAGATTCAGAGTCAAAATTTGGTACCTTATCATTGGATGTTGCCATCAAGCATGGATAAGTATCCTTATCATCTTCATCTGAATTGTTGTCCCAAATTGCAAAGTTGTATGCAACTTTAACTTCATGATTCTTTCTTTCTGCATTTCTTCCTCCTTGGCTTTTTGAATCGTACTTCAACTTTTTTGCATGGCAAAAGTGTTTTTGTTCCTTAAGCTCCTTTTTTTTGCTATTAAGGAATTAGCCAAATTTTTGTTAACTCTTTTAGCTCATCCTCCTCCTCATCGCTGTTGCTATCATCACTTTCATCATCAATATCTTCTTCTTCTAAGCTCCATGATGTAGTAGCTTTGAACATCAATGTTTTTCTTTTCTTTTGCTGCTCCCACAAAAGGTCAAGTCTTCTTTCATGTTTAGCAAGACTTCCAAGTAGTGCAGTAATAGATTGGTATGATTCTCCTCTTGTCTCTTCAACAACTGTCACTTTTGGTTGTCATTCTTTGGGTAGAGCTCTGAGTATTTTGCATACTTGCTCTCTTTGCATGTAACTCTTTCTCAGAGTTGCCAGATGATTGATGATGTGAGTAAAATGATTTGGAAATCTTTAATAGACTCACCATTAATTATCTTGAACATTTCAGATTCTACTATAGCAGAGTTGAGTCTATTTTCCTTCACTTCACTTCACTTGTGCCTTCATAAGTAATCTCCATAGCATCCCACATTTCCTTAGCAATGTTGTAATCCAACACTCTAAAGAATTCATCTTGATTTAGAGCACTGATCAAGGAATGCTTTGCCTTAAAGTTCCATATAACTCTTTATTTATCTTCATCATTCCATTTAGCACTTAGCTTTTCAGTAGTCTATCCCTGCTCATTCCTCTTCATTGGAATGAAATCTCCATTCTCTATGATTTCCCACATATTTAGGTTCAGAGATTTCAAGAAGAGCTTCATCTTAATCTTCCAATAGGTGTAATTTTATCCATTAAAGCCTAGTGGTCTGCATATGCTAGCACCATCTAGAAGAGTTCCTTTTCCAAAGCCAAACTATCTTGCTCCTGAATGATTACATCCTTTGCTAGGAGTCCAACTCTGATACTAATTGTTAGACAAATGTGATGCATTTGTTCCTTATTACTCTACATTTATTATCATAAAAGCTTATATTATATTAAACCTAACAGAATTGAGGTAAATTCCTCTGACCCCTCATATAGTGAATTGTAAGCTGCATTTCATGATTTTGCATTAAAATTGCCAAAGATCTATTTAAAACTAAAAGGAAAGTTTTGCTTTTAGAACATATGCTTAAATAAAAAAAGAATTTGAGAAAAAAAGCACAAGATAAAATCAAAAGTTTTAAGAATGAGAAATTGAATTCTTGTGTGTCATGTGCTTCATTAAAAATGAAAAATGAAGATTTATATAACACACTTGCTAAATTCACTAGAGGCAAAGAGATTTTGAGCATTATGTTGGGTGAACAAAGGTGTGTTCACAACAAGACTGGTAATGGCTACGATTCTAGTAATGATAAATCTGTCTTACAAACCAGAAAACCAAAAAGTAGTGAAAGATATTATATGCAATACTCTGTTCCATCTGTATTATCAAGTAGCATCTTCTCAACTTGTAACTTCTATAAAAGAAGGGTCACAATTCCAGCTCCTGTCTTTTCAAGAAGAAAAGAATTGGTAATGAGATGAAGTGGATTCCCAAAGGCACTTCAATGCCAAAGGGAGTTGGAACTAATAGAAAAGTACGTAAGAAAGTATAGGTATCTTAAAACAAGACTTGATCAAACATTTTACAGGTATGCCTTAAAGCAAAGAAGAGCAACAAATGATATATAAATAGTGTTTGCTCGAGGTATATAATTGTAGACAAAGAGCAGTTCATCACTCTCAGAGACAAGAAAGGATGATCAGTCACTTTTGGAGGAGATAAAAAAGGCAACACTGTTGGCATAGACATTATGGAAGGAATCCATAGACGTCAGTTAAAGAAGTATTGTTTGTGATTAGCCTTAAGCACAATCTCCTAAGTGTGAGTCAAACTTGTGACAGAGGCAATTGGGTGCTATTTAGCTCAAAGGAATGCCTAATCATTAGAAAAAGTGACAAGAAGATCATCCTCAGAGCTTGAAGGGATGATAATTGCTATGCTGTTGACTTAAATGAACTTCCTTCATTAGACTCTATTTAATCCATAAAAGTGATGAATCTTGGTTATGACATAAAAGATAAGCTCATATTAACATGAATCAACTCAATAAATTAATTAAAAATGAGTTAGTTATTGGTCTGCCTAACATTTCTTTTGAGAAATGTAGAGAATGTGATACTTGTCTTTAAGGGAAGCAAATTAAGCCATCATTTAAACCTAAGAATATATTTTCTACTTTGAGACCATTGCATTTACTCCATATGGATTTGATTGGTCTATCTCATGTTAAGAGCTTTGGTGGAAATATGTATGTTCTTGTGATAGTTGATGATTATTCAAGGTTCACATTGTTACACCTCATACTTAGACCTATTTCCCATGTATGAAACTCCATTTAAGTCCATTAATGTATGATTAGAGACTTGATTGCACAAAATAACTTAAACAAATTTTTTCACATTTTCGGGTACTATTCCTTTGTTTAATTTCATTTTACTCGACGAACTTTAAAAATTTATAAATAAATAAAAAAATCATATTGAGGTGATTCAAGTCTCCAAAAATAGCTTAAAAGATGATATACATGGGAAAAATATTGAACAGGACAAATACTTGACCAATTTGTACAATAAATTTGTATAAACTTTATTGTAGCAATTGTCATTTTTTAAAATTCCTGATTTTCACCCTAATTTTGAAAAATCACCATAAATCATACACAACTCCAAATTGAGTGATCTTTATGTTTATGGAAAGCTACACATGTATAGTTTTAAACATATAAAACAATCATATATTAAACATATCAAGGTCTATACAGTACTTTGAATTCCCAACAATGTTCAGAAAGGTCTCATGCATTCTTCCAATGTTTCAAAGTACACACTAATATATATATATACTGTAACATGTCATACCAAGACTCATTTCCCATGCATTAAACTATATTAAAGTCCATTAATTCTTGATTAGAGACTTGATTATATAAAACAACTTAAACCAATTTATTTCATTTGGAGTACTATTCCTTTGGTTAACTTCTTTTCACCTGATGAACTTTGAAAATTCATAACTAAATCAAGAAAAATCATATTGATATAGTTCAAGTCTCTAAATATAGCTTAAAAGATTATATACATGATAAAAATGTTGAACATGGAAATTACTTGATTAATTTATACAGTAAATTCGTATTATCTTTACTGTAGTAATGGTCATTTTTCAAAATTTCTGATTCTGGCCATAAATTTGAAAAAACACCATAAATCATACACTACTCCAAATTGAGTGATCTTTATGTCCATGTAAAGCTAAATATGTCTAGTTTTTATACATATAAAACAATAATACACTGAACATATCGATGCCTATACAGTTCTTCAAATTCCTAACAGTGCTCAGAAAGGTCTCTTGCATTCTTCCTATTTTCCAAAATACACATTAATATATACATACATAGCCATAGCTTGCCTTTATCTTACATGAGACTCCATAACCACCTATAGGAACATATTAACATGAAAACAAAGCATGATCATGTCCCATAAGATTTTACGTAACATCTCATATAATAGTATCAACCTAAGCATCATTATCTTGAACATTAAGTTACTTCTCCTTGCCTTTCATTTCTTGGGTAATCTTGCAATAACTGTTGAATCAAGTATTTTGATGATTCCAAACCAACCTTCTAGAGTTTGGAAAGAAGATATCAAATGTGCACAAAAGATCTCAGGTGGAGAAATCCAATTAAAACTAGCACAAGATTGGATATAGGAGTTTTTAATGTGTTTAAATTGCGTAAAAGACTTTGAACTTGCAAAAGGATGTTTTAAAAATATGATTCTATGATAACTTATGGAATATTTGAAATATACCCACTAACAGATGAACTTTGATGTGCTAAAATTGATTTATTACTTTGAAAATTTGAACTTTGGCTTCTAAAATTCAAATTTCGAATTGAAAATAAGTTAGTCAAAAAAGAGATTCCTCTGACAGACGAACTTTGAGTGCAGAAATTCAAACTTTGGATTAGGTCTGATAAGAGCTTCTCTGACAGACAAACTTTGGTTTTGAAAATTTGAATTTTTGATAAAACACAATTCATGAAAAATGAAAAATTCGTCTGATGATATGTCAAAGTTCATCTGAAAGTAAAGTTTAAAAAGAGTTCCAAGTTAGCTCACTGACAGACGAACTTTGATTTTGAAAATTTGAATTTTTGAAAAAAAAGCTTGCAAGTCTGTTATGATAATCTGTTGATATACAAATTTTAGTATTCAGAAATTCAAACTTTGAACTAAGTCTGATAAGAGCTCTCTCTGACAGACGAATTATGAAAATTTGAATTTTGAAAAGATGAACTATTGTGCCTTATTGAGTTGTTCACTACCAGACGAATTTTAGGCACCAAAATTCAAACTTCGAAAGGAACTGTAGCAATATGGAACAACTGTTCACACTTACCAGAAGAACTTTAAACTTGAAAATTCGTATGATCCAACATAGAAACATTTGTCAAAGTTAAAAATTCAAATTTTGCTTTAGAACAGACGAACTTTGAAGTTCAACGTTAAAGTCTTTAGCTTTTGGTCTTTGCAAAATTCGTCTGTTGACCCACCAAAATTCAAACTTTGAGTGTCAAGCGCATTAAATGTGGTTGGTAAACGGATAGTTTTTCAGAGTAACCGTTGGGTAACATTTCTAATGGCTAGATCATGTCTCTAACGTATAGTTAAGACATAAATCTATAAATAGAACTTTATTTGAAGATGTGGGTAACGTTGTTACATTGTATATATAGAAACTCTATTGAATTCTTAAGTTTAAGTCTCTTACTTTCACATACTTCTTTTATTGTGCTCCAACTTTAATATACTCTCTAAATTAGAGAGTTCAATCATTGTAATCAATCTTATCTGCATCTGGAAAAAAGATTTTTATGTGAGGGGATATCACAAGGAATTTGGGAAGCACTTAGTTAGAGTGCAAAGAGTGAGATTATAAGCTCTAAGATTAGAGCACTAAGTTGTACTGAGGCAATTGCAAGAAGCCCACTGAATTCTTGCAAGATAGTGGAAAATCTCAAATAATAGATTGGGGACTGGACGTAGGTCAAGATAAAGAGACCAAACCAGGATAAACATATGTGTCTTCTCTTCTTATATACTGCTTTTACTTTGTTATTCCTTATACTTTGTTTTTACTGTCACTTTTGCTTTCATTACTTTCTTGACTTTTGTAGAAAATTTTAATCTTCCCAATCCACCCCTCTCTTGGGAAGCCAGCATATCTAAAAATAACTTCACCCTAAAAATTGTTAGACATTTGGAAAGGGGTGAGATTCAAAGAATCTCAATAATAATCACCATCATGCACACATATCATCATATATATTGCAAGTATTCATCTAAAAGCACATCAAGCATGCAATCAAATCATTTTGGCACAACTATTTCATAAAAATTTGGGCAGCACTTCCCCTTGTATTTGGACATATCCAGGGTCACATTACCCTCAAACAATCCAACCAACAATGCCAAATTATCACAAGATCACATTCCAAACATTAAACACATCATTCAAACCAAGCAACATTAGTAATAATATATAGGCATACATAGGTAAGTTAACTGCCTTTGGGCTTTCCAAACCTTTCCAAGCTTTGTACACTCTTTCTTTGATCTCCTGAAACTTCTTGGAATCCTATAACATCATAAAACAAGGTCATAATCCATTGGTTGCATGACCTTATTCACAAAGTATACAATAAACCCTAAACTTTGCACTTTGATTTCCTTTGGGTTTTTATTGTACAACACACTTGTTTCTATCATTTTTGGACCCAAGGAATCCACTTTTAGGGTCAAAATCATGGAATTACCTTCATATATTGAATTGAATCCTAATTTGCTGAAAATTACCATAAATTATAGAAAAATAATTACCCGATTAATTTGCAAGATAATGGCATATTCTTGCATCTTATGGCCTATCCATCCCTTTTTATGGTTTGGTTTCTTCATAACTCCATTTTCTCTCTCTACTTGGTCTCTATGTACGTCTATAACAGTCAGCAAAGAAGAAAGAATAAGCCATGAAAGCTCTTAAAACTACTTAGGTTCATAAGAGGATAGTCATAAGAAGTTATCTTGAGGTTTTGAGCAAAAATCTTTGCCTTTTTCATCTTCCTTTTTCCTCTCGCTTTTCATGAGTTCAAGGTCTCCTCTCACTTTGTTTCAGACATGCTTGGCTAGTGAAGATGATGAGTTATGAGCTTAAACAAGGTAATTAAAGGGTAGTAAGTCATAAAAGTAACCATAGTTAATTTACTTTCCAACTTTAGTTGCTTTATGTAATAAAAGCTTTTCAATATTTCCTTTTGTGTCCCAAGGCTGTTTCAGACATGGTTATCCTTATTTTTCAGCCAAAAGTTGCTTCAAAAATTTATGTGGACCAAAATATCGTTTATCGATTAAATTTACCCGTACCGATTAAATATTTTTGCCAAAATTGTCATTCAGTTGGTATAAGATTATCCAACAATTACATTTAATCCAAAATCATTATCTAGACCTAAAATATATTTAAGTAAGGCCCAAAATTTTTTTTCTTCAATTAATACTGCCACTTCCTGCAATTCAAACTTACTTTTATTTTGTAAAATATTAATATTAAATCCTAATTACCTAATTAATATTATTTTGACCTTAATAAATTCCATACTATATTTCATTGGGTCTAACTAATTGAGACTTCGTTGTGCCTATAATTTTTCATATTTATAAAAATACCCTTGACTCGGGCCAATTTATAATTTTTAAAAATTTCAGGTCATTTGGTGTAATTTGCCCTAAAAATTTATAACTTCCTCTTAATGATCCATGACGTCCACCGCCTTTATTTATTTTTCCTTTTTCTTTTCTTTTTTAGGGATAAAATTATTATTTTCTCATTTTTCCTTCCAATCGAGACAATTGATTTCTTTACCCTATTTCTTACAAAATGGAGCATACTGATTTTTGCAAATTTCTTATAAATTTTAAAATATTGAGCCTTGAATAGCCAAGAAAATTTCCAGTATATTACACACACGGACCATATTTCTTCCATTTAAAGATGAGATATTTGCTGCATTTGTCATCTTAGCTAAAAAAGTGCAAAATGAGAGAGCTTGTTCTATTGTAGTTATTAGGTCAGGTCATGATGGAGAATTTGAGAATTCAAGCTTCCTGGAGTTATATGACGAAACTGGAATGGAACACAACTTTTTAGCTCTAAGAACTCTACAACAAAATGGTATGGTTGAAAGAAAGAATAGAACACTTAAAGAGATGACTCATACAATGCTCAATGAGAAGAAATTGCCAAAATAGTTCTAGGCAGATGCAGTCAACATAGTCTACTACATCATCAATCGAGCCTATGTGAGACCTATTTTCAACAAGACACCCTATGAGCTATACAAAGGAAAGAAACCTAATCTCTCACATCTTCATGTTTTTTACTGCATGTGCTAATCCACAATAATGGTAATGACAATCGGGGTAAGTTTGATTCTAAATCTAATGAAGATATTTTTCTTATCTATTCAAATAGAAGTAAAGCATATAGAGTTTATAATAAAAGAACCCAAGTTATAGAAAAGTCAATGCATATAGTAATTGTGGAAACTAAAACTTTGGTTGTGTCCTCTAATAAAGATGAAGATGACCTAATAACCAATTTTAACAATCTGAATCTAAATAAAAAGGAACCTCCAAGGACATCAAATTCTATTCAAGCAGATGAAAATGTCCAGGAGCAAGATAATAATGAAGAGGATCATGAATTACCTGGATCTTGGAGATATCTTAGGAATCATCCCATTGTTCAAGTGATTGGTTAAGTTCATGATCAAATAAGAACAAGAATTAATCATTGTGCATTCATATCTTAAATTAAACCTAATAATGTAGAAGATGCATTAAAGGATGAATATTGGATAATAGTCATGCAAGATGAGCTCAATCAATTTGAGAGGAACTAAGTTTAGGTTTGACATCGAGGCCAACTAATAGACTAATCATTTGCACAAAATGGGTATTCAGAAACAAACTTGATGAATCTAGAATGATTGTGCAAAACAAAGCAAGGCTTGTGCCAAAGGCTATAATTATTAAAAAGGCATAGACTATGAGGAGACTTATGCTCCATTTGCAAGATTGGAAGCCATAAGAATGCTTTTAGGTTTTATATGCATAAAAGACTTTAAGTTATATCAAATGGATGTAAAGAGTCCTTTTCTTAACGGCTACATTATAGAAGAGATATATGTTGATCAACCTCCAAGTTTTAAGGATTCAACCAAACCAAACCATGTGTATAAACTTAAAAAAGCATTGTGTGGACTAAAATAAACACCTAGAGTGTAGTATGAAAGATTAAGTAACTAATTAACTAATCATGGATTTACTTGTGGTGAAGTGAATACAACTTTGTTTATTAAAACAAAAAGTAAAGATATACTTATTATGCAAATTTATGTTAATGATATTATCTTTGAAGCTATTAATGAATCCTTGTGCAATGTGTTTGCTAAGGTTATATAAGGTGAATTTGAAATGTCTATGATACGAGAACTCAATTTCTTTCTTGGTCTTCAAACTAAGCAACATAGGAATGAGATCTTTATCTGTCAAACAAAACACTTAAAGGAACTTCTCGAGAAGTTCAAAATGGACAAAGCCAAATCTCTTGGAACTCCTATAAGCACTGCCACTAAACTTGATGTAAATGAAGGAAGAAAGTCATTTGACAATACCAAGTACAAATGAATGATTGGCTCTCTACTATATCTCTTTGCCAGTGGACCTGACATTATATCTGGTGTCTGTATGTGTGTAAGATTTCAATCCTCACCAAAAGAATCACACTACACTAAAATCAAGAGAATTTTTAGATACTTGGTTAGTACAACCTAAATAGGTCTTTGGTATCTTAAAGATGGTGGAGAAACTCTCATTGCATACTCAGATGCTGATTTTGTTAAAAATAGAATTAATAAAAAGAGCACCAATGGAACTTGTCAACTTCTTGGTGGATCACTTGTTTCATAATTCAACAAGAAACAAAATAACGTAGCTCATTTAATAGCTGAAGTTGAGTATATAGCAGCTGGGAGTTGTTGTACTCAAGCGCTCAAGATGAAACAACAACTAGAAGACTTAGGAATCAATCTTAAAAAAAAATCCTAATCAAATGTGACAATTCAAATGCTATTAATCTGTCAAAAAATCCTATTATACATTCAAAAACTAAGCATATTGAGATCAGAAACCATTCCGTAAAAGATCATGTGCAAAAGAAAGACATTGTCCTAGAGTTAGTTTCTACTCAGCAACAATTGGCAGATATTTTCACAAAGCCACTACTGGATGAGCAATTTTCATTTATTTGAAGAGAGCTGGGAATGGTAAATCCTAGTGAATTGTAAGAAATTTCTTAATTTCATTTAAATTCCATGTTTTGATGGTTATTTCAAATAAATGAATCACTAACTTAAACATCGGAGTATTCTTAAGATTTGTTTTGTAGGAATTTTCAAATATCAATTACAATGGAAAGGAAAACGATTAGACTAAATTATAATCGATTATTCAATGGAATATAATCGATGATCGAGATGCTCTTGACCACTGTGAAGTTTACCTATTATAACATCCCTAAAAGTTAAAATATCTGAGGATACATAATGAATTCACGAAAATGGATAGGCACTGTTTTGAGTAAAATAAGGTAAATAGGTCATTTTTCTCAGTTAGGCAAAAAAATAAGAAATTTTATTTTTTCCCTTAGAGATTATGATAATTACAATTAAGTCCCTAAGCATAAAGAGTTATGGGAAAGAAAGAAGAAAAGATTTTGGGGAAAATTATAGTTGATAACCCAAAAATTTTAAAAATTATAAATTTGTCTCGAGTCAAGGTAATTTTTTAAATATGCAAAATTACTGTCAAATTGAAGCTCTTGATGTGATGAGTCCAATGATATATAGCACTAACGATTAATATTTATGGGTAAAGAAATAATCAATGCCAAAGATTAAAAAATAACTTTATACCGATAAATCTACTTTTTGATCTGTAAAAGTTAAAAAGATAAAAACAAAAGCTATTAGATACTGCAAAAGGAGCTTTTTAGAGACAGGATCATAAAGTAATTCTAGATACAAGTTTATTTTGATTCTATTCTCACAAAGTGATTTTATACTGCAAAGAGTAACTTTACCGGTTCAAGTATAAAGTAACCAACACAAGGTATTACTGGACTGAAAAAATTATGCAGTATTTTGGAGACATTATCCCCTCATTTAAGATGCCACATGGTAGCCATATGCTTAATTTTGGAGTCTTAATGGTTAATCAAACTTGATGGGCAAGTTTTGGTTAAAGTTAATGAAGGTAATTAGCAAAAGTAAGCTTGATTAGTGGCCTATAAATACTCCTCAAGTTTTGGACGAAATTCACACTAAAAAATAAGAGGAAACTTTACCAAAATTGAGAGAGAAGAGGCAGCCAAGTGAAGGAAGAAAAAGGAAGGAGAAGTAGAGAAGAGAAAATCCAAGGAAATTGGTAAGTGTGTTCCTTGTAATTCTTGAGTATTCTACCATAGCTTCATGGTTGTATGGCTTCATTATCATGAAGTTTCTCCCTTCCCCATCCCTGTACATTTTTTAACTAAGTGTGTTTGGGGGAGCAATGATGTTTTTAAATCACAAATTTACAAGAGAACATGAGTTTTCATAAGAGAAAGCAAGCTAGGCATGATGAAGCAAGAATTGAGAAAAGCCATTCTCTTTCTTTGAGAACAAATTTTTAGTCAGCACATTAGGCCATCTTAGAGTAGAAATTTCATTATTTTGATGCTAAAAATGGATTCCTCATGGCCAAAAATCTTAAGAACAAATAAATGCTTCATGATATAAGTTAAGGTAGCCAAAATGGATTTCCAAGGGTTTTTAGGGTTTTATATAAACTCTATGCCTCATGTTATAAAATTAGTAGCTTAAGCCATTGTTTATTGATGCCTAGGGACTTGGGGAAGCTTGAGAAAGCTAGAGGAATCATTGGTTTCAAGAGGAAAGTCAAGTGGTACATCAAGAGGTAGCTAAGTCTACTATGATGCTTTATGTTCTTTCATTTTATTTCTATGATGATAATATGATTCCATATTGTGCCTATAATTTTTATTGATTGGTTTTGACTGTGAAATGAGAGGTTTTGTTCTTTAGGACATCCATTTCCTAAGCCGTTATGTTGTCAAAATTTCTATGACTAATATGGCATTTTATTGATTTATGTGAATACAAATGAATAAATGTAAGTTGTTTTGTGAAATGATTAGCATAAATGCATGAAATGTAACTTTCTTCTGAGATTGTATGAATCTCATCCCCTCAAGTATCTCAAATGATTAGACACAAGTAATAGCAATCAGATCAAGGAGCCAAAGAGAATTAAGGAGAGAATGATACTTGATGATGATTTCAAGCTATGACTCCATATTTTGAACTAATGTATAAAAATTATGTATATGCATATGGATCTGTAACCTTGTGCTATTAAGTTCTTTTGAGCATTATGAAATGTTTGGCATGGATTTAGAACATGGAATGATCATGTGAGCTTATTATGAACTCTACTTTGCCATGTTATATTGCTAGAAGTTCATTTTGTAGCAATGAAAGTAAAGTCAACACTATTTCACAAAAAACAAGATAAATAGGTTAAGCATTATATATTCTATAAAATTAGAGAGAACAAGCTTCCCAATGAGATAAAGAACACTTAATTTGGAAATAGTTACAATTTATAGTGTAATTTTAAATTTGAGGGTCAAAACTGGACAATAAAGTGAAAGCTGTGAATTTTACTATATATATTACTTCTTTGAAAAGTGATATAAAATCGTACAGAGCTCCAAAAATTTAGTGGTTTAAGTTAATGAAAATATATATGTTTTGAGTTTAATATGCTACTATTTTGAATTCAATTGGAACTGTAAAATGCGACATATACATGTTTTCCTAAAATTGTTTTAGTAAGAGTAAGGTTCTGACCCTTAGTGATTTAAGTTTAAATCATGACCTATAAAAATTAAATAAATGTATAAGAAAAATATGGATATAAGTAGACATATAAGGCTTTCTAATGGTATATAGAATGCATGATTTGGTTTAGTATACAGTTAGATATAAATTTTTAAATTTATAGTCAAAATCATGGAAAAGAGAAAAATGACTATTTGAATAGTAAATTTGTGCAATAATTGTACTGATTGGCGTACTAACATACTATTGCATATTTTTTCCATGTAAATGAGATCTTAATCAATTTTTAAAGATTTAAATCACCTTGATACAATTTTTCCATAATTACTTATGAGTTTTCAAAATTCACCCAAGAAAAAGAGTTTACTAAAAGAATAGTAACTCAGGAAAAGAAAATTTTTCTACATTAATCTATCATGTGATTCAAGTTTCTAAATATGATCAATGGATCATAATAAGGTCTAATACATGGGTAATATGGTCATAATTTAAGATGTTACACCTATTGACTAACAAATTACTTGGTATCATATAATCATTTCTCTGAGAATATTTGTGTTCATGCATTAGGATGCCAATCGATTATCTCACCTTGCTTAATCATTTTTCATATTGCTCATCACAACTATGTCTATAGCTATCGATTACTTACCTATTACAATCGTTTCTATGCTAATCAATTGTTTTTCTCTAGAAAATTGATTACCTCAATTATATATGTTTTTCATTTCACCACCTCAATCGATTAGAATTGGTACCCCTACTTGATTATTTTGGTAGTGTCATTCCCGATTCCACAGCTTTAGAGCTTGACAATCAATTATTTTAGGTTGGATAATCGATTATCTCGCAACAATCAGAAATTAAAAAAAAAAAAGCAGTGCATCATCTTTGAAGAACACCAATCGATTTCCTTTGAAGCAAAGCTCTTGGCCGTCTCATCCTTTACTTCAAATTCAATCATTATCACTTCTTATCAATGACTCAAAGCATCATTTCTTCATTTTGATCTCTCATGAACTCATCTATAACAAAGATTTCTAACCCTAATCAATTGTAATGACGCAAACAAAGATGATGGCAAAGAAATTAGAGGAAGCAGGAGTTTCTAAAGAGGAACTCCTCAAAGCCAAAGAAGAAGAGGTAGCAAAGAATCACCCAAAAAGACAAGTTCGCTCAACATTTATGAATGGAACTAAAATATAGAAGCAAAATAATGATGAACTCATAAAGAAAATAGTGAAGAAGAAAAAGGAAGAGAGCAATAAGAACCTGAAGAAGAAAGTGAAAATGGGTGCTTCATTCTTGACTCACTTGCACATCAAGACCCACTCCCTCTGCCATAACTTTTCATGCTCCATCAGTCACTGGTGTCATAGAACTGCCACCCGAAGGTACAATTACAAAAAGCTTATCATTAGGCACAAATAAAAAGAAGTTTGATGAAAAGTTTGCAAAAAGAGCAATTTGCAATCAATACTGGGTTAAACTTGATTTTCTGCGAAAGAACAAGTTTAATGTAGTTGAGATACTTGATAGATTTACATCATGGCTTGAACTAAGAATCTCATATTATGAGTTTGTGGTTAGAACGTTCTTCTACAATATAAGTTTTCGTAAAAAGGATATTGAGTTTTCAACAGTTATTAGAGGCCAAACAATTATAGTAAGGTAGTCATGAAAGCAATGACTAGTCCTGGAAATTATAAGCTTAAACCTACTGACATGCCCATCAAACACAGAGCCCTTCGTTATTTGATTACTAGAATCATCATGAACAAAAGTTTTAGTTTTAGACACCTCATTGAAATAGAGCTGAAGATTATAATAGGTCGAATAAAAAATACCTTCGTTGGCATTGCTAGTTTGATCATTAAAAGGTTCATTGATGCTGCTAAGTCTACTACTAAGGACTTTCCATATGCCACATTGGTCTCAATTATCTTGAAAAACAACAAGATTTAGCATTTGGAAGGCAGGGAAAGAGATGTTCCTATAGAGTTCAGTTCCCAAAACCTACACAGCATGGGTTTAAAGTTTTGAAAAGGAGAATAGATTATGGAAAGAATTGCAAAAAGAAAAAGGTCATCTTTATGTGCTTATTCTCAGGCACTAGGTAACCAACCAGCTCCTTTTTAACCTCAAAAATCAAAAAAATCTACTAAGCAAGTTTTAGAAGCAGATTCAAACAATGCATCCAAAATTTTGAATCATATGACGACAAATATCATGGGAGCTGTATTCAAAGGGCTTGATGCTATGAAAAAGGAGCTTGTAGATGATTACTCAAAAATATTTGAATTTGTAATGGCCTTAGATGACAGAGTAATCGAGTTAAGATGGCTCTAGATGAGATTAGAGGTGAGAAAAAGGAACTAAAATTTTACAGTAAGAAATACTACGGAAATGAACAAGCCACTGGTTTTACACTTTTGTCTAGAGATTACCAAAACTTCTGTAGGGCAAGAACAAAACCATAATCCTTTATCTCTAGCATCACAACCATCTGAGCCTTCTATACCATAGCCATTTCCACCAGTATCAAACGTTACTCCTGCTAACTTTCCATAACCTATTTCCATGATTCCTACTTTTGAATCTGAAGAAGTGCTTACTGAGAGAAGCCTTCACCTGTGGTTAGGAAAATGTATCCTCCTGAAGCATTCACTCTTAGGCCACACATTCCTATCATTCGAGGTCTTAGAAATGAACCTAGTACTCTTAACCCTGTGATTGATACATGTATGGCTACATATCTCCTTCAACAAGCTGTTACTACTGGTGTCTTCATTTCTCCTAGCTTGCCCTAAAACTCTTCTAGGAGTTGTTATTGATGATGATAAAAAGGGGTGAAGAAGAAGCAAGATGCATCTCAGACACAAGGGAAAAGAAAATGAGTAATAATAGAGCAAGAGGACACAAATTATGGCTAAGCTCTTAGGCTTTGTGGAATGGGACTTTAGTGTTAAAATTTTATGTCTTGTCTTACTGATTCACCATTATAATTGTTTATGCTATGTCTCCTCGAACTTGACTTAACTTAATTGCTTTATGTTATATCTTAATCTTCTTTAAATTCCTTACTTATTTATTTGTGCATATATTCAAGGGGAGCAATCCTTATTTGTGTTAACATAGTGCATCTAGGTTTTGTGATAATCAAAAAGGGGGTGATTGTTAGCATTCTCATGTATTGATGCTAACAAAACTAGAGAAGAATTATTTTGCAGGAAATATTTGGCTCTTAGGCATAATTTAAAGAAATTAACAAGTGAAAGATAACTCAAGACAAGATCTTTAGTAAATTTCTGTAAATGGTTGAAATTATGAGCAAAATGAAGTTTGAATAATCTTTTCAACTGATTTCTAAAGTCAAAGTTTAATATTTTAGAAGAATTTAAGTCCAAAAATAGCCTCATGCCTCATGTTTCATGAAATCTCTTTCACGCAATTGATTATTGTAACATCCCTAAAAAACTAGATAACCAAAAATATATAAGGAATTCCTCAAAATGGACTGATACCGTTTCACATAAAATACGGTAAAGAAGTCATTTTTCTCGGTCAGATAGAAAGATGGGAAATTATGTTTTTTCTTTAGAAATTATGATAACTACATTTTAGCCCCTAAGTAATAAAAATCATGTGGGAAGGAAGCCAAAATAGTCTTAGGGAAAATTATAGCTCATGACCCGAAAGAATTTGAAATTATAATTTTGATCAAGGTTAGGGAAATTTTGTGAATATGCAAAATTATTGTTGAATCGAAGCTCTTGATGAGATGAGTCTAATGGTATATAGCACCGAGGGCTAATGTATATGGATAAACAAATAATCAACGCTGAAGATTTGACAATAACTTTTTGACAGTAAAGTAGCTTTTTAATTTGCAAATGCTAAAAAGGCAAAAAGAAAAATTATTGGGTACCAAAAAATGAGCATTTAGGAGATAGGATAATAGAGTAATACTATATACAAGTTGACTTTAATCCTGTATTCTTAAAGTCATTTTATACTGCAAATGATAACTTTACCGGTCCAAGTATAAAGTGACCAATACAAAGTGTTAGTAGACTGGAACAATTATACAGTATTTTCAAGATAATTATCCCTCAATTAAGTGCCACTTGTCAACTCACAAATGACAAAAATAGTGTCTTAATGGTTAAGGAAAAGAGAAACTTAGTTATTCAGTTTATTTAACTAATCAAGGTTAGTAAAAAAAAAGTAGCTAAGATTAATGATATTATATATACCTCACCTCCACTCACTTTCACGACTTGCCCATTTGGGAGAGAGAGGAAGAGTGGCCTACAAAGTGGAGAGGTAAGGAAGACTACGTGAGCAAGAAATAAAAGATAAGAAAAATATGAGACATTTTGAGATTTTACCAAAGGAAGCAAAATATGTGAGTTTTGAAGCAAGTAGTTGAAAAACACATTTTTCTTCTTGGGTACAGATTTTGGCCAGCTCAAAAAGTGCATCTTAAGCTTGGAATTTCATGATTTTTAAGGCGAAAATGGGTTTCTCATAGTGGAAAACCTTATGAACAAGTATTGGTTTCAAGTTAGAGCTTAAAACAAGCTATAAGGGGTTTTAGGGTTCCATTGAGACTTTTTGAACTAAGCCATGAAATTAGTAACTTGAGTTAGTGTCTAATGTTGATATAGGCTTTGAGGAAGCCTAAGGAAGGTAATGGAAGCATTGGATCCAAGAGGAAGGGTCAAAGAAATGTTTCAAGGT
The DNA here is from genome assembly GCA_026686845.1 of Adenanthera pavonina. Taxonomy (NCBI): domain Eukaryota; kingdom Viridiplantae; phylum Streptophyta; class Magnoliopsida; order Fabales; family Fabaceae; genus Adenanthera; species Adenanthera pavonina. Next base: position 22,238,434 of record JAIVEN010000013.1, read on the forward strand.
AGTTAGGTTTCATTTTTATGCTTTATGTTCTATCATTGTGTTTATATGATGAAATTATGTTGCCATATTGTGATTATGTTTTCTTTGATTGGTTTTGGCTATAAAATAAGGGGTTTTATTCCTTGGGATATCCATTTTTTAAGCCATTATACTATTGAAATTTTTATAACCAATGTGGCAATTTATTGTTTAAATGTGATTGATGTGATTAAATGTGAGTTTATTTGACATGATTCACATAATTGCATGGAATGTAATTTGCTACTAAGATTGTCCCAATCTCATCCCCTCAAATATCCCAATTGAGAGGCTCAAGCTATGGCAAGGAGATCAATGAGCTAAGAAGGAAAAAGAAGGGATCAATGCTTGATTTTATAATCCAAGTTATAAGTTCGTATTTGATGAATTTAATGTAAAATTGCATATGAACTTATGAGATTGTTCCTACTTGTTCTCATGTACCCCTAAGTCTCTTATAATGTTATGCATATGGTTTGGACAAGTTTGAAGCATTTATATAGTGTATAGCAATGGTTTTAGAGCTTAAAATGCAAGTTTGTCCGAAATGACTAGTTATGAAAGAAATAAGGGCACTATCTTTGAAATAGAGCACCTAGTATGGTTGTTATATATGCTCTGAAAGTATACAGAGTAAGCTTTTCAATAAGCTAAAGATCATTTGAATTGGGCATGTATATGATTTATAGTATATTTTTGAATTTGAGGGTCAAAACTAGACAGTAGTGTGGAAACTGTGAATTTTACTGTAAGTATCATTGATTTTAAAAGGCAGGATAAAATCTTATGGAGCTCTAAAAATTCAGTGGTTTACATTTATGAAAATATCTATGTTTTAATTTTAGTAATTGATATGAAGGTGATTTGAGCTATATAATGAGAGTTATACATGTTTGCCTAAAATTGTTCCAGTGAAAGTGAGTTTTTGACCCTTATTGATCTAAGTTAGAGCCATGCCCTGCACGAGTTAAATAAATGTATAAGAAAAATATGGCTATAGTAGACTGCAGAGATTTCTTTTTTCTTTTTGATTGAATAACAGCAGCAAACTACAACACTATGTTGGGTTTATAAGACATGCAGAGATTTCTAATTATGTAAAGAAAGCACAAATTGGATCAGAATATAATGTGAAATAAATTTTCAAATTTAAGGTCAGAAAACCTAAGCATTATTATTGACCACTTAAATGTAAAAGTTTGAGCAGTAAACTGTATGAGTTAGCCCAATAAAATTCATGTTTCTTATTTTTCCCATGTAACGAATGTTTCTAGCTATTTTAGATACTTGAATCATATTGATAAGATTTTTCTAGAATTAGTTCAAATTTCAGCTAGAAAAATTAGGTTGCAAATGAACATAACCTTTTTTTATTTTTCTATTGTATGCCCTATGATGATTCAAACTTCTAAAATAGCTTAATTAGACATTAGAAATGCTATCATACACGAGAAAGTATATATGAGAGTAAAGTGTTACATTTTTTATATTAGAGCAAAGATCTGGGCAATCTTTGTAACAAGAGAGGAAAGTAATTCTTTTAAATATAGTTTCCCCTTTAAATATAAAATATGTTCCTTATAGGAATCTTGCCTATGAATGTTTTAGTAACATATGAGATTAATCTTAAGGATAACTTATGATAGTTGCTAGATTAGTTGAAGATATTTTACAGAATGTGTTTTCCTTAGGTTGTGAATCCTTTTAGAGTTAGGCCTCTTTCAGAGAGAACTACTACAATCCTATCAGTAAAGAGAAGATGTAAGATCACAGATGATCCTAGTAGGGCTCAGAGATCATAGTAGATCTCATGGTTGCAGTAGACCAATTATAAGGTTACAGTAGACCTCTAAAGAGTATAAGATGATGAGAAAGATTGATGAGCCATATAGTTTTGATAGTTCTCTAAAAGAGGATGGCTTATGATGATTTTAGAAAGATATGAAACCTCATTAATCAGCAGTTACTATGAATGTTTACCTGAAAGTTCTCTCTAATGCCAAGCCACTGACTAGAAAGTAGTTTAAAGATGTGATGGTAGGTGTTGCTAATGAATAGAAAGAGCAAGTATCCTGCCTGCAAAATAAGATCAATGGCAAGATGTTTTCAGTAATGAATGTAAAAAGCCAGTAAAGAATGAATGATAATAATGAAGAGAAGTAGTTATGAAAAGAATCAATGGGGAAACTAATATAAAGGAAGGTAAGTTAGAAAAGAGAAATAAGTAGCACCCAGGTGCAGGAAATTGGCCTAAGCCTAATCATGGTCTTATAGAGGAAAATATAGGATCCAACGAGATTTTTAATGATAACAACCATATAGTGATGACTAGTTTAAAAGATTACTTGGATTCAGAAAATGACCCTATAGTAGTGATCCTTTCAAGTGTAGTCCTTCCAAAGCAAGCAAATGCACCTTTAAGTGAAGAGGTAGATTAGCCCACGAGTTATGATAAGCGAGTTTGGATTAAGCAGGTAACATTCTCCAACTAGACCAATGACTCCAAATCCAAAGGATTGTTAAAGCTATCTATGATGAATGTCATGATAGATTTGGAGTATATGTTCAAGTTTTTCTAAGTCTCGTATTAGAAGCAAAGAGATTCGTAGAAGGGCATTATAATTATAAGCTACCTGTAAGTGAATGGGTTATGCAAGTACTTAATGCCATAATTGGATCATGAGTTCTGGAACCGTATTAAGGAGTTCACACAAGGTCAAGTGTTTTGTACTTTGGAAGACTATGTCATTGGCTATAGGCTCCAAGCAGAGTGTTATCATGAAAAAAAATACTAAAGGGATAGAAATCTTAGAAGAAAAGCTAGAGAAGGATATAAAGGAAGATCCAGTTGAGATATCATATGCCAATGATAGGTCTAATATTAGAACGGAAACCTATAAGCCCAGTGTTAAGATGAAAGAAGTGTACACAGTTATGATGTATGGCTGCAATTATGATTTAAGTATATGTGCAGCAAAGTACTAAGTTAATAGTAAGTGACTAGAGGTCGAAGCATAATGATGTATCATGGCTAGCAATGATATGATGAAAGTAGTAGTTAAAGTAATTGCAGAATTCAAATTGTTTTTGTTCGCAATTGTTAAATGCAAAACAGAAGTTGTTAAGATACAAATAGGTATTTAACAAGGCTTACAGTACAAACACAAACCTTTCAAATGACTCCAGCAGTAGTAAAGCAATATATGTCTTGTCTAGATCTCTTGTGAATGATCCTTAATTGTTTGGATCAATAGTCAAAGATTATTAAGCAACTACAAGAAGTAGTTAGTGCTCAAGGATAGCAAGGGAAAGTTAGAACCCTTAAGGTTCCGCATTTACCATGGCAGCCTCATGCAAGTTTCCCAATTCTAGCATGATAAACTGCAGGGCAACTAGAATAGTTAGCCAACCACCAACATATAATTGCACAAACTAGAAAGTATTAGCTTCCATCCTTTGATTGTAAAGTTAACATGAAAGTTGCCAGAGGGAAAATTATACACCTAAAAAAGATTTCCAAGATAATGAGATGCACATTGGAAATGAAGGCTTTAAATGGAAACTGATATGTTGGAAAGAGAGGCTGATCAATGATGGTGGAACATATAGCAAATTATTTAGACAAAGAGTACTCTATTGACTTGGGAATTTTTGAGAGTACAGTTTTATGAAAAGTATTTTCCCTAGTCGATAAGAGATGAAAAAGAAGCGGAGTTTATAATGATCCACTAGGAAGAGAATAAGTCAGATGATGAATATGTAGCGAGGTATACTTAATTGACTTGATACCTAATTTACCTCTAGCAGTTTGATGATGAACAAGTAAAGATAAAAGTTGAAAGGAGCTTAAAATTAGCAAAAAGAAAAGAGTTACCTCGTGTAGTTTCAAACTTTCAATTCATTGATCAATGTGAGCAGAACCATTGAGAATAGTCTACATCATAAGTATACTACACCAGCACCCTCGACTAATAATAGTAAGAAAACTACCAAGGAAAGAGTAGTAAGTAAGGGTAAGTAATAGCCTTAGAATACTAGGGGATTCATGAAGTAAGGTAAAAAGGTATAGGAGACAACTTTAGTAAGCCAACTCCTATTTACAAGAATACATAAGGGCTTATTGCAGAAGGCTATACTTAGCAAAGTAGAATGTGTGCTTCAAGTATAAAAGCTGGGATATTATGCCCGTGATGGTACAATGGAGGTGGCCAATACCAGATCTCAAGCATAGAAGAGAGTATTTGTGCTATCCTAGTATGAGGCCTGTTAGTGGCTAGACTTTATTAAGAGTACAATTCAGGTGCAAGCCATTCTTTTACTTTTTATAACGGTGCAAGAGGCTAGGTCTGGAAATTATCGTTGAATAGTTTACATGAGAATGTCTTAATAAGAATAAGGCCATAATCTTTATTGTCTGTCTAAATATGCACCATAGCAATACAATGATTTGTATGTCTTTTCTGGGCAATGATGTGAGCACTGGCATGAACTAGCCCTTTTATAGAAAATCTCCTCCTAGATTGTGTAATATCCCAAAAATTCACTGGATACTAGGTGATAAAAGAGGACATAAGTGATGATAACATAAAATGTGCAAGGAATTCGTGAAAACTGATAGACACCATTTTGCGTGAAATAGGGCAAAGAGATTATTTTTCCCTGATTGAACGGAGAAATATGAAAATTATATTTTTCCCCTAAATAAATATAAAAATGACATCCATGTCCCAAAAGTATTAAAATTTGCGTGGAAAGAAATAGAAAAGCCTTGGGAAAAATTACACCTAATGACCCAAAAGTTTCAAAAATTATAATTTAACCCCGGGTCAAGGGCAATTTTGTAAATATGTAAAATTACTGTCAAAACGAAGCCCTCAATGAGAGAAGTCCAATGGTATATGGCACTGAGGGTTAATGTTTAAGATTAAAGAAATAATCAGTGCCGAGTGTCTAAAAATAATAGTAAACCGATAAAGTAAACCATGAACTCTATCGATGGTTAAAAAGAAATCGGGACTGAAAATGGGTCATACACATATACCATTTGGGACAGGATAATTATGGAAATATAAAAATAAAATTAGAATAGCCCTATATCCCAAAAATGCTAAATTAGTATAAAGACAGTTTTATCAGAACGGTTAAGAAGTATCCGGATTGAGGTATAACTGGATCAGGAAAACTAGGCAATTTTTGGACACCTCAAGCTCTCCCATGTGTGAATTCCTGCAGCCATGTGACACAAAGCAATATTATATTATTTTTGGAATACTTCTTGAAGAAGTATGTAAAAGAAAAAAAAAAGGTAATTATGGGTTAGCAAAAGTAATCATGATTAGCTACATTATTAGGTACTTAATTAACCATTTAAAATCTTCTCTTTCCTCACCATTCATACATGATCAGAAGCCAAAACAAACCAGAAAAAAAAATGCAAGAAAAGGAAGGGGAAAAGGAGGAAGAAAAGGAAGAGGAACCAAGGGAAAATCAAAGCACAAATTGGTAAGCTGCCTACTACTACCCTAAGCTTACTATTTATGGTTTTCAAAGCATGATTTATGGTTTAGTTTGCTTCCTTTCTATCTTAGGGTTTCAGCCAAAAATGTGATTTAAAAATAGGAATGAGTTTTGAACCATTAAACTTAAGGGAAAGCTTAGATTATCCACTGGAAGCATGAATCCATGGATGGTTTGAAGTGATTTAAAGGAAAATTTTTTCAAACATTTTGAGATAATTTCACAGGGGGAGTACTTAGAGTTGGAATTTCATGGCTTTGACCTCAAAAATGGATTCCCCATGGTCCAAAACCTTAAGAATAAGTATGTTGTACAAAGAAAGATCAAAGGAAAGCTAAGTGAAAAATTTGGGTTTTAGTGTTATGGTATTGTATAATTCCGAAAAACCAATGGCTAAATTGGTTCAATGATGATATGTTTAGGTTCAAGGAAGTGTTAAGAGGCTCAAGAAGTGGCATACCATGTTTGGAGAGCAAGGGAGCATCGTAAGGTAGTTAATTTCCCATACTAGCATTATGTTATCATAGTTGTTTATGTGCTTTATGCTTTGTCATATGATTGCCATAATATTTTGAGATGATTTATGTGTATTGGCTGAGTTGATTGAGGGGCATTAAGACCCCGGGATGTCCATTTTTCAAAATGAAACTTTGCCAAAAATTTTATGAATTCATATGACGCAAATGTGTATTCAAAATGTGTTATCTTGATGTTTTCATACTTAATGTGATGATATGATGGAATGTTGGGTGTTAACTAATGATATTCTTTGAATCTCACCCTCCCAAATACTAACCATGAATAGGTAGCAACAATGGCAAGACCACCAAGGATGAGAAAGGAAAGGAGAAAGAATTTGGCCATTAACTTGATAATGTTAGCAATGGCCATGAGCTTTGACCTTTTGTGTAATTTTGTAAATGTGATGTTAAGTATGTTTCTTCAAGTTTTTATGATGCCTTAGGTCTTAGCTAAAGTATGGTATAGCTTGGAAATGATGTATGGCCTTGTAAATATTTTATGGCTTTTGTTGGCAAAGTAGTAAGATATAAATGGTCATTTTGACCTATGTAGAGTAAACATACCACTATTTGGACTTTTGATGTATAAAGTATGAATGATGTATATGATTTGAAAGTAGATAGGAAGAGCTCTCCAATGGTCTAAAGGACACTCATATTGGACGTGTGTGCAATATTTGGCGGACTTTTATATTTAATCCCAATTAAAATAATTTTTTTTGCAATTTTCGTATAAATTGTGAAAATTCACAGAGTTTTCTGTATAGATCAGTACTATTATTGCTCTAACTTATATTTTTCCCATGTAGACAAAGTTATAATCTATCCCTAGAAACTTGAATCATATGCATATGATTTTTATTGATTTAGTTATGATTTTTCAAATTTTAATCGGAATAAATAAATTGGTTTAAATGAATAGTGTCCAAACTTGAGAAAAATTTATTATGGCATTTATTGTAATTCAAGATCCTACTACAATAAAAATAGACTTTGGAAGGATTAAATACATGGGAAATGGGCCCATAAGAGAGGTGTTACAGATTGTAGGAGCAAGATAATGATTTTGCTGTTAGCAAGGCTGACTTCCCAAGAGGGGGGGTGAATTGGGAAGATTGAAATTTTTCTGCACAAAGTGAAGTAAGTGAAGATATCACAATATAATGAAAACAATGCATAAAACAGAGCAAGCTGAAAAGTAAAGATAGGGAGAAGAAAACTCAGTAATTTATCCTGGTTCAGTCTTTCCACTTGACCTACATCCAGTCCCCAAGACACCTCTTGAGATTTATCCACTATACAGCAAGAATTTCAATGGGCTTCTTGCTAGGGCCACAGTACATGAGTATGCTCTGTTTCTGAGCTTTCTCAAACTCTCCAAGCACTTTCACTATGTGCTTCCCAATCCCCTTGTGAATACCCTCACAAGTAAATCTATCTCCAAGATGAAGAGTAGATTGATTACAATGAAATAACTCTCTTGAAAAGAGTAGATATGAAAGTTTGAGTACAAGTATAGAAGTTGAGAGGGTAAAAGCTTTTGAGAAGAAGATTTAGTAGAAATTTGGTACATACAAGTTTGATTCATTACCCACAACTTCAAATGATGTTGTATTTATAGATTTAGGTCTCAAATATCCGTTAGAGACTAAATCTATCCATTGGGGAAGTTATCCAACGGTTACTCTGAAAAACTATCCGTTTACCAACCGCATTTAATGTTTCTGACATACTGAAATTTGAATTTTGGTTGGTCAACAGATGAATTTCGAAGGAACCGAAGATTAAAGCTTCCAACGTTACAGCACGAAGTTCGTCTGTTCATGAATTGAAATTCGAATTTTGAAACTTACAAAACATTTTCACAATGTGACATACGAATTTCAAGGAACAAAGTTTTTTGGTTAAGTGTGAACAGTGTTCTCAATTTTCTACAGTGCCTTCGAAATTCGAATTTTGGTATCCCAAAATTCGTCTGTCCACTGAATGTTTAAGAGACACAGTAGATTACTTTCTTCGAAATTCAAATTTTGGAAGGGTGAAATTCGTCTGTTAGAGAGACTCTTTCCAGACTAATTTCATCATTCGAATGTTGCAAGTTCTTATCATTCGTATGTCAATGTTTCACTTTAACAGACTCAAGAACTTAGCTTCTGAAATTCGAATTTTAATGTTCAAAGTTCGTCTGTCAGAGAGCAGTTTTGAAACTTAAATCATTCTTGATCTCAGATGAACTTTAACATAGTTTCAAATGAATTTCTTCTATTTTCTCAATTTTTGTTTTGTTTGAAATTCAAATTTTGAAGACTCAAAGTTCGTCTGTTGGAAAGAGGCATCTTTCAGACTTATATGAAAGTTCAAATGTTGGAAGTTCAAAATTCGTCTGTCAGAGAGCATTTATCAAACTCAATTTCATTTTGATTTCAGATGCACTTTATCATAATTTCAGACGAATTTCTTTGGTTTTTACAAACTTCATTTTACTTGAAATTTGAATTTTGAAAGTATGAAGTTCGTCTGTTTATCAAAAGGCCTCTTTCAGACTAGATGAAAATTCGAATTTTGAACAGCCAAAATTCGTCTGACAGAGAGCCATCTCTTCAAACTTATTCAGTTTTAGCTCGAAATTCGAATTTCCAAAGGCAAAGTTTGAATTTCCAACTTGACAGTTTAGCTTAACCTTTCAACCTTCGTCTGTTTGTGGGTGTTTTTCAAATATTTAAGGATTTAACATAAAATCAAAGTTTGAAAACATCTTTTCTTCAAATCAAAATCTTTTACCCAGTCATAACAAAAACTAAGGATCCTACAAAAGATCTAACAGCAAGAACTCAGAAAATCTTCACTTAAGACAGCTTTGATCTCCTTTGATATCTTCAATCCAAGCTCTTGAATGTTGGTTTGGAATCATCAAAACTCTTGATTCAACATTTGCCTACCCCTGAGAGTGTTCCTTGCATTAAGTAAAATGTTATTTGATAGCCTAAGCTAAGAAGTGCTTGAAAAATAATGTTAAGAATAGACATGAAAGTTGATGTATGATTCAAAGAGCAAGTTTGATAAAGATTCAATACCTTTATAACAAAAATTTAGTAATGTATTTATGATATTTAAGGAATGAGGTATGATTCAAAGGTATGGAGTATTAGCCTAAGGTGAAAATAGTGGCAGGCAGTTGAGGGACTATAAAACTTTGAGATAGTGGACTGTTGAGGTTAGTATGAAATCTAGCTATGAGAAAGTTCTTGGCCAGAAGACCTCACAATGAATGAAATCCTCCAAAGGCTGCCAAATTGAGATAAGAGGATGTAGCTCATGGGAAGAAGCCCAATTGAGCAAAGAGATGAAAGCCTCCATTAGATGAAAATCACCAAGGCAAAGCAAAGGGAGGTAGCTCTAGGGGTGATGCCCGATATGTAACAACCCTTATTACATTATCCCAACTTGCTCTAGCTAACCAAGTGTAATTGGCATTGTGTGCAGAACCAGAAGGACCAAGATGGAGGAAAGGATCAAAATCGGACAAAGAAGCTCCACGCTGTGGCAAGCGGGAAAATTTTGCATAAACCAGAAACATTTTGGATGAACCGATGAAAGGAAAATAGGGGGAGAAAGAAGAAATAAACTCAGCTAGGGTTCATTATCCTCGGCCATTGGGAGTGATTTTTGGACTCCTGGAGCATGGATTCTTGTTGAAAGTGATCTTTACTCCTCAATCTCCATTTTTGGATATATGTTGGGATTTTCAATTTTGGACAAAATACACCAATTAAAATGGATAAAATGGGATTAATGAAGTGTGATTTGGTGTTTATGATGCTTAGGTATGAGTTTCGAAAAGAGTATGCATTATTTAAGCTTAACTATAGGTTGAAATTGTTAGAGGGAGTATGGAATCCGAAATGTATGTGGTTGATTTGAGTTTGAATGGGTTTTAAGAAATCAATGATGCATGAAAGTGGCATTGGAACCTTGGGTTAGGCCTAAATAGTCGAATTGTGGTTTTTGGTCAAGTGGTATATTATATTGATTAAGGATTTTATGGTATTGTAAAGGTCTTTGGTTGACCGAAAGGGGTACGAGTTGTGTTGAACAACCCAAGAAGCTCATGGAATTGCGTGTGTATGGTATTAACAACCTGAGATAACCGGGTGTTTGTATTGTATGGTGAGATATGATAGTATATATATATGTATATGCATGTTCCTTTTTGTACCACAATATTAGTTGTGTATGTGTATGATTTTCTATATATCGTGATATGCACACGGCTAGTGAGATAAGATGATTGTATATGATGTGTATGTATGACTTTGCAGCATCCCCATATCATTGCATGCTAGCATGGGCTATGAACCTGGAACTTTTATGTAAATTTGTAAAGATAATGTTGGAAATGTTTCTTCAAGTTTTTATGTTACTCTAAGTATTAATGAGTGTATGGCATGATATGAAGGGGAATTATGGTAATGTAAATGCCATCACTTTTGTTTTGCTAAGCATTAGGATATGAATGGTTATTTTGACCTCTATGGAGGAAACTCACTATTGTTGAGACAGTTGTAATGTGAAGTATGAATGATATATATGGTTTAAAAGTAGACAGGAAGAGCTTTCCAATGGTCCAAAGAACACTCATATTCGATGTGTGTACAATATTTGGTGGATTTTTATATTTAATTCCAATTGAAATGATTATTTTACAGTTTTCATATAAATTGTGAAATTTCACAGAGTTTGCTATATAGATCAGTATAGCCATTGCTCTGACTTATATTTTTTCCACGTAGACAAAGTTGTTGGCTATCTCTAGAGACTTGAATCACATACATACAAGTTTTATTGATTTAGTTATGATTTTCCAAATTTTAATTGGAATAAATAAATTCGATTAAATAAATAGTGCCCAAATATTGAAAAAATCTATTATGGCTTTTATTGTGATTCAAGATCCTACTACAATATAAATGAACTTTAGAATGACTAAATACATGGGAAATGGGCCCTAAGAGAGGTGCTACACAGCACCTAACTTGATTAAAGGTAAACTTAAACTGAATGATTTCTCTATTCATGCATTATTTGATTCAAGTGCATCACATTCCTTTATATCTTTTGATTGTGCTCAAAGATTGAGTGTTGTGGCAATGGAGTTACCTTTTGAGTTGTTGCTATCCACACCCACTGGGGTTTCATTAAGAACTACTTAAGCTTGTCTGAATTGTGTGGTTCGTTTTGAGCATCGAAGCACTACTCTGAATTTAATCTATTTGTCATTGTAAGAGATTGATGTTATCATTGGAATAGATTGGTTAGAGGTGAATAATGCCATTCTTGACTGTGCTCGGAAGATTGTGTCATTGCCCATGAATATCCCTAGTGTTGAAGGAGATGAAAATGTTTGTTTGCCATTTGCCCAAGCTAACAGGCTTTTAAGGAAGGGATGCCAAGGGTTTCTATTTTCTTCTCTAATAATATGGATATGGAAGGAGGTGTAGAAAGATACCCGGTTGTGTGTAAATATCCTTATGTGTTTCCAGAGGAGATTACTAGTTTACCACCACCAAGAAAGTTAGAGTTTTCTATTGATTTGGTGCTTGGGACAAGTCATATTTCTAAGGCTCCAAATCAAATAGTACTATCTAAATTAAAAGAACTTAAAAAGCAAATCAGAAATTTGTAAAAAAAAGGGTTTCATCAAACCAAGTGTCTCACGTTGGGTAGCTCCAGTATTGTTTGTTAAGAAAAGGGATGGTAGCCTCAGATTGTGTATTGATTACAAGCAGCTAAACTGAATGACAATTAAGAATAAATATCCTTTACTACAAATTGAAGACTTGATAGATCAATTAGCAAGTGCCTTAGTTTTCTTTAAAATTGATTTGAGGTCAAGATACCATCAACTTTGGGTATGTGTTGAAGATGTGCCTAAAACCACTTTCCAAACTCGATATGGTCATTATGAGTTCCTTGTGATGTCATTCGAGCTAACCAATACCCCAGCAATCTTCATGAATTATATGAACAAGGTCTTTCGACCATATCTGGATAAATTTGTGGTGGTATTCATTGATGATATTTCGATATACTCTAAGAGTGAAGAAGAGCATGCACTCTATCTTCAGACTGTATTGCAAGTATTGAGGGATCACTAACTATATGCTAAGCTTAATAAATGTGAGTTTTGGCTATGGGAGGTGAAATTTCTGGGTCATGTGATTTCTACAGAAGGTGTAATGGTGGTTCCTAGTAAAGTAGAAGCGATGTTAAATTGGGAGAGACCACAATCAGTGGCTGAAATTTGCAGTTTTCTAGGATTGGCTGGTTACTGCCGGAGGTTCATCAAGGGATTCTCTTAGCTTATTATGCCCTTGACTAGACTCGCCTGCAAGGATCGATCTTTCATTTGGGATGACAGGTGTGAGAGAGGATTGCAAGAGCTAAAGGTTCATTCAACATCCACCCCAGTGCTGATTATCCTTAACCCTTCTGAGCCATTCACAGTTCACATGGATGCCTCTAAGAAGGGTCTAGGGTATGTATTAATGCAACAAGGAAGAGTTATGGCATATGCTTAAAGGCAGTTGAAGCCTCATGAGAAGAACTATCTTACTCATGACCTTGAGCTAGCAGCTGTAGTGTTTGCCTTGATATTGTAGGGTATTATCTCTATGGAGCTCAATTCGAGGTATTCAGTGATCATAAAAGTCTGTTGTATCTATTTGATCAGAAAAAGTTGAATATGATGCAAAGACGTTGGGTAGAATTCCTAAAGGATTATGAAATTTGCTTTGAAGTATCATCCTAGGAAATCCAATGTTATGGCAAATGTGCTGAGTAAAAAATCGATCCATATAGCTACAATGATGATAAGGGAGCAACAGTTGTTGGAAAGCCTAAGAGATATGAAGTTGTCCATTAATATCCATCCTGGAGTACTAGTAATAGGATCCATCAATGCATCAAGTGATTTATTGAGAAACCTTTGCTATGCTCAGTTGGAGGATAACTATATTTTGGGCATTCGAGAACAAATTAAATTGGCAAAAACCCAGGATTTTGATATCCTGGAAGATGGTATCATCTAGTACCATGGTTGGATTTGTGTGCCAAATGTTATGGCATTTTGAAAAGTAATTATGGAGGAAGCTCACTAGAGCAGGTATACTATTCACCCAGGTACCATTAAGATGTACCAAGATTTGAAGTAAGGGTACTGGTGGCCAGACATGAAAAAGGACATCGCAGAGTATGTAGCAAGATGTCTATCAGAAGGTGAAGATTGAACATCAATTGTTAGCAGGTACATTACAACCTTTGGAGATCCCAGAGTGGAAATGGGATAGCATTTTCATGGATTTCATGATGTGATTATCGAGGACCTCTTTAAGGCACAATGCAATATGGGTAATTATGGATAGATTAATGAAGTTGGCCCATTTTCTTCCAATTCCAAAGACTATTACTATGGAGAAGTTGGCCTAGTTGTATGAAAATGAAATTGTGAGACTGCATGGAGTTCCGATGAATATCATGTCAGACAGAGATCTTAGGTTTACATCCAGGTTTTGGAAATCTCTTCAGAAGGCCATTTGGGACGAAATTAAATTTCAGTACTGCTTATCACCCTCAATCTAATACGCAGACTAAAAGAACAATACAAACTCTAGAAGACATGCTGCGGCTTGTGTTCTAGAGAACAAAGGTAATTGGGATCAATACCTACCATTGGTCAAATTTTCCTATAATAACAATTATCACTTGAGTTTGTAAATAGCTCTATATAAAGCATTGCATGGTCAAAAGTGCATATCACTATTATGTTGGTTTAAACTTAGTGAATGGAGTCTTTTAGGCCCAAATATTGTGGATCAAACCTCTTAACAAATAGAGAGTATTAGACAGAAGCTTCTAACTGCCCAAAACTGGTAGAAGAGTTATGTAGATAGAAGGAGGAGACCATTGGAGTTTGATAATGGAGATCATGTATTTCTGAAGGTCACTCCTACTACAGGTGTTGCTAGATCAATTCGAGTGAAGAAGCTTACTCCATGGTATGTGGGTCCATACCAAATATTGCAGCAAACTAGGTCAATAGTGTATCAAGTAGTGCTACTGCCTAATCTTGAAGGTTAGTACAATGTTTTCCATGTGTCTCAACTCAAGAAATATCATCTCGATCCGTCTAATGTAATTGATGATAAAGAAGTTCAAGTACAAGAAGATCTGACTTTTAAGGTCATGCCACTACAAATTCTTGATGCAAAGGAAAATCAATTGAGAAATAAGACAATTAAATTGGTGAAAGTGTTGTTGAGCGGCTTGACATCCAATGACGCCACGTGGGAGATAGAAGAAATCATACAAAAGAGGTATCCAGAGATTTTCGCTTGAAGTAAGAGTTGAAATTTTGAGGACAAAATCTTTTTAAGGAGGGGAGAATGTAACATCCCTCATTACATTATCCCAACTTGGTCTCTAGCTAACCAAGTGTAATTGGCATTATGTGTAGAATCAAAAGGACCAAGATGGAGGAAAAGATCAAAATGGGGCAAAAAAGGTCTGTGTCATGCCACGGCGAGCGGGGAAAATTTTGTATAAACTAGAAACATTTCGAATGAATAGACGATAGGAAAATGGAGAGAGAAAGAAGAAGCTCTGTTGGGGTTCCTGATCCTCGGGCATTCGGAGTGATTTTTGAACCCATGGAGCTTGGATTCTTGTTGGTAAGTGATTTTTTATTCCTCCCTCTCCATTATTCTTCAGTTTTGAGTTGAGTTTTTCAGATATATATTGGGATTTTTGGTTTTGGCTAAAATCCACTGATTAAATTGGGTGAAATGGGATTAATGAAGTGTAATTTATTGTTAATGTTGTTTGGGTATGAGTTTCGGAGGGAGTATGCATTATTTAAGCTTAACCTAGGTTGAAATTGTTAGAGGGAGTATGGAATCTGAAATGTATGTGGTTGATTTGAGTTTGAATAGGTTTTAGGAACAAAAAGATGCATTAAAGTGGTGTTAGAAACTTGGGTTAGACCTAAATAGTTAAATTGTGGCTTTTGGTCAAATAGTAGATTATGTTGATTAAGTATTTTATAGTATTGTATATTTGGTTGACCAAAGGGGGTACGAGTTATGTTGAACAACCCAAGAAGCTTGTGGAATCGCGTGTGTGTAGAATTGACAACCTAGGGTAACGAGGTGTTTGTATTGTCTGTGTAGTTTGTAATGTATGGTGAGATATGATAGTATATATGTATATGCATGTTCTTTTTTATACCATGATATTGGTTGTGTATGTGTATGGTTTTATATATATCATGGTATGCACACGGCTAGTGAGATAAGATGATTGTATATGATGTGTATGTATGACTTTGCAGCATCCCCATACTATTACATGCTAGCATGTCCATATGATGATTGTGATGATATATATATGTATGTGTTTTGAGGCATGTTGGCATAGCATTTATATCATTACCATATGATTGCATAGTGAGAGATTGATGTTAAGGTAATGATGATGATATGATAAAAAATCGCTGTCACTAAATCATCTCCTTGAGAGATCCAGGTGATAGTGGATAAGATGATATGATGAAACATCTTTGTTACTAAATCCTCTCCTATGGCCAGCAGAGCCAGGTGGCAGTAGATTTAGGGATGCACCTTCCTTAAATCACCACCAATTTGCAGTGGTCCAAAAGAATGAGAGCCACAGTCCAAGCTCTAGTGCAACCTTTGGCAAAGTTGCATTAGGATAAGGTGAGCTTGGTGATGCTCTGAAATCAGTCTTCACTAACTATTAGAAAGGAATCTCCTATTGAATCTCTTGTGATGATGACATCTCGTGGTTCTAGCCGTGTATAAGGGAGAACATGTATACCATTCATTTGTTTTTCATTGCACTACATGCATGAATATGTGGATCATTTTATATGTACTGTGTGTGGTTATCCTCGGTTACTAAGAATTTCTCTCACACCCCTTTCCCATGAACTAACATTTCAGGTGAAGGTTTTGGTGGTAGCCCGGAGAAGACGAGGGAAGCATAAACACTTCGATATTGGGAATATTAAGTCATTGTAGCGTATGTGTATGTGGTCTACGCACTTTGTGCCAAGTAGGATAGGAAGTTTGTAATCTAATTGATGATAATGATGTTATGATTATGCTGAATATCGTGGATGATAATGTTAATGATCTAGAAGTGGACTGGTGTTGGATGTAATGAGTATGATGTTTTGTGATGCATGCATAGTACAAAGTGTTGATGAGCCAGTATGGTAGAGTATGTAAGCCCAAAGGAGATTTTGGGCTAACTAGGTGAGTTTTGGGCATACAGCCCATTAAGTGAATTTGTGGTTCAAGGGAGTCAAAATCTCAGGAGAGTGGTTCCTTGGGATGAAACCTCTTTGGATGAGTTGGTTAAGTTGATTAGGAATTGCATGAATGGTCCCTATGTGCCCATTTTCCTTTGCTGGTAATTGGAGAAGGTTTGTGGTGAGTTTTGGTCAAAAGGTAACAAAACGGTATCAGGTGTCTAAAATCTCCATATGAAGATAGATTGAGGTGAAATTTGTATCCATGGATAGATTGGAATGAGATTGACTTGTAGGAGTTGGAATCAAGTCAATCGGAGGTCAAAACATAAAGTTATGCGCATCGAAAGTTTGTCTCAGAACTTTGAATTTTGCTGGTATAAAACTAGCAGGGAGTGCCGCTGTGCCAGATACCCTATTTTAGTAATACTAAAACCCGAGAGCATAGGCGCCATGGTAATACTGTAGCAGCCATGGCCCACACCCTATTTTCGTTGTTTCGGTGTTCTTGAGGTGTCTTGTGGCATTTTTCTGCTGTACTAATATTTTGTGAGGAAAATTTAAGGTGTTTTGGCTTTGTTTGGTTAGTTTTTGAAGTATTTGGTCAAGTCAGGAGGTGTATTAGAGTGGGATGTTACATGATAAATTAAGAATGAGTAATGGTGAAAGGCCGAAGCTGGATTCTAACTGTGCTAGCAAGAGATTTTCGAAAGGTAGAGAAGTTTTCCTTAAGCTACTAGACTACTTATTGACCTTGACTGAATAGCTAAGAAAAGTTATGTATAAGAACAGACAAAACAGATATATTGAAGAGCAAAGAGTGGATAACCACTGCCTTAACATTATCTAGACCCCAACTCACAGAGAGCCAAGAGATTTCAAAGGCTATAATCAGTTAAGCAAAGTACAGGGTTCAGGGGTATATCATATGTAAAGGCATAGTAGTAGATGGAACCTCTAAACTAGTAAAAGCTAGAGTAAAAGAAAGCAACGTGAATGTATGGATTGAATGCCCTAAAATTTACGTAGTAAGTTATCTAAAGGTCACATCAATGAGTTATGGCTTAAAAGGAAGCCTATTGTTGCATTCTCTAAGTCCAAGAATGGCATGAGTGCGGTAGAACCCTTAAGCACTTTACAGTTAAGCGTGTTTGAGTGGGGGAAATTTTATGATGAGTAATCTACTAGGAAGCATATGAAAGATGTAAAAAGTAAAAAGGATGTGCCAATAGTTAAACATGGCTACTGTGAAATTATGATAATCTTACTAAGGTACATGTTAGGCTACATGAGTAAAAGTATGAGCAGTTTATTGTGATTCTCATGAATGATGTGCTAAAAGTATTCTAATTCTTTAGAGGAGCATGAAAGATAATTGGGAATTATTATGAGTAAAAGCAAAAAAAAAATTGTTGAACTTAGTAAATAGGAGCTGAGCTCCAGAAAAGTACGATTAATAGGTTACAGAATCTCCCCTATGGATCACAGTAAATCCTTGTAAAGTAGATGAAGTTATGAAACAGGAGAAACCAAACACTGTAATAGAGATGAGAGGTCTCCGAGTTTAGCAAGATGTTCTGAAAAATTTCTTTCAAGTTGTCTTACCACTTAGAAGAAAAACCTTTTGTGAGAAATAGATTATGAAATGAATTTTTATGACCTAAAGATGCCAAACCTCCTTTCCTAAGATGATTCGTACTGATCCAATGATGACCTAGGAGGTCTATAATGATGAAAGTAAGCATGGATTAGGGTATAAGTAAAGTAACAAGGTTGAGTGGAGAATAATAGCCTAAGTTTTATCCATTGAAGATTTTATAAAACAAAATTTGTTCCCACTTAAAGTAACGGTAAATAATACTCTCAAGAAGCAGAGTTACTGAGAGTTGTTATAGCTAGTATGAGTTGTTACACCTATGGTATTATGATAGAAGTGTTTGAGATCACAATTGCCTCACATAATTATGAGATAAAAGAAGAGTTAAACTTGAGGTAAAGAAAAGAAATGAAAAGCAAAGATGAGATGACTTGTAAGTGGCGTCTAGGTAAAGTTAATGTGACAAGCTTATACCTTAGCAAAAAGATTATTTATGTGAATAACCTAAAGCTATGAAAGTAGAGAGAGAAATGATATTGTATGCCAATGAAAAGATTATAGTATGAATAAGATAAGAAAGTCATGAAAGTAAGGATGGGGATTAAGAATGGATATGTTATGTGAAAATTCTCAATACACCCGAGGTAAAAGAGAGTTTATGATATCCTTGCAGTTCCCAGTTTAAATAGTATGAACTAGATCTTTCAAATGTCATAAATGAATAAATGATATTAGAGTAAATTATTGACTCATATGTCAAGTAAATAAGAAGTGGAAGTATTTCTCTGGTAAAAATGGTCTAAAAATTGGGAAATAAATAAAAAAAAATATGAGGTGTAGATGTTTATCTAAATTTTAAGGATAAAATTGATTTTAAGGGGGAGGGAATTGTAACATCCCTTAAAAGCTAGATAACTAAAAATATATAAGGAATTGACGAAAATGGACAAACACAATTTTGCATGAAATAGGGCAAAAATGTCATTTTTCTCATTTAGACGGAAAGATGAGAAATTATGTTTTTGGCCCTAGAAATTATGATAATTACATTTTAGGCCCTAAGCAGTAAAAATCACATGGGGAAGAAAGTTAAAATAGTCTTGCAGAAAATTACAGCTAATGACCTAAAAGAATTTGAAATTATAATTTTATCCTAGGTTGGGTAATTTTGTAAATATGAAAAATTACTTTAAATTGAAGCTCCTGATGAAATAAGTCCAATGGTATATGGCACTAAGGGTTAATGTATAAGGATAAAGAAAGAATTAGTACCGAAGGTTTAGGATGACTTTATGCCGGTAAAGTAGCTTTTTTATCTACAAAAACTAAAAAGGAAGAAAGAAAAGCTAATGGGCACCACAAAAGGAGCTTTTAGTAGACAATATAATAAAGTAATATCAGATACAAGTTTATTTCAATCATATACTCATAAAGTGATTTTATACTGCAAAAGATAACTTTACTAGATCCAAGTATAAAGTAACCGATACAAGGTATAACTAGATTGGAAAAATTATATAGTATTTTGAAGACAATTATCCCTCAATTAGGTGCCACTTGTTAGCTCACAAATGACCAAAATGGTGTCTTAATGGTTTAGGAAAAGGAAAACTTGGTTATTAAGTTTATTTAACTAATCAAGGTTAGTAAGAAAAAAAGTAGCTAAGATTAACGATATTATATATACTCTCACCTCCACTCACTTCCACGACTTGCTCATTTAGGAGAGAGAGGAAGATAGGTCTACAAACAGGAGAGGAAAGGATGGCTATGTGAGGAAGAAAGAAAAGATAATAAAAATAAGGAGAAAGATCCAACAAATTGGTAAGTGTCCAACTTGTAATCCTTATGAATTCTAGTTTGGTTTCTTGGTTGTTTAAGTTGGTTTTCTTGAGATTTATTCTCTTCCCCTTGCTTTCTAGATTTCAAACAAAGCTTGTTTAAGGGAGGGATGATGTTTTTTTTTTAACCATAAAATCATGAGAAAGTATGAGATTTTACCAAAGGAAGCAAGATATTTGAGTTTTGAAGCAAGCAATTGAAAAATGGATTTTTCCTCTTGGGTATAGAATTTGGCCAGCTCAAAAAGTGCATATTAAGGTTGGAATTTCATGATTTTGAATCCAAAAATAGGTTTCTCATAGTGGAAAACTTTAGGAACAAGTGTTGGTTTCAAGTTAGAGCTTAAGACAAGTTATATGCAGTTTTAGGGTTCCATTAAGACTTCATGAGCTAAGCCATGAAATTAGTAACTTGAGCTAGTGTCTAATGTTGATATAGGTTTCAAGGAAGTCTAAGGAAGCTATTGGAAGTATTAGATCCAAGAGGAAGGGCCAAAGAAATGCTTCAAGGTAGCTAGGTTTCATTTTTATGCTTTATGTTCTATCATTGTGTTTATATAATGAAATTATATTGCCATAATGTGATTATGTTTTCTTTGATTGGTTTTGGCTGTAAAATGAGGGTTTTTATTCCTCGAGATATCCATTTTCTAAGCTGTTATACTATTAAAATTTTAATGAACAATATGGCAATTTATTGTTTAAATGTGATTGATGTGATTAAATGTGAGTTTATTTGGCATGATTCACATAATTACATGGAATGTAATTTGCTACTAAGATTGTCCCAATCTCATCCCCTCAAATATCCCAATTGAGAGGCTCAAGCTATGGCAAGAAGATCAATGAGCCAAGAAGGAAAAAGAAAGGATTAATGCTTGATTTTGTAATCCAAGTTATAAGTTCGTATTTGATGAATTTAATGTAAAATTGCTTATGAACTTATGTGATTGTTCCTGCTTGTTCTCATGTATCTCTAATCTCTTATAATGTTATGCATATGGTTTGGACAAGTTTGAAGCATTTATATAGTGTATAGTAATGGTTTTAAAGCTTAAAATGCAAGTTTGTCCGAAATGACTAGTTACGAAAGAAATAAGAGTACTATCTTTAATATAGAGCACCTAGTATGGTTGTTACATATGCTCTAAAAGTACACAGAGTAAGCTTTTCAATAAGCTAAAGATCATTTAAATTGGGCATGTATATGATTTATAGTATATTTTTGAATTTGAGGGTCAAAACTAGACAGTAGTGTGGAAATTGTGAATTTTACTATAAATATTAGATTTTTAAAGACAGGATAAAATATTGTGGAGCTCTAAAAAAATTAATGGTTTACATTTATGAAAATATCTATGTTTTAATTTTAATATGCCATTAATTTGAAGGTAATTAGAGCTATATAATGAAAGTTATGCATGTTTTACTTAAACTGTTCAAGTATAAGTGAGGTTCTAAGCTTTAATAATCTAAGTTAGAGCCATGCCCTGCACAAGTTAAATAAATTTATAAGAAAAATATGACTGTAATGTAGACATGTGGAGCTTTCTAATAAGGTCAGAAAACCTGGGCATTATTATTGACACTTTGAACAATAAAAGTTTGAGTAATAAATTGTATGAATTGGCCCAATAATTTTCATGTGTTTCTAAATAATTTTAAAGACTTGAATCATATTGATACAATTTTTCTATAATTAGTTATAACTTTTCAAATTTCAGCCAGAAAAATTGGATACCAAATAAAAAGTACCGTGTTTTTTTAAAATTTTTCTATTTTGGACCCTATGATGATTCAAGCTTCTAAAATGATTTAATTAGACATTAGAAATGCCCTAGTACATGGAAAATTATATATGAGAGTTGTTAATTCAGAAGGTTTTGATGACTCTAAACAACATTGCACTTGGAAATCTAATATCAAAAGAACACTAGCCCTATGTAGAATAAAGATGGAGATTCTGAAGGTGGAAGAGTTGTTTCATGTATTTTAGGAATTCATTTTTAAAAGAAAGTAGCTAAGCTTTCAATTTTGATTATCCCAATATTAAATGAGACATCTATTTGCATAATTAATGATTAGCTCATGTTTTCAAAATGGTTTTCATGAAAAGAGTTACCTTATGCACATAATGTTTCAAGGTTATGAGGATAAAATGTCAATTTTAAAGTTGCTTCTAAGTGTTCTCACTTTGTTTTCATGAAAAGGTTTACCTTATGTGCATAACTAATGAAGGTTATGAGGATAAAATTTCAATCTCAAAACTTTTCTAGTTGTTCCCTCTTTGATTTCATGAAAAGGGTTGAGGCTATCCGTATAACATAGAAATGCACCATGTCTTCAAGACTGTCCAAGAGGTTATCATGATAAGGTGGTTACCTTATTCGCATAAGGGAGTGAATAGAGAAGGTCACTTATATTGTGCAGCCCGTTATTCGCATAACCTAGGGAGGTTATCCCCATAACTTGTGTTACAGAGCACTTGGACTCTCCTCTGTTAAATAGGTTATCAGCATAACCTACAAAGGTTATCCGCACAACCTATATTACAGAACTCATAGTCCTTCTTCAGCTAAATGGGTTATTCGCATAACCTTGGGGGGTTATCTTGATAACCTATGTTTTCCAAAAACTCAATTTGTAAAAATTTAATGTTATCCTAACAGCGAAGTAAGTTTTCATGAAAATGTTCTTGAGCTAAAACTTAGTCATTCTAGAATAAACGTTATCCACATAACCTAGGCAGGTTATCCGCATAATGTAAGTTCAACGCTGAAATCAAGAGCCAATGATCACCCGTTATTTGCATAACCTAAGGAGGTTAGCCGCATAACCTCTATCAGACCCATTTAATATGGTAGGTGAATGGCTATTTTTCTGAGAGTAACGGCTAATTTTTGCTTCTAATGAATAGTTTTGCCCTAAAACTATATATAGGACCTTATTTAATTTGTTGGGTTATGAGGAAAAACATAAAAATGCCAAAACTCTGCAGAATTGATTACTGATTCATTCAAAACTTACCTAGCCTCTGTTTAGCTCATTCATTGTACTTAAACTTTCATACTCACTCTTTTGAGAGAGAGTTTTCATACTGTGATCTATATATTTCTACATACTTGTAGATAGTACTTAGTGTGAGAATACACTAAGAGAGTTGTTCTTACTCTTGAGTGAGAAGAGTGAAAGAGTCTTGGTCAACTCGAAGTCCGAGCTGAGGTTGTACTGCACTTTTTGCAAGAACCCATTCAAATCTTGCAAGATATAGTGGAGAAATCTTAAGTGGTGGCTTGGGAACTGGACATAGGTCAAATGGAGTAGATCGAACTAGGATAAATTATTGTGTCTTCTTCTCATTTACTTTACAATTGCTCTTTATTTCTTATACTCTATTTTTCAGTGACTTTTCATTATCACTACTATATTTCATTTTCGCAAAAAAATCCAAACTTCTCAATTCACCCCTTCTTGGGAAGCCAGCTGAACTAACAAGAGTAAGATGTTACAATTATTTTGGCCACATAACCTGTTATATTAGTTATTCATCTCAGCTTCATCCTTCCTTGTTAATATAATAGATTACATTAGCCAAAGAAATCGATTATTGCATGTCTAGCCTAAGTCAGTTATCTTTGTTTAGCACCCAAATTGATTATATCTCTATATTATCGATTGTATAAGCTGTTATATATATTCAATCTTATTTTCTTCTGATATAATCAACTACCTCCCTCAAAGCATTTGTTTATTGAGCTCTACTCTTTCTGATAAGCTTCAGCTTCATGTTTCAATTGATTTTCTTAACTTTCTATTAATTGTATTTCTCCATATAATCAGTTGTATTCTTAAATATAATCAATCACTTTTCTCAATAAGAATGCAAGCTTTCTGTCTAAAATTTAACTTGTTACTTTGAGCTCACAATCAATTACCTTATTTCTATAACACCTGGATCTTAAACTCAATTCCCATGTATTTGATCATATTTATGTCCATTTAGAAGCTTGAATCACATAAAATATTATAATAGTTTTTTTCCAAAAATTGGATAATATTCATATGGTAAATTCTATTTTACTGAGCGAACTTTGAAAATTTATAACTAATTCTACATATATTGTATATAAGTGATTCAAGTCTCTTAAAATGGTTAAGCTTATTGTCTACATGAGAAAAATATGAAATAGTGCATTAACTAAGCCAATTGGTACAGTAAATTTTGAAAACAATTACTATTCATTTGGTCATTTTCTCAAATTTCAGTTTTCTACCTAATTTTGAAAAATCATATAAAATTGTACAGATATCCAAATTGAGTGCCCCTTAGACCATTTTAAATGCATTTCTTCCTAGTTTTCATCAATATATAACATTTATATATTAAACATAAAAAATTCCAAACAATGTTTAGGGTACCATACTGAGGTCAAAAGGTCTAATTAATTACATGCTACATCCTCACAAAATATGGTCCATAAAGTATATACATGAATGACCATAACTTGTTCTCATATCATGTTATACATTACATAGGTCCTAAAGGGACATGATCATTTCCATGTACATATTTAACACTCAACATGTACATTTACACAATAGCTTGAAATATAACATCATTGAGAACAAACATGTCTTAATCATTAATTTCTTTCTCCTTTCCTTTCTCCTTCTTGGTAGCCTTGCCATATTGTGTTCCTTGACATTATTAGCATATGGAAGGATGAGATTCAATGAATCTTAGTAGCTATGCCCAATCATGTAATCATATTATTATATATAATTCATGAAAATATCAATGTAAGTCATAGGAACATATCATGTCATATCATTTTATAAAAATTTTGGCAGAGTTTCATTTTGCAAATAGGACTTCCTAGGGTCACAAGAAGACCCCTCGTTAACTCAGCCATCAATACAAAATCATCACAAAGCATTCAAACAAACACATGACATGCAACAAAGTCATAGAAACCAAGTATGATAACATAAAGCATAAAAGGGTAAATAACTACCTTACGCAGTTCATTTGACTTACAAGCTTGGTACACTTTTCCTTATGCCTTCCACAACTTTCTTGAACCCTAATGCATCACAAATTAAGGCCATAAGCTACTGGTTCCTAGTTCAACCTCACAAAGTGCACACTTGAACTTAAAAATTTCACTTTATTTTTCTTTTGATTTCTCTTCTACACCATACTTGTGTTTGCCTAATTTTGACCTAAGGAATTCATTTCGGGGGTTAAAATTTTGAAATTCCTTCTCTATACTAACCCTATTTAGGCTGAAAATGAAGCAAATTTGGGGGGAAAATATTTGTTTCAATCTACTAGCAACAACTTGTGATTTCTTACTTCATGTAACTTATCTAAGCTTTTCCCTAGGGTTTTTGGTTAAAACTCAACTTTCTCTCTCTAACCTAGTGATGGCTGAAACTATGGTGGAAGAAAGGAGGAGAAATACTCCATGAAAACTTCTTTAACCACTTGAAAGCACAAGGTAGGAAGCTTATAAACTTACCTAGGTGCTTGTGGCTTCAACCTTTGTCTTCTTGCTCTCTCTTTTCTTTGAGTTTTTTATTCTCTCCCTTGCCCTTGCGACTATTGTTTTAGACACCCAAGTGAGGAGGATGAATTGTTTTAATTAGCTTAACCACACATCTTGAGAAAAGAAATGTAATGTATGAATAGTAACTTGAGTTCAATTAACTAACTTGGTTAATTTCATGAAATAATCCGCTAAATGAAATAAATAAATTTCCTCCATATCCCAACAGCTGCTATCACACCATTTAGTGTGTAATTTTGTGCAAAAATTGCTCCATAATTTTTATTAGTCCAAAATAACCCCTATCAATAAATTTTATCCATACCGATTAAATAATTTTACAGTAATCGTCATTTAGTTAGTACATGATTATTCTAAATTTAATTTTAAACTAAATTCACTTTTGTCCCAAAATATATTTATGTGGGATCCACACACTGCTCCTATGTCCTTACTGCATTTTATAGGGCCCCCAATTCCTTTTTCGATATTATATTTACTTTTCAAATTCCGATTCTAATTATAAATTCATACTGACTCAATTAACCTATAAGTAATATTCCATTGAGTCCATCTTGTCACAAGGTCTTGTTTGACAAAAATTTTAAAAATTACAAAATTGTCCTTGACCTAGGGTTAAATTATAAATTTTAATTCTTTCAGGTCCTTTCTCATACTTTTCCTAGAGGCTATATTGCACTAATTTCTTCTTTTTGTAGGGACTAAGTTGCATATAATTTTTATTTCATGGGGAAAAGATAATTTTCTCATTTTCAAGTCTAACTTGGAAAAAAGACCTTTTGCTCTTTTTCTACTTTTAGCCATGTCTTTCCATTTTCTGTAATTCTATCTACATTTTGTCATTCTTTACTATTTCCTTCAACATTATATGATATCCAATAAAATTTGGGATATTATATTTCTGTCCCCCTTAAAATAAATTTCGTCCTCGAAATTTCAAATATTCCATAAGAAAATAGTGTTAGATATCTCTGTCTCATATCTGCTTCCATATCTCAAGTTACTTCTTTTGAAGATAAGTCTTTCTAAACCATCTTCACTAGAGGAATATTTTTGTTCCTCAATTGTTTGATCTGATAATCCATAATCTTTTAATGTATTACATTAAAGTAAAGATTATCTTGTAAGTCATGGAAGACATCATATCTTTAACTGGGAAGGGTCTAGCTAATATTTCTCTAACTGGGAGACATGGAAGGCATCATATATTTAGCTCAACTTTAGAGGCAGGGCTAGTTTATAGGCTACAAGTCTAGCTTTTGAAAGGATGTCGAAAAGTCCAATATACTTGAGGCTAAGCCTTTCATTTTAAGAGATTGACCAACTCTAATTATAGGAGATACCTTGAAAAAACATGATCTCCTATTTCAAACTCTAACGGCTTCCTTCTTTGAGCCGTTAGTAACTACTTTATCATTTCAATTTATCTGGACCTCTGATCTACTATCTCAAGACCTATCAATTGTCTTTCACTCAACTCTATCCAACACAATGAGGACCTATACTTCCAACAATATAATGCTTCATAGGGAGCTATCTAAATGCTGAATGATAATTGTTATTAGATGCAAATTTTGCCAATGGTAAGTATACATCCCAGCTTCCTTTCATTTCTAGTACACATATAATATCCCAAAATTTCACTGGATACTAAGTAATGAAAGAAGACATAATCAATGATAATGTAACATGTACAAGGAATTCGTGAAAATGAACATATACCGTTTTACGTAAAATAGGGTAAAGAGGTCATTTTTCCCGATTGAATGGAAAAATGAGAAAATTATATTTTTGCGCCTAAAGAATTATAAAAATAATATCCATGTCCTAAAATAATTAAATTCATATGTAGGAGAAGTTAAAAAGCCCTTGAGAAAAATTACACCTAATGACTTGAAAGTTTCAAAAATTATAATTTAACCTCGAGTCAAAGGCAATTTTTAAATATGCAAAATTACTGTCAAAATGAAGCCCACGACAAGAGAAGTCCAATGGTATATAGCATTAAGGGTTAATGTTCAAGAATAAGGAAATAATTAATGTCGAGTGTTCAAAAGTAACTTAATACCGATAAAGTAAGTTATGGGTCCTACCAAAGATTAAAAGATAGCTGGGACAGGATATGAGTCATACATAGATATCATTTGAGATAGGATAATTAAGAAAATATAAAAATAAAATTGGAATAGTCCTGTAGCCCAAAAATGATAATTTATTATAAAAAGCAATTTTATCAGTACGGTTAAAAATTACCCGGTTCAGAATATATCTGGACTAGGAAAAATTAAGTAGACTGGACACTTGAAACACTCTCATTGGGCCTAATTTTGGGGAAGCTTGGGCAGCATAATTGTTTGGAGAAAACTTCTCCAAGAAGTTGATATTTTTGGCCAAAAAGTAAGCATGGTCACTTTTACTAATTAATCATGATTAGCCACATGATTAAGGTAGCTAATTAAGCCCTTAATTACCCTCTCTCCACTTCATTTCACGAGTGTTTAGTAGCAGCAAAACAGAAGAGAAAAAAAATGCAAGGGAGAAGAGAGAAAAGAGATAATGAAGAAGGGAAAGCTTAAGGCAAAATTGAAAGCTCAACTTGTGGTAAGTTGCTCTTCCATCTTCAAGGTAGCTATCTATGGTCTTTGAAGCATGATCCATGGAGTAGAATTTCTTCTCCACCCTCTTAGAGTTTTGGCCAAACTAGGATTTAGCAAGAAATGGAGTTTTTCAACACATCAAACTTAGGGAAAATGATAGAATGTTCATTTAAAGCTTGAATATGGAAGTAGTTTGTTGTATAATGAAGTATAGCAATTTTCTTTATTTTTCCATGAATTTTCACCTAAATGGATTTATTTTTAGAGTTAAAATTTCAAGTTTTGACCCCAAAAATGGATTTCTTGGGTCCAAATTAATCAAATACAAGTGTTGGATTCAAGAAAAACACAAAGGAAAGTTAAATGAAAAATTTAGGGTTTAGTGAGCAATGTATTGTGTATCTTGTAACACCTTAAACTAAAGCTCATTTCTCATGTATTAGATTATTTTAAATACCAAGTATGCTTGAAGAGAAGCTTGAATCAATTTAATTTCAAAAACAGAATTTTCACTTTTCCGAGGCACTATTCACTTGGCAATTTCCATTTTACCCGATAAATTTTGAAAATTCATAACTAAATCTATAAAAATCATCTTGAAGTGATTTAAGTCTCTAAAAAGATTTAAAATATTTTATACATGGAGAAAATATTAAAAAAATATCTTCATTGGGCCAATTCGTACAGTAAATTTCGTGGTCTTTTACTGTTCATTTGGTCCTTTTTTATCTTCCAATTTTTTGATCTCAACTTTGAAAAATCATATTTCATTCTATTCATGACCAAATCATGAATACTCTATGTCATTTGAAATTGATATATGTTTACTTTTACACATATTTTTCTTATACATTTATTTCACTTACACAAGGCATCACATTAACTTAAATTGTAAAGAGTCAGAATAATATTGTTACTGGGACAGTTTTAGGAAAACTTACATATCTCTTATTCAATAGCTCCAATCACTTTCAAATCAGTGACATATGAAACTTAAGACATATACCTTTATACATGTAAATTACTAAATTTTTAGAGCTCTATACGATTTTAGGTTATCTTCGGAAATTTTCAGTACTTAACTTTTAATTTCCAGTTTTCCCAATATTACCCTATTCTGAACCCTAAATTTGAAAATTCACCATTAATTGTACACAACTCCAAATGGGGTGAATTAGGTGTCATTTTAAATCTTGTGATGTCCTCTATCTGATATAAAAATCCTACAAACCTATCCTTACAGTAAGTATAGAAAAAGGATGAACAAATTAGACACATCTGGAAAATGTCCTATTTCAATCTATATTGCAATTTGCTTGCCAAAACCCATCCAAATGAACTCATTTTGGTATAAAACTTGGTAGAACATAACTTCATATCACATGATCCAGAACTGGAAATTCTCATACATTTTCTACAAAATTAACATAATATTTACTATTTTACAACTTAATATAAAACAAGGCACAAATAACAATTCATCATTTTCTTCTTCATGCCTCTTGCTCCTTCCTTAGCTCTTTTCTCCCTAGTATGGTTAGTCATTGAAGGGGGGGTGAGATTAAAAGAATCTCAGTAGTGATTACCCATACATGCAATCATATTATCAAATTTATATAATAACATTGAAGAATCATTGATTAAACACACTTGCACATTTAAGTCATATGGTTTCATAAAAATTTCGGCAGTTTCGTTTTGAAAAATGGACATCCCGAGATCTCAAAGCCCCTCATTCAACTGAACAAACATCATAAAAACATCACAAGGAAACAAAAAAATCATATGAGAAAGCATCAAATATATTCAAAGCAAGTATGATAGCATAATGCAAGAAGAAAAATAATACTACCTTTGTGAATCCTCTTGCTTTTTCCTTTAGTTCCACCTCTTTCTAACACTTCCACAATCTTTATTAGGCTTCTTTAAACCTAAATACATCATTAAACAACTACTCAAACTAATGGTTCCATAACTTTCTTCAGAAAGTGTTCATGAATCTCTAATTTTTCAAAAATTCACCAAAAATTCATTCCAAGGTCAAAAATAATGAATTATACCTCTATTCCATGTAATTTTTCATGAAGAATCCAAATATGGTCTCAGAATTACCAAATTCCATCTCTAACTATGGTTACTGTTCATTCCGAATAAAGCTTTAAAACCCTAAAAATTTTGTTTTCTTAATTTTAAGCTTCTTCATGAAATCAACACTTGTTCCTAAGGTTTTCCACCATGAGGAACTCATTTTTGGCATCAAAAATATGAAATTCTAACTCTAAAAACAAACCCTAACTGACTAAAATTTAGGGAAATTTGAAGAAAATAATTTCCTTCATAATACTTGCAACCACTTGTATATTCTTACTTTATTCATCTATTCTAAACTTGACCTAAGCTTATTTGACTTGTGCTTACTTTCTCTCTCTAAAACCTTTCATGGTTGAAACATTAAGTGAGAGAGGAAAGGGAAAATGCTTCTTCAAACTACCATAAACTCTTGAAAACACAAGCTAGAGGTGGTAAAAACTCTTACCAAGTGATTGAGCTTTGAGTCTTGCTTTCTTTATCCTTCTTTTTCCTCTTCTTTCCCTTGTGTTTTGGAGCTCTCTCTCTCTCTCTCACTCATTGCTGCAGAAAATCACGTCTTAATCACTTTTTGGAGTGAAAAGTCAAGCCTTCTTTAATAAGTTTTTGGCCAAAAATTCATGACTTATTTAAGAAGTTTTAGGCCTAAAATTTCTGCTGCTTATACATCTAAGAGTGAGAATAAATTTTCCAAATACTGCTCAATTTTTCCTAATCCAGATATATCTTGAACTGGGTAATTTTTAACTGTACCGATAAAATCACTTTTTATAGTAAATTAGCATTTTTGGGCTACAGGATTATTCCATATTTATATTTATATTTCCATAATTATCCTATCTCAAATGATATATATGTATAGCATATATCCTATCCTGGTTATCTTTTAATCATCGGTGAGGCCCCCAATTTACTTTATCAATTTACTATTACTTTTGGACAATCGACACTGATTATTTCTTTATCCTTGAACATTAACCCTCAGTGCCATATACCATTGGACTTCACTCATCGAGGACTTCATTTTGACAGTAATTTTACATATGTACAAAATTACCCCTGACCCGAGGTTAAATTATAATTTTTGAAATTTTTGAGTCTTAGCTGTAATTTTCCCCAAGGCCTTTTCTATTTCTTCTCCACGTAATTTTCATAAATTTGGGGACATGGATGTCATTTTTAAACTTCTTTAAGGGCAAAAATATATTTTCTTAGTTTTCCGTCCAACCGAAAAAAATTACCTCTTTACCCTATTTCACGAAAAACAGTAATGACTCATTTTTGCAAATCCCCTATGCATATCTAGATATTTTAGTTTTCTTGAGATATTACATATCTCTTGGAATTAGTGCCTAAATTAATTAAATGATGATATGGCTAGGTTCAAGGAAGTTTTTGAAGACCCAAGAAGTAGTGTACCAAGTGTAAGAACCTTTGGAACACATAAAGGTAGTTAATTCTCTTTACTAACATCACATTGTCATTATTGTTTCTTTGATACTTGAAATTATGTCATATGTATGAAATGTTGATTTGTGATATTTCTATGATGTTGGCTAAGTTGTATGAGGGGTTTTGAGCCCAGAGTGTTCATTTTGCAAAATAAAACTTTGCCAAAATTTTTATAAAATTTATATGTTCAAATGCGCCTATGTGATGAATTAAAGTTTACATGAGATTTCTATGAAAAATGTGATGATATGATGGCATGTATGAGATTTATCTACTGAGATTGTTTGAATCTCATCATCTCACATATTAACCATGATTAGGTAGCAATAATGGCAAGACCTCCAAGGAAGAGAAAGGAAAGGAGAAAGAATTTTGTCATTAACTTGATAGTGATATCAATAGCCATGAACTTAGAGCTTTTGTGCAAATTTATAAATGTGATATTAAATCTGTTTCTTCAAGTTTTTATGTTGCTTTAGGTCTTACTGAAAGTATGGTATGATATGAAGATAAGATATGGTCATGTAAATATTTTACAATTCTTGTTTGGTAAGTGAATCCGCTACTATTTGGGCTTTTTGATGTATAAAGTATAAATGTTATATATAGTTGAAAAATATGTTAGCAAGGCTGACTTTCCAAGAGGAGGGGTAAGTTGGGAAGATTGAAATTTTTCTGCACAAAGTGAAATGGGTGAAGATAGCACAGTGTAATGGAAGCAACGTATAAAACAGAGCAAGCTGAAAAGTAAAGATAAGGAGAGGAAGACTAAGTAATTTATCCTAGTTCGGTCTATCCACTTGACCTACGTCCAGTCCCCAAGACAACTCTTGAGATTTTTCACTATACAGCAAGAATTCAATGGGCTTCTTGCTAATGCCACAGTACAATAAGTATGCTTTATTTCTGGAGCTTTCTCAATCTCTCTAAGTACTTCTACAATGTGCTTCCCAATCCCCTTGTGATTTCCCCTCACAAGTAAATCTATCTTCCAGATGAAGAGTAGATTATTTACAAAGATATAACTCTCTTGAATATAGTAGATATGAAGGCTAAAGTACAGATATTGAAGTTGAGAGGTTAAAAGCTTTTGAGAAGAAGATTTGGCAGAAATTCGGTATATACAAGTTTGATGCGTTTTTCACAACTTCAAATGATGTTGTATTTATAGATTTTGGCCTCAACTATTCGTTAGAGACTAAATCTATCCATTGGAGAAGTTATCCACCGGTTACTCTAAAAAAACTATCCGTTTACCAACCGCATTTAATGTTTTTGACATACTGAAATTCGAATTTTAGTTGGTCAACAGATGAATTTCGAAGGAATCGAAGGTTAAAGCTTCCAACGTTACAGCACGACGTTCGTTTGTTCATGAAGTGAAATTCGAATTTTGAAGCTTACAAAATATTTTCACGATGTGACATACGAATTTTCAAGAAGAAAGTTTTTCGGTTAAGTGTGAACAGTGTTTTCAATTTTCTACAGTGCCTTCAAAATTCGAATTTTGGAACCCCAAAATTCGTCTGTCTTTAGAACGTTCAAGGAGGTACAGTAGTTCACTTTCTTCGAAATTCGAATTTTGAAGGAGTGAAGTTTGTCTGTCAGAGAGATTCTTTTCAGACTAACTTCAACATTCGAAGTTACAAAACTCTGTCATTCGTATGTCAACATTTCATTCCAACAGACTCACAACCTTAGCTATTGAAATTCAAATTTTAATGTTCAAAGTTCGTCTGACAGAAAGTAGTTTTGAAACTTAAATTATTCTTGATCTTAGATGAACTTTAATATTGTTTCAGACGAATTTCTTCTATTTTCATAAGTTGTGTTTTGTCTGAAATTCAAATTTTGAAGACTCAAAGTTCATCTGTTTCAAAGAAGCTTCTTTCAGACTTATATGAAAATTTGAATGTTGGAAAGCCAAAGTTCGTCTGTCAGATAGTATTTTTTTTTTTTAAACTCAATTTCATCTTGATTTCAGATTATTTCAGACGAATTTCTTTGGTTTTCTCAAACTGCATTTTATCTGAAATTCAAATTTTGAAGATCTGAAATTCATCTATCACTAAAAGGCTTCTTTCAGACTTAGATGAAAATTCAAATTTTGGAGAAGAAAATTCGTCTGACAGAGAGACATCTCTTCAGACTTGTTTGGTTTTAGCCTGAAATTTGAATTTCCTAAGGCAAAATTCGAATTTCCTAAGGCAAAATTCGAATTTCCAACATGGCAGTTCAGTTTAAACTTTCAAACTTCGTCTATTTGTGGGTATCTTTCAAATAAGTCAAGATTTAACATAAAATCAAGGTTTAAAAACATCTTTTCCTCAAATCAAAAGCTTTTACCCATTCATAACTAAAGCTAAAGATCCTACAGTAGATCTAGTAGCAATTACTTAGAAATCCTTCACTTGAAACACTTTGAGCTCCTTTGATGTCTTCAATCCAAGCTCTTGCATGCTGGTTTGGAATCATCAAAACTCTTGATTCAACAAAGTAGACATAAAGGGATTTAAAATGATCCAAAGATAACTCAATTTGGATGTGTATACGAATTATGGTGATTTTTCAAAATTAGCCCAGAAAATTAAAATTTTAGGAATTGACCATATGAACAGTGAAAATTTACAAAATTTACTTTACAAATTGGCCAAGTCATTGCTCTGTTTGATATTTTTTCCATGTAGATAATCTTTTAAGATTTCTATAGAGACTTGAATCACTTTCATATGATTTTGATTGAATTAGTTATGATTTTCCGAAGTTCGGTCAGGAAAAGAAATTTGAATAAATGAACAGTACCATGAAAATTGAAAAAAATTCTGTTTTAAGTTTTATGTGATTTAAGCTTCAAATTAAGTATAATTGGACTCTAATGAGGTCTAATACATGAGAAAACGGTCCTAAATAGAGGTATTACAACACAGGCCCTCATCCTCTAGTGTCTAAATTGTTCTCTTAGTTTGCCCATCCATTTAAGGGTGATATGCCATGCTAAACCTTAACTTAGTACCTAGGGCTTGCTGTAATAATCTCCAGAAATTTGAAGTAAACCTTAGATCACGATCAGATACTATACTACTTGGCACTCCATGCAATCTTACTATCTCATTTATATACAGTTGTGCCAACCTGTCCAAGGTATATGTTGATGTCATGGCTAAGAAGTATGCTGACTTCATTAACCTATCTACTATTACCCAGATTGCATAATAACCTGATGATGTCCTAGGCAATCCCATAATGAAATCCATTGAAATACTATCACATTTCCATTCGAGAATGTCAAGAGGCTATAATATTCCGGTAGACTTTTGATGCTCTATTATCACTCTTTGTCATACTAGACACTTTGACACATATTGAGTAATATCACTATTCATACCACGCCACTAGAATAGTTTCCTTAAATCATGGTACATTTTTACAATGCCTAGATGAATAGTATATTTACTTTTATGTGCCTCTACCAGAATCTTCTCCCTTAACATAGCGACTTGTCATACCTTACTTTCCTACATTATTTTTCATGTATAATAGTATATATAATGCTAAATGAGCTAATTTAGAAGTTGAATCAATAAAAGATCAAATGAGAAAAATTCAAATTTTCAAAATACTATTCATTTGGTAATTTGATTTTACCTACTAAATTTTGAAAAATCATAACTAATTCCAAAAAAACCTACGAAGATGATTCAAGTCTCTAAAAATAGATAAAAACATTTCCTACATGGAAAAAATATACAATTAGAAATTAATTGAGCCAATTCATTTAGAAAATTCATCCAATTCTACTATTCATTTGGTCAAAACAATTTTTTCAGACTTTCTGAGCCATTTTCAAAAATTCATAACAATTTGCATACTTAATCAAATCAAGTGATCTTTAGCTCGTTGGAAAGCTCTCTCTGTATACTTTCCAGACCTACATAACACTCATATAGGAAACTGAATTTTGAATGAACAGTAAACATATATTATTTAGTACTTAGAATTGGACAGATTTGCATACCAACTTCCAAAACTAAATACATAGCATACTTACATGATTCAAACTCTTCCAAAATATGTTCCTAATATCACAAGATCTCTAAAGGAACATTATAGCAGAAAAACATAACTTCATGAAAATCATATAGTTTCATACATAATTACAAAAAAAAAAAGCAACTAAGGTGGCTATAAATCTAATCATCATTAATCTTCTCCTTGCCTCTTGTCTTCTTGGTGGCCTTGTGATCACTTGAACCTATCATGTTAGTGCTTGGGGTGAGATTTGGGAAAATCTTAGTAGCTAGTTTATCTCATGTAAATATATCATTCAAGTTTCACAAACATTTCACATATAATCTCATAAATCATTAAAATACCATATTGTCTAGTAAAAATTTTGGCAGGATTTTTCCTTAGAAAATGGACATCCCGGGGAACAAAACCCCTCATTTTATAGTCAAAACTAGTCACAAAATAACACAAGTACAATATCGAAGTAAGATATAATCATGGAAACAACAAAGAATGACATATTGCAATAAAATAAACCAAGCTACCTCTTATGTATACTTTTGCTTTTCCTCTTTGAATCAAAGCTTCCACAAGCTTTCTTGAACTCTCACAAGTCCTAAAATATCATTCAATATTCACTAAATCATTTGAATCAAAGGTTCTCTTCATAAAGACTCACTTGAACCCTAAAATTTTATATAGTTTATCTTAAGCTTTTTCTTGAGTCCAATACTTGTTCTTAGTTAATTTGGACCCAAGG
Source organism: Adenanthera pavonina (assembly GCA_026686845.1). NCBI lineage: Eukaryota > Viridiplantae > Streptophyta > Magnoliopsida > Fabales > Fabaceae > Adenanthera > Adenanthera pavonina. Next base: position 22,274,730 of record JAIVEN010000013.1, read on the forward strand.
AATCCATTTTAACATCAAAACAATGAAAATCCAACTCTTTCCCATTATACTAAATTGGCCAAAGTTTAGGAGGAAGAATGAAATTTTTCAAAACTTGCTTTAAATCATACCAAATCTTGTTTCTTTCACTTAATCTCATGCTTTCTCTTTAATTTATGGCATAAAACCACTTTCTTTCCTAACTCCTTTACCTTGGACAGAATTTACAGCAAGAAGGGAGGAAGAGAACTCAAAGAAACAATCTCAAACTACTTTAAAACTAAGCTAAAACACATGGAAATAACAAGTTAGCAACTTACCTATTTTTCTTGAATTTTCTTCCTCTTTTTCTTCTTTGCGTCCTCCCTCTTCTCTTGCTATTTAGCAGAGCTTCTCCTCTCCTTTTCTTGCCCAAATATGTCGTATAAGATGAGCTAAGGAGGGAGTAATTATCAAACTTTGTGACCAATAGCAAGTTGCCACCAATTCTTCTTGAATTTTCTATGGAAAATGATATAATTAATTGAATAATATGATTTCATCATGTGCAGCATGTTGGCCATGGAATTGGGAGTATTTTGGTTAAAAAATTTTAGATTTTTACTTATCCAAATATATCTTAGACCGATCTGGACAAATAAAGCTACTTTAGCAGTATATTTTACTATTATTGTGATACTTGTTTTAACTATATTAGGATATAAAATTACCATAATATCCTTATCCCAATTGGTCTAAATATAAGGCCCACATAATTTTTCTTGAATAAATACTGCCTCTTCCTGCAGTCCAAACTAACTTATATTGGATAAGATATTAATATTAAATCATAATTACCCAATAAATATTATTTTGATCTTAATAAATTTTATACTATATTACAGTAGTCTTAGCTCATTGAGAGCTTCATTTTAACTATAATTTTTTATATTTACAAAAATGCCCTTGACTCAGGACAAATTTATAAATTTTAAAACTTTCAAGTCATTAAGTGTAATTTTTCCAAAAATTTATAAAACTTTCTTCATTCCTCGCGTACATCCGCCGTCATTCCTTTTTTTTTCTTTTTCTTTTTCCCCAAGGGCAAAATATCATTTTCTCTTTTTTCCTTCTAATCAAGACAATTGACTTCTTTACTCTTTCATACAAAACGATGCATACTCATTTTTATAAATTCCTTATAGAAATTAATATATCAAGTCTTGAACATCCTAAAAAAAGTTCCAGGATATTACACTACTAGTGGAATGTACACTCTCTTTTGAAATTTCAATAGTCCATCTATTGATTTGTTAAAATATTGCATCTCTCCATGACTTAAATTTTCTTTAACTACTTTTATGAACTCATCATCTTGCTAAGCTCCTAACAAATCTTTGAAAATTTCACTGCCAATTTTGGTCTCATGCAATTGAAGAAATAAGCACACATCTCTGTAATCTTCTAGGATTATCATTTCATAAATCATCATATGGACTAAATGAATAGTCTTTGTACTTATTGCATTAGCCACGACATTAGCCTTTCATGAATGGTATTTAATAGAATGATCATAATCTATAAATAGTTTCACCCAGCGTCTTCACCTCATATTTAATTCTTTTTTTTCTTTTAAATACTTGAGGCTCTTATATCCACAGAATACTTCTATGGTCCCACTGTAGAGATAATGCCTCCTGATCTTTAGAGTATGCACTATAGCCATAAGTTCTAAATCCCGAATAGGATAGTTTCTTCATGTGATTTTAATTGTCTAGAGGCGTAAGCTACCACTCAACCATCCTACATTAGCACACAAACTAATCCATACTTACTTGCATATGTGCAAAGCCCAAAGGGCTCTTTGGGATTAGGTATGGTTAAGTCCAAGGAGCAAGACAAGCCTAACCCTAACCCTAAACCCAAGCCTGAAGCAAAGAAGGAAAAGGCTACCAAGGAAGGACTGTTTCTTTTGCAATAAACCTGGTCATTGGAAGAGGAACTGTGAGCTTTACATGGAGGATCTAAAGAAAAAGAAGAATAACAAGGCAATTACTTCAGGTATTTATGTTATAAAAATTAATCTTTCTACTTCTCCCACAAAGGTATTAGATATTGTATGTGGAACTCACATTTGTACAAATGTCCAGGGTCTCAAAAGGAGTAGGAAGTTGAAAAAGGGTGAAATAAACCTATGAGTCGGAAATAGGGCAAGAGTTGCTGCTTTAGTTGTAAGCACTTATGAATTAGTTTTGCCCAATGGGCTTTTGTTAATTTTGAACAATTGCTATTATATTCCTATTTTGAGTTAAAACATTGTTTCACTTTCTTATTTAGATGAGGAAGATTTTACTTCAATTATTGGGAATAAAAAATGCTCTATCTATTTTAATGACATCTTTTATACAGATAGAGATTTGTATGGTGGTCATTATTAGTTAAACCTTGAAGCTCCCAATAATAAAAATATCCATAACGTAACTACCAAGAGGATCAAGTCAAATGATTTGAATCTGACCTACCTATGGCATTGTTGTCTAGGCCACATAAATGAGAAATGCATTTCAAAGCTCCATCAAGATGGACTTCTCAATTCATTTGATTTTGAATCATTTGACACTTGCAAATCTTGTTTATTGGAAAAGATGACAAAGGCACCTTTTGTTGGACATAATGAGAGGGCCCCTGACTTATTGGGCTTAATACATACCGATGTATGTGGTCCGTTAAGTACTACTGCCAGAAGTGGTAACCTGTACTTCATTTCTTTTATAGATGACTTTAGTAGATATGGATATATCTATCTAATGAAACATAAATCTAAATCTTTTGAAATGTTCAAAATTTTCCAAAATGAGGTTCAAAATCAACTTGGCAAATCTATTAAAGCACTTCAATCTGATCGAGGTGGTAAATATTTGAGCCAAGAATTCATTGACCATCTTAGAAATTGTGGAATTGTCTCACAATTAACTCCATCTAGAACACCACAGTGGAATGGTGTTTCTGAATGAAGGAATCAAATCCTATTAGATATGGTTCAATCTATGATGAGTCAAACAGATCTTCTACCACCTTTTGGGGCTATGCATTAGAAACAACTACGTTTACACTAAACCGTGTTCCATCTAAGGCAATTGAAAAGACCCCATATGAGATATGGACTGGAAAGAAGCCCAGTTTGTCTTTTCTCAAAATTTGGGGTTGCGAGGCATATGTTAAGCAATAAGCCTTGGATAAGTTAGGACCCAAATCTATAAAATGCCTTTTTGTGGGGTATCCCAAGGAAACTAAAGGATACTACTTCTATAAGCCTACTGAGAATAAAATGTTTATTGCTCGAAATAGTATCTTTCTAGAAAGAGAGTTTGTCTCTAAAAGAACCAGTGGGAGTGAGAAAAATCTCAGAGAAATTCGAGAGCCACAAAATTGTATTGAGCCAAAGAGGGAAGAATGAGAAGACTCACAATAAGTTAATGAACCTACTCAAGTAACACAGGGCCCATGAAGGTCTGATAGAACACGACATCAACCTCAAAGATATGGATTTTTTTAACTGATAGTCGTGATGTGTTGATCTTGGATCAAGAAGAACTAATCACCTATCAAGAGGCTGCAATGGGATCAGACTCTAAAAAATGGCAACATGCCATGAAGTCTGATATGCATATGATAATTAGGTATGGACCTTGATTGACCCACCTGAAGGTATAAAAACCATTGGGTGCAAATGGGTTTTTAAGAAGAAAACCAACATGGATGGCTAAGTGCTTACCTTCAAAGCATGATTGGTTACAAAAGGATTCAAGCAAACTCATGGTATAGACTATTACGAAACTTTTTCACCAGTCGCCATGATTAAATCAGTTAAGATCCTTCTTGTCATTACAGCATACTATGATTACGAGATTTGGTAGATAGACGTTAAAACATCATTCCTTAATGGGAAGCTCCTTGAGGATGTGTACATGACACAACGTGAATGTTTTATACATCTAGAAGATTCTGGGAAGGTTTGTAAGCTTCAAAAATCCATTTATGGATTGAAGCAAGCATCTCATAGTTGGAATCAACATTTTGACGAAGTAGTCAAAGAGTTTGGATTTATCCAAAATGTTGATGAACCTTGGGTTTACAGGAAGGTTAGTAGGAGCATGATTGTATTTCTAGTGCTTTATGTTGATGACATTCTATTCATTGGGAATGATATTCCTACCTTGCAGAATGTTAAGGCTTGGTTAGGAAAGTGTTTCTTGATGAACGACTTAGCAGAAGGCACCTATATCCAAGGGATTAGGATCTATAGAGAAGCCACCTCTAAGAAGGACTAAGGATGTATTCTTGGTGTATGGAGGTTTGGATGATGAGGTTGTTGTAAATGGTTGCACAGATGCAAATTTCCAATCCGACAAGGATGATTCTAGATCACAATCACGATTCATATTTTGTTTGAATGGTAGAGAGTAAGTTGGAAGAGTTCCAAGCAAAGCACTGTGGCTGATTCTACAACAAAAGCTAAATACCTAGCAGCATTAGATGCAACTAAGGAAGCTATTTGGATTAAGAAATTCATCACTAAGCTAGGAGTAGTGCCTACCATCTCAAATTTGATAGATCTATTTTGTGACAACAACGGCACAATAGCATAGGCTAAAGAGCCTAAGTAACATTAAGGAACCAAACACATACTTAGGCGAAATCATCTCATTAGAGAAATCATTGAAAGGAATGATATAAAGATATGTAAAATACCAACTGATGACAATGTTGTTGATCCTCTTACTAAGCCGCTTGCACAGGTAAAGCATGAGCATCATGTTAGGTCAATGGGTATTAGATACATCAATGATTAAGCCTAATGCAAGTAGGAGTTGTTGGAGATTGTGCCCTAGGCAAATCATTCTATTATGAACATTGTACTTCATTATGAAAAAAGAAGGTGTTTTTCTTTATTACATTATTATATTGTTTACATGTTTTTCTTTATAATAATATCCTTCGATAAATCGTTTTATCCTAAATGTCCCTAGTCAATCATCTTTGTGGGAACAATGATGAACTAAGGCTAGTAAGATTTTGATTGATAATTATGTGATAATTATGCATGAAGATACAAATCAAAATCATAAGCACCTATTAGGGAATAGGCACTGGATCTACCCATTATGAGATAGCTACATGGATCAAGTCATAAGCATATCTCATATATATAGCCGTGTCATTGAGCCCTTAGACCTGATATTACCATGGCTTCCTACATGGGAAACACTTTGCTTTGGCATAGTCAAAAGTCACATTTAATCAAGAGATCATAAAAGCTATGATCGGGCATAGTGGAATTCATGTGGAGGAAGATTAATGGTTAAGATGGAATTTGTCCCTCTAATTAATGGAGAGATATATATGGGCCCCTCGATGGCTGAGACTGAGAAATGCATGGCCATGCTCGAATGGAAGAGTTTCCATTTGCTCTATCAGTCTACTCGGAGATCAAGAAAGTGATGGTTGAGTAACATGAGGATGATGTTACCATGCCTCATACTTAACCCATATATCATGAGACAAAAGGGATGTGATAGGGTTATATGATAGTTTGCATCGGATCACCAATCTTATATGATTTGGGTAGTCACAATGTTTTGCTAGAGGCCACTTGTGACTTGTGGGTCCAATAGTGCCATTGGCCCACTGCCAATATCATATGGGCCTACAGGGTCGAAAACAAGAACGGATCATCTCAAGCTACAATGTCCTAATTCATTGAATCTAATATGTGTTTAGATTCAATGAATTTAACGTCCAATTTAGGGTGTATAAATTTTATAAATAAATCTATATATATTTGATATATATATATATTATAAAAATTTGAAATATATATATGTGTTTGATATATTTGATGCATTATTTCGAAATATACATACATATATATATCATTTGAAATAATTTAAATGAATTAGTTTCAAATTTAATTCTATGTGATAGATTTAAATTTAAACTAATGTCATAATCTAAATTTGATTTATATGATAAATGAAATTTAGATTTGATTCTATATATATATATATTAGATAGTTAGTTTAGATTTAATCTATTAGATAGATTTAAATTTAAACTAATCTATTTAATTAAAATTTGATTTAATTTAAATATTTGATTTAAAATTAATCAAATAGTAAACTCTATCTATATATTGATATAGATTAGGGTTATTAGATACAGAATAAAGAGAGAGTCTCCACTCACCCTAGAGATAGAGGGGCCACATACTTAGAGAGAAAAAGTGTAGGGATGAACAGAAAGAACGTACATACGCACAGAGAGAATGTACAAATGCACAGAGAGAGCATATGGACATTTGCAAACAAGGGTGCTAGCACACCATTTGAGTTGGACTCATCATTCATGTGGATACCAGTAGAGAGAGCTGATCAAATGCGTCAGTTCCTGGGGTCCAACATTGAAAAGAATAAAAATACAGGCATCGAAGGTAAAATACTTCTCTACATCTCAATTTAAGCAACATTGACAGATCCATGGGAGAAATCTCGATTGTTTTATTCCACTGTGCGTGTACTGAGATTCCCAACATGTTGGACTCAAGAAAAAGTTTAAGATAAACTATATGAAATTTTAGGGTTCAAGTGAGTCTTTATGAGGAAATCCTTTGATTCAAATGATTTAGTGAATATTGAATGATGTTTTAGGACTTGTGAGAGTTCAACAAAGCTTATGGAAGCTTTGATTCAAAGAGGAAAAGCAAGAGAATACATAAGAGGTAGCTTGGTTTATTTTGTTGCAATATATTATTCTTTGTTATATCCATGAATATATCTTGCTGTGATATTGTTCTTATGTTGTTTTGTGACTAATTTTGGCTGTAAAATGAGTGGTTTCATTTCCCAGGATGTCTATTTCCTAAGGAGAAACTTTGCCAAAATTTTTACTTAACAATATGGCATATTAATTATTTATGTGATTATATGTGAAATGTTTATGAAACTTGAACGATATATTTGCATGAAATAAACTAGCTATTGAGATTTTTCCAAATCTCACCCCCCCAAACACTAATCTTGTAGGTTCAAGTGATGGCAAGACCTCCAAGAAGACAAGAGGCAAGAAGAAGATTAATGATGATTAGATTTATAGCCACCTTGGTTGCTTGTTTTCTTGTAATTATGTATGAAATTATATGTATTTTCATGAAGCTGTGTCTTGCCACTATAATGTTCCTTTAGAGATCTTGTGATATTAGGAACATATTTTGGAAGAGTTTGAATCATGTAAGCATGCTATGTATTTATTTTTGAAAGTTGGCATGTAAATCTGTCCATTACGCGCATGGATCAATCATATGGTTACTGGTCATTCGAAATTTAGTTCTCTATATGGGTGTTGCATATGCTCGAAAAGTAGATAGATAGAGCTTTCCAAAGAGTTAAAGGTCACTTAATTTGGATAAGTATACAAATAGTTACGAATTTTCGAAGATGGGTCAGAAAATCTGGAAATGTAGTTTTGACCAAATGAACAATAGAATTGGACGACTTTTCTAAATGAATTGGCTCAATTAAATTCTAGTTGTATATTTTTACAATGTAGGAAATATTTTTAGCTATTTTTAGAGACTTGAATCATTTTTATACAATTTTTCTAAAATTAGTTATGATTTTTCAAAATTTAGCTGGGAAAATCAAATTACCAAATGAATAGTATTTTAAAAATTTGAATTTTTCTTATTTGATCTTTTAATGATTCAAGCTTCTAAATTAGCTCATTGTAGCATCATATATGCTATTATACATGGAAAATAATATAAGAAAGTAAGGTATGACACCATCTCTCTTCGGCATTGATTTGCATGTCGATACTGAGCCTTCTTGAACTTACTAGTATACATTGGATTAACCATGTTTATTGCATCTCGTGGAATCCGTTCGCTATATCTTTGTGCATTAACCAATTTAAAATCACTACTAAGCATTTCGAGGGTTATTACCATTACAACATACATATGCCCACACTATATAAAAACTATTTATCCTCCACTACTCAACCAAATAGCACTACCAAAGGCATAGGCAAAACCATTACATCTTTGAAGTCCACAAAAGTTCCATAGCTTCATTATCATCAAAACAACTTCTTCAATGACCAAACTATGTTTCTTTGTAGTAAGGCCACTTTTCCAAATAATTCTATGATTTCACAAAACCTTTGCACCAACAAGCTAACCATTAATTATTTATATACTTGAGAAAAATCCTTCTAGTTCTCTTTTGTTCTTTAACACTATATTCTTGTTTCTACTCAAATACATCCTTTTGTCTTATGTCATTCTCTTCCACATGCTTCTCATTTATGCTACACTTCCCCAACGATATTGTTTATAGGTAGACTCCTCCAATTTTAAGGGTTTATAGCTTTCCTAATATCCTATCCATGTACTCTTTAGATTTGCTTCCCTTGCACACTCTTATTCCTCCATTCTTACACATAGGGTCATACAGTACATTCGCATCACCCTTGAACATCACCTTCCTACTTTCATCCTATTGTCCTAACTTCATTTCCACTATCGACCTTGCAGTCCTCATGCTTATAGCAAGAGGCAACGAGTCGCCACATACCACTTACTACTACACCATACTCATAACTTACTTATCTCTTACTGACATGGTTGGGGTTCCTCCTTAAGACTCAAAATTTCCTTCCAATCTAAATCAATAATTGTGGTTCCACTATCTACATTGATACTTATGAATTCCATATGAGTTCTTCCCTCTGATCCTCATTTCCTTCTTCCTCCTCATAGTCATTTAAAGAATTGGAATTCTTTCTATTAAACAAAGATCCACTCATCTCATGATCAGTGAATTACAACCACGTACGGATTGATTAGTTAGTTGTACCCAATCAATATTTCAGGAAATAAGCATCCAAGACCATGAATTTAAGCTGAATTCTCCCACTGGTATCATCATCAAGTCTTTTACTCTCAGTTCACTAGTACCTCACACTTGAGTAACTAGTGCATCAAACACGTAGTTAGCTGGAATTAAGCGTCAACTAGTTAACCGCTAATTCTAGACTCATGATTCAATACCATATGGGGTTTCCTCACACTTCCCAACAACAACTTCCCATATATTCTTCAAAGCTATTACTAGGAAAAAAAACCCAGAGAAGATAGCATATGGAAAGGCCTTAGCTTATCAACTTCTACACTTGGACATCTTAAGGGTAACCGACACTTTATAGTTGTAATACAATGTTCTACTATTCATAACCTTACGACTAAAGGATGTGCCAAGAAAGAAACTTCCTTCAATCCATACTCATGACGTTTCAATGCTTAAGATATTACCATTGATCAATGTCACCAACTAGGGGCAACTTTTCCTCCACAGTAAACCAATGACATATTCCCCTTATAGACCTCACTTTAAGTCATGGAGAGAGAGTCACAAGACTCTTCTATCAACTTCAAAATCCTTACATAATATTTGCTTCCCAAAATTCTCATAGGCCAAGCATCTCTGCAATTTGGTACTACTTGTAAAACTCCCGTTCGACCTCTTGCAACTTAATTCTAACTTATTTGTCACATATTGCGCCATACAAGATATCATTAAGATCTTTTTCCAAGCTCACACTGGTGCATATTGCTCTACACCAAATATCATAACAATCTCAGTCCAAACCCATACTAACCATCCTCCAAATTACAAAATTTATCGATACATTTATTCCCAAACAGACCTCCTACCTCATAGTTAACACCTTCTCCATCTGAACTCCTACCAACAGGAAAAAGAACAAAAGTCTTTTTCCAAGTTTGGGTTCAGCCCAAAGGACTCTAGTGACCTCTTAACTATATCCCATATTCTTTCAGTTAGATATGCTGGCTTCTCAAGAGAGAGGTGAATTGGGAAGATTAAAATTTTCTACAAAAGTCAAGAGAGTGGTGAAAGCAAGAGTGACGGTAAAAACAGAGTATAAAAGGATAACCAAGTGAAAACAAGATAAGGGAAGAGAAGACATAGATGTTTATCCTGGTTCGGTCTCTCTATCTTGACCTATGTTCAATCCTCAAGCTACCACTTGAGATTTTCCACTATCTTGCAAGAATTCGGAGGGCTTCTTGCAATGCCTCGATATAATTTGATGCTCTGTTCCAAGAGTTTACTATCTTACTCTTTGCACTCTAGCTAAATGCTTCCCAAATCCCTTGTGAAATTTCCTCACAAGAAAATCTTTCTTCCAGATGAAGATAAGATTGATTACAGTGGATGAACTCTCTAATTTAGAGTATATATGAAAGTTGAAGTACAGGATATGAAGTATGTGAGAGTAAAAGACTTTGACTCAACAATTTAGCAGAATTTCTGTATATACAATGTAAAATCATTACCAACATCTTCAAATAAAGTTCTATTTATAGATTTATGTCTTAACAATATGTTAGAGACAAGATCTAGCCATTAAAGATGTTACCCAATGGTTACTTTGAAAAACTATTCGTTCACCAACCACATTTAATGCATCTGACATTCAAAATTCAAATTTTGGTGTATCAACAAACGAATTTCACAGAGACCTAAAGCTAAAAACTTTAATGTTGAACCTCGAAGTTCATTTGTTATAAAGCAAAGTTCAAATTTTCATCTTTGGAAAATGTTTCTATGTTGGAACATACGAATTTTCAAGTTTAAAGTACTTCTAGTAAATGTGAACAGTTGTTCTATATTGCTACAGTGCCTTCGAAGTTCAATTTTTCGTGCCCAAAATTTGTTTGTCAGTGGGTAGCTCGATATGGTACAATAGTTCTTCTTTTCAAAATTCGAATTTTCAAATGCCAAAGTTCATCTGTCAGAGAAATCTCTTATCAGACTGAATTCAAAGTTTAAATTTCTAAATACTAAAATTCGTATATTAATAGATTATCATAATAGACTTGCAGGCCATCTTTCCAAAGTTCAAATTTTCAAAGTCAAAGTTCGTATGTCAGAGGACTAACTTAAAACTCTTTTTAAACTTTACTTTCAGATGAATTTTGCCATACCTTCAGACGAATTTTTCATTTTTCATAATTTGTGCTTTATCCGAAATTTGAATTTTCAAGGATGAAATTTTTCTGTCAAAGGGACCTCTTTTCTGACTAACATATTTTCACTCCAAAGTTTGAATTTCAGATACCAAAGTTCAAATTTTCAAAGCAACAAATCAAGTTTAACACTTCAAAGTTTGTCTGTTAGTGGGTATTTATCAAATACTTCATGAATTATCGTAAAACCACATTTTTAAAACATTCTTTTGCAAGATCAAAGTCTTTTACTCATTTTGAATACAATAAGAAATCCTATATCTAATCTTATACTTATTTTTCTTGGATTTCTTCACTTGAGATCTTTTACACACCTTTGATATCTTCTTCCCAAGCTTCAGTTGGTTTGGAATCATCAAAACACTTGATTCAACATTCTCCCCCTTTTTGATGATGACAAAACAACTTGTAAACTTGATTAGTACTTGGGTTTGCTTCAATGAGCTCCCCCTCAACATGTGCATTAAAATTCAAGGATAAGTGCGTCATGTATAGCAGATCAAATAGGGAATCTCATTAATTTATTCATAGTTTCAATACAAAGATATGACATTCCAAACACAAAATTCAAAAGCAAGATTTTCATTCATAAAACAACACTACAAGAAGGACCAAGCAATCCTAAGATCTAATTACTTCTTTTTGGACTTGGACTTCTTGCTGTAGGACTTGCCAGAAGGTTCTACTGCAGATTTTCTAGTTTGCTCAAATGACTTCTCCCCCTTTTTGGCATCATCAGGAATCTGTACATGAAAAGCAGGAGTAAGGATCTGAGATACTGGAATTGATTTAAGAGGCACAGGAACAAAAGGCAGATCAAGATTAAGCTGTGGAAGAGCTCCAGAAACTTCGGGGCTTTTGTCCTCATCATCAGAGACTTTAAGAAGCTTTTTGCATTTCTTGCCTAGTAACAGCCAATTGAGCCCTTCGTGCCTCCGAGAGACCAAAAATAGAAAGACGTGAGGGAGCAGGAGCAGGAGCAGGAGGACAAAACATTTCTTTAAGCCTTAATCTTTGGGCTTGCAAAATAGTATCATGAGCAATAACTACTAGATCTACATAAGGTACAATGCTTTTCTCTTCATTCAGGGAAACTTGTAGGAATGATGCAGTAGAGATGTTTGCCACCAGTTTCTCCACTTGCTCAGATTCTTGAATAGAGAGAATTGAATCCTGAGCATCTTCAGCAATAGGCTCATGGGAGCTTGGTTCTTGAGGAGCTTTTTCCTCCATGCCATAGTCTAAGGGAGGACCAGGGCTTGCCTCATTACTGGAGGCCTATGGAGTGGTCAAGGTGCCAGTAGCCTCAGTAGCATTATCAGCTGGTTCAGGGGAGGCTAGCATAAAAGGACTTGGAGGCTCAGGTATAGGAGACATGACAGGCTCAGAGAATCCTGGCTAAGGTAAAGCTAATGTGGAGGGAATGGCACTCCTAATGTCTTCATATGCATCAGCAACCACTTTCATATTCTTTATCAACTGATGAATCTAGTCTTGCAGGTGAGCAAATTTGGCATTTTGCTCATCCCTGATATTCAGCATGAGTGTAGACAAGCTTTCATACAACTTAGTGATCTTGGTTGGCTTTGCCCGAGTAGAGGGAATAGATGGTATATGTGGCTGAGTGGGCTGAGATAGGGATGGGACAAGCTGAGAAAGCTAAGGCATGGATTTTGAAGTAGCCTTAGAGGTTCCTACTTATTGCTAGGAGGCATCTTCTTCAAAGAATAGGTCTTCTGTCTTTCCAGCTCCCTTTCCAATCTATCTTCCATCCTTCTTTTCTATTCTCATCATTTGTAGTTCTTCTTCTTTAAAGATTTCAGTAGGCTTCCCTTTTCCTTTTTCTAGATGTTGGATCCTGGCATACTGAAGTAACTTGGAGATGATTAATGCATATGGTAAGGTGGAATCTTTCCTTTGATCTCTTGCCTTGATCATGCGTTGGAGAATGATGTGGCCCATATTGATTAACTTGCCACGCATGATTGCTGCCATCACATATACTTTAGCCCTTATGATCAGATTGAAACTACCTCCTTTGTTGAAAATAATCCTGGACACAATATAATGTAGGATTTTGAATTAGGCACCGAGGTCAGTAAGCTTCAACAAACTCAAAGGTGGCTTGTTCTCTTTTCTTCTGAACAATGTGTTTAGAATTGTTCTTTCTTTGTAATTCAAGAAAGACCCTTCTTCTTCCTCTGCAGTTTCAGCTTCATCCATGTATTTTGAGGCAATAATGTCAATTTTCAATCTATCTTGCCCTAGAATCTCTAGTACCTCATTGAAGGTCTCATCTGTCAGCTAGATGGTCCTTAATCTTAGATTTACTTCCCATTTCTTCTCCTTGCTATTGTACTTCAGGGAGGTATATCAAGTCTTAACCACCTCATCATCATATCTTTCCAGAATTTCTAACAAATTCTTGTATCTTATCATCCAAAGCCTGGCATCAAAGTTGACAGAAATCAAGAAATCTTCCAAATTTACGCAGTGAGGCTTGATTACCTTTTTACTGACAAATTTGGTAGTATACTGTCCTAGAGTATGAGCATTACTCCACAAAGGCAACGTGGTTAACTGATGTTCTCCAAATTCAATGCTGGAGGAGGAAGAAAAGGTAAGAGAGACAGGAGCAACAGGAACAGCAGGTTCAGATTTCTTCAAGGGAGTAGGAGCAGATTTCTTCGAGTCTGCTTTAGGAGTTATTTTCTGCCTCTTTAAAGGAGTTGTCTTGCTAGATTCGCCCTTCCTTTTCTGAGTTCACTCTCCTTAGAGGCAAATTGGGATTTCACAGTTCTCCTTAGTCGTGAATCTTCTTTCTTAACTTCTGGATTTTTAACTCTCACCATTCTTGTAGGTGAATTATTCAGAAGGATGCTAAGAATGGGTTTATAAGGTACAAAAAGAAGTTTAATTGGTGAGAAATGAAGATTCATGAATAGAGTTAATGGGAATTAAAGAGAGAATTTGAACAGACTTGAGAGAGACACGAATAGGGTTACATCTGTTCAAAGGAAGACCTACAGTTTTAACATATGTAACCGTTAAACAGACAAATTTTGAAAGATCAAAATTTGAATTTCGAGCAATTACAAGTTAATCCATATGGCAAGGCTTACTGACAAACAAATTTTCATCTAGAAGTTTGTCTGACAGAGGCTTAGTTCTGAGAACAATAGGTGAACAGACAAACTTTGTTTCAACAAAGTTCAAACTTCGAAATATTCAAGCAATAAGCAATCATGAACAATACAGGAAACAGACGAATTTTACTTATGAAAGTTCATCTTTCAAAGACCTAATTATGAGAGCATATTTCAACAAACGAATTTTGATTCAAAAATTCAAATTTCAACATTCTATAAAGAGTTTCTAAAATACATATTTTAAGATATGGAGATTCGTATAACAATCATTTTGAACAAAAGCAACATTAGCATTTTATTTTTTTTGAAATTCAAATTTTCGCTATTCAATAGATGAATTTCGAAGGTTAAGAGAGAACTGTTACAGCGTGTAGCCGACTGAAATTCGTCTGATGGGCATCTAAGTTCAAATGTTAAGCATGCTGACTCTTCCAAAAACATAATTCAACATGGAAATTCATCTAATAATCATCTAAAATATGAATTTCAAATTTCTAAACTTACAAAACAGATCTAGAAGTTCAAATTTTTGGCTTCCTTTTGCATTTTTTTATTGTACGGGTCTGATTAGCTATATTGCACAGATCCGTTGTCACTTGAACTTATGAAGAGCACCTACAACTTATATTAAACTCAATCCAATGCTAAAGTTAGGATTGATTCAATGTCAGAAATTTTAAGTAGATGTATATAAGGACTTACTTACAGTTCATTGGGATTTACCATACCCAATTGTCTTTGATTTTACAATGTCTATCTTCCAGAAAAGGCTTGGTCAGAATGTCAGCAACTTGATCCTCCGAAGAGATGTATTCCAATCTGATCTCTCCTTTCAGAACATGATCCCTTATAAAGTGATGCCTAACTTCAATGTGCTTTGTCCTTGAATACATGACATGATTCTTTGTGATGTTGATAGCACTTTGATTATCACACATTATTGGTGTTTCCTTCATCTCAATCTCAACATCTTCAAGCTACTGTTTCATCCAAATGACTTGAGCACAACAGCTACCAGCAGCAACATATTCAGCTTCTGTAATGGAAAGAGCCATACTATTCTACTTCTTGCTGAATAATGAAACCAAGGATCCTCCAAGTAACTGACAAATTCCACTTGTGCTTTTTCTGTCAGTTTTGGATCCAGCAAAGTCAGCATCAGTGTATCCTATGAGTTCTTCTCCATTGCCCTTTGGGTACAGAAGTCCCATCTGTGATATTCCAATTAGATATCTGAGGATTCATTTCATAGCAGTTGCATGGGATTCTTTGGGACATGATTGGAACATTGCACACATATAGACACTGAACATAATGTCAAGTCTACTAGCTGTTAGGTATAACAAGGATCCAATCATTCTCTTATATTGAGTTATGTCAACGGTTTTTTCCTCCTTCATCCATATCAAGCTTTATTGCAGTAGCCATAGGAGTTCCCATTGATTTGACTTTTTCCATGCCAAACTTTTTCAGCAACTCTTTCAGATATTTTGATTGATTGAGGAAGATATCATCATCACATTGCTTAATTTGCAATCCAAGGAAGAAGTTGAGCTTACCCATCATTGATATTTCGAATTCACCCTGCATTAGCTTAGAGAAGTTCTTACAAAGAGATTTATTAATAACACCAAATATAATATCATCAACATAAATTTGAACAATAAGTAAGTCTTTGTTTTCTTTCTTGGTGAACAGAGTAGTATCTACTTTTCCTCTATTGAATCCCCTTTCAGTTAGAAAATTGCTTAACCTTTCATACCATGCTCTAGGAGCTTATTTTAAGCCATACAGAGCTTTCTTCAGTTTATAAACATGGTTTGGTTTTGTTGAGTCCTCAAAGCCTGGAGGTTGATCTACATAAACCTCCTCCATGATATATCTATTCAAAAAAGCACTTTTTACACCCATTTGATATAACATTATGTTTTTCATGCATGCATAGGCCAATAGGATTCTAATTGCTTCCAATCCTGCAACTAGAGCAAAAGTTTCCTCAAAATCAATACCCTGTTCTTGATTATATCCTTTGGCAACTAATCTTGCTTTATTTCTAATAATTGTTCCTAATTCATCAACTTTATTTCTAAAGACCCATTTAGTGCCAATGATAGGGTGATTTCTAGGTCTAGACACTAAATCTCAAACTTCATTTCTTTCAAACTGATTTAGCTTATCTTGCATAGCTAGAATCCAGTACTCATCAATTAAGGCTTCTTCAACACACTTAGATTCAATTTGGGAAATAAAAGCACAATTGATCATCTGATCCCTGAGTTGTTTTCTGGTTTTAACTTTCACCTGAACATCCCCAATCACTTGATCAACAGAATGATTCCTTTGATATCTCCAAGCTCAAGGGAGTTCTTGAGATATTTCCTCATTGTTTTCATACTCAAGATCTTTCTCCTAAATATCTTCCTTTATGTTAGTAGATTCAGATATTTTTGGAGGTTCAATTTTACCTTCTTCAAAAAGATCTAAGTTCTTAAAGTTAGAGATAAAATCATCTTTATCAGTGACATGCTTGGAAACTGTTTCATTTTCAATAAACACAACATGCACAAATTCTTCTATTGATCTAGTCTTTTTATTAAAAACTTTATATGTTTTACTCCTACTAGAATAGTCAAGAAATATACCTTCATTAGATTTGGCATCAAACTTACCTAAATCCTCCTTTCCATTATTGTGGATGAAACATTTACGGCTGAATGCATGCAGATGTGAAAGGTTTGGCTTCCTCCCTTTGTACAACTCATAAGGAGTCTTTCCCAGAATTGGTCTGGTGCAGGCTCTGTTAATGATATAACTTACTATTTTTACTGCATCTGTCCAAAATACTTGAGAGCGTTCCTTTTCATTCAACATTGCTCTTGCCATTTCTCCAATTGTTCTGTTCTACCTTTCCACCACTCTATTTTGCTGAGGAGTCATTGGTACTGAGAAGTTATGATCAATTCCATGTTCATCACAGTACTCCAGAAAATATGAATTTTCAAATTCTCCTCCATGATTAAACCTGATAGACACAATAGAAATACCTTTCTCATTTTCCACTTTCTTAGCTAAGGTTACAAATGCATCATTTTTGGTAAGCCAGTGACTAACTCATTCTTAATCAATTTTGATAGCTGGTTCATGTTAACATGTGCCAATCTTCTATGCCACAACCAACTATCATTATCTTGACTAATTAAACAAACATAATCTAAGGAAGGAAATTCATTAAGATCAATAGTATAGCAGTTATCATCCCTTTGAGCCTTGAGGATTACTTTATGATCACTTTTTCGGATAACCAGGCAGAACTTTGAGTCAAATAGTACCCAGTTTCCTTTGTCACATGTCTGACTCACACTAAGTAAATTTTAGTTGAGGCCAATTACAAATAACACCTCTTCTATAGATGTTTGAGGATTCTTGCCCATAATGCCAATACTAACTATTTTGTCATATTGGTCACCTCCAAAGGTTGCCTTTCCTCCTTTCTTGTCTCTAAGGGTGAAGAACTTCTCCGTATCACCAGTTATATGGCTTTAGCAAGCATTGTCCATATACCATTTATTACTTTTTCTTTCTTTAAGACAAATCTACAAAACAAGGTTCAGAATTTCTTTTTAGGTACCCAAATTTGCTTGGGTCCTTTTGTGTCAGTGGCATTTTCCCTAGATACAAATGTACCTTTAGGAACCCATTCTACCTTCCTATCAAGTCCATTTTTCTTCAATAAACATGAACTAAAAATGTATCCCTTCTTGTTACAGAAGTGACAGGTGGTAAAGGGACTGCTGGATTGTGATGTAGGAAAAAAGCAATGCAGATAATACTTTCGTTTCACATATTTTGGTTGGTCATAGGATTCAATGCGTTTTGAAGTGTGATTTTTCTTTTCATGTCCATCAGCATGAAAAAAATGCCTCATATACAAATTTTGATTTTTCTTTTTAATCTTTTCTTTGACTGCACAAGGATCATAGCCAGGTCCAGCTTTTCCTTGTATGATTCTCTGACTTCCTATTAAAGCTAACAACATATCTTTGCCCTTAGTAAGTCTAGCCATACTTTTCAGCAGATAATCATTAGTTTGCTTTAATTAAATACATGAGGTATAGCAAGCAGATTCAGCTCTATGAAGAGATACAGTGTCAGACATAGTGTACTTAGATTTTAACTTGCTAATCTTTTTCTTAGCCTGTTTTAGTTCTTTAGCAGTCTTAATGAACTCATCATGCAGATCATGAAATGCATCAAGCAATTCAGAATAGGAAAGTTCAGATTCATATACCTAATCTTCATGATCACTGTTAGATGAGGTTAGAGTTTCTTCAAATGCAAAAGCCATCAAGCAGATAGTGGCAATTTCATCTTCTTTATTTGAACTGCTGCCCCAAATTAATGAGATGTATGCCCTCTTCTTCTTGCCATTGTTAGCAGATTTTTTTTTTCTCTTGCTTCTTTAGGAATTGTGGAAAATCCCATTTGATGTACCCTTGCTTTTTGCATTCATAGCATGTGATAGGTGCTTTTCCTTCTTTCTTATTATCTCCAGCTGCTCTTTCCTTGAAGAATCTTTTATTTCTTTTCTTGTTGTAAAACTTTCCAAATTTTTTTACCATCATAGCCAAAGTCTCTTCATCTAATTCATCGCCATTATCATATTCTTCTTCTTTTTCTTCAGCAGCTTTTAAAGCAAGACCCTTCTTTTTCCTATCTTGACCTACTTCCTTAAGAACCTTTATTTTTCCCTCATATTCTTCAAGGCTACCGAAGAATGCTATGATAGAGGCCATTGACTCTCCTCTGGCTTTCTTTATTGCTTTTACTTTTGGTGCCAATCCAGAGGAAAAGCTCTAAGGATTTTTCTGATTTTCTCTGGCTAAGTGTACTCCTTGCCAAGACTCTTTAGTTGATTCACAATGAGGGTAAATCTCTTTTGTAGCTCTTTGATACTTTCACCTTCCATCATTCTGAAGCTTTCATACTTGCCAATGCAGGAGTTCAATTTGTTCTCCCTTACTCCAGTGGTTCCTTCATGAATGATTTCTAGAGTGTCCCACATACCATTGGCTGTGGAACATTATGATACTCTATAGAATTGGTCTTGGTTTAATGCACTGACCAGGCAGTATTTTGCCTTAAAGTTCAGCATGAATCTTCTCTTATCTTCCTCATTCTACTCCTCTTCTGGCTTCTCCTTGTATTTCCCATCGTCATGCAGCTTCATTAGGACAAAATCTCCCTTCTGGATGACAGACCAGATATCCAGAACAATGGACTGGAGATAGATTTGTATTCTCATCTTTCAGTAACCATAATGTTCTCTACTGAAACCAGGTGGTCTGTTTGTACTGTTTCCCTCAAGTAGAATGCTTTCTCCAAAGCTAGCCATTGAATTTCTCGAATTGTTAGATCCTTTGTTTGGGAGTCCGAGCTCTAATACCGCTTGTTAGATATACTGGCTTCCCAAGAGAGGGGTGAATTAGGAAGATTAAAATTTTCTACAAAAGTCAAGAGAGTGGTGAAAGCAAGAGTGATGGTAAAAACAAAGTATAAAAGGATAACCAAGTGAAAACAAGACAAGGGAGGAGAAGACACATATGTTTATCCTAGTTTGGTCTCTCTATCTTGACCTACGTCTAGTCCTCAAGCTACCACTTGAGATTTTCCACTATCTTGCAAGAATTCTGTGGGCTTCTTGCAATGCCTCAGTACAATTTGATGCTCTGTTCCAAGAGCTTGCTATCTCACTCTCTGCACTCTAGCTAAATGCTTCCCAAATCCCTTGTGAAATTCCCTAACAAAAAAATCTTTCTTCCAGATGAAAATAAGATTGATTACAGTGGATGAACTATCTAATTTATAGTGTATATGAAAGTTAAAGTACATGATATGAAGTATGTAAGAGTAAACAACTTTGACTCAACAATTTAGCAGAGTTTCTATATATACAATGTAAAATCATTACCCACATCATCAAATGAAGTTCTATTTATAGATTTATGTCTTAACAATACGTTAGAGACAAGATCTAGCCATTAAAGACTTTACATAATGGTTACTTTGAAAAACTATTCGTTCACCAACCGCATTTAATGTGTCTGACATTCAAAGTTCAAATTTTGGTGTGTCAATAAACGAATTTCACAGAGATCGAAAGTTAAAGACTTTAATGTTGAACCTCGAAGTTCATCTGTTATAAAGCAAAGTTTGAATTTTCATCTTTGGAAAATGTTTCTATGTTGGAATATACGAATTTTCAAGTTTAAAGTACTTCTAGTAAATGTGAACAATTGTTCCATATTGCTACAATGCCTTCGAAGTTCAAATTTTGGTGTCCAAAATTCGTTTGTTAGTGGGAACCTAAATATGGTACAATAGTTCTTCTTTTCAAAATTCAAATTTTTAAATGCCAAAGTTCATCTGTCAGAGAAATCTCTTATCAGACTGAATTCAAAGTTCAAATTTTTAAATACTAAAATTCATATGTTAAAAGATTATCATAATAGACTTGCAGGCCATCTTTCCAAAGTTCGAATTTTCAAAGTCAAAGTTCGTATGTCAGAGGACTAACTTAAAACTCTTTTTAAACTTTACTTTCAGATGAACTTTGCCATATCTTCAAACGAATTTTACATTTTTCATAATTTGTGCTTTATTCGAAATTTGAATTTTCAAGGATGAAATTCGTCTGTCAGAGGGAACTCTTTTCTAACTAACATATTTTCACTCCGAAGTTCGAATTTCAAATACCAAAGTTTGAATTTTCAAAACAACAAATCAAGTATAACACTTCAAAGTTTATCTGTTGTTGGGTATTTATCAAATACTTCATGAATTATCGTAAAACCACATTTTTAAAACATTCTTTTGCAAGATGAAAGCCTTTTACTCATTCTGAATACAATAAGAAATCCTATATCTAATATTATACTTATTTTTCTTGAATTTCTTCTCTTGAGATCTTTTGCACACCTTTGATATCTTCTTTCCAAGCTCTAGTTGGTTTGGAATCATTAAAACACTTGATTCAACACTTTCAGCACTACTTGACCTTCTTTTTCATTTAAAAATTATCCAACTACTTCTTTCACAATCTGTGAACATGGCATTCCAGATGATAGTCACCGCCTCTTTATTGCCTTTCTTTATGGCACTAAAATCACTGTTACCATCACTACCAAGGCCTTCATCATCTGACACTATCTTGGCTCCAGGACATATGTTTTGTACTACAAATACAAACTACCGGTAGTTAACTCATTCTCCACCATTATTGCATCCAACTTTGTATCCAAACTAACGGATTGGATTCTCTCACAGTTCTTCCACTGCTTCGAAATGCCTTAACATTCAACCTTCAGGATTCAATCGTCACTTCCATATTCAATCCTTACAATGCCTACCACTTTATATTAGTCAACAACTTATCCTTATCTCCCATAATTAGAGATATTCAACTTCCTTTGCTAGTTTCCTCCTAGGGATCCTGAATAGGAAATAGCATGGATCATTGAACTTCTCTTCTACTCTTCAATCTACCATATTCGTTAGGATAGAACATATATCTTCACACACAATCCTCCAAGGATATATACTTCATAACCGATAACTACTTTTTAATTTCCAAGTGAGGTTCCATAACCTCAACACTTAGTAAGACATTCTTTCACCATCGTTTAGCCTTCCTTCCCAGCTTTGAACACTTCCAAATACCCCTCTTCTTCGGAGGTGTAATCCATAACACTGAATATGGTCTCCAATTGGTCCACCATTCTTCAACTACCATAGGGTCCATTTTACCTTCAAAAGCTGGTGAATTAAACTTTCAAAAGTTTTTCAGTTGAAAGATGATACCTTTTCTTCTAACCCTTGGGGCCTTCTCTGGCTCCATCACATGCATATCTTTTCTATCTTTCAAATCCACATATACTTTAACTTCCTCATTCATACTACCTTATCCTTGCTGACTTAACTATTCTTGTATTCTATTCAATGTTCCTTCCCTGATTGATAAACCGGTCATTCAACGTAACCAACATCTTGTGCATATCTCTTGAAGATTACAATCACTTTGCTTACCCCCTGCAAGACACGTCTTTCCCTTATACAACATATTCAGTTATATAACTCCAGACTAGTATCACAATGGGAATATATAAGTTTATGTAATTCAAAATATGCCAAGTACTACAACAAGTAGAAACAATGGCCTGAACTATTACTCTGATACCAAAATGTAATAACCTACCTCCAATTCATCCCAAAACACAGCCTCAAACTTCAAAAACCTCAAAAATAAGACAAACAAAACAAAATATAGTGGCTCAGTGCTGGAGCTGCAGCCTCAACAATGCCACTACGACCTCTAAGAAGCAAAATGGTGTGGCGCTGTAGCGCCCATATCAGTAACCATATCAACAAATTGCTGATATTCCAGCTGAAGTTTCAACGTATATAACTTCCTGCTCGGGCCTTTGATTGACCTGATTCTAATTCCTACAAGTCATTCTCATCCCAATCAAATCATAGACACCAATTTCACTTGAATTCATCTCCGTATGGAGATTCTGGATGCCCAACTCTATTTTGGCCACTTTTTAGCCAAAACTTATAACTTACTACCTCTATTTGCTACCAAAAGCAATTTGCACTCAAAGATTATTCACATAGTCCTATTTGGGTCAACCAACTTGTCCAAGGATGCTTCACCTGAAGAAACCCCTCCTTTGAGAATTGACCCCCTTGAACCCCAATTCCACACAATGGGCTACATGCCCAAAACATACATACTAGGCCTAAAACCCCTTTTTGGGCTCACATACAACCATTCTCACACCCAAACACCTGCTATAATAATTATGACCCACACCGTGATCCATATCATCATCACACATATACCACTGTGCTTAGCACACATCCACACCTAACTCATATCATCCCTTGACATCAATATCATCACACAATCATCTATATCATCCATATGTCATTGTCACAATCGTCTTATCATCACATAACATACAGATAATACTCCCAGCACACTCATACAAACATCAAGGCACAACAACTTACTTGGCACAAATTTACATAAACTAAATAACAACTACCAATTACACCTGTAATTCTCAAAGATAGAGAGGCCTATGACTCCTTGGTCTTCTCCAGATTAGCACCAGAGCATTCACCTGAATGTTAGTCATGGGAAGGGGCATGAGACAATATCTCAGTAGTCAAGAATAACCACAGGTAACATATATCCTCTATCCACAAGAATGTACATATGATGTATGCAATGCAAAATGTAATGGAATGCATATCTCCCACATACACGGCTAGAACCATGAGCTAGCGTCATAACAGGATATTTCCAATTAGTGACTTCCTTCTAACAATCAGTGAAGATTGATTTTGGGACATCACTAAGCTCACCTCACACTAGTGCACCCAGCCAAAGGTCACACTAGTACTTAGACCGTGACTCTCTTTCCCCTGGATCACCCTAAATTGGTGATAATTTAGGGAAGATGCAGTATACTACCACCTGGCTCTCCAAGCTACATGGGGAGGATTTAGCAGCAAGAATCTTCTTTAGTTCACTATATCATATATCATCATTTCATATCTCATCATCACCACCTAATCCACCATTTCTCACAATGTACATGCGGTGATAATGTTCGTGCCATGCCACTATACAATCATCATCATTATCATTTTCATCAATGTCATGCTAGCATGCTATGAAATCATGTAACGCCATGTCAACATATGTATATCACTATGTAATCATCATCATATTCATCATTATCATATACTATCTCATCTAACCGTGTGCATACCATGATATATAGAAAAATCATACACATACACATAACAAGATCGTGGTATGAATGGGAACATGCATATATACAAATATATATATATATATATATCAACATATAATCACATAAATCACATACACTCAGTTACCTCAGATTATCGACACCACATAGGGGCTTAAACAAGCCTCCGAAGCACCCATCACAAACTATACGCCTCCAATTAACTAATCAATCACTATAACATCATAATACCTTTAATTAACATAATAACCATAACAACTAAAATCCACAATCTAGCCTTTCAAGCTTAACCCAGAGTTCTAATGACATAAACACGTACCAATGAACCCTAAACAACCATTCAAACATACACCAACATATGCAACTTCGAATTTCCACTTCTCTTCCCAAATTTCAACCTAGGGTTCTACTTAAACTCATTACAATCCAACCAAAACTCATTTCCAAAGCTTCCTAACACTTCTATAACACTAATACAAATATTTTAATCAGTGGAAATCCAACCAAACCAACCCCTTATACATATATTCGAATTTTAACCCCAAAAACCAAAGAGGAAATAGAGGAGGGAGATCAAGAACCATTTACTAACAAATAATCAAGCTCCTTAGGTCCAGAAATCATCTATAAGGGTCTGAAAACTGGAGTCCTAATGGAGCTCCTCTGTCTCTCCCTCCAATTTCTTCTTCCTCATCAACTGAATTAGCTTCTTATTTAAAGGATTTTGGGTCTGGTGCCACGACAGGTGATAAGTTCATCAAAGTGCAAGTGCTCTCGATCTAGATATTTTTCAAGATATCACAAGTGTCTTACCACAACATGACCCTTCTCTGTTTCAAATTTCAGATTTTATCTCATTTTACTTCTTTCTCTGGTATTGGTTCCTCTAATCCTTCACACATCGTCAAGTTTGCTTCCTGTTAGCTCAAAATTAAATTCAAGATAGTATAAAGAGGATTGTTATAGTAGGTGGTACTTTGATGCATGAAGGATTGTTGATTGGTATTTGTAAAGGTTTTGATCCATGACTATGATATTTTGGGCTTTGGAGTTGTATTGAGCCAGTATGATAAGTAGAATAATGCGAATTGACTTGGAATGCCTCTTCTTTTGTATGTTGTAGTTGGTGACCTAGTGGCCTACCATGTTATCTTGTGGGATTGGACAACTTGAGGTAACCGGGTGTATTGTCTTATGTATTACTTTTGTCTATTTAAACATATATATATATATATGCTTTTTCTTTTCATATCATGATATCCTTAGCACGACAAGCAAGGATGCGGTAATATCTTTCCTCCTTCCTTGTTTATAACATATGAGAAAGTATATGTTGTTCATTAATATGTGACTTAATGCATCCCCTCTCATAGATTAGGATATTAATGAGTATGCCAACATGAAGACATTGATGATAAGATGTATATGTGTGCATGATAATGATAAGGATGATGATATTGGCTTATGTGTATTGCATGATGACATGTTAGCATGACATTTCGGTATCGTCACTGCATTATGCATGTAGGAACATTGTTGGTTAGGTGATGATGCCTTGAGATATGATACCATGTGGTATACCGATCCACTCATGGAACATGCAAGGCCTCGTGTCCAAGTGGTGAGGTTGATGTGTATATATATATATATTCTTAACACTAAATCCTCTTCCTTTAGCTGAGACAGCCAGGTGGTAATGGATTAAGGATGCACCTTCCCTAAATCACCATCAATTTAGGTGGTCTAAGGAAAGAGAAACCATGGTCTACTCATTAGTAGAATGACATTTGGCTGGGTTATAACTAGTAGTAGTGAGCTTAGTAGTTGCCCAGAATCAACATTCATCGGTTATTGTAAAGGGGATACTTGTTGAGGTCACCTTGGAATAGTGAATAGCTCATGGTTCCTACCATGATTGATATGGGATCCTACATGACAAATGAATTGCATTCTACAAAACATATATTACATGAGTGATATTATATATAGATATCTGTAATTGGCATTATATTGCATGGTTGTGTTTATCACACTTCATGTAAATGTGATTCTTTGTTTTATAAGTTGCTCTAGTTACTAAGACGTTTTTCTCGTCCCTCAGGGGAAACATTTACAAGAAATGGGATCCAGCTCTAGCAAGAAGCAGCGGAGTCTAATAAGTCCTCTCAGGGATATATGGGATATCTGAGTACCTACGCTGGTATGTGTTTAATAGAGACCATGTGTTATGTTTAGTATTGTGCCAAGTGTAGGACACTACTTGATGCCATATATATTTGTTATGAACGTGTTTTCTAGGGACTATTTGTGTATCCTAGTCCCTCATGTCTGACTTATGTCATGTTTGACCTCAATGTGATAAAGTCCATCCTAGGTATAAATCTGTATGATATGTCATGTATATCCATGTGCATGAATGTCATGGTAGGATGAATCATCTTGATGTTTTGTGAGGTTTGAGATAATGGTCATCTTGTTCTGTTGGGATTCATGGCCTATTATTGTTGTAGTGAGTCTAGATCCCAGGAAATGAGTGGCCCATATGTGTTTTGTTAAGTGTAAGTGGCTTATGAGTTGGGGCCCGAGATTTAGTAAGTCTGGTGAAAAGGGGTATGTTGCCCAATAGGTGAGGTTGGGGTTTCAAGGGAGTCAAAACCTAAGATAGTGGTTTTCTTGAGGTGCCACCACCTTGAATAATGTTATTGTGTCATTTGTGACTTGTTGGAAAAGGTTGGATCACCAAAAGGTCCATGGTTGGGGATTGAGTAGTGTTAGTAACTATTTTTGGTCAAAAAGTGACCATTTCCATCATGAGGTGTCCAAAATCTCCATATTAAAGAATTTTGAGACAAGGTTGGTGTTTATGGTTAGACCAGGTATAGAGTGATCTGTAGGTTTTAAAATCAAGTCAATTGGAGGTACAAACAGGAAGTTATGCCTGTTTGAAGTTCACTAGTTTTAACTACAAATTGCTGTCAAAATAGCATAAGTTGGCACCACAGTGCCACATCCCTGAGCCATGGCATCACAAAGGAGTTTGGTCTTCCTCATTTTTCTCATCTTCAAATCGTAGTTTGAAGTTCTCCAATCATGTCTAATCACATTTTCTCAGTTTCTCCCCTTGTTTCTCACCTTTGTGTCCCTCTTTTGGTTGTTTTTCATTTATATCTTATTCCTTATATAATTAGGTTGTCTTATTGTATCGTTTCTTGGTCTTAAATCTTAGGGTGTTACATCATGAACTTACTTGACTGTTGTAATTTTAAATGATTATTTACCCACTGACTCCAATTTAATTATGTATTTTGTAAGAGTTATGATAGGGTTGAAATTTAAAAATAATTTCTTTTTGAAAAAAAAAAGAGCAATAGAGACAATTAGAGCTAGGAAATTGAGCAAGCCCAACCCAAACAGGCTAGTTCACCACGGTTGGTCATAAAATAGGGTAGTGTAGGGCTTGTTTTCTGGCAAACTAGGATTTTCCTAACCCAACCCAACTCTTGAAGTAATTTTTTTTTAGATTTTCATAATTTAAATAACCTGAACAACCCGATGGTCCATAATCAAGCAACAAACCACATAAACAATCACTTTTCAATCCTCATATTCAATTTTTTCAAAACCAACCATGATATACATAATACATTAATACATACTAAAATCTAAAATGGAAATCTAAAATAGACTAATTTCAACTTCTATCTTCCAAGTTCCAAGTATCCAAATCCAATCATCTAACAACATTAAACTACCATGTAATCACAATTCACAAACAACGTTCATTAATATTCAATTATCAACATCATGACTTAGACTTATAAGTTCGTAAATCATTCAACATCATGAAGCATGAGCATCATAAATAATTATATTGTTTGAATGTTTCTTTGATAACAAATCTTCTTTTGCATTTGCTTCGTCTTCATCTTCATCTCCATCTACAACAAATGAAAAATATATAGATATATATTATTAATGATAGTTGTAAATGACTACATATTATACTGTATAACACAAATTTAAATTTAAAATAATAATATATATTACTAAGACATTTAAACCCAAGTAAATAATTACGTGCATAGATAAGAGCTTGGATATTATCTAGAAGAAAAGAACATCTATACTTTGTCAAAACACAGGAACTAATACTACAAGCCGATTCGCTAGCCACTGTAGTGATTAGAATGCTTAGTATATCACATGTCATTCTTAAAAGATGAGAAAATCGATGATTGTTATTCTTCGAATAAGTCAAGACAACTAATTCTTTAAATATTTTAGGATCAAGTCTTGCTACTTTCAAATATAAATCCAATTTAGACTTCAAAACTAAATCAGAATCTTGGCAAGCAAAATCCTTATAATCCTACATTTACATTTAAAGTATTAATAAAATAGTTATTAACATAAGAATAAAATAAAAGAAGCAAGTCAATTTAATTGATTAGATAGTAATACTAGATAAAATCAAACTTACACCAAAAGCATCATCAAAAACTTTAGTTCCACCAATCTCATTCTCCATAGTATTCTTTTCAACGACAAGAGTTGGTTTTTTTGCAAATGATGTTGCAACATTTGCTCTTGAATTTAATGATGCACTGTTGTTATATTCACCATAAATCAAACATAACTTGCCTTTTATAGTTGCAATTTTTTTCAGAGCAAGTCATAGGGTCAAGCATAGCATAGGAAAATCTTATCAAATCAATCTTAAAGTGCAGATCAAAAATAATTACAAGAGCAAGTATGACACTATAGTTATTCCAATATTTGTCAAATCTCACTTTCATGCTTGAAGTCATCTTTTGAATTAAATCATCAACACTCCAGTATTTTTCCTTCAACAACAACTCAATCCTTGATCTGCATGAAAAACATATTTGATGTTGAATAAGATGTCCCAAAAATTAATTGTGTGATAACATCAAATGGCTTCAAGAAACTTCACATTTCATTTGCTCTTCTCCACTCTTAACTTATCGAGAGATACTTACAGTTTCTATCATTCAAGGCCAAGGTAGCAAAGACATCTTGATATATAATTTACTCTAAAGCATTGCCTAGGTTGAATTCCATCTAGTTGGAACATCTAATCACAAACCTATTGAGGTGTCAATTCCACCAATATGTTGCCTAAACATAGTCATCCTAACATCTAAAGATTTGACAAATTTTATGCTCTCCCTAATTTTTTGCAATGCATCACCAACTACTTTCAACCCCTCTTGAACAATAAGATTTAGGATATAAGCATAGTATCTTATATGAAAAAAATTCACCACCACACACCAAGGTATTTTATAATAACAACTTGTCTTTTAATATGTCTTGCATATTATTATTTGCCGATGCATTATCTAAAGTGATAGAAAATACTTTCTTATCTATACCACATTCAATCAAGTAGTCATTAACTTTTCTATACAATTCAAACCCCAAATGTGGTGGTACATCTTACAAAAAGAAATTATTTTACTATTAAGTTTCCATTTGCCATGCACAAAATGAGTAGTTAAACATAGATAACCTTCAGAAGAAATTAAAGTCCAACAATTTGATGTTAAACATATTCTACTAGAACATCTTGCCATAGTTTGTTTCAAACTTTCCTTTTGCTCAACATAAAACTTTCAAACATATTACCAACTCTAATCTATTTATATTCAACAAAAGAATATAGAAGATCATTTTCAATTATTGACATAGCAATGAGTTCACGCACCTGCTTTTGATCTAATTGCCTAGATCTTAGTCTTGCTGCATGATCCAACAACATTGAACCAACATTTTGATATTGTGGGAGTTTTACACACACTTCTATATGACATCTAAGAGTGGAAGTCCCATGAATTTTCCCACTTCTTGCATATGGTTTTCCACAACCATTACATTTGGCATGTTCTTTTCCAATAATAATGACTTTGGTAAAAAATTTCCACTAAATACAAGTTTTATGCTTTTTAATTAGTGGCTTTGCTCTTGACTTTGCATTTTAGAATCTTGTGGAATAGAACTAGGAGTAAGAGCAAGAGCTATTGATTCATTATTCATTATTTCCATTTCACCATTCACATTAACATTCTTAACATGTTTTTCATTGTGTGTATTCTGACTCTAAGGAGTAGACATGTTATGCTGTAAGACATTGACATGGACACACACAACTTACTAACATAACATTGAATAGACTCCCACCAAAAATCAATGAGCAAATGAACCAAAAAGAAAGCCAAAGATACTAGTTCAAGCGCCAAAACCAAATCAAGTTCAACAATTCAACCATGAATATTGAGTAAAGTAGAAAGGTACCAACTTCACCCAATCACATTCAAATTGAACACAAGATAGTCTGTTTTTTCAAACTATATCCAATAACAAGGCATAAACAATAATTCCAAGCAATGAAGCAAAACATAGTATGGTAGCACATAAACCATTAGCCAAAATCAAGTTCAAACGGAGATTCACCATTAGTAACAATCAAATTTGTGCAATACTTTAATAAATCAGAACTTTACAATACAATTATACAAAGCAAGAAACTGATTTTGAAATTAGAATAGCCAAAATCGAATATTAAATGGAGAAATCAAACCCTTTCTGCAAAAAATGGTTTCCAAGTTCTAACAATGATGACGTATTATTAGTGGGATACTTGTTCTCCTTAGTTTCACACTATCTCTATCTTCCTCTTTCTTTCCAAGATCACTGTTCAATGCAAAGGAGTGTGGAGTGATTTGAGTGAAAGCAGAAAGCCGAAAGGAAAGAAGGTGTGGCTTATAGCTGAAAGCAAGTCATTAGTCAAGCAAGAAAGGGAAGGACTGACAAGGTGGGAGTGCAATTGAAACTAAAAGCAAAGGCGGAGGAGGAGGAGCCAAGCTCAAATGCTTGAAGGAGGACTAGACAACGAGGATAAGACAAGATAAGGACTAAGGTAAGAATGAGATGAAAGCCATACAATATAGAGGGAGGCCGGAGACAAGGCAAGTAGAGACTAATTTGGCTATCTATACAGGAATAACAGTATTGAAGGGTCTGGGTTTGGGTGAGGGACTTTGGGTCTGTTGTTGTGATTAAAGCTAAGTAGGAGGTGACATTATTTTCCATTTGAAGTCCAAAGGGAAAAAAATAAAATGAAAAGCATGCTAACCCATGGATTAAGAGGTACGGGTTTGAAAAACCCACATCAATATGAGTTCTATTTTTTCTAACCCAAATCGCCTACAAAAACGGCATGAACAAGCCAATCCCTTGAGTTGAAGCCTGTTTCCTTGGCTTTACATGCACACACTAAGTCTACATTTTTAGGCCAAAACCTAGGTTTTGGGATGGTCTATTGCCACTCCAAACACAAAGTCTGCTGTGAAGGCATTTGAAGAAGTCCTTTTATTTGACCCCTAACATCAAGGTTGCATTGCTAGGCCCATGAGAGATGCTATGAAGGAACATGCTCAATTATTGTATAAAGGCCTTCTTGTGAAATCAAAAGAGACATGAATGTCATTGCAGTAATTAACTCATACTAGCTACAATTATGAATATGGCAGAAAGTAATAGTTTTTTATAACTTTCAAAGAGGAGCCCATCAAGTTCCATTCCAAACACCTTGAAACTTGATTGATCGAGTATTACCCAATTGATTGTGTCCAAAGTATTGTTGGTTTCCACTTAAAAAGGATAATGCATTTGTTTATGTAATCTTCCATTCCATGCTGAGAGTAATTAACTTGAAGATTCCAAAAGAACAAAACAGATGATAACTGGCTGTGATGTCCCACCTTACACTCAAAGTATAACATTATAAGAAAGCTAAAATATCTAGAGATGTATAAGAATTTTACAAAAATGGGTAGACATTGTTTTGCGTGAAAAAGGGAAAAAGGGTCATTTTTCTGGGTTGAATGAAAAAATAAGAAAATTATATTTTTACCCCCAAAAAATTATGAAAAGGACATCCACGTCCCAAAAGCATTAAAATTTATGGGAGAAAGAAATAAAAAAGTTTTGGGGAAAATTACACCAAAGACCCAAAAGTTTTAAAAATTATAATTTAAACCCTAAGTCAAGGGTAATGTTGTAAAAATGTAAAATTACTGTCAAAACGAAGCCCTCAACGAGAGAAGTCCAATGGCATATGGCACTGAGGGTTAATGTTCAAAAATAAAGAAATAATCAGTACTGAGTATTCAAAAGTAACAATAAACCGATAAAATAAACTGTGGACCCTACCGATGGTTAAAAAGAAATAGGATCACGATATGGGTCATACACAGATACCATTTGGGACATGATAATTATAAAAATATAAAAATAAAATTAGAATAGTCCTGTATCCTAAAAATACTAAATTAGTATAAAGACGGTTTTATCAGTACGGTTAAAAAGTACCCGGATTGAGGTATATCTGGATCAGGAAAGTTGAGCAATTTTTGGACACTTTTCTCTCTCCCATACGTGACTTCCTGCACCCATGTGATACAAATTAATATTATATTATTTCATGGGAATACTTCTTGAAGAAGTATGTGAAAAAGTAATTATGATTAGTAAAAAGTTACTTTAATTAATTAAGCGATCAGCCACTTAATTAAGTTCATTAACTACTCATTTCTACACCATTTCACGCGTGACTTCTACAGCCTCAAACCAGAAAAGAAAACGCATGAAAGAAAAGAAAGAAAACCAAAGAAAGGGAAGAGGAATCAAGAGGAATTCAAGAATCAAGTTGGTAAGATTATTTCCTACCACCCTATGCTTGCTATTATGGTTTTCAAAGCATGATTCATGGTTTAGTTTGGCTTCCTCACTCCCTTAGGTTTTGTCCAAGACATGATTTAGAAAGAAATGGAGTTTTTCCAACTATAAATCATGGGGGAAATGCTAGACTATACATTTAAAGCTTGAATATGCAAGTAGTTTGTTGTATAACACAAAGTGTAGCAATTTTTCTTGAATTTTCCTGATTTGGTGAGTTACTATTCACACCTAGAGTTGGAATTTCATGTTTTTGATGCCAAAAATGAGTTCCTCATGGTGGAGAACCTTAGGAACAAGTGATGGTTTCATGAAAAAGCTTAAGATTAAGAAAGTGAAATTTTTAGGTTTTGAAGTTGATTCGGAATGAATAGTAATCGATTTAGAAATGGAATTTGGTAATTCTGAGGCCATATTTGGATTCCTCATGAAAAATTACATGGAATAGAGGTATAATTCATCATTTTTGAGTTAGAAATGAATTTTTGGTGAATTTTTGAAAAATTAGGGTTTCATGAACACTTTTTGAAGAAAGTCATGGAACCATTAGTTTGAGTAGTTGTTTAATAATGCATTAGGACTTGAAGAAGCCCAAGGAAGGTTAAGCAAGCCAAAGAATAGGTGCAAAATGTTTGGAAAGGAAGGGAATAGATAAAGGTAGCATTTTTCCATTTTATGCATTATATTGTCTTATGAATGTTTGTGAACTCTATGACTTGTTTGATGCCATTATTAATATTTTGTGATGTCCATTGATTGTTGGCTGAGTTGTTTAAAGGGGATTGAAGCTCCGGAATGCCCAATTTACAAAGTGAAACTCTGCTGAAATTTTGATAAAACTGTTATGACATAATATGAATTGATGAGTTTGCTTGATGATCTATGTAAAATGTGATGATATATGTGTATGATTGGATAATGCTGCTAAGATTCTTTGAATCTCACCCCCCTTCAATGACTAACCATTCAACGGAAAACAAATGCAAAAGAGTTAAGGAAGGAGCAAAAGGCATGAAGAAGGAAATGATGTTGCAAGCCATTGTGTTACAATGTAAATGTGTTATAAAGCTTATTATGTAAGTTATAATATAAGTTTGTTTGAGATGACTAGTATTAATTTGATAGGGGAACTCTATTTGAAACAGAGCATCCTATAAAAGCATTATACATGCTCTTAAAGTAGACAAAACAAGCTTTTCATAGGGCTAAATAGCACCTAAATTGGATAAATGTATGAATTATAATGAATTTTGAAGTCAGGGTTTAGCACAGGGCAAGAAGGGGAAAACTGAAATCTGGAAAGTAAGTATTGGAAAATTCAAAGGATAATATAAAATTGTACAAAACTCCAAAAATTTAGTGGTTTATATGTATAAAAAGGTCTATGTTTTAAGTTTCAGATGCCACTGATTTGGAGTTAATTGGAGCTATATAATATGAGATATTCAGTTTTTCCCAAAACTGTTCCAGTAAGAGTCAAATTCTGACCCTTCATGACTTAAGTTAAAGTTATACCCTGTATAAGTGAAATAAATGTATAATAAAAATATGTCACTAAGTATACATGTAGAGCTTTCAAATGACATAGAGTATGCATAATTTGGAATAGAATATAATGAGATATGGTTTTTCAAAGTTGAGGTCAGAAAACTGGAACATAGAAAATTGATCAAATGAATAGTAACAGTCCATGAAATTTACTGTATGAATTGGCCCAATGAAGTTACTGTTTCATATTTTTCCCATATAGATCTGAATTTAAGATAAATTTAGTGACTTCAATCACCTCAAGATGAATTTTCTAGATTTAGTTATGAATTTTCAAAGTTCGTCGGGTAAAATAAAATTTACCAAATGAGCAGTACCCCGAATTTTGAAAAATTCTGATTTTATCATATTATGATTTTAGTCTCTAATCCATAATGAAAGGCATCTAAAATGATCTAATACATGGGAAATGAGTCCTAACATAAGGTGTTACACAAAGCTCATGATCTATGGTATTCACAGTTAAGGATTGTGCATTATGTAGTGATATAGGAGGTCTCAACTAAGTTTCATGGACAATAAGCTGAAACTAATAATGACACAATGAGGCCAAGTTGTACTAAGGATCATTGAAGGTCTCGCCAAGGTAAGTTGTTATGTTAGAGTCATTTCAAATAATTGTGTGTGTTTTATCAAAGCAATTTGGATAACCTTCACATGTGTGTTTTATTTCTATGGGACTCTATGAATGATACATATTGAGTGCTTATTTGGATAAATGGTTAGACATTGATAAGCACTTTCGTATAGTTATAAACTTTTGTTAACATATGATAATTCAAAGGATACTTTTCAATTTCAATAATTGAGGAACTATTTGTTAATAACACTCATGAAAAATCTTAAAAAGAAATTAAATCTCAACTGATAATAAAAATATGAAATAGTCCTAATAATCAATGTTGTAAGAATTGGATCGAACCAGTTAGTTCGACCGGGAACCGATACCAAGTCTGGCCCGTACATATGTAAGGACCAACCGGTTCCAAAATTGGTACGAACCGACTAAACCAGTTTGTGAACTAATCCTGTTTTTAAATTTTCTTAAGAAATTTTTTGCAACATTTTTTAGTTTTTAAAATAAAATAACATCATTTTTAGTATAAAATAATTTTTTATATTATAATATTATTTAATTATTATTATGATATATAATTATTAAAAATTATAAATTTACTCAATAAATAATATAATAATAAATTACTAGCTGATCATTTTAAACTCAAAATATGATTGCAAATAAATATGAACTTATTTAAATTTAAATATTACGTTATGAAACTTATTAATAATTTATCTTTGATGAATAATAGATTAATAATTTAGTATTATTCCAAAAAAGAATTTAAGCATTATAGTATTACACACATATCTTATTTAAGAAACAATAATAATAAATTTTAATGAAATTAAATTTAATGTTGTTAAAAAATGATATTAATTTAAATAAGATTTTATTTGTATTCCTACTCAATAGAAATTATTCTTTTATATATTTAGATAAAAATACATTAAAAAAACACTATTTACAAAATTGTAAAAATGTCTTCCTTGAGTTGCTTGCATTTGAATTTACATATTTTAGGTTTTGACTTTTTTAAATTTTAAATTTGACTTTGTTAGCATGAAGTCACCTTGTTACTCATATTTTAAGCAAGTTCAGATTTGCATACACATCTCGTCTCCCTGGCTTTTCTCACAGCACACACGAATACGGGGAAATAAGCAAAGGCAAAGAGGACCATCCTAGTTGTGGTGGGACCCACCTCATATCCTGTCAAAGCTCAAGCTTTTGTCTTCTTCCTGGACTGATTCTTCATGGGACTGATACATTGCGTCATCGAAACCCACCAACGGCTGTGATTGACTTACCCAATATATGGACGCTCATGGTTGTGTGGTTGACCAACTGTAGTGCTTCTGTGTGTTAAAAGGGGGTAAGCTTCTGAGTTCCTCTTTAAAATAATTCACCTCGCTTCCTCTCTTTTTCTTCCTATTCCTTTTTTCCTTGTTTTTTCTCTTAGAAATGGAGCATCAAGCCTAGAGCATTGTATCAGCTTTGAATCTGTAAGTTTTTTCGTCTCTATCTTCATTCAATTCTCTAAATTTCAATCGGTTATCTCTAATCTAGGGTTTGATTTCCTCCACCACACCCCCCCCAACAAAAAAACAGGCTTGGTTTAATTGTATCCCTCGATGAGATTTCTCGGAATTTGCTGTTTTGGGTCAAACCCTTATTGGTTTTAATTTGCAGCCTACTTGAACATATAAAAATTTGGGGTACTTCGGGAAATACTTGATATGAGCTTGATGTGATCAGTGTTCTCTGTAAGAGATTTGAGCCTTAGCTGTCTTGAAATGAGCACATGGGTGTCAGTAGATTCCCCAAGAACTAGGAGCGAAGGGTGATGTGTTTTGCTTTGTTTGAATTGTACGAACATTCAAAATATCCGTATGAATATATAGATATTCCAGCGGATCAATACCCTGAAGTGAAGAATATCTTGGTCTTGAGATCATAGTGTAGATATTTATTAAATTGAAATCTCTTCTTTCACCAGTTCTAATGACCACAATTTCATCAAAAGTGATTGATTTGTATATGGACATCTTTGTCGAATGGTATATTTCTGATGATCATATACATATTTTTACTAATCATAGTATTTCTACTTTATGTTTCTCTTCTCTGTTCCTTAGTCCTGCTTTTTCCTTTAGATTCCTTCTTATTTTTGCCCTCTGGTGTTTGCATCTACCTGTAATTTTTTATATAGAATCTAACTAGAAGTGAGCCTGATGTGTTGCACAAAGTTTGAGGTGAGCTACACTATTCATGACTAATGAATAGTATGGCTATATGTAATGATATATTGATATTGATTCTATATGGTCTTATGTTTTGTCAAATTCACATTGGGTATTTGGTTGGCAGTGATCTTGGTACGTGAGATACAGATTTTAAAATGGATCCGAAAGATAATCTTTGTACTAACATCTGGGCAAGGTCCTCGTCGTTAAACTCTTCAAGGAATGGATTAAGTATTAATTTGTCATCAGATCCCCGCTCTTTTCCCAATCTCAGTTTGCAGCATAATCAACCATGGGATGTTCCCTCTATTTCAGATTATGGTCTCAGTACTGAAGCACCTTTCAAAGAATTCAACCAACTCTCTCAAACCCAGCCTTTCTTTCCGAGTGACTCAAACAATGAGATTAAGATCCCTGGTCAAGAAAATTGTCAGTTGAGCAACACATCACAGACTGGTAAAATCCCAAATTGGGACCCCAGTGTGATGTTGAATAATCTTTCTTTCCTGGAAGAAAAGATTCATCAGCTGCAGGGTCTTGTGCACCTGATTGTTGGTCGGAAAGGCCAATCTTTTGGACGACCTGATGAACTTGTCACGCAAGAACAACAGCTCATTACAGCTGATCTTACATCTATTATCGTTCAGTTGATTTCTACTGCAGGTAGTCTTCTCCCTTCTGTCAAACATGACCTTAAAAATACCAATCTATCGGTTGGACAGCTTGGCCAGCTTCAGGAGAATACTATTCCTTCTGGATCTGGCAGTCTGAGTAGTAGTACTCATCCACAAAATAATAGTGTAAATAAAAAGTCTGATGAGTCCACTCAAATTGTTCAGCCCAATGGTTGTGAGATGGACCAAAACCACAATGTGGAAGAGCATGAATCAAAAGAAGAAGAAGACATGGAAGAGGGAGAGAACCTTCCACCTGGGTCCTATGAGATTCTACAATTAGAAAAAGAAGAAATCCTGGCACCCCATACACACTTCTGTACGATTTGTGGGAAGGGATTCAAGCGAGATGCCAATCTTCGGATGCACATGCGAGGTCACGGTGACGAGTACAAAACTCCAGCAGCACTCGCGAAACCTAACAAAGAATCTGGACCTGAACCAAAGCTTATAAAGAGGTATTCCTGCCCCTACGCTGGCTGCAAGCGTAACAAGGATCACAAGAAGTTTCAACCTCTCAAAACTATCCTATGTGTCAAAAACCATTACAAAAGAACACACTGTGACAAGAGTTACATTTGCAGCAGGTGCCACACGAAGAAGTTTTCAGTCATGGCTGATCTAAAAACTCATGAAAAGCATTGTGGAAAGGACAAATGGCTCTGTTCGTGTGGCACAACATTTTCAAGGAAAGACAAGCTTTTCGGGCACATTGCTTTATTCCAAGGCCATACACCAGCCGTTCCCTTAGATGATGCAAAAGCACCAGTTGGGCCACCTGATCTTGATAGCAAAGAGAACAGCAGTAAGGTAGAAGGTACAAACTCGAATTTTGCATCAAATCCTTCTGTAGGGAATGCAGTTCAAAGCATCATGGATGTGAAAGGTGATATTGATGATCCTATCAATTATTTTTCTTCATTGAACTTTGATACCTGCAACTTTGGTTGCTTCAATGAATTCGCCCGACCTCCATTTGAAGACTCAGAAGGTTCATTCTCCTTCATCATGCCTGGATCTTTCAGTTACGCGCAGAAGACTGGAGGAGAAGCAGGTTCTGATAATCTTTAGTGACAATTGGCTATGATTTTGCTCTAGTTGATATCTATGTATTCCATGGTGATGGGATCATCTATCTTTTCGAGTTTCTTTTAAATTTGTAAAGGTAGTGTCGTGTACTCTTAATTGCCTAGAATTTAGAAAGGAATGATTTCTCTTCAGTTGTTGGGCACTGGTTTATGAAATAATTTATATGGGAATGACAATGTGAATAAGAATAAGAATTTTTTCTTTAAAAAAAGGGGGGGGATTTGAGGGAATGCAACAACAATTATGTTTGGAATGGTACGAAAAAGAAGAAATATTTTATTTTATTTTTTATTTAATTGAATGAAAATAATGTGGAAATGAGAAAGGAAATTGTAATTACTCGGAATTTTAAATTTTTGTTTGGTTTGAGAGATTTGGAAGGAAAAAGTCAGATGATGAGGAAAAATTTTCTATCCTATTTTTTTTTTCAAACCAATCAGAAATGGGAATATTTTTCCCACTCATTTTCTTCTCTCTCTCATCTAGACAAAAAGAAAAGTATTTCCTCTCCTTATTTAATTAAAAAGACAAATAGAATTTGAAAAATTTTTCCCTTCTTTCCTCTTTTCACTTCTAAATTCCTCAAACCCAAATGAAAAGTAGGGTAAAGAGATGAGTTCTCAACTGTGAGAGTAGGGTAAAAAGATGAGTTCTGAACTGAGAGAGTTATGGAAATTAAGTTTGAATGACCAAGTTTTCCTTTTGAAGTAAAATCATAAGTATCATTTGTCATATATTTTTTAGTTTTTATTTCATTTTTTCCCTCTTCATTGTACCAAATGCAGGGTTGAATAAAGTTCTCGGGGTTACTGGAGCTCAAGATGGAGAAAATTCTCAATTTAACTCTTTCGTAATCTAAATCGCGTAAATAAAGAAAAATTTTCAAACATCAGAAATTACAGTCTTTGAGGAGTGTTATGATATATTAAAATTGTAACCAAAACCTTAGTTCAAAGTGTGTTTATTATTATATTTTTAAGCTGACATATTAAACTTGTAACTAAGGAATAAAAGAGTTGCTTTACTGCATTTTAAAGTTCATGTATTACCAGCTTAAATAATAGTTGATTCAACTGCAAAAGGGGGATTATACTCTCCTAATAAAAGATCTCAAGATTGAACCTTAAAAATCAAATCATATTAAATATTTGGTTTCAAAACTTAACACAAAAAAGTTTCACCCGACTATATTTGATTTGTCTGAATCTCGATAAATTTTTCAATAAAAATATAATAATTCTAGTATACTGTGTGCATGTGAAAAAAAATCATATATTAAAATTTTGATTTAGTGAACAAACATAATATATATACAAGTTACACTATTTGTAAGTTTTAAATAAAATGGTTCATCTTAGATTATATGTAATCTTAAAATGGAATTTTTCCTTCAAATTAATGAGTAGTTTATCACTTTATCTTTTTTTAAAAAAAAAAAAGTCAAACTTAGTTCAGTTATTTTCAATTGCATAGTAAAAGATTAATTGAGAAGCCTAATTTTTCAGTCTATATCGTCTCTTCCCCCTCTTTTCCAAGTCGAGCTCAAGAAAAGGACATATGTTTGAACAATTATATTAAATTATTTTGAAAAAAAAAACACTCATTTCCAAGGGAAAAAAGAGAGAGAGAGAGAGAGAGAGAGTGAGTGAGCGAGTAAAACTACATTTTTTTATATATATGGGACTAGACCAATTAACATTAACAATTTTTGTTTGCCAACATTAACAATTAACCAGTAGAACAAGTTTAATTGGTTTACCTTAATTTAATGTATTTTGGGCTTAATACATCAAATGTTTACAAGCGAATTTATATTTTAGACAGAGCCAATTAATTAATGACAGGGGCACAGGGCTAAGCTATCTGAGGGGAACACAACGAGTTAGTTATATATGAACGGTACCAAGAACGGCTATTCTGTTATTAACAAACCTTTTCTGATTAACTAACCATTGAACTTCTGTATTATAAATATCATTAACAGTTCATGAAACGGAAGCACTATAGCTCAGTCGCTCTGGAGGTACATTATCTGAAGAAGAAGAAGAAGAAGCTCTTGCGATGGACAAAGTCCAGGTAAATTGCGTTTTGCTTGAAATCTTAATCTGTGACGCTTCTCTGAGTTTACTTTCTAAATGTGATCTCATTGATTATAGAATCTAGAACATCTCTTCTACTTTGATGATTCTTGCTTGCATCGATTTTTTCTTTTTTCTTTTTCCCGAGAAAATGTGGTAAATTTTACATTGAATTCTTGAGTCCAAAAGATTGGCCTGAAAGAAATTCAATTACCAAAAGTGAAACAGAGTCAATGCTGAGTTGAAATAGGAGGATAAGGGAAAATGTAGCTTGGTTGTCTTTATGATTTAGTGTGCGTAGGATAATTAATGATTAGGATTAAAACCCTATTTTGATCAATATCCTTCAATTCTTTCATAGGTTGTTTTTTAATTTTGTGCCGCACAAATGAATTTCTATGGTTTTACTCCATCTTTAATTGTCTTTATGATCTTATTTTATTATTTTATGATCTAATCTTATTTTATGCTATATATATACATGGATTTTTTTTACCGAGAAAATGTGGTAAATTTTATGTTGAATTCTTGGGTCGAAAAGATTATCCTGGAAGAAATTCAATTGTCGAAAGTGAAACAGAGTCAATGCTGAGTTGCAATGGGAGGGAAAAGGGAAAATGTAGCTTGGTTTTCTTTATGATTTCGTGTCCGTAGGATGATTAATGATTAGCATAAAACCCTCTTTTGATCAATAATACCCTTTAATTCTTTCATAGATTCTTTTTTTCTTTTTGTGCTAAATGAATTTTTATGGTTTCACTCAATCTTTAATTGTCTTTATGTTGATCAATTATATATATATATATATATATTAACTACTTTCTAGCATTAATTATATGTATTTAGAATTAGAATCTCAAGAAAATATATAATTAATTACATTAATAAAATTAAACAAAATACTAACAAATATTTTAATATTATGAACTAAAATAAAATGTTTCTAAATTGGAAGGACGCAATCACAATTTTTTAAACTACAGAAATTAAATTCAAAATTCCATGACATGATAAGAATTAAAAATATAATTGTTATCAAATGGTTATCAGTAGTATTTGCCTGCCAATATATTATAAATGAAATTAAAAAAAATTAGCACAAATACCAGATATTGTTTTATAGGTTATCGCTTTAGTCACTATTATTAGTTTTACTAAGGTTAAATTGATAAAACGATATTATTGAAAATAATTTTATTCATAGATTTTTTTAATCAAAATACAATGAACTGTGAATAAGCTGAGTAAATAATTGGGCATTGGCTTATGCGAAGGTGAGCAAATCAAGGACAGATAGCCCAAGGAAGAATGCAGGTGGATCTAGAGATGCGGGCACAGCAAGTAGACCAGTTTCAAAGGTCACTCACCATGACTGGTCTCCTCTGGACGATGGCATTAAGGTTAAACTCCCTTATACTTCACCTAATTACACTCCTACCCGGATTGAAGTTGATGCAGAGGTGTTCAGTGTCATATATGGCCCCCGTTCTAAGACCAGACTCCCAGAGTTTGTTCAGCTCTATGATGGAGTGACCAGAATATGATTTTACTCAAGAACAAGTGTGATGATCCCTTTGGTTTTTTTGAACAGACCAATGAAGTCAGAACGGTACCGTTACAAGTATCAGATTCTGCTCATTTCTCTGATTCTTTGTTGGGTAGAATTATGAACTTTGTGTAAATATATAGCTATTGGTGAAAAAAGGTTAGTGATCAGTTGTTGGTCAGATTAATTACCAGTGCTGAATTCAGAAAATGGATGTTTATAAGAATATATAGCATCAGCATGATTTGATTTGCTTGAATGAATAAATACCTGTCTTCGTTGTTTGATGTTCAGGTTCATGATTTTGCTATTGTTAGAATCATGTAGTAATCGTTGTAGTCATTGTGACCTTTCCATGTGCGAAACAATGTCAGCTGTAACTAACCAGAGAAAATTGCTGTTGATATTCGAGAGGGAAACTTAAAAAGAAAGAAAGGTGCTCCAAAACCAGCCTATTTCCTTTGTTAGTAATACACATAGACATAATTAAGATAATAGTGAAAGCACATTAACAAAAAAGAATTCTTCCGCATAGCCTGTCAGTACATCACCTCACAGACACAAAACTGCTAGAAACAAACTAGTCCTGCTTACTGCGAGCTAGCCTTGCACGATGTCTGAGCTCGGCTCTTTTCCACCTAACAATCAGGTAACACAAGGAGAAGAGTGTATTTATCTGCAGAGAGAGAGAGAGAGAGAGAGAGAGTCAAGATGCTTCCAATCAGTTTCC
Source organism: Adenanthera pavonina (assembly GCA_026686845.1). Classification (NCBI taxonomy): domain Eukaryota; kingdom Viridiplantae; phylum Streptophyta; class Magnoliopsida; order Fabales; family Fabaceae; genus Adenanthera; species Adenanthera pavonina. The sequence continues at coordinate 22,318,022 of JAIVEN010000013.1, forward strand.
AATCTATTTACTAAAATGAGTCGAATTGTAATGGTGGTAAATACTGACCAAGATTATCATTGCAATGACAAGAAGAGGTCCCGACCAAAGTACTGACAGAAACAGTCCATGGGAGTCAAAATAGTTTTGGCCAGAAAAGCTCTTCCAGTTCTTCCCCAGAAAACTATTAAGACCCTCAGCAAGATATACACCAGCCACTGCACCATAATATATAGTCTAGGTAAGAAAAGTTACATGCACTATTAAGCCTATCAGCAATATATTCAGGAGTATCTGCTAGCACACAAGGAACTCTCATGGCAAGAATTATAGAAGGTTGATATTGTGTAAGATACTGATAAAATTTTGAATAAAAAACTACTAAATCACAGAAAATTACATTAACTTAAAATTATAATAATCTAATGAGCCAGGGTCTCAGACTAAAAACAGAAATCTCAGTGACAAGGTCAAAATGCAACAGTTTACAGACGCTGGATGTCCCTTGATTGGTCATGTTTAAATATAAAAACTATTTAAGATCAGATATCTGCATGTTCTCTTGGCTTCAGTACTGCCTTAATGTTTGCTATTTGTGGCCGAATTGCACAGCTTGATATGTGATAATAGTCTAGTTAGACCACATTATGCTAGGTGTTAGGAACTGAATCATACCTTTAGCTGGGATAAACAAAACTTTCAAGTCTTCATTTCAAAAAACCAAAATCCTGAACACTTCCAACATTTTGAAATTTTGTGGACTGTGAATTCAGAAGTTTTATAGAATTAAAAGGATATCTCCATTTACTTAATAGTTATGAGTTACTTTGGTATCATCTAGACCGTTCGAGGTGCATAAGATCTATCTCTGGATCTTAACTCTCTTATATCACAATTTTAAGTAAGTTTTCAACTTCAAAGCCAGATAGGCCAAGGTAAAAGGATTTGAACGCCTGAAGCCCAAGCCAAACAGAATAAAGAAAGTCATATTCAATTTCACACAGTTTCTTTTATGCATTAATACCAATTTAGAAAAACAGAAGACAAGGCAGTGAGTTTATCCTGGAGAAGGTCACAATTAAAGTAGAAAACAAGCTACATAATAAAATTGGAGATATTAGTAAAGCTATACTTATAAATAACCCTGTATGACTCAAGAATCATTCCATAGAAAGATTAAAAAGTTAAACCTACAAGCCAAAAGAAACAGGCACATCTGAAAGTTGGTATGCTTCCTTGAGACTATAGTGACTAGCAACAACACAACATGGAATGCTATTAATCCCATTAGCCAAGGTTCCTGAAAAAAGATATAGAGAACCAAGGAGATATCAGTGGTGCCAAATATATCACCATGGAGTTAAAAGCATGATGAAAGATTCAAATTGTTTTGGATCCCGCTAGCTGTCTTGATTCATATATTTAGCATGTATAAAATTCACAGGGGAAGGGTTCAGGAAGATTAACATCCAAATAAATAAATTCTCTTCATTAGCTTCTCACTCTAACACCATATTTGGATTGACCCCAATTTGTTTGCTCAGAAATATAGCTTCCTTAGCGATAATCTCTCGTGCAACCTTTCACTTATTTCCATAATAATCATTAATCAATCTCCCCTAAGCCTTTTTCTTCCACGCAAAAGTTTTGATTATTTAGAGAAATTATTCTATGTACCCAAATTACTGTCCATAGAGAACAGATTTACTGTTTGCCCAGTGACTCAATTTAATCAAACTGAAGTACTAATCAATATAATGAACGGCGCATACCTTACAAACAAACCAAAACTGAAGCAATACATCTAAGCACAAGATCTGAAACAGTAATGGAAGCCATAACCCTAAAGTTGAATTACAATTCCGTGACCGAGACGAATTTTAAGCATGGCCAAATAGTATCGGTTTTCCTCGTTCATCCATTCGTTGTTAGCATGAAAGGGGAAAATAACCAGAATAAAGAAGAGATAATAAAGGGTTCGGGAAGGACCTTCCAATCGATGGCATGGAAAAAACCCAAGAAATTGTCGAAAGCGGGGCGAAAGCCAGCGCGAAGTTCCGAAGAGAACTTCTGGACAAGATCTGCCACTTGGTCGAAGTGCTCATCCAGGACAGACTTGAGATCATCCATGGAAGATTGATCCCACTGGAATCTGAGAAAAATGCAGACTTAACTCTCCACACAGATCACGAGCACACTTCAGAGCTGCTGCATCTAGCAACGGCACGGCACGAATCATCTATGTCGATCTCTTTCCCGGTCTGTCTAGTGAATAATCCTTAAAAAAAAAACGCTTTTTCTCACATCTCAACGAGGGTCCCTTTGATGGGCCAAAAAGAGAGAGAGATAATAAAGAAAAACGATATCCAATAGGTCTACCTATATGGGCCTCACTCTCTACTCTTTTCTGCTTTTTTTTTCTTTTTTCTGGTTTCCCTTACCAATCCTCCTCTTCTATGACATGAGAAGATCCAAATTGGTCAATTCCTTCATCAAAAAAAAAATTGTCAATTACTTTCGTCCCTAAGTATATACCTTAAAATTCATCGTAAGAACTAAGAAGTTCCCTCGTACTTGTGATAGAATTAACGGTTAAGAATAAAGTACTTTCATTAATTCCTAATATAGGATTTTTTAATCAAATTATACAAATTAAAAATAAGAGATTAAATTAGTTAACTATCTTAATTTTTCCGAACATCATAATATTTTTTCAAATTATCCTTATTAATTCTATATCTCTCTCTTCCACTTTTAATTAAATAGGGACATTTTCCGATAATACATAATAAATACTACATTGTAGTTTGAAAAATATTATATATATTTGGAACTGAAATAAAATGTAGACCAGAGAAATTATTGTAGAGAAAATTAGAGAACAGAATCCTAGATAATTTTATTGCATTATTTAAGGTGTTTTAATCTTGATCATAGTTTCGTAATAAATTACAGCTCTTACATAGTATGTTCCATGATTGTGAGAGGATCAAAGAGAAAAGAAAATGTGCAATATGTGATAATGAGTTGACATAACTGATACGGATACTTAATGGAAGGATGGACTAACATTAATATGCAATAAAGAAAATATTGATGGCCCTTGCTTAGACATGCTATACACAACGTTATCTAACTTTACAGTTATAATGACTGATCTCTCTTCCAAGTCTTTCATCCCATTAACATGGCTGTTCCACCATTTTTTATTTCACTTTATACACAACACCACCACCTATCTCCAAACCAAAAAAAGAAAGAACAACAAACAAAAATGGCCATGCTTTCCATATTAAACAGGTGAGAAAATGAAAAGAGAGAAAATTCTAACTATTAAATAAAAGCCTCTCACTGCCACCGACACAACCTTGTTCGTATCCAGCGGTGGAGATGAAAGTACGAATATAGATAATATGCCATTTATCGTCGCTGCCACCACGCCCACCACAAAAGCCGGCAAGTTGCTGCCACCAAACAAGGCATCCCAAGATCCACTTGCCACATAAATCACCATCTATATATACAGATATGGACACAAATAATTAGTAATCACTAATTATAGTTTTGTCAACGAGGTCCTTTGATGGGCCTCAAATGAGCCATACGATGAATTTTGAACTTGAGCTACTCCTTTCTGGGCCGTTGAAGTTGGACTAGTCTACCTTACGTATTTTGTCTCAAGAAATAATGTTGACAAAGAGAGGGTAAAAGAAAAATAAAAGTAATAAGAAAATTAAATTAAACTAATCTATTTTTAAATGGGTTCACTTTTTTGTTTAATTAAATTTTGAGGAAATATATTGATAATTGATTTCCTTTGAGTTTTTCTCTTTTTACCCCTAGACAATAAAACACTAACAAAAAGCGTCATGTCGTAATTGCCACACAACTTGAGAGAGTATGTTGTTTTGAACAAGTGGCCGATGGTTGTCTCATAATTTGGATTCAAACGACGAAGACAAAAAATTTAAATAAACCATTCCATACTCCACACACACACACACACACACATGTATTTTCCTTACCTGTTTAAATAAATGAAGTTGTTCATGCGATTAAAAAGGAAAAAAAGGGGAAAGGAATATTCCATGCTGGTAAGTGTCCAATTCTCTTCAAAAACATTGTTTCATGAGAAATGAAACAGTCAAACACTAGCAACTTCTATCTGAATTAGATTTAAGTATTGTTAGATTTGAATGAAAGTAACTTTTCTAATATGAGTTCTTTTATCTACAAAGTTCAAAATCATAACCTTATTTAAGAAATATTGAATCCCTTTCACTCTACTCAAACTAATAATGACAAAACTTTTTAACACATTGAAAAGAATTTTTAAAAAAAAAATTATATAGTTCACACAGTAATTACAAATGCTTTCTAGAATTAACAAGAAATAATGAACATAGAGTGGCCCAAAAATGAAGAAGAATCAAAGGATACATAACTATAACTCATATCTTACAAAGATATTGGTTCAAATCCCACTGTCAATATGAGAATTGTATTAATGGTAATCTGTAACTAAATATTTTTGTAAGTATTCTTTGAATTCTAAAACCTGCTTTGGTTCTGGTGAGTCCCCAGGACCTAACCCACATAAAAATTTTATTTATAAAACCAAAAAAAGATACAGGACTTGTTGATTTTGATTTTTTTTTTAAGTAAGAAAATTGTGATGCAGCTGTAGTTGAGGTTGGAGGAAAATCTTGGGAGGTTAGAGAGACAAGATCACGCAAGGGATTGGCTGCGTGTACATTCTGGAGAAACAAACAGCTTCTGAGAATGCATGCTTTGTCAAAATGAACAACAACATTATAAGGCAATGTAGGGTATCCAAATTGTGGTGTTGTTGGTGATGGGTACTGTACTGATATGCTCTGTTCATTATAAATCGGGTCACTTATCAAAAATCAAAAATTGATTGACAGGGAAATTACACCAAGAACAGACTCAATGATTAATATATAGTATTTGTATTTTTTGTAAATTCTATTAATTTCAAAAGTTGTCAATAAATTTTTATTTTTGTTGATTTTTTTTTTAAATCTTGTGTAAATTATCATCCCTAGCCGTTGAAGAAAGAAACTTAAGGAACGGTAGATTTGATCTTGAGGTGAGTCGCTTTTGGCAATTTATAATGAGTTTAAACAATGACATAAATTCTTAATTCTTGGCATAAATTGTTATTATTATTCATTATGAGAGCAAACAGAAGAAATTTGTTTCGATGGGAAATTAATAGATCAACATCGTTGTCTTTACACATGGAAGTAATTCGGACCTCCATGCATGGGGGTAGTTTTTGTGCAGAATGTTGTGCCATTGACGTCAATTCTTCATTTGTTGGCTTGCTTGTTGCGGAATATATATATTTATATATATATATATTTATTTATATATATATATATATATATTTATGTGTGTTATCATACATATATAATCACATGAATCAATTAATCATATTCATATATTTGCATTATGCCCCTTTTTTTAATGACCAGTCATTATTTTGGGCTTTAACTAATTTGGATTAAGATATAGTTAGGTCCCCTACTCTCTCAAAGGTATTTTTTTTATTAATACGGTTTCAAATCTAAGACATATCATACTTAAATAATCTTAATTCCTTTCACTATGACTAATATTCATCACTATGTTGTGCCCTCTTTTGCTCAACTACTTTGGTTCTTTTCTCTTTCGACGGATACGATGGTTTCCACAAACTCTGTTAATTAGTTCAAATGGTTCTGATTTTATTATAGCGCGCGCTCTGGTTATAATGAATTTTTTAAGATTATAATAAGTGATTTATTATGAGTACAACTACAAGAAAAATAATATTTTAGTAATTTTATATAATAAATAAAAAGAATCAAAGTTTGACTTATCAGAGGAGGGCCGAAGTTATCAAAGTCTACATTATTGACGTTCAATGACTCAATGTCATTACAACGAGACTAATAAATTTAGAGTATAGTCATAATATATCTTGTAATTGGAAGTGAAAATTATTAGAAGTAAAACAAAATTAATTTCTCATCCAAGTTGGTCACTTTTTCCCACACTAAATATATCTCTTAAAATTCATGTAGAGAAAATTAGCAGTTAATAATACTAAGTACCATTGTAGAGAAAATTAGAGAATGGAATCCTAGATATTATTTAAGGTGTTTTAATCTTTGATCATATTTTGGTAATAAATTACTCCTCTTACAGAGCATGTTCCAGTTCTATCTATGATTGTGAGAGGAATCAAAGAGAGAAGAAAATGAGCAATATTTGACAATAGTGATAAGGATAGTTCATGGAAGGATGGACTAACATTAAATAATATTCAATAAAGGAAATATATTGATAGGCCCTGCTTAGACAGGCTATACACAGCCATCTAACTTTACAGTTATAATGACGGATCTCTCTTCTAAGCCTTTCATCTCATTAACATGGCCGTTCGCCTGTTCCACCATTTTCCTTCTTCACCTTATGCACAACATTAAAACCTATCTCCCAGCTACCAACCAAAAAAAAAACACCAAAAAAAAAAAGGAAAAAAGGTTCTGCTTTCCATAAACAGGTGAGAAAATAAAAAGAGAGAAAAGTCCAACGATTTAATGGAAGCCTCCTGCCGCCACCAACGCACCCTTGTTCATATCCGGCGGTGGAGATGGAAGTACGAATATAGATAATATGCCACTCATCACCGCTGCTACCGCGCCCACCACAAAGGCCGGCAAGTTGCCGCCACCAAACAAAGCATCCCAAGGTCCACTTGCCACAGAAATCACCATCTATACAGATATGGACACAAACATAATTAGTAATTAGTCACCATGCTATGTGAACTATCACAATGAAATTGGTAAGAGTATATGGAGTGAGGTAGTTCAAACCTGTGGAATGACGATTGAAAGATTGAGAACTCCTAAAGATAAACCTGAGAATTTAATTCATCCAAAAAGAGAAAAATGAGTTTCATGGTATTTCATTTAATCTAAAAATGAAATTGAGTGGATCAATTAAATTAATGAAAAGTGTTACCTTGGCCTGCCCCTGAGCTGTTGGAGAATATAGATGCAAGAGCAAAAGGAATACTAAAAGTAATCTGCACAACACAAAAACGCCAGTTTTAGAGTTTTTTTTCTTTTTTTAACTTTAGCATCAAAAGCTTTTATGATTCTCACCCTTTCCCACTTTTGTTTGTCTACTAGAAACTTCCTCTAAAGTGTTGGAACAAACACGAAAATAAAAAAATAAGACTTCCAAGGGAAACTTGTTTTGGATTGGAAATGGATATATTGTCACGAAAAAGTCATGAGCATTAATGGCACATTAAAATGAGATCACAACTTTTTACAAGTTATTGATAGGATTAAATCTGTTGCCTTGTTGGATATGAAAACAAATGACAAAAAGGAAACAATATTATCCACTCCCCCTACACCTCATAATAAATTTATGGTCAGTAATGTATATTACAGGTAATCATAATCAAAGAAACTGCATAAAGAAAATTATAAAAAAGATTAACAAAAATATTTTAGATCCAAATATTTCAGCAAGTGATCACAACTTTTTACATGTCATTAATTTATATTATCTACTCCTTCAACACCTTGATTAAATTCATAATTAAGTTATGGTCAAATTTATAGTCACCTACAATCATAGTCAAAGAAACTGCTTCAAGAAAATTTCATCAACAAGGCACACCAGAATGATTCAATAAAAAATTCTAGATTTGAATCTGTGCTCTTCCTGATGCAAACTATAATTGTGACTGACAAACGAAAGAAATTTTTTACTTTTAATAAATTTAATTTCCCAAAATTGTCAAAATAAGATTTAACTTTGCTGATTTCCGTAAACGACTTACAGCAAGGGGGATACCCAGCACCGCAAAAAGAGCCAACGTGCCACCTTTCACCCCGGCGGACGGCGGCAGCGGATCCTTGTCGCCGCCTGCTCCGACGGTGTACCGCCGTGAATGCTCGGCGATTTTAGTTATCAGCACGGTGAGCGCCAGACAGATGGCGAGCAAAAAGTTGACGATTCCCCAGAGCCTCTTGACGCCCCCAACCCCACGCGCCAGAACCTCGATGCTCAAGGACGTGATTCCCAGCACCACGGAGTTGAGCATGAGCCCCAATGCTCCAGCACGAACCCCCATATCGTACACCCTCCCTTCTCCCACCTTCCCGCCAAACACCTCCTTCCCCACCCAATCAGTGTCGAACAGCAAGAAGGGAAACCAAGCAATCCAGTTGAGACACGTCACCAATAGGAGGATCCACATCGGCTTCTTCATGACCCGGAAAGCACCCCATATTTCCCCGAAGCAAGGGATTCCTCGTGACGATCCTGAACCTTCTTCCTCCTCTCCGTTCTCTGTAGCATCGGCTTCCTTCGTTGTTTTCTCCTCCGACGGTGTCGTTTTCTCCTTCACGTACGTCAGTGCAATAGTTGCGAGGGTTGCCAAGAGTGCGATGGAGAGGAAGAAGCAGCTCTTGAGGTTCGCGCAGTACACGTCGCAGGCTTTCGTCATCGTGAACGGGAACATCTTGTGGAGTTTTCCGAACGACCCAGCGGCGTAGCCGAGTACGTTCCCGACGGCCATGAAGAACGAGAAGAACGAGTTCGCAGTTCGCGTCTTACGTTGGTCGCCGGCGGCGAGGTCAGCGAGGAGGGCACGGCACGGCCCCTGGAGCATGTTGTTGGCAACGTCGAGGATCCAGAACCCGACGACGAAGATCACAATGGCGCGAGGCCGGGTTTTCTTCCTTAACGAGTCACCAAACATGTAGCCCATATCCGCTGCGTAGCCGATCAGAAACACGGCGATGAGGACAGAGACAGAGCCCGCGGCAATGAAGGGACGTCGGCGACCGAATCGAGATTTGCAGCGGTCGCTGTGGTATCCCACTATGGGCTGGACGAGCATGCCGGAAATGGGACCGCAGAGCCAGATGAAAGCGGCCCAGGTGTGGGGGATGCCGAGGAGTTGGACGTAAGGAGTTAAGAGAGAAAGCTGGAGGGCCCAGCCGAACTGGATGCCGGCGGCGATGGAGGCGATGGCGACAATCTTACGCAGAGGACTGGGCTCAGGCGAGGTTGCAGGTTCAAGTTGAAGAGAAGAAGGTTGTTGTTTAGCCGTGTTGTTTGTAGTATCAGTGGTGAGTTTGGAGGGATTGGGAAGAGAATGAGGATCCATGGTGATGATGATACGATGAGAGAATGAGAAATGAAGAAGAAGGAAGTGTGAGAGAGTATGGGTGAGGGAAGTGAGGGGGGAGAAGGGTGAATTTATAAGGGGAGGTTGGAGGGGGAGGGGACAGTGGGTGGGTGGGGGCGGCGAAGCTTATCCGTTAAGAGAGAGAGAGAAAGCGGGCAGTTATGTCTCTCTGTGCGAGTAGCGCCAGTAAGGACTTGTCATGTTTACATTACGGATTCAGATTTCGATTGTGTGAAGTTCGTAAAGCAAAGCGGTTTCTCTGCACCTGGCCCACGGCGAATCCCCACCATTCACTGCATCTCCTGACACTTACATTGTTCCGGAAATAAATTACTGGCATTTCTTAAAATTAAACACGCAACTCTCCAATCGGTTTATTAGATGGATATTATTTATAAAAGTAAGGGAAACTCACACTTAAATACTATGAAAATAAAATATTTCTAAAAATATATTTAAAACTTTTTTAATTATCATAAGATATCTAGGTATCTAATTGGAAATTTTTTTCATTGTGAAATTCCTGTGTTACCCCTAATCAAACTTAAGAAATCCCTCATGTAAATATATAATGATCAATTATGAATATATGAGGGTTACTTACAAATTTATGAGAATCATTTGAAAATAAGTTATATAACTATATTTTATCTACTTCAAAAACTGATTTGCAACCACTTCTTGTAGATTTCCAAGTGATCCCTATATATTTATAATTGATTCTTATATATTTTCATCTTCGACTTCATAATTGATTCTAATATTTTTAATTAGATACCTAAACATTTTATAATAATTATGCAGAATATTTTGTATGCTTTTACAAATATTTTAGTTCTGGGTATTAAGTGAAATTTTCCCTAAAATTAATTACTTATAAATCTCATTCGAAACGGTATCATTATTTGGTACAAGCATTTGATTTTCATAGTATTCAGAATTTTACAATCTGCATGCATGTATACATTTAACTGAGAAGCATACATATATATTAATTATTCTGGCAAACAAAATACATATATATTAATTATGTTCACTATGGAACGCCATTATTAATTTCCGGACCAATGCACGTGAAGAAGTCTCAAATGAAGGTTTGAAGGTGGTGACGAGACTGATTCTGGAGTGTAAGATGCGTTCAGTGGTGGGGATTGGAAGTGGAACCACAGCACCGGCGTGCTACTGTGAGGCAGATGTACAGAATCTGCTTCCACTTCTCAATAGTTAACGGAAAAAGAAATAACGAATTAATTAAAAAATAAAAAAGTTGTAAATATATTTTTAGATCTTTTCCTTTTTTATTTTCGAGACTTTAATTAAAGAATTTAACTTTTCTTTTTCTTTTCTTTTTTTTGCTTGCCTAGTTTGTAAAGTATTGATCTAATTGTGTGAAGGTGTGAATCTACCTATTTTATTTTCACCATTTATCTCATCTATAATCATACATCACAAATTTCTTACTTTTCTTTTCTTTTTTTGGTGTGTGCAAGTTTTACTATTATACTCAAAATGAGCTACAAGCTACCCTTATGAACAATATGTTTCTTTATTTTTTTTTTATATTTTATAGTCATATTGATATTGATGATTATAACTCAAATGCTAATAAATATATTGCTGGAAAGTGCTACTAATATTATTTTTTATGATAAACCTTTTTAATTAATTAGTACATTTTAGCTATGTAGCTACCAGTTGCTCAATTTGCAATCACAACTCAAATTCCTTTTTTTATTTGTGATAAAAAAGAAGAAGAAGACAAGAGATTACAATTGAAATTTCAAACCATGTGGAGTGATTATTCTAAATTAATTTGACTTGTCATCATCAATTGGAGGCGACTATATGTATATATATATATATATATATGCAACTTTTAAAATCAACATGTAGGTCATTTCTATCTAATGGTGCCAAAACACAATGACCTACTAAATGGTGTGAACAATTTTAGCTGTTTTCCCTAAAAAAGAATTTTAAACTATTTATATTTTATTCAATGTTAATTTACAAAAATGTGCACAAATAATATTATCTTTTCCTCCATCTATTCTGTATTATAAGTCATATTATAAAAGAATTAAAGTATACAAAATATAAGTCACTTTGTAGGCATTAAATATTTATTTTCATTCATACCTCTCATTAAATAGTTATGGAGAAGAAAAAAAATATAATTAAAATGTGTTATAATTTAATGAGGGTAATATAAGAAAGTTATGGTAAATTTTGTAAAATTCAAGAAGCTTAATTACTTTTAACTATTTTTCTTGATATGTATAAAATGGTTAGAAATGACTTATAATAAGAAATATAATACCTTATTTGCAATAACCAAAATAAAAAATATTATTCTTAACTGATATGATGAATACAAATACAATGACTTTGGTCAATATAGGGAAATATACCATAACGGTAACTGTGAAATGTTGTACAGTTGGTTAAGATAGAGAATTTGTTTATATGTTTCTTCTTAAAAATGAGACAATATTGTGCGATTCCAATTACAGGCTAGGAAGTAGTTTGATTTTCCTATGAAATTGACCACATAAATAAAATATGTGATATTGATTTTTTTTTGGGCAACAAATGTGAGATTGATTTGAAACCCAATAGGCCAACAGATGTAGTAAATATTCTGTGGAATACACAATATGTACATCTCTCTAGAAATTAATGTAATAAATCCAATTATCTTATTCGAGTGATAAATTTCATTGTAATGTGTGGGATCCACGTAATGATGAGTCAGCGTTTATATTTATTTTTATGAAAATACTATATACATTGAATTTAGGAAAATTCAAAGTCAACTAGAAAAACAAAAAGTCAAATAAGAAAGAAAATGGACGTTACCTTGGGCATAATTAATGACGTCAAAGTTAGGAGACTTGTATGAATTTGAATAGTAGTAGGGTTTATGGTATTGATCTGAGTCAAATTGTGCATATACCAAAGCACAATTTACCTTTGTGATCTAAGCAAAAATAGTCCACCTTACATATTGGTCTATATACATATATATATGTTGCTGAAAAATGCACTAATTAGTGAAAGACCAAAGCTAAGTTTGAATATTGTACGTGCTTTATTGAGATAAAAGTGTTTATATTAAGCAAGTTCGATTAAGAAAATTCTAGTTCATATTATAGAATATTTTGAGAGATTTTTTTCTTAGTTCATAATATAAAATGTCATATATTAATTTGTTTATTTTTATTCCTCATTTATTTAATGATTAATCTTTTAATTTATGCTAAAATAATAAAAAAGTGAAATAAATGGGATAAAAATGAGATTTTTTATTTTTTTATTTTAGAATCGAAGTTTAAATATGTAATAAAAAAATTTTAAAATGCGTAAAATTGCTAAAAAGCCGAAGAAAGAGAGTATAAAATTGTATGAGGGATTGCCTTCAAAAAATATAAAATGGATCATGCATTAATTAGCCAGGAGGTCCAAAGTTTAGATATATGGACTGGCATAACTGTATGTGAGGAGGTAGGCTGGGTAGCTGGAGACACACACACACATGAAAATTATAAATATTATACAAATGATTTTTTAAAAAATAATAAATACATATTCGGTTACTCATAAAAAATGAGGGTAACGAGTATAGAATTATTATGAATTGTGATTTGAATGCAAATAATATATTTTTTTATTTTGTGAAATTTCGCGACAAATTTATTAAGTTTATACACAATAATCCTGCCATAGTAATTATTAGTTTATTAACAAAAGAGTATAACTTCATATTAATTAAATAAATCACCCTAAATTTTATTATTTGCTGAAATGACCCATTGAACTTTAGATGTATGTTTATATTATAATCTCTAAATTTTAAATCATGTGCTGTTAACTCTTTTGTCAAAGTGTTATATTAATGAAATATTGAATTAACAAAAAAATCACTTAAATATAAAAGAGAAGATGTAATAAACAGTAAAGAATGTTGACACGGTTTGAATTTTAGGAGAGTTCACTATCAAATTTTAAAAGTTTGAGAGATTAGTTTTAGTATTAGTTGTCCTAGTATTAGTTTACACTTCCTCCGGTCCTATATATATGATATTTTATCTTGTTCCTAAATATAAGACCATTTACAATATACGAGGTATTATTTATTATACATTTCTAAAAAATGTTCCTATTTAATATATTCAAAGAGAGAGAAAAATATTAAATAAGGATATTTTTGGAAAAATATTAAGATTTTTGGAAAAATCGAGATAGTTAATTAGTTTTAATTTCAATTCTTAATACACGTGATTCGGTTAAAATGATCTTATATTAAGAATAAGAGAAAATATAAAATAGTTATATAAATGTTTACCAAAATATATATATATATAAATTAAATTTGTGATTAACAAGCTACCCTAAGCTGATATAATAATCTCTAAAACATGAGTTCCAATTAATTGATGGCAGAATATTTTCTTGTTCATTAAAATATTGAAAAGAGAAGATGACGAAAAAAGTATAAAAAAAAGAAGAAGAAGATGACGAAGAACAATTTCTTAATCATTAATTTATAACTACCAATGATAAATAATAATATCCTTAAAGAATCAGATTGACTTGTAGACTGTAGTCCATGAGATTGATTAGTTTTAGAATACCAATAAAGAATGTTCACACGGTTTGAAATTTGAGTACAATAAAACTGACAACGGTTAAAGTGCATGTCGTTTAAAAAAAATATGCTCCTACGATTCATCGAGTGTTTTGTATGGAAGTTTATAAAATATTAAATATTTTTTAATCACATTATTTCGTTTTTAATTATTTTTTATTTATAATTTTATGATGATAATATAATAGGTATTTAATAAAAATAAAATAAGAAATATTTATATTTTTTATATTAATTTTAAATAATTTTTTTAATATATATATATAATTGATATAAAATATATTATAATGTAAATATGATATTACTAAAAATAAATTCATTATTAATAAAAAAAATGGGAACGGGGAAGAGATTGCCGAAAGAAATGAAATGGACAAAACGCATGCTTTGATCAGAAAAGTTAGTCGTATATCGACCGACACAGCTTGACTCTAGTGGACCCCACTCGACCGAGACAATTGAAGAGGGTTTCAAAACAAGACGACGGTCTTTATGTGATAAACATACACTGATACGTCACGTTTTGCCATAAAAACTAGTCGTATTATTGCATTAGGGGGTTTTTTTTTTAAGCAAAGATTTCTATTCTGTTTTTTTTCCCAACGAGCATAAGAAGATTTCATAAATACTATACTATATTCAAGATATTTTTGAATTTATTAACATTTATAACATTCATGTGCTTTTATAACAATTGAAGATTGAAAATGTTAAAATATTTATAATATTACTCTTTCAGGTATGGTGTCAGAATATTAAATATATTTTTAATAAATTTCATCAAATTCATTTAAATTTAATTAAAATGATAAATTTTATTTTTATTTTGAAAATATGAAATTTAGTATGATTTTAGTTATATATTATCAAATCAATATCACACAAATAAAAATGAAAGAGTAGATTTCTTTCTCATTAAATATAACTGCACAATCATTTATATTAACGGAGGTAATTTTAATAAAAATAGAAATAATAAAGTATTTCTATAGAGAATAATGTAATTTTAAAATTTTAAAATGCATATTTTGCTTATTAATTATTATATTATTTTCAAGTAGATCGGTAGGAGATTTCATCACAATGATTATACATATCTGTTGAACGGTTGTGATAAATAAGTGGTTTTTTTTTTCTTGAGCTGAAATATGTGGTTGAAATTATTACTATTCTTCATGTGGTTGTTTGATTTAATTTTGAGTCAAACTAGAGAAACAATGGGGTTGAAATAACTCACTTGAAGGATAGCTCTTTAAATAGCTCACAAATATCGCTTCGAGAACATGATTTTACTATTTAGGCTCGTATATGTTTCATAGAAAAACAAATAGAATGAAAAAAAAAAACAAGAAGAAAGAAAGAAACAAATACTTGTAGATAGTAAATATTACATCATCATGTTTTGAAAGAGCAAAATGTCCAGCGAACACGTATATTCTAACTTTGGTACCACTTTACGGAATTCAGTGGACAACCTAGAGATTTTTCACATTTTAAAAAGGTTATCTCTCTATTTTTTTTATCTATCACATTCTAAAAATTTTTTTATATTTTTTATCTATCATTTTAAAATTTCAAAACAATATTAATTACTATTTTTTCATTTATATCATCATCTATCATCTTAAAAGTAAAAAATAATATTAATTATTTTTTTTATCTATTTGTTTCTGTAAGAACATATTAATAAATTTGAAAGAAACTCTAACATATTAATTGTATTTTTAATATATGTGATAAAATCTTAAATGACACTTAAAAAAAACAAAAGTAGTAGCTAGCAGACTCTAGTCTGCATAGGTTAAAATAGACCAAAGATTATGTCATCTCTTGATATATTCAGTGAGAAGAACCTCTTTAGATATTGAAGATATTCACTTATGGAAGAGTATAATTACTTATTTTGTAAAGCTGCCACGGACATACACACTATGAGAAATTCTCACGAATGATTGGCTATGAGAAATTCTCGTGAATGATTGGCTGTGAGAAACACAGATGAAGATGAGAAAAAGAAAAGCCAAAACATGAATGTTCTCATGGCAACATGTACACGAAAACTTCTCACAGACATACACATTGAGAAATTCTGACGAAGGTTGGCCATGAGAATGGTTTTTACAATTAGTTATCTTTTTTTTTTAAGTTTTCTTATATTGTTTTTCATGGAATTCATTCATGAGAAATTTTGACACCATTTTCCCACCACCAGGCGCAACATTCTCTTGACTTCTATCACAAATTTCTCACAGAATTTTCTCTTTGTTTTTTTTGTGAGGAAACGCATGAGAAATCTCCCTAAAATGATTTTTTATGAGAATTTTCCATGAGAAATTCTCTTCAATTTTTTGACCGTGACAATTTTCCATGAGAAAATGAATGTCTTGGTGTAGTGAAACATACCAACACTTATATCTTAAATAAGTGATTATACAAAAATTTAGTTTTTTTTACTTATGATAATCATTTATTTCACTTTTTCTTCTCATTATCCATTCAATAATCATTTAAACTCTTAAAATTTAATTATATTTTTTTTTCTCAAAATCACTTATAAGGTAAAAATATCCAAACACAAATCACTTTTGACATAACTACTTATTTTCATAATCAATTATGGATAAGTTAATCTAAACACACAATAAAAGAATTAGTGTATGTATCACAAGGAAAAGATATGTATATATATATAGACACACTAAAAAAAAGATGAAAATAAAGTTTTACAAAGATAGAAATAAATTAAATATGGGTCGTTTGATGAGTACCATAGCTTTACTATATACTCCATCTTATCCTAAATGTAGGGCATTTTCTAAAAGTAATATTTATTTCAAAATATAAGATATTTCGTAAGGTTATCTGATATACTAATTATTTTTTTACATTCATACCCATGGCTTATAATTGATAGAAGAAATATAAATGTTATGGAGAGTATAAGAGATAATAAAATTTCTTGACAAATTTAATTATTCAACTTCTTTTTTTAAGATGTATGAGGTAGTAGGAAATATTTTATATTTAGAATAAAATGGAGCATGTTTCATATTGCTAGTTAGAAATGTGCATGATGCTTTGTTTTGTTTAATTAGCTGAAGGAAATGGGAGAGAAAATTAAGAATTTTTTCCTCTTATATACTCCCTCTATCTCATTTTATTTGTTATTTTACATAATTTTAAATTTCTCAATTTATCTGTTATTTAACATTATCAATAAAATATTAATTATCCTTTTTATTATTTTATCTTTCATTAAAAATAATGATAGTGAAATACAAGTCATCTTTTAACATTTAATTTAAGGATATTTTAGTAAAATATTATTAAATTTTACTATAATTTAGATTATTTAATAATTTTATTGATATGTGTGAAAAACCTTAAAACAATAAATAAAATGAGATAGAGGGAGTATATATTTTTTCAAATCAAATAAAGGAGAAAGAACACTTATCCTCCTCTCACATATGACTGGAGGGAAAATTCCAGGTCTACTCAAATTTATTAAATTAAATAAAAATATATTAATTTTCTTTTCCTTTTTCTCCAAATCCTTGTAACTAAATGAAGGGTAAAGGAATATCAAATTCAACTTTTTTTCATTCACCCGTTTTTTCGTAGTAGTAACTTTTTCTCATTAAAAAGAAAAAAAAGATGTAGAAGGGATGGAGCTAATTAATAAGGGGGTGAGCAATCCAAAGAGAGAATAAATGAGGAGCGTAGGAGGGTAATAAAGAAGGAAGGGATAAGGTGCTGAGAAGGATCATTGACTTCAGTAGCACAAGTCAACGGAAATTAATTAATGTAATTATGACAAGGAAAATCACAGCTTACTAATCCCATTGGACCATTTTGGATATAAGTCAATCCTTTTGGTGTTTGTGCTTTAATATTTAGTTATTTACTCCCTTTTTTTTCCTCTCATCAAAAACATATTTCCCGTCTCGTATTATAAAATGATATGATAAATTTTTTTTATAATATAAGACAATATATTATGATTTATTATTTTTACTTCTTATTTATTATGTTATTAGTATTATAACTTATATTATATTTAATAAAATAAGTGAAATTAATAAAAATAAAATTAAAAATTTTATTTTTTATTAAAAGTTTAAGAATGTAATAAAATATATATAAAACTCCTCTATTATATTATAATATGAGAAGGAGGAAGTAAATAGCTTGTTCCTAACTCATTTTCATTCTTATTCATATATACTCCTTCCGATCCAAAATATAAATTTCACTTGACTAATTACACGTAAACCAAGAAATATGTTTTACTCATTAAATTTGTCACAAAAATATACTCCATTTGATCCACATTATAAAATATTTTATATCAATTATATGCATATTCAGAAAATCATTTTTTCACCTGAAATTAATTCAAAAAGTACTTACATTTTCTATTTTACTCTCATCAAATATCTCATTCTACCATTATTGTAGGAATATAAATGAGGAGTATAGAAGAATTAAAGATAGGGGTAAAATGAGAAGAAAAATATCAAATGCCCTATATTTTGAACAAAAAACTTATCATAAAAAATGCCTATAATATGGACTAAAGGCAGTATGATTTTTCAATAGTACCTCTATTTAATATATTACATTTAAAGTCTGTTATCTCTCGTACATTTAATTTTAGATAAGACTAAAATAAAAAAAAACATTTAATGTCATCGAAATTCCCAAATATGACTTATATTTTGGATCTAAAAAAACTTTTAAAATAGGGCTTATATTTTGGATCAAATGGAGTAATTTTTTTAATTAGCAACTCTAGTTATACATGAAACTGATTCAATCAATCTTCAAATTTAATATGAGGAATTATATTTGTTGCTAGAGGAGAGGACGGACATTTTTCAGGATTACTTGTTGAATTTGAAAAGTTTAATTGACAACCAAAATAGCAAGCGATGATGATGACAAAGAATGTAGAGTACCTATTTAGTGGGGATTGCAATATAAGCAATGGCCTCCCTAACGCAGTCAGAAATAGTATAATATTAATCATGGTGGAATTATGACATGGTCACGCTAATAAACAATTTGATGTACTTCACTTGCTTTGGTTAGTGATATATTTTAGTCAACAATTGAAAACACACACAGAAACACACAAGTATATAATATAAGGCGCACATGATCAATATTGAAATTTTTTTTTCAATTACTACCTCTGTTTCTTTTTAAATATTATTTAAGGTTTTATTAAATATATTAAATATATAATTAATATATTAGAGTTTCTTTTAAATTTACTCATATATCCTTACAAAAATAAATAGACAAAAAAGAAAACTTAATGTTATATTTGTCTTTTAAGATAACAAATAAAAGTGTAAGTAAAAAATAGTAATTAATATTAATTTGGAATTTTAAAATGATATATAAAGAGAAATAAAAAATTTTCTAAAAATGTGACAAATAAAAAGACGGAGTATGTAATTAGAAGTGAATATATTTTTGTAAATTTTTTAATCAATAAATTACTTATCTTTTAAAAAAAAAGGTTTAGTGAGTTGGATTTTTGAAAATTTATCATGGTCAAGATCAGGATAGGCTACATACAACTCAAAGCACTTGTAAAGTATAGCTTATAGATTACTTGCTAATTAAAGAGAATCTCATATCAAAAGCGAGATTAAATGACTTTTTTTTATACAACTAAAAATGAAGTAATATATCTTATGTTTGAATCTGTGCCAATTACTTAATTGTAATGAATAATGAATTTAAAAACGGCGAGGCTGATAATTGTAGGATAAAACATTATAAGGATGATGCTATTTGGATAATGACTGCACTGATATATATATATATATATATTCTAAAAGCTTTGTAAAAACTTATTAGTCTCTCTTTTCACCAAAAAAAGGGAACTTGGTCCCTAAAATTACAAATTATGCGATGATATTACCTCCAAGTTAGTAGTAGTAGGTAAAGCAGGAGAATGTTGATCCTTTTTTCTCCCTTTTACACTAAGGTATGTACCCAATCAATAATAGAAAACTAATTCTTTTGAGGCATAAAAATCACTAAAATAAGTTTTATCCATTTCAACAAAACTTATTTCGTACATATGATAAAATATCGAATCTAAAATAATATGTTTAAGGGAATTAGTTATCTACTAGCTGTGTGAAAACTTTATTAAACTTCAAAGACTCAAGGAAAATGCCTTTTTTTTTTTTAAAAAAAAAAGGTCGATTGTAACTTTTTCTTTTTAAATTTTCGGTATATTTGGCACGATCATTATATATTAATAAGTGTGGTCATCACAACATGAAGTTAACATCATATATAGAGAAATCAAAAGACAAGAGAATTGGACGTAGAAAACAAGGAGTAATGGGAGGGACCAAATTAAGCAAAGCCATGACTGACCCATGAGAGGTTTGAAGAATATTAAGAGGGAGTTCATCGATCATGTGGGCGCTGTCATCCCATATGCTTGCTAAAAAGACAGCCTCATTTTTTTGTTAGGTCATCTAATAATTCAAAAATGCCCTGTGTGTTGACTAACTAGACTATAAACAAATCACCACTGTTCCATTTCTTTGTCACCATCAAACATGATTTTTCATCTCTATTTTCACTTTCACTTTCACACACACAATATATGTATGTGCATATACATACATACATACATACATACATATATGTGTACCTATGTACGTAGGTGTTTTAATTTATTATTACTATATTTTAATTGGTTGAATTGGTTATAATATTATTCCCATCGTATGAATTTTAGGCAGCATCATTTTGGATTGTTCTAATAGATATATCAATTTAATTAATATTTATCCAACTTAATATAATATGCATGTACAAGTTTTTAATGATTTCATTGTTTAGTTGCACCTTACCTTTTTACTATAAATTTAAATGGTTTCCTTCAATACCTTAATTTTCTTTCCTACATATAGTTGGTGTTTTAACTTTTTTATGAAACTAGATATGCACCCATGCAATGCACAGGGTGAATAATAATAAACCCAATCATATAAATCATCTTCGTATGCTTTCAAATCATCATCCTCATTAGACATTTGGAGGACAATATAGTCAGAAGGATATGCCTTCCCATATGTGTCCACGTCTTAATCTTGAAAACAAATTTCTTCCCAAGGAATCGATCAAAACACTCTAGCATATATTCATTATCTTGGTTTTTCTGCAAAAATAAAATATTGAAAGTTATAAAACTTAGTCAAAGAATTGTAGGGAAACAAATAAAGATGACAAATATATATATATACTCAAAATAGTATATGGACCTCCAACATATTCTCCCTCAGTTGAAGATTAGTGTATTGAATAAATTTTTGCAAACTAACAATCAAATACAATGAATGGAGCAAATCCAATATCATTAACAACAATGAAACAAACTTTATACATAGTGAAAATGATATAAGATAAATATAAAAACAATAATAATAAGATTATTAGAATGTGAAAGAAATAAGTTCAATAAACTCAACATAAACAAACAATAGTATAAGCATCATCAACAAAATGGAAATGAACTACAAATCAGATTAGAATTAGCTAAACCTTATCTGGAAAGAACCAATGAATAAAACTATTGTACTTGGCAAGCTTCATTTTACTTTCTCAAATAGATAATAATGCACAATAATGTTTCATACAAACAATAAGCAACAATCACTAGTACCTTCATAATACCATTACATTGCTCACAGAAAAACCCATCACCATTTGGAAGTACACCCTCTGAGTAGGATTTATATGCATTATAATATTAGCCTCGTTCTAGATCAATATGCAAAACAGAGTCCATCGTTAAATAGATGGTATCCTAAGCACAACAACCTTTAATAAGAAATACTAATAAAAAAACAAATACATATTGTGTGGCATAAATAGATATGATGGCAATGGATTATAACATTATAGGTAGGCAATGGTGCAAATCCTCAATTTTTTTCCTCTCTTGCACATTAAGATTATAATCACTTCCTGATGATGATGTCAACTATGATAATGTTGTAACTTGCTCATCTACACTCACACCAATATAAATTGTAAGGTCAAAGAATATTTGAGTGAATTAAATTATCATATGGAATCAATTATACTATTATACTATATATATGACTAAATTGAGATACTTATCAATAAATGTAGACACTTTAGGAATAGATGGATGAACAAATATCCAAGAACAGTACAATGAGTTTGATAATTTTCAGATACTTGTCAAACCATTAATATATGTAAACACTAATACTAATACCCACAAAAAACATAAATTAATATATATATATATAAGATTTCTCATAAAAAATTGAATACTTATATACCGTTGAACTCTTTGATTTTAAACCACAACAGGTGGGACATAAGTAGATGACATATATTTTATCACATCATTAGTGAATGAACAACATAAATGGTTACTCCTAATTATATACAACTGATAGAAAATATAAAATTAGTTCAAATACTTAAATAGCATAACATATTATAGTAAAACACAATATACTTCATTGTAATAAATATATATATATATATATACTCATATAATACAATTAAAGCCATACAATTTTTCAAAACATGAGTAATCATTAGGTAGCAAAATGATGTACACCAACATTGCTGTAATTAATCTAACTTTAAAGCCATACACCTCTATAAAACGTATGTATGAAATTTTATGACACATACTCATTATCTTCAATTAGTATCTCCATTCTCTTCTATTTCTTTCCATAATAACTCTCATTACATTATTCCAAACTTAGTTCCTTGCTAACTAATTGTATTTGGCGTTGTATGCAGAACTGAAAGGTTTAGGATGGAGAAGGGCTCAAGTTGGAGATAGAGGAACATGAAGCTGCGGCCTGAGGTAGGATTGCCATGTCAAGAGAGTTGTAATTCGGTTAAATTTTTCCAAGCCGAGAGCATTCATGTCGTGATAGGCTTACTGGAGCCGCGGCAAGCAAGAAAATTTTGCATAAACTAAAAAACATTTCGAATGAACAGAAGAAAGGAAAACAGAGGGAGAAAGAAGAAGCTCCACTAGGGTTCGTGATTCTTGGCCCTTGGGAGTGATTTCTAACTTCTAGGAGCTTGCTAAATTGTTGGTAGGGCTGAACATAGGAGCTTGAGGCCCGGTTGGCTCAGTCCGACCCGAACACTTTGGGCCAATCGGGCCGGGCTAAGGTTAGGGCCAAGCACTCTAACCCTAGCTCGGCCCAACCTATATATATATTTTTTAATTTTTTTTTCTAGTTTTTTATATATCTTAATTGATTTTTGTAGAATTTTTTTTCCTTTATGTATCTAATATAATACATTTACTATGTAAATATTATGAAAACTTCTTAAGATTTTAATATTTAAAATTTTTTTAAATTTTGAATTAATATTTGAACTTAATATTTATGTAAAAATAATGTATAATGGTTAAATATTCATAAATTTTGAACAATTTTATTTTTTTCTAAGATTAATTTTTTAAGAAAATCTATTTTTAAATTAAATAAATATATTTTTTATTATTAAATAATTTTTCTTTTATTTTTTAATTAAAAAAAGATATATAGTATCGGGCCAGCCCGGGTACTTGCCCAACACTAGCCTGAGACATTTCGGGCCGGGCATCTGGCAGGGGTCAAAGCCGGCCCATGATCACCCCTAATTGTTGGTAAGTAATCTTTACTCTTCTCTCTCCATTTTTCTTCGGTTTTGAGTTGGATTTTTCAGGTATATGTTGGGATTTTTAGTGTTGGCCAAAATCCACCGATTAAAATGAATGAAATAAGGTTAATGAGGTGTGATTTGGTGTGCATGATCTTTAGGTATGAGTTTCAGAGGGAGTATGCATGATTTAAGTTTAACCCTAGGTTGAAATTATTAGAAGGAGTATGGAATCTGAAATGTATATGGTTGATTTAAGTTTGAATGGGTTTTAGAAACTCAATGATGCATGAATGTAGTGTTGGAACCTTGAGTTAGGCCTAAATAGTCAAATTGTGGTTTTTGGTCAAATGGTATATTGTGTTAATTGAGGATTTTATGGTATTGTAGGGGTTATTTGGTTAACTGAAGGAGTAAGTCATGTTGAATAACCCAAGAAGCATGTAGAATAGCATGTGTGTGGAATTGATAGCTAGAGGTAACTATGTGTTTGTATTGTTTGTATGATATGTTATTATATATGTGTATATATGTATATTTCCATTCATACCACGATATTAATATATGTGTGTATGATTTTTCTATATATTGTGGTATACACAGGTTAGACTTATAGTGGATGATAATTATGATGATGATTTGGATGATGATTATACATGATGATGATGTGACATTACATGATGCATACCATGACATTAAGGCCATGATGATGATGATATGATATGAGTATCACCACACAACATTGTGAGATATATGGTGATCGGGTGGTAATAATGATATGATATATGATGATATGATATGATATGATATGATGATATATGATAAGGGAGGATAAGGATGAGATTTTTGCAGCTAAATAGCCTCCTATGGCTAGAAGGGAAAGGCTGACAGTAGACTGCACCTTCCATAAATCGTCACCAATTTGTGGTGGGAAAGGGGAAGGAGGAGCTTGGTCATAAGAATGGGATCCTTGCAGCTCTAGTGTAACCTTTAATCCGGTTACATCAGGGTAATGTGAGCTTAGCGATATCTCAAAATTAGTCTTCACTGACTGTTGGAAGGAAATCACCTATACAAAATGTCCCATTATGACGACAGCTTGTGGTTCTAGCTGTGTGCAAGGGAGACATGCATTCCATTTTATATTGCATTCATGATATTATTGTATGAGTTATATATACATGCATGTGGTTGTCCCCGGTTACTGAGATTTTGTCTCACACCCCCTTTCTAATGAACTGACATTTTAGGTGAATGTTCTGGTACTAGTCCGGAGAAGACGAGGGAAGCATAGCGATTTTAGTATTGGAATAGCAAATCACTATAGTGTATGTGTAGTGTTTATGTATGTTGTGCTAAGTAGGGTAGAACGTTTGTAATTCAAGTGATCACAATGATGTTGTGATTGTATTGGATATCATGTGGTGTTAATGTTAATGATATTGATGTGGAATGGTATTGAGTGTGATGTATTGTGATGCTTGTATGGTTAGGGGTGTTGATGAGTCGGTATGGTAGTGTATGTGAATCCAAGGGTGGATTTGGACCTTGTTGGTGTGTTGTAGGGCATATAGCTTATTATGTCAACTTGGGGTTGAAAGGGGTCCAAACTTAAAGGAGAGGTTTCTTTGATGTAAAGCCTCTTTGGACAAGTGGTTAAGTCAATTAGGACCTGTGTGAATAGTTCCTGAATGCTAATTTGTCTTTGGTGGCAATTGGAGGAGGTTTGTGGTGAGTTTTGGTCAAAAGTGGCTAAAACGGTTTGAGGTGTCCAAAATCTCCATGCAGAGATGGATGGTGCAATACCCTATTAAAATCGACCTCCAACCTTGACCAATTATTCAAACACCAACCAACCTAGACCAGAACACCCAAACTATAAACTCTCAAAACATCCAGGCAGCTAGAAAACACTTAAAACTGGGCTGGGGCTACGACATACTACAGTACCGCCACCGTTACGGCACTCTCAGGTTCTAATTTTGTCTAGTAGAGGGTACTGGCGCCGCATTGCCTGTATCAGATTCCATATCAACAAAATGTTGATTTTCTGGGCAAACTTCCACTGCACACAACTTCTTGCTTCGTCTTTCGATTGACTTGATTTTAACTCCTATAGATCAATCTTGTTTCAATCTATCCATAGACACTAGTTTCACTCCAATCCATCTCCACATGGAGATTATGGATACCCAACACCCTTTTGACCACTTTTTGGCCAAAACTCTTAACTTAACACCTCCATTTGCCACCAAAAGCAATTAGGTACTCAAGGACCATTCACACATGTTTTATTGAGCTCAACCACTTTGTCCATGAAGGTTTCACCCTGAAGAACCCTTTCCTCTGAGAATTAACTCCCTTGAACCCCAAAACCACATAATGGGCTAAATGCCCAAAACATACCTACATGGCCCAAAACCACCTTTGGGCTCCCACACACGGCCAATCCAGTTCACAGACACACTCCCGACAATAGTGACCATACTGGGGTCCACACTATCATCGCACATATATAAACTATACCTATCACATATCAACCATCACCATCAATATCATCACATCTTCTATATTATCAAATCCTCAATGTCACAATCATTTTATCATCACATAGCATACAGATAATACTCCCAGGACTCTTATACAAGCATCCAGATTATAAAAATCTACTTGGTACAATATCATATAGACTATATTACGAACTACTAGTTACACTTGAGATTCCTGAAAACGGAGAGGCATGCAATTCCTCGGTCTCCTCCAAACTAGTACTAGAGTCTTTACTTGAAATGTTAGTCATGGAGGGGGGTATGAGACAATGTTTCAGTAACTAGGACAAACACACACACACATATATCATCAATATCACACATTTATGTAAATGATGTCATGCAATGCCAAGTGTCATGCAATGTATGTCTCCCTCAAACACGGCTAGCACCATGAGCTGGGGTCATCACAAGACATTTCGATAAGTGATTCCCTTCCAACAGCCTGTGAAGACTGATTTCTGGATATCACCAAACTCACCTCACACTAGTGTACCCGGCCAAAGGTCACACTAGTGATTGGACCGTGACTCTTCTTCCTCTTGACCACCGCAAATTGATGGTGATTTAGGGAAGGTGCAATCCACTATCACCTGGTTCTCCTAGCTATAGGAGAGGATTTAGTGGCAAGGATATTTCACCCTATCACCAAATCATATCATCATCATATCATATCACAGTTCACTGCCACCTGACTCTCCCAAAGAGAGGATTTAGTAGCAAGAATCTTTTATCACATCATCATATCGTATATCATCATATCTCATCTCATCACCATCCCTCAATGAGCCATATCTCTCTATGCTCATGGGTGGTGATATATATGCCATGCTAACATGCCTCTAACAGTATATGGTCATCATCACAGTAATCATTATGGTTATGCTAGCATGCAATGGTATAAGAATGCCATAATATCATACATACATGCCATACTCGTCATCATCATATATATTCACTTTAACACATATATCATCATCATATACTATCTCGTCTAGCTGTTTACATATCACGATATATAAAAAAATCATACATATACACATAATGATATCGTGGTATGAACAGAGACATACATATTTATACCAACACATAACACAAATATATAAATACCCGGTTACCTCAAGTTACTAACACCATGCACACAATGGCCTAGGTAAGTCTCTGGAGCATCCATCACGAACTATATACCTCAAATTAGCCAATCAACCACTATAACATTATAATGCCTTAAATTAACATCACTCCCATAACACTAAAATCCACAATCTAGCCTTCCAAGCTTAACCTGAAATTCTAACAATATACACATATACCAATAAACCTTAAATGACCATTCAAACATACACCAACACATGCAACTTCAGATTTTCGACTTCTTTTCCCAAATTTCAACCTAGGGTTTTACTCAAGCCCATCACAATCCAACCAAAACTCAAACTCATAGCTTTCTAACACTATATAATACTTCCACAACACCAAATCAAGTATTTTAATTGGTGGATTCTTCCCCAACTCGAAAACCCACATACTCCCACCGATTCCAAACCAAAAATTGAAGAGAAAATGGAGGAGGGAAGGTTAGGGATTACTTACCAACCAAGATTAAAGCTCCTAGAGTCCAAAAATGATCTCTCTTGGCTGGATTTCTCTACCCTAGCACAGCTTCTTCCTCGGTCCCTCCGTTTCCTCTTCTTCTATCCAATTGAAATGATCCTGATTTAAACAGAATTTTCAATGTTCACCATGGCTCCAGTAAGCTCGCTACAGCGCCAGCATTCTCGTTCCAGATATTTTTTAGGTTACCACACGTGTCTTGCTGTGGCAGCCCTGCATCTCGCCATGGCGTGGCCTTTTCTTTGTCTAAAATATTGAATTTGTCCTGTTTTGATCCTTCCTCCTATCTTGGTTCCTCCGGTCTTGCACACATCATCAAGGTTACTTCATGTTAACTCAGGACTAACTTCCGGGTAGTGCAATGAGGGTTGCTACATATGGAGGAGAAATTAGTGTCCATGGTTAGATTGGGACAAGATTAACTTGTAGGAGTTAGAATTAGGTCAATCGTAGGTGGGAGTATAACATTATGCACGTTGGAAGTTCATCCCGGAACTTTTAAATTTATTGATGTAAAAAATAGCAAGGGACGTCAGGGCGCCAAGGCCAAGGCACAGCACCAGACCCTCTATTTTGGCATTGCTGGAACTCGAGAGCACCAGAGCTGCAGCAGTACTATAGCGGCTGCGGCCTTGTACTCTACTTTAGCTATTCTGGTGTTCTTGAGATGTCTTGTGAAGCGTTTCCGCTACTTTAATGATCCCGGTGGTAAAGTTAAGGTGTTTTGGGTTTTATTCAGTCAGTTTTTGAAGAATTTGGTCAAGATAGGAGGTGTGTTGGAGTATGGTGTTACACTTTCCATCCTTCACAGACTGCTCCATCCCTCCAATGCCACTTAGTTTGCCAATCACATCTATAACAAAATAATCATTTAATAATGAAGTACTTCTAGTATCAAAAAACAAAGACATGAAATTGAATATTAATATATAAAGTAGAATCATGTACCAACTAAAAAGTAATCATCTACATTCCTTGAAAGAATCTCATTATAAGAAGTTAATAGAAAGCCATACGAATGTATATCTCCATTGTCAAATTGTGACTCCACAGATGTTAAATATTAAAAATTTATCTTGAATGCATGATACGTGCTGTTGTATGAATTGGTGTTACTACCAACTCCAAACTTTTATAATGTAAACTTTGACCTCCTTCAATATGAGCTTGAACTTTTTGAAGAAAAGTTTTTTTACCACTCCATGTGTACAATCACCCTGATTGGACATAATTTACAAAATATAGATTAAATAAAATTACCGCAAAAAAAGAAACAACCAAATTGGGGGATTAACATAATTGAAGCATAAAAAACTTTCATCAGCATCTTGTAAAACTAACTCTATTGTGTTATACTGGTTTGGTGAATGCTGATCGAGCATTATCCATAACTATACAACCGTAACTTTAATTCACTAATCATGTCTCAATGGATTGATAATTTTGACAGCATCATAAGATAAATTGTGAATGTTCTTCAACATGGACGTATTCGAACAAAATAGAAAACAACAACAATATCTAAATAAGCTTCGTTGATGGCAATGTGTTATAGGCAAGTAGCAATATTGTATTTATATATACAAATGCATGATTCAAATATTGAATATTAACAAATATTGATCCCAATGATATAATATGTCAACAACTTTAACCAAATCCATATTAATCCAACTAATATTATAAATGCATATAAAAAATAAATAATGGTGGTAAGCAAAATTATATACAAATTAACTTAATTGCAACAAATACTCATACAATTAAACTTTATATATACTAATATTATAAGCTACATTTTCGGAAGTACGATACAAAATATTTTAATTGCATCTATAATATGAACATATTTCATATCCCGCTAATTATACAAATGCAAATAAAAATGGTTTATTAATTATAATCACAATTATATATACATTATTTCTCTTGCAAAAATCATGAATTGCATTCAAATCAGATATCGATATTTTTATAAGTTGTTACAACAATATTTATATATAATCCAACAATATATATATATATATATATAATATTTTTATAAGTTGTTGCAACAACCCTTTAAGTGAATTGAATGAACAAAAATTAGCATATATATAAAAATAATGGGAACCCTAAAAAAGGAAAAAAAATGTAATTAAACACTTAATTTATTGGAAATGCTTACATGACATATTGAGGTTCCAACTTTTGACGTAACACCTTATTCCCAAGCACCTCTTGTCCTGGCCAACAACTTCAAAACCAATCAAACACAACCCAAACAACTCAAATACACCTTTCAAACATCAAAGTAGCGGAAGAAAAGCCAAACAACATCAGAAATTGGGCTAGGGTTGTGGCTGCTACAGTATCGCCGCAGCTCTAGCCCACAGACTTCACTGGCGCCAATGCCTAACATCCCAGTGCCGTGACGCCTCTTGCTGGTTTTTATACCAGTAAATTCCCAACTTTGAAGTGAACTTTCAACACGTATAACTTTAAGCTTTGACCTTCGATTGACCTGATTCTAATTTTTACACGTCAATCTAGTCTCGAACTATCCATACACACCACTTTCACTTCAATTTAACTCTGTATGGAGATTCTAGACACCTGACACCGTTTTGACCATTTTTTGACCAAAACCCACAACTTACAACTCCCATTTGCCACCAACGGCATCCTGACCATTTTGGACCATTCACACATGTCCTAAACCACTTAACAACTTGTCCAAAGAGGTTTCACCACAAAGGAACCACTCTTCTGAGATTTGACCCCTTGAACCCCATATAACAAAATGGACTACAGGCCCTAAAACATACCATCAAGGCCTAATTCTACCTTTGGGCTCATAAATACTACCATCCGTCATACACATCATATATAACACAATTCCACATTCATAACATACCATAACAACAACTCCATTACAACAATAATATCAGTCACCACTTAATGACAAACCATCTATCCTACTTGGAACAAAGTATATATCCAAGTAAACATATACTACATAGACCTAGTATTTCCATGTCAGATGCTACTCCCTCGTCTTCTCCGAACTAGTGCTAGAACCTTCACCTGAAATATTAGTTCATGAGAGAGGGGTACGAGACAATGTCTTAGTAACCGGGGACAATCACGCACATATGTGTATATATATATCTCATACAATCTCATGAATGCAATATGAAATAAAATGCATGTCTCCCTCCATACAACTAGAACTATGAGCTGTCGTCATAATATGACATTTCGTATATTAATTCCCTTCTAACAATCGGTGAAGACTGATTTCGAGACATCACTAAGCTCAACTCCCATTAGTGTACCTACCCAAAGGTAACACTAATGTTTCGATCGTGGTTCTCCTTTCCCTTTTCCACTACGAATTGGCAGCGATTTAGGGAAGGTGCAGTCCACTGCGCGCCTTTCCCTCCTGGCCATAAGAGGTAATTTAGTCGTAGGGATCCCATCCTTATCCTTTCTAATCATATATCATCATAATCATATCATATCATATATCATCATCACCACCCGATTGCCATATACCTCACAATGCTATGTGGTGATGTTCACATCGTATCATCATATAATCATCATAATCATATATCACAATGTCATGCATGCGTCATGTAATGTCACATCATCATCATCATCATCTCTAATCATCATCATAATCATTATTATCTAGCTGTGTGCACACCACAATATATAGAAAACCATACACACAAATACATCTATATTGTGGTATGAAAGAAACATGCATATATATGCAAATATACATACTAACATACAATACAATACAAACACCAGTTACCTTAGGTTGTCAATACCACACACACACACTTCTACAAGCTTTCTTGAATGCCAATCCCATGACTTGCCTTCTCCAATTAGCCAACAACCTTAACAATATCACGATACCTCAATAAATATATTATACAACTTGATAAAAAACCACAATTCAACTAATTAGGCCTAACCCAAGGTTCCAACCCCACATTCTTACATCATCAATCTCCTAGGAACCATTCAAACACTACTCAACCACATACACTTCGGATTCCCAAGAGCCCCAACTGAAAATAACCTAGGGTTACGCTTAAATCATGCATAAATCCTTCAAAACTCACACCCAAGCAATAAGAACACCAAATCATACTTCATTAATCCCATTTTATCCATTTTAGTCCGTGGATTTCGGTCCAAACTTTAAATCCCAACTTATACCCTAAAAATCCCAAGTTTAAGTTGAAGAAAATGGAGAGAGAGGAGTAGGGATCACTTACTAACATGAATCCAAGCTCTTGAGGTCCGAAACTCACTTCCCAAGGCCAGATCTCCAAACCCTAGCATAGCTCTCATGTTCTCTTCTCTGTTTCTTTCTTCCCTATTCGTTTGAAATGATTATGATTTAAACTAGTTTCTCGACTCTCGTCATGGCTCCCGATAAGCTTGCCGCGGCTCCACTGCTTTTCAAGAGGAAAATGCCACTAGAATACACTCTCGCCACAGCGGCCCTGCTTCTTACCATGGTATGGAGCTCTTTTCCTCTCCACGTTGAACTTTCCTCCATCATGTTTCCTCCAGTTCTACACACATTTCCAATGAGAATGTCATGAGGGTTGTTAGATTTGACCTACTTGTATATAGCATATAGATGAGTTGATTGCACATTCTTTTTTTTTTTTTTGTAATTTTATGGATTTCTCTTATTTTTTGAAATACATCTTATGTTAGTTTTATTTTTTTTTATCGAAAAACAATCATATGTATAATTTTATATGTATTGAAATTAGTTGAGCTAAATTAAAATATAATTTTATTGAAAAACAAGTGTAACTTAAAAATAGTAAAAGGGAAATATGGTGTTTATTTTGTACCACTCATATGGGACCACGATTAAGTAAAAAAGATTTAATAAAGTAAAAACCAACCTAAAAAAAGAAGAGGGAAAGAGTAACAGATAAGGAAGTGGAGGAAGAATATATATTTTAAACTCACAAGGAATCGAACACCACCTTTATGCTCTTATTGCTTATCGATAAGGTTCTGAACATATAACGGAAAATAAAAGGCGAGATTTCTGAGGAATAATAACTGAATTTCAATCCCTTTTCTTTGTCCTCCATATTCTTTTTCTTGTTCTCTTTATTCATTTCACAAAACATATCCAGGAACCTTCTAATGCAAAATCTTGTAACACAATCTCAGTCTTTTTTTTTTTTTTTACTATTTCAACTAGACGATTTATGGAGGTTCAAACTAATTTGGATTGAGTCGAGTAGAATCTTTTTGAGCGAATAAGTTCTACTGCCAAATATATTTAATGTGGCTCCATTTCCCTTATTTGTTAAACCAAATGTTCGGTGATAAATAATAAGTAAATAAATAAGTAAAATAATATTTAATTATAGCACTGTCGTCTTTTATCCAAAGAAGCATTTTAATTATATACTTCATATCTTATCAACTAAATAATGTTTGTGTTTGGATAAGACGAGCTTTTAATGATTCCCATTAAAACTGTAAATTCTTTTCTTTTTATTTAAGTTTTCTTCTGATTTCTGATTGTCAACTTTTAAAGACAAGAGTAAAGAGACTTCTATTCTCTAATTAACTTTTCTGAATGTGTCGTCCATATAACTCTTTTTTCTTGCTCTTTTTTTTTTTCTTTTTTCAACAAAGATTTTCCATCTTTCAATTTTTCCATCTGACACGGTATTTCAGTACGTAACTCAAAGGTCAAAAGGACAAAACAAAAATATTCCCCTTGTTTTCTTTTTATTGAAAAAGTTCATCTGTCTATGGATAATGCAATAAATCATTTGAAATTTGAACTTCAGATATGTAGATGTAATTTTTATTTTAAAAATTTGACAACAAACTTTATAAACTTTTAAAATTGTGCTTATATTCCCTTGTTATTAGTTGGTTCATTAGTTGGAGTATAAATTAAATTTATTTCTATTTATATAATCTTTTAAATCTTTGGATTATGAGTAGATAATCCCTCAAATCTTGTGTCAAGTGCAGATAATGTCATGACATGTTATGCTCTTCATTAGCGAAATGAACTAACTAATGACAGTCTTGTAAGTTTAAAATTAAAAATTAAATTCAAGGATGCGAATTATATACTCCACATAGTGTGTGTTTGAATCTCATTACCAATAAAAGGACCTTATTAGTGGATAATATATAAATGTCTATATAAAGTATTCTTATAAGTGTTCTTTAATCTCTAAGATCTATTCTAATTCTAATGTGCCCCACTCACTTAAACTAAGAAAAAAAAAAGGGAATCTTGAGGCAAAAAGAAAATTGTAGAATCTTTTTTTTTCCTTTCTAAATTGTTGTTGAGCTATCATATGGGAGATATATAATAAATTTTTGATAAAAGCTATATGGAAATATATAGATCACAATCATTGCAATGTACAACGTGCTTCTTCTTCTTCTTCTTCCTTATTTTCCCTTTGCTTTCATTAATCATCGCCATCCATAATAGGCTAAGCAAGATGCTTCAATAGGATATGATATCACATAGGAATCACAACATTCTGCTCTTCAATCATTCTAGTAGACAGTGGACACCACCATTGTTTAGGGTGGTCCTATACAACTGTACGTCTCCACTAATAATATATGTACATGCTTTCCCAACTTTTTCTCACCTTCAAACCACAGCCACAATGAGGGTTTCGCACCAATACTTGTAATAATTACATTTATATATATAGGTTAAAGACATATATTTGTATTATTTGATAGGATTTGATTAAAATTGATATACATTAATTATACGTATTTCATACAATTTTACTTCTGAAGGATCAATAATTTATATATAGTAGCTTGAATGAAGAAATGAACCTGGAGATTTTGCGGCAGCCTTTTTGAAGCCGACGGATATATATATATACCCCACTATTTCATGTCTAGCATGTAATTATAGCTTCTTGACTTTATGCTTCATTAGTTTTCTCTCTAAATAATTGTAAATGATTCTTATTATTCTTCCAAACTGTGCCAAAAGAAGCTAGATGCTACTCAAGGGAGTTGCTTTCGGTTTTCTCATGCATTGCTCTATATGGACCTAAAATTTTCTCTCTGGATTTGAAAATCTTTTCAATTAAGTAACTAAGCAGTCTTGTCAATTAAGCGGACAATATATTGTATTATTTTTCTTCTACTTGACAGTGTACAATTTTTTTTAATTTCAAAATGAAATAAAAATCTTGAAATTTAGACCATCGTGCATATTCTTCAATGAGCAATTTGGCATGTATAATTACTCAATTGAAAGGATCTAATTTCTCTCTGTCTCTCTCTCTCTCTCATGCACATTTTTGAGATGATATAGACATGAAGTATATACAAGTTGATAAGTTACAATCACCGATGCGACTGTATATCGAGGAATGCAAACACCTTATAGAGCCTATTTAGTTTCTGGCTACGAACAGGATATTTTGCACTTTCAAGTTAAAGCTACTTTCACATTACTTTGATAAGACCAACCCCAAACCAAACACCGTTATTCCATAAAATTGGTACAATATTAATATAAAACTTATCATGAATCAACCTCCTCTTGTCCTTATAAACATAACTCATCAACCTAGGACTCACCTTAATTACAAATTAATATCGAATTATAATATATAATAGCACTCTCTTATCCTTAAAGCAATCTCTTTATTGCTTTACTACCCTTTCTATTATCTTTCCTAATTTAATTGTAATCAAACATTGTTCTCCATAACTATTTACAGGCTAAATTGCTTAGTCCCGGACCATCATGACACCGATGGATCAATAGATACCATATATATATATATATATATTCATCACAATATTGGGAGGTTAGCTAATTATAGTTACAAAGATTCCCAAGATAGTTTGTAAAGGGAGTGTTTGTATGGTTTGTATTGCATTTTCAAGCAAGGACAAACAAAAAAAGAAAAAAAGAAAAGAAAGTGTGTGGATGAGTTATGAGTATGAAAGGCACCACACAAGTCCTTTCCAAAACAATCTGAAACAATCAATTAGGTATTTGTATCCATGTTCGGTTTATGTATCTATATATGCCAAATTATGGTGGCCCCTCCAATGGAATATATATATATATATATATGTACAAAAATATCCAACTTGGAAACACAACTTGAATATGACTTTAATTAATTACTTGAAGAAGCCATCCTCTAGAGACAGAAATTTCCAACATCAATCGAGTTTCACTACTATTAATTGATAATGCTATGGCTTGATGGTGAGATTTCAATTTAAAACGTACGTACAAATATAATACAGAATGTAAATATTTGGATTCAGTTTAATTATATGTTATTCTTATTACTTTAATGTTCGATTGAATAAACTGATTCGTATCCTAAGACCTAAATTAGTACAAAAAATGTACTTGTATGTACATGAGACATGATTGATTTGATTCCCATAAGTTTGAAGCTTTTTTCATTATTGTTTGTGTGTTTAGTTTTAATTAGTTGTAGGCGGAATTATATTTTTCCTTTATTAATTTCTCGGAATTACTTGCAAATAAGATTTCTATATTAGGATACAGAAATTAAATGGAGCATACAGTAGTGGAAGGAACTTACAATATACAAACTCTGAAATGTCAAATTCCGCTCCAACAAGTCAGAAAGTGAGAGGGAGGAAACACAGAGACAAATGCTATAATGTGTGTGAACGTTTGTGAACACACACACACACACACACACAAGCTATTACGACATGCGAGTTAAGCAGGTCAGCTCGATCCCAAGATCATTGGGGTTTTGCATTTTGCCCCCCATTAATTTAGTGGGTTAGATGGATAAAGCCTACAGGTTAATAATCTAACCACTCTAATTAATATATATATATATATATATCTTTAACAAATTAAAATGCATCTTCTAGATAGGATATCTTGATTTGAAAACGATATTTATAGGAAATATGTTATGTTAAAAAATTATTGGTAGATTAGAATCAATTCTTAATTAATTAATTAGATGTCTCTCAATGTATTACAAATGAATACTGTCACTGTTGGGGTTTACAGATGACACAAAGGTAAAAATAAAAATGAGAAAAGCTTAATTCAGCTGCAATGTATTGTGTATTGCTTGGCCATGTATATTAAAATACTAATATATACATATAATTGAAACTTAATGTTAGCCAATTTGATGCCAATAATTCTTCGGGGGAAAAAAAAGAAATATAATCGCAGCATACTTGGAACATGAACTTAATTTCATTAATTTATAATGGTCATTTCTTTTGGGCAATTAGAATATTATTATTGCCAATGATAACTTGTTGATTTGCGATTGGATTTATAATGTCACCAATAATTACAATTTGCATCTAGGTCACACTACCACTAGGAAGTAGAAACTTTTTAGAAAATCATAATTAGTATCCCACTATCCATAGACTCAACTAAACAAAGAAAAAAATTTAAAAAAATTAAAAAGAGACGGAGAAAAAAAAGGAAGAAGGCAAATCTTGGTGTACTGTGACGCGTGGGTATTAAGATTGAGAGGGGCCCACAAGGAAGAGAAAAGTCGTAGTAGGCCTGAGCCTCGTTTCCAAAAGCCCACTTGAGGGCCCATCTCCGAAGAATTGTGGTTTGTCGGCTATGCACGTGGCATGAGATGAGTGGATGCGATTTTGTCAATAATTAAAAATGGACTTTTCCTCTCCATCTTCCAGGTCATTTTCGTATATTTTTCTCCGGGCTGACGTTTCAAAAATAAATAAATAGGGACCTTTTTTGGGCCCACAATAAATATTAGTGACTGAGATTTCGCACAAGTTGATAGTTTCATGTATTCTTATTGTAAGACGAATTTTAAAAATGACGTTGTAAATTGAGTGTTATCAAATAGAAAAATTACTAAATTTAATGATATATATAATTTATTAAAAATCACATTAAAGTCGTGAATAATATGATTTTTTTCAGTTTTCTCTTTGATTTTAGAATTGATTAAATATTAACAAGAAAGACAGATGTGTGAGTCCACCTTCCCAGTTATACGGAAAAGAAAGAAAAAAAAAATTAAAATAGAGAGAATCGACATATAAAAATATTATTTAACCAATAATTTATAAATAATATTGATGATATCCAAGGTTAACGAATGGAATGATATATATTAAATTTTCATTAAATCAGTATGTAACAACAATAATTCTTGTAATTTTAATATTGTCTAGTCTAACCAAATTAATTAGTTTAATTCAATAAAATGAAAAAAAAAAAGCCCGTTGTAACCTAATTATACTCACGAAAATTTTGTATGAAATGAGGGACCGGGAACTACGATCTATGCGTTACACGGAATGTGAGGGCAGCAATATTATTTATGATTAATGGATAATTGAATATAACAGCTCCATGTAGATGTTAATATATAGGGAAAAGTCCCCTAAAATACCAAGGTATGAAGATTTTTCTAAAATGATAACTTAATTTGTTTTAATTCCAAAACACCACCATAATATCTTATTGGAAATAATATTTTCAAGTGAAAAGACCAAAATGTCCTTTGTTGAAAATAAACGAGCATCCATCGCAAATATGCAATGATTAGTTATAAATATATTATTATCAATTATAAAATAAATATTATTTATACCAGTTGCCCTCAATAGTTAATGGTAAATATATAAAGATGAATTGTAGACACTTAATGATCAATTGTAAATCTAGGTGAATTAGAAGCATTTTGGTTTTTTTTCATATGAAAATCTTATTTTCTAATTAAATACTATGGTAGTCTGTTTGAATTAGAGGTTGAATTAGAGGAAAGTAAGATATCATGTTGGAAATATGTCCATACCTTGGTACTTCAGGAGAATTTTCCCATATATATTTTTTGGGTCATTCAGTTGGAACTTGGATTCGATGGTGAAATGACAGAATGACCCAGGGATGAAATGAGGAACACATATACATAAGTCTGATGTCTATGTTTTGAGGTGCTAGCGAACTCGCGGATTCTATGCCTTTTGTGCCCCGTGTTGGTGTTGCTACTTGCTTCCCACTTTATGCATTTTCTCTTTAACCGACCTTCCGCCCTTTATTGCTTCCTTTTCTCTTTATACATCAATATCATCATCATCATCATTTTACGTGTACATGTTCTTATCCCTTATCACATATATATATATACGTACGTCTATACTTTCTTTCTTCACTTTACTCCTCAATTTGCATGTCCCTCAATTAATTGGCTCCATTCGTTAATTATTATTTATATATGGCAATAGTTTAGGGTAAAATAGTAATAACCTCCTCATTAATTTTCTGTTGGATTCAATTCGTTCTGGTGCACTTTTTTTTAGGCAGGACGTGTACGGTGCACATCTCATTTTGGATTGTCGCTCATAATGATATATATTTGGACGTTCTTAATCTTTTAATTAGAATTTGATAACTTTTTATTTTTAAACTATATATATATATATATTATAAACTAATATATATCAATCCTATAAATATTGAATTGTTAAAAAAGTAATATTTTATTTTAAAAAATATAAAAATCCAGACCATCCAGATTTTATGTGGAATGTTCGAATAGGACATGCACATGCACATCGTATTTAGATGCATGTCATTCCCTATCATGGCATTAATTAAATTTAATTAGATTCATATAAACTTGATGAGAAAAAGAGATCAAAAGAACAGATATATAGAAGAGAGAAATTACTAGACACGTACGCTTAATTAAAAAAGTTCAATTTACTCGTAATTAATGCATGCTTGTCTATCTTCTTAAAGAGACGATGATCTTATGCAATTAGCTGGCAAATAATAGATATTCATTCATCAACCTTCATTCAATAATATAATAATTATTTAGATCTTCTAAGTTTTCATTTGGAACCATCACGAGTTATCATCTACAGAGATACATTCACATAATTTATGGACGGATTCCATGCATATATTATGATCTCTCTCTCTCTCTCTCTCTCTCTATATATATATATATGTATATATCTATATATATAATAAAAAAGAAAATTACAAAACCCGAAACTACGCACCTAGGTTTCTTCTTGATATTACTCTCTCGATCCCATTTTATTTATCATTTTCAAATTTTTCACACGAACAATAAAACTATTAAATAATATAAATTATAGTAAAATTTAATAGTATTTTATTAAAATATTCTTGAATTAAATGCTAAAAGAAAATTTATATTTCACTTACTATTATTTTTAGTTAAGAGTAAAAATATAAAGAGGATAATTAATGTTTTATTAATAATGTAAAATGATAAATAGATTGAAACGTCTAAAACTTTTTAATTAGTTGTGGTGCATAATTTAGCTAAAAATTCAGCACACCTCTTTTCTTCGATCTTGGTACACGTCACACTTCAACTCCTCTCCCTCTTGGGCTGATCATGTGATATCTTATGTTTATTTTTCTTCAACATAATTAGTCACGTCGTCAATAAAAAAAGAAACAGATATAAATTTCAATAATAACATGATAATGCTATTCGTGCCTAAATAGACTAGCAAGCGTTGAGACTATGCCTATTTAACAACTGTGCCAATATCTTATTGGTGAATTACAGTTCTATTCTACTTTTTCTTGTTTGTATTATAGGGTATTTTATATGATAAGTTTTTGATATAAAATATATGATGTTTGATATTTTTCTTCTAATTTTATCCGTCTTTAATTTTTCCTTACTCCTTATTTATAACTCTATAATGATAATAAAATATGGTATTTAATAAAAAAAATAGAAAATGTTGGTATTTTTTATATTGATTTTAAGTAAAAAAAAATAATTTTCTTAATATACATGTAATTGATACAAAATGCCTTATAATGTGAACTAGAGGGAGTATTTCTATACATATATAAAAGATCTCCTAAAGAGATTAGATCATTGTATTAAAAAAAAAAGAGAGAGAGATTAGATCAATAGCTAAATCTGACCAAAACTTTCTGAACGTCAAGTTGATACAAGAGAACGTGTCCTTATTAACTATTTGATGTTCAATTCATGTGATACCAAATTAATATGAAGAGCCTGTCTTAGAAATCCATCCCACAAACGTTCTTATAATATTTAACAAAATAATGAGGACCACTAAACTTTTATCGCACATAGTTAATATCTAAATTTATAATTCCCAATTAGCAATTAGTGATAATACTAATTAATAAAATTGTAATTATATTAACTATATATTATAAGACTTGCCCTTGTTAATAACATATTTGTTTCACGAGAAAAAATAAAAATAAGATGAGATGCGATGGAGGAGAAACGTAAAGTAGGCATATGTGAATAACTC
This sequence comes from Adenanthera pavonina, assembly GCA_026686845.1. Classification (NCBI taxonomy): domain Eukaryota; kingdom Viridiplantae; phylum Streptophyta; class Magnoliopsida; order Fabales; family Fabaceae; genus Adenanthera; species Adenanthera pavonina. Next base: position 22,359,075 of record JAIVEN010000013.1, read on the forward strand.
ACCTTTACTAGAAAAAGGGGATGGAATACCTCACCACCACAAAAGTAAAGATATTTTCCTTTACATTAGAAAATATGTAAAACCACGGCCGACCAAATTAAATTATAATAAAATAACCATATATATATATATGTTCCCATAGAATTTATTAACTCATTCATTTTATTGAATTAGTTTATTTTGCAATTAAAATATATATATATATGTATATAAACATATATTCACATGACTTAAAGGTAATTTAGTCTGTCGATTTCATTAATTAAAAATTTTTTTCCGAAATTAGTGGATACTATAAAGTGGTGATTAGTGATTGTTTCATATGTCTTATTCCAAAAGCACCATCTCTCTCAGTCTTTTTCAAACCCCCATTTCAATAACCAAAAGATTTTGCCAAATGAGTAGCTGCTAAAGTGTTGATTAGTGATTAATTATTCCATCTTCCACCAAAAGCAATATCTCTCTCGTCAAAAGGAAACTCATTCAACAAATATACAAAGTGGTTATATATCCACGTAATTGCAAGCTCAAGATGCATTTTTCTTCAAATTTAAAAATTAGGGTTTATTTACTCTTTTCATATTAGAACGATATACAAATTACAAGGCCCTCTAATTTGTTTTCGAAATCCCTCAAAATATTTTTTGGTTAAAAATATGTGCATAATTTCAGTAAAACCTACAAGAAGAGTCATGTGAAAGCATATAGCTGCCCAATGTGAAAGCATATATATATATAATGGAGATCAAACTGAAACCTTCTTAGAATTAATAAAGAAGTGGTTTAAACGCGTTTGGATTAATCATATACCGCCTTATCCGCTTTCATTTTCCCTTCCCTTTTCTCAAGGACAGGAATTAATAGACATGAAGATCTATCACCAACCTCCATTTATTGTTTTCTTTCGCCACACAAACATGCCCTTAAAAGCCATAACCAGAAAAGACAATTACCTAAGATTAAGGTCTATCTCTATCTCTCTCGCGAAGGCTCGTGGCTGGCTAGCAGTTTCATTTAATGCACTATGGTTTTTGCTGTTGATAACGGTTAGGGTTTCTTTTCAAGACGATTCCCCGATCTTGAAGTCACCACCTTTTGCCTTTTGGATAAGTGGATATCTACGTATAGTGTTTCCTCTTAGGCCAACACTCCAATGGTCTCATTCTTCATGAGAAGTTTTTGACCACTTCGAATATGTATGGCTGGGAATGGATAATGGGGGCCATTATTAAGCTCAGGTCTGTGAATTCTCGTGGCACGTAATTAAGCTTAGGTATCAAAAGTTGCATCATGCTTGGTCCTACATGTATGGATGATGGCGGAATTTGATCATGGTTACTACATACGTGGAAGAATTATACCCTTTTCTTTTTTACTCTTTCCCAATCATACACCTTTCTCTTCATCAAGTGGAATTAATGAATAATTATACTTAATTATGGGGTAGCCTAGAATATTGTCAAAGCTGAAATGATTTTCTTTTGGTATATTGCCATGATGCGTGCTTGGATTAAATTAATTAATTAATTATAGTAGTTATCTATATAGAGTAAATCACACAGACCTTTTTAGAATTTTGTTAAAATTACTAAGCCTTCTATTGTATCATTAGAACTTACCCAAACTTTGTTTGAGTTGTGTTCAAAATAATGCATACATTCTTTATACTTTTAAACTACATTCAGATCGTTTCTAAAAATAGAAAAGAAGTGTGTATAATTTCACACAAAACTCAATGGATATAATTTCAAAAATTAAAAGATCAGGTTTGTGTAATTTAGAAAAATCTAAGGGAAGCCCATATGATTTACTTTTTGTTTCTAGGGAAGGTTGACGTAGGGTTTGAAAATAAAAGAGATTCATATATATAGTTTAATGAAATTCAAGAAAAAAGAAATATGCATGTGTGTGTGTGTGTGTGTGTGTGTGTTTAATGTCTTTTCCTTGTTGATATTCTCCAACATGATGATATTAATTAAATCAGGGCTGGACTAGAGAATTAACAAGATAGAAATAAAAATGAGTATAATTTACTACTTCTTACACAATTTTGGACACCTCGTATGATGATGTGGTTTAAAATATTTGACTCGGACCATAAATTAGAAAAATTATAACCAATTAAATTAATGGGGTTTCATGGTTTTAGCCCATTGCTTTCAATGGCTTGAAACTAAGACCATAGAGTACTGATTTAACTGGCTAGATAATTGGACCTGTTCAACCTTTAAAATACTTCCCTGTTTGCTACTGTTTACAAGGCATAACTTTTGAAAAATTTATATCTCATAATATAAAATATTTTAGGAATTATGTAGTATATTTAATTTTGTTTTGTCCAAAATGCCCCCAAAAAGGAATGTAATTTAATTAATATTGAATAATTTAATTCTTGGATCAACTATATTAAATGATATTAAATGAAGGTAACTTAGGAAATGATGAAAGTTTTTTAATTATTAATTACCATATTTGTTTTGTAGGCAATAGTTAAAAGTATTTTATAAATTGAAAATGAAGTAGTACATTTTGATAAAAAAAAAAAAGCATATGTCTTAACATATTGAATTACTTTGAATACTTTGAATTAGTAAATTTATATTACTCCTCACTCATGTTTGGCCAGTTCCATTTACTAATACTCCCTCCGATCCCTATTATAGGGTGTTATTTAGAAAACTTGTCTGGTCCAAAATATAAGATGTTAAGTAATAAATTTAATTTTATTCTCAATTTTGCCCCTATTGAATGCTTTCATTACAAGTCTCAATTAACTTCTCTCTCCTCCTACCATCATTATTAATTTAATATATTTTTATTCTTTCCTTAAGGGCAAAATGAGAATGTCAAAATTTTTTTTCATCAATTTTAGACTATAATCAACTTTTCTTAATTCACGTGCAGTAGTTAAAAACATCTTATAGTAGGGATGGGAGAAAGTAAGTAGTACAGCATTGGAAGTCGAGCTCCAGTGTTAATGGTGGTTTCAAGTGTTCAACTGTGAATTCTTTTTGACTTGCTAGTTTGCTGTTTGAAAAGTGGGGCGATTAACGGATTGTGAAAATTATTATCGCAGGCCCAGAAGATTAACTTTTTTTTTTTATATACTTTTTCTCAAAGAAAAAGACTGTAGTTAGATCATACTCATTCTTGTAATTCTGGAATGGAAAAGTCATTTTCTTTTCTGATCGAAAATTCTTTTTCTCACGCACCAACCGCTGGAAAACTCACAGATGCATGCAACTCCACCACATTACGATTAAGATAAAGAGCTGTCTCTGATTAATCACAAAGTCACAATCTCCCTATCAATTTCCACTGTCACTTTATATCTACTTAGAAAAATTGTGCACCATACTTGACATGTATACGTCAGTGTGGAAAATATGGATATATGAGACTGAAAAGGGATATTGTGAATACAAGTATATTTTACTATTAGGTAAAACTATACCTAAGGATTGCCTTAAAAACTGCAATTGTTTGTAAGAACTGAAGTTATTATTATTGTGATCTTTACACCTTAAATAAATTAATTTTTGGCTGTCAGTTGGGGGATATTTTTTGTGCTCATAAAAAAATTAAAAAAATATTGAGAATGTTATTTAAAATTATAACTTTTTAAAATCTGATAACAAATCTTTCGAAACTTGATACTAATAACTTTGGTTATTGAAAATATTTAAAAAAATTTTAGATCCTTTAATCTAAATTTCAGAAAATTTGAGTCCTTATGTATTGTTTCCTCCTTCAAAATGGATGATGAAGATGTTAATCATGATTACCACACCACACAAGAGGCTAGCTAGCTAGTTCCACGGAGTTCTTATGTGCTTTTATTCAATGACGTATAAGAGCTGTTATTGACTCTTTCGAAGCCATCTGAAGAACACTTTTTGTGAATCACATTTTTGAGATATTGGTAATCTACTATTTCTTTTATTTATTCCAATATTACTCCATTACTTTCGAGATCATCATAGTTGATGAACTCTCCCGTTTATCCATTATTTCGGTGTTGATGACACTTCTTTAATTGCCAACTCGATTGGATAAAAAATCATATAATAAGCTAGAGCAATATAAGAAAGAGCCAGGTGAAAGCACAAAAGGAAAATTATTATGATATACATCAAGGGTTGAAGACCCACCAAAGTGAAAATATAACAATAAAAAAATGACAGTACTATTAAACAATGATAATCAAGCATTATATATATATATATATATATGTATGTATGTATGCATGTATGTATGTATGTATATTACCTACTTAGCTTTTATCAATGTTTAAAAAACCGGACCGGCCGGTTCAACCGGTCCGACCAGGAACCGGTCCCTGGTCCGGTCCGGTAATAGATAAAAATCGGAGGGTTTTGAAACCGGTGAGAACCAGTCAAGAACCGGTACAAAACCGGTTTCTCCCCCCCCTTTTTTTTTTATTTTTTTAACTTTTTAATTTTTTTTAAAATTTTTTAAAATAAAATAATATTATTTTTAGTACTAAGTAGCATTATTTTTAGTATAAACTTTTTTCTTTCTATATTATAATATGTTATAAGTATTATTATAATATATAATTATTAATAATGATAAATTTACTTAACAAATAAGATAAAAATATAATATCAATTGATTATTTTGAATTCAAAATATAATTATACATGAATATTAACTTGTTTAGATTTTAATATTAGATTGTAAAACTTATTAATAATATTTTTAATTTTTCATATATTATTAAATTTACTTTTTATTCTAGAATAAATGTTAATTTTATGATCATGAATAAATATTTTTTATCTATATTATTAAAAATATATTAATTGATTCATAATCGGTCTGACCCCGGTCCGACCACTGAACCTTGAACCATTGCCTCATCCGGTTCAATGACCAGTCTGATTTTTTGAACCCTAGCTTTTATCATGCATTATAAGCAAATTCAATTTTATCGGACATATCAAAGAGATGCAAATTTTTTTAAGTTATCTCTGTTTAGTGGAGCTTGGAATAAGGAAAAGGTTATTTGCCTAATTTAATACTCATTTCGGTCCTAAGGGAAAATTTTTCTTTTTTGATGGTCCTATTTATGATTAAAAAAAGTTAATATTATATTAATTTCTTTTTACCAAAATTACATTCCTTCATTAACACTATTGAGAGTTTGAGATGTATCTTTATAAGAAATTGAGAGAAAGATTATTAATTAGTAGGGGTAATTTTGGAAGAAATCCAAAATATGAGACAAATTAATTATCTTTACCTAATTTCAACTTCCTTCTTTAATACACATAAAGTAGTCTTTTTTCCCTTATAAATGGAACCGGAAGTAATACTCACTCTGTGCTATTTTAAGGTTTTTTATACAAACTAAGGAAGTCATTAAATGATTTAAATTGTTGTATACTCCCTTCGATCCACAATATAGGGTGTGTGACGTATTATTCTTTGGTCCACAATATAAGGTGTAAGAACCCAAATGGATAATTTTACTCTTACTATATTTAATTATGTGAGTTAGTTGCTTTTTTCTCCCCTATACTTGTAAAGCTCATAGGGAATTGCTTGGTTTAATCATTTTAATATTCTCTCAATAAATAAAGGTAAATTTGGAATTTTTGGTATATTTAAATATGTTTTTCAATTTTCTTAATGGATATGAAAATAGGCCCCACACCCTATAATGTGAACCGGAGGGAGTAATTTATTAGTATTTTACTAAAATGCCCTTGACTTGAATTTGTTCAACACATTCTAAGAGAGAATTAAAAGTATTGAAAAGGGATAAAATAGTAAAAAGTGTAATTAATATTTCATCGATATTCTAAAGCGACAAATATTATGAAAAATCTTAAAAACCCTGAAACAACTGTTTTTTACAAACCGAAGGGAGTAAATTACAAGAAATTGTGTGATTGAAATATGTTATACTCCCTCCGGTCCTATATATAGGACCTTTTGCCTTGGTCTTAAATATAAGATCCTTTACAATATACGAGGTGGTATTTATTATGTATTTCCAAAAAAATGCCCCTATTTAATGTATTCAAAGAGAAAAAAAAAGAGATTAAATAAGGGTAATTTTGGGAAAAGGTTGAAAATTTTGGAGAAATCGAGGTAGTTAATTAGTTTTTACTCCCTTTCTTAATTCGCGTGATTTAGTTAAAATGGTCTTATATATAGGACCAGAGGGAGTAGTATGGTTATCAAAGAGTAGAAGTTGATGTGGCGCCTAAATAATAAGGTTATTAATGTACGTATTTATTGGGCATTTAGCATGTGGTGGTACTACTATAAATCATTTTTACATCATGAATATTAAGCAAGGTTGTTGAACTTCATAAATCTGTCACAAATGTCATTTATTTTCCAAATTTATTCCCAATTAAACGCTATACCTTTCCAATAAGAAAATTAATCTTTTGTGTAATCTATTTCTCTCATTATCTAATTAATGAAGGGTATTTATGGAAAAATATATTTAATGATCCATAAATGATATATATTTTAGATAATGAAAAGTCTTCCTGATTTATATTTGAGACGGAAAGGAACATATACAAACTTTCAACAAATTGTGAGAAGAATAGGAGCTATTTAGTCTCAAAGTATATGGTCACCCTACAGCCTTCGCTGGCAATCTCAACCCATTCAACAAGAATCTTTCTATTAATGAGAAAGATCTGATATGGCCCTCGTAGTTGAAGTCAAACAATGGTGTTTATATGTGTAGGGACGCACTTTTACTACTAAAATGATGATCATTTGGCTTCATAGTATCTTTTAGAGCAAGAAAATATATCACTCTCTTTCGGTCAATATAAGTGGCTGCTACAAATTGAGTATGAAATATTACATCAAAAGAGTAGAGAAAACAAGTTGTGAATGCTCTCTCGTTGACCACATGAGGAGTAGAAAGGGGACGAATCAGTCGTTGCAGATTTGACTTTAAGAGTTGAAGAGGGAGGGAAAGATGATGTTCAGCATTAGGCATTAATACAGGAGTTAAGAAGTTAATGCACTTAGTCACCCTCATAAATACAATAGTGAAAACGGCTTTCTCATTTTCTTTATTGGCAATAACTAAGTGCCAAATCAGTTCCGTGTTTAGAGTTCAGTTTCAAGCTCAAAACTCAGTTTTGTCCAATGTCTCTAAATAAAACCACTAAAATATAAACTACCACAAGTTCAAAACCTAGTTAGCATAAAAGCTACATATCCCCTATTTCTACCCAAACTCGGTTTTGACAGACTTATTCTTCCAAACTTGATTTTGACAAACGTGGAACCAAATAGGCCCTAATAGGAGGATGTACAAAATTCTGTGAGTAATTGCTTGATCTGCCAACATCACAGACTGGAGAATTTGGCATGTCCAGACCTTATTTAGCACTACAAGTTCTAGAATGAATATGGACGGATCTCTTCATGGACTTTATTGGGGCAGGTTTATCTCCAATCTGTATTCAATAGTAAATACTATAGCTCAGTTATTCATGGATTATGTCAAATTACATGATTTTACTAAAACCATTGTCAAGGATCATGGCTTGATCTTTTGTGGAAAATGTTGAAAGGAGTTGGCTTTGGTCATACAAAGTCAACCTTACTTATTCCACAGGGAATTGAATTCGATGCTCATCTAGTGGGGAATGAGCACACCATCATGCTTATCCCTAATCTGCATCTTCTTTATCTAGATTGAATTTAAGAGGTTTAAATTGTATCTTATTTTGTTCTTCAAAATTTTTTATTATGGAAGAAGTCAAATGCACAAAAGAAAAATAATCTTTTTTAATTATCAACTTAAAAAATAATAATGATTTGATTAAAAGATAAATAAAAATTGAAATCTAAACCATCTAAATCAAATTTGAACAATCCTTGAGATGAGTATGATGCTCATTCCTTTGGATGAGCATCCAGTTTGTACTCATTTCTCAACCAATCACCAGTAAGCAAATGGCTAACCAATGTCTAGAATGTTACCTTTGTAGCAAGATTGATGAGCAACCCAAGCTTATCCACAAGAAGTTGTTTTTTGGTAATCCATCTCCACTCCATTCACCATATTTGACTTATGACTCCCCTAATGACATGGAGGATAAAAGCTACCAATAAAAGGAAGATACTATTCAATTGTTAGAACACAATATGCACCAAGGCCAGAAATCCAACGTTGCAGTTACCCAACAAACAGGAATTTTGCAATGGAAAATGTATAGCAGTAAAATTTAAGTTATTGAACTACAATTGACTTCTCAGCAAAATCTAGGCCTACATATATGAACTCGCAATCCATTAGAAGTCCCTGTAAAATTGACTTCTCAACAAAACCTAGACGTATACAATTGACTAGTGATGTATAGCAGGAAAAAGAGAAATAAGAAACAAAGAACCTGGTTCTCAGTGTAGTGCAAGAAATATATTCCCAGAAACATTTTCATCTTGTATATAAGGTTTTACTACTTTTTGAATGGTTTAATTTAGTAGACACTTGTCTCTATCAGAATAGTCAATTTAGATATGTACTGAAAAAGCTAGGCTAATCTTATATCATTTGTTATCACTTGTCACTGTATGTATCAAAAAAATGCGAAGTAGAGACAAACTTGGAACTATTATATTACATTACATGATGATCACAAAATCTGTACAGATAAAGCAAGAGAAAACTAAATCCAAACAAACACCCCCCCCCCCCCCCCCCAGCACCACAAAAACCACCACAACAAAGAACACCCAAAAGAAAAACTGAGGCTTTCATTACATCACGCAGGATATGAACAACATCTTCACAATGGCTCATACTCAACTTGAAGAAGGTAGCAGATTAATTTAATCAACATATACCTCTTCAAATGGTATCCACCCGATCAATCATATCCAAGGCCTTGATACGGTCAATATCAAAGTTGATGACAGGAATAGAAGATGGCCTTCGTATGTATATATTGCTCTTACTCTCACTGATAGGGGAATGACTACTACTCTTGCTCAGCCTGAAGTTTTTACTCAGCCTAGTCTTGGCAGTGTCAAATTCCTGGCTCTTACTAATTCCTGGTGTTAGTTTCCTCTTGCTAACATCTTGAAGCATTTGTTGATCTTCAACTGTTAGTGTGGGAGAAGTAGAGGAAACTTTCTGGGAAAATAATTGCACTGTCTTCTGACTAGGAGAATGAATCGGGGATTTCATAGGAGACCTTATTCCTCCGTTGCCAATTGTTGCTTGGCAGACTAGAAGATGAAGCCACACAACAAGTTCAAGTATATAAGCTTCTGTTTTCTCCTTATTGGCATGGTGTAGTGTTTCAATTCGCAACAAGTCAGTCTGGCCTGCAAGTTTCTGGTTAAACTCAGACCTATAAAAGTTTTTTAGAAAGTATAAGTAAAACATGAATATAGAAGATGGTGAATGAATTTAATCTATAGTCCCAAACTCACCCAGCATTTGCCCATTCTCCAACCCATCCAAAGCCATGATGAGCCCTGAAATAACTCAATGAAAAGATAATTCAATAATGGAACAGAGAACACAAAAGCCAATGACAATATGTCTAACGCAGATCAAGTTCCCATCTAAGTAAAAGTCTTCACAAACAGAGCATTCCATTTCTGAATCTCTTTATACAGGAATGCTGAACTTTACCATTGACCGGCATAATAGAAAACGAATTATAAGTTTGAAAAAAACATAGACTATGGTATCAAATGCAATACTAGACAATCTAACAAATGCTGAGTAAAGGAATTTTAAGTTTGAAAAAAAGATAGACTATGGTATCAAATGCAGTACTAGACAATCTAACAAATGCTGAGTAAGGGCTAGTAAGTTTACTTCGTTGTGTTGGCTGCAATAGGTACAAGCCATTGCAGAGTTTTTTCCATCTCAGCTTTAATTTGAGGGACCGTAAGCTGCAATAATGCTTCATATATTTTAGATATGGATTTAAAAAGACGGCCAGCCAATAAAAAATTGAAATGCTTGCATGAATTTAAAATATAATATCTCATGATGACATGTATAAATTCAAAAGAATATGCGTGGGAAGGTAAATTATTTTTAAGAACTAATGATAAGAAATTTTTAATGTCAATGTCATAATAAAAAAAAGTATTTAGTTTCGCTAAACACTTAAATATATGATAATTCTTTTATGCATCTTATTTTAAGTAAAGTGAAAGTAGATAGATATACCAATTCTATTACTCAAATATAAGAGATCACGACATCACGTGGAGATTACATTAAATAGTATTCCTTAAATAAGGTGTGTGCCCATCCAGATACAATTTATGATCTCCATTGATAATAAATGGAACCTAAAAAAAAAAATTGTATGTTAAATTTAATCTTTCATTTGAAATATATGAGGGCAACAGGCCAACTATTCATGTGTTTACATCATGTATAACCAACTTCTAATACATAGAATAACATAAAGTATGAAATACATGGGATATGCACCTCTTCTTTAACCTCAAATGACTGTAACCTTGAGCGCAATGCTAATTTCACTTTCGGAGGCAGCCCTTGATATAAGGCATCCCTTAAATTAGGAGGCACAGAACTTGAACGAGACACCTGATCAATTCAAATGTAAACTCAGGGCTACATTTACAAACGTTTTGCAATCATTTTCTCAGATGCAGCCAGACATGAGTTGTGACCATTTGTGGCACTAATAATTGTGAAAATAGCAAATATATATATTCAATATGGGCATGCGCATGTATGTCTTGCTTATATAATAATAAGACCAATTATGATATCAGAATCAGAAATTCCCATTTCCCAAGACAAAGCCAACCAAAAGGAGAATACATATATATTGCATTGTCACTGCTAAGCATGTGTAGCATATTTTATGAGGGACCGAGGTTTAAAGAGAAGGAAAACTAGAGCAGACTGATCATATTGAATCAACTTCCTAAATTAATTTTTAACTTAAACAGACAAACAATCAGGACCTATGATCTCACTGACATCTTTTCCTTGATAAGGGAGAATTGTGACCAAGTCCTAAAGCTCACTTCTCTAAATACTGCAGCAACTTTAAATCTATTGATTGATTATATGTAAATAAATAAAAATTTGATAGCTATAGATCACATCATGTTGATTAGAAAATAAGGCAGGAAGTTGCAAGATGATAATTGGTCAATTCACTTTGGCACAACTGCAACCAAAATAATCAATAGTCAAGAAAATCAACAATGTTGCCATGGTTGCAACAATTATATATTTTGGTAATGGAATAATTAAAAGCCTGAATTTAAAATCCAGGGAAGAAAAAGTATTCTGACAACACACTATTCTACTAGTTTGCGTGATTGCTTCTGTTTCCTTTCTTTTTATTCTTGTGTCAATTTCTTAGCTCATCAAATGCATATTGAAAATAAGAGACATTGTAAAAACTTGTTTTCAAGAAGATGAAAAGGAAAAAAAAAGAAGTTGCAGGGCAAAAGTGCTACTTTGAGTATACAGTTTGTATAAATTTTTTGAACTCACAATAGTATCGATTTGAGAAATAATATTTGCATAATGCAATGAAAGACCAGCAGATCCCAACTTGTTATGGTTGTCTTGAGAATCTTTCACCTGCCCTTCAGTATCTGCAGTGTTGAACAAGGAAACAAATTCACAAATATTTTCTGTTGAACATGGAATCTTAAAGGGAAATAGATAGCCTATGGTTGATGCCAAGGCTCTAGGCAATATAGGAAATTCAAGAGAATTTCAATTTTTAGAAAATTATTCAACAAGTACTCCCTAGCCTAGGTATCCTCAAAGCTAGTGTTTTTCCATGGCATTGAGTAATCAGCTTGTGTCCTTGCTTAACAACTTTCATAGCCAAAATTTTCTCCAGTTCTATAGTGAAATAACCTTGATCATCAGCCTTAGGAAGCTCTAAAAAAACCAGTGGTGATATCACCCCTGCGTTGCTTTAACATTGACACATGAAAGACGGCAAATTCTACTATTCTAGAATTCTGTGGGAGTTCAAGCTTGTAAGCCACACTTCCAATTCTCTTAATTATCATATAAGGACCATAAAACCTAGCTTACAGCTTGTGGAAATGCTTGAAAACCTCGACTCCAGGAAATAGGCAATTCAAGAGAATTTTTATTTCAAAAATGATTCAACAAACTCTACCATACTCTTGAGCCCATTCTCATACTAGCTAGAGTAATTGGAAATTCAATTACAGCTCCAGCTGTAAAATAACATACTGACTAACAAACAACTAACTCATCTCTTACTTCAGGCCCGGAAAAAAAAAAACCCCATCTCTTACTAATACCTGTTATTACTCATTACATGTAACGCATGTCTTGCTAGGAAAGAGAAATGATGAATTGAGTTGTCCACTAAAACAAAAAGTTCATCTTTATGCAAGGTTAACAAAACAGAACATTCAGCAAACAAAAATCTATGATAATGTTGACAAAATTGACAAGATGCAAATCTAGTTTGCAAGCATTTAAGGTCATGCAATGTTATGATAATTTTAAAGAATGGAAACCTCTTGAAGTTTGCTTTATTTATAGTTAAACCAAATGGGCCAAGTTGCCACTTCGCTGAACTTTATATCCAGAATGTTCTCTTCAACACAGCAAAAAATTTCCTACCTCACTGAATAATATATTTCTTCCAAGAACGGACGACAGTGCTAGACAACTTATGATGAATAAAATCCAGAGAGGCAGGGAGATATTTCTTCTGTCCCCCATTCATGGAACAAGAGATAAAGGAGAAACATACACACAACTAAGCATATTAATATTTTGCAAATATTAAAAGCATACCAGCACTACCAAATGCTTCGTGTATCTCCAAATGTAGAAAATGAACAATGTCCACAAGCTTCTCCATCACCTGCACATACAACAATTAGATTATATACTTTATATCATGAAAAAACATGAAAAAGATATAGTAGCTGGAAAGAATATATATTAATGAGAATAAAGAAAAACAGATGAATAATAATTCCAAAAGCTCAGGAGTACATCTTTTAGATGCCACAACACTGACATTATAAGAAAGAAAAATCCAGAGATCAATTCTTATGTTGAAGAGCTAACTTGTACTAAAACAAACTGATATGCCCCAGTGGAAAAGAATAGAGAAAAAAGGGATGCGAGATGGAGGGTAAAGTAGAAGAAAGGTTAAAAAAGGGTGCGTAGGGGTTGTTGAGAGAAGTAGAGGGGGAAGGAGGAATGGGAGGGGGGAAGGCTGAGAATCTGAAACTTTATTAGTAATCAATCCAAACTAGAATAAAATACATTAAAAGAAAAGGACTAATTAAAAAGATAACAGGATAATTAAGTCAATAGTTAAAGCATTATTTTGAAACATAAAAGTAATCAAAATGCTATTTCCTAGAGGTAAAGTAGGTCTTCCACAATTTCCCATCATAAACACTCAAACGTTGACCTATTAATAGCTAAGAGAAAAAATGTTGTTTTCTTACCTCTTCCAAAATCTTGGACCACAGTGACTTTTTCTTCAAATTTCTCACATGCTTCTTTTGACTCTTCAGTTCTGCTCTTAAAATTGCAAGGCTGTCTCCTACACATTTGACAAACATTGTTAACCTAAAAATAGAGTACTCGTTGTGGTAGCCAATATTTCCTGAAACTTTGATTTGCTTAGGAAACTGAAAGTGAACAGAGTTTTAGAAGAAAAAGGGTTTTTGTTTCTTTTTTCTTTTTTTTTTTGGGGGGGGGGGGGGGAAGGGGTGTGATGTGGTGTGGATTTTGGTCACTTAATTTTTCCAGCAAGTCATTCTTCCAGCCTCTTATTTAGTGCAAAAGTGACTAAGTTTCCTTCTAGCTAAATCAATTTTAAAATCCAAAGCTCCTTCTATCGTCAAAGCTTGTATGGAGAGTGGCACTTGATAAACTAGTTTAGTAGCACCTCTTTGGTGCTCAGTCCATAGCTTCTATTACAGAGGGATTGGAAAGCTTTTTTGCATTCGAAAGCGTGTTTGTTCTGTTGTCTTCTTAAGAAGTATATCTAATACTCCTAGTTGGTTAAACATCATATTTCCTCTTCCTAAAAGCATAATCCCTTATCTCATCAAAGAAAAAAGAATCACTGTTGCAAAAGTGACATCAAGATGGCATCGGCACATTTTTATTGAACTAAACTATAACAAAAAGAGATATAAATTCTATCCAAACAAAATAATTATTACAAAAGCCATAATAAAGACATTTGTATAAAGAAACCTTGTGTGGCACTTGACTTGTCCTCTTCTTGAAGCTTGTGCTGATAATCTTGATCAAACCTGTCTAAGGCATTCAATTCATGGTATAATTCCTGCACATCAACAAAAGGTTTGAATTCCTTAAGTCTGAGAAACAAAATCAGCAATGCAGAGGATATGATGGAAATCATTTACGTATTTCAGGAGTGGGAAATGATATTTTATTAGGATTAGGATAGAATTAATATTTTCAATTACTTTTGTTTTATTTTAAATAGTATCGACTTAGTTATCTTTATAAGGATTAGATAAATATATTTTGTTAGGATAAGGAGTTAGTATTATCTTTTATTTTGAAATTATTAGGGGTTATCTTATGAGCTTTCTATCACTTAGTTGTATTAGGGTTAACTTGCCTTTCATTTCCCTCTTTTCAGATTCTCTACACATTTCTTTCTCCCACTTTTTTTCTTCTGCATTTACCTTTTTCTTCATCTCTCTCCCCCTCTTTCTCTATATTCTTGCTACTGTTCTACATCAAGATGTGTCACACCCCGAGAAGGGATAAGGCTATAACATACCATATCTTTCAATGAGTCCTGCCCTATAAGTTTGGCCACTTATATGGCATTCAAGGTTTTAAATGGTTTCTACACAAGTTTGTCCGCTTTTGTTATTGGCCGACTAGTATATTAGAAACTTACTAGGCATCTGAAGTTCAATAACGCAGTGCTAATGCTAAGATAGATCAGAACCAAAAAGATTGACAAGTTATTTAATCATGGATGGACAGCTGTAATCCAAAAACATTAACACAGGTGATAAATCAGTGATGACAATTGCTTTTGTATACAGATTTTTAAAAGAAGAGCGCCACATCTGTGGAGCAGCTATAGCATGACATACAAGGTTGGATCCTGTTCCTAGAATATTGGTGAGGACAATCGTACAACATACCTCCACAATCCATACGTTAATAAACTTTTGAAATAATTTTTTCTTTAAATATAGTAAGAAATTTTTCTATGCCCAACATTTAAAAAAGTTAAATATTTAACATATCCCCTCCTTTCTCTGATTTCCAAACATAGCCTTGGCAACAGGACAAGAGTCCCACAAACTAATTACAGGGGAAAAAAAAATCATAGTTCTCCACTAATAACGACAATAATATTAACTTTATTCCACTAAATAAGGCTAACTATATGGATCATACGATGCCATTAAACTTCATAAAAAATAATTTCTTCAGACAAATCATTTACCAAGAGATTCTCCTTATAACCTCCCTCAACCTCAATATCCTTCTTGATCTTCCTCTCCATCTTTTTATAGGGCTAAAGACCATCTAGTCAACTCTTCTCACTGGCTCCTCTAGTGATTTTGTTTGTACATTTCCAAATCACCTTAATCGATTTTTTACTATTTTCTCCTTGATAGGCACTACTCTAACTTTTTCCCTTATTCAATTATTTCGTATCTTATCATTTCTTGTATTTCCACACATCTACCTTAACATTCTCCCCCCTGCTACCCCTATCTTATACTCTTATTGTCTCTTCAGAGCCCAACATTCACTACCATATAATATCGATGATCTTATGATAGTTCAATAAAACTTCCAAAGTCCTAATTCATTGCCCTAGCATATGACCATACATTAAATTCAAATAAAAGCTATTAAAAACTATGAGATTACAGCAAGATTTGAGGCGGAAGAAAGACATATGAATTATCCTTTATGACCAGTATACTCACAGCTGTATACTGAGCCAATGCCATGAGTTGTTGCATCACTATCTCAGCCTCCTCTTTTAATTGATTCTGTGGTGCAAGCTCTGAACCTAACCTGAACATCAATAGAGTTAGAGCTAATCATGACACTAAACATCATATTAGATGTTATAAGATCTAAGATAAAACAATAATGATTCAACAGAATTACTTTTCAAAATAGCGATCCAGGTTGTGCCACTGAGGATCTTTACAACGATTTCCAAAACGCACCACTTCACCAGAAAATATTTTCAACTCTTCCCTGCCGCAACAGTACAAGATAGCAGTAAGTGTTAACAATATGATTAAGTATATATGTACGTGAGATGATGTTTGAAGATACAAAACCCCCAGTCGAGGGCAGTAAGCTACCAAGAGCAAGAAAACAAAAATTCATGAAAATATTGATGATAATCACCTCTTGTCTCCAGCAGCAATTCTTAGCAGTTCATTGTTATGCCTGGATATTAAATTTTGTACTGCTTCAGATGGTAGAACAACCTCTTTTAAATGCATAATGTTCTCTTTTGAAAGAGATAGCATCAGGTTGGCCCCCTTGACAATTGTGTTTGCAACTTCAAAAGCCAAAATTGAAATTTTATTGCCCTTTGTTGCCACACCTGATGCAAAACCGCTATTGAGGTTTAAGTTTGTCATACTGCTACCTAGCGTGTCCAAAACTTCTACTGCCTTGCCAAGGCCAGCTGTACCAGCCCTGCCCAAAAGTGAACTCACTTCTGAGACCTGTAACACATCAAAAAGCGAGACAAAAAGAAAATCAAATTATGAATTATTAAAAGCACAACAGATAAAAAACACTGAACGAAATGATAAGACATTAGTATGATAGGGAAAAGGGGATTAGAGGGAAAGAGAAAAGATAGAAAGAAAGAAAATGACCTCAATCAACTGTCATAACTGCCATACATCAGCTATGAAGGCTTCCCTCTATACAGAGTCTTTTAGTACAAACTAACTCTAGGGAAGGCTGTTACTAATATATTCCTAACTACCTTTGGCTTATTCTTCCATCCTAACATAGTATTAACCCACAAGGGTTTCAGGAATATCAAACTGTCCCAAACAAGTTGGGATGTCAAATATTTCTGTCAAAAATATCTAGCATCACATTCTCATTCTATCCATGTGCACTTATCACCAAGAGAAAATGCACATCTCCACAAAGTCTTGACCGCTGCCCTTATTCCTCCTAAAACCTCAAAGATGAGTAGTATGAAATATATCTTGCAGGTAGCTGGGCAAACTCATTGCTCACAAACAAGGCAAATAGCTTATTCCAAAGCTGCCAAACCACATAGCAGTATAAAAACATATAATTGCTAGCCTCTGAACTTCAAAGCACATTACACAAATGTCTAGATGTATAGTCTTTTTGATAGAGATCAGCACGTTAAAGATTCTTAAACGCTATTCATATGATCTCTCTTAAGGAAATTCTAGGTCTTTTTTTTGTTAGATAATTTTATTTATTTATTTATTTATTTTTATTTCATTGGTTTCCAATTTGTATTTTTTTGGGGCCAAAGGTATTAATTAGATTTATATTAGAAGAAATAAAATCTATTAGGTATCTTCTAAGAGATTTCTTAGATTTGAATTTAAGAGATTATCTAATAGTATTAGAATTAGATAACAATTTTATTATTTTTCTTTAAATTTTCGTTTTTATTATTAGGATTTTTTTATAATTAGATATATCTTTTAGATTTTTTAGATCTATTAGGATTATTTGGGTCTAGTTGTTTTAAGATTAGGGTTTTTCTTGTTTTGCCTGTATAAAGGCCTCTATGTAATGCATTTTCTTGAGAGAATAGTGGAATAATATTATTGTGAGTTTTTCAATAAGAATTTACTGAACTCTTTCTTTTTTCTCCCTTATTTTCTATCTCTCTCTCTTTTTTCTCATCTGATCTACTGTGAGGAGTGATCAACCTTGTGGGCGTCGTTATAGTTAGGGATCTAAAGACGAGTTCCTCTAGGGTTCTTACTGATAATCTTCTGCTACTCTGTATTTTTTGGGTGCTTAAGACAGGTTTTTATTGTGTCCACGTCACTTTTTGCAGTCTGCATACTACAATCATTTGTGCCAATTCTATTATGTACCATTGTTTAAACAGAGATCACTACCTTAGAGTGAGCCTTCACCTTCAAAATCAACTATTGAAATCTAGATTCTCACTGGAGGATTATAAATCAAATAAAAATTGAAGGATCTAAAAGTGACTTTCCAGAAGAATCCAAATACCAGAATGTCCCAGTCAAACTATCCGAAAAAAGGTACTATATTAAAGAATAGCAAGTTGTCTTAGTAAGTAAAAAATGGGTGGTTAATCTAATATTCAAAATTTACCATATAACTGTTATGTCTATCTAGCAGAATCTTTTCCATCTTGACCGACAAATTACTTGCATTTTATTATTTACCTTAGTAACAGCTGCAGCCTGCCTAGACCTAGTTGATCTAGACTTGTGTGATAAAACCCTCGAGAGATGAGGAATTCCATCATTGATATCTTCACTTGGTCCATACAAAATCTCCTGCCCAGGAACTGAAAATGATTGCCAGACCTGCTTTTCTTTGTCATCATCAACAGGAGGCGGAGTTGAATGGCTATTTATTTTTCTTGGAAGTCCATGGGACTGATAGACCATTTCAGACTCACTACTGGAGTGACCATTGGCATGTCTCGAGCTTTCACTTGGAGCGTCATCTAATGTGACCCTATCTATCGTGTATTTCCTAGACCTTGAGCAAAAACCGCCCATATTATGTTCAGTTGCCAAAGACTATGTTTTACTCTCTACGCAACGTCCATATAATACTGCAACAAGAAAACTTCACTTCCTTTTTCCTATTAAGCTCAGAAGGCGAAACTGAACAGAACTCAGTGAACTAACGGGTTCCACTTCAGGCACAGGCTTCACTCCACATGAATGTTATAATCACGGCAGAAATTTTGAGTGTACCAATTCTGATCACCTTTATAGCTCCCGTCCATCTACTCTGTTTAGGTCACAAATTCTGAAATTAAAAAACAGGACAGAACAGAACAGTTAAACCCGCACATTATGTAATCAAACACAACACAAGCGTCAGAAGATGAAGAACAGAAACCAAACCACGCCCAAAATAATAACAAAAGCATCATTAAAGTAGAAAAAGAAAACCACCCAAGAACTAATTCGATTCAATCATTAATAAATAAAGAACCACATCAATCCATATTAACCAGAAGCCCCCAAAAAGAAATAGATCGGAGTGAATGCTAAGCACCACAGATAAGAGTAAACAAAGAGAAATATGTCCATATAAAGAGCAGCCAGGAGCGGAGACCTGTAAGAAGTAGCGTGTGTGCCATTACTACAGCAGCGAGACAGAAGTAGCTACTGCGGACAAGGTAAAGGAATGAATGATCGTGGGTCAAAGGATCAGCAGGAAGTAACTGCACCGTGAGAGTAGACGGCCAGAAACTCACCCCAAAGCACAGTGAAGCAAGAAGAAGGTGAAGTTGAGTCAGCGCTCGAAGTCTCTCTGGAGCTACGAAGGAGACTCTTCTCTCTCATGGTCAACAAGTAACGCTCTTTCCTTTTGCTCAACCAACCAGCGCCAAAGGTCGGAAGTAAATAAGGGTCTGTTTGGTTCAAAGTAGGGAAAGGAAGGGAAGGAATTTTAATGGAGAGAAAGAAAGGGGAAAGAAAAGAAGAAATTTTAATTTTACCTCGTTTGAAAGGAAAAAAGAGGGATTTTAGTGAAAGGATTTTAATTTTACCTCATTTGGATTATGAGGAAAAAGGAGGGAAAATAATTATAATTTGACTATTATATCCTTAATTTATTTAAGTTAATATAAGAACAAGACTGACCAGTATATTGTGTGGTCGAGTAATGAAAAAATGAAGGATATTTTTGTCATTTTGAATACAATAATATATTCCCCCAAATTACCCCAATTTGGTGGGAAAATATATAAAGGGAGGGGAGAGAAAATTTTAATAACATTTTCCCTCCCCTTCCTTTCCCTTTCCCTCATTTCCCTCCAATCAAACAAACCCTAACAGATGAAAGCTTACAAAATTAATTCTTTAATCATTTGGTTTGAGAGATTTTCCAGGGAAAGAGAGGTAGAAAATTTTTTTATTCTATTTATTTTTAAATTAAATAAAAATAAATAAATATTTTTATTTTTGTATCTTTATTTTCTTTTTTTCTAAAAATGGGAGGAAAAATATTTTTCTCCTTATTTAGTTTGAGAAAAAAAATAGAATTAAAATTTTTTCCTCCCCTTCCCTCCACTCCAAAATCCCTCAAATCAAAGGGATTAAAAAAGTACAAAAATTAAGATTAATATGCAAATCTATCCTTACTAAAATTATCATTCACATCTTAAATTATTTTTTAACACAATATTATCATCTATGTTTTAAAATCGTAGCTAACAATTATACATATAGCCTTATTAGGATAGCTCAAAGGATTAATCATGATTTTGTTACCTTTAATCATTCTCCACCTTGCTCAAGACTAGGTGGTGGATGATAAAAGAAAGAGCTTTTGCTTGTTATTGGAATGTGATTTATTTTGATTGATTAATGGATCATATTTCCATAAAAGAAAAAATCGTAGCAATGTCACTCAAATTATCATAGATTTATTAAAGTTGGCCATTAGTGCACCACATGTCATTTTTTTACCAGTTCATTTCAGTTCGCAGCCTATGTGGCATCCTAATTGTTAAAAAATTCTACCTAGTAATTTATGTGGTATCCAAGTAGACTAAAATAAAAAATACTATAAAAAAATTCTAATTTTGGCTTGAGTCAAAAATTGAAACCCTAATTACCAAAATTCTAATTAAAAATATCAAAACCTAATTTAATCAACTAATAAACATAAAGAAAGAAATAAATTACAAAAATTATGCATAGGTTCATAGAAAAAAAAAACTAAAAATCAGCCTCAAGAAAATGGAAAAATTCTAAAAATTTTACAAAAATGCCAAAGAAATAGAAATAGTAGTCGAAGTAAAGAAATTTAGGCAAAATACACTGATTTTAATACCCAATAGGTATTAAACTTTAATAAGAAACCCAAAAACTATTAATAATCATAAATAACAAAAATTAGTTAAACTAATTATATTAGTTGGTTGACTTTGATCTTAGTTAGACTTCCAAGTGAGTTTAATTAGTGATTTTTAATAGTCTTTGAGGTTTCTAATTAAGACTTAATACCCTTTTGGGTATTAGAACCTATGCATTTTGGCAAAATTCCTTCACATCAACAACTTTATTTTTCTTGCATTTTTACAAATTTTTCGGGATTTTTCTATTTTTGTAGAAAATTTTGAGTTTATTTTCTCAATGAATTTGCCCATATTTTTTTTTATTTGTTGATTTTATTAGGTTTTAAAATTTTTAATTAGAGTTTTAGTTTTCAGCTTGGAACCAAAATTAATTTGTTGTGTTGATGCATTTTGATTGGATAGAGTACAAGAGAAGTAATATGAATCTAGATGACTTTTTCAATACATTACAAGATTAATATCAAATGAAGGTTTTAGCTTTGGAAAGTTCAATGACTAAAGCAAAAACTAAACCCATGGAAGAAACTCTTCAAGGCTTGATTAGAAGTTTATAAGATAATAAGTCCAAAATGTTTAGAGAAGAAGTATCTAAGCATGAGATCTAAAAGAGAGTTGTAATTCTTATTCAAGTCCATGGTCTAGGAGAAGTCTAGTTGGAAGAAGTGACCCAATCCACCTAGAATTAGTTTAAGGATAATATTATATTTTATTTAATTTTTTAGGTTTAATTTGAATTATTTTATTTATCTTATTCTTTTTAAATTTATTTGATTTAGATGAGTATAAATAATTTGTAGTTTCCTATTTATTTTCAAAGGAACCAATCATAAGTTTAGATTTAATTTAATTTAATTTAATTAGATAAAACTTATCTTTATCTAATTGAGTTAGGAGTCATAATAGGAATTAATATTTTACTTTTGTATTTAAGATTATTCTTTGTAACATTTTAGATATATTAATATTATTTAGAGTTTATTGAATTAGAAAGTTGCACTAGTTCTTTGTGTTCCTTTTAAAATATACCTGACTTATTAAAAGTTTGATCTGTTCTTATGGAGTCTTCCTATAGTTAAAATTCTTTGAGGCCAATTCTTATTAGGTTTTAGTTTAATCAATCCATTTGAGTTAAACTTCCACATTGCTGTCCTCTGTATTTTCTAGGTTTTCAAAACAGATTAATCGTGAGTTCACATCAGTTGGTATCATGGATTTAGACCCACTATCCACGTCATCAACCTCGTCATCATCAACAAATCATATTCAATTTCCAGTAGCCAAACAGGACCCTCTTTCCATTAATCTAGTTCAGCGAAACACGACCTTAGGAATTTGGCTCCCCGAAACACGGTCTTCTTCCCCAGCAAAACAGAACGCCTCTTTCTCGGTGTCCCATGTCCTTCATTTCATATCACAGCTCTCAGGTCTTCCTCTCGTCTTCGAAACCAATTGTCAGCTTCGTCTCGCCTCCCAAACATATCTACAAAACCAGAATCGCATCATCGCAGTTCTCTTCCTCCAACGCATCTCCCTCCGTGTTTGGTCTAAATCAGTTTTAGTCTCTGCCTTCCTCAAATTCAGATCTGAGTTTCCTTCAATAATCGGTAATCTCGTCTTCTCCATACCTTTTCTGATCTGATTTCACCAAACTTCTTTGCTGAAATTTGCTCTTGTAAATCCTGTTTGCTGAAATAGTTGCTGGAAACATTTTTGCTGAAATTTATTTTGCTGAAAATATTCTATGGCTGGAAAAAAAAAAGCATATTGATTTCTGAAATTTGTTAACCTTGGCTATAAAAAAAAGGAGAGTACGGTAAAGAAAAAGAGAGTATGGCCAAATAAAAAAAATAAGAGGGAGAGAAACCAAGAATATAAACTTAATTTGAGAGTTGACTCTTGCACTTTGTTTTGTTATTAACTCTTCATTAATAATAGTGATTCTCTTATAAACATTATAAGATGTTAGTTTGAGTGATAAAAAGTAAAAAAGATACATAATTGAAAAGCCAATTTTAAGTGTGATATATAAATGAACTAACATTACATGTGGGAAGAGTGTGTGAAGTCAGTTTTCCTTTGTTTTCCACTAATTATGGTAGGTAATGATGATGATCTTGAATCTGAATTAAAATCCTTACAACAAGAGTTAGATAAATTTAACTCTATGTTAGAAAATTTGAAATCCATGGACAGTAGTAAGAAGCATAAGAATCATGAATCTATTTATGAAGACTCAAGTTCTTGAGCAAAAAAGCAATCTTCCAAGCATGACAAAAATGTAGGAAGAAAAAAAATTAAAGATCCCATATTTCGATGGAGATGATGAACCATATCTCTACTTGGAGTGGAAAAGAAGAGCGAAGCAAATGTTTGAAAGCCATAACTTCTCTTTGAGAATAAAAAAGTCATATATGCTACTTTTAAGTTTATTGAAAAAACTATTATTTGGTAGACGTGGATAGAAAGAAAACGTGCTAAAAATAGAGAACTTCCCATTACAACATGAAATGAGATGAAATCAATCATGAGATAAAGATATGTGTCATCTTATAGGTATCTTCAATATTAGGAAGAGATGTAGGCTTTCAATTTGTCTAAGCCCCACTTAGAGAAAATAGATCAATTGGATGAGAAAGTTGATGCAACATCAACAATGATTGTTGAAACATCAACTACACTTACAAGTATTCCTAATTCTCAAAACTTTTGTGGTAATGATATCTCGTGTTGAATCAATTGATGTGGGATATGTTACATCTGAGAGTCCAATAAGTGTAATGTTGCTCATGATAATTTGCTACCTTTAGAGAAGAAAAGTGTAATAAATGATTTGGTCGATAATTTAGTTGATAGTGGTGCATTTGTTTCTAGTTGTGCTTCTAATGTATAAGTTAAGAACAATGATATTGCACAATTGGAAAATAATGCTTGTGATGAAGTTGAGCATATGGATATGATAGTTGGACATTCTTGGCTATTTGATGGGGCATGCTAACAATTGTTCCCTTGTATTGGAGGAAGTCCATGAATAATTACCATGTATTCAATTATGTGAGCCTCGAGAGAAAATAAAAAGAAAGAATGAGTGGGAAAAATAGGAGTGGTAAAATTAAGAAGGAGAGAAGAAAAGAGAGTACATCAAAAGAAAGAGTGAAAAAAAGAAGAAGAAGACTAAAGTAAATGAGTAAGAAGAAAATTGAAAGAAGAGTGAAAAAGAGAAAGAAAAAAAGAGAAAAGTGAAAACTAATGATCTTAGTTCTTCTTTTTCTAGTAGTGTTATTTCTCTTTTGTAGGAATACAAATATCTTCTTTATAATTCAATCTTTTATACTTACCATCTACCACTACCAAGAAGGTTGAAAAAGAAAATTTTTTATCAAAGCAATTCTCCTTAATTGCAAAAGTACTTTAAAGAGCCGTTAGTCGATGACGACTCTTTTTGAAGAGGAGAAGAATTATATGAATGCAGAAGGCTCTTTCAATACGTTATATAATCAATCTCAAATGAAGATTTTAGCTTTGGAAAGCTTAATTACCATAGCAAAAACTAGACCCATGAAAGAAGTTTTATAAGACTTGATTAGAAGTTTACAAGATAATGAGCTCAAGATGTTTGAAGAAGAAACGTTTAAGCATGTGACCTAAAAGAGAGTTATAATTCTTATTCAAATCTATGATCTAGGAAAAGACCAGTTGGAAGAAGTGGCCCAATCCACCTAGAATTAGTTTTAGGATAATATTAGATTTTATTTTAATTTTTTAGATTTAATTTGAATTATTTTATTTATCTTATTCTTTTTGAATTTATTTGATTTAGATGAATATAAATAATTTGTAGTTTCCTATTTGTATTCAAAGGGATCAATCATAGGTTTAGATTTAATTTAATTTAGTTAGATAAAATTTATCTTTATCTAATTGAGTTAGAAGTCATAGTAGAAATTATTATTTTACTTTTCTATTTAAAACCATTCATTGTAACGTTTTAGATAGATCAATATTATTCAGAGTTTATTTAATTAGTGAGTTTCTTTAGTTCTTTGTATTCTTTTTAGAATATACCTGACTTATCAGGAGTTTGATATGCTCTTGTGGCGTCTTCTGATAACTAGAGTTCTTTGACACATGTTCTTCTGCATTGCTGTCCTCAGTATTTTCTGAGTTTACAAGACAGATTACTCATGGAGTCCACATCAGGAGATATTTTTTTTACAAGGGTATTATGATCATTTCATAATATGTTCCCACTTGGATGTCACGTTGGCTGTCATGTAGGATTTTTATAAAATAATTTTTAATAGTTTTTCTGTTTTTGGCCTAGGCCTAAAACTAAGTTTTTTTGTACTTTTAATTAGGGTTCTAATTTCCGGCTCATAACTGAAATTAATTTGTTGTGTTGGTGCCTTTTAATTGGATAGAGAACAAGGGAGGTATTTTTTTTTTACAAGGGTATTATGATTATTTCATAATATGTTCCCAATTGATAGCAAGTCGGGGTCCCAATCTAATAACATAAGAACAAGAGATAAATCGGGATTAATTGTTTGATAGAACATGGTAATCCAGGTATCATCCAGCAAGTAAATGGCCTCTCCCTGGGCACTGGGACTCAGGATGCTGTTAGGATTACCCATATCTTTCTCAACCAATGTAAATCCTAAATTAACTCTTGAAACAGAGTTACGAGGTTGTTACTAGATCAAGGATCTTAATCCGATTCTTTCTGATACACAGGATCCTCCTTAGAGGCAAGTGTAGAGCATACTTGAATCTAAGATGAACATGCTATTATCATAGAAAGGTTGGAGTTAGAGAGAAAGAGAGAACTTAGAGAGAAAACATGTTTATTTCTGAATGAGGTTTCAAGTGAAGTTTCGCTTGCCCCTCTATGTTACAAGACGCATCCTTTTTATAGGAAAAGGATTCACAACCTTACAAACGGACAACCCTAAGTGGGTTATGACTCATCAAACTTTAATAAAGTAAAGTACATGACTCATCAAACTTTAATAAAGTAAAGTACATGACTCATCACACACTTATAAAGCTATTTCACAAAGGGTGACTGTCGGCACAAACGACAATTATTCATAGATAGGCTCATGATGGACACTTTTGTTTTCTATGTCCGGTTCAAACCTTCTTTCTTCCTTTTGCCTTTTCTTTTCTTTTCTCAGTGCTGCTTCCAGCTGGATACGATCCAACTCAGCGTCAAAGTTGTCCTTTGTGATTATTGTTGTTTCCTGAGTGGGGGACAGGAAATCGTGGAGGAATTGAGAGTCCAGCTCATTTGGATCTTGTGATTCTATTAACCTTGTTGGGTTTGAACACCATTCCGGGTCCTCATCCTCAGAGAGATTAACAGTTGGATTTGATGATGATGGAGAGTCCTTTGAAACTTCAGGTGGAGCTAAGGTTAACCGTGGCCATTCGAAGGCTATGGCTTGACCAGTTGTCATTGTTTCATTAGGATCATATAATTCTCCAGGCAATGGTCCGAGGGAAATACATGAGAGATTACTAGAGTCTCCTTTGAAATTATTAAGATTCAAGAGAAAATTCCTTAAATCTGTAATAATCTCAGTTTGTCTCAACGGCCAGTGCGTTGCTGTTCCCCATAGGTGAGCTTGAACTGGAGTGTAGAGACATCCCAAATGATCTGCAGAATAAGGCCTGTGTAACACAAAAAACGAATAAACCTGTTGCTTACGAACAGGAATATCCCACAATTTATTGTCAGAAATAACATTATATAATTTTCCTCTCCAGACTGAAAGGGAGGAATACCATGACAGGAACGTTGACAATGGTGACTTGGTATTCTTCTTATCAGTCAAATACTGATAAGTAGTTCTTGGAGGTAGAGCTATGACACAAGCATACAGGGATGATAACGACCATATATACCACATGAACTCAGAAGTAATTGGACCTTTAACATAGAGAATGACCAAGTAAGGGAAAACAGGATCAAAGTATTCAGGTTTGGCTTGAATACCAGTAGACTCTAAGAACAGATGAAGATAATGGAATAGACACTGACGAGCTATAACATTGACTTCTTGGACTGTTTTTAGTTTATAACCAGGAGGGAATACCATTTTTCTGCTAATATGAGAAACTGGGACAGAAGAGGACATTTTGGATATGGTGAGTATGAACAAAGGAGTTTTGGAGATTGAATTAACTTGAGAGGACTTTGATGGTCTAGAAAGAAGATCAGCTAGGAAGTTGTGTTTCCCTTTGATATGTTTCCCCGGCCTTTTATCCATCCAGATCAAATGACAGCCCAAGGTCAAAAGCCCTTGTCCCAAACTTGAAGAAGTGAGACTTCTTTTTGTGGGAAGAACATGAACAGTCTTTCTTGTCTTTGCATTTGATTTGCAATTCTGGCCGTTTACAAACCTTTTGTAGCTGGACTTTATCTTTCAAAACATTCTTCACAAATTTATGTTGTTCGCATAAGCGATCCAATGCAGCAAGAGCAAGCTGATAGATTTCTCCAAGAGATATATTAATCATATCTCGTTGTAGAGCATTTATAGATTTCTGCAATTCAGGCTGCAATTCTTCTGGAAGAGAAGCTATGAAAACATGACGGAGGTTGACATCATTAACACCTCCCAGCATATAATACTTTTCTGACATTCTTTTAAAGTGTTTCTGCAAATCACTTCTTTGTAATGAACAGCACTTCATTTCAAAGTAATCCTGCCTGGCTCTTTTGTCAATAATACTAAAATCACCAATAAATTCTTTGTGGAGAATACCCAGAAACTGGGGAATAGTATGCTGAGCCATTTGTAACTTCTGATATTCACAAAGGCTAGTGAACCATTCACGAAGATTTCCAGTAAGTCGAGATAGGAAGTTTGATAATACATCATGAGAATTTGCTTCAGGATCATTCATCTGAACATCGATCCAAGCACCAAATTCATGCAGCTTTTCTCTCCATCTATGTGGAGGCATGTCATCAAAAGTAAAATATGGGCCGTTTGCAGGTTTGGGAACATGACCCGAGTGAGCAAATTGTTCATTCATAGGCTCTAAGGGATCGTCAACAATAGGAGTGGATGTTGACTCCTGTGTTTGAGGAGTTGGTTCATTCATCATGTACAGAGGTGGTAAACTGTTTTCTGATTTTGAATAATCAGAAGATAATTCAGAAGAATTATCCTCAGAGATTTCAAAATCGGTTGATGGTTCAGACAATTGTCTAATGGTGGCAATAGACTTGTCTTTAGACTGGGATGGTTGCTCTTTAGGTTGGGATGAAGTTTCTGTAGGCTCTTGAATTTTCAAAGGTTTAAAGGAAGGTAAAGGATATGAAGTTGAAGGATCAATGTTTTGGCTGGTAGGGTAGGAAGGTTGAGATGATTGTTCGGGTTGAGGTTGATTTTTGGGTGTTGGTTGTTTTCTGCTTCTTCTTAGTTGTTGAAAAATGGGGTAGTTCATCTGGAAGGGTTCTCTGGTTGTTGAGGGTATTGATGGAGTGTATATGGGAGTATAAATAAAAGGATCAGGTGGGTAGGTTGGTATTTTGGTAGCTAGATCCCTTTCTATTCTATGCAACTCACTCCGAATATTTTTCAACTCCTGTTCCTTTTGATGGAATTGTGGACCACTGTATCTAGCTTGAATAAGCTCACGAAGTTCATAGTCTAGCTGTTGAGCTCGTGCAGAGTGTTTCAGATACAACTCTTGTACCTGTAATCCTAGGCAATCCAGCTTTTCAGCAAAATCATCAATTTTCTCATGAAGTTGATCCAACTTCGTATTAATCCTTTGGAGTACCCTGTTTTGGCTTACTGAATTTTCAGTTTGCCAATTCAATACTTCTTCAGTTTGGGGCAAGGGCTTTTGACCTTGGGCTGTCATTTGATCTGGATGGATAAAAGGCCGGGATGAATATTTGGAAGGTTCATTTATTCTTCTTTCCAGTGGTGGAAAGTCATCCTCATATTTGGGCCGGATCATGGCTATACAGGGTATATCTCGAATGGGTTGTATAGGAATGGGCTGTATCATTGGTTCAGGTTTATATGATTCAAAGGTAAAGTCTTCAGCAGAGAATACAGAAGCAGCTAGTTCCGAATGACCTAGCTCTTTTAGTAATTGGTGAAAGGTGGTTGGTTTAGGTGGAGGTTCTGTATGGAAGGCTATCCATTTCTTTTTCTTTGGGCAAGACTGTTTAGGACCATGATCAGAATCATAATCCTTTTTGGGCTTGGGCTTTTTGCAGGAGGGTTTCTGTTTGAGGTACGGTGCAGGCAAAGGTTCAGAACATAAATTTGCCTCAGGCCCAATCCAATTATCCCAATCTCCACAACCACAGTTTGGGTCGCATTCTTCTGGAGCTGCATCCCAAACGAAATGACCATGTACCTTAGACACAAAACAAGGCTTTGCTTCTGCATCTACAGAAAAGACTGGCACTTTCTCCGTGTGCTTGTAAGCAGGCTGAATGGACAAGATCTGGCCTTTAGAAGATAAAAGGTACTGATTTGGTCTCTTGAAGGTTGACTTTACTGTACCATCTTCAAGTCTCTCCAGAATAGGAGAATCTACTGTGTGGACATCCCTTCGATTGGAATGAAATTCCCTTTCATAATTATTAATCCACTCAAGTGGCATAATCTGAGCAAGCTCTTCTTGGGAATTCTTCTCGGAATTTGCATAACCGAAGTATCCGACTGATTAGACACCATATAAAGTGCATCGGTAGTGGAAGTAGGAAATCCCAAGTTGATTGCATGATCTTGAAGGCGATAGATCATTTGATGGTGAAGAGTTGCCATAGTGGCACGAGGATTCTGGTCAGCACCATGAATTTGAATTTGCACCTTCAGTCTGAATGGCAGAGTTTCATCGTCCAATTTCATGTTGAAATCTGGGGCGATAGTCATCACCACACTTCCGTTACTGCAAGTAGTAAGTAATGCTCCAATCATTGCATTACCATAGGATGTGTAGGTTGAATCCAGAATGGCTACCCTGGCTGTAGCAGGGATTCCTTTTCTGCCATGAAGAGTTAGAACCAATCGAATGGCTCCAATATGTAGGTGTGTATAACCTTGCTGCTTCCATGAATTAATCAAAGCTTGGGGAATCTCCAGAGTAACATATTGCTCCGTAGTAGTGGCTTTAAGACCACACTGTTCAAGTTTGGAATTTTGAACATACTCTTTGACCTGAGGTCTAGGAGTTTGTATGATTCTAGAGATCCTTTGTCTGAAAGATCTAGCATAATCACGGTTTTGAGAGAAAATGGCATATGGACTAAGAAGGGGAAGTTTTGTACTGTCTATTCTTACATTTTCAGGAATATGAGTAATCTCAACATGAAATTGGAAATCTTGTTGGTAAGAGATTTCTTAACAGAAGGAGAAAGGTTTTCTAAGGAAAAGGCTGATGATAGGCGAATTGGGTCTAAAACAGTAGTTGAGGTTTCAGTCATGATTGAAAGTATTCTCTCTAATAACCGCACTAACTATGATAATAACCTAGTGAGCATTAGGCTCTGATACCAAGTCGGGGTCCCAATCTAATAACATAAGAACAAGAGATAAATCGGGATTAATTGTTTGATAGAACATGGTAATCCAGGTATCATCCAGCGAGTAAATGGCCTCTCCCTGGGCACTGGGACTCAGGATGGATTAATTGTTTGATAGAACATGGTAATCCAGTTATCATCCAGCTAGTACATGGCCTCTCCCTGGGCACTGGGACTCAGGATGCTGTTAGGATTACCCATAGCTTCTCTTCCAGAAGAATTGCAGCCTGAATTGCAGAAAGCTATAAATGCTCTACAACGAGATATGACTAATATATCTCTTGGAGAAATCTATCAGCTTGCTCTTGCTGCATTGGATCGCTTATGCGAACAACATAAATTTGTGAAGAATGTTTTGAAAGATAAAGTCCAGCTACAAAAGGTTTGCAAACGGCCAGAATTGCAAATCAAGTGCAAAGACAAGAAAGACTGTTCATGTTCTTCCCACAAAAAGAAGTCTCACTTCTTCAAGTTTGGGACAAGGGCTTTTGACCTTGGGCTGTCATTTGATCTGGATGGATAAAAGGCCGGGGAAACATATCAAAGAGAAACACAACTTCCTAGCTGATCTTCTTTCTAGACCATCAAAGTCCTCTCAAGTTAATTCAATCTCCAAAACTCCTTTGTTCATACTCACCATATCCAAAATGTCCTCTTCTGTCCCAGTTTCTCATATTAGCAGAAAAATGGTATTCCCTCCTGGTTATAAACTAAAAACAGTCCAAGAAGTCAATGTTATAGCTCGTCAGTGTCTATTCCATTATCTTCATCTGTTCTTAGAGTCTACTGGTATTCAAGCCAAACCTGAATACTTTGATCCTGTTTTCCCTTACTTGGTCATTCTCTATGTTAAAGGTCCAATTACTTCTGAGTTCATGTGGTATATGTGGTCGTTATCATCCCTGTATGCTTGTGTCATAGCTCTACCTCCAAGAACTACTTATCAGTATTTGACTGATAAGAAGAATACCAAGTCACCATTGTCAACGTTCCTGTCATGGTATTCCTCCCTTTCAGTCTGGAGAGGAAAATTATATAATGTTATTTCTGACAATAAATTGTGGGATATTCCTGTTCGTAAGCAACAGGTTTATTCGTTTTTTGTGTTACACAGGCCTTATTCTGCAGATCATTTGGGATGTCTCTACACTCCAGTTCAAGCTCACCTATGGGGAACAGCAACGCATTGGCCGTTGAGACAAACTGAGATTATTACAGATTTAAGGAATTTTCTCTTGAATCTTAATAATTTCAAAGGAGACTCTAGTAATCTCTCATGTATTTCCCTCGGACCATTGCCTGGAGAATTCTATGATCCTAATGAAACAATGACAACTGGTCAAGCCATAGCCTTCGAATGGCCACGGTTAACCTTAGCTCCACCTGAAGTTTCAAAGGACTCTCCATCATCATCAAATCCAACTGTTAATCTCTCTGAGGATGAGGACCAGGAATTGTGTTCAAACCCAACAAGGTTAATAGAATCACAAGATCCAAATGAGCTGGACTCTCAATTCCTCCACGATTTCCTGTCCCCCACTCAGGAAACAACAATAATCACAAAGAACAACTTTGACGCTGAGTTGGATCGTATCCAGCTGGAAGCAGCACTGAGAAAAGAAAAGAAAAGGAAAAAGGAAGAAAGGAGGTTTGAACCGGACATAGAAAACAAAAGTGTCCATCATGAGCCTATCTATGAATAATTGTCGTTTGTGCCGACAGTCACCCTTTGTGAAATAGCTTTATAAGTGTGTGATGAGTCATGTACTTTACTTTATTAAAGTTTGATGAGTCATGTACTTTACTTTATTAAAGAGTGATGAGTCATAACCCACTTAGGGTTGTCCGTTTGTAAGTTTGTGAATCCTTTTCCTATAAAAAGGATGCGTCTTGTAACATAGAGGGGCAAGCGAAACTTCACTTGAAACCTCATTCAGAAATAAACATGTTTTCTCTCTAACTCCAACCTTTCTATGATAATAGCCTGTTCATCTTAGATTCAAGTATGCTCTACACTTGCCTTTAAGGAGGATCCTGTGTATCAGAAAGAATCGGATTAAGATCCTTGATCTAGTAACAACCTCGTAACTCTGTTTCAAGAGTTAATTTAGGGTTTACATTGGTTGAGAAAGATATGGGTAATCCTAACAGCATCCTGAGTCCTAGTGCCCAGGGAGAGGCCATTTACTCGCTGGATGATACATGGATTACCATGTTCTATCAAACAATTAATCCCGATTTATCTCTTGTTCTTATGTTATTAGATTGGGACCTCGACTTGCTATTAAAATTTTTTGTAGTATTTTTATTTGAATATACTTGCATGGCATGTAAGATTTTATTCAACTAGGATGTTATGTAGGTTATTAACTAAGATAAGCTGGTTAAAAAAAATAACACGTGGCACAATATTAACAGTCAACTTTAATGGATCAATAACTGTAAGGGTAGTATTGCTACGATTTTGAAACATTAAAAGTAACATTGCACAAAAAATAATTTAGGGTACTCGGCGTAATTTCAACAATACTTCATGGGTAAATTTGCATATTAGCCCTAAAATTATCAACATAAAATATAAAATTTATAACACTTACATCTACTCTACACATACACACACTATGCCAAATTTGAATTTTAATGGTGTGCAATAGTTCGCGTTTATGATTAAAAACGCTAATAAAAATTTGGACTGAAAGATTAGTTAGCATTTGTTAGGAAAATACTAACTAAAATCTAGATTTAAGTTGGTGTTTGTTAATAAAACGCCAATAAAATATTAAAGTTAGCATTTATTTTAACAAACGCTAACTGAAGTATGGATATTAGATGACGTTTATTGAACAAACACCATCTAAAATTCAGACTTTAAATGGCGTTTATTGAATAAATGCCATATGAAGTTTTAGAATTTTTATTTTAAAAAAATGGAAGGCACAGATTGACATTATGTGCCGTTGATAAGAGAAAAAATGAACAGATGAGATTATATCTTTTTCTTCCTCCTTACTGTTCTCTCTCCTCTTACCTTATTCTTCAGATTAGACACGTCTCTGCGGATTCCTTTCTCATCACTCACCTTTCTCTCTTATCACAACGACATCCTTTTCATTGGTTTGTTCAGTTCCTCCTCACCTCAGATTTCGTCGACGTCAACATCCTCCTCATTAGATCAACCCAGTCTCGTGCTCGATTACTCTTTCTCTCTCTCTTGATCATGAAGTTCGCTCTCCCTCACTCAATCATCTGAAGTTTGTTGGCTCTCTCTCTCTTTCTCCCACAATCATTCTCCTCTCCCTTTAGATTGTGAAATTCGTGCCAAGCATTCCAGATCTGTGAAACACTCTAGACTTGCAAAAACTCTAAATCTTTGGCAAATTTGTGGTTCTCAATGGGTGCGACTTCATATATGCAAAACACTCCAGATTTGCAACCTTAGATGTGCGATCTCTCTGGCCAGTGTTCGGCTCTAAGTATATGACTCAAGACCACCCTCTATAAATTGATTGTTATAGATTTCATGGCCAGATTTGTGTTTTCTTGTGTATGTAGATCTTGACCACCCTCTATAAATTGATTGCTGTAAATTCATATTGCTTTTTTTTGTTGTTGCCTTGGTTAATTTTGTCTTCGACTAAAACTTATCTCTTTGGAGTTGGAAATTTATTTTTGATCTTTTCTTGTTTAATTTCTAATTAAATTTTTTGATCATTTTTTTCTAGCTTTCTTCTTCTATGATTGTTGATTTCTAGGCTCTAGGGAAGATAAATTCCAGATGAATTAATATTTTAAAAAAATAAAAAAAAGTTGGCATTTGTAACAAACGCCAACTAAATCAATATTTAGTTGGCATTTGTATACAAAAGCCATGAAAAATGGCTTCCCTTTTATCGGTGCTCAGATACATGGCGCATTTAAGAAGCGCCAATGAAAGCAGAAAACAAATGCAAAGAAAGGTCTTTTCTGGTGTAGTGACACCATTTCGATTTTAGAGTGTTTTTTTCCAGCATTTGGAGTATAGAATTAGATTTTGAGTGAGGTCATGAAGAATTAAATTTAGGATTTGTATATTGTACATAACTGGAAAGTTGTACTAATTTTTGTTTTTAATATTCATATATACTGATTATTTGTAAAATGTAGGAAAAAACGCGTTCATTTTTTTCAATTTTAAGTATTACATAAGTATTTTAAATTTAGGATTTGTATATTGTACACAACTTGAAAGTTGTACTGATTTTTGTTTT
Source organism: Adenanthera pavonina (assembly GCA_026686845.1). NCBI lineage: Eukaryota > Viridiplantae > Streptophyta > Magnoliopsida > Fabales > Fabaceae > Adenanthera > Adenanthera pavonina. Next base: position 22,393,982 of record JAIVEN010000013.1, read on the forward strand.
TAATATTTATATATACTGATGATTTGTAAAATGTAGAAAAAATGTGTTCAGTTTTTTTAATTTTAAGTATTACATAATTATTGTAATCTTTCAGAATTTGAAATGTACTTTTTACTTGTTGACTAGCAATCTCATACCCTCCATTTGGTACAGGAGAATGATTTTCTAAGGGATAATAATAAGAATAAGAGTATGAATGAAAATAAGGTTTAAATATATGTTTGACATGTTAATAGAAATGTAATATAATTTTTAATTGATATATATATTTATATTATGAAATGATAAAAGTACTCTTGCTAATATTATAATAAATTTATCAAGACACAAGGCCACTGGTAACAATCCATTTTCATCAGAGAACACCATGACCGCCATGCATGGATCAACCTTAACCCACCTTGAATTGCCGTTTTCACAGGCTGGATAAGCAAATTCAAAGACTAGAGCAAGCATACCGCGGTGGATCTGTCAAAGACTACCATTATTGCTGTCAACGTTGAACCAAAAGTGGCAGTTATGGCGCCATCTTCACAATCTAACAAAAACCTGATCAAGCATACAATGGCAGCAGTCATGGTGTCTCTTCTTCCCGATCCATCAAACCAGAGATAGAGGTGCGATGGTGCACTGGTAAGGCATAGGTGGAATGGTGCGACATTGAGGTGAAGATATGATGGGCGAGGGAGCTGTGAAGGTTGAAGATGTCATATCTCTTGAGGAGAAGATGACGGATTGGTAAAGTTGAGATGGTGAGATGGTGGGGGTGTGACAATGGCCCATTGAGGTGAGGGTTGCAACCAATGGGGGCTGCGAAGGGTTGAGGGTAGTCAAAGAATTCCCAAGAATTTCACACGATTCCAGCATGATAATGAAGGAGTCCAGTTCTAGACATTTTGCTGGATTTTGGTTTCTGGGGAATCGAAATTCATTACTAACAAATATGCTTAAGTTGGGAATCCTTTTTCATTTCCGTCCCAATAATTCCTGTATATCAAATAAGGCAATATTGTGTTCATGGAAGTTGTCACAAAATTAATATAGAACACGTTGCATCTTAAATGAAATCAATATCATTAATATCAGTCACTAACATCAATGTCAATTTTTTTTTTATAGATATTCAATATGCCAAAAAAGTCAATATGTCCTTAATATTAATATTAATATATAATTTATATAAATTCATACTATTCACAAATATTTCAAATTTTATACAATGTACAAAGCCACCTAATTTAGGGGCATTTTTATAATTTTTCCTAATAAATCCTCATAGTGCTATTCTTCAGTGAATCAAAACGCATAATACAATCAAGTTCCATGCATCTCCTCGATTTGTAGGTTTCTCCATATATATTCCATTCCCACAAAACTTCCTCTCACGTCTAATTCCATATAGATCAGGGTTTTAAATACCATTCATCTACCCTATTATTTGGAAAAAAGCTAAACATAATCCCTAACTTTTGACTTTTGCAACATCATCTCACCAATTTCTTCATTCTCCACTTTAGAGTTGTATAATTTAATGAGTTTATCGTAAACATTTCCTCTATTATAACATGGAATAGACACAATGATTCAAGTAACTTATGGACATAAATTACAATATTAAATGACTTATAAACAAATGAATAATAAATAGTAGATACTTGGCTGCCTTTGCGGATGCATTTGTCAGAGTTATTTAACATTATGCAATTTTTGTTTTGGTCGTTTTATCATTAAATTATAACGTAAATTACTCCTTCCAAATCATTTTGGCAATGTCACTATCCTTCACTCCAAAACCAATATCCTTAAAAACAAAATAAAATAAATAATTGATATAGACATTTTTCTTTTATTTTACTTTAAATCAAGCATTTTTCTCCTCCCACATTCTCTCCAATTCAAATAAAAGTTTATTGAATTTCATTTTTATTTTCATTGATCAACAAGCCTTCACTTTCTTCATCTTTCTCACCATCTTTGCCATTCTTTCTCTTGCAACTCCCCATCTTCCTGGCCGTCAAAGCCGTCCCTTCCCAATCTGTTTGTGCCACCACAACATAGAGGCTTAATAGAGCACAAACTATCTGGGCAGCTAAAAGCCCAATCCAAAGCCCCATGAATCCAGCCTTATAAAGAAAGCCCAGGCCCACAGCCACTGGGGTACCGACTAAGTAAAAAGAGCCCAGGTTTATGTGAGCTCTAATAGCAGGCCGTGCAGTGCCACGTAGGATGCCGGAACAGGTAGTTTGAGGGCAATTTGCAAGTTCACATAGACCCATTATTGGCATGACCAGTGCAACCAAGGCTTTAACCGGCCCATCCCTAGTGAAAAGCCCGGCCCACCAATCTCTAAATATGACTGTTAATATCAAATTAATGAAACCAAACACAAAACCACATCCTAATGCAACCATAGCTGCGAGCTTAGCCTTGTGTGGTTTATCAGCTCCAATCTCATTCCCTACCTGCAAGCAACAAATTAAGTTTTAAAATTTTTAATTATCATTAATATTAATCTTGAGTCCTTTTTTGGATTAAAAAAATCATGAGTCCTTTTTGTAAGCACCTAGTAACAACCTAAATATAGTTAAAAATTATTTAATGGCTAATCAATTTTTTAAAACTTTCAAAATGTTTCAATATTGCCCTTAAAAAGTTTTTTAAATTATTGCAACTCCCACTTAAACTCTCTATATTTTTTTCTTAAACAAAGGGATGTATAACATAGCAATAAAAAATGTTACGCTGCTGTAAGTCTCAAAAAACCGATCATGGGAGGAACAAACAAGAGACTATAACAAGTAGTCTAAGCCAAAACACAACTATATATATAAAGAATATTATCAACGTAAGGTCATCTACACAAGGGTATTTAGTTAATGCTGTTGACAACTTGCAGAGTTACTTATAATATGGATGATGAAATAGGTGCTTATAAAAAGGATTAGAGAGAATATTTTCCAAGAATATGTTTAATATAAATATATTTAAATTAACGTTCCGTCCGGCAAAAGTGCAGAATTAAAAACAACGAGAGCTTGATTGATTTGAACTCAGCAGAATGAAGTGGATTTAGACTAAGAGGGGATCTGAGTGCGTACGAATTTTGAATTTACTTTTTTAATTTTGACCAAATGAATTCTTTATATGATAAATAAATGAGACAAAAGTAGGTAATAGCACAACTTACGTACCCTAGCTGAGGCGGAACTTGCGAGGGCTATAGGGACAGTATACAACATGGTGGTGGTGTGAATCAGAATCCCCATGGCAGCCACTGGTACTGTAGGGTTTGGCAAGTACCCTGTCATCAACGTCACCATCTCATACCACCACCACTCCAAGCATATCCCCACACAGCTCGCCACCGCCAGCCTCACCACCTCCCTCATCCCTCCTTCGTCTCTTCCTCTTCCCCACTCCCACACCCGCACCCCCACCTTCTTCCTCCAAAGCCACACTGCGTACGCCACCATCATCCCCGTCGTGTTCACATTGGTCACCACCGACGCCACCGCTATCCCCGGTACCCCAAGATTCATCACCCCCACCAGAACGTAGTTCAAAGGTAAGTGAAGAGCCACAGCGATCAACGAGCAATACATCATGGGTTGGATCTCCTTCTGTGACCGCAGAAACACTCGCAGTGGTTGCAGCAATGTGTTTGTGAGAAGGTCTGGGAGAGAATAGAAGCAGTATGTGGCTGCCATTGACGTGATGGATTTGTCTTGGCCCATGAGCAGCATGATGGGTTCGAGGTTGAGCCAAACAAAGGCGATGGGGATGATGGAGATGAGGAGGATGAGGACCATGCGTTGGAGGGAGAGTGAGAGGAGGGTCCAGTTGTTGCTGCCGTAGGCTTGGCTGCAGAGAGGTTCGAGGCCTGAGGCGAGACCCACGAGGATGGAGTAGCCGGTGATGTTGGTGAAGCCTATGGAAAGTGATACTCCTGCAAGCTCGAGGCTGCCTAGTCTTCCCAGGAAGATGACGGAGATGAAGGCCCTTGTGAAGACTAGCCAGTTCATTGCTGTGATTGGTAACGCCATAGCCCACAGTTTTTTCAGCTCTTCTCCTATCTGAGTAAGTATAGAATGTTGAGTAAATTTTAGGTATATATGCCTATATCAAGTTTGAAAATAAGAGAAGACTACAAAGAGAAAAAAAAAAAATGTCAGCCGATCTTGTTTTATCATGAAGACACTTAGAAGTTATATTATGATATATTTAGTCTGCACTAAAAGAGTGTGTGTGCAAGTGTGTTGTGATAATGTGCGTAGCCAAGGGGTTACCTGAGACACAGATGGGAATTTGTGAGAAGAGAAATCTGGGGCTCTATCTTCCATTCTTGGTGAGCAATGCCCTCTGAGGTGATATGTATTCTCCAACAGAAGAATGAATCAAACAGTGAAGTGGATCCACAAACTATTCCACAATGAAATGCAGCTAACAGAGTCAAGAAAAGAAAAAAGATGACAGGTCTATTGTGTTTCATTTTTTCTTACGGATTATAGCAATTATATATATTTATAAAAATAAACAAAGAGAGGGTAAAGGTACAGTGAGAAATAAGGCATGCGAGGGGGGAGATTTTCGATAGCATGAGAGGAATATCAAGTGTACTTATTAAAACAAGCGAATCAAAATATTACCTGGATTTTGCTTTTAACACAGTATTTGTCACATTTAACATTTTCAAGAACTTTCTATGAAGAGAAAGAGGGGCAAAGACAGAAGATGGAAAGGTGTGTGTGACGTGATACAGTGACAAATTGAGAGGAAAATATTAGACTGGGTCGTAGTTAAAAGCTTTTCATTATTGCTGCAGTGTAAAACACAGTTTTTGTAACAAAGAAAACGGTAAGGATAATAATGCTCACTTTGGGGGTTAGAATTAATATTTAAATACAAAAAACCTGAAACAAACGTTTCTGGCTTGTTTTATTACATGGGGAATTTCAGTTTGAGATAATTGTAACCTCTAGTTATTTGTATTATGAAATCCTTAACACAATTAATACACAATGGAAATTCTAAATAAGGGAAAGAGAGAACATACCAACCTTTAAATATTGATTGGAGCAGTACGAAATCAGGAAATAGCAAATATCGAGGGACGGAAGTCAAGGAGCTAAATTAAGGATTAAAAGTCAGACATTTATCTGTCCAGATAAACAATATGCACACGGATTATCAGGAAAAGATTTTAAAATCAGCGGATGGGAAAATTTACTAGTGAAACTTCGTTGCTCTGGCTAGCCAGCGGAATCAGTCAGTCTTTTGGAAAGACATGGCACATTTTGCCTCCACTTCCAAACAAACTCTACTTCAAGCTCTGTCAATCAGTCTTAGTCCATGGTGGCATAGTCTCCAGGAATTTTCTTCCACAATTCGCACGTGAGAGCTAATGTTGTCCTTTGTCTTTAAATCCTTAAAAAAAAAGAGAAAAAAAGAACGCGGTTGCCTTCTTTTTTGATGAATCTAATTATATGAAATATTTGAAGTTAAAATGATAATATTGCACATATTACATTCCTCCTCTTACTTGGAGCTCATTTGTAACTTTCACCTGGCAAAATAGATTAGAAAGACACCAATTACACATGTCACCTTGCGCGGAAGAAGTTAATTAAACTTGTTTTAACTTATAGTGAGATAGCATCAATACGAAAGAAATATTATCAAGTATTTCTCACAAAATATCATTACGTACTATTTAGAAAAGGTCAAGCCATTATACATTAATTAAAATAGGTTCCTATCACATCTCATATCTAGACTCATTTCCCAAAGACTTCATTTTAATCCATTAATATATAATTAGAAACTTGATTCTATTAAATTACTTAAACTAATTTTTTCATTTATCAAGTACTATTCATTTGGTTAATTTCATTTTACTTGATGAATTTTAAAAATTCATAACTAAATCAAAAAAATTCATATTGAGGTGACTCAAGTCTCCAAAAATAGTTCAAAAGATTTTATATATGGAAAAAATGTTAGACAGGGAAAATACTTGATCAATTCATACAGTAAATTCGTATAATATTCACTATAGCAATGGTTAATTTCTGAAAATCTTTGATTCTAACACAACTTTGGAAATTCACCATAAATCATACATAATTCCAAATTTAGTGATCTTTATGGAAAGCTACACATGTCTAGTTTTTAAACATATAAAACAATCATATATTAACCATATCAAGATTTGTACAGTACTTCAAATTTCCAACAGTGGTTAGAAAGGTCCTATGCATTCTTCCAACTTTCCAAAATACATACTAGTATATACATACATAGTCATAACTTATCTTTACCTTACATGATACTCCATAACAAGCCTAGAGGAACATATTAACATGAAAATACAGCATGATCATGTCCCATAAGATTTCACATAATATCTCACATAATAGTATCAACCTAAATATCATTATCTTGAACATTAACTTGCTTCTCCTTGCCCTTCCTTCGTTGAGCAATCTTGCCATAATTTAAACCTAAAATTTGTTAGACAATTGGAAAGAAATGAGATTCAAAAAATTTTAGTAGCAACCAGCATCATTCTCACATATTATCACATATATTGCAAGTATTCATCAAAAAATACATCAAACATTCAATCAAATCATTTTAGTACAAATATTTTATAAAAATTTAGGCAGCACTTCCCCTTGTATTTGGATACACCCAGGGTCATATTACCCGTCAAACAATCTAACCAACAATGCCAAATCATTACAAAATAACATTTCAAACATTAAACACATCATTCAAACCAAGCAACATCAATGACAATACATAGGTATACATAGGTAAGTTAACTACCTTTTTGCTTTTCAATGGTCTCCAAACTTTGCAAACCCTTTCCTTGGTTCTGACACTCTTTTGGATCCTATAGTATCATAAAATAATTCCATTAACCATTGATTATACAATTTCTTTTACAAAGTGCTCACTTGAACTAAAATTTCTCGCTTTGTTATCCTTATAACATTTCTTTTACGACATACTTGTTCTAACTTATTTTACACCTAAGGAATTCATTTTTGGGGTCAAAATTATGAAATTCACTTTCCTTTTCAAACCCTAAATAGACAGAAAATTTTAAAAAAAATGTAGAAAAATAACTACCTGATTAATTTGAAATCTAATGGCATATCTTTGCATCTTGTGACCTATACTTCAATTTTCATAAATTATTTTATTCATAGCCTCACTTTCTCTCTCTTATTTCTCTCTATAGATGTCCATAACAGTGGGCAAAGAAGAAAGAATAAGCCATGAAAGCTCCTAAAACTACTTACGTTCACAAAAGGATAGTCATAAGAAGTTACTTTGAGGTTTTGAGCCAAAATCTTTACTTTTATCTTCCTCCTTTCTCCCTTGGGTTCTCACAAGTTCCTCCCTATTATGCTCTCTATTTCAGCATGCTTGAGAAGTGAAGAAGATGAGTTATATGATTAACTATGGTGATTAAAGATTAATAAGTTATAAAGTAACTATAGTTAACTTTATTTTTTAACTTTAGTTAGTTTTTGATAAATAAAGCTTTTAACTAATTCCATTGGGGTCCTTGAGCAGCTGCAGCATGCCACTTGTTCCACTGTTGGCCAAAAATTTGCTTTAATAGCTTTTATGGATCAATATACCCTTTATCGATTGAGTTTGCCTGTACTGATTAATTATTTTCGCCAAAATTATCATTAAATTGATACGGAGTTATTCAATAATCAATTTTATTCAAAAATTATTACTTTGTCTCAAAATATATTTTAGCAAGGCCCACTAATTTTTTTTGAATTAATGTTGCCCATTCCTGCAATCCAATTTGATTTTTATTAAGTAAAATATTACTATTAAATCATAATCATTCAATAAATATTATTTTAATCTTAATAAATTTTATACTATATTTCATTGGGCCTAGCTCATTGAGAGTTTCATTTTGACTATAATTTTTCATATTTACAAAAATGCTCTTGATCTAGGACAAATTTATAATTTTTAAAACTTTTAGATCATTATCTGTAATTTTTCCCAACACTTTATTCCACTTCCTCTTGAATGTATAATTCTTCCTTAAGGAATAAAATGCAAAGAATTTTATTTCTGTGGGCATAATCAGATTAATCCATACTTCTTAGGGACCATGTGCAAAGAATTTTTCATTCTTGGTGTCAAACTATAATTTTCTCCTTTGCAATTCTAATTCGGAAAATTATCCTGTTTTGCTCATTTATGTTTCTTTTTGTCTTCTAAGACTTTAGACACATTTTTAGATATTATTATTTTTATCATTTTATACTATTTAATATCTAGTAAAATTCAGGATGTTAAAGTTCCTTTATGAACTCCACTGTCTAACATTGATTTGTTGCACAACCTCAGCTGGTAAAAATATATGCATCTAAAAATATAAATGTATAACGATTTAAACACCATTGTAGAAAAAATTAAGAAGTAAATGTGTCATGAACGAATATAATAAAGAGGAAATAACTCGATATTGTATTATGCAAAAGGTTTGTCTGATACAATCAAAAGCTCATAGTGGAAATTAAATACCAAGTATTACAACATTCAAAAAGAAATGACTAGAAGATAATATCTTAGAAAGACAGTGTTAGAGAATTTCAAGTTGAGGAGAGAATTTTGCAGGAAGGAAAATCGTCATTCACCATTACACCTTGTTCATAGTTAGCTGTTACCTAAATATTCTTCATGAACCATTCCTTAGCTTCCACGTGGGTTGCCTTTTACGAGTGCTACGGCGCAATCCTTTTGCTCTAGCTCTCCATTTATATCCTCCATGTTAGCTCTTAAGTCTCTTGCCACATCAATGTGAATTTCCTCTAATTCCTCAACCACGTTGTCATCTACGTGGCTAGCTATAACATCCCCTCCCAACATAAACACTAATCTTGTCCCCAAGTTCAAAAGCTGGGTAATGCTTTGTCATACTGTCAAGGGATTCCTATGATGATGGGATTGAATCACCCTAACTGATTAGGAGCCAAGGCTTTGTGTTGGGTCCTTTGTGCTTAATAGCTAAGACTTATATAGGCTATATCACTGGTCCTTCTACAATTGTCTATAGGGATAGGGGTAAATGCAGTTGGGTTTCATTGCCATGAAATTTCTTGAGTAGGGAGACGTGAAAAAATGGATGAATCCTTGCTATAGTTGGTAGTTGAAATTTGTAAGCCACTGTTCCAAATCATTCAATTATTGGAAATGGACCAAAATAACGTAGACCAAGCTTTTGATGCTTTTGTAATTGTAATGAGTATTTTTGATATGGCTGTAATTTAACTAAGACTAGATCACCGATTTGAAAAGTAACATCTGTTCGCTTTTTGTCTGCATTCATCTTCATACAATATTGAGCTTTAGCCAATGTCCATTCAAGTTGTTCTAATAAGCGATCTCTTTCCTGTAATTGTTGCTGAATGTTTGGAGGAGTGGTGTTATCCCAAGTGTCATGAAGAATTATAGGTGGATCTCTGCCATATACAATCTTGAATGGAGTTGTTCCAATGGTTGTCTGAAATGATGTATTGTACCAAAGCTCTACCCATGGTAAAAATTCAACCCATTTTCGTGGACAATCAAATATAAAGCAGCGAAGATACATCTCTAAGAATTTGTTCAAAGCTTCAGTTTGGCCATCTATTTGTGGGTGATATGCATAGCTTAATTTGAGTTCAGTTCCTTGAGTTTTGAAAGTTGCCTCCAGGAAGAACTTGTAAAAATGGGATCCTTATCTATTAGAATGGTTATAGGAATACCATGAAGCTTGACTATATGTTGTGAGAAGACTTTCATAGTGGAGATAAATGCATCGGGAATAGGAATTGGAGTTGTCCTTAGTCAATCAGGTCATCCCATTACATACATTTCAAAGAAGTTATCTCCTCATAAGCAAGCCAAGTCTGTTTATGCTTGAGAATTGCTGGCAATTAATGAAGCAGTAGTAAAGTTTTGTCATTATCTCTTTGGGTATTTCTTCATTATTAGGACAGATCATGAAAGTTTGAAGCATGCTAACACTGGGGCTTTAGTCAAAGACATCTTTAGTTGCTCAAATGCTTCTTGGGCTTAAGGAGTTCTTTTAAATCCATCTTTCTAGGGTCAGAGGGCTAGCTATCTATGCATAATTCTGAATAAATTTTTTATAATAGCCAGTGAGCCCTAAGAATGCTCTCACTTGATCCACATTGTTTTCTTGCATTACATGGACTTTATTTAAACCCATTTCAACTCCAGCCTTTGAAACTATGTGGCCCAGATATTCTATCTTTTTCCGACCAAAGGAGTATTTTGTCATCTTAGCATATAGCATATTCTATTTTAATCTTTCTAGCATGGCTTCTAGATGTTACAAATGTAATGCCAATGAAGTACTATAAATAAGAATGTCAACATGAGAATGAATTTTCTCAAATATTCTTGAAAAACAGTGTTCATGAGTGCTTGGAAAGTTGTTGGAGCATTCGTCAATCCAAATGGCATGACTAGCCATTCATAATGCCCTTGGAGTGTCCAAAATGTTGTCTTTTCTCGATCTTCGGAATGCACGCAGATTTGATGATACCTTGCTTGGAGATCCAATTTTGTGTAAAATTTGGACCCTCTTAGCTCGTCCAGCAATTTGTCTACAGTGGGCATTAGAAAAGCATCTTTGATAGTTACTGCATTCAAACCTCAGTAGTCCACATAGAATCTCCATGATCCAACTTTCTTGCGAACAAGTAATATTGGTGCTTAATACAGGCTCATGTTGGGTTGTATGATTCCCTCCTCTAACATTTCTATTACAAGTTTCTCAATCTTGCTTTTCTAATTGAAGGGATATTGATATGGTTTGACTTTGACTGGTCCCACTCTAGGCTCGAGCACTATTTTGTGGTTATGATTCCTGTCTAGTGGTAATAATTACGGAGTTTAGAAAACCATTTGGTGATGCTGTAAAAAAATTTATGATGTCTGGATGTATCTTCTCTGGGATTCGAATTGTTCTCTTTGTTTGAGCTTCCTCAGTCTCCATTACATGAAGAGCCTATAATTCTGCAATGACATCAGTGCTCTGTAATCAGGTTAGCTAGTGAAATTGAGCTTATAGAGTTTGTGTGGATTTATATCCCTACAAATTCACCATTAGAAAAGAATTTAAGTCGTGATTTACTGTAATCAATGATATGTGAACCCAAAGTCTCCAGCCACGATACTCCTAACATAATATCAGACCCTGTTATCAGTAACACAAAGGTCGGAAAAGTAAGATTATGCCCATTAATATTCAAACTCAATTCCTGAACTAATCCTTGGCACTACATTTGTTCACCGCTTCCTAATACCACCTTGATTGTAGGGGTTGCTTCCACTTTTAATTGTAAATAACGAGCCACTCTAGGTTGAATTGAGTTATCTAAGCTTCCTCTATCTAAGAACACTTGTACTTGTAGTCCTTTAATGAGCCCATCAAATCTAATTGTAGCAGGGCCATGTGACCCTCTAAAAGCATGCAATGAAAGGCGATGCAAAATAGTAATGTCAATTGCTATGTCAACTAGTTCAGACATAACCACCCTATCTGTTTCATTCCCTTCCTTTTCTTCTTTACTCTATAGGATCAAGTAATGACGGTTAGGACACTGATGATTTGGTATGTACTTTTCCTCACGGGTGAAGTAAAGTCCTTTTTCTCTACGCATTTGAACTTCTGATGGTGACATCTTCTTAATCGGAGTACATGGTTTGATGTTTGTAGGTGTTGGCAATAATGGTGGTAACGTCTTTGGGTTTAAGCTACCTCCCTGATTTGGCCCTAAAGACAAAATAGGCAGGTTAGAGTTAATTTTCTGAAAAACTTGGGAAACAGGATTACCCCTTGCTCTAGTTGACATGGATAAAGTATACTTCTAATCATATAGACATGCAATTGCTACAGCTTGTATTAAGTTTTCCAGTGTCTGGACTATTACATCTGGTCTAATCTCTAGTTTGAGTCTACTGATGAAGCATTCCATTATGGCATCACCTAACATCCCTTCCACTCTATTTGCTAATAACACAAACTGTTGATAGAAGTTAGCTACTATATCACTTTGTGTCAACTTGAAAAGTTAGGCTCGTAGACTCTCGAACCTAGATGGATTGAATTGTTCTTTTATGGCTCGGGCTAAGATATTCCAGGTGCGTATCTGATGGTTCTTTTGCATCATTTGAAACCATGGTACTACCATGCCCTCCATGTGAATGGTGGTTGTGGTCTCATAATATGCAAAGAATTATTTAGCTCGAAATAACCAATTAAGGGGTTTTGTTCCGTCAAACCTTGGGAAATCTAATTTGACTTGTCACATCTGAAAAGGCTGATATGGAATAATATGTTGATATTGACTCTGCATTTCATTAGTGGACACTTCTCCTTGTTCTGGTGTCCTTCCCTAATTTCTGCCTAGAGCATCAACAGCTCTTGTTAAAGTCTCAAGGGATTTTTCTAACCTTTCCATCCTCAAATTTGATGCAGCCTCCAATTGTGCTACCTGCTCTTACATTTTTTTAAGGTTAGTTGATAACTCCTTGAGGCGTGTGCCGTCTACCATCTCAAATGTACGATTCTCAATGAGAGCACCAGAAATGTTATGAATGAATATAATGAAGGGGAAATAACTTGATATTGTATTATGCAAAATGTTTGTTTGATACAATGAGAAGCTCATAGTGGAAATTAAATACCGAGTATTACAACGTTCAAAAAGAAACGGCTAAAAGATAATATCTTAGAAAGAGAGTGTCAGAGAATTGTAGGTTAAGGAGAGAATTTTGTGGGAAGAAAAGTCGTCATTCACCATCACACCTTGTCCATAGTTAGCCGTTACCTAAATATTCTTCATGCACAATTCCTTAGCTTCCACGTGGGTTGCCTTTTACGAGTGCTGTGGCGTAACCCTTCTTACTCTAGCTCTCCATTCTTATCCTCCATGTTAGCCCTCAAGTCTCTTGCCACATTAGTATGAATTTCCTCTGATTCCTCAACCATGTTGTCATCTATATGGCCAACTATAACATGTTTACTATTTTCCTATCATGTCTTTACTAGCTATATTATGAGTTGGTGTATCTATATCCTTGTCTTGGTGGTGAATTTTTGAATGCTTTTCTAGCTTCTTGCGTCATTTCCTAGGACTTCCACTTCCAGCAAATGGGATTAGCATTTTGACAAGCAAGTAAGAGATTTGATGCATTAAAGGAATGTGACATCCTATTGAGAATACTAGCAAAACAAAAGTAGCCAACAACACCAAAAGGAACATAATGGCAATGATCATTGCAGCATTGGCAAGCCAAGAAAGAGGGCTCATGACTAGATGAAGAGTAGCCATAAATGCAATGGACATTGTGATGAGAGCCAAGCCCATCAGGTAGAGGCAGGCCACCCAGGTGCTCTTTGCTAAGTTGATGTCACCTAATTGTGCCCATAACATGATGAAAAAGCTAATGATGGAGCTATACATGGCAACAACGTCACATATAGTGTTTACTTGGAACATCTTTCTATTTAACAAATTTGCCATGCCTCTTCTGTTTAAGTCTAGGTCATCAGAGCTATTATAGCCTCTGGGCATTATGAAACCAGCAATAAAGGTGACAGTGGCCACCAAAATTGCTACCAACATCAGAGTGCCGATTTGGTCTTGTAACCAATCCCTTAAAGATATGTGTTTTCGCCGATCTTTCAAGATTCGTTTTCCTTCATCACTTAAGGTCGCACCAACAAGAAACAAGATAATAAATACCAGTGTCTACATGCATAAAGAGAACAAAGTAAGTAGAACTATGAATGTTAATGCTCTCTTCTTTTCAAAATTAAATTGTAATGCGTCATTAATTAAAGATTATCATACTATCTACATGTTTAAATTAAAAATGAAGAAAGATAAAACATAATTTTTTTTAAAACGAACTATATATACTTTGTTTAAATTATTGATATTGCATTTTTATTTCATTTTCATTCTCCCTTTGATCTTAAAAAAAAAAAAAGGAAAAAAGAAAGTAATTTCTGAATTTCTGTAAAATATAAGACTTTTTTAATTATTTACTTTTTTAGTTTTCATTTATGTGCCACAAAGTTAAAAAAGGCATTATTTTCAGTTTCTATTATAAATTGTGTCACTAGGTCAGGCTATCACCAAAGTCAAAATTAAATATCTGTCAAAGTAAAAAAAAGTGTGTTTTGTCATGGAAAATTGTATGTCAATAATAATTATCCTTTTAGTTTTTTTAATCAAACAAGCAAAAAAATTATCATTGAGAATAGAACAATATTGCAAAAAAGAAAGGAAAAAAAAACAACAATCCTCACTACATCATCTTGAATTTAGTCTCAAGCTAATGTGAAGTGTATTTGATGATGTGTGCAAGACTGGAGAAATTAGGACTGAAGAAAGGATCAAAATAGTACAAATCTAAAATTTGAAACAAAAGAAGGGTCACGCCATGGTGAGGTACAAGGCCGCCGCGGTGAGACACTTGAGATATTTTGGAACTTTTCTAGGATGAGAGCACTCGTGCCATGGCAAGCTTATTGGTGTCATGGTGATAGTCACAAAATTTCCTTAAATCAGATGAGAACCAGTTAGATGAAAGAAAGAAAAAATAAAGGAAGAAGAGGGATTCTCTGCTAGGGCTTGCTGGATCCAGTCTTGGGGGAGTGATTATGGACTCTAGAAGCTTCAATCTTAGTTGGTAAGTCAATCTTGCTTCCTCCCCTCTCTTTTCTCTTTGGTTTTTGGTTTGGAATCGGTGGGAGTATATTAGGTTTCAAAATTTTGGATGAATCCATCAATTAAAATGCTTGGTTTGGTGTTGTAAAAGTGTTATGTAGCATTAAGAAGCTTTGGGTATAAGTTTTGGTTGGATTGTCATGGGTTTGAGTAGAACCCTAGGTTGGAAATTGTAAAAGGAAATGTGAAATCCTGTATGAGAATGATTATGATATGGATGATCAATTTGAGCCCATTAGTGTGTAATTATGTTGTTGGGGCAATATGCTAAGCTTGAATGATGAAATTATGAGACAGGGATTGTTATGTGTTTTATATTAATTGGAGATACTGTGATATTATAGTGTTAACAGGATAATTGGAGGTGACTTGACTCGTATTCAGTGTAAGATAGTGGATTTAGTCCGTGTGCATGGTGTCGGCAACTTCAGGTAATCGAGTGTTTGTATTGCATGCATTATATGTTAGTATATACGTGAATATATGCATGTTTTCGTTCACACCACGATATTGTTATGTGTGTGTATTATTTTTCTATATATTGTGGTATGCACATGGCTAGACATTATATTAGATGATAATGATTATGTATGATGATGATGTCATATGACATAAGCCCATAGCATGACATTGTGAAATATGATGATGATGAGACAGTGATATGGCATGAACATCACTACTATATGACATTGTGAGGAAAGGTAGATTGGATGGTGATGATGATATAGATATGATGATATGATAAAAGATCTCGACCACTAAATTTTCTCCTGATTAGGAGAGTCATGTGGCAGTGGATTATGATATGATATGATGATGATATGATTTGGTGATAGGATGAAATATCTCTGCCACTAAATCCCCTCCTATGGCCAGGAGAGTCAGGTGGCAGTAGATTACACCTTCCCTAAATCATCACTAATTCACGGTGGTTTAGGGGAAGGAGAGCCACGGTCCAATCACTAGTGTGACCTTTGGCTGGGTACACTAGTGTGAGATGAGCTTGGTGATGTCCCACAGTCAGTATTCATTGGCTGTTGGAAGGGAATCACCTACTGAAATGTCTTGTGATGACGTCAGCTTGTGGTTCTAGCCGTGTTTGAGGGAGACATGCATTGCATGACACTTGACATTGCATGACATCATATGCATAAATGTGTGATATTGATGATATATATGTGTGTGCATTTGTCCTGGTTACTAAGACATTATCTTACACCCCCTCCATGACTAACCTTTCAATTGAAGACTCTAGTGCTAGTTTGGAGAAGACCATGAAGTCGTAGGTCTCTCCGCGTTTGGGAATTTACAGTAATTGGTAGTTGTTATTTAGTTTATATAATATTGTGCCAAGTAGATTACTATGGTTGGTTGCCGTATGTGTATCTTGAGAGTATAGAGATGTATGTGGCTATGTAAGTATAGGTAAAGTGATGATGTTGCATAGGTAATGTCAAGGGATGATGAATAGTGTAGTTATGGATATATGCCGAGTTTGTGGTTGATGGACATGTGACGTAGTATGATTATGGATTCCAGTATGGGTCATCAATGTAAGAGCAGGTGTTTGTGTGTTAAAATACCCGTAAAGTGAGCCCAAAGGAGATTTTGGGCCATGTATGTGAGTTTTGGGTATATAGCTTATTATGTAAATTTAGGGTTTAAGTGGGTCAAATCTTAGAGGAGTAGTTTCTCCGAGATGAAATCTTCTTGGAAAAGTTGGTTGAGCCAAATAGAACCTGTGTGAATGGTCCTTGAGTGCCACATTGCCTTTGGTGGCAAATGGAGGTGTTAATTTGTGAGTTTTGGCTAAAAAGTGGCCAAAATGGTGTTGAGCATCTAGAATCTCCGTACGAATATGGATTGAGGTGAAATTAGTGTCTATAGTTAGATTAGGATGAGAGTGACTTGTAGGAGTTAGAATTAGGTCAATTAGAAATCGGAGCACAAAATTTTGCATGTCAAAAGTTCACCAAAAATCAGCAAATTGCTGATATGGGTACTGATGTTGGTGCCACAGCGCCAAACACAACTGGCCGGCTGAGGCCGCGGCGGTATTGTAGCGGGCCATGATCCCAGCCTATCCTAATGCCCTTGTGGTGTTTTTCCGATGCTCTAATGTTTTAGGAGTTAAAGTCAAGATGCTTTGGTCCAGTTTGATTAGTTTTTGAAGTAATTGGTCAAGATTGGAGGTGTGTTAGAGTAGGATGTTACAAAATCAAGAGATCATCCAAAAATTAAAAGTTAAAAAAAAGAGTCTTTGACACAAAAGAGCAAAAATTGTCAGTTAACAAGTTACTATTAGTTTATAACAACAAAAAAAAAGTTACTATTAGTTCTATAAAATTTAAATTTGTGTCCCCGTCTTCCCGTCCGATGATGTA
This sequence comes from Adenanthera pavonina, assembly GCA_026686845.1. NCBI lineage: Eukaryota > Viridiplantae > Streptophyta > Magnoliopsida > Fabales > Fabaceae > Adenanthera > Adenanthera pavonina. Next base: position 22,411,161 of record JAIVEN010000013.1, read on the forward strand.
AAGCTGGATATAATATTTCAAATTATATTTAGACATTTAGGGTGTCATATCATAATGTTCATGTCTGTGTAGTGTTAATGCTTCTTATATCACAGTTGACATGCAACTATGCGTGGAGTAAAAGTTCTCTACTTTCTAAATTTTTTTTTTAAGAAAAAGAAAAATCTCTAGTGTCTTTCAATGTAAAATTCATATTATAGAGCTTAGAAAAGAGAAGTAAAAGAAAATTAAAAAAAAATATAGTTTAGTTAGGACCAGTTAAACCCGAATATAGACAAATGAAATAGTTAAAAGAATTTTGAGAAATTATGTATACCTCTTGTGCCATCGTTGGAAATTCTGCTCGCAGCACGACAATGTCAAGAGCTGTAAAACCTTTGTTATTCACAAGGTTGACGACCACTGTAGTGTCCTTTGTGAGCAAGAGCATGACATTGGGATATAAGTATTTAGAGGTCAAATGCAAAGGGGTATTTCCATTCACGTCACATCTTCCTACCAAGCTGCCTCATAATGTAACTCACCATTTTGTGTTTTCTCTTCTTTGCTGCAATGTGAAGCAGATTCTGACCCCTTCTATTCACCAAATCCTTTGGGTCAACCCATTCTTGTTCAACCATATTTTTGACCACTTCAACATGACCTCTTTTGCAAGCAAGATGAATTGAAAGATAGCCCTTATGGTTCCATTCGAAGGCGCTTAGTGGATCTTCTCATAATAATATTTGAACACAGCCGACATCACCAGTTGATGCTGCCTAGTGAAGGGGATTGTTACCTTGTTCATCTCTCGACTGTTTTAGCTCAGCTCTTTCTCTGAGTAATAGTTGCACTAGCGGTAATATTTGAAAATACAATACGTTTAAGTAAAAAATACAGAAATTCCTTTATAGAAAATAGCTGAGGCGCGTTTGATTTTCTTAATAAAAATATTACTAAGTTTGGTTCAATTTTCTTATTGTGGTAGACTTTAAACATTAATTGTTAAATATCTTGTAACCAAATTAGTCGGCTTCTTTATTCCACTATTTCTTTTTAATAAAAAGGCTAGGGCAAGCCTAGGAAATTATACAAAATGGTTTAGTACATAATTATCTTCCATTTTATCATAGTAGATTATAGATTTGCAATTCATTAGGGGTTGATCAAGAATAATAAAGTCTCTATCCATTCCATGAGCATGCTGAGCTAACCAATTAACACATTCATTAGTCTCTCTGAAAATATGATCTATCGTGACATTCCAATCCTTCATAAAGAGATTTTTAACTTCCTCAATAGCATTCCTCTAAAGGTGAGCACCACGATTGCCACGAGTTATCAGGTTTACGGTCTCTATAGAATCACTACAAACCATAACCTTTCTAAAACCCTTATCCTAGAAAAGCTTTATAACATAAAGGATAACCATAAGTTCAGTAGGAGGGCAAGGCATAGCATCCAATTTAGCTATAAAACGCATAATCCAATTTCCACTGCTATCTCTGATGACTCCTCCACAAGTGGCATACCCTCTACTATTAATTGAAGCATCTGTGTCTATTATAACCCATGATCTTTGAGGAGGACTCCATCTTGAATAGGTTTCTCTAAGGTGGTCAATGGATCGACCTCTTTATTGCTTTCTAATTACTAATAGTTGCAAAGAAAAATAAAAGATGAAACGATTTAATAGCTCATATTAATTACTACTAACTCACCATTATATTATACACTAACATATACTTCTCTCAGGTTGTATATGCACATATGCATCGTCTTGCTTGTGATCTTCTACTTTGTGAGACACATATTGTAATGCCCCTCATGATACTTTTGTTGGCATGGTGTTTAGTACCGAAGGGGATAGGTTCAATAGGAACTAGAAAAGGCTCCGCGCCGCGGGGAGAAGCAGGGCCGCCGCGGCGAGAAGCTTTCCAGTGGCATTGTTCTGGATAATTTGGTGGAGCCGCGGCGAGGCATGATGGAGCTACGGCGAGAGTCGGAAAAATTGTTTAAAATCCGGATCAGTCAGACGTGAAAGAAAGAAAGAAAATGAAGGGAGCGACGCAGAAAGACGAGGAGCAGTGCTAGGGTTCGGCATTTTCGGTGTCCCGGAGTGATTCTCGTCCATCGAGAGCTTGAATTCAAGTTGGTAAGCATTCCCTACTCCTCTCTTTCCATCTTCTTCGGTTGAAATTTGGGTTTTCCGGTTGTATGGTTGGATTCCCAGTTTGGGATGAAATCCACCGATTAAAATAGATGTTTTGAGGTTAATGGAATGTGTTTTGGTATTCTTGTTGCTTGAATGTGAGTTTCGAAGGGATTATGTGTGTTTAGAGCTTAACCCTAGGTTGTTTTCAGTAATGGCTCTTAGGAATATGAGGTGTCTGAGGTTGTGTGGTGTTTGAGTAATCCCTAAGAGCTTATTAATGCATGAAAAGGGTGTTGGAACCTTGGGTTAGGTTAATGTGGTTGAATCGCGATGTTTGATTTGTTGGTATATTGTGCTAATGGAAGAATTGTGACATGATAAAGGTTGTTGGCTAATCAAGAGGGGTTCACGTGTACTGAACAATTCAAGGAAGCTTGTGGAACTCGTGTGTGTGTGGTAACGACAATTGAGGTAACCGGGTGTTTGTTTATATTGTGTTGACTATGTTATACGATAGTATGTGTATTTGTATATATATGTATGTTTCATTCATACCTCGATACTGGTGGGTTGCATGTACTGTCGTTATATATATATCGTGGTATGAATACTGTTAGACGATGATATGTGTGATGATGATATGATATGTTGCATACATGACATTATGATGATGATATGATGATACATGAGCATCACCACATAACATTGTGAGATTGTGATGTATGGTGGATGTAGTGGTGATGATGTGATGGTGGTATGATGTATGATGATGTATATATATGTTAGGGAGGATAAGGTTGGATTATATGTATATATGTTAGGGAGGATAAGGTTGGATTATATACATACATGTTAGGGAGGATAAGGTTGGATTATGTATATATGTTAGGTAGGATAAGGGTGGATGATATATGTGTTAGGGAGGATAAGGATGGAGTCCCTGTGAGGGCGACATGCATGTTATTCATTTCATATTGCATTCATGATTTGTGTAAGATATATGTGTATATATATATATGTGTGTGTGTGTGTGGTTGTGGTTCCCGGTTACTGAGACATTGTCTCACCCCCTCTCCCATAAACTAACCTTTCAGGTGACGGTTCTGGCGCTAGTCCGGAGAAGGCGCGGGAGTAGCTGTGTACGTGGAAATAGTCTATGTAGTGTGTGTATTTTGGATAATGTATCGTGCCAAGTAGGATAGGATGGTTTGTAATGGATAATGTTACGATTGAGACTGGCTATGTATGAATGTTTATATATGTGGTATGTATGGTTGAATGTTGTTGAGAAGTATGTGTGACAGTTTTGGGGGGTCCAGAGTGTTGTTGGGCCTTGTTGGTTTGCGTAAGGGCCTGTAGCCCATTTGGTCAAGTTGGGTTCCAAGGGGTCAAATCTCAGAGGAGTGGTTCCTTTGAGGTAAAAACCTCTTTGAACAGGTTTGTTTGAGGGATTTGGACCTGTATGAATGGTCTCTGAGCGACCAGTTGCCTTTGGTGGCAATTGCAGGGGGCTAGTGGTGAGTTTTGGTCAACAAGTGGCCAAAATGGAGTCAAGGGTCCAGAATCTCCATACGGAGTTAGATTAAGGTAAAAGTGGTGTCTGTGGATAGATGAGGACTAGATTGACTTGTAGGAGTTGGAATCGAGTCAATCGGAGGTCAGGGCATAAAGTTATGCGCGTCAGAAGTTCACCCCGGAGTGTCGAATTTGCTGATATGGTATACCAGCAGGGGGCGCCGCGGCGCGGGAAGGCATGCCACGGCCCCAGCCCGATTTTTGGTGTTTTGTGAGTTGTTTCCACTGTGTTGAGGCATTGGAGAGTTGTTTTGAGATGTCAGGGTTCTGTTGGGTCAGATATTGAGGTTTTGGTTAAGTAATAAAGGTGACAGGAGGTAGGACGTTACACATATACCACCAACGGCTCCACAAACTCGGAATATGGTACCATGTTTATACGAAGGGGGAAATCTATACAAGGAAAAAAGTATATAGCAAGAAAATTTGAAGCTGATGAAATGAGTTATATATAATTTTAATTAATAACTCCTCGACCATGACAAGAGAGAAAGCACTTTGTGGCCGATAAGGTAGTGATAAAGTTGACCTGAATAATTTAGGAGTGGAAATTAAGGTTGTAAATATGTATAGTCGTCATCCCTAAATTGGCTAACGGTAGGATATTAAAATTACTTAAAAATTTAATATGTAAGATCTTAACAACTTTAATATATAGATTAGCAGAGAAGTACCTGAATTACTTGCAACATTGCTCCTCCTCCTTCTTTTTCTTTTTCTTTCTTTTTTTAGTTTTTTAACATCGAAAGCTACTGAGAGGAGAAGTTAGTTCAGGACCTTCAGGTGTAAGGTGAAACGAGTAATTAAGACCATTCACATAGTTATAGTCAATTTAATGCAAAAGGTCTGATAAATGTGTAATATCTTGAATCTTTGCAATATGGTTTGTGAAATAATCTTGATCATAAATTTGTGATTTCTAATGATTGATTGTTTCCTTTCACTTAAATCACTTATTTGATACGCCTCTTGATTGTTTCCACTTCCAATATTATTTAGATAAATTCGGATGACACGATAGATTTGATAGCTCATATTACTACTAACTTGCTGATATATATTATTAATTCACTAACATATACTTACTCAGCTTATGCGCATACCTGCATTGTACTTTTTTATTTCTTTACCACCAATGGCTTCACAAACTCGGAAGGGCCCTCTACCTACAAATGTTGTTTGGTTACACGATGTTTATAAGAAGGGGAAAAACTATACAAAGAAAAAAGTATAGTAAGAAAATTTGAAACTGATGAAATGTGTACGTGTGGTAGCATAGGCCCCAACTGTACATAATTTATGAATAAGAACACTGCTATCAAAATGCCGTAAAAAATGCAAAAGCTGTATTCTTTTAGTGAGTAACTCCTCGAACAGCACAACAGAAAAAGTACTATTTGTACCAAGTAAGTATTGAAGGGGGAAAAATTAGATACTAAAGTGAAAGTTTGAACAAATTAAGAGTGGAAAGGTTGAAAATATGAATAGTCATCCCTGAAGGTTCCGGCAAAGTCAATAATTTTCTTTTCTTTTTTTTTATCCCTCATTCCAGTTTACTCAAAAGGTTAGATCTAGGATATTACTGATCGAATCAGTAGGATCTTAAGATTACTTAAAAATTTAAGATGTAAGATCTTAAAATTTAGATCTTAACAACTTAATGTGATATATATATATATATATTAGCAGAGAAGTACCTGAATTATTGGTTCCGAGTATAGCAGCATGAAGTGGAGAGTTTCCATGGTGCTGAACAACATTCTGAAATGAAGCCTTAAGTAAAAGTTGAATAATGTGGAGTTCTCCACTCTCAACTGCCAAATACAATCGTGATTTATCTTCCTTATTCAGTTTATGTACCACCTCTTCCTCTGCTGAAAATATGATAGAAACCCCATCAGCGTCTCTCGTCATCACAGCATAAGGCAACGCAGTGTTTCCATACTTATCTTCCATCCTACAAAGTCCTTCTTCTCTGTCACTTGAAGAATGTCTTGCATAGCATTCATGAATGGCCTTTATTAAACCAGACTTTTGAGTTCTAGCAGCAATATGAAGCACTGTCTCTCCTTTGAGACTCTTCTTTGTCAGAAGCTTGGGGAGGTGATCTGCTATCAGTTCTACAAACTCTCTACTATCAGCATAAACTGCCAAATGAAGCAGAGTGTTGCCAGATCGTTTAGCTTGGCCCATAATTTCAGACACACGCAGTTTCTCTCTGCGTAATTTTTCTAGTGTAGAAAGGAAAAGCTCCACGTCTTTATCTCTGATTGCCTTGCATAACTGAGGATCCAAGATCTCTTTTGCCCCAGAAGATTTCTCTTGATTAGTTGGGACTAGGACTCCTTCTGCTTTGACTCCCTTTATTTTCTCATCTTCTTTCGATTTATTCAATCTCTCATCAAAGTTCTGCCGCCATGCTTCCATGTTTACATGATGTTCCATTGGGAAGAGGAGCTATGCTAAGAGTTTTGATTGTTCAGGTGATATCAGCTCTCACAGAAAAGAAACCATGAATAACATATATAGCCAAGTCCGGGTAGTGATTCCTTACTTCAATACTATAAACTCTTGAATTATTATCCCTTTCTGTCCCGTGGATGGAATATATTATTCTTCATTTTCCACTAATTGCTGTTATCTTTACCTGGCCATAAGAAAAGAATTTTAAATAGTTATTATCTTTAGGGTTACATGAGACATTAAGAGGCTTTTGTCAAACTAGAAGTTTCTGCTTTAGAGTATTCTTGGACAAAAGAAACAGTTTACTGTTTCTTCTTTTCTGTTTCTTACTGGCTTGGGGATTTTGGCATATTTATCCATTGGATTTACCAATTTACGGAACATCATAATTTTTTTACACTCATCATTAAGTTGCAGTGATGTTTAACATCAATCTGCTCTTGTTTTCAACAAATGTGTTGGAAGAAAACCAGTGATAGAGTAAGAATTTTTTTTTCGTCCTTTGGCCCGAGGGTAAGAATTATGTGTGAGTAAAAGGCAAAAGCAGAGGAAAAGCAATGAAATTGATGTGGGACAAAGGAAACGTGAAGGAGAGGGTTGGGAAAGAGAAAGATAAAGCTATACGACGCCGTTTGATTAATTCGCTTGGTTGGCTGAATAAAAATCAATAGTATAAATTTTGTAGAAACCTCGATGAATAGTGTTGGCTCCCTACTGATCAAGCACTGTGCTTATGAATACTTGATTTGATATATATATATATATATATAGCACTCCGTTTCTTTGTTAGTTAATATAAGATAAAGAGTGTATATAAAATTTACCATTTACAAATATTTTAAAACTTAGTACAATGCAAAAAATCCACCTAATTTAGGGGTACTTTTATAATTTTTCCTACTAAAAGCGCATGGTGTTATTCTACAGTGAATCAAAACGCACAACACAATCAATTTCCCTGCATCTCCTCTATTTGTAGGTTTCTCCATATATATTCGATTCCCACAAAACTCCCCTTACGTCTCTAATTCCATGGAGTTTTAAATACCATTCATCTACCCCATTATTTGGGAGAAGGCAAACATATATATTTCCTCATTCTCCACTTTAAAGTTGTATAATTTAATGAGTTTATAGTAAACAATAGCTCAATTACAATATGGAACAGACACACTGATCCAAATAACTTATGGACATAAATTACAATATTAAATGATCTACTAACAAATGAATAATAAATAGTATATACTTGGCTTTCTTTGTGGATGCATCTTTCAGAATTATTTAACATTATTATATGTTTCTTTTGGTCCTTTCATCCTTCAATTGTAACATATATTAATACTTCCAGATCATTTTGGAAATGTAACAATCCTTAGGGCTGTGTCGACAAATTTTGAGGGCTTAGACAAAATTATTAGAGAGGCATAATGTAATATAATTTATTAATTTTACATAATTTTTCTAACCTTCTAAGGTGCAAAATTAGTTATCGGAGTTTTATAATCAAATAATTCTAATATATCTCTCATTAAAAAATAAGGCTAATCCATTTAATCTGTTTTGTACATAGATGATAATCTCAAATAGGATTTAGTCAGTTTTAATTTTGAAAAACTTCATTCGATAGTAGCAATTGTTATAGCTATTGTAAATAATATTTTATAAGTAATGTATGTATTTGGAAAATATTCTAATCTTTTGATATAATATAATATTTCAGTTGGAGTAATACTTGCTTCTTTTTAACATTTCTTTTAGTACCTTCAATTTTGAAAATAAATCCAAACCACTAATGTCAAAATGTTTACTAAAACTTAAAAGCTTTTCAAGATTAATATATTTTTTTTCAATTCATCCTCGTTCAAAGTTTTTAATTAATCTTGGACATTCGAATAAAAACAAAAAATCATGAGAGAGGTACAAAGGAATCTTGTTTGAGACCTAAGGCAAATGTCCTAGTTGCTCGGGGATTACACAGCCACTTGACAATCCTTCACTCCAAAACAAAAATCCTTTAAAACAAAATAAAATAAAATAAATAATTGATATAGACATTTTTGCTTTAAATCAAACTTTTTTCTTCCCTACATTCTCTCCAATTCAAAGAAAATTTTATCAAACTTCATTTTTCTTTCCATTGATCAACAAGCCTTCACTTCATCTTTCTCACCATCTTTGCCATTCTTCCTCTTGCAACTCCCCATCTTCTTAGCTGTCAAAGCCTCCCCTTACCAATCTGTATGTGCCACCACAACATAGAGGCTTAATAGAGCACAAACTATGTGAGCAGCTAAAAGCCCAATGAATCCAGCCTTATAAAGCAAGCCCAGGCCCATAGCCACTAGGGTACCTACTAAGTAAAAAGAGCCCAAGTTCATGTGAGCCCTAATGGAAAGCCGTGCAGTGCCACCTAGGATGCCAGAAGAGGTAGATTGAGGGCAGTCTGCAAGCTCACATAGACCCATTATTGGCATGACCAATGTAACCAAGGCTTTAACGAGCCCATCGTCAGTGAAATCCCAGCCCACCAATCTCTAAATACGACAGTTAATGTCAAATTAATGAAACAGAATACAAAACCACATCCCAATGCAACTATAGCCACTAGCTCAGCCTTGTCTGGTTTATCAGCTCCGAGTTCAATCCCCACCAACAAGTCAAGAATTAATTTTTAAAACTTGTAATTATCATTAATAATTTACAAATATATTCAATATAAATATCTTTGTATTTTGGTCGTCCTATAATTTTCGCGGCAAAAGTTCAAAATGGAAAGCTTTAAAAACAACGAGAGGTTGGTTACGTAGAAAACTTATACATACCATAGCAGAGATGGAGCTTGCGAAGGCTATAGGGACAGTGTGCAACATTGTGGTGGTGTGAATCAGAATCCCCATGGCAGCCATTGGTACAGTAGGGTTTGGCAAGTACCCTGTCATCAACATCACCATCTCATACCACCACCACTCCAAGCATATCCCCACACAGCTCGGCACTGCCAGCCTCACCACCTTGTTAGTATATATGTTTCAGATATTATGATAGGCCCAATTCTTATGTTGAAGCCCAATAGGCTCTGTAACTAGAAGAACTTGAAGCTAGTAGTCTTTCTGTTGAGTTGTTTAGAGTTTGAACAGAATTAGTTAGAAGCTTCGTCAGTCTAGTTTGTTGCTTCTTTCTATAAAGTCTGTCACTGTACTTCTGAAAATAATAACGAAAAACTTTCAGACTCTCTTTCTTCTATAGACTTTCACATGGTGTCAGAGCCTCCACTCTCATGGTGGTTTCCAATCCGATCAAGAGTCACATATCTGTGACGCATCATAGTCGGCAACTCAGTTTTTTTTTCTCTGAACCTTAAGTGCTGATAACAAGATGGTGTTTCAATCTGGAAGCAGTGCAGATTCGTTTCCTATTTCATCTTTTCCTGGAGGTTTTCAAAAAACATTCTCCAACAAGAAGATCACTATTCAGTTGGACAAGAACAATTATTTGATATGGAAGCAGCAGGTTCATTTTATGGTACGCCAGCACAGGCTCTATGGTTATCTCGAGGGCACTGAATCAATTCCTTTGGTGACTATTACTGATGGTCATGGTCATGATATTCCAAATCCAAAGTATGATGCTTATGAATAGAATGATTCAGCTTTGACATCCTGGCTATTAGCATCAGTTTCACCATCAATTTTGCCAGAACTTGTTGGCTGCGACATCTGCACAAATTTGGAAGCAACTTTGTCGATTATACTCCATAAAGTCCAATTCAAAAATTCTGGACTATCGAAATTTATTGAGTAATCAGAAAAAAGGAGAGCTCACTATGCATGATTATCTAGCTAACATGAAGTCTATATGTGATCATTTAGCAATGCTTGGACAACGAGTTGAAGAATCCACACAGATTTCACATATGCTCAATGGTTTATTTGCTGAATATGAATCTGTTATTGCTGTTATCAATGGTGCTCAATCACAGTATGATCTCAATACTGTCTTAACAATGCTGCTGGATACTGAGGCAAGGCAGAAGAATTTTATTACATAGAAAATTGCACAAGCTCATCTCATTCATTCAAATTGGTCTTCTGTGATTCTATTGGTGTTGCTTTTCAAGCTTCAACTTCACATATGCCTATAGGTCGTACTAATCACTCTACCTATGGACCAGTGAGAGGTGGTTTTTCATATGGATGAGGTAGAGGCCGATTTATTGCTAGACATAGACCTTCATGTTAGATCTGTCATAAGTTAGGACATACAGCAAATAGGTGCTTCTACAGGTTTGATCATAATTTCTCACCAATTAATGGTTCTGCTCAAACATCTGCTTATAGTAATCATGTGAATGTAAGTGGCTATCACCGTCAGTTTGCCTCATTACCAATACCTCCTAATTCATCTGTTACTGCTATAGCTCCTTCTTCAGCTACTGTTAATGTAGGACCCCCACATAAAGTTGCACAAGCTTTTATGGCTACACCCAAAGATGGTGCTGATGATGCATGGTATCCTGATTCAGGTGCCAATCAACATGTTGCTAAGGATGCTCATAAGTTTCAAAAGTCTGCACCTCACCAGGGGACTAGGAAAATTACTGTAGGTAATGGTGATTCTGTCTCTATCTTGAGAATAGGTCAAGCAACTTTACTAACATCTACTATTCAATTACACATGCCTAGAGTATTTTATGTACCAGAAATGTAAAAAAACTTGTTGTCTGTTTCTCGTATGACTAAAGAGAATGGAGTCTCTGTGGAATTTTTTCCTAATGCTATTGTCATTTGAGATTTATAGACTAGAAGAATTTTACTCCATGGACCTGAGGAAAGTGGACTTTACAATTTTCTCTCTCAACATATGCAACCTTGGTCAACTCAGGTTTCACATTCTTCAACACCAATTGTTTTTCATGCTTCATTTCAATCTCTTTTAGATTCATGGCATAATCGGCTTGGCCATCCTTCCATTGTTGTAGTTAAAGAAGTTTTGTAGCTCAATAAAATTGCCTTTTCACAATCTTCTGAACCTTTCTTTTGTAGAGCATGTTAGTTATCTAAGAGCCATAAACTTCCATTTGCTGCACCTGACACTATATACACTTATCCTTTACAACTAATAATAGCAAATTTATGGGGTCCTGCTCCTGTTGTGTCATATGGTTTCAGTTACTATATATCTTTTGTTGATGCATATACTCGTTTCACTTGGCTCTTCTTATTAAAAAAGAAATCAGATGCTTTAATAGCATTTCAAAAATTTAAAGTTCAAGTTGAACTTCAGTGTAATTCAAAAATTCAAGCTCTTCAAACTGACTCAGGGGGAGAATTTCTTGCCTTTAAACAATTCCTTGAATCTTGTGGCATTCAACACAGGTTTCATGTCCTTACACTTCTGAACAAAATGGTTTAGTGGAAAGAAGACACCGGCAAATAGTTGAAATGGGTCTTTCAATGCTTGCTCAAGCTTCACTACCATTATTTTACTGGACTGATGCCTTTACTTCTACAGTCTATCTTATGAATCAGTTACCAACAAAGGCACTTAATGGTGATATTCCCTATAGGAGGTTGTACAACAAGCTGCCTAGTTATAATCATTTGCGTACCTTTGGCTGTGAATGCTTTCCTTGCTTGAGAGCACACAACAATCATAAGCTCCAATATCGATCCACTACATGTGTCTTTATGGGATACAGTCCTCAACACAAAGGATACAAGTGTTTAGATATGTCCACAGGTCGACTATATATCTCTAGGCATGTAAAATTTAATGAAGGATTTTTTCCAGGAGCTAACAGATTTAATATTAAAAGGCAAGTTTTGGAGTCTGTAGTTTCAAGTCTTACCTTACAAGTCTGTTGTTCACAGGCTTCACCTCAAACCAACACTAGCTCTTCATGTTCTAGTACTCTCATCATGTCTTCTCCCTCCAATGCAAGTGTGCCATTATTTGATTCTCAAACTAATTCAGAGTCTGTTGCTACTCAAACTCAGTTAGAATCTGCTACAACTGATAAATTGAAAACTACATCTCAAAGTCGTTCATTGAATGTTTAGACTAAATCCACAGAAGTTAATGATGAAGATGATGATTCTCCACATGTAACCAACATTCATCCTATGGTTACTAGAAGTAAATCTGGTATTTTTAAACCAAAAACCTATACAGCAGTATTAACTGAATCGTGCCCTGCATCTATTGAAGAAGCATTACAAGATTCCAAATGGAGAGCTGTTGTACAAGAAGAGTATGATGCTCTTTGTAAATTTCATACATGGTCCATTGTTCTACTTCCTAAAGATAAAAAACCTATAAGTTGCAAATGGATTTTTAAAATCAAGAGACATGCAGATGGGTCAGTTGCAAGGCATAAAGCTCATCTAGTTGCTAAAGGTTACTCTCAAGAGGCTGGTTCAGATTATACTGAAACTTTTAGTCTTGTTGCCAAAGCCTCCACTGTTAGAGTATTGCTAACTATAGCTATCTCAAATAACTGGAAACTTCATTAAGTTGATTTCAATAATGCTTTTTTGAATGGAGATCTACTTGAAGAAATATATATGACTCAGCCAAAGGGGTTTGAATAGTCTTCTTCATTATATCAGTCTCAAACACTTGTCTGCAAATTGCATAAGTCCTTGTATGGCTTAAAATAGGCACCTAGAGCTTGGTTCATCAAACTCAAAGAATATCTTTGTTCTTTGAACTTTACCACAGCTAAGTCAAATTCCTGTTTGTTCATAAGGAAAAATTCCAGTGGTATTATATATCTACTGGTTTATGTTGATGATATTGTTTTGACTGGAGATAATGAAGATGAAGTTAAAAAATTAATTTAGCAGATGGCACAAGTTTTTTTGTTGAAAGATTTTGGTGACTTATCTTTCTTTTTGGAGATTGAGTTTACTAAGATTGGTGACTCAGTTTGCCTTTCTCAACAGAAATATATTCATGACTTGTTGGAGAAAACATCAATATTGACTGCTAAAACTTTTTCTACTCCTATGGCTACTAATACACAACTCTCAAAAGATGATGGTGTTGCTATAGAAGATCCTAAACAATATCATAGCATTATTGGTGCTCTTCAGTATATTTGTTGTACAAGGCCAGATATAGCCTTTACAGTAAACAAACTCAGTCAGTATATGCAGAAGCCTTTGAATACTCACTGGCAATGTGTTAAGAGAGTTCTTCAGTACTTGAATGGTACTTTTCATTATAATTTTATCATCAAACCAGAGCAGCAGTTTGTTGTCCAAGCTTTTGCTGATGTAGATTGGGGTAGTGATAGAGATGACATGCATTCTACAAGTGGATTTTGTACCTATTTGGGTTCAAATCCTATGACATGGACCTCAAGGAAGCAATAAGTGGTAGCTAGATTAACAACTAAGGTTGAGTATCGTAGCCTAGCAGATGCTGTTTTAGATGTTATATGGGTCACTACACTACTAAAAGAAATGTGTGTTTCAATTTCAGGGATTCCTCTCATCTGGTGCGATAATTCTAATATAGTAGCTATAGCTGCCAATCTTGTGTTACACTCAAAAACCAAACATGTGGAGCTTGATTTGCATTTTATTCATGAGAAAATTACAGGAGGCATAATCCAAGTGAATCATGTGCCATTAACTGAGCAAGTAGCTAATATTCTTACTAAACCGTTGTCCAATGCTCTTTTCTCTTATCTGAGACAAAAACTTCATGTTGTCTTACCAGAAGAAGTACTAGCAGCTTGTAGTTTTTTTTTAACGAGTAGGGGGAATGTTAGTATATATGTTTCAGATATTATGATAGGCCCAATTCTTATGTTGAAGCCCAATGGGCTCTGTAACTAGAAGAACTAGAAGCTAGTAGTCTTTCTGTTGAGTTGTTTAGAGTCTGAACAGAATTAGTTAGAAGCTTCGTTAGTCTAGTTTGTTGCTTCTTTCTATAAAGTCTGTCGCTGTACTTCTGAAAATAATAATGAAAAACTTTCAGACTCTCTTTCTTCTATAGACTTTCACCTCCCTCATCCCTCCTCCGTCTCTTCCTCCTCCCCACTCCCACACCCACACCCACACCGCCGCCTTCTTGCTCTAAAGCCACACTGTGTACCCCACCATCATCCCTATCATGTTCACATTCGTCACCACCGAAGCCATCGCAATCCCAGGAACCCCAAGCTTCATCACCCCCACCAGAACATCGTTCAATGGTAAGTGGAGAGCCATAGTGATCAATGATCAATACAACATGGGTTGGATCTCCTTTTGTGACTGGAGAAACACTCGCAGTGGTTGCAGCAATGTGTTTGTGGGGAGGTCTGTAAGAGAATAGAAGCAGTGAGTGGTGGCCATTGACGTGATAGATTTGTCTTGGCCTATGAACAACATGATGGGTTTGAGGTGGAGCCAAACAAAGGCGATGGGGATGATGGGGATGAGGAGGATGAGGACCGTGCATTGGAGGGAAAGTGTGAGAAGGGTTTAGTTGTTGCTGCCCTAGGCTTGGCTGCAGAAAGGTTTGAGGAGGCGAGACCCACAAGGATAGTGTAGCCGGTGATGTTGGTGAAGCCTATATATGGATAGTGATACTCCTATAAGCTCGAGGCTGCCTAGTCTCCCAAGGAAGATAAAGGAGATGAAGGCTCTTATGAAGACTAGCTAGTTCATTACTGTGATCGGTAATGCCATAGTCCACAGCTTTTTCAGTTCTCCTATCTGAGTAAGCATGGAATCATGAGTAAATTTTAGGTATATATGCCTATCAAGATTGAAAATAAGAGAAGTGTAAAGAGAAAAAACCGCAATCTCGAGAGTTCATGACGACTCTAAGGAGTTATGATATATATATATTTTAGAAACAATATATGAAAACAACCGGTGCCCAGAAACGTATGATAACACACTGTCCTTAAGGTGTTATTCGCTCCCACTAGGTTTGCTGCAAGGATCTGACGAATTGTAACACCTTATATTATGACCCATTTCCCATGTATTAGATCATTTTAAATGCCATTCATCATGGTTTAGGGACTAAAATCATAATATAATAAAATCAGAATTTTTCAAAATTCAGGGTACTGTTCATTTGGCATTTTCCCTTTTACCTGGTGAACTTTAAAAATTCATAACTAAATCTACAAAAATTATCTTGAGGTGATTCAAGTCTCTAAAATTTTATTAAATTCAGATATACATGAAAAAATATAAAACAGTAACTTTATTGGGTCAATTTATATAGTAATTTCATGGGCATTTAGTGTTCATTTGGTCATTTTTTTATCTTCTAGTTTTCTAACCTCAAATTTGAAAAATCATATTTCATTCTATTTTGTCCCAAATTATCCATACTCTATGTCATTAGAAAGCTATACATGTATACTTGTAGATATATTTTTCTTATACATTTATTTTATTCACACAGGGCATAACTTTTGTTTAAATCATGAAGGGTCAGAATCCAACTCTTACTGGAACAGTTTTGGGAAAACTTACATATCTCTTGTTCTATAACTCCAATCACTTCCAAATCAGTAGCATATGGATCTTAAGACATATATGTTTTTATAAACATAAACCAATGAATTTTTGGAGCTCTGTATGGTTTTATGTTATCTTTTGAAATTTTCAGTACTTAACTTTCAGTTTCCCATTTTCCCAATATTGTCCTATTCTCAACCCTAACTTTGAAAATTCATCATTTAATGTATACAACTCCAAATGGTGTGAATTAGGTGTCATATTAAAGCTAGTATAAAAATCCCATAAACCTAACCTCACATTAAGTATAGAAAAAGGATGAATGAAATAGATATATCTAGAAAATGCCCTGTTTCAATCTATATTGCAATTTCTTGCCAAAACCCATGCAAATGAATTCATTTTGGCATGAAACTTGGTAGAATATAACTTCATATCCCAACATCCAGACCTGAAAATTTTCATACATTTTGTACAACATTAACATATTATTCACTATTTTACAATTTCATATAAAACAAGGCACAAATAACCATTCACATTATAACACAATGACTTGTAACATCATTTCCTTCTTCATGCCTTTTGCTCCTTCCTTAACTCTTTTGTATTGGTTCTCCCTAGCATGGTTAGTCATTGAAGGGGGTAAGATTCAAAGAATTTCAGTAGTTACAACCATTTATACACATATATTATAATAACATTTCATAAACAATCATTGGAAACCATGAAATCATAATATGCCATACTATGTCACAAAAATTTTGGCATGGTAACACTTTGAAAATTGGACATCCATAGGTCATAAACCCTTCATTCAATCAGCCAATAACACATTTCCAAGACCAATCATTCCATTCAAAGCATGGCATAACCAAAGAAATATAAAAACTCAAGTTAAAAACAATAGGCATAAATGAGATTATAACTACCTTCATCCTTTCTCTTACTCTTCCACTTGATACCAATGCTCCCATTAGATTTCTTGGGCTTCTTCAAGTCCTAATGTATCACCAAATACTAACTTAAGCCATTGATTATGGAGCCATATCACAAAGTCCCATACTAAACCTTAAAATTCCATCTTAGCTTTCACTTTGTTTTTCTTTACACTAGTACATATTCTTAAGGCTTTGGACCATGGGGAATCCATTTTTGAGCTCAAAATTATGAAATTCCAACTCTCCCATGGACTTTCTCACTGGCCGAATCAGGGTTTCAAGGGAAAGAATGAATTTTTTCAAAGCTTGTTTCAAAACTTACTAAAACTTGCTCTTCATGACATTTCTCATACTTTCTCTAAGTTTTTATGGAAAAGAACACTTCCCCTCTCATAACCTTGCCATGGACGAAAATTACAACTCAAGAGGAGAGAAGAAAACTCATCCCAACCATGCTAAAGTTCTTAGAATGCTAGGTTGAAGGCATGGAAAAAACTTACCTTAAACTTGTGGTTGTATGCTTCAAGCTTTGCCTTCTTTTCTTCTTCATCTTCTACGTCTCCTTCTCTCTTTCTTTCTATTATTTTAGCTACTCTCTCTCTCTCTTTGCTGCAGCATATGTCGGCAAATGGTAAGAGAAATTGAAGTCTTTTTTTTGATAATTACCTTGGTTAGTTTATCTTAGACTTTAATTAACAAAAAGTAACTACTTCTTCAAGAAGTAGTCTTGGAAATAATAAAATATTGGTTTTCATCACATGGGCTGCTGCAATCCACTCAGGGAAGAGAGGTAAATGTGTCCAAAAAATTATCCAATTTTTCTGATCCAGATATACCTCAATCTGGGTACTTTTTAACCGTACCGATAAAACCGTCTTTATACTAATTTAGTATTTTTGGGATACAAGACTATTCTAATTTTATTTTTATATTTTCATAATTATCTTGTCCCAAATGGTATATGTGTATGACCCATATTCTGTCCTGATTTGTTTTAATCATCGGTGGGCCCACAGTTTCCTTTATCGGTTTACTGTTACTTTTGGACACTCGGCACTGATTATTTCTTTATTCTTGAATATTAACCCTCAGTGCCATATGTTGAATCAAGAGTTTTGATGATTCCAAACCAACATTCAAAAGCTTGGATTGAAGATATCAAAGGGGATCAAAGCTGTCTCAAGTGAAGATTTTCTGAGTTCTTGGTGTTAGATCTTTTGTAGGATCCTTAGTTTTTGTTATGACTGGGTAAAAGATTTTGATTTGAAGAAAAGATGTTTTCAAACTTTGATTTTATGTTAAATCTTTAAATATCTAAAAAACACCCACAAACAGACGAAGGTTGAAAGTTTAAGCTAAACTGTCAAGTTGGAAATTCGAACTTTGCCTTTGGAAATTCGAGTTTCGAGCTAAAACTGAATAAGTCTGAAGAGATGGCTCTCTGTCAGACGAATTTTGGTTGTTCAAAATTTGAATTTTCATCTAGTCTGAAAGAGGCCTTTTGGTAACAGACGAACTTCACACTTTCAAAATTTGAATTTCAAGTAAAATGAAGTTTGTAAAAATCAAAGAAATTCGTCTGAAACTATGATAAAGTGCATCTGAAATCAAAATGAAATTGAGTTTGATAAATGCTCTCTGACAGACGAATTTTGAACTTCCAACATTTGAATTTTCATATAAGTCTGAAAGATGCTTCTTTGCAACAGACGAACTTTGAGTCTTCAAAATTCGAATTTCAAACAAAACAAAACTTGAGAAAATGGAAGAAATTCGTCTGAAACTATGTTAAAGTTCACCTGAGATCAAGAGTAATTTAAGTTTCAAAACTGCTATCTGACAGACAAACTTTGAACATTAAAATTCAAATTTCAGAAGCTAAGTTCTTGAGTCTGTTGAAATGAAACATTGACATACGAATGATAAGAACTTGCAACATTCAAATGATGAAATTAGTCTGAAAAGAGTTTCTCTGACAGACGAATTTCGCCCTTTCAAAATAAAATTTTCGAAGAAAGTAATCTACTGTGCCCCTTTAAACGTTCAATGGACAGACAAATTTTGGGGATCCAAAATTCGAATTTCGAAGGCACTGTAGAAAATTGAAAACACTGTTCACACTTAACCGAAAAACTTTCTTCTTGAAAATTCGTATGTCACATTGTGAAAATGTTTTGTAAGTTTCAAAATTCAAATTTCACTTCATAAACAGACGAACTTCGTGCTGTAACGTTGGAAGCTTTAATCTTCGGTTCCTTCAAAATTCGTATGTTGGCTAACCAAAATTCGAATTTCAGTATGTTAGAAACATTAAATGCGGTTGGTAAACGGATAGTTTTTCAGAGTAACTGTTGAATAACTTTCCCAACGGATAGATTTAGTCTCTAACGGATATTTGAGACCTAAATCTATAAATACAACATCATTTGAAGTTGTGGGTAACAAATAATAAAACTTGTATATACCGAATTTCTGCTGAATCCTCTTCTCAAAAGCTTTTACCCTCTCAACTTCTATACTTGTACTTAAAATTTCATATCTACTCTTTTCAAGAGAGTTATTTCATTGTTATCAATCTACTCTTCATCTGGGAGACAGATTTACTTGTGAGGGGTATTCACAAGGGGATTGGGAAGCACATAGTGAAAGTGCTTGGAGAGTGTGAGAGAGCTCAGAAACAGAGCATACTCATGTACTGTGGCTTTAGCAAGAAGCCCACTGAAATTCTTGCTGTATAGTGGATAAATCTCAAGAAGTGTCTTGGGGACTGAATGTAGGTCAAGAGAATAGACCGAACCAGGATAAATCACTGAGTTCTCTTTTCTTTATCTCTACCTTTCATCTGGCTCTGTTTTACGCATTGTTTTCATTATACTGTGATATCTTCACTAACTTCACTTTGTGCAGAAAAATCTCAGACTTCCAATTCATCCCCCCTCTTGGGAAGTCAGCCTTGCTAACACCATATACCATTGGACTTCTCTCGTTGAGGGCTTCGTTTTGACAGTAATTTTGCATATTTATAAAATTACTCTTGACCCAGGGTTAAATTATAATTTCTAAAACTTTCAGGTCATTAAGTGTAATTTTCCCCAATAATTTTTCTCATCTCATCCCCCGTGATTCTCATGACTTCAGGGACATGGATGTCCTTTCCATATTCTTTAGGGGTAAAAATATAATTTCTCATTTTTCCATCAGACAGAAAAAAATAGCCTCTTTGCCCTTTTTCACGTAAAACTATGTCTGCCTATTTCTGCAAATTTTCAATATATTTCTAAATATTTTAACTTCCTTGGGACATTACACGAATCACCCCTAGGAGTTATTCTAAGTACCAAAGATATCTGACAGCAACTTCAGATACCTTGAAACACAGAATGAGCAGAGAGATTGTAAGCAACAGAAGAGAACATGAGGGATACTTTTAGTCTCTGGTCTGATCCTTTTATAATAGTGAAAAATAGAAAATTGAAACGTTGTTGATGAACCTGTTCATTTCTGAACGTTGTATTTGAAACGTTGTTGTCAAATTGAAACAAAATATCAAATAAAATGTTATTTCAGAATATACCATTTTAGATTGTTGTTATTTAAAATTCTGTTTCTGAAAAAAAATGATAATTAAAAAAATATTAATCTCAAATTCATACTATATCACATCTTCACTGTTAGATTATTCCAATGATCACGACACGCCATGTGCCAAGTGCTAAGTGCTTTAAATATTAAATAAATAATATTTAAATCTACTTAATATTTTTTCCTCAATAATTATTTTTAACATGCTTTGTCTTCTCTCTCTTATATACATTTCATAAGCCTTACTCCCATCTAGTGTGAGACTTTAGTTTTTCAAACTATCTCTAACAACCCTCCACTTAGTTTGAAAAACTAAATGTTCTTTGTAAACATAAGAATATGCATAATAGCATGTGTTTTTTGACTTGAACCTGTTAATAGTGTAAGTACTTCAAAGTATTAACAAGTAGTTAGTTGCTTAATTGCATTGAACCACAACTTTAATGTTAGTACCGGAAATAGCACACACACATTCTTATATTGATTTTGTTTTGCATAGACTTCTCACACTTTTATGGCCATGTACTTATCCTAGGCTTTTCATGAACATTTCAAGAATTACCCTTGAATTCTTGTAAGAAGTGGCACCACTTCTTATGTTCATAGAGGTGGATTTCCATTAAGTTTTAATTGCTCAGGCTTCCTTGAATCCATTAAGAGTTTAACTCACCCTGAATACTTAAGTTCTTCTTATATGCACTAGTCACAGAATGGTTAAATGTCTACTCTAGTGCCCAGTCACTTATCAATAACTTGTTATTACCCATTGAACCTTTAAACCAGATTTGGTTTAGTTAAAGGTTGGGTTTCCATTACTGGTGACTGATTTTTACGGGGTTTAATTCCATTCCTCTTGATGTTTTGTTAACCAATTCTTTATTGAGTCCTTTTGTAAAAGGATCAGCCAAGTTTTCACTTGTTTTTACATATTGAATTGTGATTACTCTATCAAAAATTGATTGCCTCACATATTCATGCCTTAGGCTTATATGTCTAGATTTACCATTGTAAATTTTGTTAAATGCCCTAGACATTGTAGTCTCACTGTCACAATGTAAAGAGATGGCTGGCATCAAGTGTGGCCATAGCTTTATTTCCAATAATAAATTCCTCAACCACTCTCCCTCTTTACATGCAGATGCTAAGCCAATAAATTCTGATTCTATTGTAGAATGACTTATATAAGTCTATTTCTTTGATGCCCAGGAGATTTTTGAATAAAGTGTTTTGATGATTCCAAACCAACCTTCTAGAGCTTGGAAAGAAGATATCAAAGGTGCATGGAAGATCTCAAATGGAGAAATCCAAGTAAAATCAGTACAAGTTTAGATATAGGATCTCTTACTATGTTTTATCTGAGTGAAAGACTTTGAATTGGCCAAAGAATGTTTTTTGAAATCTGATTCCATGTTAATTCATGAAATACTTGAAAAATATCCACTAATAGACGAACTTTAAAGTGATAAATCTGAATTATTGCTTTGAAAATTCGAACTTTGGCTTTTAAAATTTGAATTTTGAATTGAAAATAAGTTAGCCAGAAAAGAGATTCCTCTGACAAATAAACTTTGAATGCAGAAATTTGAACTTTGAACTGGGTCTGATGAAAGCCTTATCTGATAGACAAACTTTGAGTTTTGAAAATTTGAATTTCTGATAAACCACAATTCATAAAAATTGAAAATTCGTCTGAGAATATTTAAATTAGCTTACTAACAAATGAACTTTGATTTTGAGCATTCAAACTTTAGAAACAAAGCTTGTAAGTCTATTATGATAATCTGTTGACATACGAATGTTGGTATTTAGAAATTTGAACTTTGAACTAAGTCTGATAGAAGGTCTTTCTGACAGACGAACTTTGAACCTTGAAAGTTCGAATTTTGAAAAGATGAACTATTGTACCTTACTGAGCTGCCTACTGATAGACGAATTTTGGGCACCAAAATTCAAACTTCAAAGGCATTGTAGCAATATAGGACAACTGTTTACACTTAATAGAGGATCTTTAACTTGAAAATTCGTATGTTCCAACATAGAAATATTCTTCAAAGATGAAAATTTGAATTTTGCTTCATAACAGACGAACTTTGAAGTTCAACGTTAAAGTCTTTAACTTTCGGTATCTGTGAAATTTGTCAATTAACCCACCAAAATTTGAACTTTGAGTGTCAGAAGCATTAAATGCGGTTGGTGAACGGATAGTTTTTCAGAGTAACCATTGGGTAACGTCTTTAAGGGATATATTTTGTCTCTAACGTATAGTTAAGACCTAAATCTATAAATAGAACTTCATTTGAAGTTGTGAGTAATGAATTTTATATTGAATATACTGAAATTATGTCAAATTCTCAACTCAAAGTCTTTTACTCTCATACTTCATACTTCTGCACTTGAACTTTCATATACACTATAAATTAGAGAGTTCATTCTTTGTAATCAATTTTATCTTGATGTAGAAGAAAAATTTTCTTGTGAGGGATTATCATAAGGGATTTGGGAAGCACTTAGCTAGAGTGCAAAGAGAGAGATTGTAAGCACTAAGAACAGAGCATCAAAGCTGTATTGAGGCAATTGTGAGAAGCCCACTGAATTCTTGCAAGACAGTGAATAATCTCAAGTAGTAGCTTGGGGATTGGACGTAGGTCAAGATAAAGAGACCAAACAAGGATAAACATTCGTGTCTTCCCTTCTCTTTATTGCTTTTACCTTACTGTACCTTTATACTCTGTTTTACTGCCATTTTTGCCTTCATCACTCTTCTGACTTTTTCAGAAAATTTTAATCTTCCCAATTCACCCCCCTCTTTGGGAAACCAGCATATCTAACAGAGATTGCTCCTCTTGCCAGGATAAATATCCACCCTGAAGTTGACTTACTATTACCTGCATGAGTTATCCAACTAGCATTCGTGTAACCTTCTAAACCTATTGAAAATTTATTGTAAAGCAGTCCTAGATTAATTGTTTTCTTTAGATATCCTAGGACCATTGTAATTCCTTTCCAGTGTTCTGTTCCTGGATTACTAGTATATCTCGAAAGTTTGCATACTGTAAAAGTTATATCAGGTCTAGTACAATGCATTACATACATCAAACTCATAATAGTACTAGCATATTCTAGTTGAGCCACTGATCTATTATTATTTTCTGTTAAATGATGTGATGGATCAAAAGGGGTATTTGCCTCTTTTATATTTAAATGTTGAAACTTGTTCAAAATTTTACTAATATAGTGAGATTGATCTAGAGAAAAACCTCCACTATGCCTCTTAACTTTGATTCCTAAAATAGTATCTACTTCTCCAAGATCTTTCATCTTAAATTGTGAGGATAAAAACTTTTTAGTCTCATTTATTGCAATCATACTAGTTCCAAAGATAAGCATGTCATCTATATATAAAAAAATAATAACTCCATACTCACCAGTGAACTTTAGATAAGTACACTTATCTGCATTATTATGTTTAAAACCAGGAGACAACACAACACAATTAAACTTTTCATGTCATTGCTTAGGAGCCTGTTTTAAACCATACAAAGATATAGTTAATTTTCTAACTTTCTTTTCATTTCTAGGAAGTACAAAGGCCTCTGGTTGTTCCATATAAACTTCTTCTGCTAATTCACCATTTAAAAATGCTGTTTTAATATCTATTTGATGCACAAACAAATTATTAATAGATGCTAAAGCAAATAAAACTCTAATAGAAGTAACTCTAGCAACTGGTGCATATGTATCAAAATAAGCAATTCCTTCTTTTTGTTTAAAGCCTTAGTAACCAACCTAGCTTTAAATATTTGAATAGAGCCATTAGTATTATATTTCCATCTAAAAACCCATTTGCAACCAATAGGTTTTGACCCTTCAAGCAAATCAACTAATTCCCAAGTTTTATAGACAACAATGAATCCATTTCATCATTTATAGCTTCTATCCAGAAACTTGAGTCTCTAGACTTTAATGCTTCCGCATATGTTTTAGGATATTCTTTAATACTTAAAAGAATAAGAATTTGTCTTAACACTGATTCTCTATCACCTTCAACTAAGACGACTATTGTTTGAGAATTAATAAAATCAGAATCTAAATATTTTCCTTTCCTTGCTCTCTGACTTCTTCTAGGTTCAAATTCAGAATGAGGTTATACTAATTCATTTCTTACAGATGTAGACTCTTCATACTCTTTATTTTGAAACAAATTAGTTTGTGTATTGGATCAGAAACAAATTTTCCTTCAAAAAATTCAACATATCGTGATTCAACAATTACATTAGAATCAATATCTAAGAGTCTATAGGCTTTTGAATTTTTTGCATATCCTACAAATATACTTTTCAAAGCTCTTGGTCCTAATTTAGTTCTTTTATATTCTGGAACTTTATGAAATGCAAAACATCCCGAAACTTTTAAATAATTTAGATTCAGTTTTCTACCTTTTTATAACTCATAAGGAGTGTATTTTATTGACTTTGAAATAACTCTATTACGAATATGGTTAGCAGTTAACAAAGTCTCACCCTACAAATTCATACTTCTTCTATTACGAATACGAGTTTTTGCATTCAGAATCATTGTATTTACCATTTCTACTAAACTTCTATTTTTTCTTTCTGCTAAACCATTTTGTTGAGGTGTATAAGGAGCACTCATTTGGTGAATAATACCATTATTTTTTGCAAAATTGTGAAAATCTGTAGAAAAATATTCTCCTCCTTTGTCACTTCTTAAAATCTTTATCTTCTTTTCTTTTTGATTTTCTATAACATTCTTAAAGTTTAAAAACATCTCAAGAGCTTGATCTTTTGTCTTTATTAAATAAACATAAGTAAATCTTAAAAAATCATCTATAAAAGTTATAAAATATCTATTTCCTCCTCTTATTAAAATACCATTTAACTCATAGATATCAGAATGAATAAGTTCTAAAATTTCGGAACTTCTTTGAATAGAAGGAAAAGGTTTTCTGACTAT
Organism: Adenanthera pavonina; assembly: GCA_026686845.1. Classification (NCBI taxonomy): domain Eukaryota; kingdom Viridiplantae; phylum Streptophyta; class Magnoliopsida; order Fabales; family Fabaceae; genus Adenanthera; species Adenanthera pavonina. The sequence goes on from JAIVEN010000013.1 coordinate 22,436,303, forward strand.
TTTAGCTTGTACACAAATTTTACATTTGTTATTCTTATTATTTTCACAGGAGATTAATCCATTTTTAGACATATGTGTTTTGTTCTATAATTAACATGTCCTAATCTATCATGCCACAAAGTAAAAGATTAATCAAGCATATAAACAGAAACCGAATCATTCTTATTAATGCTTAACTTAAACATTCCATTGGAAACATAATCCTTGCCCACAAATACCCCATTCTTAGATATAATAATCTTATCAGCCTCTAAAACAGCTTTCAGCCCCTTTCCAGACAAAACACTTGCAGGCACAAGATTCTTTCTAATTTCTGGAACATGAAGTACATTTTGCATAATGATCTTCTTTCCAGAAGTAAACTGTAACTCAACACTGCCTCTTCCAAGTACAGTTGCTATGCTTCCATTGCCACAATCACATGCTGCTCTTGTTGAACAATTTCATAATTCTTGAACAGATTCCTATCATGGCATATATGAACTGTTACTCCAGAATCATACCACCAGTCAAATGACTTTACAGTGGCAGCCATATTTAATTATGAAATCGTACCAATATGCATATCAGAAACCATGGCAATAATTTCATCACATTCTGTATCCACCATGTTTGCACTATTGGTAGTTTCGTTCCTTGGCTTTTTCTTATATCTGCAATCCTTTTTAAGATGTTCTTTCTTTCCACAAACAAAATAAGATTTTTGAGTCTTGAATTGTTTTCCAGAACTGAAACTAGTGGGCTCGGGGTTCTTCCTCTTATTGTTATTTCTAGGAAAATTCTGATTTTTATGACCTGCAGCAGCCACATAGTTAACTTTGGTTTGAGATTCTGAATGCTTCTTTTGTAAGACACGAGTTTCTTGTTCAATCCTTAAATGTTTTAGAATCTGAACCAAAGTAAAACTTTCTATGGTGTGCAGCAACTTTTTCCTGAATTCATGCCAGGTAGGAGCTAATTTTGCAATAATGGCACCTACTTGCACTGACTCTAGAAAGTCCACCTTAATATTTTTCAGTTTAGAAACTATAATCTGTAAATCATGAAGTTGATCTAAAATGTTAACAGTATCTTGCAATTTGTAATCAAAATACTGCATAATCAGAAACTTATCTGTTCCTTGCTTTTCTGTGTTGTATTTGACCTTTAATGCATCCCAAATCTCTTTTGGTGATGAGAAGGATGAGTAGAGATCAAACATTCGGTTTGACAGTGTGTTTAGAATATGGCCACGACACAACACTTCAGCTTCTGCCCTCTTCTTGCGTCTAGCCTTGACTTCTGCACTTTCATCATCACTTGGTTCAACAAGAGGCTCCAGACTAGTATCAAGCATATATGAAATTTTCATGGCAGTCAGCAAAAACATCATTTTGTCCTTCCACCTATTGAAATTCGTTCCATCAAATCGTTCCAATTTGATGAAGCCCTGGTTCATGACCTTGAATGCTGATTCCTAGGTGGTTTCCATGATCAATCAAAATAATTATAACACCTTAAGATTGTTAGAAACAATATATGAAAACAATATGTGCCAAAAAACGTATGATAACACATTATCCTTAAGGTGTTATTCGCCCCCACTAGGTTTGCTGTAGGGATCCGATGAATAACTCTTAGGAGTTATTTTAAGCACCAAAGATATCTGACAGCAACTTTAGATGCCTTGAAATACAGAACGAAACAGAGAGATTGTAAGCAAGAGAAGAGAACGTGAGGGATACTTTTAGTTTTTGGTCTGATCCTTTTATAATAGTGAAAAACTAAAATTTGAAACATTGTTGATGAACCTGTTTATTTCTGAACGTTGTATTTGAAATGTTGTTGTCAAATTGAAACAGAAAATCAAAGAATATGTTGTTTCAGAATGTACTATTTCAGAACATTGTTATTTCAAATTCTATTTCTAAAAAAATGATTAATTAAAAAAATATTAATCTCAAATTCATACCAGATCAGATCTCCACCGTCAGATCAATCCAATGATCACGACAAATATTAAATATTAAATAAATAATATTTAAATCTACTTAAAATTTTTCCCTTAATAATTATTTTTAATATGCTTTATCTTCTCTCTCTTATATACACTTCATAAGCCTTACTCCCATCTAATGTGGGACTATAGTTTTTCAAACTATCTCTAACAATATATATATATATATATATAGTACTCTACATTGAAAGAGAGTGTGTTGTGACAATGTGCGTAGCCAAGCGGTTACCTCAGACATAGATGGGAATATGTGAGAAGAGAAATATTGGGCTTTGTCTTCCATTTTTTAATAACCGATTATAACTATTCCAGGGAACAAAGTGTTTTTTTTTTTGGGGAGGGAAGGAGTTTTTTTTTGTTATGAGAACTACCACTCTCTCCGTCTCATATTATAAGATAATATTTAGGATTTCATATATATTAATAAATGAAAATAAAATTTTTAAATTCTTTAAAAAAATCTAAACATTGCTATTTTACCTCTATTAAATATTTCCTTTTTTAAATTTCAACATAATTTATAATACTATACATTAACGGGGTAAAAATGACAAATAAAACTATATTATCTTATATTATGGGATAAAAATAACCACAATTGTTGCCTTATAATATGTGATGGAGGGAGTAATATGTGTGTGTATTTTGATAAAAATATATATTTTTCATATAGTAATTATAATATAAAATTTTTAATATAATAATTAAAAATATATAATGTTTTAAAGTTATAGAGGTAAATTAAAAATAAATCAATATATCTATGAGAAGTTCATGTTGTCAATATATTTTTATATATATTGGGTACAAATAATTTGAAAAAAAAAAGAGACATTCAAATTTTATAAGATATAAAATCTAAAAAAATATGTTTAACATTTTCAAACTAATTAATCTTGGTTGACATTATATCTATGTTAAATAATAAGGAACAAATTCATGTTACTAAAATTGGTCAATTTTTTTAATCATTTACAAGTTCAAGTCAAGTTTTTTCAACAATTTAGTTAAGAAACTAACATGTATAGTGTAAATATTAAATATAATTTTTTTCATTGATATATAGTTAATATTAGTTAATAATTAAATATACTACTTTTATTTGCTGGCGAAAGCTCTTGCCTCTCGTGATATATACCTCTTAACCATAGTCGCTTCTACCCCTTTTGTCACCAAGTTTGTCACACTCTTTCTCCTTAAGTTTCTTGTTTCTGGCAGATAAACATACTGAAACTCATGCTCATTACGGGATGGGGGGCTGAAACCTCTTTGATCTCCTATTTTATCATGTACATAATGGGAAAGGGGGAGGGTACTCAAACTTGAAGGTTTTGAGAAATTCCAAGTGTTAAAACAAGTGAATCAAAATATTACCTGAATTTTGCTTTTAACACACTGTTTGTCAGATTTGGCATTTTCAACAACTTGCTAGGAAGAGAAAGAGAGGGTGAGACAGAAGATGGAAAGTTATGTGTGAAGTGATAAAGTGACAATTTGAGAGGAAATTAGACTGGGTCTTAAAAGCTTTTCATTATTGCAGCTGTGTAAAACAAAGTTTTTTTGTAACATGGAAAACGGTAAGGATAATAATGCCCACTTCGGGGTAAAAAAAAAAAACTAAAACACAAGTTTCTGTCTTCTTTTATTCAATGCTATGAGAATTAGACCAGACTGCACGGTCAGACCGTCACTCAGAATGAAGAACGACTTAGTTTTTAACTTTATACCGTTTTAGAGGTTGGACTAGATTGAACTGCTTTAAACCGGCTTTTGAGCCAGAAATTGGAATTGAGCTGGAAATTGGAATTGTTTTTAAAGAACCGGACAGTTTTTTAAGTTAGGTAAAATTTAACTTAAATTTAATTTTTTTGCCAAAATTATTAATTATGAAAATTATTATAGAGTAAAACACTATTTTTTTTATTTTAAAATTACTAATTATAAAAATGAAAAATTTCATTATATTATCCTCCATCCGTCCTAAATTATAAGAGAATTTTGAGACTCTTCATTTATCCCAAAATATAAGAGACATGGATAAAATTAATATCGTTTTCCTTTTATACCCTTGAGTAATTAAGGTTGTATTGATAATTATTAATAATTAATTAGTATTACTCCAAACTTTTAATGTGAGTAATTCTGGAAAAAAATTGAAATTATATTACAATTAATGAGTTTAACTATCAAAACTATTTTTTCTTTACTATAGATGAAGTAATTATTTATTTCTTGTAATTGGGGATAGAGGAAGTATATATATATTTTATAATATTATGGTCTTGTAGTGTTATTATGATAAAATATTTTAACATTACTTTTAATGATTTAACATATATTATTGCTATGTGAGTTTATTAATTTATTATGAACTTAAACTACTAAAATTTATTTTTTTAATAATTTGATATTTTATTTTTATACATATATTATTATATATAATATTATTTTTACTTAATTATTATGTCACCGGTTCAACCGCCGATTTAACTGGTTGAACTATAAAAGTTGTGACCTGGTGACATTTCCGATTTGACGTCCAGTCCAATTTTTAAAACATTACTTTTATTACATGGGGAATTTCAGTTTGAGATAATTGTGTAACCTCTTACTTGTATTGGACATTCTCGATTGTTTCCCATAAAAAAAAAATACTAGTTTAGTAAAAAAAAAAAGTTACTAACTAAAGCCACGAAAACTATTCATGGCTTCAACACATTTGTTGAATACTAAAGCGGTTTGATGGGTTAATTAAACATCACTTCAACCCAATAAGTGAAAAAATAAAAATCCATCAGAATATAAGGGGCGTAAAGTGATGAATCCAATGGATCAATGCCAAAATCCCCAAGCCACCAGGAAAAAGAATGACAAGCGCCTCTTGATGCCTCATGTAATCCTCATCCTCAAGAAAGTAATAATTTATTATTCTTTTCTTAAGAGTAAAGACAATAGAAAATGAAGATTTTAAAAAAAAATAGATTCCATCCACGAGACAGGAAAGGGATAATATAATACAATAGGATAGTCTTGAAGTAGGGACTAATCACTACCTGGACTTGCTCTAGATATGTTCTCCATCGTTTCTGTCTTTTGAGAGCTGATATCGTTTGAACAATCAAAACTCTCAGGTCCTCTCTTCCTAATGGAACATCAAATAGACATGGGAGCATGGAGGCAGAACTGTGACGAGAGATTGAATAAACTGAAAGCAGATGAGAAAATAAAGCAAGTCAAGGCAGAAGCAGTACTCCTAGTCCCAACTAAGCAAGAGAAATCTCTTGGGGCAAAAGAGATCTTGGATCCTCAGTTATGCAAGGCAATCAGAGATAAAGACGTAGAGCTTTTCCTTTCTACACTGGAAAAATTATGCAGAGAGAAACTGTATGTGTTGGAAATTATGGGTCAAGCTACCCGGTCTGGCGACACTTTGCTTCATTTGGCAGCTTATGCTGATAACAGAGAGATTCTAGAGCTTATAGCAGATCATTTCCCCAAGCTTCTGACAAGGAGGAGTACTATCAAAGGAGACACGGTGCTTCACATTGCTGCTAGAACTCGAAAGTCTAAATTAATTGAAACCATTCTTGAATGCTTTGCAAGACATTCTTCAAGTGACAAGGAAGAAAGAATTTGTAAGATGGAGGATGAGTATGGGAACACTGCGCTGCATTACGCTGTGATGGCCAGAGATGTTGATGGGGCTTCTCTCCTATTTTCAGCCGATGAAGGGGTAGTACATAAACTTAACAAGGAAGGTAAATCACCGTTATATTTGGCAGTTGAGAGTAGAGAACTCCACATTATTAAGCTTTTGTTGAGGGCTCCATTCCATAATGTTGTTTGGCACCGAGGAAACTCTCCACTTCATGCTGCTATTTTGGGAACCAATAAGTCAGGTATGTATACTACTCTATTATTCTATCATGTATTAATAGTCTTCAAGATCTAAGTTTTTATATATATCTTACATTTTAAAATAACTTTACTAATTCCAATCCTATGTAAGAATCTTAATTTTTCAAAATTAACGAATTTTATGATCTTACCAATCCCGTAATATTTTGGATATTTCTAACTTTTTGGATTAAGTATATAATTTAAAAAAAAAACATGGAGTTTATCTGAACTTTTAGGGATGCTACATAATTACAACCTTTCATCTTCTACTTTATTGTGACTTGAACCTTATCTAATTATTGAAGTAATATAATACTACCTCTAATTTTAAATATAATATACAAATAACAAATTTACACTAACTAAGGAATATAGTTAAAAGAAGTTAAAATAATTAAATTTGTCATAAATTCAAAATAGGTTCCAAAAATACTCCTATTTAATATTTAACATTTTTATTTTATAATTAATGAAAATTTGTTGCATTTATTTATTTAATAAAAAGTAAAATTGGAAAAAAATGTATCAGATAACCTACATTTGTATCTTATATTTTAAATTAAAGAAAATATCTTAAATGTATTTTATACTTTAAGACCAAAGGGAGTACCTTTTCGGCAATACACAATATATATATATATAATGTAATATAATATAATACACACATACACAATACATACATATATTATTATAAGTTTTTTTCCTTCAAAATGTTCCAAATTAAACTATTTAAAAAGTTATAGAAAATTTAATCTTTTGATTGCTTGTTATGAATATTTTTTTATTATTCTTCAAATACTTGTTTAAATCTCAAATTTTTCTATATTAGTCATTTTTCATTTGTTAATTAATTAAATATGTACATAGTTATATATATATATATCTTGTATAAATATTTTTAGTTAGTCACATTCGCTGCCTGTTTGGATGGATTACATGGTAGGGTATGTGAAGGGTTAGTCTTCACATCACTTCATTTTCTAGTGTTTGGTTGCCACTATTACATGTGAAGATTATTACCTTATGTGAATCCTTTCACCTCAATTCATGTAAAGGGTCTCACACACAAAATGCTATGTGGAAGCTTTCACCGTGCTGTAAATGAGACTAATATGACTATAACACCCTTATGAACAAAAAAAAAATTACAGCTTCATCTTCTTCCTCTCTTCACTCATGAACTTCGGCCTCTTCCTCTTTGCATCTTCCTCCTCTCCCTTCTTCCTCACTTGGTCCACCTCCGATGACCTCAACATCCATCTTTCTCATCTCATTCCATCAGGACCCCAACCGTGCCCTTGCCTCCCACGCCCACACCAACACTGTCAAAGAGAGAAATGTGATGGGAATTCATCTTTTGAAATTGAAATCGCAGAGGTAGAAGTCATCTTCTGAACGAACTGTTAATGATAAAAGGCAGTAGGTAAATTGAAATTCATCTCAATGAAACGACAACCACTGACCGAGCAAGAGGTGGAGATTGGCGTCACACAGCTTCCATGGCTGAACCCATCCTCTTCCTCGAACTTCGTTGCAGCATCTATGGCTGAGTAAGATCTGGCCATCAAACTCCGTCACTGCTTCTCCTAGGTCTATAAACCTCGATCTACACCACCACACAACTTCGCCATCGACGCACAACTTCAACTTACAGACCCATAAATGTTCATCTTTGAGATCTGGGTTCAGATGGAAAGCAGCCCGATGGGGGAGGGTGATTTTTTTTTGGGTAAGGGGTAAAAAAGTATTTTCATTTGTATTTTTATTTTTCTCTTCATTAAAAATAAACATCATCCCCTCCAATCTAAATAACATACCAAACAAACTCTCATGTGATTACTATCCCATTACATCCCTTCACACTCTTCACATTACCTCACCTAACCCCTCCAGTAATTAAACCAAACGGGCTATTGATGTAACATGTTATTTTATATTTAATATACGTATTCATATGTATACATCATAGATGTTGTATCTGGCCCAAGAGGGAGAAGATCACTTGGCGAAGAAATAAAAGCGTCCAAAGCAGGTATGTACCTTAACTAAACTGAGATTTTGCCTGTTGATATGTGCACATGCACAAACTATCAAATGGTAATATATCTAAATTCAGCAAAAAGTTAATTATATTGCAGATGGAATGGGCTACATATTTGTACATCTTTGGCATTTGAAGAATTGCTGATACATGGTTGTATATTTTAGTTGTGAGTTAGTTGTATTCTTGTAACATCCTAAGATTTAAGACCAAGAAACAATACAACAAGATGACTCGACTACATAAGGAATAAGATATAAATGAAAAATGGCCAAAAGAGGGACACTGAAAGTGGGAAACAAGAAGATAAACTGAACAAATGAGATTAATTAAACATGATTGGGGAACTTCGAACTACGATTGGAAAACAAGAAAAATGAGGAAGACCAAACTCCCTTGTGGTACCGCAGCTCAGGGATGGGCGTTGCAGTGCCTACTTCTGCTATTTTGACAACAATTTGCTATCAAAATGAGCGAACTTCGGATGCGCATAACTTCCTACCTGTACCTCTGATTGACTCGATTCTAAAACCTACAGATCACTCTATACCTCCTCTTACCGTAGACACTAACCTTGTCTCAAAATTCCTTCGTATGAAGATTTTGAACACTTACAACCCCTCACATTCAATAACATTGTTAAAGGAGGTGACACTCCAAGAAAATCACTATCTTAGATTTTGACCCCTTTAAACCGCAACCTCACCTATTGAGCAACATACCCTTTTGACTAGACTTACCAAATTTCAGGCCCGAACTCATAAACCACTCACACTCAACAAATCACATATGGGCCACTCATTGCTTGGGGCTTAGACTTACTACAACAATCATGGGCCATGAATCCTAACATACTAAGACGAACACTATCTCAAGCCTCACAAAATATCAAGATGATTCATCCTACCATAACATTCATGCATACATCCACACATTAAGGTCAAACGTGACATAGGTCAAATATGAGGGACTAGGATACACAAATAGTCCTTAGAAAACACATGCATAACAAATACATATGGCATCAAGTAGAGTCCTACACTTGGCACAATACTAAACATAACGTGTGTTCTCAAATAAACACATACCAACGTATATACTTAGATATCCTACATGTCCTCGAGAGAACTTATTTGACTCCACTTTTCCTTGCTAGAACTGGATCCCATTTCCTATAAATGTTTTCCCTGAGGGTGAAACAAATGTCCCGGTAACTAGGGTAACTTATAAAACAAAGAATTACATTTACATGAAGGGTCACAAACACAACCATGAAATATAAAGCCAATTACATATATCTATATGTAGTATCACTCATGTAATATATGCTATGTAGAATGCAATATATGCATTTGTTATGCAAGATCCCATATCAGCCATGGTAGGAACTATGAGCTAGTCACCATTCCAAGGTGACCTCAATAAGTAGCCTCCTTCTAACAACTAATGAAGGCTGATTCCAGGCAACTACTAAGCTCATTGCCACTAATCATAACCTGGTTCAAGGTCATTTTACTAGTGAGTAGACCATAGTTCCCCTTCCTCTAGACTACCCGAATTGGTGGTGATTTAGGGAAGGTGCATTTCCAATCTATTGCCATTTGGCTCTCCTGGCCTAAGGAAGAGGATTTAGTGGCAGAGATATATATATACACATATTAACCTTACCTCTTGGACACGAGGCATTGAATGTTCTAAAAGTAGATTGGTATACCACATGGTATCATTGTTTGAAACTCGGTACACACGCAGTAGATAACAACACCGAATTCCTCTCATGGATCCATCAATGTTGCTTAGATCGAGATGTAGAGAACAATTTTATCTTTGATGCATAGCTTTTCAGGTTTTTCTTCTACTATCAGACCTTAAGAATTGACGCTTCTGATCAACTCCCTCTACCGGTATCCACACGAATGGTTAATACAACTTGAACAGCGTGCCAACACCACTGTTCATGAATGTCCGTACATTTCTCTCTCTATGTGCATTCCTGCACTTCCTCTTTCTAAGTGTGCAGCCGCTCACTCTCTCTAGGGTGAGAGTTATTCTTAATTATGTATCTGATAACCTTACACTCTATCATTATATAGATAAGGTTTATTGCAACACCCTACCTCCAAACACCTCTAAACATGACAAAAACCTTCAAAATCCAACCAAACACAATCCAAACATCTCAAAATAACTTCCCAAAACTTCAGAGCAGTGAAAACAAACCAGACAACATCAAAATTTGAGCTGGGGCTGCGGCCGTGGCTACTACAATACCACCATGGCTTTAGCCGTAGTGCCCCATGCTGGTTTCCACACCAGAAAAAATCCAACATCGGAGCAAACTTTCGATGTGCATAACTTTAATCTCCGACCTCCAATTGACTTGATTCCAACTCCTACAAGTCAATCTAGTCCCAATCTATTCTTAGACACCACTTACACTTCCATCTAACTCCCTATGGAGATTCTGGATATCTGACACCATTTTGGCCACTTTTTGATCAAAACTCATAACTCACAAACTCACAACTCCCATTTGCCACCAAAGGCAATGTGACCAATCAAGACTATTAAAACAGGTCCAAAACCACTCAAACAACTTGTCCAAAGAGGTTTCACGTCAAAGGAACCATTCCTCTGAGATTTGACCCCTTTAACCCCATTTGACAAAATGGGCTACAGGCCTTAAACCATACCAACGAGGCCCAAACACCCTTAGGGCTGACAAATACTACCACACAGACTCCTCAACACCTCGAATCACACATAAACCATAATTCAACATACAGATCACATACAACACAATTCCACATACATATCTGCACATACAATATCCATTCATAACAATCTTAATCCATGTCATACATCCATTACAAAACATTCTATCATACTTGGCACAAGATACATTATCCAAATTACACACATACTACATAAACCTAGTATTTCCATGTCAAATGCTACTCCATCGTCTTCTTCGAACTAGTGCCAAAACCATCACCTGAAAGGTTAGTTTATGGGAGAGGGGTGTGAGACAATGTCTCATTAACCGGGAACAACCATACACACATACATATATATATATAACTCATACAACTCATGAATATAATGTGAAATAAATTGAATGCATGTCTTCCTCGCATATAACTAGAATCATGGGCTATCGTCATAACAAGACATTTCGTATAGGTAATTCCTTTCTAACAGTCGGTGAAGACTGATTCTGGGACATCACCAAGCTCACCTCCTATTAGTGCACCTGGCCATAGGTAACACTAATATTCGGACCGTGGCTTTCCTTCCTCTTTCCCACTACAAATTAGCAGTGATTTAGGGAAGGTACAGTCCATTGTGCGCTATTCCCCTCCTGGCTATAGGAGGTGATTTAGCGGTAGGGATCCCATCCTTATCCTCTCTAACATATATTTTCCATTCTTATCCTCCCTAACATATATCATCATATATCATACCGTCATCACCACCCAATCCATCATATATCACAATCTTACAATGTCATGTGGTGATGCTCATGTTTCATCATATATTCATCATCCTCATGTCACAATGTCATGTCATATCAATATCATCATCTCCAATCATGTAACACCCTATCTCCTACATCTCCAAACTCAACCAAAAACTTCAAAATCCAACCAAACACAACCCAAACAACTGAAAATAACTTCCCCAAACTTCAAAACAGCAGAAACGAACCAAACAACATAAAAAATTGGGCTGGGGCTACAGTCATTATAGTATCATTGCTGCCCTCGCTTCCCCTATTTCGTATATGCTTCTACCTCCACTAGCGCTGTAGCCTGGACCCTAGTGCCGTGGTGCCACCTTTGGGTTTTCATACCAAGAAAACTCAACATCCCGAGTGAACTTCTGACGCGTATAACTTTATGCTCCGACTTCCGATTGACTTGATTCCAACTCCTACAAGTCAATCTAGTCTCAATCTATCCATAGACACTACTTTCACCTCAATCTAACTATGCATGGAGATTCTAGACCCTTGACACCATTTTGACCACTTATTGACCAAAACTCACCACTAACCACCTCCAATTGCCATGAAAGGCAAATGGTCACTCAAAGACCATTCATACATGTCTAAAACAACCAAACCAACTCGTCCAAAGAGGTTTCACATCAAAGGAACCACTCCTCTAAGATGTGACCCCCTTGAACCCCATTTGACAAAAAGGGCAACATGCCCTAAAACACACCAACCAGGCCCAAAAACACCTTTCATCATACATAACACATACATACCACATCCATCCATATAATCCATACATATATCAATCCCTAACAAACCTTACAGTGTCTTATATTCATTACAAAATCTTTTATCCTACTTGGTACAAGATATATATCCAAAACACACAAACTATATATACCTAGTACTCCCATGTCCACTACTACTCCCTCGGCTTCTTAGGATTAGTGCCAGAACCGTCACCTGAAAGGTTAGTTCATGAGAGAGGGGTGTAAGACAAAGTCTCAGCAATCGGGAACAACCACACACACACACACACATACAAATATCTCATACAATTCATGAATGCAATATGAAATGAATGTAATGCATATGTCCCTCCTAGGGATCCCATCCTTATCCTCCTTAACATATATATTCCATCCTTATCCTCTCTAATATATATATTCCATCCTTATCCTCCCTAATATATATATATATTATGATATCGTCATCACATCATCACCACCCAATCCACCATGTATCACACTCTCATAATGTCATGTGGTGATGCTCATGTGTCATCATATAATAATCATTATGATCATAATATCATGCTGTGCATCATGCCATATCATATCAATATCATCATCACATGTGATCATCATCATCTAATCATAATCATCATCTAGCTGTGTACATACCATGATATATATAGAAAATAGTACACACAAACACATCTATATCGTGGTATGAAAGAAACATGCATGTATATACAAATATACATAACATCATACAATACAACAATACAATACAAATAGACACCCGGTTACCTCAAGTATCAATACCACACACGCAAATTTCACGAACTTCTCGAGTTGTCCAACAAGCTTGAACCCCTCTCAGGCTACCAAACAACCTTCATAGTACCACAATTCATCATTTAACCACAAATACTAATAACCAAACATCAAAATTCAACCACTTTAGGTCTAACCCAAGGTTCCAACACCCCTTTCTTGCATCATTAAGCTCCTAAGGACCATTCAAACACTAAACAATCCCATACACTTTGAATTCCCAAGAGCCATAACCGAAAACAATCTAGGGTTAAGCTCAAATCATACATAAACCCTTCAAAACTCACATCCAAGCAACAAGAATACTAAAACACACTTCCTTAACCGTATTTCATCCATTTCAATTGATGGATTTCAGCCAAAACCAAAGATCCAAATTTATAACCGAAAAATCCCAAAATTCAACTGAAGAAAATAGAGAGGGAGGAGTAGAAATTATTTACCAACTTGAATCCAAGCTTCCAGAGGTGGAAAACAACTCCCTATGGCTGAAAATGGAAAACCTTAGCAGAGCTCCTCATCGCTTCCTCCATTTTCTTTCTTTCCTTTGTGTCTGACTAACCGAAATGTTTCTGATTTAAATCAGAAACCCGACTCTCACTGGGGCTCCAGGGTAACTCGCCGCGGTGCCATCTCATTCAGCCATAAACACGCCATTGGAATGGGCTCTTACCACATCGGCCCTGCTTCTCGTTGTGGCGTGAAGCTCATTTAGACTCTACTTGAACCTTTCTCTATCCTGTTTTGCTTTGGTTGTGCACACAATGTCAAAACAAAGTCATGAGGGGTGTTACACTCTCCCCTCCTTGTAAAAATTTGGTCCTCAAAATTTCAACTCTTACCTCAAGCAAAGATCTCTGGATACTTCCTTTGCATGGATTCTTCCATCTCGCACGTGGGTGTGGAAACCGACAACTCAAAAGGCAACCCCATTTCCATAATAGCCAATCTCTGAGCATAATCAAAAGAAATGAAGGAATGTGATACACCTGAGCCAAACAAAGCATGAATAGAGTAACCTTTAAGTTTAAGTTTACTTCTAATTAGATTAGGCGCTGCATCTGCTTCTTGTCGAGTGATGGCAAAAACTCATATAGGCATCATGGGCCTCCTCATTGCATCATCACTCCTTAGCTCCCAACAATTCTGTGACATATGACCCGGTCTCCCACAATTATAACAAATCAAGCACGGAAGGTCACCATGGCTGAACCCACATTTTATGCACAGATTTGATGTACTACCTAAAACGTACTGAGATAGAGTGGAGCCCTTCCTGCATACTCACTCTGACTGGAGCTTCCCTATTCAAAGCCTCCTCGATAAAAGGGTCCTTTGCCAAACTGACCTTTGTTGGACTGATCTCTACCAAACCTGCCTCTTCTTTTACCATGATGGCCTCTATTATGGTGACCTCTTCCTCCACTAGAATCTGTATGCCACCGTTGCTACCACTACCTGAACCACTTCCTTTACTGATTCCTCCTATAGGTCCTAGGTGAGAAAAGGCTCGAATCATGGAATTCCTTATATGCTCCTTGGCCTCTTTCATCCATCTGTATAGGGCATGTGTCTTTGCACACAAGTCCTCAAAGGACACAAACTCCACCACAGATAGCCGCTACTTAATCTCTGGATGGGCTTCCTCAAACAACCTCTGAGCCATCCACCTATCATCAGGGTAATTATTCAGATAAGTGGAATACTTTACCAAGTCTAGAAACTGATCAATGTAATTGTCTGCTAATAGATTCCCTTGCTAAAATGTTAGGAACTCGGCCTCCTTTTGTATCATTAAGGTTGGAGGGACGTAGTATGCAAAGAATCGTTCCTTAAATAGTTCCCAGTTCATAGGAGGATTCATCGCTTCAACATTCGAGAGAACACTCCTTCACTAAAGCTTGACCTTCTTCTCAAGCTTAAATACAGCCAGTTGCATCATTTGCTTTGAGGTGCAATCCATCACACTGAAGATGTTCTCTAATTGTTCTATCTAATTCTCAGCCTGTAAACCATCCATGGTACCTTCAAAAGTTAGGGGATTGAACTTCCAAAAGTCCTTCAACTATAAAGAGATACCCCTCTTTCCGACCCTTGGGGCTCTCTCAGGCTTCACCACATTTTCATCCTTTCCTGCATTCAGATCCACAAACATGCCGGCCTCTTCATTCACTTCATCCTGCTCTTGCTTATCCATTCGCTCTTACAACCTGTTCAACGTTTCCCCTTGAGTATTCACTTGATTACTGAGGCCAGCCAACATCTCATGCATCTACCTCATGATATCACAGTTACTTTGTCTTTCTCTATGAGAAATTCTTCCTACACACAAGCAACAACATACTCAATTATATGGTCCTGGACTAGCATTGCAGTGGGAATATAGTCTATGTATTTAAACTTATGCCAAGTAGTACTTCAAGCAGAAACAATAGCCCAAAACCATTGCTCTGATACCAAAATGTAACACCCTACCTCCTGACACCTCCAGACTCGACCAAGAACTTCAAAACCCAACCAAATGCAACCCAAATAGCTCAAAATAACTTCCTAAAACTTCAAAACAGCAGAAACAAACCAAACAACACCCAAAATTGGGTTGGCGCAGCAGTCGCTACAGCACTGCTGAGACTCCAGCCTCCCTTATTTTGTATACACTTCTACCTCCACTGGCACTGCAGCCTGGACCCTGGCGCCACCTTCTAGTTTTCATGCCAAGAAAACTCAACATCCCGAGCGAACTTCTGACATGCATAACTTTATGCTCCGACTTTCAATTGACTTGATTCGAACTCCTACAAGTCAATCTAGTCTCAATCTATCCATAGACACCACTTTCACCTCAATCTAACTCCGTATGGAGATTCTAGATCCTTGAAACCATTTTGGCGACTTATTGACCAAAACTCACCACTAACCACCTCCAATTGCCACCAAAAGGCAAATGGTCACTCAAAGACCATTCATACAAGTCTAAAACAACCAAACCAACTCGTCCAAAGAGGTTTCACATTAAAGGAACCACTCCTCTAAGATGTGACCCCCTTGAACCCCATTTGACAAAGCGGGCAACATGCCCTAAAACACACCAACTAGGCCCAAAAACACCTTTCATCATACATAACACATACATACCACATCCATCCATATAATCCATACATATATCAATCCATAACAAACCTTACAGTGTCTTATATTCATTACAAAATCTTTTATCCTACTTGGTACAAGATATATATCCAAAACACACAAACTATATAGACCTAGTACTCCCACGTCTACTACTACTCCCTCAGCTTCTCAGGACTAGTGCCAGAACCATCACCTGAAAGGTTAGTTCATAGGAGAGGGGTGTAAGACAAAGTCTCCACAATCGGGAACAACCACACACACACACACACACACACACACACACACACACACACATACATATATCTCATACAATTCATGAATGCAATGTGAAATGAATGGAATGTATGTCTCCCTCACAGGGATCCCATCCTTATCCTCCCTAATATATATATTCCATCCTTATCCTCCCTAACATATATTCCATCTTTATCTTTCCTAATATATATACCCAATCCACCATGTATCACACACTCACAATGTCATATGGTGATGCTCATGTGTCATCATATAATAATAATTATGATCTCAATATCATGCTGTGCATCATGCTATATCATATTAATATCATCATCACATGTGATCAGCATCATCATCATAGTCATAATTATCATCTAGCTGTGTGCATACCATGATATATATAGAAAACAGTACACACAAATACATCTATATCATGGTATAAAAGAAACATGCATATATATACAAATATACGTAACTTCATACAATACAACAATATAATACAAATAAACACCCAGTTACCTCAAGTGTTAATACCACACACGTGAATTCCATGAACTTCTCGAGTTGTCCAATAAGCTTGAACCCCTCTCAGACTACCAAACAACCATCATAATACCACAATTCCTCAATTAACCACATATACCAATAACCAAACATCAAAATTCAACCACTTTAGGCCTAACCCAAGGTTCTAACCGAAAATAATCCCATAGACTTTGGATTCCCAAGAGCCCTAACCGAAAACAATCTAGGATTAAGCTCAAATCATACATAAACCCTTCAAAACTCACATCCAAGCAACAAGAATACCAAAACACACTTCCTTAACCGTATTTCATCTATTTTAATTGATGGATTTCAGCTAAAACCAAAGATCCAAATTTATAACCAAAAAATCCCAAATTTCAACTGAAGAAAATGGAGAGGGAGGAGTAGAAATCATTTACCAACTTGAATCCAAGCTTCTAGAGGCGGAAAATAACTCCCCATGGCCGAAAATGGAAAACCTTAGCAGAGTTCCTCGTTGCTTCCTCCATTTTTTTTCTTTCCTTCGCGTCCGACTGACCGAAATGTTTCTAATTTAAATCAGAAACCTGACTCTCGCCGGGGTTCCAGGGCAACTCACCGCGATGCCACCTCATTCAGCCATAAACACGCTACAGGAATGGGCTCTCGCTGTGGTGGCCCTGCTTCTCGCTAAGGCATGGAGCTCATTTAGACTCTACTTGAACCTTCCTCTGTCCTGTTTTTCTCTGGCTCCGTACACAATGTCAAAACAAAGTCATGAGGGGTGTTATAAATCATCCTCATCATAGTCATAATCATCATCTAGTTGTATGCATATCACGATATATAGAAAATAGTACACACAAACACATCTATATCGTGATATGAAAGAAATATGCATATATATACAAATATACGTAACATCATACAATACAAATAATACAATATAGGTTACCTTAGGTTGTCAATACCATACATGCGGATTCTACGAACTTCTTGAGTTGTCCAATAAGCTTGAACCTCTCTCGGTCAACCAAACAACCTTTACAATATCACAATTTCTCAATTAACAACATATACCATTTAATCAAACTTCACAATTCAACCAATTTAGCCTAACTCAAGGTTCCAACTCCACATTCATGCATCATTAAGCTCATAGGAACCATTCAAACACCAAACAATTCCATATACTTCAGATTCCCCAGAGCCTTAACCGAAAACAACCTAGGGTCAAGATTAAATCATACATAAACCATTCAAAACTTGTACCCACTTAACAAGAACACCAAATCACACTTCTCTAACTCCATTTCATCCATTTCAATTAGAGGATTTTGACCCAAACAGGAAGTCTCAACATATAACTGAAAAACCCCAAGTTCAACCAAAGAAAATGGAGAGGGAGGTGTAGGGATCACTTACCAACATGAATCCAAGCTCTTGTGGTCCAAAAATCACTTACCAAGGTTGAATCTTGCAAACCCTAGCAAAGCTCCTCGTTGCTTCTCTGTCGCTCCCTCTGTTTCTTTCTTTTCTTTTCGTTCGAAATGATTCTGTTTTAAACCAGATTCTCGACTCTCACCGCGGCACCACTGTGTTCAGCCGTAACAATACCACTGGACTCACTCTTGCCACGGTGACCATGCTTTTACCAGCTGCGTTGAGCCCAATTTTCCTCCACTTAAGCCTTCCTCCATCCTGTTCCCTCCGGTTCTACACACCATGCCAAGAAAGATGTCATGAGAGGTGTCACATTTATTATTATTTAATTAATTTAAATCAATTATTTAAATTAAATCAAACATTAATTAAATAGATTAGTTTAAATTTAAATCTATCTAATAGATTAAATCTAAACTAACTATTTAATCTAAATCTAGAATCAAATCTAAATCAAATTCAAATTATGAGTTTAAATTTAAATCTATCACATAGAATTAATTTAAAACTAATTCACTTAAATTGATTAAATGATATATATATACAAAATATATATTTAATATATCAAATATATATAATATATGTTAAACATATATATATATTTCAAATTTTATAAGATAAATAAAATATATTTATAAAATTCATCCACCCTAAAGTAAACGTTAAATTCATCGAATTCAGACACATCTTAGGCTGAATGAATCTAGACATTCTAGTTAGAGTTGGTCTGTTCTTGTATGCAACCTTGTAGACCCATATGACATTGGTACTAGGCCAATGACACTATTGTTCATAATTGGCCTCTAGCAAGATATTGTGACTATCCAAATCATATGAGATTAGTGATCCAATGTAACCTATCATACAACCTTATCACATCTCTTTTGTCTCATGATATGTAAGTCAAGTATGAGGCATGGAACATCATCCTCTTTTTTACTCGACCATTACTTTCTTGATCTTTAAGCAAACTGACAGAACACATGGAAACCCTTCCATTTGAACACGGCTATGCATTTCTCAGTCTCACTCATCGAGAGTTTCAGATATATCTCTCCATTAATTAGAGAGACAAATTCCTTCTTGACCATTCATCTTCCTTTATATGAATTCCACCATGCCCGATCATAGCCTTTATGATCTCCCAATTAAAGATGACTTTTGACTATGCCAAAGTACAATGTTCCCCATGTAGGAAGCTATAGTGGTCTTAGGCCTGAGGGCTCAGTGACATGGTTATATGATATGCTTATGACTTGATCTATGCAGCTATCTCATGACGGGTCGATTTAGTGCTTATTTCTTAATAGGTGCTTATGATTTTGATTTGTATCTTCATACATAATTAACCCATAATTATCAATCAAAATCATACTAGCCTTAGTTCATTATTATTCCCACAAAGAAGAATGACTAGGGACGTTTATGATAAAATGATTTATCCAAGGATATTATTATAAAGAAAAATATGCAAACAATATAATAATGTAATAAAAGAAAAACACCATCATTTTCCATAATGAAATACAATGTTCATAATACAATGGTTGACCTAGGATACAATCTCCAACAATCATATCTGAAAGCATCATCACCTAACCAACAATATTCCCATATGAATAATGTAGCGAAGATACCTAAATGCCATGCTAACATGTTATCATGGAATATGCATAAGCCAATATTGTCATCCTTATCATTATACTAGCTCAATACAACTCCAAAGACCTTGAAAGAATTATATTCCAGCATCAAAATCTTTACACATACCAATTAACAAATCATTCATACATCAAAATACTACTTAACAAAGAATTTACTGCTGCAAAACAACTTCTCGGAGCATAATTACTTTTACAAAGCAAGGCATACCCTACATAATTCATTACACATATGTATTACAACATGTCATAACCTTTGATAGAGTTCAAACCAATGTCTCACATATAAAACCCGCCAAAACGAAGATACCGACCACTTACCCACTCATCAATATACTCAAATTAATTCCTAAAACAAACCATGAGATCATATAATTCGGATAGTATAAGAAATCCCAAATTTAGAGGTTAGGGTTTGAAGAATCAATAACATAAACACCCAAAATCTATAACCCAAAGCTTGAAGATACCCAACAACACTTCACTGAGGTATTCAAACACATTCTAATCAATAGAAACTGACTCAAGCTCATACATCACAACCACCACCTCAAAATACCCAAAAACAATTGGTAAAAGTGGAAGAGAGAATGAAGAAACTACCATACCTTGTCGATTCAAGCTTCCCTGGGCATAAAAACTTTGTTCTCCATCTTTAGAAACCAAGCTTTAGCATAGCACCTCTTAAAACCTTTAAACTCCCTACATTTCATAGAACTAGTTCTTGTCTAATTTATCTAAATTGCCCAACTGACACAGTGGTGAAGGGCTATGGCACCATGGTGCCATTGCATTCTGTCTCGAGTCTATTAGCCTAAATTTATGATCTCGCCATGGCATCAAAGGAAGCCTTTTTGGCATGAAGTGCTTCTGCCTTCTTTTCTTTTGCACTCCAGTCTTTATATGTTCCTTTGCTCCTGATTCCTTCCATTAATCATATACATGTTCAAATTTATTAAGTGTGGGTTGTTACAATTTTGTTATTATAACTTGCAATTTGTTAGGCTATTTGGTTCAGTATTCGATTAGTTACTCTTTGAAGGGAGCATTATAAATACCTATATCTACACACTTGAGAGATTGAAGAATAAAGTACTTCCTTCTAATCTTTCTTTTCCTTTGTATCAATTATGGTATCATAGCTCCTCTCTCTAGCCCCATGGCCCTATCGGAGACACGATCTATTAACAAATTTCTTATCTAGAGCATTGTGTTGATATGATTCCTGTGTTATTTGAGAGTGCTTGTAGGAAACTTGATTAGAATTCCATGGACATTAATGAATTGAAGACCTTGATGAGTCACATCAAGATGTCTATGGTCGAAGTTGGATCACAGATCACATTGCTTTTATCTGTTGTAGGTGCTATTCCTTAGGGCATCAAGATGGGTCCAAGTTCAAGTTCAAATCGGGGCCCCGCACCAAATGCACTAGTCCAAACTTTTTCACCTCTACCCATGCCTGAGTTCACATCTTTTGGATTCCATTAGGTCTGATACAAAATACACCTCTTATGAAGCATAATTGTGTATAATTTCCTAGATTTTACAGTACCAATTTCCGTGGTTGGTCTTACTAATGTTGCTAATTCTTTGACATCATCGCTACTCCTTTAGATCAATGGATTAAGATTTTGAGTATCCATTTGGAAGGGCTTACTCTTAAGTGGCATATAATTTTCTAACGAAGCATCACATCACTGAATTGTCATGGGATGAATATTAGAGGCAATTGGAAGTGCAATTTATTGATATCAGGAAAGGCAATCCCATGATCAGGATCATGAGCTTGAAATAGGAAGGTATGGTTTCACAATATGATTAGCAGTCTGATGATCTTCTAGCAGAAATTGATATTCTAGAAAATGTTGTAGTGAATTGTTATATTCCAGGGTTGTAATCAGATTCAGAAGGCTGTATTGGTGTTCAAACCCACCAATACTATAGACATGATGCACATGGCCCATGTATAGGAGACTTACATTAAGGAACTTCATGTTTATGCTTCTCTCAATCATCATTCTCCTTCCTTTACTGCTTCACGTTCTATGTCCTCTTCTACTTCAATTGAGAATGGTAATAGAGTACCTTCTATTTCTTCTCTTCCTAAATTTTTTTCCAGTCCAATGACTTTTATTGCTAGTTCAGGATATCTCAAGGGTTCAAGTGGTACAACTAGGAGTGTTGTCTCATGCTATTCATCTTGAGAATGATAAACCCGTTACTTGTAAGCCTTACCATTATGGCCCTTTGCATAAATCAAAAATAGAGAAGCAAGTGAAATAGATGCTTTCTAATGGAATTATCCATGAGAGCTATAGTCCTTTTACTATACCCATAGTTTTGGTACAAAAGAAAGATGCTCATAGAAGTTTTGGGTTGATTACCCTGAGCTTAGTGAGCAAACTATTAAAAATAAGTTTTCCATTCCTATCATTGAAGAACTTCTTGAAGAATTGCATGGGGCAATTTATTTTTCCAAGCCTGATCTCCCTATTGGACATCATCAAATTTGAATGAAGACTAAAGACAGTCATAAAACAGCCTTCAAAATGCATGAGGGTCTTATTTTTAATCATGCTATTTGGGCTCACAAATGCTCCCACTACATTTCAAGGATTAATGAATTATGTTTTTGGACCATTCTTATGCCATTTTATCTTGGTGTTTTTCGAAGATATTCTTGTCTATAGTGACAGTTGGTCTACTTATTTACAGCACTTGTAACTCACTCTTTCTACTCTCCGAGCATACCACTAGTTTGCTAAGTCTAGAAAATGCATTTTTGCAGTCACCCAATTAGATTACTTGGATTTTCTTATTTTAGCACGGGGTGTGGAAGTTGATACTAAGAAGATCGCTACTATTCTTTCTTAGCATACCCCAACTTCTGTTCGTGCCTTGCAAACATTTCTTGGGCTGATAGGGTATTATCGTTGATTTATTAGGAATTATGGGTGCATTAGTCAACCTTTCACAGCTCTTTTAAAGAAGGATAAGTATTTTGTTTGGACTAAAGCACCTGACGAGTCCTTTAATACATCAAAAGCTTCTATGACTTGGCCTTTAGTTTTAGCTTTGCCTAATTTTGCTTAACAATTTCTTATCAAGACTTATGCTTCAAGTGTGGGTATGGGAGTAGTTCTTTCACAACATGTTCGTCCTATTGCCTTTGCTAGTAAGGCTTTGAGTCCTCAACAGCAGAATATGTCTACTTATGAGCGTAAGCTAATGGCTGTTATGTTTGCTATTCGCCATTGGAAGTACTATTTAATGGGTCAGCCTTTCATTATGCATACAGACCATCTTCCACTTAAGCACTTGTTGGAGCAAATTTAGTCACTCTGGATTAGTTTAAATGGCCAGACAAATTGTAGGACTATCAATATGAAATTCTGTAAACTCAAAGCAAAGATAACGTGTTTGCGGATGCTCTATCTAGACAACAGGAAGGGTCTGTGTTAGCAATTACTTTTGTAGTTTCTGATTTGCATACGAAGTTCCAACAATCATGGATTGATGATGCTATACTGTAGCAATTAATTAAGGAGTTATAGGCTGATCCCATGTGCTGACCAAAATATTCATGGTGCAATGAGTTGTTGAAATGCAAAGGTAAGCTTGTTGTGGGTGCTAATCCCAAATTGCATCAAGAGATGCTTCATTATTTTCATGCCACTAGCGTTGGATGACATTCACGGGTGACTGGTACCTATAAAAGCTTATCGGGTCTCTTTCACTGGAAAGGAATGGAGAAAGACAATTGGGAGTATGTCAGGCTTTGTCCTGTGTGTCAGCGATTTAAACTTGACTTAGTTGTATCTCCAGGGAAATTACAACCACTTGCTGTTCCTGATTCTATATGGTTCGAGCTCTCTATGGACTTTATTAATGGGCTGCCTACATCTTATGGTAAGACTACTATTTTAGTGGTAGTTGATCGTTTGAGCAAAGGTGCTCATTGTTACATCTTATTTGATATATGAAAACATTTTTAAAAAAATTCAAATAAATTAAAACTTTAAAATTGAATAAAACTGTTTTTGTTAGTTTACAGCTTATTGTATAGTAATTTTCCAAAAATTATAACTAAATATAGACAAATCCATTTCTAGTGGTTTAAGTCTCTAAAAATCATTCATATCTTGAATTTTCAAGGAAAAATAAGAAATTGGGAAATGAACGCACAGATTCATACATTTTATTGCATGAATATTACTATTCACTTTCACATCCTATTTCTATCTGAAAACTAAACCTTAACTTTAAAAATTCATTTCTCTTAAAATACAAAGTCATTTGGTGCAACTTAGCATTGTTGGAAATATTTATGTGTCTACTTTTTAACCATATTTTTCTGTGCATTTATTCTACTCCTACTAGTTAAAGCATCAATATATATTATTAGAGGTCAGATACAACTATCACTAGAGCAGTCCTAGTAAATCATGTATAACTACTATTATATAAATTCAAATGCAACCAAACTAGTGTCATTATGTGCCTAAGACAGATATAGCCATGCATATAAACTACAAAATTTTTTGATACATATTCAAATTCATACAATGCATCAAAATAGATAGTCAAAAAACAAAGCAATTCAGTTTCATACTTCAATCTTTTTCTTCCATCCTTATTATTAAATTCTTTCCTTTAGCATTACTTGGATCTATCATTGGAAAATATAGGATGAGATGGGGGACATCTTAGTAGCAACATAATTCAAGCTTATCACATTATCACATTAGCTTAAATTGTGTACAAACATTGCATAATCACAATACTTTCATAATATACTTTTTGGAAAACAATTAAAACTATAAGTTGCAGTAAAAATTTTGGCAGTATAATAACTTAACAATTGGGCATCCCAGGGCTTAGCCCTTAACTTAAAACAACCAACCCAATCATAAAAATTAGCCAAATATTACGGTAACACTTTTAAAACATAAGTACAATGTACAAATATAAAAACTTAAAATAAGAGTTACTATCTCAAAGTTTTAATCCCTTATCTTGGATTCTCTTTTCCTTGAATCATTCTTTCAGCTTGATTAGAGCCTATAGTATTATTAAACCTTACTTAATAATTTAATATCATTATATGAACTCAACTCAACCATAAACCACAAATTCTTCCTTCAAAATCATGTCTTGACCCCAAAAAGAGGAGCAAGAAGGAGAAAGAAAATGATTTAAACTCTAACTAATCTTAAACTAAATAGATGAAGAAAAAATTTAGAAGAGATTTCGAGTAGGAGCTTATCTTAGAAAACTTTCACTTGCATTCCCTTTCTTTCTCCTTCCCTTCCTTCTTCTTTCTTCTTTCTTCTTTCTCTCTCTCATGCATACTCCTTCTCTTTTTCTTCACTCTCCCTCTCAGTTTTGGCAAGGGAAATGGATGGGGAGAGGGCTATTTATAAGAAAGGCTAGGAATTGTGGACTATTAGATTATGATTTAATCCAAGAGCTCACAATTATTCTTACACTATTTATATCAATTTCCCATTATACCTCTAAATATTTATAAGCTTATGAGAGAGTAGGAGAGGGTCAAAATGTCCAAATTTTCCCTCCTAAATTTTAGTCACATGAAAGAGAGGGGAAAGTATACATTTTACTTTTATAAATAAATTTGGCCCTGATTTGAGTACTTTTTTATCCGGATTTTCTATTATACTCAGTATCTTTTCTATTTACTTTATCTGTAGGACCCATTATCTTTCTCTTTTACTTTTTTATCTAAGGTTCACCTATCTTGTTTATTTTTTTACTATTCTCCTCCTTTGGCATTTACTATTTACGTGAGACCTACCTTTTACCGGATTTATACTTTTTTCTCTTAGGGCTCATATAACTAGTATCACTTGTATTTTTAGCTTGCAATAGAGTATTAAAATATTATTTTCTCTCTCATAGTGTAAATGACAATTTTGCCCTTTTTAGGATATTTTGGGCTTTAAATTAATTTAATTAAATATCAAGGCTTTCCCAAATATCATGAATTAATCAAAAATACTTTAATATTATTTATAACATGATCTGGTCATAAATACATAAATAAAAATTGGGATGTTACACTCATTTTACTCCTCTTAAGCATCCATTTACCACTGTTGAAGTTCCTCAAGTATTCATGGATACCATTGTCAAGTTACATGGTTTCCTTAAGTCCATAATAATAGATTGAGATCCCATTTTTTGTGGCAAGTTCTGGTGCGAATTATTTCGTTTACATGGTGTTCAGCTCAAGTATTCTTTTTCTTATCACCCTCAAATAGATGGCCAAATGGAGGTACTTAATTAATGTTTAGAGTGCTATCTTCGTTGTATGTGGGGCGATTTTCCTAAGCAACGGGTCAAGGGTTTCCTCTTGCTGAGCTATGGTATAATAACACTATCATTTAGCAATTGGTATGACTCCTTTGAGGCTATGTATGGTATTTCTCCTCCCACTCATCTACCCTATCTCGTTGGTGATTCATCCAATGATATGGTGGACTGTTCTTGTCTCTCTAAGGAGCTTACTATTTACTCACTCAAGCAGCATCTGATTAAAGGCACAGCATAGAATGGTTCAACAAGCCAATAAACAGAGGAGTGACCGTAAATTTCAAGAGGGCGACTTTGTTTACCTTAAGTTGCATCCCTTCCGGTAGAATTTAATTAATAATTCGATCTTCTCTTCATAAGTTAGCAGCTCGCTATTTTGGCCCCTATCGTGTTCTTAAGAGAGTTGGACAGGTTGCTTATGAATTAGCACTCCCTGAAAATTCCAGAGTACACCTAGTTTTTCATGTGTCTTTACTCAAAAAGTGTCCTAATGGTGCTACAATTAGAACTAATATGAGGGTCAATAATATTTGCCTTGGAACTTGAGGCAATTTTGGGGAGGAAATTGGTTCTTAGAGGACATTTGCCTATTGCTCGTGCCCTAGTTCAGTGGAAACATTCTAATCCTAAAGATGCTACATACATGGGAGGATCTTTCTTTCCTTCAGCAACAATTTCCTGATTTCTCTATCAAGGCTACCGCAGTTCCTTCCTTAATCCTTGTGGATAAGGATTCTTTTTAGGGGGAAGTATTTGGTACATGGTATTATATTTCAGTTGTGAGTTAGTTGTATTCTGTTATTAAAACTTGCAGTTTGTTAGGCTATTTTGTTCAGTATTCGATTAGTTACACTTGTCAGGGAGCAGTATAAATACCTGTATCTACACATACGAGAAATCGATGAATAAAGTACCTCCTTCTAGCTAGTCTTTCTTCTCCTCTGTACAACTGCTAAAAATATCAGCGGGGACTGGGGATGGATCAAATGAGAGAGAAGTGATTTTAGATGAGTGAATAATCAATCATTGAAGGATCATAAATTTATGGTCAAACTTATTTCAAGAAATACTCCCTCCTTTTCTTTATATATTTATATATGTATATATGTGTGTGTGTGAGAGAGAGATGTTTAAGGTTTTAGCATAGAGATTAATAAATGTAATTAATATGTTAGAATTTATTTTAAATTTCTAGATTTATTTTCAAAGAGAGATAAATAAAAAAAGTAATTAATAATAAATTTGATTTTCAAAATAATAGATAAGGGTTTAATTAAAAAAATAGTAATAAAAGCTGTCTTAGAATTTAAAGATGAAAAATCAAAAAGAAGAAAAAATCACTGAAAAATCTCAAAACACGAAAATAATTATTAAAAAGTCTAAAAATCCTAAAAAATTACACTCTAGTCTCATTAGCATAAAATTAATATAAAATCATGAAAAACGGGTATGAAAAACTTTATTATTGCATATAAAATCATGGTTCAATATTAAAATACACCCGAATTTGGTTGGAGCAAAGTTTTGGAAAATGAGGATAAAAAATTTTATTGTTGAGTATAAAATCGTGTTCTAATTTTTTATACTCATGTTTTACGATTCTACACTCAACAATTAAATTTTTTATACTCATTTTTCATGATTTTACACCAATGAGACTTGGATATAATTTTTAGGGTTTTAAGACTTTTTAATAACTATTTTTGTGATTTGAGATTTTTCTGTAATATTTCCTTAAAAAAATAAAATTTTTTTTTTTATTTAAGTGAGAGTTAAAAAGAATTTCAAGAAGTAGTATTATGTTTTGGGCGCAATTTCAAGAACCAATCTGGTTGGCCAGAAGAAAATATGTATTATACATTTAATAATTATTAATCCTGATGATTAATATGTGATAATTAATTAATTTCTCTTTTTATCACGCACTTGAAATCACTTCATTCAGTATTTTTTCATGTGTTACCCATTTTTTATAAAAAAAAGGAAGGTACTATGTTGCAATACTATAGGAATCCTTATCTAGTGTACAAAAATCGAACTGTGATGGAAGGATACATAACATAACATTTCATGTGATTATTACTTAATAACAACTATTTCTTTTCATTATTAATTTTTATTCAAGGATACATAACATTTCATATTTAAATTTTTTCCCCTTTCATTTATTTTCTTATTCCATTCTACGTGTTAAATTAGGCCTCACACTTGGACGTATGTAAAATAATGATCATTTTTCATTAATTTCTGAAAAGCCCGAAAATTGGTGGTTATATAGTTGATTTATTAATTCCCATAATATTCTCATTGCCTCCCTCGTTTTGTATAAACCTAAATGATGACACTACCTGACTTAAAAGATCAATGACAAGCCTTGGCTATTTCTTTTTTTTTTTTTAACGGAATTTTCTTTTTGCTTGACTTAAACTTACTTTCAAATATCAGTGCTGGTGACTCTATTATTGACAGAAAGACCTGAGCTAATACACCTAAGGGATCAAAAAGGTGACAGTCCACTTCACTGGGCGGCATCGATCGGTCTTCTCAAGTGTGTTGGAATATTTTTAAAACGAGATAGTCAAAGCACCTTGGAGTGGAACGCAAAAGGCCTTCTTGCTGTTCATGTTGCATGCCAAAGAGGTGATGTTGGAGTGGTGAAGAAGATCATTGAACAAGAGTGGCTTGACCCAAGGGATTTACTGAGCCGAAAGGGTCAAAATATACTTCACATTGCAGCAAAGAATGGAAAAGACAAAGTGGTGAGTTACATTTTAAGACATAAACGGCAGCTTGGAGAGGAGATGTTGAATGATCGAGACAAGAATGGAAATACTCCTTTGCATTTGGCCTCCAAGTACTCGTATCCAAAGGTGTTGCAGTTGCTCACCAAAGAGGGGAGAGCGGATTTTGACTTTGGGAATAATCAAGGTCTTACAGCTCTCGACATTCTCTCGTTGCGAGCAGAATTTCCATGGTTCGTTCGAGAGGTACACTTTAAATAAAATTCTATTCTTTTAACTATTTCATTTGACTATAATATTTGTTATATATGGTATGATAATCTGGAACCGATCGATAAGGCATTCTTTGATATGGTGCGCTGAAACTGTTTCTCTGAATTTACTTTGTTCTTTATACATGCAGATAGGCACATAATATCTTGATTTCGGCTGGTGCAACTCACAGTGATAAGATATATGAGATGGCAGAAAATAAAATTATACCACCACCCAATATGAAGTGGTTCAGAGACAGAATCGAAGCCCTCATGCTAGTCGCAATATTGGTGGCCACCGTCACCTTCGCTGCTGGTTTCACAATGCCAGGAGGCTACAATGGCTCTGATGACCCAGACTCAAATAGAAGAGGCATGGCAACTTTGTTAAACAGAAAGATGTTCCAGTTATACACAATATGTGATACTGTTGCCATGTATAGCTCTACCATTAGCTCTTTCATCTTGTTATGGGCTCAACTAGGTGACGTCTACATAGCACAAAGTGTCTCCATCCTCGCACTATACTTGGTAGGCTTGGCTCTCATCACAATGTCCATTGCGTTTATGGCTGCTGTTCATCTAGTTGTTTCCAATCTTTCTTGGCTTGCCTATTCTATAATGATCATTGCAATTATGTTCCTTTTGGTGTTCTTAACGGCGTTTATTTTTCTGAGATTCCCAATTGGAACTGGCAATCGTTTATTGCGTCCAATCTCAAACTTGCTTATCAGGATTTTGATCCCATTTTCTGGAAGCGATAGGAGATTGAGAAAGAAGGACAAGAAGAAAGTGGCAGAAGAAAAATCAGCGAGTGACGAAGACAAGGACGAGACTCCTCACAAATTTAGCACGGACGTGACAGAACACCAGAAAACTAGTTAAAATCTTTCTGTGAAAGGTGTCTCAATTGTTAGACATTGATATTTTAAATGCATATATTTGTAACAAATTATGTACCTAGCAATATATCTATGTATATCATAGCTTAGACACCATTTTAGAAAGACTTAGTGTTATTGCTCTGAATTTCTCGTCATATTCCATAATGGAGGCGCATGCATAATTAAGAGGGAATGAGAGAAATGATCTCATGACTTAGAGCAATTAATACAAAATCAGGAATATCAAATTATGAGGGACGAAACTCAAGGAGCCAAATTAAGGATTAAAGTCAGACTTTTAATATGCCCAGATAAGCTCTTAGATACACAATATTCACACCGATCAACTTAAATGTACAAGATACACACGGATTATCAGCAAAAGATTTTTAGGAAATTGGATTGACTACTGTATCAGCAAAAGATTTGAGTCTGGGTCGTCAGAGCTGTTTTTGGCCTCTTGGTATGGTGAAACCAGCAATGCAGCTGACAGTGGCAACCAATATTACTACTAGCATGAGGGTGCTGATTCGGTCTGTTAACAACTTCATTTGGGGTGGTTGTGCATTCTGAAGTTACTTCATTATGACGTAAGTAGGAATGTGGTTGGAACTTCTCTTTGCAGCAAGACAATGTCCTAAGGTGTCAAACCTTTGTTATTTAATGACCAGGTCAAATAACGTGGATGTGACTATTTTAAACCATCATTCTTATCATCATTATATTCTCTTGCCTATTTTTTGAAAATTATAATATGAATTTCCTCACTTTTCTGGGATTGTCATGAAGCTCAAGACTTGGCCTGCTTTAGCGTTTTCAAGTGTTGCAAAAAAATCAAGAAGGTTCTTAGTAAATTCTCTCATGAGAACTTAGAGCTGAGTTTAGAGCATTGTTGAAATACTTGGTATAAATTTTGGGTTAGTTTGTAAAAACTCTTAGGTTTGTGACTTTGTGAGTTCTAGGTAATCTATAGAAAACTCTATGGTCTGAGTTTAGCTAGAAAATCTTGTGTTAGTAAATACATGTAAAACATTCACTAGCAATATTGTTGAAATTATAGTGGGACAATCTCTCAAGTATTCTCAAGAGGACTAGATGTAGATAAAATTGAATTAGAATAAATTTCATGTGTGTATATTTGCTCACTCTTACTCTTTATTTGCAATTCTTAGCTAATTGATTTCTTGCTTACATAGATAATTGGGTAAAGAAATTATGTTTAAGTTAAACTTTGGAAAATTGAAGGAGATGCTGTACTTTGAAAACAAATTTACCAAAACCCTACAGAATCAAAACATTTTATCAATATACTACAAATTCTCACACCATTTTCAATCACTTTTCCCAAAAAGAAAAAGTTTGACAGGAGTCAAACCTAGTAACAAAATTGTGCCTATGCTAGCCTCACCATCTCCCACATACCCTACCCGCTCCCCCTTTTATTTTTCACATATTATATATATATATATATATGTGAAAATATACATATTAATTCAAATACATTTTTATACATAATTACAATATAAATAAATAATATACTTATATATATATATATTTACATTTATATAAATATAAATAAAAGCCAAATCACTAATACTATTATATATTAATAAAAATAATAATTACAACCAAAATTTTTTTTTAAGGATTATAATAAACAATTACATCCTCAAAATAAATAAATATTATTTTTAGACTTCTTAAAATATTTTTTAATTTTTTTTTAAAGTAATTAGTTTTTAATCCTTATAATATCTTAATTACAATTATTATATTTATTACTACTAACTTCTATGAATTTTTATCTTTTACGTGTTTATATATGAATTAATATATTTATATTCACTTTATTTAATTAAATTAAAATTATATATATTATTTCATGAGTTTACGATTTGTGTGTTTGGCGAGCCTTGTATTTCATTTATAATCTTCTCATATAACACTACAAAAAAAAAGGGATTTTGAGTGACAACTTTCGATGGCAACAAAAAAAGGTTGTCACTAAAAGCCATACTTTCGGTGGCAACAGCAAAAAGTTGTTGCTAAATATCCACATTTAGCGGCCAAAAAATCGCTACTGGAAGCTCAAACTTTTAGCGGTGATAAAAAAAAATCGACTCTAAAAGTTAAACATTCACTAGTAAAAGAACAAAGTTGCTATTGAAAGTTTGAGATTTGGCGATGCCACCTTTTATTGTTGTTGAAGGTCATACTTTTAGCAATGACAAATGGATTACTACCAAAAAATTGAACTTTCAGTGGCACTTTTAGTTAATACCGCTGCTAAAAGTATCTTTCAGTGGCGACTATTATGTCGCCACCGAAAGTAATTTTTTTTATTTTTTTTATTTCTATCTTGAAAACTAATACTTAACAAATTTTGTTTGGCCTAATTTTTAACAAGTTAAATGATTTATATTAATGTAATTTTGTTATAAATAAAAAAAATAAGTCACGATCTAATTTGAATTATTAAAATTATCTATCATCTCTTGATGCAAATTAAAGTATTTTTTTATTATTTCATTGCATAATATTTTTGAAGTGCTTTTAAGGGTTAGGCTCTGTTATGAATTTAAGATTTGAAAGGTTTAAGCAAGATTTGAAGCATAAAGATATAACTGAAACTTCATTTCCTAAGTTTTCTTTCCTCCTTTCTCTCTTTTTATTTTGCTTTACTAATGCATGGTTGCAATGTTAATGTTTTATAGTTTTGTATTGAACATGTGTGATAATTTGATTTTAGGATTCTTCATCTTGGTAATTTATGCCTTCTTTGATTATGAATCCCTAATTCTAAAGTTAAATATTTTGTTTATACGCTTCATTGATTCATACCATGCCATCTTCACCCTTCTAAATCTATGTTCACCTTCATCTTTATCCTTTATCTTCCTAGTCTAAATTTAGTGATCATCATAGAGCATTGTATATATTTTTATTAATAATCATAATTATTTGTGAAATATATAATAAGCATAAATTAAATTAGATAATAACATTTTTTATGTTGAGACATTTTAATTTGAGAGATAATTGAATATAAGAAATAATATCATATAACCCATTATCACATAATCTAATAGATAATTAGTGTAGGTTGCAAGGTTCTTTGAGTGTGTTATGTGTTTAATTTATTATAATGATATGCTTTTGAATTTTTTTATTGTAGTATTTTTAACTATTTTTTCTAATTTTCTTATGTTCTTTGGAATGGTTTTGGATTTGGATTTTTTAATATCATTTCTAATGGATTTAGAATTTTCTTAATGCTATTTTTAAATTTAATGTCATGAATATTATTATGAATGATGTTATTGAAATTAAAATTATTCTGAATTTCTTTTATTTTGTATATACGAATATTTTTCAATTTAAAATTATCTTTTATTTTGAATGGTGTTCAACTAGCCTAGTTGTAGCTCTGGTTTTACCTGGCATAAGTTGGATACTATATTGAAGTCAAAGTCGGTCTTATTTGGTCTCGGTATATATTATTTTATTTTTTTTAACTTTTTGTTATAAATGTTAAATAATTTTATATGATTTTTCCTTAATACATATATATAATAAATTAAATTTTTCATTATCATAGGCATTTTTAAGATTTTCATCTTTTTAATTTTATTTAAAATTTAAAATTGATTTCTTAATATTATGTAAAAATAATTTATGATTATTTAGTGCTTATGATTTTAAAAAAATGTTCCTTTTTATCCTAATTTTATTTTTCATGAAAATATATTTGGATAAATGTACTGATAATTTTTTTAATGAATAAATAAATAAATTATTTTATTTTTAAATATTCCTTAAGGACATGGGCTAATCCGATCTCATATATCAGGTTAGCTTGGTTCAACCTGACCTTACAAAGGTTGGATATCGAGTTGATTATTAACATAATTCTATCTGGTCTTTGTTGACCCTACTCTTTAGATAAAATATTGGAATGTATATCATCTTTAATGTCATTCTCTTTTAGGATAACATTTCAACTTTGCAATTCGAATTCTAATTACCTCTTTGAATCCAAAATCACACACATATATGTATAATATCCAATGACTTCAAAATTATTTATTTAGTTGAATTAAAAATCATTAATGTATGCGATTAAATTCAAAGTAAGACATTTCTTGAAATCTCTCTTCTAATTCAAAATCATGGTGTAACATGTATCCTCCCTATTCCGGTCATGGAATAGATAAAATAAATCAAAAAATGGATTTTTTTTCAAGGATGAAATCTTCTTAGAATTGTCCAATTCATCATTCAGAACCGTATCACATCCACAATCTGATGAAATAGGATGAATTGAAACGGTTAAGGAAATTTGAAAATTATTTGATTAATGTGATACTAATGAAATAGGATGAATTGAGACGGTTAAGGAAATTTGAAAATTATTTGATTAATGTGATAATTTATTAATTGAATGTGATCGATTAAAATACATGTAGAGAATATAATTTTGATCATATTACAAAATTTATTAATTTTTAATTATTTTGATATGATTTATGTTAGTATGATTTTTAATTAATAAATAATATTTATTTGTTAAACAAGTATTACATTAAATTAATTAATAAATAACATAGTTTTACATGCCTAGTATAACAATAAGGGTTGAGAAGGATTCGAACTCGGAAACTTGGCTCTTCATAGGCGCTACAAACCAGTGAGCCAATTGCATTTTAATATGCATTTTGAAACAATAATTTATATAAGGATATCTTTGGCTTGGTGTTAAATATTTTGGTGGACTATTTTATTGTCACTTGCCTCCAAATCCCTAATCCCCAAATTAGATCCAACACCAGCGAACTTCCTCTCTGATGCTCTCAATCGCTCACTCCATCCACTAAGCTTAATGTACTCCTTCCTCATCCTCCTCTTTGAAAGATAAACTCATTTCTTTGCCTCCATGCTCTAACAAAAGTTGTGGGAGCTCTCTTCATCTACTTTTCTTAGCCAAGTTCTTCCTTCCTCCTTCGTTGTAAGCATCTCTAGCAGGTAACTTTGTTTTTTTTTTTGGCCAGCGATGCTTCCTTTCTTTTAAAAGGCATTACCAATTTCATCAAACAAGAAATTATTAAGATGTCTCTATTTGCTTGAGTCAGTGTCGCTGATGGGGTTTGTGATAGTAGCTTAGGGAGGAAGAGTTTGAGTTTGCTAGTTTTGATCTTTTAATTTTTGGGGCATTTTTGTTATTACATTATTTTTTATTCTCTTAAAAGGACCTATATCTTTTAGGTTTAAGAAAGATTAGGGTTCCTAATTAGCTAATATTTTTCCTATGAGGTCCCAACTTGTATTTTTTTTCCGTTCACCTTCTCTAGCAGAAGAGTCAGCATCAACTACATTGAAATCATCATTAATATCACACTGATAAGATAAGGTATGCATGCTGTTGAAGTTGAAGGAGCCAGCTAGGTGATTAGGGGGAAAAAAAGAAAAAAGAAAAAGTGGTTTCATCTACAAGAAATTTGGTGTATCTTATTAAATCTGAATTTGAATTAAATTAAAATTGATTGACATGAATATTTTTCATTGTAATTTTATATCAATCAATTTTATTTCTACATTTGATGATTCACTTAGCCTCTCCAGAAATGTATTCTTTTCAAAACAGACCAGGTTGGATTAATCCTTTCAAAGCAAGGCTAAGTTATCTTGAACAAGAAATAAGAAACTCTTACACTTGAATTAAGGTAAAGTTAAAAAAAAAAATTGTGGCAAGTGACTTCACGGACAAAGCTTTTTTTTTTTTTTAAAAAAGAAAAGAGTAAGAAAAAGTAAAAGGTAACTTCTAGTTGCTTCAAGAAATTCATATGAGTTAATTTAGAAAACATAATAATTTCTTTTCTCTCACTACAACTTTATTGGCTTATTTTTGCAGGAGTAGGTGACACAGTTGGGGCCAAGTTTGGCAGCCAAACACTTTTCTCTAAATTCTACTGTATGTTTCTTGGTAGCCCTGTTTCTTTTTGCATTGTTAGAGAATAACCATCTTTTTTTGAATCACATAAAAAATGTGGATTGATATATGCTACAATTTCGGTCTGTCTCTTGTTTAATATAAGTAATATTTAAGAACAGAGATGACCTCAAAATGATACTATTCAATCCCTTTATGAAGATCTATTTGTGTCTTTTATTTTTTTTATCAGTTCTTATTTTAGAAAAGAGAAAGTCAAGTGAGTGATGTTCATGATAGTTATTCATCACCGTATTATAAGATCCATTGATATGTAATAACACTAAGTTTAGATAATGTATTTCTAAAGTTCCCTAGCTGTTGTAAAATTGAATAATTTTTTTAGGAAATAAATTACTTTTAAATTTGGATTCCTATTTTTCTATCTCATGTGTCTAAAAGTCTAGATTATATCTCTAAACTTTGATCCTAACATTATGTGTAGGTAATATAAATGGATAAAAGTTGGTTAGATATTAAGGATAGAGCCAATCCAATGTACATTAAAGGAATAGATAGTTTTGTAGAATGGGCATATAGTTAACGTGGGGTGAAGGATGTAATACGTTGTCCTTGCAAGGATTGCATGAACACTATATTCAAAGAGTGAAACATGATAAGATTTGACTTGTTGAAGAAGGCTTTTTGGGATAGTTACAAGGTGTGGCACTTGCATGGGGAGGTTATCACAAGATTTGATAGAGATTCTAGGCCTTCTAATATTATGGTACAAGAAGACACTATTGAGGAGGAGAACCTTGTAGGGATGATATATGATGCATATGGAGTTGCCAGAGTGTGTGATATGGACAGTAGATTAGAAGAGAGTGAAGATCCTAATGTCCATGCAAGAAAATTCTATAACTTGTTGAAAGATGCAGAGATTGAACTTTATCCAAGTTGTCCCAAGATGTCAAAGTAGTCTTTCATTGTGAAGTTGCTTCAATTGAAGTGCCTTAACCATTGGAGCAACGCTTCTATGGGTGCATTATTGTCCCTATTTAGAGAAGTTCTTTTGGAAGGCGCTTTAGTGCCTAACTCTTTTTATGAAGCTAAGAAGGAAATTCGTGATTTGGGTTTGGATTACAAAAAAATTGATGCTTGTGGCAATGATTGCATATTGTATTGGCAAGAACATATAGATGCACAATCATGCCCTAAGTGCAAGATGTCTAGATGGAAGTTTGATAGATAAAAGAGAAAGAAAGTTCCACAGAAAGTCTTGTGGCATTTTCCAATTACACCTAGGTTGCAAAGACTTTATATGGCAAGAGACACAGCTTCAGAAATGAGATGGCACAAGGAGAAATGCATAGCTGATGGTGTGCTAAGACATCTAGCCGACGCGCTTGCTTGGAAATCATTTGGCCAACAATATCCTAGCTTTTCAGATGAGCCAAGGAGTGTTTGATTGGGTTTGGCAAGTGATGGATTCTAACCCTTCAGAAATATGAGTACCAATCATAGCGTATGGCCTATGGTCTTGGTACCGTATAATTTGCTGCATTGGCTTTCATGAAAAACCCATACTTTATGATGGCACTTCTTATTCTTAGTCCTAAGTGTCCAGGTAATGAAATAGATGTTTACCTACAACCGATGATTGAGGAGTTGAAAGAATTATGGGAAACAGGGGTACAGACATATGATGCACACTCGCAATCGAATTTCATTATGTATGCAGCTATCTTGTGGACAATAAATAACTGTCCTGCATATGGAAACCTTTCAGGGTGGTCAACCAAAGGCAAGTTTGCATGCCCGTGCTGCCACAAAGACACACATTGCATTTCATTGAGGAGCAAGTTGTATTACATGGGTCATAGGTGCTTTCTTCCACCCAATCGCCCATGGCGTCAAAATAGGGCAGCATTTGATGGGAAAGAAGAGTATAGGGTTGCACCAATACCCTTAACTGGAAATGATGCACTTAAGCAATTACAAGGATTAGGTAATGTGCCCTTCGGGAAAGCTCAAACACGTAAGCAAAAGTGAAAACATGACTCCCTTACCAATACATACAACTAGAGGAAGAAAAGTATTTTTTTCCAATTGCCTTATTGGAAAAACTTACTAATACGACATAATCTCGATGTGATGCACATAGAAAGAAATGTTTCTAATAATATTGTGTCTACGACGATGGGTGTGGTTGGGAAGACAAAAGACACATTGAAAAGTAGGCATGATTTGAAAGACTTGGGCATTAGGAGTGAGTTGCATGCTTTCCAAGATGATAAAGATACATGGTTTATGCCTCCTGCTTCTTACACATTATCCCCCAATGAGAATAAAACCCTCTGCAACTTGTTGGCTAACTTAGAGGTACTTGATGCTTTTGCATCAAATATTTCAAGGTATGTCAACATCCATAAGCGAAAACTATTTGGTTTGAAGTGCCATGATCATCATGTGCTATTGCAAGAAATAATTCCTATTGCAACATCTAGATCATTGCCCAAGAAAGTGTGCGAACCAATTATAGAGTTGGGAAAATTTTTCAAGAATCTTTGTTCAAAGTGTTTGACCTATAAAGAACTTGACAAAATTCAAAGTCAAATAGAATTAACCCTGTGCAAGTTGGAGACTGTGTTCCCACTTGCTTTCTTTGACATAATGGTTTACTTGCTGGTACACTTGGCAGGAGAGGCAAAAGCTGGTGGACAAGTTCAATATCGATGGATGTGTCCAATTGAAAAGTAGGTTGTGTATATCTTTTCATTGATAGTCACATTTATCACTTACCATTAGGATCTACTTAAAGGGTTGTAATTTCTTGTAGGTATTTGCAGACACTCAAATCATATGTTTGTAACAAGCCTTGACCTGAAGGCTCAATTGCAAAAGGTTATTTGGCTAAAGAAAGTCTCACTTTTTGCTCACAATACTTGAAAAATTTTCCAACAAAATTAAATATGCCACGTAGGAATGATGACATCTCTAGTGATAATTATGACCTTTTTGTATTCATGAGAAGTGGTCAAGCAAGAGGACATTCTGATTCAATCTATCTTTCCCATTAAGAGATTCATCAAGCAAGAATGTATGTGCTACAAAATTGTGAAGAAGTTTGGCCATACATAGAGTAAGTTAATCATACATTTGGCAAGTTAACTATACATTTGAACAGGTCCACAATGCCATGATTTGTATTTTCCTAACCAATGTGAATAACTTATAGTGAGCATAGGAAGAAGCTTGAAGCTCAATGTTTGATGACCGATCAGAGACATTACATTGAGTTTCTTGATTTTTTTCATTCACGAGTATGTTACTATTTTTTGAATCTAAGTCTGTTTATGTTAATTACTTTAATAATCTTGCGTATGTGTAATAAATTGTTATTTTGTCTCCCTATGTGATACAGTTGTGTTCACAGGCCCATACAAGTGATAAGCTTATAAGTTTACCGATCGGTCCATTGAGGGTGGTTAATCAGTACTCCATATTTATGGTTAATGGATTTCGCTTCCACACAAAAGATTGTGCAATAGGAAAAAAAACTCAAAATAATGGAGTTATGGTTAAGGGTGATGACAACAATGCTGAAAAAGAATATTACGATGTATTGGAGCATATTTATAAGCTATCTTACATAGGGAATAGAAAAATATACTTGTTTAAGTGCCATTGGTGGGATGTGTGCCATAGTAGTAGGGGATAGAATGTTGACAAGTATGGGTTTATAAGTGTAAACACTCAATATTCATTGGAGACTAATGAACCATTCATTTTAGCATTTCAAGCAGAGTAAGTTTTTTACATGGATGATGTTATTAAGCTTGATTGGCTTGTTGTTGTGGAAAAAAGTCCACGTGACCTTTTCAAAATGCCACATGAGGATGGTAGTAATGATGCAAGTGAAGACAATGTTATGGTTGACGAAGAAGCTTATTAACAGTTGGTGGTTGACTTGAATGCGTTCAATGAAAGTCCTATAGAACCTGACCTTATCATTGACTTATTTAGAGATGATGTACAACCACAAGCCATTATCAAGGAGGGTGAATCATCACAAAGGAGTAATCATGATACTAGGGAGCTTAGATTCATTGATGACACTTATACACAATCACCAGTGTACGAAGATAGTGATGAAGAGGTGTGATTGATGATAATGATAGTGATACAAAAGAAGACCCATAAATGAAGATGAATTAGAAGAGATTGATACTAGCGAAAGTGGCTCAGAAGATTCAATTAGATGAAAATATTGTAGTCTCATGGTAAATTGTAATATGCTTTATAGGGATTTTATATGCTTGAAATTGATACAATGTGTTTTAATGCTATCAAACTTGCTTTTAATGCCATTAATTATATAATATTTCATTAATCTTCTTATTTACCTGGATTATATATTCTTGCAGGATGTCATCACTACGAAGAGGTCATACCTCTAAAGGAAGGCCTAATAGCATAGATGAGGTGACTTCCTCCGATGCACAACTACCTATACTCCCTCAAATGCAAGATAATTCTTCTTAGCCTCTATCACTACAGCTTCAAGGGACACATCATTACTCTCCCCGTTGTAGTGCATGTAAGTTTCCCTTAACTTTATATAGTATAGATAACTAGTCCACATAACTTGTTACATCTAATTGCTTTCTCCTTTTTGCATGAATGATAGCATCTTGCAGTTCCTCAAGAAGTCTAGTTTATAAGGGTAAATGACTAGATTTGAAAATGAGATTTGGGGGAAAAATTAAAGTAAAAATCCATGTTTACATGTTAAGAGCTGTAGGACTCTAGGATCTTGCTAGCCATTGTGGCTTGGTTCTTAGGACCATAGTATCCTTCTGCGATGGCAATTGGAACAAAGTTTTTGAAAAGTATGGTGATGAGTTGTGGTTGAAAGTAAAGGTAGTATTTATACCAAATATATTCATTAACCACGTTTTCTTTTTTATGTTTTTGTAACAAGTGTATCTATATGTGTTTTAGGAAAAATTTGAACCGGATATAGAAGAAAATAAGGAAAGGCTGAAGAAAGTTGCCTTTAGCTCAATGCAAACTACCTTTAGAAATTGGAAGGCTAAGTTGCACAAGCACTATTATGCGTTAGTCCTGAGGATTGGAATTGGCTTATAGAGCACTTTGGGTCTTCTTCGTTCAAGGTACCTTAATATAAATTCACAACCTTTTTAATTCATTTATATAATCCTAATCAATAACTAATTTTGTTGTAGAATAAAAGTGCAACACATAAGTTAAACAGAGACAAACAGATAACAAAGCATATCTTACATCATTTGCAAAGGTTGAAGAATCTGCTGTGAGTTGAATAACTATTTACTTTAATTTCTTACATTTTCTTTACATTTTGCAATGTTAAGGTACTATCAATTCTTGTACATTATGCTTTGAAGAGAGACCCCACTACAGGACAACTTTCACCGCCTGATCAATTGTGGGAGCTACAACAAATAAGGAAGAATGTAGATGGGCAGTTGGTGTGGGCAGATCCAAAATCACAAGAGATTCATGCATGTGTTTTGTTCTTATCTTTTGCCTTAATTTAATGTATAACATGATTGCCATTACATTTGTGTTCTTTAATTGTAGGCTCGCATACAAGTGGTCATGGAACAACAAGGAAACATAGAGAGTGACTCTCAATTGACTCGTGATGAGATCTTAGTGAATGTTCTTGGTGAGAGATCCGGACATGTGATAGGAAAGGGTCGTGGGGCGCAAGCTTCAAGGAAGAGAGCATATTTCGATGCTAGCAACCCTTCCTTGGTGGCATCCTTACACCAACAAATAGAAGATGTTAAGCGAAGATTTCAAGAGGATTGAACAAGGATGGAAGCAGATCGCGCTATAGAGCTTCAAAGGGTGGAAGCGGAAAATGCTAGGATGCAAGCAGAGCTTGAAAGAATGGAACTGGAACGTACAAGGATGGAAGCATAACAGGCAAAGATGGAAATAGAATGTGCACAGTTTCAGCAGAAGATAGAACAAATGCAAAAGAAGATGGAAGCCTTCATGACTTTTTGCCAATAGGTGTATGTAAATTTTGCACATGTTTTATTTTGCATTGTTTCTTGAACTTTTTTTATGTATGTTTCATGAATTTGCTCTATAGTTTATGTATCTTTCTTACATATTTACCTAAAGGTGATTGAAATCTATTAATATCACTAGAAAATGAGAATTTCAATTGAATATTAGGCCACAAGTTACATGATTACTTTAATGGTTGTTGTCACAGTGTTTATGCAACTCATACCAAATACATTTGTAGAATAACTTTATCTTTTTTTTAGGAAGTATTTGTCATAGTGTTAATGGATTTATCATTTTTTCCCACAAAAAAGTAGTATTTTGTAAATAAGAAGATATATGCAAGAATAACATATAGCATAATAATCCTAATAATTATGAATTTTGCATGTGATAGTATATAAAAGAGTTGTAATTTGTAAATAAGAATATATGTATCATTGTTGAGTTATAGTGATTACTTTTAATAGTAGTAATTTACATATTACTTAATTTATATAAAATGTATGAGTTGAGTAGGAAATTACTCTGATCACTAGATTTTTAATTAATGTTAATTAGGGTATAGGTAGGAGAATGCTGAGGAAGAAAGGAAGGGAAATGGAAGGCGCTTAGGGGAAGGAGGTCTGTTTTCAATTCATTCCTATATATAGTGAAAGTCGCTTTTATTTTTTAATTTGAAGGGAAGGCCCGCGGTTCATTAGCAAAGAGTGAAGGTGAGATGAGCGACCATTTGTTAAGCAGAGAGCATCATTGACATAAAAAAGGAAATATCAATTTAATTATATGAACCTAACACTTTTTATTGTGTGAGGTCCTTATTTTGCCACTCTTTTTGTTATTGTTTTATATATATCATAAGAGATTATAAAAAAAATTATAGGGTACATTTCCTTTGTTGTCAAATTAATGGTATACTTGATGAAATTTGCATTGAGGCTTTTTTAAGGTGTTGGAAGTATTGCACATTAGTGCTCATTTGGTATATGTTATTGAATATGTAATAGTCTAATTTATACTTAAATTTGTTGTTTTTATAGGGACAATCTCAGACCTTTGTCACCACATCTACTCCTGCTCCGAGTACTAATGCAAGGACAAGTAATTTCTGATAGTTTAGTTATACAGGATATTAGTATTTATTCATATTGTATATTGTATATATTTTATATTAGTTATATATATATATATATATTTTGATATGCATATATATATATATATAACTTTTGAGTAATATACTGGATTGTTTAGATAATTTATTTATGCAATATTATTTCAATTATTTGTAATAGGTCTTCATTTTAATTGTATTAGTTACTTTTTTATTTTGATATCAATGAATCCAGGCATAACAAAATTATTATTTTAATTATAATATCATTTTTTCAATATTTGCTTTTTAACGGCGACTAGCATTACCACTAAAGGTAAAAAACCACAAATTATAATATTTTTCAACAGCGAAATTATTGCCACCAAAAAAGGTCTTCGGCGATGATACTTTTGTCATCACTGAAATTACATTTTTAGCAGCAATTATATGGGTCGCCACTAATTATTACATTCAGTAGCGATAGATCATCGCCATTAATAGTTAGCTTTTGGTGGCGACATATGGTGTCGCTGCCAATAATTACTCATCAGCGGCAACATTTCATCGTTGCCGAATGTTAATCTTCAGCAGTGACATCTTTCAGTGGTGCATTTTCAATGTCATTAGCGACGACATATATTGCTGTTGAATGGCTACAAAATGTCGCCACCATAAACATTCAACAACATGTTAGATATGCTGGCTTCCTAAGAGGGGGGTCAATTGGGAAGATTAAAATTTTTTGCAAAAGTCAAGAGAGTGGTGAAAGGAAGAGTGACAGTAAAAATAGAGTATAAAAGAATAACCAAGTGAAAACAGACAAGACATAAATATTTATCCTGGTTTAGTCTCTCTATCTTGACCTGCGTCAAGTCTTCAAGCTACTACTTGAGATTTTTCACTATCTTGCAAGAATTCAGTGGGCTTCTTGTAATGCCTCAGTACAATTTGATGCTCTGTTCCAAGAGGTTACTATCTCACTCTTTACATTCTAGCTAAATGCTTCATAAATCCCTTGTGAAATTTTCTCACAAGAAAATCTTTCTTCTAGATGAAGATAAGATTAATTACAGTGAATAAACTTTCTAATTTAGAGTGTATATGAAAGTTGAAATATAGGATATTAAGTATGTCAGAGTAAAAGACTTTGACTCAAGAATTTTTACAGAGTTTCTGTATATACAATGTAAAATCGCTACT
The DNA here is from genome assembly GCA_026686845.1 of Adenanthera pavonina. Lineage (NCBI taxonomy): Eukaryota > Viridiplantae > Streptophyta > Magnoliopsida > Fabales > Fabaceae > Adenanthera > Adenanthera pavonina. Next base: position 22,480,781 of record JAIVEN010000013.1, read on the forward strand.
CACATCTTCAAATGAAGTTCTATTTATAGATTTATGTCTTAACTATACATTAGAGATAAGATCTAGCCGTTAGAGACATTACCCAACGATTACTCTTAAAAACTATCTGTTCATTAACCGCATTTAATGTGTGTCACATTCAAAGTTTGAATTTTGGTGTGTCAACTATAACACCTTATTTTTATCTATATTTTTTCATATATTATAGTATATATAATGTCTAAATAGCTCATATTAAGAGCTTGAACCATTAATAGAACCAAAATATTTAAATAAAAAAATATGGTACTATTCATTTGTTTTTCAAGTTTTCTGGATGAAATTTGAAAAATCATAACTTAATCCAGAAAAATCATATCAATGTAGTTCAAGTCTCTAAATGAATCTAGAAACATGATATACAAGATAAAAATATGAAAATTTCCTTTAACCAGATCAATTCGTACAGTTTATTGCTCAAACTTACACTGTACAAATGGTCATTTCTCTTTTTTTTAGGATTTTGACCATAAACTTAAAAGTTCATATCTAACTCTATACTAAGCCAAATCAGGTATTCTATATGTCATTTCAAAGATATATATGTCTACTTACGTTCATATTTTTCTTACACATTTATTTTGTCTAGACAGGGCACAATACCAATTTGAATCACTAGGGATCAGAACATCACTTTTACTAGAATAGTCTTGGAAAGACTTGTATATCTCTCATTGTACAGCTCCAATTCAACTCAAAATGATCTTCTAACAATATAACGTGGCAAAGTAGACTTCATAATAAGCTCACATGATCATTCCATGTTTCAAATCCATGCCAAACATTTCATAATGCTCATAAGGACATAATAGCATAATGGTACATATCTAAAAGCATATACATGGTCTTATACATAATTTCAAAATATACACTCATAGCTTGAAAACATCATCAAGCATCATTCTCTTCTTCATTCTCCTTGCCTTTTTTTTGGACTCCTTTGCCATAGTTTGTGCCTATCATTTGGGATACCTAAGGGGGTGAGATTGGAGAACAATCTCAGTAGTAGTTACATTCCATGCAATTATGTCAATCATATCAAATAAACTCACATTTGATCTCATATAATCAAATCAACCACAATAAATTGTCACATTGGTTAAAAAAATTTCGGCAGTATAATGGTTTAGAAAATGGACATCCCGGGGAAAAAAACCCCTCATTTTACATCCAAGACCAATAAAGAAATCACAATTGCAATATGGCAACATAATTTAATCATAGAAAGACAATGAAAGAACATAAAACAAGAATATGAAACTTAGCTACCTTGAAGCATTCATTTGTCTCTTCCTCTTGAATCTAATGATTCCACTAGCCTCCTTAGGCTTCCTCAAGTCCCTTGACTTCATTAAACACTTGCTCAATCAACTAGAATAAGTAGCTACTTCATAAAGTCTCATTTAAAACCCTAAAGACTCAATTTCTTTATCTAAAACCTAATCTTTGAGCCAATGCTTGTCTTTAAGGTTTTTCATCATGGGGAACTCATTTTTGCCGTCAAATACATGAAAATCCAGCTCCTTCCCACCTTATTAGTCTGATCAAAATCTGCTCTTAAGAGGAAGAAATTGGTTTTTCACAAAAATATGCTTTAAAATACACCTAATTTACTTTTCTTGAAAAATTTGATGCTTTCTTGTAAATTTATGGCTTAAAAACTCCTTCTCTCTTATTATCATGCTTAGGCCAAGATTATAACAGTAAAGGGAGAAGGAGAAAATCCAAGAAAATCAACTCAAATTACTTAGAAACTATGCTAGAACACTTACAAATCAAAAGAAACTTGCTTACCAATTTATTTGAGAGTTTCTTTTCCTTTTTCTCCTCTTTTTTTCTTTTTTCCTTCATCACGTGGCTTCCCTTCCTTTCTTCAATTTGCAGACTTCTTTTCCTTTCTTCCTTGCTATATGATCGGCCATGACATGAGAAAGGAGGGAGTATATATAAATTTGCCAACCAATAAAAACTTGCCACCTAATGTTCTTGAAATCTCCATGGAAAATGACATAATTAATTGAATAATATAATTCTATTATGTGCAGCTTGTTGGCCATGAAATAAGGAGTATTTTGGTCCAAAAATTTCAAATATTTACTTATCCAGATATATCCTGAATCGGTCTGGACAAATAAAGTTACTTTAATAGTATATTTTACTATTATTGGGATACTAATTATAATTATATTGGGATATAAAATTACCAGAATATAATTATCCCAATTGTTCCAAATATAAAATCCAAATATTTTTCTTGAATGAATACTACTTCTTCCTGCAATCCAGACTGACATTTATTGGGTAAGACATTAATATTAAATCATAATTACCTAATAAATATTATTTTTATCTTAATAAATTCTATACTATATTCCAATGGTCTTAGCTCATTGAGAGCTTCATTTTGACTATAATTTTTCATATTTACAAAAATGCCCTTGACCTAAGACAAATTTATAATTTTTAAAATTTTTAGGTCATTAGATGTAATTTTTGCGAAAATATTTGACTTCTCTTCCCCATGTGAATTCTTATGATTGGGGACAAATTTGTCATTTCCATAATTCTTAGGGGTAAAAATGTAATTTCTCATTTTTTCATCCAATAGGAAAAAATGACCTCTTTGCCCTATTTTACGCAAAACAGTGTATGCCCTTTTCACAAATTCCTATGCATTTTTAGTTATCTAACATTTTAGGGATGTTACATCAATAGATGAATTTCACAGAGACCGAAAGCTAAAGACTTTAATGTTGAACTTCGAAGTTCGTCTATTATAAAGCAAAGTTTGAATTTTCATTTTTAGAAAATGTTTCTACATTGGAACATACGAATTTTCAAGTTTAAAGTACTTCTGATAAGTATGAACAGTTGTTCCATATTATTACAATACCTTTGAAGTTTGAATTTTGGTGTCCAAAATTTGTTTGTTAATGGGCAGCTTAATATGATACAATAGTTTTTTTTTTAAATTCGAATTTTCAAATACCAAAGTTCGTCTGTCAGATAAATTTATTATCAGACTTAATTCAAAATTCAAATTTTTTAATACTAAAATTCGTATGTTAAAAGATTATCATAATAGACTTGCAGGCCATCTTTCTAAAATTCAAATTTTCAAAGCCAAAGTTTATCTGTTAGAGGACTAACTTAAAAATCTTTTTAAACTTTACTTTCAGATGAACTTTACTATATCTTCAGATGAATGTTTCATTTTTCATAATTTGTGCTTTATCTGAAATTCAAATTTTCAAGGATGAAATTCGTCTGTAAGAGGGATCTTTTTTCTGACTAACATATTTTCACTCCGAAGTTCGAATTTTAGATACCTAAGTTCAAATTTTCAAAGTAACAAATCAAGTTTAATACTTTAAAGTTCGTCTGTTAGTAAGTATTTATCAAATACTTCATGAATTATCGTAAAACCACATTTTTAAAACATTCTTTTGCAAAATCAAAGTCTTTTACTCGTTTTGAATACAATAAGAATTCCTATATCTAATCTTATACTTGTTTTTCTTAGATTTCTTCTCTTGCGATTTTTCGCATACCTTTGATATCTTCTTTTCAAGCTCCAGTTGGTTTGGAATCATCAACACTACGCATATTGTAGCAGCGGTATTATGGTGACAAAAAATCACTACTAAAAAATTTCAGCAATGACTTTTCAACATTTGGCGATAACTTTTGTTGCCGCCAAAAATCAATTTTTTTGTAATGTAAAATAGGGACCTAGAATTTGTGAATTACATGAATAGAAAATTAGCAAGGAGATAAATATATAAATACCCATAACCCGCTCTTGACATGTTATTATTTAAATATATATAAATTAATATAAATATATTCTCATTATATATGTATATGATATGATTATGGGTTTTGATGAATTTATTTAGTTAAGCCTAATATTAAAGTTAAGTCTTTTTATCTTTCAGTCAATTGTTTATCCTAACTTGACTAATTTAAAGCTGTTACATATTTAGATATACATGATATTGGTCTAAATCTATTTGTATATTATTAATAAGATATATTTTATCTTATATATTAAGAATTTAAATATATGTATGAGTGAATAATATTATTGTTTGCACTAGATAAAGATTCCTTATATGATTGATCGAACCTCCTTATATAATATTATTGATTGATCGGAATCTCACTTTTAAAAAAGATTCCTAGAGACGATGACAAAAACAAGACAGCGAACACACACTAAATAGACACAAATTACTCTCATCAATAGCATTGTTCAAAGCTCTCAAAGCTTCATTCAAACCTCTATGGCACTTTATCTATTGCTTCGATGAATCCAGCCTTTGTGGCATCAACTATCAACTTTAATGGAGATCCTCACATCATCCCAGAATATTTATTTATTTGTTTGCTTGATCAAACTCAATATTCAAGTGTGCCAATACTTACATAACACTGAGATCTAGGTTTATCATCCAAATACATTAATTATTTTTGTTACTTTTATATTTTACATGATGTACCTCTATCATTTTTTTTCTAGGAACAAAAGCAAAATACAGTAAGAAGAAACAAACTATCTTTGGCAAGCACATGTTCCAATTCCAATGGAACTCTAGAGTTAAAACAAAGTGAGGTATAGCAACTAACGTGTTGCTTATGGTCCTACTCTCCGCACTGGAAGACTTCAGCAACTTAATGAGGTATAGCGTATCAAATTCAACTTCTAATTGTCTGAGCCCCATATTCCATGCTATCTCAAATCCAATCAGAAGGCCCTAACTTTCAGCTTCAAAGGTAGAACAAATTCCTAGGAATTTCGAGAAACCAACCTTCCAATTTCCCATATGGTCTCTAAAGACCCCGCTACAGCTTGCAGCATTACCATTTCTTGAGACTGCCCCATCACAATTTTGGAGGGATCCATCTTCATCTACTAGCACCATCATATAAATTCTGCACTTTGGCCAGACATTGTCTCTTTCTCATATATAAGTTTTACTTCTACAAAATACCTTTATAGGATCATGTGCTCTCATGAAATTTGACTTGAAGACACTCTCATTTCTCCATTGCCAAATTTGCCATGCTGTGAATCCCAAAGTATCCATCCATTTCCAATAAACATTCATACCCGCTTCAGTGCACGGATTAAGATTAATCCACTCTTGCAATCCAAGATTGAAAAATTCTTGTTGCAAGTGAGGTTTAACAAGGATGACCCAGATTTCTTTTGCCATTTTACAATCCCCTTGCAACATGTAGGAGTTCTCATTATTGGAGATTATGCCCTAGGCCTATCATTTGGATGCAAATATTATCTTTGTTAGAAGATTATTTTGTTGTAACAACTCTCATTATATTATCCTAAGTTTAGTTTCTAGCTAACAAAGTGCAATTGACAATGTGTGTAGGACTAGAGGAACCCAGGTGGAAAAAAGATTAAAGTGGAGGCAGAGAAGCTTCATGCTATGGTGAACTTACCCCCTGCCTCGGCGCCACACCTCAAATCCTTATAAACCATAAACATTTCAAATGAATGAAGCAGAGAGAAACAGAGGGAGAAAAGTGAAGCAGAGCTAGGGTTTGAGAAATATGGACTTTGGGAGTGATTTTTGGCCTCTGTGAGCTTCGATCTTGGTTGGTAAGTGATCCTTGCTCCTCCCTCTACATTTTTCATTAGTTTTGAATTGGATTTTTGGATATACGGTTAGGTTTTCAGTTTTTACCAAATCCTAACGATTAAAATAGATGTGATGGGATTAATGAAGTGTTATTTAGCATTAGAAAGGCTCAAGTTTTGAGTGGATTGTGATGAGTTTGAGTTGAACCTTAGGTTGATTTTGGTGAAGGGGGTATGGAATTCGAAATGTGTGTGATTAGTTAGGATTTGAATGATCATTAAGAGTTCTCTGATGCATAGAAATGGTGTTGGAATCTTGGGTTAAGCCTAAACAGTTGAATTATGAATTTTGGATAATTATACTATATGTTGATTAAAGATATTATGGTATTATAGTGATGGTTTGGTTGACCGGAGGAATACAAGTCATGGTTGGACATCCGAGAAGCTTGTGGAATTCGTGTATGTGTCGTATTGACAACTTGAGGTAACCGGGTGTTTGTGTTGTATTGTATGTATTACATGCTAGTAAATAAACATATGTATATATGCATGTTTCTGTTTATACCACAATATAGTTATGTGTATATGGTTTTTCTATATATTGTGGTATGCATATGGCTAGACATTATAATAGACGACGATGATTATGATGATGATTACATATGACGCTGATGTGATATTGCATGAGTTCTTAGCATGACATTGAGAAACATAATGATGATGATTATATGATGATATAGCATGAACATCACTACTACATGTGCATTGTGAGGAAAGGTGGATCGAGTGGTGATGATGATATATGATATGATATGATGAGATATGATATAGGTGAAATAAAGAAGGGATCCTTATCGTTAAATCTTCTCTTATAGCCTGGAGAGAAAGATGGCAGTGGACTGTACCTTTGTTAGGATTGCTGGCTTCCCAATAGGGGGTGAAATGGGAAGTTCAAAAATTTTCTACAAAAACATGATATAACAGTGATGGTAGAAGTTTGCATAAAATAGACTACAAAAAGAATAAAGCAAGAGCAAGGTAAAGGAGGACAAGACACAGAAATTTATTCTAGTTCAGTCTGATCCACTTTACATCTAGTCCTCAAGTCACCACTTGAGATTTTTACTATCTTGCAAAAATTCAGTAGGCTCTTTACAATGCCTTAGTATAAACTTGTACTCTATTCTAAGAGCTCTCAAATCTACACTCTGCACTCATGGAGAGTGTGAGTGGAGAGTGTTTCCCAAATCCCTTTGTGAAAACCCCTCACAAGAAATACTTCTTCCAAATGAAGAAAGGGTTCTATACAGAAAGAAAAACTCTCTAACACAGAGTAAATATGACAGTAAAGTACAATAAATGAAGTGTGAGTGTGTAAAAGGCATTGACTAGAGATTTTAGCAAAGTTTCAGTATATACAGCATAAAATCATTGCCCACATCTTCAAATGAAGTTCTATTTATAGATTTGTGATTTAACTAGTCATTAGACACAAGATCTAGCTGTTAGAGATGTTAACCAACGGTTATTCTGCAAAACTAGTCATTTGCCAACTGCATTTAATGCGTTTGACACACTAAAATTCAAATTTCGAGTGTCAACAGACAAATTTTATAGAGACCATAAGCTAAAGACTTTAACATTGAACTTCCAAAATTGGTCTGTTCAAAAGTGAAATTCGAATTTTGAATTTGTCAAATATATCTTATGTTGAAACATACAAATTTTCATATTACAAGTGCATCTATTGAGTATGAACAGTTGTTTTATGTTTATACAGTACACTCAAAATTTGAATTTTGGAAGCCAAAATTCATTTGTCAGAGGCTAGCTCAACATGGTACAAAAGTTCTGCTTTATGAAATTCAAATTTTGCACTTTCAAAATTGATTTGCTAGAGACAACTCTAACTAGATTCACAAGTTCTCATTTAAAATTCAAATTTTGAAATTTAATGTTTGTCTATTAGAGAGAGTAACTTTGAACTTTTTATGCACTTGAATATCATTCAAATTTTGATCAATTTTCAGACAAATTTTGCACATTTTACTTACTATGCTTAACTCGAAATTCGAATCTCAATACTTGAAATTCATCTGTCAAAGGTGATAACTTTGGAACTTCAAATTTCAATAAGGAAAGTTTGCATTTTGTACAAAAACACATAAGAATTAAACTCAAAATGTGTCTGTTAGCCAATGTTTTCCAAATATAACATATGTTAACATAGGATAACTGTGAAAACACTTGTTTAAAAGTTGTGGGAATATTATTAAGTAAAAATTAAAGCCTTTTACCCTGTGTACATTTTGAGAAATCCTAACAACTAAATCTCTACATATTACTCCTTGGATTTCTTCACCTGTATACTCTTACACTCCTTTGATATTTTTCTTCCAAGCTCTAGTTGTTTGTAGTCATCGAAACACTTGATTCAACAACCTTCCCTAAATTCACCAACAATTCGTGGTGGTCAAGGGGAAGAAGAGCTACAATCCAAGCATTAGTGTTACCTTTGGCTGGGTGCACTAGTATGAGATGAGCTTGGTGATGTTCAAAATCAATCTTCACCGACTACTAGAAGGGAGTCACCTATACGAAATGTCCTGTTATGATGATACCTCATGGTTCTAGCCGTGTGTGAGGGAGAACATACATTCTGTTACATTGTGCATTCATAGCACCATGCTCCTTATTGTATGAATTATTGTATATATTGCATCTGGTTATTCCCGATTATTGAGATTTTGTCTCACACCCCTTTCGATGACTAACATTTCAAGTGAAAACTCTAGCACTAATTCGAAGAAGATGAATGAGTCATAATCTCTCCGAAGTGGGAATATCCAAGTCACAGTAGTGTGTGTTTGGTCTATGTTTATGTCATGCCAAGTAGGATAACATGTTTGTAAGTGAGTTATATGAGGATGATGATATTGAGATGATAATAGTTGTATGATGTTGATGATGATGAATGTTGTATGATGATAGGGATATTTGTGATGATAATGGATGGTTATGTGCATATAATGATGGTATGGACTGCATTGTGGTACATATGGTTAAGAGTCGAAGTGGTCATATGTGAGCCCAAAAAGGGCATTTTTAGGCCTAGATGATGTGAATTGGGCATATAGCTCATTATATGAAATTGGGGTTCAAGAGAGTCAAATCTTAGAGGAGTAATCCTTTGAGGTGAAATCTCTTTGAACAAGTTGGCTAAGTAGAATAGGACCTGTGTGAATGATCCTTAGGTATCAAATTGGCTTGGGTAGCAATTGGAAGCGGTTCATGCTGAGTTTTGGTCAAAAAGTGACTAAAATAGTGTTGGCTATCCAAAATTTCCATATAGAGATGGAGTTGAGTGAAACTAGTGTCTATGAATAGATTATAATAAGATTAACTTGTAGGAGTTGGAATTAAGTCAATTGGAGATTGGAACATAAAGTTATGCATATCGAAAGTTCGCCCCAGAAACTTAGAATTTACTTATATGGTATCAATATAGGGTGGCGCAGTGCTAGAAGCCAAGCCGCAATGACACTGTAGCTACCACTACACCAAGTGCTACTGCCTAGCTGAGGCCATGATGTTACTGTAGTACGCTATAGCTCCATACAATTCTAGCCCAAATCAAAGTTTTCTGCTGTTTTGATGTTTAAGGAGTTAAAGTTGGGATGTTCTAGTTTGTTTTGGTCAGTTTTTGAAATAATTAATCAAGATTGGAGGTGTGTTAGAGTAGGTTATTACATTTGTCATATATATTATATTGTTTGCATTTTGTTTATAATAGGACTCATGAATAATTATCTAGTAGTTATTTTAAAAGTGTCTAGTCAATCATTATTGTGAGAACAATCACTACAAGAAAACATGGAATTTGGGATGAAATTTTATGATGGATTACAATCCATCCCAAATGTAACACCTTACTTTTATCTATAATTTCTCATATATTATAGTATATACAATGTCCAATTAGCTCATATTAAGAACTTGAACCATTAATAGAACCAAAATATTTAAAAAAAAACGTGGTTCTATTCATTTGGTTCTCAAGTTTTCTGGACGAACTTTGAAAAATCATAACTTAATCCAGAAAAATCGTATCAATATGGTTCAAGTCTCTAAATGAGGCTAGAAACATGATATAGAAGATAAAAATATGAAAATTTCCTTTAACCTGACCAATTAGTACAGTTTATTACTCAAACTTACACTGTATAAATGGTCATTTCTCTCTTTTCCAGGATTTTGGCCATAACTTTGAAAATTCATATCTAACTCTATACTGAGCCAAATCATGTATTCTATATGCCCTTGGAAATATATATATGTCTACTTATCTTCATATTTTTCTTATACATTTATTTAGTCTGGACAGGGCATGATTTCAACTTAAATTACTAAGGGTCAGAACCTCACTCTTATTGGAGCAGTCTTGGAAAAACTTGTATATCTCTCATTGTACAGCTCCAATTGAATTCAAACTAGTGGCATGTTAAACTAAAAAGACAGATAGTTTTAAAAATATAAACCATTAAATTTTTGGAGCTCTGTACGATTTTATATCACTTTTCAAAGTAAGTGATACTTACAATAAAATTCGTGGCTTTTACTTTACTGTCCAGTTTTGACCCTTAACTTTTAAATTTCACTATAAATCGTGCATATATCCAAATTAAGTGGTATTTAGCTCATTGGAAAGCTTGTTCTCTCTACTTTCAGAACATATATAACACTTGCATTAATTTCTCTATTTCAGTCAAACAGTGTTGACTTTACTTTTATGGCTACAAAATGAACTTCTAGCAACATAACATGGCAAAGTAGACTTCATAACAAGCTCACATGATCATTCCATGTTTCAAATCCATGCCAAACATTTCATCATGCTCATAAGAACATAATAGCACAAGGATACAGATCCATATACATATACATAATTTTTATACATTATTTCCGAATATGGAATCATAGCTTGAAATTATCGTCAAGCATCATTCTCCCTTTCATTCTCTTTGGCTCCTTGATCTCCTTGACATTGCTTGTGCCTATCATTTGGGATACTTGAGGGGATGAGATTGGGGACAATCTCAATAGCAAGTTATATTTCATGCAATTATGTCAATCATGTCAAATAAATCACATTTGATCACATCTAATCACATCAATCATATTTAAACAATAAATTGCCACATTGGTTATAAAAAATTCGGCAGCATAACGGCTTAGAAAATGGACATCTCAGGGAATAAAACCCCTCATTTTACAGCCAAGACCAATCAAAGGAATCACAATGGCACTATGGCAACACAATTTAATCATAGAAAGACAATGAAAGAACATAAAGTAAGAATATGAAACTTAGCTACCTTGAAGCATTCCTTTGGCTCTTCCTCTTGGATCTAATACTTCACCACTTGGTTCCCCCTCCTTTAAGAACTTACTTGGGCTTTATCAATTCCTAATACACCATTAAACACTCACTTTATTCACTGGTTTCATGAGTTACTTCTTAAAGACTCACAAAACCCTAGAATTTCATTTTCTTCACCTTAAGCTTTTTATTTAACCCCATACTTGCTCTTAAGGTTTTGGACCATGGGGAATCTATTTTTACCATCAAATACATGAAAATCCATCTCCTTCCCACCTTATTAGTCTGACCAAAATCTGTTCTTAAGGGGAAGAAATTGATTTTTCACAAAACTTGCTTTAAAACATACCTAGTTTACTTTTCTTGAAAAATCTTATGTTTTCTTGTAAATTTATGGCTTAAAAACTCCTTCCCTCTTCTTATCATGCTTAGGCCAAGATTAGAACAGCAAAGGGAGAAGGAGAAAATCCAAGAAAACCAACTCAAATTACTTAGAAACTAGGCTAGAACACTTATAAATTGAAAGGAACTTGTTTACCAATTTATTTGGGAATTTCCTTTCCTTTTTCTCCTCTTTTTTTCCTTCATCACGTGGCTTCCTTTCTTCATCACTTTGCTGCAGCTTCTCCCCGTCTTTTCTTGCCCAAATATGACGCACACATGAGAGCCAAGGAGGGAGTATTTATAAACTTTGTTAACCAATCAATTTATGCCACCTAAGCTTCTTGATTTTTCTTGAAAATAACATAATGAATTGAATAATATAATTCTATCATGTGCAGCTTGTTCAGCACGAAATGGAGGGTATTTTGGTCCAAATATTTTCAATATTTACTTATCCAGATATATCCTGGACCGGTCTGGACAATTAAAGCTACTTTAGCAGTATATTTTACTATTATTGGGATATTAATTATAATCATAAAATCACCATAATATAATTATCCCAATTGGTCCAAATATAAGACCCACACATTTTTCTTGAATGAATACTGCTTCTTCCTGCAATCCAAACTGACATTTATCGGATAAGACATTAATATTAAATCATAATTACCCAATAAATATTATTTTGATCTTAATAAATTCTATACTATATTCCAATGGTCTTAGCTCATTGAGAGCTTCATTTTGACTATAATTTTTCATATTTACAAAAATGCTCTTGACCCGGGATAAATTTATAATTTTTAAAACTTTCAGGTCATTAGGTGTAATTTTCACCAAAATTCATAAAATTTACTTCAAGCCCCTCCCTGCGTCCACCGCCTTCCTTTCTTTATTTTTTTTCATTTATTATTATTATTTTTTTCCAGGGGTAAAATGGTCATTTTCTCATTTTTCCTTCTGACCGAGATAATTGCCCTCTTTACCTTATATTATACAAAACAGCGTATATCCATTTTTGCAAATTCCTTATAGATTTTAAAATATTAAGCTTTAAACATTTAAGAGAATTTTCATGATATTACACCAAACACTGTCACCAATCTTTGGGACAGAATTTAGGATGGATATTTACATCACAAAAATAGCCATCACTATTCTGGCTCAACTTTCCATGAAAAATTTGTGACGAAATGTTCAGTCTTAAATTGCCATTGCAAATTTTTTGGAATAGCATATCCACATTTTGGGATGGAAGTAAGGACAAATATTCTGAGATGGACTTTTCCATCACAAATTCGGCTTGAAAATTTTAGGAATAGTGTATTTCACTTTTGGGACAGACATTACAACAGCGTTATCCATCTCAAAATATTTTGTCTCAATTTCTGTCGCAAACTCCATCCCAAAATGAGGAAGAAATTTGTAATTTAATTTTTTTTCATTAAATTTGTTTCTTACACTAAGTTTTTAAAAATATTTTTATGATATAAATTTTGGTGTTATATAATTGTCATGTTACTAATAATTTCAAAATGTACCTTAAGGTTTGAATATGTTGTAAGGTTGTTTGATAAGAGTATTTGTGTGTATGTATGAATGTGATTGTTTCATTAGCAGATATTTGAATGTTTTATAGGCTCAGGACCTTATGGTAGTTTCATTAAAATAGGACATGTGAAGCGCATGGGTTCCTAGCTACCTCAAATTAGGGTCTGCAATCTCTGACGTCTTATTGATTAATTAGCATATACAAGTGACAGAGTAAGGAATTGAAATTCAAGGAAGTGGACAAGTTTATGAAGCTTAGAACTAAAAATGATCCTTAATAAATTATTAGTCTATGTTCGAAGGCACAAACACAGGCAATATCGTAGATAGCTAGTCTTTTCACCACTAACTTCATCTTCTTCAAAGTTTGAGAATTATAAAATATTCACCATAGTGTTAACTCTTCTTTTATTTAAAGGCCTGTGTTAAGTATCTTGAATTATCATGATTTAGTTTAGATGGTAGCTTGATCCAATGTGTTTTACGGGCTCAATCCAAAGGAAATATAATATATATAGTTATATATAAATATATTTATAAATGTAGTTATATATGCATTATATACATTTTAAATTTACAAATTTATTTATAAATAGATAAACATTTATATGAGTGAAATTCATATACATATATTTATTTGTTGATTTTTAAATTTTTTTATTGATTTTTAAGTATTTAACATTTATATGAGTAGTTATTTCTTTTTTTAAGGGTATCTTTGTGTCTATAAATATAAATACTTCAATTAACATATCAATCACATTTTAAAGCTTATTTCCATTTTTGTTTCTATTATACTTCTACTTTCTTTCTTTCTTTTTTTCCATTTTTATAAAAAGCATACTTTTATTTATGAGTTTTTAATATGTACAATAAAAGTTAAAAACTCCTCATGGTGGTATGTGACAATTATATTGGCAACCAACTTCATAGTTAATGAATAGATCTAGAGTTTGAATATGTAGTTAATCTCATTTTTCCATTTTTTTTACTTTCATATTCCCCTTTGGAAACTTACAAAACTGCATCACTTAGTCTCAGTTTTTTCCCTCTCTATTTTTCTTTCTTCCCTCTCAATCCGTATTACCAAATTGCCATCTAAATAGAAAGCTCCAAAATAGAGCTCCTTCTAACTCTCTCCCTCTAACCCTCACATAGAGCTCATTCCGTTGTTCACCCTCCTCCCTGGCTCAATATCGCGTCGCAACTTGAAGAGATGAAGACCAAAGCTTGCCCCTTTTTGGTTTGTCCTGCTCCTTCTTACTCTCTTCCTTTGGCCCTCACATAGAGCTCGTTTCGTCTCCTCTGTGGCTCAATATCACATCGCAACTTGAAGAGAGGAAGACCAAAGCTTGCCCCTTTTTGGTTCGTCCTCCGCTGCTTATTTCATCCTCCTCTGCTTCTTGTGCATTTATCATGGTTAAATAGAGGTATAGATAAGTTTAAGAAGAAATTTTATGAAGCTTTTCATTTATGTCTCCTTCTTTGATGACAAATTTGCTTTCCAAGTTGGCATTTTGAGATCATGTTTCATTTATTTGAAAGTGGGCAAAAGGGAAAGGGTAGTAGGTATACTTTACCTTGAAGCTCTTATGACAAAAATTAGAAAAATCTAAATAGGGTAACACCTTTAAAACGACAAGAACCATCATCACATGGCTGAACCTAGTGAACCCATGAACCTGATGTTTTTTTTCTCATTTTTTATATATGACTAGAACTTTTTTTTCATGACCTATTGTAACATCACGATTTTTGAGGTTATGCAAAATGAGATTATGCCATGAGAATGTAAAGGGACATACAAAGACGGTTATGATATACCCAAAGAATGCTTATGAAGTATTTAAATAGATCAATATGATGTGCTTTGCAGAAATTAGAGAAAAGTACAAATAAAAAGATATAGTACGGAAATATAATACTATAATATGAAAATATGATAAATAGCATAAAATACATGTTTTGGAAGTGAAAAGGGTAAAAAGGGAAATTTTCAGGCTATGGGCATAAGAAGTACAAAAATGCAAAATGGTCCCTAAAAGAAAAATTATTTACAGTTTGGTCCTTGGAGAAAATTACAGCTAAGGGCCAGAAAGTTTTGAAAATTGCATTTTCCCAATTAAAAGTAATTTTGAAATTATGCAAATTTTATGTCAAAACGAAGCCCGTGATGATTTAAATTCAATGGTATAATGTATTAGGGTCAACAAAATTTATGTAAAGAAAAATTCTATGCCAAGCATTAAAAAGTGCACAGTGTGCAGAAAAAAGGCATTATGGGCCCCACAAAGACAGATAAAGTAAGGAGAAGTTATGTGGGCACCACATTTGAACCAATTGGAATTAGATATTATGGTAAGTTTATATCCAAATATAGTTATAACTAGTGTCTTAATAATAGTAAAATATACTACTAAAGTAGCTTTATTTGTTCATACTGATCTAGGATATATCTGAATAAGTAAATATCTAAACTTTTCAAACCAAAATGCCCTCAATTTTGTGCAAACCAAGCTGCACATGGGAAAAATGGAATAAAATAATAGTTCTTACATTCTCTTGAAGTTTCAAGAATTACACGTGGCATGATTTGGTTATTTTGGCTTTTCTATGCATATTTCCTCTTGATGGACGAAATTGGCACAAAGAAAAGAGAGGGGAGCAGTTACTGAACAACCAAGAAAAAAGGTATGCTATTCCTTACTTGATTCTATTGATTCTACCTTAAGTTTGTAGTAGTTTAGGATGAGTTTCTTCTCTCCTCTTAGGCTGTGAATTTAGTCCAAGGCATAAGGTTTGGGAAAAGAAGTATTTTCTTGGATGGAAATGAAGAGAAAGTGTGAGAAAATGCAAAAAAATCTAGTCTAAGTAAGTTTGGGACAAGTTTTTGAAAAATCTTTTCTTTCCTCTTCTATGCCCTGTTTTGGCCAATGGATATAAGTGGGAAGCAATTGGATTTTCAAGGATTTGATATTAAAAATAGATTTCTTGGGTCCAAATTAGTTAAGAACAAGTGTTGGATTCATGAAAAACTCTAAGATAAAGTAAATGGATTTTTTTAAGGTTTAAGGATTCTTTAAGAAGTTGGCCATGGAATTTGTAGCACCTTATATTAAGGCCAATTTCCCATGAATAGATCATATTAGAGTTCAAATACACTTGAAGAGAAGTTTGAATCAATTTAATTTCAAAAACAGAATTTTTAATTTTTTCAGGTATTGTTCACTTGGCAAATTTCAGTTTTCCCGATGAAATTTGAAAATTCATAACTAAATCTAGAAAAATCATCTTGGGGTGATTCAAGTCTCTAAAAATATTGTATACAAGGGAAAAATAAGAAACAAAGCAAATACTAGGTCAGTTAGTATAGATTATTCCTTCTAAAACTACTGTAGATTTGGTCATTTATGAAAATTTCTGATTTTTACAATAATTTTGAAAAATGATATTTCATTCTATTATGTACCAAATCATGCATACTCTATATCATTTGAAAGATCTATATGTCTACTTTCTAGAAATATTTTTATTCTACATTTATTTCACTTACATAGGGCATAATATTAACTTAAATTGTGAAGGAACAGAATTTAACTTTTATTGGAACAATTTTGGAAAAAACCTCCATATCTTCTATTATATAGCTCCAATTGCCTCCAAATTAGTGGCATATGAAACTTCAAATATATACCTTTCTATACATACAAACCACTAAATTTTTGGATCTCTGTACGATTTTATATTGTCTTTTGAATTCTCTAGTACGTAACTTTCAATTTCCAGTTTTCTCAATTTTGCCCTGTTCTAAACCTAAATTTAAAAAATCACTATAATTTGTACACAACTCAAAATGGGGTTCTCTTTAGACCATTTTAAAGCTATATTTGTGTACTTTGGATATTTATTACTTAAACCAATTGCCCTGTTTTACTTGAATAGTAGTTGCGTTAGTATTAGGATGTTCAGATTGAACATTTCCATTCATGTCTTGGCAAAATGAGCTTCATATCATATTTACATCTTCATTCATTGCACTACATTTATACATAACATAATGAGAAACTTAGAAATACATAATAACAAATAATGGCAGCTTCACTCATCTACACATATATTGATACAAATGATCACATAATATCATAATAACTTGCAATATCAACCACTCATCATTATCTTCTTCATACATCTTACTCCTTCCTTAGCCCTTTTTCATGGTTTTTCCCTAGCACGGTTGGTCATTTAGGGAGAGTGAGATGCAAAGAATTTCAGTAGTAACAACTCATTCATACAATCATGTTATCACATAATTCATGGAAACATCAAGAAAACATTAATTTATCACTTGAAACTTTTAATGCCATAATATTTCATAAAAATATCGATAGAGTTCATTTTAAAATTTGGATATTTAGAGATCATAAATATCATAAAAAAAACTCATCCAGTCATCACAAATCATCTCAAAGCATCATTATATACATATGGCATAGCAACAAGCTCATGAAATTCAAGTTTGACAACAATAAGCATAAATAGGTAAGTTACTACCTTTAAGCTTTCCCAACTTTTCCAAACTTGGTGGACACTTCCTTTGGGCATTAGACACTTTTTGAAACCCTATCACATCATAAAATGAGGTCATATGCCACTGGTTCATGCTTCAACTTCACCAGGTACTCATAAAACCTAAAATTTCCATATTGCTTTCCTTTTGATTTTTCTTGAAATCAACACTTGTTCTTGAGTAATTTGGACCCAAGGAATCCATTTTTGGGGTCCAAATTATTAAATTCCAACTCTAGGAACAACCATAACTGATCAAAATTCATGGAGAAAATAATTTCTTTTGAAATACTTCAAACTACTACCAAAGGCATGTTCTAGGTTGTTAGTTTGGTGTTTCTCCTAAGTTTATTGCATAAAAATTCATTCCTCTAAGGTTTGACTAAAATCTTAGCATGAGGAGAGGAAAGAGAAAACTCCATGAAATCATACCATACAACTTAAGAAACTAGCTTGAAGGGAGAGCACAACTTACCTTATACTTTGGCCTTCAAGCCTTCAAGTTTGCTTTCCCTTTTCTCCTCTCCCTTGGTCATGCCACTTCCTCTTTTCTTTCTATAATTTTTAAGCTTCTTAACTCTCTAATACAGCAGCTGGACGTTCAAGGGGGGAAAGACATCTAATGGCAAAAGTTAATCATAGTTATTTACCTTAACCTTGGTTAATTCAACATCTTCCTATATAAGTTTTCATTAACTAATTAAATAATCAATTATTTAACATGTGGTAAAATGCTGTATCACAACAACTAAGGGAGGGATTTGTCCAAAATACTGCATATTTTTCTTGATCCAGATATATCCTATGTCAGATACTTTTACCGGTACCGATGAAGTCACTTTTTACAATAATTTAGTATTTTAGGGATACAGGACTGTTCCAAATTTATCTCTATGTTTTCTTAATTATCCTATCCTAAACAATATCTGTGTGAGGCCAAAATCTTGTCGTGGTCACCTTTTAACCTTCTGTGGGGCCCACAATCTACTTTATCAGTATTAAGTCACTTTTGGACATTTGACACTGATTATTTCTTTATTTTTTATCAGTTAACCTCCTTGCTATATATCATTGGACTTATCTCGTCACGAGCTTCATTTTGATAGTATGTTTACATATTTACAAAATTACCCTAACCCGAGGCCAAATTATAATTTTTAGTTCTTCCAGGTCATTAACTGTAATTTTTCCCAAAATATATATTCTCATACATACCCACGTGATTTTCATTCTTGAGTGGCTAAAATATAATCATTTTAACTTCTAGGGGTAAAATGTAATTTTTCATTTTTCCATCCGACCAGAAAAACTAATCTCTTTGCCCTTTTTCACATAAAATGGTGTTTTCCTATTTTCATGAATTTCTTACAGATATTTAGATATTCTAGCTCTTAGAGATGTTACAGAATTGGTTGACTTAGCATGGTTATATGATTATTTCTAGGCTTGGGAAGATGTAAGGAAGTGATAGGGAAAGGATCCTGGCAAGAGGATTTAAGTTTAAAGAGAAATAGGAAAGAAGATATTCTTGCATTGCTTTTATGTTTTGCACCATTATGTTTTATGTATGTTCTATAAAATGATTATGTTACTATGTTGCTGCTTTGATTATTTATTGGATTGACTAGATGTTTATGTAATGACGGCTTTGCCCATGATATCCTGTTCTTGTGCCGTTATGCTGTCAAAATTTTTATATTCAAGATGGTATTTTCATGTATTTTTAATTAATTGTGAAATTCTATGAATGTTTTTATGAAATGTAATGATGTTTAAGCATTTTTAAGTTTATTACTGAGATACCCAATCTCATTCCCTTAAGTTACTAACCATGCTAGGTCAAGGAAAGGTAATGGAGGAAGCAAAGGATGAAGAAAATAATGAGAAAGCAAGTTAAAGTTTCTAGTTATGTATGACAATGAAGCATGCTTTATATATTGTGTATGCTTATATGTTAATGATGCAAAGTGAAGTCCTATAATATATAGGAAAGCATGCTAGATAATATAATAGCAAAAGGAAATTGAGAAATGAAAGGTTTTGTAAATTTTCTTAATGACCATTGATGACTTATTAATGTTTAAGAAAGTTCATGTAAATTATGGTAGACGGAATAAGCCAATATATGATCCTCTAACTAGAGAAGTCATGTGGGTGCTCTAGCTTATGGGAGAAGATATGATTAATCTATTAGGTATGTGAAAGATGCAAACTTTTGACATTAGAACTAACTTACTAGATTAGGACACTAAAATTGATATTGAGTTTCAACCTTTTTTAAGGCACATATCCTATGTTTCTTTAGTATGTGCTGCAAACGAAGGTAGATATAAAATTGTTAACTTTTTGACATTATTTTCAAGCTTAAAGTCAAGCACGTGGTGTGTGAAAGATGCAAATCTCTCTTCTCATTTTTTTCAACCTTAAAGTCAAACTTTGGCACTTTATGTGTCACATGGATGTTTTAGCGTATGGGGACTTAAATTGACTTACTAGACCTAGGACACAACACTTTTCTATTTATTTATAATTTGGTAGACTATGAAAAGAGGATGCATGCATTAAAGTTTATGAGGCCAAATCCATTGAAGATAGTGAAAAAGAAAAGGTGATGTATATATTCTTTTTTAATTTATAATTTGGCATACTACTATGATTTTTAGAGTTTGGGTAATTCTTGGATTTCATTTGTTGTATTTAGTCTAAAATCTAGATAACATATATTATTGCTTGCTTTTGCTTTTGTTGGCCTTTTGGATTTAGGCTTAAATAGTTTAATCTACTGTTATTAATTCTAGTGCTTGAATTGAGTGGATGCTACTGTAATATGCGATTTTCAGTTTTAATTTCACTATATTATTACTTATTTTCACTTCAACTCAAATATGTACAAAATTAGAAAATATTTAGTATAAAGAATTGAAAAGTTCATTAAAGTTTAAGTTATTTGGACCCTTTAGGGAAACTTTTAAATACCTAAAATATTTTGTTGGGACTCTAACATCATAGGTGTTTTGGGGGTAAGGATGGATGATCCTAAAAATCGAACATGGATGTATGATAGAATAGATTCAAGTTGTGAATACTTGAAGGCAGAGTTTCTTAATCATGCTTGCTACAACACGTTGCTCTCATATATGATTTCCCATATAGTATAGCATTTCTAATATTCAATTAAGTCATTTTAGAAGCTTGAATCATCATATGATCCAAAATAGAGAAAATAAAAAAAAACGTGGTATTGTTCATTTAGCACCTAATTTTTCTGGTTAAATTTTAAAAAAATCATAACTAAATCTAAAAAAATCATGTCAATGTGATTCATGTTTTTAAAAATAGCTGAAAACATGCTCTACATGAGAAAATATGAAACTTGTATTTGACCAAACTAATTGATATAGTTTGATACTCAAAATTTCACTATTCAAATGGTCAAAAATATTATTCCAGATGTTCTGGACTTAATTTTGAAAATTTATTTTACATTCTATCCTAAGCCAAATCATGCATACTTTATATTATTGGAAAATTCTATAAGTCTACTTTACAATCATTTTTTTCCTATATATTTATTCAACTAAAATAGAGCATAGCGTTATCTTTAAAAGTTTTAAGAAAACATATATATCTCTCATTATATAGCTCCAATTATATTCAAACTAGTGGTTTTGGAACTCTACACAATTTTATACTTCCTTTTAAAGCAAAAAGTACTCATAGTAAAAGTCAAAGTTTTCAATTTACTGTCCAGTTTTGACCCTCCCTTCAAAAATACTCTATAAATCATACATCTAACCAAATTAAGTATTCTTTAACTATTTGGAAAGCTTGCTCTATCCACTTTCAAAGCATATATAACACTTATCCCAATTGCCCTATTTCAA
Source organism: Adenanthera pavonina (assembly GCA_026686845.1). Lineage (NCBI taxonomy): Eukaryota > Viridiplantae > Streptophyta > Magnoliopsida > Fabales > Fabaceae > Adenanthera > Adenanthera pavonina. The sequence continues at coordinate 22,502,193 of JAIVEN010000013.1, forward strand.
ATAGAATACTTCTACTTCTTTTACAACTGGTCATCTAGGACAAATTTGCATTTCTAAGTTCTAAACCATTATCGTTCATAACACACATGGTTCACACTTGTCCAAATCACATTCATAACATTATAAGACACCTACGAGAACATATTAACAGTGATACAAAGCCTTATAACTTCTCATACAATTTTATACAAATTGTTAAAAATGGAATGTCACATCTTTCTAATCAAGACTTGCTTCAATATTATCTACATTTTCTTGCTTTTTCCTTGGATTCCTCCATAGCCTTGCCCTAGCATTATTAGTGTTTGGAATGATGAGATTGTGCAGTCCCAATATCAAGTCACAATTCACACATAATATTATCAAGCAATTCATAGAAACATTGTAAAACCATTCTAGCTCATTAAATACCATATTGTTCAAAAAAATTTTAGCAGTATAATGGCTTAGAAAATAGACATTCCAGGCACAAAGCCCTCATATTTAAGTAGCAAAAACAATCATCAATCATTAAATACACAATATGGCACATCATAAAACCTTTTAAAATATAGCAAGATAATAAAGTGCAAGATTGTAAACTTTGCCACCTTTAAGCATCTCTTTAGCTTTTCTTCTTGGATCTCATGCTTCTATTAACTTTCTTAGGCTTCTGCAAGTCCTAAATCACACCAAACACTAGTTTAGGCCACTAATTCATGATGGTATTTCACAAAGTCTCATTTAAACCTTAAAAACTCATATAGCATATTTTAAGTTCTATCATTAAACCAATACTTGTCCTTAAGATTTTTTAGCATGAGAAATCCATTTTTGACATTAAATTAATGAAAATCCCACTCTAAGATATATTGTCATCTCTGGCCAAAATCTTCCCTCTTAAGAAAAACATTGATTTATCAACCACTTACTTCAAAACATATCTAGTTCACTTCCTTTCATAATATATCATGCTTTCTCACCATTTTATAGTTTAAAAACACCATTCCTCTCTAAACATGTGTAGACCAAAATTGTTCAATGGGTAGAGGAGAGAAAATTGCAAGAAAACTATTTCAAACTACTTAATAAGTAAACTAGAACACCTGGAAATTAAAAGGAACATGCTTACCAATTTATTTGGAATTTTCTTCCCTATTTTCTCTTCACCTCACGTACTATCTCTTTCTCTCCTCTTGTAGACCATTCTTTTCTCTTTCTTGTTAATGCTTGATGCTTGTTCAGCCAAGGGAGGTGGAAATATATAAAGCATGCTTTTTTCCTTGAGTTAATAACTTGGTTAAGTTACTTTAGCAAACTTAAGAGAGGATACTTTTCAAAATACTGCATATTTTTTTAATCTAGTTATATCTACATTGATTACTTAATACCTAAACTGGTAAAGTTACTTTTTGCAATATTAACTTACTTTATGAGTATAGGATTAAAGTTAACTTGTATTTGGGATTATTTTATAATCTTGTCTCCTAAAAGCTCTTTTTATGTTACCCAACCGCTTTTCTTTTTACCTTTTTGCTTTTTGCAAAGTTAAAAGTAATTTTATTAGTAAAACATTATTTTTTAAATTTCGGCACTGAGCATTTCTTTATTCTTAACCAATAAACCTCAATGCCATATACTATTGGGTTCTTCTCATTGCGAGCTTCGTTTTGATAGTAATTTTGCACATTTACAAAATTACCTCAACTCAAACCAAAATTGTAATTTTTAATTCTTTTGGGCCATTAATTGGCTTATTAAACTTCCATCTTCACTAACCTTGCTTCTTAAGGGAGTAAATTGAAAATATTTTTATTTCTTAGGGTCAAAATATAATTTTCTTATATTTCCGTTTAAATTGAAAAATTACCTTTTTGTCATTTTTAAGATTAACGGTGTCTCTTTGTTTTCTCTGATTCTTTATGCATCTTCTTAAATTTAAATATTTAGGGATGTTACACTTGCCAATTGTTTCCTTCCTTACATTATCAAAAAACTATGTGTCCTTGTAAGAAATGTAAATGCAAGAAACACTTCAATCTCGACATAATGAAAAAGTATCTTTGCAAGCATAGATTTAAGCCACACTATTATTGGTGGACTAGTCATGGTGCAACGTCATTTGAGGCAAGTCCATCCCTTTATCCTTTAGATAACATGCAAGATATTTCTTATGGGTAAGTTAGAGAATAGTTTACACGATATGAGTCCGTAGTGATGGATGCAATCGATCTAATCTTCAAGGCTAACAATAATGAAAGTGCTGAAGAGACACCAAATCATGACATAAAGGCATTCTATGACATGTTGCATGTTGCACAACAACCTTTGGGGGAAGGGTGTAATGATTGGATTGAACTTTCAGCAACTATACATTTGCTAAGCATTAAGGCATACTCTAACATGTCACATCAAACCTATGATAATCTTTCATGGTTGATGAGGGCAACACAACCTAAAGGTACTCAATTGACAACAAACTTGTACCAAACAAAGAAGTTGGTGTCTAAGTTAGGATTTGGTTATGTGAAGATAGATTGTTGTTTGAATGGGTGCATGCTATATGATAAAGATGATTTGAATTTGACCCAATGTAAGTTTTGCAATAAAGAAAGATATTTCACAAGGTGAACTAGTAGTAGAACAAAAAAGAAAATTGCAAATAATCAGTTGTGGTTCCTACCACTAATTCCTAGACTTCAAAGATTATTTGCTTATGAGAAAACAACAAAGGAAATGAGGTGGCATTATGACAATCATCCGGATTTTGGTGTCCTTTATCACCCCTCTCATGGAGAAGCATGGAAGGTGTTTGACAATACATACCTTGACTTTGCATGTGATCCATGAAATGTAAGGCTTGGGCTGTGTGTAGATGGCTTTATGCCATTTGCCCAATATGAGGGAAATTATTCTTATTGACCAATGATTGTCACTACATACAATCTACCACCAACAATGTACATGAGAAGAAAGCGTATGTTTTTGACATTGATTACAAGAGATATGTGGACATAATAGTGTAAGGTATGGACTAACAAAGAATAAGAGTCAAAGCAAGAGGCAGCAAAGGCAAATCAAGCCTTTATCGTAAGAGGCATGAAGAATAAATGTGTTAGCATTCCTTCGATTGAGCATTGAAAGAGCATGGTAAGAATTTCAATTTAAGTGACTCATTGTTTCTTATTGTGCTTATTGTTACTTGAAATAATCTAGTTTCATCTAACCCAAATTAATTACATAAAGTAGTTACCTTTTTAGTTTTGCTGATGAACTCCTACCATCATCTCTATGTTTTGAAGTTTTGATTTTCTTGGACATACTTCAAGTCAGATTAAAAAACTATTTTGGGTGAAATTTTTGAAGAAGATAACTTTGTTTTCTTACTCTAATATACTATATGATAATTTAGATGTGACTTAATTTGAACTTGCTCTAATATATTGTACAATAACTTAGGATGCTGTATGTATGCTTATGGAAGAATGCTTAAGAAATGCAATGCTTAGTTTTATATTGGGCACTACGTTATTGAACATATTTTAATATCCTAGAGATGAGTTTCCAAAATCATAAAGTAGTTCAACAATGTTATTGCTTTAGCAATCTAAATACACTCCACATTTAGTATCTTTACCCCTTTATATTTATTTGATGTCTACAAACTTAATTTATATGATATATACTTGTATTGATAGAGGACTTTTCTTTCCTTTTTTTTTAATGCACTTGATAACTTTATGTCTAAAAGTTTCTTCATGGTAATTTCCTAAGAAATAAATTAATTTCAATTTGTCCATTCTAGATTAGATGAACATAATGTGATTTGACACTAATGGCATGTAAGATTAAAAAATAGAGTAGGTGGATGTGAGATAAAAAATTTTGATAGTTTAAGGTGTTAGAAGTCTGTTTGCAACAATAATTTTGATAGTTTGAGGTGCTAGAAGTCTGCTTGACATTTTAAGGTTCAACATAATTTATTTCTCAGTATAATGATTGTTTTTGTTCTGAGTCTTGTTCATTATGTTTTGAGTCTTCTTATATATCTTCATCTAATTTTTTGTCAATATTTTATCATATTAGAAAATACTTGTTGTGCTTGAAATAAGTTATCATTATGCTGCTAGTTTTTATATGCAATGAAATGACCTCCCAATGTTATGCTACTTTTCTATATTCGGTTTGTTTTCTACTATTAGGTTACGAAATTTTAAGATATTCAATATTCAATCTTGTTTTCCATATAGTTATTGTCTAAGTCTTAATGCAATTTTATTTTCTTCTATAGGCTTAATACACAAAGAAGATATCTAACACTGAAAGAAAGTTTAATGAACTAGAAATACGGTTGGAGGTTGTCGGTGGCAAGAAGAAAGGTCAAATTTTTAGCCTTGGATCTCAGGCTCCTTCCATTGTCTCTAGAACTCATTTTGAGGCCTCAACTTCCTCTCTGCCAACTTTTAGATTCCATCCAGAGTTTGAAAGTGAATTAATGAGGCATCTGGATGCTATGACAAAGCAAAATGAGAAACTTATGTTTCTCTTACATGATGCACAAGAACAAATTGACTAGCAAAGACAATATATCAATCAATTAAAAAGTCATTGGCTTACTGAGTCAAAGTCAGCAATTGAGCATGCAAATGATGATGATGATGCTATGTTTAGAAGTCATTTTATTTTGTTGGATTTTTTGAATATGATGCTTTGGATTTGATCTCTTTATGTGACATATTATGGCTTTAGGCACATGATGTTATGGATCGATTTCAATTTTATGTACCTTTGAACTAGTTTTAAAGTTGAAAACTTAACATGCTTCTTTATCTTAATTAATAACTATTTTCTAATATTCTATAATATAAAGGGTTTTATCCTTAATGGCTTAATATAACTTTTAATCTTTTACCTAACTAAAATTTGATGGGCAAAGAAAAGAAAAGAACTTTGCGACAGATTTGTCATGCCAAAATCCATCACAAATTTGGCACAAAATTTGTGCAAAACCTGCAATGAGAAACAACACCTGTCACAAAATCTATCTCAAAATTTGTGATGGATTTTGAGACAAATTGTGAATTCTGTCTTAAAACCGGAATAAGCTATCCTCAAAATTTTAAGACAGATATTTTGTGATGCACCTATTCCATCACAAAACATTACAACAAATATTGTTTTTTCATCACAAACTATTTTATGATGAGCTGATTCATGGTGGACAGTTTTCTGTCTCAAAATCTGTCGCAACTAGTTTTGGGATAGATTTTTCAAGGAAATCCATCTCAAATTCTGTCTCAAATTCTGAATTTTCTTGTAGTGAATGATGAATTAAAACTAGTATAATTTTGATTAATAATCCTGTGATGATTATTTATGGAGATACAAATTATAATCATAAGCACATTGATAGAAACCAAGGTGCTAGACTGATGTACCATGAGATAGCTACATAAACCAGGTCATCAACATATCTCATATATAGTTGTGTTATTTAGCCCTCAAACCTAAGATCTCCATAGATTCTTACATGAGGAACACTATATCATGGGATAACAAAAAATCGCTCTTTAACAAGGTGACGATGTAGTTTATGTTCAGATAGAGTAGGATCTATGCTGTGGATGTTGAGTGATCAAGATGAAATTTGTCCCTTTTAATTTAAGAGAGATATCTCTAAGCCCCATGATGGAGTAAGACTGAGGAATATATGATCGTACTCAAATGAAAAGGAGTTTTCGTTTGTTTAGGTAGTCAAGCTCGAGATCATGAAAGCATGGTTAAGCAATATGAGGGTGACGATTCCATGTCTCATGCTTAATGTAGATATTGTGTAACGAAAGGGACATGACACATACTATAAGGCAGGTTGTATCAAATCACCAATTTTCATATAATTTAGGTGATCGTAATGTCTTACTAGAGACTTCTTATGACATGTAGGCTAAAGAAATTTTAGGCCTACTACTAACATTATATATAGGGTCACACACAAGAATGAGCATGATAGGAATTAGAATGTTCAGATTTATTGAATTTAGAAAAATATTCATGTTCAATATATCTCTCTATTCTAGAGGTTTTCCTATGTATAATAGAATACTCTAGAAATTCTCTTATTTTGAATAAGAGAATAATATTCTCTTAGTAATAGGAATATTCTGGAAGGTTTCCTAATTTGATTAGGAGGATATTATTTTACTGAATAATAAAATAATAGTTTATCTCTCTTCTAAAAGGTGGTAAGAGAAATTATGGCATATATATAAGATATATATTATTAATTTTGATATATATATTTCATTTAGTTTAGATAAGTGTTATTTAAATTAAATGAAGATAATGTATGACTAAATTTAAATGTTAAATTAAATAGATAAATGGATTAATTTAAATTATATATAATTAAATTAGATATGAACTAATTTGAATTATATATGTATATATTTAAATTAATGGGTAAGTTAGTAGATAAATCAATTTAAATAAATTATTTAAATTGATGAGTAAATTCATATTAATTCAAAATTACTTGATAAGTTAGTAAGGAAGGATTAATTTAAATAAAATATTTAAATTAATATTTGAATGAATTTAATTAAATTAGTTTGGAAATAAAGCAAATTTTAATTTAAATAATGTATTAAATTAAATGCAACTGGCATGGAAAATAAGCCATCTCCCTTTATAAATAGAGAAGACTAGGAGTTTCTAAGGTATTTCGTACTTCATATTTCATTCCACTTACTACTCCTTTTTCTTCTATTCTACTCATCACCTAGAGCGAATGAGAGAGAAACATAAATGCATTTTATATTAAAATTAAAAAGGTGATATTCTCCCTACATAAAAGTTGTTCTAGGTGCCAGCACACTGTTTCGTTGAGTTCCCCATTCGTGTGGATATCATAGAGGGTCAGTGTTTGTAAGAGTTGTTCACCTTGATCCAATCAATCACTCGATGGAGAAAACATAAAGGCTGAGTTTTGAATTTTCCACAATTATGTTTCTTATCCTTCTATTTGGTTTAAGTAAAACCGACGGATCCTCGAGAGGGATTTTAGATTAAATTTTTAAATTTTTGTTGCATTTGTCTACTAAAATCCCAACACTCATATGGTTCATTATAGTTGGAGCACTTAAGATTCTCTCCCCACTTACTTCTTCAAGAATTTGTGGGGACCCTATCATGTTTCAGTTTCCAAAGGAAAATCTTGATTCTTTCAGCTTCTATCTATTTCCATATTCTTTCCCATGATGCATCTCTATCAGCTTCATCATTCCCTTATAAGATTTGGTAAGCCCCTTTGATAAAGAATAACCCATTTGGAGACAAACTCCAGATCTTATCATATGAGCCATAGATTTGTCTTGGAGGAAGGATACTGAAGAATCAATTTATGTACCTCTCTCATTTTAATCAATGAAAAGCTTTCTTCATATTTGGAGAACTTGTGACAAAGGACCCCAAATATTCACCACATTAGATTATGAAGTTACATTACTATATTTTAAAATTGAGGTTCTCACCTTTGCCATGCCTAATATCATTTTTTGTTTGTCTTTAAAAAAAGAGCTAACAATTATATATAAATATGTTTTTATATGTATTTATTGTTATATATATTATATTTATATATGTATGTACATATATAAATAATTTTAAATAATTCATTTGTATATGAGATATATTAGTGTTGGTTCTGTTAGATCTGCTGGGTTCCCAAGAGGGGGGTGAATTGGGAAGTTTGAAATTTTCTGTAAAAGTATAAGAGAACAGTGAAAGTAAAAGTGGCAGAAAAATAGAGTGCAATATATAATGAAGTAGTAAGCAAGGTAAAGGAAGAAAAGACACAGAGATCTATCCTAATTTGTTCTCTTTCTCTTGACCTACATCTAGTCCTTAAGCTACCACTTGAAAATTTCCACTTTCTTGCAAGAATTCAGTGTGCTCCTTGCAATGCCACAGTACAACTTTATGCTCTGTTCTAAGAGCTTACAGTTTCACTCTTTGTACTCTAGCTAAGTACTTCTCAAATCTCTTATGAAGTCTCCTCACAGAAAATCTTTCTTCCAGATGAAGATAAGATTATTTACAATAAGATAAACTCTCTAATTCAGAGTTTGTATAGTAGTTGAAGTACAATATATGAAGTGTGAGAGAGAAAAAGGTTTTGACTGAAGAATTTGATAGAACTTCAATATATACAACGTAATTTTGTTACCTATACCTTCAAATGAAGTTCTATTTATAGATTTATGTCTTAACTATACGTTAGAGACAAGATTTAGCCGTTAGAGACATTACCTAATGGTTACTTTGCAAAACTATCCATTCACCAACCACATTTAATGCGTTTGACATCCAAAGTTCGAATTTTGGGGTCTCAACAAATGAATTTTGCAAAGATCATAAGTTAAAGACTTTAACTTTGAAATTTGAAATTCATCTGTTCAAAGGCAAAATTCAAATTTTCATCTTGATAAATATTTCTCATGTTTGAACATATGAATTTTCAAGTTTAAAGTTCTTCTAATAAGTGTGAACAGTTGTTCCATATTGCTACAGTGAATTTGAAATTCGAATTTTGATGTTCAAAATTTGTTTGTCAGTGACTAGCTCAATATGACACAAAAGTTCCTCGTTTTGAAATTCAAATTTTGAGCCTTCAAAGTTCATCTGCTAGAAAGTTTTCTTTTCAGACTTTTTGCTTTCATTCCAAAGTTTGAATTTCTGAAGACCAAAGTTAGTCTACCAGAGGAACACCTGAATATACTTACGCATTTTCTCTCCAAAGTTCAAATTTTCAAAACCAAAGTTCATCTATCAGAGGACTAACTTGGAATTCTTTTCAAACTTCACTTTCAGATGAACTTTAACATATCTTTAGACGAATTTTTTATTTTTCACAAATCATACTTTACTCAAAATTCGAATTTTGACAATATGAAATTTGTCTGTCAGAGGCAACATCTTTGTAAATTCGAATTTCAGCCTCCAAAGTTCAAATTTTCAAGGTAACATATGAGGTTTAACAGATGAAAATTTGTCTGTTAGTGAGTATTTTTCAAATATATCTTAAGTTAATATAGGATTGTTAAAAAACACATTTTAAAAATAATTGGGTCAAAGATCAAAGCATTTTACTCATGTGAATAAAGTTAGAAATCCGATAAACTAATCTTGTACTCATTTCTTCCTAGATTTCTTCACTTGAGATCTCTTGTACTCCTTTGATATTTTCTTTCCAAGCTCCAGTTATTTGGAATAATCAAAAACACTTGATTCAACAGCTCCCAGCAAAAAAAAAATAATGGTATTGATTTCATTTAAATATTTATTTATCTAAATATGTAAATTTATTAAAAAAATAATTTTTTGTATTTAAAGAAATTTATACATTTATATATAATTATCTTTATATGTGTAAGAGGGGAGTGGGAAATGCCGAAAAGAGGGAAGAAATAATAGGGGGTTTGGGGAGGGTGGTAGGTTAGCTGTGTTAATATGCATCATTTTGTGAGGAAAGAAATAGGATTTGTTAGCTCCCATTTGTCCCTTTTATAGCATTATGGTAAATACTTTTAATAATGTAGTATTCTAATAAATATGTTTTTTTCTTTATAGGATAGCAATAAAAAAGCCTCAAACTTTAATTTGATATTAGAGCAGATATCACATTTCTTAATTTAATTAATAGCCATGAGAATAGGTCCATATTTGTCTGTGTTTTTAATTAAAATGAATCAACTACCTGGATCTTACTTTCCCCAGGGTTACTCTCAAAATAGGCCACCTTACTTCAATAAAAAAACACTATGATCACTAGAAAAACATAATGTGCATCTATATTTAGTCAACAAAACATTCTGATGGAGATAAAAAAGGTATTCAAAAGATTCTTAGGCGATATTTACATGATTCCTTATAATGAATTTTTAGATCCTTTTTTATTAGATAATTTTATTTATTTATCTTTGTTGGTTTCCAATTTGTATTTCTTTGAAGTCAAAATCATTGATTAGATTTAAATTAGAAAAATAAAATTTATTAGATATCCTTTAAGAGATTTCTTAGATTTAAATTGAAAAAAATATCTAATAGAAATTTGATTAGAATATCAATTTTATTATTTTTCTTTGAATTTTCATTTTTATAATTAGATATATCTTTTAGATTTTCTATATTTAATAGGATTATTTGAGCCTAGTTGCGTTAGGATTAGGTTTTCTTTATTTTGCCTATATAAAGGCCTTATGTAATGCGTCTTCTTCAAAGATGAATTGAATAATATGGAGCATTTTTTAGTTATTCTCCTAAACTCTTCTATTTTCTCCCTCTCTCTTGATTTTTTCTCCCTAAGTTCTTCTATTTTCTCTCCTTTCTGCTTCTCTTCCCTTTCTTTCTATCTCTTTCCTTATTCTATATCTTTCTCCCTTAAACTCTTCATTTTCTCTCTCTCTTTTTGTCTGTCCTCTCTTTTTCCTAGATTCTTCTACACCTCCTTCTAATTTTTCCATTTGCTATCTATCTACTCTCACCCTTCTCTTCCCTGCTCATATCACATTCATATATGAATTAATATAAATTCATAATTAATTAATTATTCAAAAATTAGATTGATAATAAGGAAAAAAATTGAGAGAATATGAAAGTAAAATAAGTATTGCTATGAAGGATAAGTTTATCTTATAATTCTCCAACTCCAACATGGGTAATTTTTCAAAAAAAAAAAGTTAGTTATACCTATCATTTGTGTGCTAATTTATTTATAGCACAAATATACATGGCATGGTTATGTAAATTACATATTTATTGATTTACTTTGATTTTTATCCTATTTTGTTATAGTATATTGGTGATTTGACTTTATATTTTTTTAAAAAAATTTAATGAATCTTAGCCTAAAGATAATGTGCATCTATGCATTGAGTCTACAAAACATTCATACATAAATACAAAGTCATAATTAATTAATTACTCAAAAAGTTGATTGATAAAAAGGAAAAAAAATTGAGAGAGAATATGAAAGATAAATAACTACCGCTATGATGGATACTATAGGTTGCCTGTATAGCAACATTATGAAAACTGGATCGGCCAATGAACTAATATAGGTATTGATTCAAGGCCCAGTAATTTAACTGTAATTAAACTAGATCAAACCTATTTAAATTAAATTAATATATTTATAGTGCCTATTCTATATAAAAAGATATAGGACAAGGAATAAATTTTAAAATAATCGCTATAAATAATTAAACATTTTATACATAAAAATTTGTTAGTAATCCCATGTTTTGATGATAACAAAACTAGAGAAGAAGTTGTTTTGCAGGAATATTTGGTTTACATGCTAAATTTAAAAAAGTTCACAAGCCAAGATAATTCATGACTAGATTCTTTAGTTAAATAATGTAAATGGTTGAATTTATGAGCAAAATAAGTTTGAATAACTTTTTCAAATGATCTTTATCTCTAAATTTAATATTTTGGAAGATTTCAAAGTTCAGCAATAGTCTCGTGTCCAATCTCTTGAAATCCATTAAACATAATCGATTATCCTTGCCTATGCAATAGGTTATATTAGCTTTGTATTTCAATTACAAGCTTTCTTGATAAGTTAATTAATTACCATGTCAAAATAATCAGTTATCTCTATCTAACCTTTGTAAATTGCCTTCATCTCTATGCTCTAATAGATTATATCCTCAATATAATCAATTATATCAATACCTTCATATGTTCAGTTCACTCTTCATCTGACATAATTGATTACCTTGGTCAAACTAATTGATTATTCCATTCCTGTTCTTTCCTGTGAAACTTTATTTCGTGTCTTAATCAGTTACTTACAAATCTAATCGATTATATGGCCTCATATAACCCATTACATCCCTATATAATCAATTATTTTTCCTCAATGAGTTTATAAGCATTTTGTTTGAAATCTAATCGATTATCAGCCTTGAGCATATAATCAATTATCTCATGCCTTAACTTAAAAAATTTCCCCAACTTAATCTATTATATTCTCTCTTAATCAATTATCCTTGTTTCATGTTTGTAACAACCCTCACTATACTATCTTAGACTTAGTTTCAAGCTAACAGGAAGTATACGTGATGATAGTGCAGGACTGGAGGAACCAAGATGAAGGAACAACAAAGTGGAGACAGAAGCACTACACATTGCGGTGAGAAATAATGGTGTCGTGGTGAACAAGCTACAACTTTGAAAAATTTTTTAGACATAGGGGCTCCATGCCATGACGAAATTACCCGCCACTGCTGCGCCAAACTCCAGATTTTTATAAATCAGGAGCATTTTAGTCAACCAAGCGAGAAAGAAATGGAGGGAGCAATGAAGATCAGTGTTAGGGCTTTGAGAAATCTGGTTTTGAGAGTAATTTCCAGACTCTATTAGCGTGATTATAAGTGGGTAAGTGATTCTTGTTCCTCCCTTTCCATTTTTCTTTTATTTTTTGAGGTGGTTTTTCAAATATATGGTTGAGTTTCTCATTTTGGCTTAAATCTATTAATTAAAATAGATGTAATGGGATTAATGAGGTGTTATTTAGTGTATGAAGCTTTGAATATGATTTTTGGTTGGATTATGAAGAATTCGAGTGGAACCTTAGGTTGAAAATTGCAGAGGGAGCATGAAATCCAAAATTTATAAGATAGGTTATGATTTGAATGGTTATTTGGAGCACATTGATGAATGAAAATATGGTTGGAACTTTGGGTTAAGCATAATTGGTTAAGTTATGGATTTTGGTCAAATTGTATGTTATGTTAATTGAAGATATTATGGTATTGTAGTGGTTATTTGGTTGATTTGAGGAGTGCAAGTCATGGCTAGTAATCCGAGAATCTTATGGGATCCGTGTGTGTGGTATTGACAACTTCAAGTAACTGAGTGTTTGTATTATATGTGTTATCTATTGGTATATATATGTGTGTGTGTATATATGCATGTTTCTATTCATACCACGATATTATTGTGTATGTGTATGGTTTTCTATATGTTTTGTTATGTATATGGCTATTCGTGTATGACGAGTATGATGTGTATATATGATTTTTGTAGCATTCCCATACCATTGCATACTAGCATGACCATGATGATGATTTTGATGATGATAAACATGTTTAGAGGCATGTTAGCATGACATGAACATCATCACCATATAAACATTGTGAAAAAGGTGGATCGAGTGATGATGGTGAGATATGATATGATATGATGATATATATATGATATAGTGAAATAAGGAAGGGATCCATGTCGTTAAATCCTCTCCTATGGCCTAGAGAGTAAGGCGATTGTGGATTGCACCTTCCCTAAATCACCACCAATTCACGGTGGTCCAAGGGAAGGAGATCTATGGTCCAAGTATTAGTGTTAGCTTTGGTTGGGTGCAAGTATGAGGTGAGCTTGGTCATGTCTCAAAATCAGTCTTCACCGATTATTGGAAGGGAATCATCTATTGAAAATATCCTATTATGATGTTAGCCCATGGTTCTAGTCATGTACGAAGGAGACATGCATACCATATCATTTTGTATTCATTGCGCCATATTCACTATTGTATGAATTATTATATAGGTTGCATGTATGTGTTCCTAGTTATCGAGACTTTGTCTTACATCCCATTTCATGACTAACATTTCAGATGAAGACTCTGGTACTAGCCTAGAGAAGACAAAGGAGTCATAGTCTCTTCGACGTCGGGAATATTCAAGTCACGATAGTATGTGTGCATTGTCTTTGTTATGTGTTATGCCAAGTAGGATAGTATGTTTGTAGTTAATATGAGAACAATGATATTATAGTGCTACTGCTTGTAGAATATTGTTAATGATGAATGATATATGATAAGGTTGATAATAATGTGATATGGATGTGTGCATGTATAGATATGTATGTATGATGATGATGTGGACCCCAGTATGGGTCATTATTGTTAGAGGAGATGTCTGTGTGTTAGAATGGCAATATGAGTGAGCCTAAAGTGGTTTTGGGCCTTGCATGTGAGTTTTGAGCATATAGCTCATTGTTTGGAATTAGGGTTCAAGGGGGTTGAATCTAGAAGGAATGGTTTCTCTAAGGTCAAACCTCCTTGGACAAGTTGTTTCTACCAAATGGGACCTTCGTAATGGTCAAATTGCCTTTGGTGGCAAATAGAGGTTGTAAGTTGTGAGTTTCGGTCAAAAAATAACCAATTCGGTCATAGTGTCCAAAATCTCCATAGAGAGATAGATTAAGGTGAAATTAGTGTCCATGAATAGATTAGGACAAGATTGACTTGTAGGAGTTGGAATTAGGTCAATTGGAGGTCGAAGCGTGAAGTTATGTGCGTCAGAAATTTACCCGAAAAATCAGCAATTTACTTATATGAAAATTGATGCTGGTGCGGTGGCACCAAGCCCTACTGCCTGTCTGAGGTCGTAGTACCAAGTGCTACTACCTCTATAAGGTTGCAGTGTTGCTGTAGCTGGTTGTAGCCCCAACCTTGTTTTGGTGCTAGTTGATGTTTTTTTGAGTTTTGAAGCATTAGAGGAGTTGTTTTTTGAGTGTTTGGAGGTAGGTTATTACATTTTGGTATCAAAGCAATGGTTTAGTCCATTGTTTGTGTTTATGGTAATACTTGGCACAATTTCATTTGCATAGACTTATATATTCCCATTGCAATACTAGTCTAGAGTCATATAACTGAACATATTGCTATTTGTGTATAGGAAAGGATGTCTTGTAGGGGAAGATAGAGTAATAATGATCTGGTAAGGCAAATGCATGAGATGTTGGCAGGCTTAATTGACCATGTTAATACCCAGGGGGAAACACTGAATTGAATGCAAGAGCAATTAAACTAGCAAGGATATGTTTATGTGAATGAAGGGGCCAGCATGTAAGTGGTTTGAACGCTGGAAATAAAAATGATGAAAATGAGATGGAGCTAGAGAGAGCCCCAAGAGCTTAAAGAAAAGGTATCTCCTCTCAATTGGAGGACCAACGGAGTACAATCCCCAACTTTCGAAGGTCAAATGGACCTTGCATTGGCTAAGGAATGGGAAGACCAGTTGGAGACTATTTTTTATATGAAGGATTGCGCATCTAAGTAAAAGGTGCAATTAGCGGTGTTTAAGTTAGAGAAACAAGCAAAGTGTTGGTAAAGGAGTGTCCTACCAAGTGTTGAAGCTATGGATACTCCAATGAATTAGGAACAGTTTAAGGAGAGATTCTTTGCACACTACTTCCCTCCTGCTCTGATGATGCAAAAGGAGGCTGGATTTCTAGCTTTTCAATAGGGGAATTTGTAGGTAGATGATTACATTGATCAATTTTTGGACATAGCTAAATACTCTACCTACTTGAAAAGTTACCCTATTGATAGGTAGAAGGCTCAGCGTTTGTTTGAGGGAGCCCGTTCAAAAATTAAGGAGCAATTGGCGGTAGTTAAATTCATGTCTTTGAGAACTTGTATGCGAAGATGCGTATTCTAACCCGGCAAATACGAGAGATCAAGGAAGAGAAGAGGAATTCAATGATTCGTGTCTTTTCTCACCTAAGAAGTACTCGAGGTATTAGTAAAAGAAGTGGATCTGGCAGTAATAGTGGCAGTGGTAGTTCTAGTGGAGGAAGAGGTCATTATAACAGAGGCCATTTTGGTAGAGATCAGTCCAATAAAGATTGGTATTGCAGAGGGTAATTCTATAGAGGAGGTTTTGACCAAAAGAGCTCTAGTTAGAGTAAATTGGCTAGAAGGGATGTAGTTCCTTCTCAGTAGAGTTCAGGTAGTACCTCAAATCTGTGCACAAAAGGCGAATGCAACACCTAATCTCATTTGAGGTAAACTCAAACTCAATGGTTTCTCTATTCATGTCTTGTTTGATTCTTGTGCATTGTATTCCTTTATATCTTTTGATTGTGCTTGGGGAATGGGAATTGTGGCCATGGAGTTACCTTTTGAATTATCGGTATCTACACCCACAGGAGTTTCATTAAGAACTACTCAAGCTTGTTTGAATTGTGTGATTTGTTTTGAATACCGAAACACTACCCTGGATTTAATCTGTTTGCCACTACAAGAGACTGAAGTTATCATTGGGATGGATTGGTTGGAGGAAAATAATGTTATTCTCAACTATGCTTAGAAAATTGTGTCATTGCCAATGAATATCCCTAGTGTTCAAGGGGATGAAACTGTTTGTTTGTCCTTTACTCAAGTTGATAGGTATTTGCGAAAAGGGTGTCAAGGATTTCTGGTTTTCTTCTTTATTAACGTGAATGTAAAGGAAGGAATAGAAAGATGTCTATTTGTTTGTAAATATCCTGACGTGTTTCTAGAGGATATTACTAGCTTGCCACTACCACGAGAGCTAGAGTTCTCCAATGATCTGGTTCCTGGAACAAGTCTCATTTCTAAGGCTCCATATCGAATGGCACCCTCTGAATTGAAAGAACTTAAAAATGCAAATTGAAGATTTGTTGAAGAGGGGTTTCATCAGACCAAATGTCTCGCCTTGAGGAGCTCTGGTGTTGTTTTTTAAGAAGAAGGATGATAGCCATAGATTATGTATTGATTATAGGCAATTGAACAGAGTGACAATTAAGAATAAATATCCCTTGCTACAAATTGATGACTTGATTGATTAGTTGGTTGGTGCCTCAGTTTTCTCCAAAATTGATTTGAGGTCAAGATACCATCAACTTCAGGTGCGTGCTAAAGATATGCCCAGAATAGCTTTTCAAACTTGATATGGACATTATGAGTTTCTTATGATGCCTTTCGGGTTGACCAATGCCTCAGTAATATTCATGGATTATATGAATAGGGTATTTTGGCCTTATCTGGACAAGTTTGTAATGGTCTTCATCGATGATATTCTAATCTATTCCATGAGTGAGGAGGAGTATGCATTTCATCTTCAAATTGTGTTGCAAGTGTTACGGGATTAGCAACGATATGCCAAACTTAGTAAATGTGAGTTTTGGCTATAGGAGGTGAAATTCCTAGGTCATGTGATTTCTAAAGAAAGTATAGCGGTAGACCCTAGCAAAGTAGAAGCAGTGTTGAATTCGGAAAGACCGCAATCAATTACTGAAATTCGTAACTTTCTGGGATTGGCAAGTTACTACCAGAGGTTTATTATAGGATTATCTCAACTTATTATGCCATTGACTAGAGTCAGTCATAAGGATAGATCTTTCATTTGGGATGATAGGTGTGAGAGAGCATTTTAAGAACTGAAGGTTCATCTGATGTCCACCCCAGTGCTAATTATCCCTAATCCGTTTAAGCCGTACACAGTCTACATGGACGCTTCTAAGAAGGGTTTAGGGTGTGTGTTGATGCAATAGGGAAGGGTTGTGTCCTACACATCAAGGCAGTTGAAAACTCATTAGGAGAACTATCCTACTCATAACCTTGAGCTAACGACTATAGTGTTTGCCTTAAAGTTATGGAGGCATCACCTCTATGGTGCTTAGTTTGAGGTGTTCAGTGATCACAAGAGTTTGAAATATCTTTTTGATTAGAAAGAGTTGAATATGAGGCAAAGGTGATGGGTAGAGTTTCTAAAAGATTATGAATTTGCTTTTTAAGTATCATCCTGGGAAGGCTAATGTAATGGCAGATGCATTGAGTATGAAGCCGATTCATATAGCCATTATTTATTAAAAAGCTTTAGAGATTTGAAGTTGTCCATCAATGTGCACCTTGGAGTCCTAGAGTGGGATCTATCAATGTGTCAAGTGATTTGTTAAGAAACATTTGCTTTGCACAGTTAGAGAATAACTATCTTTTGGGCATTTAGAAATGGA